>CM035115.1:94900165-96295165 GCA_020205555.1 Panax stipuleanatus
TCGAGTCGGCTGAGTTAATGGAGTGGCGATTCGAGAAAATCCTTCCACGAATCTCCGATAGTAACCAGCTAAGCCTAGGAAGCTATGTATTTCGGTTACTGACTTAGGTTTCTCCCAACTTTGTATTGCTTTAATCTTCGCCGGGTCAACTGATATTCCATGTTTCGATACCACGTGCCCAAGGAATGCTACTTCCTCAAGCCAGAACTTGCATATAGTTTGTTTTCACGAAACTTTTGGAGTTTCAGCCTCAAGTGTTGCTCATGATCTTCAGGACTTTTGGAGTAAATGAGGATGTCATCAATAAAGACAACAACAAAATGATCCAAATATTCCTTGAATATCAAGTTCATCATATCCATATAGGAAGAAGGAGCATTAGTCAATCCAAAAGACATGACTAAGAATTCATAATGCCCGTATCGAGTTCTAAAGGCAGTTTTTGGAATGTCATCAGTTTTAATCTTTAATTGATGATATCTAGAACGAAGATCGATTTTTGAGAAGAATTTAGCACCTTGCAACTAGTCAAACAAGTCATCAATGCGAGGTAACGGATATCTATTTTTTATGGTGACATAGTTCAACTCTCGATAGTCAATACAAAGTCGCATACTCTCATCTTTCTTCTTAACAAATAAAACAGGAGCACCCCAAGGCAATGTATTAGGACGTATAAAGTCGATGTCTAACAACTTCTGTAGTTAGACCTTTAACTCCTGTAGTTCAATAGGAGCCATTCGATATGTGGTTTTGGAAATGGGTTTTGTACTGGGTTCAAGGTCAATAAAAAATACAACTTCACGTTCTGAGGGTAGGCCAGGAAGTTCTTAGGGAAATACATCAGGAAATTTATTAACAATAGAAATATCATTCAAATCTGACGTATTCTTGTTTAAATCGGTGACATGGGCTAAGAAAGCTTGACATCCGTTTTTTAATAAACGAATACCTTTATGACTTGAAATGACAGTGACTAATTTTAGTGGTTTGGTCGCTTGAATTCGCATAACAGGTTTGTTAGGAATATGAAGCTAAAAACCTTACAAAAAAATCAATTTTAACATGATGAGTGGTTAACCAGTCGATTCCTAAAATCACATCAGATGCAAGTATTTTCAAAGAGATAAGATCAACAGGTAATGT
This sequence comes from Panax stipuleanatus, assembly GCA_020205555.1. NCBI lineage: Eukaryota > Viridiplantae > Streptophyta > Magnoliopsida > Apiales > Araliaceae > Panax > Panax stipuleanatus. The sequence goes on from CM035115.1 coordinate 94,901,312, forward strand.
GAGGGTGCCAATTTGAATCAGACAAGATTTGTAAATTGTGGATGTAATGAAGGTTTCTCCCAACGGAGTTTCAACAGATAAGTCAAAGTCTAATTTCTCAAGGGTCAAGTTCAAACGTTGAGCACAAGTAGGTGAAATAAAAGAATGGGTTGAACCGATATTTAATAAGGTATAAACTTTGCAAGAGTTTATGATTAGCTTAACCGTGATAACTTCGTTCAGGTTCCTCTCTATTTGGGAAGTCACGACAAAAGCCCTCCCACAAACCACTGACTTTGACTTGTCTTGGACAGCCTTTAGTGTCACCATCCCAGCTGGACTTGACTTCGCTATAGGGCACACTCGAGCTATGTGACCTTCCTTTCCACAATTGTAGCACACCTTGGATTGCTGTGTGCAGTTTGGATTGATGTGTCCCTCTTGTCCGCATTTGTAACATACGACAGGTGGTCGTTCCCCTCCCCTAGACACGGTTGTTGGTGCTGGTGCTGCTGCCGATGTCTTTCTGTCGTCATTGTTGAATCTTCTCTTTTTGAAATTCCCACCTGACTCACTTCTTCTATTATCTTGGCCAAAATTACCACCGAAGTCGTTACCATTTCTGGCATGATAATTTTCTCCCCGCTGGTTATCATTGTTTCGATGACTGTTGCCACCGGCACGACTATGGTTGTTGTCATTTGGTTGAACAGTCTCATTATCTCGCTCCAATAATTGAGCCATATTCATAACATCTGAATACAAACAAAGTTTATGAGAAACAAGTTATTGACGAATGGGACCTTTTGCTCCTCTGTGCATCCTAGAACATCAAATATTTTGGTGATCTGCTTAATCCAAGATTCTGCCTTGAGTGACTCTGGCTTTTCCAAAAACTCCGGCGGTCCCAACTCCTTGAATTGCTTAGCAGTGACCAGCCGTGAGTTACCATTGTTTCCACCTGAATTTTGAACAAGAGTCTCTCTCATCTGGTTTTGCATGAATTATAGAAAGCTCCTAAACACCCCATCATTCATTATTTGGTCGATGGTGTTGTTTACAGAAGGATTATTGCCTTCTTGAGGCATATTATCCTGGTTATTGATTGGCGGTGTCTCAATGGTCTCATATGCTCCATTGCTTATCTCCCAATTTTCAGATGCCATTCTCAAATACTGCCATAAAACAAGGGTTAATTAAAGAAATGGATATGTCACATATTATCCCTGTATTCTAACCGACCAATTAAATAACAAATAAGCTTAGGTAGAACACACTAGCAAAGGTTTTCCTCATCTTTCCCCCCTAGTTCTAATCCCAGATCTCCGCCAGAGATCATATCCCTAAGCTCTGATACCAATTATGACGCCCCAAAAATAAGTCCACACAACCCATTCTAAGTTGCCAAATATATGGTACGGAATCCAAATACAAATCTTTTTGTATCAAACTGTAGTGCAAAATACGACCACACAGACTGTGAGCTTCAATACAGATATTGTAATACCCGAGAAATTCCTAATATTATTCAATAAATATATTAATGGAAATGAGAATTTATTTGAATATAAATGATTTTGTGTTGTGAGAAGGATTGATTCAATTATATAAAATTGAATAATTATAATAATAATCGAGAAATTTATGGAGTTTGCGATAAACTCGTTGATAGCCTTGTGTGGCACAGTGATGAGAATTATTAATGATTATATTAATTAACGAATGAATTATTAAAGTGAATGAGTAATCTATATTAATTGTTAATTGCTATTATAGAATATTAATTAATGGTTATGGAACATTAACTGTGATTGATTAATAATACGTGATTATTATTATTGCAAGAAATATAGTAATAATAAGCAATGTGTTTATAAATATAATAAGATTTATATTCACTTAATGTGATATTTAATCACATAAGTGTTAATCGATTATTATGAAAATTAATAATCAATGAGGAATGAATTAATTAATATTATCGTTAATTAATCAATGAGATAAATAATTTATTTATTTGATATTAGGAATAATAGAACAAATAAGTAAGTTATTAATATAATAAGATTATATTAATTGTTATGTGCAAGTATATTTAAACCATATTGTATGATTGTACATATTGAAACTATATATTATGAATACATCATTATGCTTATGTGGCAATGATGTGTGAATATACATTAAAGTGAAACATCATGAATTATATGTGGAGGTGTATATATGAACCTCAAATTGCTATATTGTAATATCATTTCTTCATTTAAAACTATATTGTGAGACTAATAGAATTGATAGCCTAAGTTTATAATATATATTATAACATTAATTGATAGAATGCTGAGATTTGCTTTGCTTGTCCCTTATTACTAGTCACTCTCCCTCCCACGTGAAATGCATCATGAAGCTAGCTCCCTATAACCTTAAAACTCAGCAAAATCTTCATAGCAATCATACAATGGGGAGTGGGCATGATGATGACCCTCAACAACTATCTACCAACTCTTTCATAACCAACATGCAATTCTAACTCACGTTGGTTTAATTTGTTGAGCAAAGGCATTGTCTGGATTTTTAATTCTTCTATAAATATAGGCTCATCTCTTCTCTCTTTTCAATTGCTGAGAATTGCTTGAATAGTGAGTTAAGAGTTATATATATATATCAGTGTTAAGCCTTATTGAGATAGCAGTAAGTTTAATTGCATTTGTAGAGGTATACGTCTATTCCATGTTCTTAATTTTCCATTTTTCTGTTTCTACAATTATTCTTGAATTTTAATTTCTGATTATGCTAAATTGGACTGTAATTGGATTGAAGGAAGTTTGTTTAGTTGCTATATTGCTTATATACATGTTTGAACTGGAATGTAGTTGTTTAAAAACTATTTTCGTGAAGTCATTTCGTGAGTTGGGCTAGAAACTGCCGTGGCTGCCTGCTGTCTGGTGCAAACCAGTAGTTGCGCAGCTGCGCCGGTTTAAGCCTGGGATGCGGCGCAGCTGCGCCGGCACCCTGTTGTAGTTTTGACTTCTGTTTAAAAATCTACTAAGTGTAATGAATTACTATAAGCTTAAACAAGCATTCAAGCATATGTAATGTGTATATATAAGTACATTAACCTAATGTGAGCATGTTTTACTAGGTTAGCATACATGATTCACGAAAGCGTATAGTTTGAAATGAATTTAGAACTCTAGAAATGAACTTGATATGTATGTATGCCATGTTTATATACTGACCTTGCAAGCACGTTAGTACCACCTAGAAATGCATGAAGAATGTGATACCATGTACGGATATGCTTCATAGTATAACATGCACATGATGGACTCACTAGTGAACATTTTTAACGAAAATTTAAGTTTTTAAAGGCAAACTTTGACATGTAAAGATCATATATGTATTCTGATTTTCGGGTATGTTTATATGGCCTTGAAATGCATGTCGGACATATTAACTTATGTATATAGGTTTCGTAATGTAATGTGAACATGCGAACCTTATTAGTGAGCTTTACGAAGGAAAATAAGAATTTTGAATGTAAATCTTGGCCTGTTATATCGAGGTTTAGATTCTGAAAATCGTGGACATGTTCGATAGTTCTTTTAAACCTCACTAATGTGTCATATATATTTACATGTATACATACCATGCTAGATATCGTGAAACCAAGCTTAGAGTAAACGAAGTAGGTTTTCAAGATAATAACAATGCTAGCTACATATATGCGATACGAATACTCATGAGCATGCCTAATACAAGTTTTATGAATATCTTATGTGTTTAAAAAGCGAGCATGTTAGACCTTATGAGTTCGTGTCCTTGAATGGCTTTAAGTATTAACTTAAGAACCTATACCATGTATGATTGGATTTGGAAAAGTTATACAAGCATGAAAGTATCCTTTAATATGAATACATGCTATGTGATATTATATGATGTTACCTGAACCCGATTTTGATGGTTAACTTATGAGAATGCCATAACTTGCTAAAAATGAAATTTATTTAGTATTGATTGTGGTCTTATGTGATATTAATAATATGAGATCATGTTTAATAATTGTTGCAATCTTATATGATATGAGAATGTGTTTAAACTCTAAAGGAGGAACGTTAAGGATAGAAATTATATTCTATATAACTGTGTAGCTAGGTTAAAACTTAGCTTATGTGTTGATCGTATATTTGAAGACAAAATGTGAAGTTAAATAATATGGCTAATGAATATTATATATACGTAACTATATTACGATAGGAATTCGAAAGTGTTGATTTGCTTTTCGTGGTTAAACTACGCTAAAGGCAAGTTCTCTAACTTACACTCTTTTAAAGTGCAAGTTTCCTTACTTACACTTATTTATAGTGCAAGTATCCTAGACCTTCGTATTTACTTTATTCAAGGAACGTTGTAAGCAAGTTCCTAACTCTACTCTTTATTGAACATTTAATTAGCTTATGCTATTATTGTCGTACAAGTAAACTCTTGAGATTTAAATTCAGATATTATGAATCATATACTTCATGAATAAGATAAAAGTCGAACTATATTCTTTGGACTTTAAATCTTGAAATTTAACTTATAGTTATTGTGATCTATGCCATTTGATTCGGCTAGACTTATATTATTGAAAAGCGACCCAACCTAATTGATTGGTGGGGGATCTTGTATTTGACTAAGAAGAACAAAATATAACTGTCGGAGAACCGACGCGCGCACATTAGTATGATTGAGTGTTATGCATAACATAGGGTACTTTAGGCTTATCACCTGTTGTACTTGTTTTTGTTGGATTTTCAGTTTATTACTGTCAATTCCTGTGGAAGTTCATAGTCCTTAGTTGTGACGCCCCCAGAATAGGTCCATTCAATCCAACCCATTCTGAGTCGCCAAATACATGGTACAGAATTCAAATACAAACTTTATATCATACGGTCGTGCAAAATACGACCACACAACTGTGAGTCTCAGTACAAATATGTAGAAAATATTAAGATTCAAACTAAGTCCTCATTACAATTATTATCACACTATTTATCAAAAATAATGAGGACTACTACTGCTCTAACTCGGACCATCACTCTGTCCCCCGACTAGTCCCCGCAACATTCTCATTCCCTGAAGAGGACAACAGATGAAAAGGGTGAGCTCAACTAGCCCAGTAAAGAATATTATGACTAAGATAATGAAAAATAAATTATCGTTAGCCTTCAACAGTTCAGATAAAATATTATTGATAACATGTTTTAGATCAATATTCGCAGCGGAAATAACCGTTCATCATCAATATTTTATCCCTGTAACATCAATCAATATTCATCTCATCAAATATTCATCTTTGCACTACAGGCCAAAGATATTCATTTGTATCATATGTGGTCATATTCATCTCAACACCTGTCATCTTTGCACTACAGGCCAAAGATATTCATCAGGTAATCATTCATCTTTGCTCTACAGGCCAAAGATATTCATCAAGTAATCATTCATCTTTTAGGACTGAGGATGATGAAAAACATTTAAAAAAAAACGAATCCAGTGAGATAAAAGACAAAGACTAAGGATTTGTATTTCAGTATATCCAATTCAAAAATACCTCGTAATAATCAATTATGGAGCAAAATTCAAGAATAGAACTCAAAACTTGGATACAATCAAAGATAGTAACCTTAACAAGCAATTTGGACAAATAGAAGAAAATTTAATTTTTTTCGTGAATAGTGCCGTATACGTGAATAGTGCCGTATACGTGAATAGTAACCCCGACGGAAAAAGTAAGAATTTCAACATAAAATCCATGACAATATTTTTGTATAATGATATTGAGAAGAATAACATCATTTACGAAAGAAATAACATCCCTTACCTCAAAAGAACAGTATCTCTGACTGGAATATCGGATATAATACCGACGAAAGCTTGTACTGAATAGTAATACTCAAAGTATTAAAATACTCACAAAAATACGCTCGATATTATAGAGAGAGAAAACTTCGAATTCTGGTGTGATTTTCAATTCTAACCTAAGCACCCTATTTATAAGAAAAGCTTAGGATGCCAAAGGAGACTAATGAATAAAATAATAATATTTTATTATTTTTTTTCTTCCGCCGCCTGGCTGCTGCCCAAAAATTCTGATTTTTCACAAACCAACAAAAGTGGGGCCCACCTTTTATTTAAAAAATATTTATTTTCTGAAACTTCAATAATTCATAATAAATAGCCCCTTTGTCAGAAAAATACAAATGATGTGTCCTTTCCATAGGAAATTTAATTCTCTACAACTTTGCAGAAGAAAGTTTTTCCAAATTCCCAACATAAATTATCCGAAATCCACAAACAGATAATTTGTCACACCAAAATACTGATAAAAACACATCAGCACTAATTCCTTCTTTAATATCCACAAAATAAATATTTTCTTATCATATAAATCAATAATTAATTATTCACAAATAATATTATAGAACTACAATATTAACAACCAGGTCGTTCCCAGGACAGAGGGGGCCTTCCGATAAGGACTTCTCCTTACTGGCGCGCAATTAAATAACCCCTCCTAGACAGAACTTCCTTAGACATTGTCAATAATGCTATCTAATAATATTATTCAAATAATATGAATTATTGAGTTGATAACGTGAAATACTGTGCAACGATAATTATTGAATCAATACTACAAAATATCAACTGTAGCCATTATTGAATCAATCATAAAAAAATAGCAACGTAGCAATTATTGAGTTAATAAAATATCAACGCAGCAATTATTGAGTCAATAATATAAAATATTGAACAGTAAATACTGTAACAATAATTGAGTAGGTTCCTTCTCACGTAAGACTCAATAATTCGAAATACTGTGCAATACCGTGTGCTACTGCGCACCACCGCGTACTGTATTTTAACCACCGGGTATTTCAACAGTACTAACGGTAACAACTACGTCGTTATCTTGTAAAAAAATTATTTCTGTCACTTTCTATATCCGACAGTTATTCCATTGTGGGGGCCCACAAATAGCTGCGCCGTCGTACGAATATTCCCCGACAACAAGAATATTCCACGACCAAACGAATATTCCCCGACAACAAGAATATTTTTTAACCACTTGCTCATTTTAAAAATATTTGCACATTTCACCCATAACTTTCATATTTATCAAATCAACACCTTACTATTTCGAAATAATATATAAAGAAAATTAAATCTTTATTCATAAAAGTTGGGGTCTTACAACCTCCCCTCCTTATGAAATTTCGTCCTCGAAATTGACGTACGTACCTGGTATGTCGAAAAGGTGAGGATACCTCGCTTTCATTTCCGATTCCAACTCCCAGGTCATTTCCTCAATTGCATGGTTTCTCCACAAAACTTTAACTTGAGGTATAATTTTTGAGCGTAGGACATGCTCCTTCCTATCCAAGATCTTGACAGGTACCTCCTCGTACGTTAAATCTTCAGCTATCTCGTCTGGTTCTAACTCAATAATGCGGTTTGGATCCTTCACATATTTACGTAACACGGATATGTGAAACACGTTATGAACACGAGACATGCTTGGAGGTAAAGCGAGTCTATAAGCCACATTTCCTATTCGGTCAAGAATCTCAAATGGACCAATGAATCGTGGGTTAAGCTTTCCTCTCTTCCCAAACCTTGTAACTCCTTTCCATGGAGCAACACGTAGTAATACATGGTCCCCAACGTTAAATTCCACATCCTTTCGATGAAGATCCGCATAACTCTTTTGTCGATCCTGTGCCGTTTGTATACGTTGTCGGATCATTTGGATCTTTTCTGTAGTCATACGTACTAACTCCGGTCCCAACAATGTTGCTTCACCCACCTCATCCCAACATACTGGAGAACGACACTTTCTCCCATACAACGCTTCGAATGGAGCTACGCCTATACTTGCCTGATAACTGTTGTTGTAGGAGAATTCCACCAATGGTAAGTACTTATCCCAACTCCCTTTGAAGTCTAGAACACAAAGTCTCAATAGATCTTCAAGAGTTTGAATAGTCCTCTCTGATTGTCCGTCTGTTTGAGGATGATAAGCCGAACTGAATCGTAAATCCGTACCCATAGCTTTCTGCAAACTAATCCAAAATCGTGAAGTAAATCTGGGATCACGATCCGAAACTATGGATACTGGCATGCCATGCAATCTCACAATCTCATTCACGTACATATGAGCAAGACGTTCAAGGGAATAAGTCTCTCGTATCGGCAAGAAATGAGCAGACTTGGTTAATCTATCAACAATAACCCAAATCGCATCTAAGCCTTGAGAAACCTTGGGAAGACCCGTAACGAAATCCATCGTAATGTGTTCCCACTTCCATTTCGGAATCTCCAGTGGTTGCAATGGACCCTTCGGTACTTGATGCTCCGCCTTTACACGTTGACACGTTAAACATCTCGAGATAAACTCCGCGATTTCTCTCTTCATATTGCTCCACCAAAATGTATGTCGAAGATCACGATACATTTTAGTACTCCCAGGATGGATTGCAAACGGTGTGTTGTGTGCCTCCATCATGATTCTATACTTTAAGTCAAAATCGTTAGGAACACAAAGTCTGGAGTTGACTCGAAGTATTCCCTCTTCATCGATTCTTGCTTCTGGAATTGCACCTTCTTGCACCTTCTTCTTCATCTTCATCAGTTCCGCATCCGTAGCTTGAGCAGCTTTAACTTTATCAAGCAAAGCTGGTTCTACGCGTATACTTGACATCATCGCACTCGTTCCCACATATGATCTTCTACTCAACGCGTCAGCTATCACGTTCGCTTTTCCAGGATGGTATTGGATGGTATGATCGTAATCTTTCAACAGCTCAAGCCAACGTCGTTGTCGCATGTTGAGTTCCTTCTGAGTGAAGAAATATTTAAGGCTCTTATGATCCGTATAAATCTCCACTTTCTCTCCGTACAAGTAATGTCTCCAGATCTTCAACGCGAAAACGACTGCTGCTAACTCTAGATCATGAGTAGGATAATTCCTCTCATATTCTTTGAGTTGTCGCGAGGCATAGGCTATGACTTTCCCATGTTGCATGAGAACACATCCTAACCCTTTGCCCGAAGCATCGCTGTAAATAACAAATCCATCTGAACCAGATGGTATTGTCAGAACAGGTGCCGAAATAAGTCTCCTCTTGAGCTCTTGGAAGCTCTTCTCGCATTCCTCGCTCCAAACGAATTTCGTATCTTTCCGAGTCAACTGTGTTAATGGAGTAGAGATTCGAGAAAATCCCTCTACGAACCTCCGATAATAACCAGCTAAGCCCAGAAAGCTTCGTACTTCCGTCACCGACTTAGGTTGCTCCCAGCTTTGTATTGCTTCAATCTTCGCCGGGTCAACAGATACTCCACGTTTCGATACCACGTGCCCAAGGAATGCTACTTCCTCAAGCCAGAACTCGCATTTCTTTAACTTGGCGTATAGCTTGTTCTCACGAAGCTTTTGAAGTACCAGCTTCAAATGGTGTTCATGATCTTCACGGCTTTTAGAATAGATGAGGATGTCATCAATAAAGACAACAACGAATTGATCTAAATACTCCTTAAATACACGGTTCATCATATCCATGAAAGCAGCAGGAGCATTAGTCAATCCAAAAGACATGACTAAGAACTCATAATGCCCATACCGTGTTCTGAAAGCAGTCTTTGGAATATCCTCAGTTTTAATCTTCAGCTGATGATATCCAGAACGAAGATCAATCTTTGAAAAGAATTGCGCTCCTTGCAACTGGTCGAACAGGTCATCAATACGAGGTAACGGATACCTATTCTTGATGGTGACATGGTTCAACTCTCGATAGTCAATGCAAAGTCGCATACTCCCGTCTTTCTTCTTTACGAATAAAACAGGAGCACCCCAAGGAGACGTACTAGGACGAATAAAACCGATGTCTAACAATTCTTGTAATTGGACCTTTAACTCCTGAAGTTCAATAGGAGCCATTCGATACGGGGTTTTAGAAATGGGCTTTGTACCGGGCTCAAGGTCAATAAAGAATTCAACTTCACGTTCTGGGGGTAGACCGGGAAGTTCTTCGGGAAATACATCAGGAAACTCATTAACAACGGAAATATCATTCAAATCTGATGTATTCTGATTTAGATCAGTGACATGAGCTAAGAAAGCTTGACATCCGTTTTTCAATAAACGAATAGCTTTATGACTTGAAATGATATTGACTGATTTTAGTGGTTTGGTGATTTGGATTCGCACAACAGGTTGATTAGGAATATGAAAACTAACAACCTTACGAAAACAATCAATTTTGGCATGGTAAGTGGTTAACCAGTCAATTCCTAAAATCACGTCAAATGCGAGTATTTTCAAAGATATAAGATCAACAGGTAAGGTAAGGGTACCAATCTGAATCAAGCAAGATTTGTAAACTATAGATGTAACAAAGGTTTCTCCTAACGGAGTTTCAACAGATAAGTCAAAGTCTAATTTATCAGAAGTCAAGTTCAAACGTTGAGCACAAGCAGGTGAAATAAAGGAATGGGTAGCACCGGTATCTAACAAGGTATAAACTTCGCAAGAGTTTATGATCAGCTTACCCGTAATCACCTCGTGCGGATTCCTCGCGTTTTGGGATGTCACGACAAACGCTCTTCCAGGAATCACCGACTTTGACTTGTCTGCAACCGCCTTTGGAATCACCACCCCCGCTGAACTTGGTTTCGCAATAGGACAATCTCGAGCTATATGTCCTTCTTTTCCACAGTTATAGCATCCTTTGAACTGTTGTGGGCAGTTTGGGCTGATATGTCCCTCTTTCCCGCATTTAAAGCATACGACCGGTGGTCGTTCTCCTCCCCTCGAAACAGTTGATGCTGGTGCTGATGTCGACGTCTTCACGTTCTCATTGTTGTACCTTCTCTTCTTGAAATCTCCCCCCGATTCGCTTCTTCTACTATCATGACCACGATAACCACCGGAGTGGTTACCGCTTCTGTCATACTTTCCTCCTCGGTGGTTGTCATTACTCCGATGACTACTGCCACCAGTACGACCTTGGTTGTGGTCCCTCGGTTGAACATAATCATTATCTCGTTCCAATAACTGGGCCCTGTTTACTACATCCGAATATAAAGAAAACTTATGAGAAATGAGGTATTGACGTATTTCGGGTTTCAAACCTCTTAGAAACATCCGCGTCATACGTTCCTCATTCTCTACCAAATGAGGTGCAAACCTGGACAGCTCCGCGAACTTAGCCTCGTACTGGGATACCGTCATGTTGTTTTGCTCGAGTCTGATAAACTCTACTTCCTTCATATGACGAATACTTTCAGGAAAGTACTTGTCATTAAACAGTTTCTGGAACGCTTCCCAAGACATCTGGAGTGCGGCAGGCTGGGTACGCTTCACGGATTCCCACCAGTAATCTGCCTCTCCACGGAACATAAACGTGGCGAATGGAACCTTCTGTTCCTCTGTACATCCCAAGACATCAAATATCTTGGTAATTTGTTTAATCCACGTCTCCGCCTTGATCGGATCTGGCTTTCCCAGAAACTCTGGTGGTCCCAATTCTTTGAACTGCTTGGCAGTGACAGCTCGCGTGTTGTTATTATCTCCACCTGTATGTTGCACACGAGTCTCCCTCGTCTGATTTTGCATGAACTGCAAAAAACTTCTAAACATCTCATCGTTTATCGTCTGACCAACGTTGTTTTCAGGATGAACATTGTCTTCTTGTTGCACGTTCTCCTGGTTAACGATTAAAGGTGTCTCCACAGTTTCATTCACTTCGTTGTTAACGTTCTCAGCTGCCATTCTCAAATACTGCCATAAAACAAGGGTTAATTAAACAAGTCAACATATCACATATTAACCCTATGCTCCGACTGACCAATTAAATACCACATAAGCTTAGGTAGGACACACTAGCGAAGGATTTACTCGTCTCTCCCCTCCTAGTTCTATTCCCCGATCTCCGCCAGAGATCATATCCCTAAGCTCTGATACCAACTGTGACGCCCCCAGAATAGGTCCATTCAATCTAACCCATTCTGAGTCGCCAAATACATGGTACAGAATTCAAATACAAACTTTATATCATACGGTCGTGCAAAATACGACCACACAACTGTGAGTCTCAGTACAAATATGTAGAAAATATTAAGATTCAAACTAAGTCCTCATTACAATTATTATCACACTATTTATCAAAAATAGTGAGGACTACTACTGCTCTAACTCGGACCATCACTCTGTCCCCCGACTAGTCCCCGCAACATTCTCATTCCCTGAAGAGGACAACAGATGAAAAGGGTGAGCTCAACTAGCCCAGTAAAGAATATTATAACTAAGATAATGAAAAATAAATTATCGTTAGCCTTCAACAGTTCAGATAAAATATTATTGATAACATGTTTTAGATCAATATTCGCAGCGGAAATAACCGTTCATCATCAATATTTTATCCCTGTAACATCAATCAATATTCATCTCATCAAATATTCATCTTTGCACTACAGGCCAAAGATATTCATTTGTATCATATGTGGTCATATTCATCTCAACACCTGTCATCTTTGCACTACAGGCCAAAGATATTCATCAGGTAATCATTCATCTTTGCTCTACAGGCCAAAGATATTCATCAAGTAATCATTCATCTTTTAGGACTGAGGATGATGAAAAACATTTAAAAAAAAACGAATCCAGTGAGATAAAAGACAAAGACTAAGGATTTGTATTTCAGTATATCCAATTCAAAAATACCTCGTAATAATCAATTATGGAGCAAAATTCAAGAATAGAACTCAAAACTTGGATACAATCAAAGATAGTAACCTTAACAAGCAATTTGGACAAATAGAAGAAAATTTAATTTTTTTCGTGAATAGTGCCGTATACGTGAATAGTGCCGTATACGTGAATAGTAACCCCGACGGAAAAAGTAAGAATTTCAACATAAAATCCATGACAATATTTTTGTATAATGATATTGAGAAGAATAACATCATTTACGAAAGAAATAACATCCCTTACCTCAAAAGAACAGTATCTCTGACTGGAATATCGGATATAATACCGACGAAAGCTTGTACTGAATAGTAATACTCAAAGTATTAAAATACTCACAAAAATACGCTCGATATTATAGAGAGAGAAAACTTCGAATTCTGGTGTGATTTTCAATTCTAACCTAAGCACCCTATTTATAAGAAAAGCTTAGGATGCCAAAGGAGACTAAATGAATAAAATAATAATATTTTATTATTTTTTTTCTTCCGCCGCCTGGCTGCTGCCCAAAAATTCTGATTTTTCACAAACCAACAAAAGTGGGGCCCACCTTTTATTTAAAAAATATTTATTTTCTGAAACTTCAATAATTCATAATAAATAGCCCCTTTGTCAGAAAAATACAAATGATGTGTCCTTTCCATAGGAAATTTAATTCTCTACAACTTTGCAGAAGAAAGTTTTTCCAAATTCCCAACATAAATTATCCGAAATCCACAAACAGATAATTTGTCACACCAAAATACTGATAAAAACACATCAGCACTAATTCCTTCTTTAATATCCACAAAATAAATATTTTCTTATCATATAAATCAATAATTAATTATTCACAAATAATATTATAGAACTACAATATTAACAACCAGGTCGTTCCCAGGACAGAGGGGGCCTTCCGATAAGGACTTCTCCTTACTGGCGCGCAATTAAATAACCCCTCCTAGACAGAACTTCCTTAGACATTGTCAATAATGCTATCTAATAATATTATTCAAATAATATGAATTATTGAGTTGATAACGTGAAATACTGTGCAACGACAATTATTGAATCAATACTACAAAATATCAACTGTAGCCATTATTGAATCAATCATAAAAAAATAGCAACGTAGCAATTATTGAGTTAATAAAATATCAACGCAGCAATTATTGAGTCAATAATATAAAATATTGAACAGTAAATACTGTAACAATAATTGAGTAGGTTCCTTCTCACGTAAGACTCAATAATTCGAAATACTGTGCAATACCGTGTGCTACTGCGCACCACCGCGTACTGTATTTTAACCACCGGGTATTTCAACAGTACTAACGGTAACAACTACGCCGTTATCTTGTAAAAAAATTATTTCTGTCGCTTTCTATATCCGACAGTTATTCCATTGTGGGGGCCCACAAATAGCTGCGCCGTCGTACGAATATTCCCCGACAACAAGAATATTCCACGACCAAACGAATATTCCCCGACAACAAGAATATTTTATAACCACTTGCTCATTTTAAAAATATTTGCACATTTCACCCATAACTTTCATATTTATCAAATCAACACCTTACTATTTCGAAATAATATATAAAGAAAATTAAATCTTTATTCATAAAAGTTGGGGTCTTACATTAGTGACTGCTCAGTATTCAGTTATCTTGAAATTTTGAATTGATTTATTATTGAATCACATTGATATTATCCTGTCCTTAGCGACTGTTATTGAAAACTGTTGATATTCTTGTTATCCTTGAACTATCAAACTTTGCTATACCCTTTTGAGAATGGAGAATTATATTACAAACCCTTATTGTATATTACTTGCTGAGCAATTTGTGCTCATTCTTGCTTTTCCTAAAAACATTTCAGTTAAGGCCGAGCAGTGCGGACCCTCGAGTACCGACAAGGACAAGGGAAAGGCTACTGAGTAGCTTTGTTTATGTAGGACTTTGTGATTGTAATAAAGAACTTATGATATTATGTACTAGTTAAGGTTATTATTGCTTAAGATATGTCTAAGCTATGTAATCACTGTTTAAGTTATGAGATCTTGGGACGTGAATAATTATATTATTTAAATGTAATTTATTAAGTATTAGTTGTGTATTATTCCGTTGTGCAATGCGACATTTAGTCGTATTATTATTGTGATGTATTACCATGAGCGTGTGACGAACCGAATTTAAGCGACCCCGTGACGGTCCTGGAATTTGGGGGCGTCACAGATATTATGTCGTGTATAATACGAAATTATCAACGCTCAAATTAAGTTCTAATTATAATTATTAGCACACTCTTTTACAAAATAGTGAAGACTACTATAGCACTATCTTGGATCATCACTCCATTCCTTGGCTAGTCCCAACTATATTCTCATTTCCTGAAAAGAACAATAAAAGAAAAGGGTGAGCTCAACTAGCCAGTAAAGAATATTATGACCAAGATAATGAAGAATAAATTATCTTTAGCCTTTAACAACAACAAATCAGATAAAATATAATGGACAACATGTGAAGCCCCCAAATTCAGATCGCCACAAGGTCACTCGAATTCGGTTCGTCACGTTCTAAACTATAACACTATGATAATAATATTACGACAAATTGTCGCATCGCATAGAGAAATAATTTAAAATACTACTACCGAATAGATTACATTTAATTTAAATAATTTATTCACGTCCCAAGGTCTCGTAACTTAAACATTGATTACATATCTTAGACATAACTTATGTGACGCCCCTAAATTCCTGAACCGTCACGGGGTCTCTCAAATTCGGTTCGTCACGTGCTCATAGTAATACATCACAATAATAATACGACTAAATGTCGCATCGCACAACGAAATAATATACAACTAATACCAAATAGATTATATTTAAATAATATAATTTATTCACGTCCCAAGGTCTCGCAACTTAAACAGTGATTACATAGCTTAGACATATCTTAAGTATAAATAACCTTAACTAGTACATAATATCATAAGTTCTTTATTACAATCATAAGTCCTACATAATTAAAGCTACTCAGTAGCCTTTCCCTTACCCTTATCTGTGCCTGAAGGTCTGCACAGCTCTGCCTTAACTGAAATATTTTAGGGAAAGCAAGAATGAGTACAATTTTCCCAGCAAGTAATATACAATAAGGGTAAGTAATATAATTTTCAATTCTCGAAAGGGTATAGCAAGGTTTGATAGTTCAAGGATAACAAGAATATCAACAGTTCTCAATAATAGTCGCTAAGGACAGAATAATATCAATGTGATTCAATAATAAATCAATTCAAGATTTCAAGATAACTGAATACTGAGCAGTCACTAAGGACTATGAACTTCTACTAGAATTAACAGTAATAAACTGATAACCCAAAATTAAAAATAAGTACAACAGGTGAGCAGCCTAAAGTACCCTACGTTATGCATAACAATCAATCATACTCAAGTGCGCACGTCGGTTCTCCGACAATTATATTTTCCCTTCAAAGAAGGTTGTTCTTCTCAGTCAAATATGAGATCCCGCACCAATTAATTGGTTTTGGGTCACTTTTCAATAATATAAGTCTAGCCGAATCAAATGGCATAGACACTTTCATAATATTCAAAAACAATACCAAGTTCAACATGAATAATAGCTTTAATGAAATAAGAGTTCAAGTATGCTAATTCAATTCAAACGAGTAACTAAAGAAACTAGCTCGCAATATACAAGGATAGAATACTTGCACCGTAAAAGAGTGTATGTTAGGAAACTTGCCTTAAACATAGTCTATCCACGTAAAGTAATTCAACACTTTTAAATCCCTATCGTAATATAATTACATATATATATATATGATATTCATTAGTCATATGGTTTAAAAACGTATCTTCTCTTCGGATATACGATCGACACATAAGCTAAGTCTTATCCTAGCTACACAATTATACCATATATAGTATCATATTAATATAACTTTTATCCTTAACGTTCCTCTTTTTGAGTTTAAACTTATTCTCATATCATTAATATCACTTAAGACCACAATCAATACTAAATATATTTTATTTTAGTAAGTTATGGCATTTCTATTAGTTAACCGTCAAAATCGGATTCAAGTACCAACATATGATATCACATAGCATGTATTCATATTAAAGGATACTTTCATGCTTGTATAACTTTTCCAAATCCAATCATACATGGTATAGGTTCTTAAGTTAATACTTAAAGCCATTCAAGGACACGAACTCATAAGGTCTAACATGCTCGCTTTTTAAACACATAAGATATTCATATAACTTGTATTAGGCATGCTCATGAGTATTCGTATAGCATATATGTAGCTAGCATTGTTATTATCTTGAAAACCTACTTCGTTTACTCTAAACTTGGTTTCACGATATCTAGCATGGTATGTATACATGTAGATATATATGACACATTAGTGAGGTTTAAAAGAACTATCGAACATGTCCACGATTTTCAGAATGTAAACCTCCATATAACATGCCAAGATTTACGTTCAAAATTCGTATTTTCCTTCGTAAAGCTCACTAATAAGGTTCGCATGTTCACATTACATTACGAAACCTATATACATAAGTTAATATATACGACATGCATTTCAAGGCCATATAAACATACCCGAAAATCAGAATACATATATGATCTTTACATGTCAAAATTTGCCTTTAAAAACTTATATTTTCGTTAAAAATGTTCACTAGTGAGTCCATCATGTGCATGTTATACTATGAAGCATATACGTACATGGTATCACATTCTTCATGCATTTCTAGGTGGTACTAACGTGCTTGCAAGGTCAGTATATAAACATGGCATACATACATATCAAGTTCATTTCTAGAGTTCTAAATTCATTTCAAACTATACGCTTTCGTGAATCATGTATGCTAACCTAGTAAAACATGCTCACATTAGGTTAATGTACTTATATATACACATTACACATGCTTGCATGCTTGCTTAAGCTATAGCAATTGATCAACATTTAATAGATTTGTAGCAGATTGCAGAAACTGGAATAGGTTGCTGGCGCAGCTGCCGAGTACAAGACTGGCGCAGCTGCGCCGGCTCTCGGCCAGCAGCAGACAGTCCCTGTATCGGCAAAATACAAACCCAAACACAGAGAAATTTGTTATCAGATCAGTTATATTACTTTGCTAACATCTATATAAGCTTATAACAATCAGTTTGTCATGATCAAATCACCAAATCATGAACTCCAATTCAAATCGAGAATTGAAAATTTTTACAGAAATTGCAGACATACGAATTTGAAGAACATGGAAATGAATTTGATTACTAGTAAGCCTCATTGTATACTAATATAATTATAAATTTTATACAACAATCAACAAACACTATCCAATCACAACTTCATGGATTTCATGCTTAACTCAAGAATTGAGAAATCTCAGTGAACATGAGATAACTTAATTCCTCTCTCAACTAACTCTCTATCTATATGTATTTTAGTGAACTAGCAATACTTCACTTCACAGAATTCTCAGCAAGATGAAATGTGAAGGAAGGAGGCTTCATTTATAGGCAAAATCAAAATACGGTCCATGCTTCTAACTTCCAAATCAAACTAACGGATGAATGAATTGTATGAAGGTTATGAAGAAGTTGGTAGATTAGTTGGTGGAGAAAATCATGAAGCCCACATCTTTGTTCATCATGAGCTATGAAGCTAAGAGTTTGCTGAAAATGAGAAGGGAGAGTAGGCATAGGCTTTCACGTGTGGAAGAGGATGAGGAATGGACAAGCCTTATATCTCAGCATTTGAAAGGAGTATTGGTTCAATGTAGTTCTTTTTAGTTCTCATTTTGGTTCCCACATGTAATTGCAATGCATATCATTACTATAAATAGGAGGTTAAGGGATTATATATGTACTATTATCATTTAACCCATGTACATTGGTTCCACATTTTAATAATTAATGAAGATAACATAAGATAGTTAAGCATTATTAAATTATCTATCATATAATCATGATGTCCTACTTTAATGTATATTCACATTGTCACATAGGCATTTCATGCAACTCCCATAATTCAATAAACCTTACTATATAATAGTGTCATATTACACTTCATATAATACATAGTTAACTACTATATGTTACACATTTAATTCGCATGCTTGCACATAAAATTACTCATCTTATTAATTAAATATTAATTAATAATATACATCCATCCTTCATCAATCAATATAATTGTTAATCTCCAAAATAATTTAATTAACCCTTATATGATTAATTATCACTTTAATATAAATATTATTATATTTATAAACACGTTGCGTATTATTATTATATTATTTGCAATAATAATAATCCACACATCATTAATTATCATTAATATTTTATAACAATTAATTAATATTCTACGGTAACAATTAATTAATATTCTACAATTAACAATTTATCAATCAATACTGATTAATCGTTCACACAGAATTTCCTTATCAATTATTATTATGCTATCACACGCATTAATAATAATTCAACGTACTATAATTAATATAAATTAATTTTCACTTAATATTTCTTTTGTTAATTAATATCATCATTAATATATCTCATTACTGTGCCACACAAGGCTCTAATATTTTCTCAATTATTGTAAATATTCAATTGAATATAATTGAGTTAACTCATCCATAACACAAAATTATTTATATATGAATAAATATTCACTTCCATTAATATATTCATTTAATAATATATGGAAATTCTCGGGTATTACATCCTTCCCCCCCCCCCCCCCCCTTATAAAAATTCTGTCCCGGAATTGCTACAAGGTTACACAAATAAATGGAAATAATCCCTCATCATCCTATCTTCTAACTCCCACATTGCCTCCTCGATATCGTGGTTACGCCAAAGTACTTTTACAAAAGATATAATTTTATTTCTCAAAATTTGCTATTTCCTATCTAATATATGGACAGGAATTTCTTCATACGCCAAGTTCTTCTCCACTTGAATGGGCTCGTAAGAAATCACGTGCTTGTAGTCGGCCTTGTATGGTCGCAACACGGAAATGTGAAACACGTTGTTGATGTGCTCCAACTCGAGTGGTAACGTAACTTTGTATGCCACTTCGCCCACTCGCTTCAGTATCTCGAACAATCTTATGAATCTTGGACTCAATTTTCCTTTCTTGTCGAAACGGATCTTTCCCTTTCATGGAGATACCTTCAAGAATACGAAACTGCCGACTTTGAAGTCTCGGTCCTGCCGATGCAAATCTACATACTTTTTCTGGCGGTCTTGAGCAGCTACTAATCTGGCTCTTATCATTGTCACCACGTCTGCGGTTTGTTGAACTAACTCTGGTCCGATTATTCGTCGTTCTCCGACTTCGTCCCAACATAATGGCATTCTGCACTTTCTTCCGTAAAGAGCTTCGTACGATGGCAAGCCAATACTCGCATGGTAACTATTATTATACGCAAATTCGACTAAGGGTAGGTGGTCATCCCAATTTCCCTTAAAATCCATCACGCAAGTCCTAAGCATGTCCTCCAGCATTTGTATTGTTCGCTCACTCTGTCCGTCTGTCTGAGGATGATAAATCGTACCCAACCTCAACTGCGTTCTCATTCTCTCTTTCAAACTCTTCCAAAAATTGGACGTGAAACGCGGATCTCGATCAGAGACAATAGATACCGGCACTCCATGTCGTGAGACAATCTCCTTTACGTACTGACTCGCTAATTGGTTCAAATTGTAGCAGATCTTGATTGGTAGAAAATGTGCGGTCTTTGTTAGTCGATCCACGATAACCCAAATAGCATCATAACCTTTCTGTGTAACTGGAAGTCCTACCACAAAGTCCATCGTAATATGCTCCCATTTCCACTCTGGTATTTCCAACGGTTGTAGTAAACCACTCCGTCGTTGATGCTCTGCTTTAACGTGTTAGCAAGTCAAACATCTACTGATGCACTCTGCGACTTCCCGTTTCAAATTAGGCCACCAAAAATATTGCCTCAAATCTCGGTACATCTTAGTGCCTCCCGTATGAACGGAATATGCCGTATTGTGTGCCTCGTGCAATATCTCTTCCCTTAACTCGGTTACTGCTGGTACCCATACTCTTTCTTCAAATCTTAAAATACCGTCTTTATCCATTTGAAATTTCTCTTCCTTATTTTCTGTGATCCTCTTTCGAATTTTCTCACACTCTTCATCTTTTTCCTGGGCTTCCTTCACTCTATCCAACAACGTCGGACAAGCTTCCATTACAATTAACTTCTCACCAGACTTTTCTGGTCCTTTCACTTCTATCTCCAATTTCTCCATCTCTCTTATCAACTCTTCCTGAGTCGTCAAATTAAACAACTTTTCCCTTCCTTTCCTGCTCAGAGCGTCGGCAACCACGTTTGCCTTCCCTGGGTGATAAAGAATAACGCAGTCATAGTCTTTGATTAATTCTAACCACCTTCTCTGCCGCATGTTCAACTCCTTCTATGTGAAGATATATTTCAGACTTTTGTGGTCCGTGTATATCTCATATTTCTCCCTGTATAGATAATGCCTCCATATCTTCAACGCACAAACTACTGCCGCTAACTCTAAGTCGTGAGTAAGGTATCGTTTTTCGTAATCCTTCAATTATCGTGATGCATACGCAATGACTTTGTCATGCTGTATAAGCACACAGCCAAGTCCCTTGTGCGATGCATCACTATACACCACAAAATTTCCCGCATCATCTGGTAATGATAACACAGGTGCTTCACTCAATCTCCTTTTCAGTTCTTGAAAACTTTCTTTGCATTTGTCAGTCCATACAAATTTCACCGTCTTTCAAGTTAAATTGGTCAATGGGGTTGCTATCTTAGAAAAATCTTGGATGAATCTTCGATAGTACCCAGCTAACCCTAAAAAGCTTCTCACCTCCGTCGGTGTTCTCGGTTGTTCCCAATTACTTACTGCTTCTACCTTCGCAGGGTCTATAGAGATTCCATTCTTATCCACCACGTGGCCTAAGAATTGAACATTCTCCATCCAAAATTCGCACTTTGAAAATTTCACATACATCTTCTCCTTCCTTAGTGCCTCCAAAATAATCTTCAGATGTTCGGCGTGTTCTTCCTCTGTCTTCGAGTAGATCAAAATGTCGTCGATAAAAACCACTACAAATTTATCCAAGTTTGGCTTAAAAACTCAGTTCATCAAGTCCATAAATACTGCCGGAGCATTAGTCAATCCAAATGACATTACCAAAAACTCGTAGTGTCCATAACGGGTTCGAAACGCAGTCTTTGATATGTCCTCATCCCTCACTTTCAGTTGATGATATCCTATTCGTAGGTCGATTTTCGAGAAATACTTTGCTCCCTTCAGTTGATCAAACAGGTCGTCTATCCTCGGTAGCGAATATCGGCTCTTGATCATTACTCTGTTCAATTCTCGATAATCGATACAGAGCCTCATCGATCCATCCTTTTTCTTAATGAATAACACTGGTGCTCCCCAAGGAGACACACTCGGTTGAATGTAACCCTTATCCAACAACTCTTGTAATTATATCATCAATTCCTTCATTTCTACTGGCGCCATAAGATATGGAGCTTTCGAAATCGATGTCGTTCCCGGTGCTAAGTCTATTACGAATTCAATTTCTCTGTCTGGCGGAAGACCAGGCAGATCGTCCGGAAACACATCTTGAAATTTATTAACTACAGATATATCCTTAATTTCTACTCCTTTCTTTCGAGTATCAACGATGTAAGCCAAATAACCTACGCATCCTTTCCTTAACAATTTCTTGGCCTGCATCATCATAACGCAACATGATTGCTTAAGCGATGAGCTACCATAAAACACTACCTTAGACTTACTCGGAGTCTGAAGGTTCACACATTTGTTCTAACAGTCAATTATCGTAGCATGGTTATACAACCAATCCATTCCCAGTATTATGTCAAATTCTCCCAATCTAATAGGAATCAAGTCTACGCTCAGTTCATGTTCTCTAATGTTTGCGCGACAATCTCGATAAACGTATTCTACAGGGATCACTTCCTTATTCGCAACTTCTATGTTCAAAGGATTTTCTAATCTTTCTCGGGGTGTACTAAGTTTACTAGCAAATTCTTCAGATATAAAAGAACAGGTGGCACCCGAATCAAATAATACATAAGCATTTATATCATTGATTGGAATTATACCTGACACCGCGTCCTTCGCAGCCATTGCATCCTGGACGATCATGTTAAAGGTTCTGGCGGTTGGGCGGTTGGATTGTGCTGGTCCGCCGATCATTAACTTGTTACCTCTTTGCTAATTGCTACCCCCACCACTTCCCTTCTTTGGGCAGTCCTTAATTCGGTGCTCCGTCGAGCCACACGCAAAGCATCCTTATATCTTCTTTGGTTTCAGACAGTTGGGCGAGATGTGCTATTCCTGTTCGCAGTTGTAGCAAGTGCCACGTCCCTTCCAGCACTCGCCCTGGTGATTCTTCCCACACTTTGGGCATCCTTCAGCCCTCTTCTTGAAACCTCCACGAAAATTCCCTTATTGATTATTGTTGTTTTTGTTATTGTTGTCGTTATTCTCCCATTTTCTCTTTCCCAAGTTACTTCCTCCACTGCTGCCTCCTCAAGTACGATTCTGTCCTCCAACATTCTTTCCTTTCTTCTCTTTGTTGTACAAGCTCAAAGCTTCACTTCCTCCCTCGGCAATAATAGCCTTTTCCAGCAGTGTTGCAAAAGAATCGACCTGAAGAACTGACACCTTATTGAATAGCTAAGGCTTCAGTCCTTGTTCGAATCGTCTAGCCTTCCTCTCTTCATCTTCTACCTGGTGCTCCGCAAATCGAGCTAGTTCGTTAAACCTAGCCGCGTATTGCGCCACTGTCATCTCCCCTTGTTTTAACTCTATAAATTTCACCTATATCCGGTTTTTTATGCTTTTCGGAAAGTAATTCTAGAAAAACAGCGTCTTAAACTTATCCCAAGCTATTATTCCTTCTCCAGCTCTTTGTTGATTTGCCTCCCACCAGTAGTTCGCTTCTCCCCTCATCATGTACATGGCAAACACCGTCTTCTGATCTTCGCCTACGCGAGCTATAGTGAAAGCCTTCTCGATCTCCTTGATCCAGGTTTGTTCGATGATTGGGTCGGTAGTTCCCTCGAACTCCGGGGGTCCTACACTCTTAAAGTCTTTGAAGGTTGTTACTGGCACAGCCTGAGGGTTTGGGCGAACGGGTTCATTGTTCCTTCCCCTTAAAGCTTCCCCTAACAAGTCTACCAGTTTCTAGATCGGGTCTACTTGTTCCCTCTCATTGTTCACTGAATCCTCAGGTGCAGTCAATCTACGTCTGGGCGACATTATCTGCATCATAAATTTTCATTTTATTATTATTCAAGTATATTACTTAAGTATTTCTTTTAATACTAAAAGAATAAATTTATAACACGTTTCTGAAATAAGCTTCATTTATATTCATATGCCATTTCATTTCATTACATGATTATCCTAGCATACTGCTATAAATGTTATCACATATATCCCATAATATCACAAAAGACGGGAAATATACCAACCTACTACCATACTACCCCTCTAACAAAAGCTAACTCGGGGTTTACATCATTATCCCACATCTTACACAAAAGATCGGGATTACAACATAGTATATACAACACATAAAGGACACACTAATACTACCACTAGACTATCTAAGAAAATTTCATCACATCATCCCGCGCTCCACTGCGCTCTTGTACTCCATCTGCGCTATATACGTAACCAGCTCTCGACTCAAGGTATGTAGAGTCTGTCCCTGTTCTGCCGGGTAGTGGTACACACCATCAATCACCCTCTCAAAAGCTGAACGGAACACATACCCCATCTTGTTCATTTTTCTCTTCTTACATCGGACCTCATCCTCCAGGTCGTCAGCTCTTTCATAGGCAGCCTCCCATTTCTCCTCAAAGTGTATCCTATCCATCACCTCCAACTCTAGCTGAGTATGGAGTGCCTCTTTCTCAGTCTTCTCACTCAATTCTCTCTGTTCTACTTCTTCCAGCTTCCCTGCCAGATCTACGTTCCTCGCCACTGACCTGTGCAATAAGGTTCCCATCTGGATCCCTGCCTCCCTGCAGTAAGCGATCTCTACCTCTAGCTCTTGCATGTCTAACTTCCTCTGGTGGTCCTCGTCCCTCAGCTTCTAGAACTCAGACTCTCTCTCTTGGGCATCTGCCTCCAGCTCCTGGACCCTACAGTCTAACTCTAGGATCCGCTCTTCTTACTCTCCTAGCATCTGCTCCTCTACAGTAGCCTCATCAGAGTCCTCTACTGGCTCATCCTCCATCGGCTCGTCCTCTGGATCAGACTCTATCTCAATCTCGTCCTCGTCGTCAGACTCGAATGGTGCAACAACCTGCATTGGTGTAGCCTCTAGAGGTGCCTCGTATACTAATGTATATCCCTGGGCTCCTCCTCTGCCACTCTACTAGGTACACCTGTGTCTGTCATCCTACAATCACAAACACAAGACAAACAAATAGCAACTCCATTAGAATGTTAAATAAAACATAAGTTCATTGTATAAAATGAAGTTACATTTCATAACAGACTAGGTCTCTCAAGGAAAACTCTACATGAGTTTTATCTCCTTCCTAACTTCTAAGTTCTCCTAAGTTATAGTCTAAGGACACTCGTTCCTAAGGTTTATAACTACAGCTCTGATACCAACCTGCGACGCCCCCAAATTCCTGGACCGTCACGGGGTCTCTAGAATTCGGTTCGTCACGTGCTCATGGTAATACATCACAATAATAATACGACTAAATGTCGCATCGCACAGCGGAATAATATATAACTAATACCGAATAGATTACATTTAAATAATATAATTTATTCACGTCCCAAGGTCTCGTAACTTAAACAGTGATTACAAAGCTTAGACATATCTTAAGCATAAATAACCTTAACTAGTACATAATATCATAAGTTCTTTATTACAATCATAAGTCCTACATAATTAAAGCCACTCAGTAGCCTTTCCCTTGCCCTTATCTGTGCCTGAAGGTCCGCACTGCTCTGCCTTAACTGAAATATTTTAGAAAAAGCAAGAATGAGTACAATTTGCCCAGCAAGTAATATACAATAAGGGTAAGTAATATAATTTTCAATTTTCGAAAGGGTATAGCAAGGTTTGATAGTTCAAGGATAATAAGAATATCAACAGTTCTCAATAATAGTCGCTAAGGACAGAAAAATATCAATGTGATTCAATAATAAATCAATTCAAGATTTCAAGATAACTGAATACTGAGCAGTCACTAAGGACTATGAACTTCTACTAGAATTGACAGTAATAAACTGATAACCCAAAATCAAAAACAAGTACAACAGGTGATCAGCCTAAAGTATCCTACGATATGCATAATAATCAATCATACTCAAGTGCGCACGTCGGTTCTCTGACAATTATATTTTCCCTTCAAAGAAGGTTGTTCTTCTCAGTCAAATACGAGATCCCGCACCAATTAATTGGTTTTGGGTCACTTTTCAATAATATAAGTCTAGCCGAATCAAATGGCATAGACACTTTTATAATATTCAATAACAATACCAAGTTCAACATGAATAATAGCTTTAATGAAATAAGAGTTTACGTATGCTAATTCAATTCAAACGAGTAAGTAAAGAAACTAGCTCGCAATATACAAGGATAGAATACTTGCACCGTAAAAGAGTGTAAGTTAGGAAACTTGCCTTAAGCGTTGTCTATCCACGTAAAGTAATTCAACACTTTCAAATCCTTATCGTAATATAATTACGTATATATATATAATATTCATTAGTCATATGGTTTAACATCGTATCTTATCTTCGGATATACGATCGACACATAAGCTAAGTTTTATCCTAGCTACACAGTTATACCATATATAGTATCATATTAATATAACTTTTATCCTTAACGTTCCTCTTTTTGAGTTTAAACTTATTCTCATATCATTAATATCACATAAGACCACAATCAATACTAAATATATTTTATTTTAGTAAGTTATGGCATTTCTATTAGTTAACCGTCAAAATCGGATTCAAGTACCAACATATGATATCACATAGCATGTATTCATATTAAAGGATACTTTCATGCTTGTATAACTTTTTCAAATCCAATCATACATGGTATAAGTTCTTAAGTTAATACTTAAAGCCATTCAAGAACACAAACTCATAAGGTCTAACATGCTCGCTTTTTAAACACATAAGATATTCATATAACTTGTATTAGGCATGCTCATGAGTATTCGTATCGCATATATGTAGCTAGCATTGTTATTATCTTGAAAACCTACTTCGTTTACTCTAAACTTGGTTTCACGATATCTAGCATGGTATGTATACATGTAGATATATATGACACATTAATGAGGTTTAAAAGAACTATCGAACATGTCCACGATTTTCAGAATCTAAACCTCGATATAACATGTCAAGATTTACATTCAAAATTCGTATTTTCCTTCGTAAAGCTCACTAATAAGGTTCGCATGTTCACATTACATTACGAAACCTATATACATGAGTTAATAGGTACGACATGCATTTCAAGGTCATATAAACATACCCAAAATCAGAATACATATATGATCTTTACATGTCAAAGTTTGCCTTTAAAAACTTATATTTTCATTAAAAATGTTCACTAGTGAGTCCATCATGTGCATGTTATACTATGAAGCATATACGTACATGGTATCACATTCTTCTTGCATTTCTAGGTGGTACTAACGTGCTTGTAAGGTCAGTATATAAACATGGCATACATACATATCAAGTTCATTTCTAGAGTTCTAAATTCATTTTAAACTATACGCTTTCGTGAATCATGTATGCTAACCTAGTAAAACATGCTCATATTAGGTTAATGTACTTATATATACACATTACACATGCTTGCATGCTTGCTTAAGCTATAGCAATTGATCAACACTTAATAGATTTGTAGCAGATTGCAAAAACTGGAACAGGCTGCTGGCGCAGCTGCGCAGTTGCCCAGTACAAGACTGGCACAGCTGGGCTAGCTCCCGGCCAGCAGCAAACAGTCCCTGTATCGGCAAAATACAAACCCAAACACAGAGAAATTTGTTATCAGATCAGTTATACTACTTTGCTAACATCTATATAAGCTTATAACAATCAGTTTGTCATGATCAAATTACCAAATCATGAACTCCAATTGAAATCGAGAATTAAAAATTTTACAGAAATTTCAGACATAAGAATTTGAAGAACATGGAAATTGTTATATGAATTTGATTACTAGTAAGCCTCATTGTATACTAATATGATTATAAGTTTTATACAACAATCAACAAACACTATCCAATCACAACTTCATAGATTTCATGCTTAACTCAAGAATTGAGAAATATCAGAGAACATGAGATGAAGAACATGGAAAGGATTATACCTTTGCTATATGAATTGAGTTAGCTGTAACTTAATTCCTCGCTCAACTGACTCTCTATCTATATGTATTTCAGTGAACTAGCAATACTTCACT
Source organism: Panax stipuleanatus (assembly GCA_020205555.1). Classification (NCBI taxonomy): domain Eukaryota; kingdom Viridiplantae; phylum Streptophyta; class Magnoliopsida; order Apiales; family Araliaceae; genus Panax; species Panax stipuleanatus. The sequence continues at coordinate 94,929,624 of CM035115.1, forward strand.
TCACAGAATTCTCAGCAAGATGAAATGTGAAGGAAGGAGGCTTCATTTATAGGCAAAATCAAAATATGGTCCATGCTTCTAACTTCCAAATCAAACTAACGGATGAATGAATTGTATGAAGGTTATGAAGAAGTTGGTAGATTAGTTGGTGGAGAAAATCATGAAGCCCACATCTTTATTCATCATGAGCTATGAAGCTAAGAGTTTGCTGAAAATGAGAAGGGAGAGTAGGCATAGGCTTTCACGTGAGGGAGAGGATGAGGAATGGACAAGCCATATATCTCAGCATTTGAAAGGAGTATTGGTTCAATGTAGTTCTTTTTAGTTCTCATTTTGGTTCCCACATGTAATTCCAATGCATATCATTACTATAAATAGAAGGTTTAGGGATTATATATGTACTATTATCATTTAACCCATGTACATTGGTTCCACATTTTAATAATTAATGAAGATAACATAAGATAGTTAAGCATTATTAAATTATCTATCATATAATCATGATGTCCTACTTTAATGTATATTCACATTGTCACATAGGCATTTCATGCAACTCCCATAATTCAATAAACCTTACTATATAATAGTGTCATATTATACTTCATATAATACATAGTTAGCTACTATATGTTACACATTTAATTCGTATGCTTGCACATAAAATTACTCGTCTTATTAATTAATAATATACACCCATCCTTCATTAATCAATACAATTGTTAATCTCCATAACAATTTAATTAACCCTTATATGATTAATTATCACTTTAATACAAATCTTATTATATTTATAAACACGTTGCGTATTATTATTATATTATTTGCAATAATAATAATCCACACATCATTAATTATCATTAATATTTTATAACAATTAATTAATATTCTACGATAACAATTAATTAATATTCTACAATTAACAATTTATCAATCAAGACTGATTAATCGTTCACACAGAATTTCCTTATCAGTTATTATTATGTTATCACACGCATTAATAATAATTCAACGTACTATAATTAATATAAATTAATTTTCACTTAATATTTCTTTTGTTAATTAATATCATCATTAATATATCTCATTACTGTGCCACACAAGGCTCCAATATTTTCTCAATTATTATAAATATTTAATTGAATATAATTGAGTTAATTCATCCATAACACAAAATCATTTATATATGAATAAATATTCACTTTCATTAATATATTCATTTAATAATATATGAAAATTCTCTGGTATTACAACTTAAGCATACATAACCTTAACTAGTACATAATAGAATAAGTTCTTATTACAATCATAAGTCCTATATAATATTAAGCTACTCAGTAGCCTTTCCTTTGCCCTTGTCGGTGCTCGAGGGTCCGCACTGCTCTGCCTTAACTGAAATACTTTAGGAAAAGCAAGAATGAGCAACAAGTTTGCTCAGCAAGTAATATAACAATAAGGGTGAGTAATATAGTTCTTGAATCCCAAAAAGGGTATAGCAAGGTAGAATATTTCGAGGATAGTAAGAATATCAACAGTTCTCAATAACAGTCGCTAAGGACATAATAATATCAATATGATTCAATGCTAAATCAATTTAAGATTTCAAGATAACTGAATATTGAGTAGTCACTAAGGACTATGAACTTCTACTAGAATTAACAGAAATATACTGATAATCTAATAAAACAAGTACAATAGGTGATCAGCCTAAAGTACTCTACGGTATGTATATCGTTCAATGGTACTAAAGTGCGCAAGTCAGTCTCCCGACAATATATAATTTCCCTTCAAAGAAGGTTGTTCATTTCAGTCATATAAGATCCCGCACCAATCAATTGGTTTGGGTTGCCCTTCAACAATATAAGTCTAGTCAAATCAAATGGCATAGATCGCACAATTTTAAGTCCAAATCTCAAGATTTAAAGTTCGAAGAAATAAAATCGACTTTTATCTTATCAATGAAATATATAGTTATAATATCTGAATTGCAAATCCCAAAAGTTTACTTGTACGACAATAATAGCACAAGCTTAATGAACGCTCAATAAAGAGTAGGGTTAGGAACTTACTTACAACGTACGTTCCTTGAATAAAGTAAACACAAGGATAGGATACTTGCACCATAAAAGAGTGTAAGTTAGAGAACTTGCCTTATGCGTAGTTTACTCAAGTAAAGCTAGCCAACACCTTGAATTCCTATCGTAATATAGTTACGTATATATATGATATCCATTAGTCATATATTTTAACATCATATCTTATCTTGGATATACGATCAACACATAAGCTAAGTTTTAACCTAGCTACACGTTTATACCATATATAGTATCATATTTAATTCACAAATCTCGACTAATATAACCTTTATTGTCTATTATCCTTAACGTTCCTCTTTTCAAATTAATCATCTTCATATATCTCCATTATCACATAAGACCATAATCAATTCCAAACATATTTTATTTAGTAAGTTATGGCATTGTTATAAGTTAACCATTAAAATTGGATTCAAGTATCAACGTATGATATCACATAGCATGTATACATATTAAAGGTTACTCTCATGCTTGTATAACCTTTCCAAGTTCAATCATACATGATATAGTTTCTAAGTTAATACCTTTAATAACTTAAGGCCATTCAAGGTCACGAACTCACAAAGTCTAACATACTCGCCTTTTAAACACATAAGGTATTCATATAACTCGTGTTAGGCATGCTCATGAGTATTCACATCGCATACATATAGCTAGCATCGTTATTAGATTGAAAACATACTTCGTTTAGGCTTAACTTGATTTCACGACATCTAATCATGGTAGGCATACATGTATGATACATTATCGAGTCTACGAGTACTATCAAACATGTTCATAAATATCGGAATCCAAATCTCAATGTAACATGTCAAGGTGCACGTTCAAAACTTATACTTTCATTAGTAAAGTTCACTAATAAGGTCTAACATGTTTATGTTACATTATTAAACATGTATACACCAATTAACATGCTTTTCATGCCTTTCTAGGTCATACTAACATGCTCGCAAAATCAGAATATCAACATGATATCTACATACCAATGTCCACCTTCAAAACTTACATTTTCGTTAAAATGTTCACTAGTGAGGTTCGCATGTTCACATTACATTATGAAACATATATATGTAAGTTATCATGCTTTTTATGCATTCTTAAACCATACTAATATGATTGCAAGGTCAGAACATCAATATGGATATAACATGTCAAAGTTTGTTTTCAAAATTCTAAGTTTATTTTGAAGTCTATAACTTTATCATTCATGCATGCAATCTTAGTAAAACATGTTCTCCTTTAGGTCTAGGTATACTCATACATATGTTACTCATGCTAGCAAGCTGGTTTAAGCAGTAATCTAACTATCTAGCACTCATAGCCTTAACAAAAATCAGAATCTGGTGCAGGGTACCAGCGCAGCTGCGCTGCACCTCAGTTCACAACAGCCGCAGCTGCGCCTTTGCCGGAACCGAAATGAAATCTTTTGCTTCGGCAGAGAGCAAAGCCAATTTCCAAATTCCACAACCAATTCTATTGTAATCAGTCATATTACAGTTTAAACATGTATATAAGCTAATATATCAACTATGTAACAACAAACAAGCATTACTTAATCGCATAAACATGAATTCCATACTCAATTCAAGAATCAAAGTTTTGACATAAAACAAGAATCGAAGAAATGGAATTGTAGTATACCTCTGTTATGTGAATTAAGCTAGCTCAGCCGAACTCTCTCAAATGCTATCACTAATATATATATATATATATATATATATATATATATATATATATATATTAGCTTTCAACTCAATATTTAAGAAATCTCAGCAATTTAGTTTGTGAAGAGGAGGGGCTATATATATAGAGATAATATTACACAGATAATACTTCTATCTTCCAAACAAAACCAATGAGTTGAAGAATTACATGATGGTTAAGGAGGAGTTGGTGATTAGTTAGAATTAATCATGATTCCAACTCCCCCATTGATCATGGGCTATGAAGCTATGGAGTTTGCTGAAATTGAGAAGAAAGAGTAGGCATAGGCTTTGAGTTGTTCACGTGTGTATGAGATATGACCCTCATTGTGGGACAAGGCAAAATAATTCTCAGCATTCACAATTTAAGTGTAGTGACACCAAGGCTATATATATATACTATATATATATATATATATATATATATATAGATTATAATGTACTTTGAGTCACAATGTAAGTCACATAATTAATATTTCAAGGTAGTAGATGTAACTTGATAATTAATATGATAATGTAGCATACATATAATCCATGTACATTTCACTACTACCGAATGTAATTCAATTGGGTATTATCCTACTACATTATTCCAATTATATTAAATATTGAAGTAATCATCAATTTACAATTGTTTATAATATATTCATGATGTACTATTTTAATGTACACTCGCACACAATTGTCTCATAAGCATAAATCATGTAGCTTATATAATTTAATCAATCTTAACACATGGTTTCTATATATAGTATAGTCACATTTAACATTACACTACACTATATAACACATGTGTCATTACTATATGTTATACTTTTAATTATCACATCCTTTGCACATATCAACTAGTTGAGCAAATATAATCTACTCGTTTATATATTATTATTCTCAATGGCAATTAATCAATTACTTATGTTATCAATTAATTAATAATAATAATATTAATTAATCCATCCCTCATCAATCAATGTAATTATTAATCTCCATAACAATTGATTAACATTTATATGATTAATTATCTCATTAAATAAATATAAATCTTATTATATTTATAAACAAGTTGCTTATTATTATTCTATTACTTGCAATAATAATAATCACATATTATTAATTAATCACCATTAATATTCTATAACAATTAATTAATATTCTATTTCTCATAATAACAATTAACAATTAATATAGATTAATTATTCATTTAATAATTCCTTCGTTAATTAATATAATCATTAATATTTCTCATCACTGTGCCACACAAGGCACTCAACGAGTTTATCGCAAACTCCATATATTCTCAATTATTCAATTTAATATAATTGAGTTAACTCATCTCATAACACTTACATATTTATATTCAAATAAATATTCATTTCCATTAATATATTCATATAATAATATTCAAAAATTCTTGGGTATTACATCCTCCCCTCTTTATAAAAATTCCGTCCTCGGAATTGCTACAAGGTTACATAAATAGATGGGGATAGTCCCTCATCATCCTATCTTCTAATTCCCACGTAGCCTCCTCGACGTCGTGGTTACGCCAAAGTACCTTTACAGATGAAATAACTTTATTTCTTAAGGTTTGGTCTTTCCAATCTAATATCTGGACAGGAATTTCTTCATACGCTAGATTCTTCTCCACTTGAATAGTCTCATAAGAAATCACGTGCTTGTAGTCGGCCTTGTACGGTTGCAACACGGAGATGTGGAACACGTTGTTAATGTGCTCCAACTCGGGTGGTAATGCAACTTTGTATGCCACTTCGCCCACTCGCTTCAGTATCTCGAACGGTCCTTTGAATCTTGGACTCAATTTTCCTTTCTTACCGAAACAGATTTTTCCCTTCCATGGAGATACCTTCAAGAATACGAAACTGCCGACTTGAAAGTCTCGGTCCTGTCGATGCAAATCTACGTACTTTTTCTGGCAATCTTGAGCTGCTACTTGTCTGGCTCTTATCATTGTCACCACATCTACGATTTTTTGTACTAGCTCTGGTCCGAGTATTCGTCGTTCTCTGACTTCGTCCCAACATAATGGCGTTCTACACTTTCTTCTGTAAAGAGCTTCGTACGGTGGCATGCCGATACTCGCATGGTAACTATTGTTATACGCAAATTCAACTAAGGGTAGGTGGTCGTCCCAATTTCCCTTGAAGTCCATCACGCAAGTCCTAAGCATGTCCTCCAGCGTTTGTATTATTCGCTAACTCTGTCCGTCTGTCTGAGGATGATAAGCGGTACTCAACCTCAACTGCGTTCCCATTCTCTCTTGCAAGCTTTTCCAAAAATTTAACGTGAAGCGCAGATCTCTATCAGAGACAATTGATACCAGCACTCTATGTCGTGTAACAATCTCCTTTACGTACAGACTCGCTAACTGATTCAAACTATAGCGGATCTTGATCAGTAGAAAATGTGCGGTCTTCGTTAGTCTATCCACGATAACCCAAATGTCATCATATCCCTTATGGGTGACTAGAAGTCCTACCATGAAGTCCATCGTAATATGCTTCCATTTCCACTCTGGTATTTCTAACTGTTGTAGTAAACCACTCGGCCGCTGGTGCTCTATTTTGACGCGTTGGCAAGTCGGACATCTACTAACGCACTCTGCGACTTCCCGTTTTAGATTGGGCCACCAAAAATGTTGCCTCAAATCTTGGTACATCTCTTTGTACCTCCCGAATGAACGGAATACGTCGTATTGTGTGCCTCGTGCAAAATCTCTTCTCTCAATTCGGTTACCGCTGGCATCCACACTCTCCCGTCGAATCTTAAGATACCGTCTTTTGTCCATTCGGAATCTTTCCTCTTCATTCTCTGCGATCCTCTTTTTGATTTTCTCGCATTCTTCATCCTTCTCTTGTGATTCCTTCACTCTATCCAATAATATTGGACGAGCTTCCATGACGAATAACTTTTTGTCAGATCTCTCCGGTCCTTTTACCTCTATTTCCAACTACTACATCTCTCTTATCAACTCCTCTTGAGTCGTCAAGTGAAATAGTTTCTCCCTTCCATTTCTGCTCAGAGCGTCGGCAACTACGTTTGCCTTACCCGGGTGATAAAGAATATCGCAGTCATAATCTTTGATCAATTCTAACCACCTTCTCTGACGCATATTCAACTCCTTCTGTGTGAAGATATATTTCAGACTTTTGTGGTCCGTGTATATCTCACATTTCTCTCCGTACAAATAATGCCTCCAAATCTTTAACGCAAAAACAACTGCCACTAACTCTAAGTCATGAGTAGGGTATCGTTTTTCATAGTCCTTTAATTGTCGTGATGCATACGCAATGACTTTGTCGTGCTGCATAAGCACACAGCCAAGTCCTTTGTGCGATGCATCACTATACACTACAAAATTTCCCTCAACATCTAGTAGTGACAACACAGATGCTTTGCTTAATCTCTTATTCAACTCTTGAAAACTCTCTTCGTATTTGTCCGTCCATACGAATTTTACCGTCTTCCTCGTCAGATTGGTCAACGGGGTTGCTATCTTAGAAAAATCCTGGATGAATCTTCGATAGTACCCAGCTAATCCTAAGAAACTTCTTACCTCTGTTAGTGTTCTCGGCTGCTCCCAATTACTCACTGCCTCGACCTTTGTAGGGTCTACTGAGATTCCATTCTTATCCACCATGTGGCCTAAGAATAGAACCTTCTCCATCCAAAATTCACACTTAAAAAATTTCGCATACATCTTCTCTTTCCTTAGTGCCTCCAAAACAATATTCAGATGTTCGACGTGTTCTTCCTCTATCTTCAAGTAAATCAAAATGTCGTCGATGAAAACTACCATAAACTTATCCAAGTATGGCTTGAAAACTTGATTCATCAAGTCTATAAATGCTGCCGGAGCATTAGTTAATCCGAATGACATTGCCAAAAACTCTTAATGTCCATAACGGGTTCGAAATGCAGTCTTTGGAATGTCCTCATCTCGTACCTTCAGTTGGCGATATCCTGCTCGTAGGTCTATCTTCGAGAAACACTTCGCTCCCTTCAATTGATCAAATAAGTCATCTATCCTCGGTAGGGGATATCTGCTCTTGATCGTTACTCTGTTCAATTCTCGATAATCGATACAGAGCCTCATCAATCCGTCCTTTTTCTTAACGAATAACACTGGTGCTCCCCAAGGAGACACACTCGATCAAATGTAACCCTTATCCAATAACTCTTGCAGTTGTATCATTAACTCCTTCATTTCTACCGGCGCCATACGATATGGGGCTTTCAAAATCGGTGTCGTTCCCGGTGCTACGTCTATTACGAATTCGATCTCTCTGTCTGGCGGAAGACCAGGCAGATCGTCCAGAAATATATCTCAAAATTCATTCATTACGGATATATCCTTAATTTCTACTCCCTTTTTCCGAGTATCTACAATGTAAGCTAAGTAACCTACACATCCTTTCCTTAACAATTTCTTGGCCTGCATCATTGTAACGCAACACGATTATTTAAGCGATGAGCTACTATAAAACACTACCTTAGACTTACTCGGAGTCTGGAGGTTCACACATTTGTTCTAACAATCAATTATTGCTGCATGAATATATAACCAATCCATTCCTAGTATTATGTCAAATTCTCCCAATCTAATAGGAATCAAGTCTACGCTCAGTTCATGTTCTCTAATGTTTGCACGATAATTTTGATAAACGTATTCTACAGGGATTACTTCCTTATTCGCAACTTCTATGTTCAAGGGATCTTCTAATCATTCTCGAGGTGTATTAAGTTTACTAGCAAATTCTTCAGATACAAAAGAACAGGTGGCACCCGAATCAAATAATACATAATCTTTTATATCATTGATTGGGATTATACCTGACACCACGTCCTTCGCAGCTACTGCGTCCTGGACGATCATGTTAAAGGTCCTAGCGGTTGGGCGGTTGGATTGTGCCGGTCCGCCTATCATCAGTTTGTTTCCCCCTTGTTGGCTACCTCCGCTACTTCCCTTCTTCGGGCAGTCCTTAATTCGGTGCTCCATCGAACCACATGCAAAACATCCTTGCATCTTTTTCAATTTTGGGCAGTTGGGCGAAATGTGTCCCTCCTGGCCGCAGTTGTAGCAAGTGTCGCATCCCTTCCAGCACTCGCCCTAAATGATTCTTTCCATATTTTGGGCATCCCTCAGCCCTCTTCTTAAAACCTCCACAAAAATTTTCCGACTGGTTGTTATTTTTGTTGTTGATGTTGTTTTTCCACTTTCTTTTTCCCAAATTACTCCCTCCACTGCTGCTACCTCCTCCACGATTTTCTCCTCCAGTGTTCTTACCCTTCTTCTCCTTGTTATAAAGACTTAAGGCCTCACTGCCACCTTCCGCAATGATCGCCTTCTCCAGCAATGTCACAAAGGAATCGATCTGAAGAACTAACACCTTATTAAACAGCCAAGGCTTCAGTCCTTGTTCAAAATGTCTCGCCTTCCTCTCTTCATCTCCTACTTGGTGTTCTGTAAATCGCGCTAGTTCGTTAAACCTAGCCGCGTACTGCGCCACCGTCATATCACCTTGCTTCAGTTCTAAGAACTTCACCTCCATCCTATTCTTCATGCTTTTCGGGAAGTAGTTCTCGAAAAACAGAGTCTTGAATCTATCCCAAGCTATTATCCATTCTCCAGCTCTTTGTTGATTAGCCTCCCACCAGTAGTTGGCTTTGCCTCTCATCATATATATAGCGAATACAGTCTTTTGGTCTTCACCCACACGAGCGATAGTGAAGGCCTTCTCGATATCCTTAACCCATGTCTACGCAATGATTGGGTCGGTAGTACCCTTGAACTCTGGGGGTCCTACACTCCTAAAGTCCTTAAAGTTTGTGACTGGTACTCCTTGAGGATTGGGGTGAACGGGTTCGTCGTTCCTTCCCCTAAGGGCCTCTCCTAACAGATCTACTAGCTTCTGGATCGGGTCTACTTGTTCCCTCTCATTGTTCACTGACTCCTTAGGTGCAGTCAATCTACGTCTGGGCGGCATTATCTGCATCACAAATTTTCATTTTATTATTACTCAATTATATTACTTAAGTATTTCTTTTAATACTAAAGGCAACACATTTCTGAAATAAGCTTCATTTATATTCATATGCCAAATCGTTACATTACATGATTATCCTAGCATATTTCTATAAATGTTATCGAATATCCCCTAATATCACAAAAGACGAGGAATACTAACATACTAGTGTTGGGTAAAATCTAGTTACGCACAACATGCAAGTATACGTGGTCAACAAGTAATAAAGTGAAAGTAGAGTATCTTTCTTACGAGGAATTATTTAATAAGATTCACCAAGTACTAACCCGTAACCAACTTAATCTTATTTAAACGAATGAATTTCAATATATAATTAAACTACTTCTAATTACCACGAGTTAAATTCAGATTACGGAGATTTAAGATCACAACTTCACTTATTGCTTCATCTAAGTAACATACTTTTCATCAATTATTCTCTATATTCTGAATTGTTAATCAAGAACACGAAAGTAAATATAACCACCTCTCGATGCATCATACCATACTCACTCAAATCCACAGATGATAGAATTAAGCAAGACACCCTAATTAACTAATCCACTATATTTCTATGTGAATTACAATTAAAAAGGATTTAATCACAAGTTCTCTATTAGATTATATATGGCGTAAAGGAATAGCTCTATCCTAAACACGAATCATAATTTCCATCTATGCAGAAATCACAAACACATGCTATCATGATCAGATCTAAATCTATACTCCTCAATCAATTTCATATAGATTATCACGGTAATTGTTAGCTAGGCAATTAAGCAATTAATTCCAAATCACAATAGACAACTCACAACGATAGATCACAATAATTAATAGAGAAGCATAATAAAATAAATTACACAATAAGATCCATTGCAATCTTAAACAAAGAATTAGTTCATTGAATTAAAACTAAGAATCCACAATTGAATACACATTATAAGATAAGAAAAAGATTAAGGAAAAAGAATTGAATCTGTTGCTGGCAAATTCGTCCTCCTTCTTGCTATTGATCTGGATCTCCAATGGCCTCCAAGTGCTTCAATCTCCCAGATCCCCTTTCAACTAGGGTTTTTTATTTTATTAAAAACTAAAACTAATTATTAATAATCAAACTAATATACTAATATCATATATATATATATATATCCTGCCACTTACTAAACTATATATTATCTAATTAAACTATACTATCAATTATATAATATATATCTTCCAAGCTACTGCTCAGTCCTTTTCTTTCTTTTCCAGGCTTTGTCCAAGTCCCTTTTTAAAGACTCCTAATAAACGTGGCCTACTAATTTAAATGGTTAAGTCTCCTTTTATTGCTACTCTGTTGCATCCGTGTCCCTCCTCATATCATGTTCGGTCAAGCCCCAATCCGGATTGAAAAAAGAAAGTCGCCAGCCCATTTATATCATTGCCATATTTTGCAATCCGAATAGGAAAAGGATCACATGCTGCTTCGTCCCTTTTGCACAATAGGTTGCTTCCATGTCCAACTCCTATATAATATATATGCGGCCCACTTATCAGCCCAATCCGAATTGGACAAGGCAAACAGCAAGCTCCTTATTTGCTTCAGCTTGCGTCCGGTTCCAACTCTTATTCCCCATCTGCCCATCAACTTGTATCAGGTTCATTATTAAATTCGGAACAGCCTTATCATGGTTCCTTGCACCAATCCGTGTCTCCTTATATATCCCAAGTATAGCAGCCCACTAATTATTTGTTGCACCGTCTAAATCGGCAAAGGAAAAGGAACCAGCAACATGATGCCGCCTCCCCGCCCCAGCGGGTTGACTTCAAGCTAACCTCCCCGCCCCAGCGGGTACCTTCACTGTCCAGCCATATTTTGCACTTGCTGATTTCTTTTCTCCCATTCTTGAGCTGCTTCAATTTGATATGCTTATGCGTGGCCCACATGGCTCTTGCTTGCATGCATGGACAAATAAAGTCACTGATCTCTTAGCCCATAAATGTCGACTTGGGTCCACCCAAGTGGTCCCGTATTAAGCTCCAATTTGTCATTTTACGCCACTTTCACACCCATTCCGTTACCTATACACAAGAGTAGTAAACCAAGTAAAAATGATAATAAAATCACTTAAAAACCTTAAGACTCAAGCTATTAAGACTACTGAATTAGTGGGTATTAAACCCACTCATCAACTAGCCCTCTAACAAAAGCTTATTCAGGGTTTACATAACTATCCCATACTTTACACAAAAAGTTGGGATTACATCCCAGTATATACATCACATAAAGTAAATACTACTACTAGACTGACTAAGGGTATCATCCCATCATCCCACGCTCCATAGTGCTCTTATACTCGATCTGTGCTATATACGCCACCAACTCTCAGCTCATAGTATGTAGGGCCTGTCCCTGCTCCGCTGGGTAGTGGTACACACCGTCAATCACTCTCTCAAAAGCTGAACGAAACACATACCCCATCTTATTCATCTTCCTCTTCTTGCATCTGACCTCATCCTCTAGGTCGTCAGCTCTCTTGTTAGCCGCTTCCCACTTCTCCTTGAAGTGGATTTTATCCATAACCTCCAACTCTAGCTGAGTACGGAGTGCCTCCTTCTCAATTTTCTCACTCAGCTCCCTTTGTTCGACTTCTTCTAACTTTCCAGCCAGATCTACCTTTCTCGCCACAGACCTGTGGAATAAGGTTCCCATCTGGATCCCTGCCTCCCTACGGTAAGCAATTTCTACCTCTAGCTCCTGCATGGCCAGCTTCCTCTGGTGGTCCTCGTCCCTCAGCTTCTGGAACTCAGCCTCTCTCTCATGGGCCTCGGCCTTCAGCTCTTGTACCCGGAAGTCTAACTCTAGAATACGCTCCTCGTACTCTCCTATCATCTTCTCCTCTATAGTAGTAGCCTCATCAGAGTCCTCCACAGGCACATCCTCAGTAAGCTCGTTCTTAATAGGCTCATCCTCCATAGGCTCGTCCTCTGGATCAAACTCCACCTCGATCTCATCCTCGTCGTCAGACTCAAATGGTGTAACTGCCTGCACTAGCACAGCCTCTAGAGGTGCCTCTGTTAGAGTTTATGCCCTAGAGGCTAATTCTTTGATGTAATTGCTTAAACATTTTTGATATTATATTTGATTGAATAAATGAATTATTTTATTATGGTTTTATTTACTGCGTTATATAAATGTTAACATAATAAAAGTCCTTAGAATAGTGATACAAATTATATGGCTTCAAGTATGTGACTTGAACATGAGATCATATAATTACAATTAGTATCATTACTCTTAAATGTCCCTAGTCGAGTGTCATTGTTAATGGGACAACAATGATACATTGAGACTAGTATGTGGATTGACTGATGGCCAAATCTCATTGGTCATAAATATATGAGATATTGAGTCAATGCATAGGTACATGTTAGAGAACAATGTACTGGACAGACCCACCATGAGAATTCTACGTGGAGCATTATGCAAAGTGTCATAAGCAATTCTCATAGTGACAATGATGTAATGATCCTCCGACCTGAAATCACTATATTACTACACGAGAATTTATGTACTTTGATATCATTAAAGGCCACCTTTAATAGGGTGGACGATAAAGGTGATTATTGGGTACATCATGAATCGTGTGAGGAATATGAGTGATCTAGATGGAATTTAACCCTTCTATATATTAGGGGTGATATCCATAGGCCTCTTGATTGAGTAGGACTATGAAATGTATGGCCATGCTCAAATAGTGATTTGTTGCATATAGTCTACTCATCGATCAAGAAAACTCAGATTAAATTATGAAGAGGATGACACATTCCATGCCTCGAGTTTAATCTAGGATGTCAAGATTAAAAGGATTAAATTACATTGAAACATTGGTCACGAAAAGGTTGTATCGAATCACCGATCTTATTATTATTTAGGTAGCAGCGATGCATTACTAGATGACGCTCACTGTTTATAATTTTATAATATGATTTTAAAATTATTGCCAACATAATAATAACCTATAGGGTCACACACTTAGAACGTAATTAAAAGGGAATTAATTTAAATTGTATGGATTTAAATATATCAATATGATTGATAGTATTTAAATTACGAATTTAAATTAATAGGATAATTTGTATATATATATATGTATATTAATTAAGTAAGACTTAATTAAGATATAATATATATATATATATAAATTCGGATTTTATTTTTCTAATTGGATTAGGTTTTGGTTAATTCCTTTAACTGCTATATATATGATATATCAGTCGTTTAGGGGATTATCGATATCAAAACCCTAGCCGCTCTTAGAGAGAGACTAGTGAGAAAAATTTCAAAAGTCCAGATCCTTGGCTGCTAGTACCGCAGCTTTCCTTGCTGCAGATCATGTGACGATTCGCGGGACGTTCGGGTGGATACCGTAGAGGCGCAGTTCCGTTGGATTGCGTTGAGGATTCGAAGCAGTTCAAGAATCTCCATCGTCTCCGTTCAGGCTTGAATAATCGGTAAAATAAATCTTAACCTCTGAATTAATATGTTTTTCGCATGGATCCTGTTTTAGGGTTTCGGAAAATTTTAATTTTCGCTGCGTTTATGTGCCGAAAACCCTACAGCCTCGTATACTACGTGTATATCTCTGGGCTCCTCCTCGGCCACTCCACTAGATACTCTTGTGTCTGCCATCCTACAATCACAAACACAAGACAATAAACAGCAACTCCATTAGAATGTTAAATAAAATATAAGTTCATTGTATAGAATGAAGTTACATTTCATAACATACTAAGTCTCAAAAGGAAAACTCTACATGTGTTTTATCTCCTTTCTATATTCTAAGTTCTCCCAAGTTATAATCTAAGGACTCTCGCTCCTAAGGTTTATAACTACAGCTTTGATACCAACCTGTGACGCCCCAAATTCGGACCACCACAGGGTCACTCGAATTCGGTTCGTCACTTTCTAAACTCTAACACTATGATAATAATATTACGACTAATTGTCGCATCGTACAGCGAAATAATTCACAATACTACTACCGAATAGATTACATTTCATTTATATAATTTATTCACGTTCCAAGGTCTCGTAACTTAAACATTGATTACATAGCTTAGACATAACTTAAGCACACATAACCTTAACCAGTACATAATAGATTAAATTCTTATTACAATCATAAGTCCTACATAATATTAAGCTACTCAGTAGCCTTTCCTTTGCCCTTGTCTGTGCCCGAGGGTCCGCACTATTCTACCTTAACTGAAATATTTTAGGGAAAGCAAGAATGAGAAACAAGTTTGCTCAGCAAGTAATATAACAATAAGGGTGAGTAATATAGTTCTCGAATCCCAAAAAGGGTATAGCAAGGTAGGATAGTTCAAGGATAGCAAGAATATCAACAGTTCTCAATAACAGTCACTAAGGACAGATTAATATCAATATGATTCAATGCTAAATCAATTTAAGATTTCAAGATAACTAAATACTGAGCAGTCACTAAGGACTATAAACTTCTACTAAAATTAACAGAAATATACTGAAAATCCAATAAAACAAGTACAACAGGTGATCAGCCTAAAGTACTCTACGGTATGCATATCGTTTAATCGTACTAAAGTACGCACGTCGGTCTCCCGACAATATATAATTTCCCTTCAAAGAAGGTTGTTCATCTCAGTCAAATACAAGATCCTGCACCAATCAATTGGTTTGGGTTGCCTTTCAACAATATAAGTCTAGCCGAATCAAATGGCATAGATCACACAATTTTAAGTCCAAATCTCAAGATTTAAAGTTCGAAGAAATTAAATCGACTTTTATCTTATCTATGAAATATATAGTTATAATATCTGAATTGCAAATCCCAAAAGTTTACTTGTACAACAATAATAGCATAAGCTTAATGAACGCTCAATAAAGAGTAGGTTTAGGAACTTGCTTACAACGTTCCTTGAATAAAGTAAACACAAGGATAGAATACTTGCACCGTAAAAAAGTGTAAGTTAGAGAACTTGCCTTATGCGTAGTTTACTCACGTAAAGCTAGCCAACACTTTGAATTTCTATCGTAATATAGTTATGTATATATATGATATCCATTAGTCATATATTTTAACATCATATCTTATCTTGGATATACGATCAACACATAAACTAAGTTTTAACCTAGCTACACATTTATACCATATATAGTATCATATTTAATTCACAAGTCTCGACTAATATAACCTTTATTGTCTTTTATTCTTAACGTTCATCTTTTCAAGTTAATTATCTTCATATATCTCCATTATCACATAAGACCATAATCAATTCCAAACATATTTTATTTAGTAAGTTATGGCATTGTTATAAGTTAACCGACAAAATCGGATTCAAGTATCAACGTATGATATCACATAACATGTATACATATTAAAGGTTACTCTCATGCTTGTATAACCTTTCCAAGTTCAATCATATATGATATAGTTTCTAAGTTAATACCTTTAATAACTTAAGGCCATTCAAGGTCACGAACTCACAAAGTCTAACATGCTCGCCTTTTAAACACATAAGGTATTCATATAACTCGTGTTAGGCATGCTCATGAGTATTCACATCGCATACATGTAGCTAGCATCGTTATTAGTTTGAAAATATGCTTTATTTAGGCTTAACTTGATTTCGCAACATCTAATCATGGTAGGCATACATGTATGATACATTAGCGAGTCTACGAGTACTATCAAACATGTTCATAAATATCGAAATCCAAATCTCAATGTAACATGTCAAGGTGCACGTTCAAAACTTATACTTTCATTAGTAAAGTTCACTAATAAGGCCTAACATGTTCATGTTACATTATTAAACATGTATACACCAATTAACATGCTTTTCATGCCTTTCTAGGTCATACTAACATGCTCACAAAATCAGAATATCAACATGATATCTACATGCCAATGTCCACCTTCAAAACTTACATTTTCATTAGAAATGTTCACTAGTGAGGTTCGCATGTTCACATTACATTATGAAACATATATACGTAAGTTATCATGCTTTTCATGCTTTCTTAAACCATACTAATATGATTGCAAGGTCAGAACATCAATATGGATATAATATGTCAAAGTTTGTTTTCAAAATTCTAAGTTTATTTTGAAGTCTATAACTTTATCATTCATGCATGCAATCTTAGTAAAACATGTTCTCTTTTTGGTCTAGGTATTCTCATACATATGTTACTCATGCTAGCAAGCTGGTTCAAGTAGTAATCTACCTATCTAGCACTCACAGCCTTAACAAAAATCAGAATCTGGTGCAGGGTACCGGCTTCACAACCGGCGCAGCTGCGCCGTTGCCTGAACAGAAATGAAATCTTCTGCTTCGGCAGAGAGCAAAGCCAATTTCCAAATTCCATAACTAAGTCGATTGTAATCAGTCATATTACAGTTTAAACATGTATATAAGCTAATATATCAACTATGTAACAACTAACAATCATTACTTGATCGCAAAATCATGAATTCTATACTCAATTCAAGAATCAAAGTTTTGACATAAAACAAGAATCGAAGAAATGGAATTGTAGTATACCTCTATTATGTGAATTAAGCTTGCTCAGCCGAACTCTCTCAAATGCTATCACTGATATATATATTAGCTTTCAACTCAATATTTAAGAAATCTCAGCAATTTAGTTTATAAAGAGGAGGGGCTATATATATAGAGATAACATTACATAGATAATACTTCTATCTTCTAACCTAAACCAATGAGTTGAAGAATTACATGATGGTTAAGGAGGGGTTGGTGATTAGTTGTTAGAATCAATCATAATTCCTACTCCCCCATTAATCATGGGCTATGAAGCTATGGAGTTTGCTGAAATTGAGAAGAAAGAGTAGGCATAGGCTTTGAGTTGTTCACGTGTGTATGAGATATGACCCTCAATGTGAGACAAGGCAAAATAATTCTCAGCATTGGCAATTTAAGTGTAGTGACACCAAGGCTATATATACATACTATATATATAGATTATAATGTACTAAGAGTCACAACGTAAGTCACATAATTAATATTTCAAGATAGTAGATGTAACTTGATAAATAATATGACAATGTAGCATACATATAATCCATGTACATTTCACTACTACCAAATGTAATTTAATTGGGTATTATCTAACTACTTTATTCCAATTATATTAAATATTGAAGTAATCATCAATTTACAATTGTTTATAATATATTCATGATGTACTATTTTAATGTACACTCGCACACAATTGTCTCATAAGCATAAATCATGTAACTTATATAGTTTAATCAATCTTAACACATGATTTCTATATGTAGTATAGTCACATTTAACATTACACTACACTATATAACACATGTGTCATTACTATATGTTATACTTTTAATTATCACATCATTTGCATATATCAACTAGTTGAGCAAATATAATCTACTCGTTTATATATTATTATTCTCAATGGCAATTAATTAATTTCTTATCTTATTAATTAATTAATAATAATAATATTAATTAATCCATCCCTCATCAATCAATGTAATTATTAATCTCCATAACAATTGATTAACATTTATATGATTAATTATCACATTAAATAAATATAAATCTTATTATATTTATAAACAAGTTGCTTATTATTATTCTATTACTTGCAATAATAATAATCACATATTATTAATTAATCACCATTAATATTCTATAATAATTAATTAATATTCTATTTCTCATAATAACAATTAACAATTAATATAGATTAATTATTCACTTAATAATTCCTTCGTTAATTAATATAATCATTAATATTTCTCATCACTGTGCCACACAAGGCATTCAACGAGTTTATTGCAAACTCCATATATTCTCAATTATTCAATTTAATATAATTGAGTTAACTCATCTCATAACACTTAGATATTTATATTCAAATAAATATTCATTTCCATTAATATATTCATATAATAATATTCAAAAAAATTCGGGTATTACACAACAAGTTTTAGATCAACAACTGCAGCGAAAATAACAATCCATTAGAAGAGTTAAGTAGGGCATGATATCTACTATCTTCTATGATTTAAAAGTCCTTTATCAATATTTTATCCCTGTAACATCAATTAATAAATATTTCAAATCAATAATTTATCTTTGCACTACGGGCCAAAGATATTCATTTGTATCACCAGTGGTCATGATCATGCCAAACACCTGTCCATCTTTGCACTACGGGCCAAAGATATTTATCAATCAACAGTTCATCTTTGCACTGCAGGCCAAAAAAAACTTTCACCACAATTTAAGACTAAGAATGATGAAAAATGATATAAAGAACGAATCAAGTGAGATCAAGGACAAATATTAGAGATTTGTAATTTAATTTATCCAAGTTCAAGAATGTTCAAATTGTCAACATAATAATCAATTGTGGAATAAAATTCAAGAATGATATTCATAAATCAAAAATAATTTGGACAGAAAAGAAATCAATTTTTATCGTGAATAGTATCCCGTGAATAGTACCCCCTATGAATAGTACCCCGACATAAAAATATTAAAATTTGATAAGAAAGTTCAGACCAATAATTCAGTGAAATGATATTAGATGAAGCGCAAACCTTAAGGAATTTTTAATCATTTCAGGAATTATAGAAGCAATACTTACCATAGTAAGTTTAAATTTAAGAATATGAAATGAAATAATATTACTTTCATAATATGGAGTATGAAAGAAAATGATATTCTTTACGAATATTGAAAGAAAATAACATCTTTTATGAGAAAAATAATATCATTTACCTTAATAGGAAAGTAGTTCTGACTGGAATAACGGAGATTATATT
Organism: Panax stipuleanatus; assembly: GCA_020205555.1. Classification (NCBI taxonomy): domain Eukaryota; kingdom Viridiplantae; phylum Streptophyta; class Magnoliopsida; order Apiales; family Araliaceae; genus Panax; species Panax stipuleanatus. Next base: position 94,949,312 of record CM035115.1, read on the forward strand.
GAAGAAATCTTGCATTGTTATCCATACTTAAAGTATCCTTATACTCAAAAGAAACACGCTCAATATTATAGAGAAATAATTTTTTGATTCTGGTGTGATTTTTATTTCTTAACTATGCAACCTATTTATAGGAAAGGTTTAGCATGCCACCTTTGACAAATTACGCAGGAGCGTACACTGGTTTTGAAAAAGGAACCTGCAGTATGCAGATTTTGAAAAAGAAGAGTACAAAGCAAAGCTTCTCACTTTCTCCTTAATTATTCACATGCCAAGAAGTTTATTATTATAGTTATTTTACTATTTAAACAATTATACATTATAAAATAATACTATTATAATATATTATAATAATATATTTGAATGAATATTTTCTCGAAGAAGATAATTATGGTTTCATAGAAAAATATGTCAAACTTTCAACAAATGTCTCATGCTAAAAATTCATCCATTTATATCAAAATTGAACAAATATTTACTTATCATATTTATCAACAATTTTTATTCATCAATTATTATTCACAATTAATATTACAGAATCACAATATTGACAATTAGGTCGTTCCCAAGAAAGAGGGGGCTTTCCGATAAGAATTTATCCTTATTGGCTCGCAATTATATAACCTAACCCCTTTCCTCGACAGAACTTTCTAGACATTGCTAATAATGCTATCTAATAATATCATTTAAATAATATGAGTTACTATGTTGTGACAATTATTAATTTAATAATGTGAAATACTGTGCAGTGGTTACTGTGACAATTATTGAATCAATAATATAAAATACTATGCAATTATCAATGTAGTAATTATAGAATCAATAATATAAGATACTGGACAGTAATTACTGTGGCAATTATTAAATGAGTGACTTCTTACGTAAGAATCAATAATTAAAAATACTGTGCAATACCGTGTGCTACTATGCAACAACGCGTATTACTGTACTTTTATCACCGGGTATTTCAACAGTTTAACGGTAAAAGTTTTGCCGTTATTTTTACAAAAAATGTTACTTCTGTCGCTTTCTATATACGACAGTTATTCCGTTATAGGGTCTACCAATGATTGCGCCGTCTTATAAATATTCCCCAACAAAAAGAATATTCCCCGACCAAATGAATATTCCCCGACACAATGAATATTTTATGATAACTTGCTTATTTTGTAAAATTTGCACATATCACCCATAACTATCACATTTATTAAATCAACACCTTACTATATAAATTAATATACAGAGAAAATTAAATTTTATTCATAAAAAGTTGGGGTCTTACATAAGTCGTTACCTTGAAATGTGGTGTAGTGAATTGGAAAGGTTTCAAATAGAAAAGAGTTGTTGGTTTAGTGATAAAGACAAAGTATATAGCTGTAAATAAAATTGCAAGTTGATATTTTAGATGAAAAGTTCATTATAGAACTAGGAATAGTTCCTAAGTCTCATCTTGGATCCAAATATGTGTTGTGGCACTTTCATTTGATTAAAGGAATCATTGAAAAGGAGAAGTCACTATAAAGATAGTGAACTCTCAAGAACAACATTACATATCCATTTACTGAAGCTTATCCAGCAGCAGGAAAATCATCACTTAGAGAGGAAGGGTATTAGATACCATGACGATTGCCTTTAGTGCAAGTTGGAGATTGAAAGTAATATGCACACAAGCCAATCATGTTTGATGATAAAGCATATACTTTGTAATAATCTTATTCATTTATTAATAAAAGAATTATTTAATTAAAGATATTTAATTATCTACATTGTGCTGTTTTTATAATATGTGATAAACCCATAGTTTTAAGCAATGCTTTTAGAATCATGATGATGATCATGCTAATGAGATCTAAATTTTTAGATAGCTTAAAACTAAAATAGTTTTCAATTGTTTGATTACTAAAAAGGGGATTAGTGAATCTAGATAGATTGGTACATACGTTGCTCGCTCATTGAATGAGAATGATTGATCTCATGATCATTTGTGTGGAGACATTAAAGCAAGTATGTAGGTACTTATTGGAGAATAAGTTCACTGAACGTAGCTCGCTAAGGATTACCTAATGGAGTTTTACTTGCCTGTCAATAGAAATTCCTATAGTGATAGTAATACAAGTGGTCCTTACACTTGAGATCATCATAGTATCTTGTATATGATAAGTTATAGTTTAACATGCCCCTAAAGACCCTTAGGGTATATCAAAGGGTATGATTGGGTGTAATAAATTATATATGGAGATAATGAATAATCAATAAAGAATCTATCACTTCTAGTAAAAGAAGAGATATGTCCTATATGATTCGATAAATGACAACCCAGGAATCCTTGACCAAAGTGGAATAAAATTAGAAAGGAGTTTCTAATTTGCATTATTTGGAGTTGTGCATTTTGGAATTAAAATACATATAGTTAAATAAAATAAGACTTGACAGTAATTTCATGTCTTATATTTAATTGGGACATTGTATGGTGGAAGAATTGAATTGTACGGTAACTATTAACTCAAAGTTTTTTTATGATTAATGTTAAAATCTATATTATCTGGAAAGTCGTTGATCGCTAAGGGGACTTACCCTTATTGTAGAATAAATGTTATTTATTTAAATAAATTAAATAGTTTAATTTAATTATTTAAATAAGATTAGAATTATTCTAATTCATTATTCAAAACCGATTTAATATGGAGAACTTAAAGGGTCACACCATAAAAGGAAGAATATTTATTTAAGAAGCAAGTGGCATAATTGTAATAATAATTTAAGTGTATTTAATTTAATCTATGGTGATAGAATAAATTAAATAGCTTAATATTTTGGAAATATTAAATATAAATTAATAAGAGAAGTCTTATTATTATTATTATTATTATTATTATTATTATTATTATTATTATTATTATTATTATTATTTAATTCCTAAAGGTGTTTGAGAATTAATTAATAAGCTACTCACTCATATATATTCCTAATAAGATTAGGAGGCTAATTAATTAAAAGAGTTTAATTAATTATTCCTAATAAGATTGGGAAGCCTAATTAATTAAAAGAGTTTAATTAATTAATATAAAACCCTAATCCTAAATTATTTAGGAGGGTTACCTACATCTATAAATAAGAATGTCTTATTATTGAACGGGGTTACACATGTTACACACTGTATCTTCAAGGTTGGGAGAGCACTTCTTTTTTAGAGAGAAGAAAATTAGGGTTTAGTCAAACACCCTTCTTCTTGAGTAAAGATTATTCCTTGGTGGATCACCTCTAGAGGCCAAACACTTGGGTGGCTAACGTTGATCAAAGGAAAGAATCTAACCCGATAAATTCAAGGAGAGCAGGAAAGAATTTGGAGTTGAACTCGTACCTGAGGAAACTCGTATCTTCAAGGGTATGAATCTCTTTCTTCATCTCTTTCGTTTAATTAATAACTATGTATAAATGATGATCTAGGTATGTGGTTTATAAAATTTTAAAACTCTGATTTACCATGTTACCGCTATTTTAATGCAATTTGATTGTGTTCATGAATCTTACTAACCTAACAGAATGAATATTCAAAATCCAACATCAGTTAACTCGAAAATTTTCAACACAATTTATCTCCAACCCACCGTGTGTGTGTGTGTGTGTATCAATATGTCAACCTCATCATAAAGCAATTAAAACTTGAGAATCACAAGGCTCCAAGACAGAGGAATACAAATATAAGCAATTTAACACCCCTCTAAAGATCAGTAATCCAATATTTCAAAAAAAAAATCTTTTATTATACACCTTTTTTTAAAAAACTTGATTTATGCAATGCTTAGTTCCCTTAGGCTTTTCAGTGCTACCCATTTAGGGATCTTTCAACCAACACTCCTAAACCAGATGGCTTTAGGGTATTAGGTGTTAAGACACCCCTACGGATCTAATAACTCTAATAGCAAAGACCACGAAACTAAACTTGGTCAAGTATTTATTTATATCTACTTATTTTGACTTGTGCAATATTAATCTTTATTAGGCTTTTCAATGTTACCCATGTAACGAACTTTCAACCAACGACTCCCAAACCAGATGGTTTTAGGACGCTAAGTGTAAAGTGAAAGTAGTATGCATACAAGCCAATCATGTATGATGATAAAGCATATACTTTATAAACGATCTTATTTATTTATTAATAAAAGTATTCATTTATTAAAGGCATTTAATTATCTACATGATGCTATTTTTTATAATATATAAATAACCCATAGTTTTAAGCAATGCTTTTAGAATCATGATGTTGATCTTGTTAATGAGATCTAAATTCTTAGAAAGCTTAAAACTAAAATAGTTCCCAATCGTTGGATTACTAAAAAAGGGATTAATAAATCCGGATAGATTGGTACATATGTTGTTTGCTCATTGGATGAGGATGATTGATCTCATGATCATTTGTGTGGAGACACTAAAGCAAGTATGTAAGTGCTTATTGGAGAATAAGTTCACTGAACGTGACTCGCTATGAAATACCTAATGGAGTTTTACTTGCCTGTTAATAGAAATTTCTAATGTGATAGTAGTACAAGTGATCCTTGGACTTGAGATCATCATAGTATCTTGTGTGTAATAAATTATACTTTGACTTATTCCTTAAGACCCTTAGGGTATATTAAAGGGTATGATTGGGTGTAATAAATTACATATGGATATAATGAATGGTCAATAAAAAATCTATCACTTCTAGTAAAAGAAGAAATATGTCATATGTGATTCGTTTAATGACAACCCAATAGTCCTTGGCCAAGGCAGAATGAAATTAGAAAGGAGTTTCAAATTTGCATTATTTGGAGTTATGCATTTTCTAATCGAAATACATATAATTAAATAAAATAAGACTTGACAGTAATTCCATGTCTTATATTTAATTGGGACATTGTATGGTGGAATTATTGAATTGTACGGTAACTATTTACTCACAGGTTCTTTTATGATTAATATTGAAATCTATATTATCTGAAAAGTCGTTGATCGCTAGGGAGGCTTATCCCTATTGTATAATAAATATTACTCCCTCCGTCCCATAATAAGTGATGTGTTAGGTAATTTCATTTTTCCCAAATTATTTGATGTTTTAAAAAATTTAGGAGCATTAATTACAATATTTTCAAAATTACCTCCCATTACTCCTACTTCAATACTCAGATGCTTTTAACTCTCTCTCTTCTTATTAACACAAAGGGTATTATAGACAAATAATACTATATTTAATGCTATACAATCATTTCCTTAATGGTTGTGCCCAACTCTAAAACATCACTTATTATGGGACGGAGGGAGTATTTATTTAAATAGATTATTAGTTTAATTTATTTATTTAAATAAGATTTAAATTATTCTAACTGATTTATTCACAACCGGTTTAATATGGAGATCTAAAGGGTCACATCATAAAAGAAAAAAAAATTATTTAAGCATGTAATGGCATAATCGTAATAATGCATTAAGTGTAATTAATTTAATTTATGGTGATAGAATAAAACAAATAGCTTAATATTTATTATTTAATATTTTAGAAATATTAAATATAAATTAATAAGAGGAGTCTGTTGGGTTTGTACGAAATCGTGACGCAATCAAATTGCAAAAATTAGCGGAAGCATGGTATATCAGAGTTTAAAAAATTTCTACAAAACCATTACCCGGATCATCCTTTATGCAAATTATTAATTTAAAACGATAAATAAGAAGTTATGGAATCATACCCTTGTAGAACGAAGCTTCCACAGGTACTAGTTCAACTCCTTGTTCTTCGTGATCTCCTTGAATTTCCGGGTTAGATTCCTTTCTTTGATCAACGTTAGCCACCCAAGTGTTTGGCCTCTAGAGGTGATCCACCAAGGAAGATGAATTATCAAGAAGGAGGGTGTTTGGCTTACTTAGTTTTCTATTCTCTATAGAAAAGGAGTACTCTCCAACAATTGGAATTGCATCAATCTAATATCTATTATAAGACTTCTCTTATATAGACATTGGTCAACCCTTCTAATCCTATTAGACATGGGATTTCTTTTAATTAATTAAACTCATTTAATTAATTTAGGCTTCCCACCACATGGGAATAATTAATTAAATTCATTTAATTAATTTGTCTCCTAATCTTATTAGGAATAAATGAGAGTACTAAATATTAAATTAATTACTAAACTCCTTTAGAAATTAAAATAATAATAATTGTAATAATATTAATAAGACTCCTCTTATTAATTTATATTTAATATTTCCAAAATATTAAATAATAAACATTAAGCTATTTAATTTATTCTATCACCATAGATTAAATTAATTATACTTAATGCATTATTACGATTATGCCATTACCTTCTTAAATAATTATTCTTCCTTTTATGGTGTGACCCTTTAGGTTCTCCATATTAAACCGGTTGTGAATAAATCAATTAAAACAATTTTAATCTTATTTAAATAAATAAATTAAACTAATAATTTATTTAAATAAATAATATTTATTCTACAATAGGGATAAGCCTCCCTAGCGATCAACGACTTTCCAGATAATATAGATTTCAACATTAATCATAAAAGAACCTGTGAGTTAATAGTTACCATACAATTCAATCCTTCCACCATACAATGTCCCAATTAAATATAAGACATGGATTTACTGTCAAGTCTTATTTTATTTAATTATATGTATTTCGATTAGAAAATGCACAACTCCAAATAATGCAAATTAAAAACTCCTTTCTAATTTCATTTCACCTTGGCCAAGGATTCCTGGGTTGTCATTTAACGAATCACATAGGACATATCTCCTCTTTTACTAGAGGTGGTAGATTCTTTATTGATCATTCATTATCTCCATATGTAACTCATTATACCCAAGCATACCCTATATATGCCTTAAAAGGTCTTAAGGAATAAGTCAAAGTATAATTTGTTACATACAAGATACTATGATGATCTCAAGTCCAAGGATCACTTGTACTACTATCACATTAGGAATTCCTATTGACATGCGAGTAAAACTCCATTAGGTATTCCATAGCGAATCACGTTCAGTGAACTTATTCTTCAATAAGCACCTACATACTTGCTTTAGTGTCTCCACACAAATGATCATGAGATCAATCATCCTCATCCAATGAGCAAGCAACATATGTACCAATCTATCCGGATTTACTAATCCCCTTTTTAGTAATCCCACGATTGGGAACTATTTAAGTTTTAAAACTTTCTAAGAATTTAGATCTCATTAGCATGATCATCATCATGATTCTAAAAGCATTGCTTAAAACTATGGGTTATTTACATATTATAAAAACAGCAACATGTAGATAATTAAATGCCTGTAATAAATGAATATTTCATTAATAAATAAATAAGATTGTTTACAAAGTACGTGCTTTATCATCATACATGATTGGCTTGTATGCACACTACTATCAATCTCCCACTTGCACTAAAGCCAATCGCCATGGTATCTCATACCCATCTTCTCTAAGTGACGATCAAACTGCTGTTGTGTTAAAGCTTTAGTAAATGGATCTGCAATGTTGTCTTGAGAGTCTACACGCTCCAAGGTGACGTCTCCTCTTTCAATGATCTCCCTGATCAAATGAAATCGCCGCAACACGTGTTTAGATTTCTGATGAGACCTCGGTTCCTTAGCCTGTGCAACTGCTCCTGTGTTGTCACAGTAAATGGGAACTGCTTCTCCAATGCTAGGAACCACACCAAGTTCAGTTATGAACTTCTTCATCCAAACAGCTTCCTTTGCAGCTTCACTTGCAGCTATATACTCTGCCTCTGTCACTGAATCAGCAACTGTTTGCTGCTTGGAACTCTTCCAACTCACTGCGCCTCCGTTCAAGGTAAAAACATACCCCGAAACAGATTTACTGTCATCTTGGTCCGTTTGAAAACTTGAGTCTGTGAAGCCCTCGAGTTTTAATTCAGACCCACCGTAGACAAGAAAAATATCCTTAGTCCTTCTCAAGTATTTTAGGATATTCTTCACTGCCTTCCAGTGCTCTTCTCCTGGATTCGACTGGTATCTGCTCATTACACTAAGTGAATGAGCAACATCCGGTCTAGTACATATCATACCGTACATGATAGATCCTATTGCAGAAGCATAAGGGATCTTACTCATTCGGTCTCTCTCCTCAGGTGTCTTTGGGGCCTGTTTCTTGGAGAGATGTATTCCATGGCTCATCGGCATGAGTCCTCTTTTGGAATCTTCCATGCTAAATCTCTTTAGCATTGCATCAATGTACGTTCCTTGGGATAAACCAAGCATCCTTTTAGATCTATCTCTATAGATCTTTATCCCCAAAATATAGGATGCTTCTCCCAAGTCCTTCATGGAGAAGTGTTTAGATAACCAGATTTTAATTGATTGTAGCATAGGAATGTCATTCCCTATCAGTAATATATCATCAACATATAATACAAGGAATGAAACTGCGCTCCCACTAACCTTCTTGTACACACATGGTTCATCGTCATTTTTGATAAAATCAAACTCTTTGATTGTCTCATCAAAACGAATGTTCCATCTACGAGAAGCTTGCTTCAATCCATAAATGGATCGTTGCAGCTTACAGACTTGATTTATTCCAACCTTTGAAACAAATCCCTCTGGCTGTGTCATATACACATCCTCCTCAAGTTTCCCATTGAGGAAGGCCGTTTTCACGTCCATCTGCCAGATCTCATAGTCGTTATAAGCTGCAATCGCAAGCAAAATCCGAATGGACTTGAGCATAGCTACTGGTGAAAAGGTTTCATCATAATCAACTCCTTGTCTTTGTTTGAAACCTTTTGCAACCAGTCGGGCCTTATAGGTCTCCACCTTGCCGTCCGCTCCAGTCTTTCTTTTAAAGACCCATTTACACCCAATAGGCTTAATGCCTTCAGGTGGTGAAACCAAAGTCCATACTTTGTTTTCATACATGGAGTCCATTTCGGATTTCATGGCTTCAAGCCATTTCCCTGAGTGTTTATTACTCATGGCCTGTTCGTAATTCAATGGATCATCATCATTCATGATGCGTACCTCATCGTCATCCTCTACAACGAATCCATACCTCTCAGGTATCTTCGGTACTCTTCCAGATTTACGAACAGGGTGTGGTATAGTAGGTTCTTCTACTTGGTCAGGTACCTGACTTTGATCCGTGGTAATTTGTGGTTCTTGAGCTTCTTCAAGATATATCTTACTCCCACTGACCCCTTCATGGATAAACTCCTTTTCCAAGAAGGCAGCATGTTTCGCAACAAACACCTTTTGATCAGTTGGATGATAGAAATAATACCCTACAGTTTCTTTAGGGTATCCCACAAATCTACACTTTTCGGATTTAGTCTGTAGCTTATCATGTTCAAACTTTTTGACATAAGCTGGACAACCCCAAGTCTTAACATGCTTAAGATTTGGTTTCCTTCCCTTCCACATCTCATATGGAGTCTTTGGGGCGGATTTGGTAGGTACCTTGTTAAGTAGGTATGCAGCCGTTTCTAGGGCATATCCCCAGAAGGAAATTGGAAGGTCGGTAAAACTCATCATGGATCGAACCATGTCTAACAGTGTTCGATTTCTCCTTTCAGATACTCCATTTAACTGTGGTGTACCTGGAGGAGTCCATTGTGAGATTATACCATTTTCTTTGAGACAATTGAGAAACTCACCGCTTAAGTATTCTCCGCCTCGATCTGATCGAAGTATCTTTATACTCTTGCCCGTTTGTTTCTCTACTTCACTTCTGAACTCTTTGAACTTTTCAAATGATTCTGACTTGTATTTCATTAAATACACATATCCAAATCTTGAGTGATCATCAGTGAAAGTAATAAAATAAGAATACCCACCCCGTGCACTTGTTGTCATAGGCCCACAAACGTCTGTGTGAATCAATGTCAACAACTCTGTAACTCTTTCTCCTCTTCCACTAAAAGGAGATTTAGTCATTTTACCCATGAGACAAGATTCACAAGTTGGATATGATTCATAATCGGATAGCTCGAGGAGCCCATCTTTATGCAACTTGGATAATCTTGTTTCATTGATATGACCGAGTCTACAGTGCCACATGTAGGTATAATTAATATCATCTCTTTTCCTTTTCTTAGTTTGTTCAATTTGAAATATATTTTCTTGTAAGTCAAGTGTATAAAGTCCATTTCGCAAATTTCCAATACCATATAAAACATCGTCTTTATAAATAGAACAACTATTGTTCTTTATAACAACGTTAAATCCTTCCATATCCAATACAGAAATTGAAATAATGTTTTTAATAATATTCGGAACATAATAACAATTATTAAGATAAATGGACTTGCCCGAAGGCATTGCTAAATAATAAGTTCCTACAGCTAATGCAGCAACCTTTGCTCCATTCCCTACTCGTAGGATCACCTCATCATTGTTCAGCTTTCTACTTCTGACCAGTCCCTTCACATTATTACATATGTGAGAACCACAGCCGGTATCCAATACCCAAGTAGAATTTTGACTTTCTGAAAAATTAATTTCAATCATGAACAAACCTTGATTGGAAGTCGAAGCTTCTCCAAGCTTCTTGTCTGCCAGAAACTTCTTGCAGTTTTTCTTCCAATGACCCGGCTCGTTGCAATGGAAGCACATTCCTTTGCTAGCTGGATCAGATTTCTTTTGTTCCTTTATGTTCACCTTGCCCTTGGTCATCCGAGATCGGAAGAGCTCCTTAGATATCTCATATCTAGCAGTCCTACTTTGTTCACCATACAACTCCTTGAGGTGAATCAACATAGTAGGAGCATCCATGTTTTCTTGCTGACGCTGAAGCTCGTTATTCATGGATGCGAGCATGATGCATTGAGCTACAGATGCATCATCTTGCCACTTTACAATGGTGGCAATCTCTTCCTCAGAGGTTGTTTCTGGAACAGTTCCAGGGACATGTGAGTTTAGGACATAAGAAATCTTTTCAGTAGTGAGAACTATTCTCAGATTTCTTAGCCAGTCCGTATAATTCGGCCCGGTAAGCTTATTAGCATCAAGTATGCTTCGCAGTGAAATTAGTGATTTTGACATTTTTAAAATTCTGCATGTGAAAAACAACATTTTAGCAAACATTCATTTTATTAATTTTGCATACCAAAATAAATTTAGGTCTTTATTTTAAATTGGTATCTCCCACTATTTTTATCAAACTATATTACCCTCACTTATATAGTTCGGCAACATCTAATTAAAAATTTGCTAGTGAGAATAAGGATCCCATTTCAAATGTATATAACCTTGTGGATAGCACAACAAGCGATATACAAATAAATAGGTAGACAACTCTTGTCAATTACATCACCATGTAATTCCTTTTATTTTGCCTCTTAAATCATAATGGTCAAGTGTGTGCACATCCGAACTAAAATAATTTAAGTTAAGTCCAGCCTAGCACTTTCATAAATTCAAAAAAGAAAAATGTTCGTCCTTGTGGATAGCACAACAAGACTAGATCGTTCAATTTTCTTGATAAGCATCAAATGTGATTAATTAACATCTTAAATACGCAATACTCGCCTTGTGGATAGCACAACAAGCTCATATTAAATATCTAATACTCTATTAATTTATCATGCTAGAAGGCGACGTTCGATATTCCAAATATCATTTGAACACTTCGGACTTAATATTATTTCTTTGAGGGATTTGTTATTATTAGTCTCATCTTTGTTTAGCGCGCATGCACATATATATATAAAATACGCGTCATTTTATTAAACATGCGAAGCATGTTTGCATAAAATATAATATATATAATATTTAGCATGCAATATAGAATACTATATTCTACCCGGATTGATTATGGACTTTTATTCTAGTTTGGTTCACTAGAGCCACCAAGTGAACCAAAAGGTCAAACCTAGGGGTGCAAGAATTTAAATTTAAACGTAACTATTACATTTAAACCCGGGCTCCATACAAACGGGTCTTCACGCGCTCCTTGCTCCTTGGTCTCTAATTTTTAAAGATAATTCTAACTATTTCTATTACATTAAACTATTTAATTTAAATAGAAACCTTGATCAACAGTCAAGGGGAAGTACATAGGAGGGAGATAGAATTTTACATCAAGAAAAAAAAATTAGAGAAGACGAGGTACGCAGACCCCATTTAATAAAACCCATTCATTCAAGCATTCAACTAAAATAAAATCCAATCACATTGGTCAAATAGTCCATAATCAATCCCCATTTATTTTCATACATATCACCATATATATCAATAAATAAATATTCATCTCATGAATTAAAACATTCCATATATATATGAGTATCATTTAATGGGCAATTTTAAATTGCATGAAATCCAATTTCAAGATTAAAATAAACTCTTTATTTTAATTATAAAATTATTTAGAATATAATATATAAATATATCATATTTATTTATTTTTTTAAAAAAAAGTCACCTTCTTTTATTAAAAGAGTCCTGCAGGTTTATTAAAAAAGTCCTTTCCTGATGGGTCACCTTCTTTTTGGAGTAAGAAAGAGACAACACCTTTTCTTTGCAGAATTCAAGATTAGCACAAAAAAAAAAATTGTGATTCTTCCCAAAAAAAGTCTTTTTTTTTTTTTTTCCTTAAAAAATATAATTTTATACAATAAATTATGCCCAATAAATTATTTTAAATACATACCCATATGTATATGAAATCAAAAATAAATTAATAATTGCATAAAGATTTGGCTCTGATGCCACTGTTGGGTTTGTACGAAATCGTGACGCAATCAAATTGCAAAAATTAGCGGAAGCATGGTATATCAGAGTTTAAAAAATTTCTACAAAACCATTACCCGGATCATCCTTTATGCAAATTATTAATTTAAAACGATAAATAAGAAGTTATGGAATCATACCCTTGTAGAACGAAGCTTCCACAGGTACTAGTTCAACTCCTTGTTCTTCGTGATCTCCTTGAATTTCCGGGTTAGATTCCTTCCTTTGATCAACGTTAGCCACCCAAGTGTTTGGCCTCTAGAGGTGATCCACCAAGGAAGATGAATTATCAAGAAGGAGGGTGTTTGGCTTAACCTTAGTTTTCTATCCTCTATAGAAAAGGAGTACTCTCCAACAATTGGAATTGCATCAATCTAATATCTATTATAAGACTCCTCTTATATAGACATTGGTCAACCCTTCTAATCCTATTAGACATGGGATTTCTTTTAATTAATTAAACTCCTTTAATTAATTTAGGCTTCCCACCACATGGGAATAATTAATTAAATTCATTTAATTAATTTGTCTCCTAATCTTATTAGGAATAAATGAGAGTACTAAATATTAAATTAATTACTAAACTCCTTTAGAAATTAAAATAATAATAATTGTAATAATATTAATAAGACTCCTCTTATTAATTTATATTTAATATTTCCAAAATATTAAATAATAAACATTAAGCTATTTAATTTATTCTATCACCATAGATTAAATTAATTATACTTAATGCATTATTACGATTATGCCATTACCTTCTTAAATAATTATTCTTCCTTTTATGGTGTGACCCTTTAGGTTCTCCATATTAAACCGGTTGTGAATAAATCAATTAAAACAATTTTAATCTTATTTAAATAAATAAATTAAACTAATAATTTATTTAAATAAATAATATTTATTCTACAATAGGGATAAGCCTCCCTAGCGATCAACGACTTTCCAGATAATATAGATTTCAACATTAATCATAAAAGAACCTGTGAGTTAATAGTTACCATACAATTCAATCCTTCCACCATACAATGTCCCAATTAAATATAAGACATGGATTTACTGTCAAGTCTTATTTTATTTAATTATATGTATTTCGATTAGAAAATGCACAACTCCAAATAATGCAAATTAAAAACTCCTTTCTAATTTCATTTCACCTTGGCCAAGGATTCCTGGGTTGTCATTTAACGAATCACATAGGACATATCTCCTCTTTTACTAGAGGTGGTAGATTCTTTATTGATCATTCATTATCTCCATATGTAACTCATTATACCCAAGCATACCCTATATATGCCTTAAAAGGTCTTAAGGAATAAGTCAAAGTATAATTTGTTACATACAAGATACTATGATGATCTCAAGTCCAAGGATCACTTGTACTACTATCACATTAGGAATTCCTATTGACATGCGAGTAAAACTCCATTAGGTATTCCATAGCGAATCACGTTCAGTGAACTTATTCTCCAATAAGCACCTACATACTTGCTTTAGTGTCTCCACACAAATGATCATGAGATCAATCATCCTCATCCAATGAGCAAGCAACATATGTACCAATCTATCCGGATTTACTAATCCCCTTTTTAGTAATCCCACGATTGGGAAACTATTTAAGTTTTAAAACTTTCTAAGAATTTAGATCTCATTAGCATGATCATCATCATGATTCTAAAAGCATTGCTTAAAACTATGGGTTATTTACATATTATAAAAACAGCAACATGTAGATAATTAAATGCCTTTAATAAATGAATATTTTATTAATAAATAAATAAGATTGTTTACAAAGTACGTGCTTTATCATCATACATGATTGGCTTGTATGCACACTACTATCAATCTCCCACTTGCACTAAAGCCAATCGCCATGGTATCTCATACCCATCTTCTCTAAGTGACGATCAAACTGCTGTTGTGTTAAAGCTTTAGTAAATGGATCTGCAATGTTGTCTTGAGAGTCTACACGCTCCAAGGTGACGTCTCCTCTTTCAATGATCTCCCTGATCAAATGAAATCGCCGCAACACGTGTTTAGATTTCTGATGAGACCTCGGTTCCTTAGCCTGTGCAACTGCTCCTGTGTTGTCACAGTAAATGGGAACTGCTTCTCCAATGCTAGGAACCACACCAAGTTCAGTTATGAACTTCTTCATCCAAACAGCTTCCTTTGCAGCTTCACTTGCAGCTATATACTCTGCCTCTGTCACTGAATCAGCAACTGTTTGCTGCTTGGAACTCTTCCAACTCACTGCGCCTCCGTTCAAGGTAAAAACATACCCCGAAACAGATTTACTGTCATCTTGGTCCGTTTGAAAACTTGAGTCTGTGAAGCCCTCGAGTTTTAATTCAGACCCACCGTAGACAAGAAAAATATCCTTAGTCCTTCTCAAGTATTTTAGGATATTCTTCACTGCCTTCCAGTGCTCTTCTCCTGGATTCGACTGGTATCTGCTCATTACACTAAGTGAATGAGCAACATCCGGTCTAGTACATATCATACCGTACATGATAGATCCTATTGCAGAAGCATAAGGGATCTTACTCATTCGGTCTCTCTCCTCAGGTGTCTTTGGGGCCTGTTTCTTGGAGAGATGTATTCCATGGCTCATCGGCATGAGTCCTCTTTTGGAATCTTCCATGCTAAATCTCTTTAGCATTGCATCAATGTACGTTCCTTGGGATAAACCAAGCATCCTTTTAGATCTATCTCTATAGATCTTTATCCCCAAAATATAGGATGCTTCTCCCAAGTCCTTCATGGAGAAGTGTTTAGATAACCAGATTTTAATTGATTGTAGCATAGGAATGTCATTCCCTATCAGTAATATATCATCAACATATAATACAAGGAATGAAACTGCGCTCCCACTAACCTTCTTGTACACACATGGTTCATCGTCATTTTTGATAAAATCAAACTCTTTGATTGTCTCATCAAAACGAATGTTCCATCTACGAGAAGCTTGCTTCAATCCATAAATGGATCGTTGCAGCTTACAGACTTGATTTATTCCAACCTTTGAAACAAATCCCTCTGGCTGTGTCATATACACATCCTCCTCAAGTTTCCCATTGAGGAAGGCCGTTTTCACGTCCATCTGCCAGATCTCATAGTCGTTATAAGCTGCAATCGCAAGCAAAATCTGAATGGACTTGAGCATAGCTACTGGTGAAAAGGTTTCATCATAATCAACTCCTTGTCTTTGTTTGAAACCTTTTGCAACCAGTCGGGCCTTATAGGTCTCCACCTTGCCGTCCGCTCCAGTCTTTCTTTTAAAGACCCATTTACACCCAATAGGCTTAATGCCTTCAGGTGGTGAAACCAAAGTCCATACTTTGTTTTCATACATGGAGTCCATTTCGGATTTCATGGCTTCAAGCCATTTCCCTGAGTGTTTATTACTCATGGCCTGTTCGTAATTCAATGGATCATCATCATTCATGATGCGTACCTCATCGTCATCCTCTACAACGAATCCATACCTCTCAGGTATCTTCGGTACTCTTCCAGATTTACGAACAGGGTGTGGTATAGTAGGTTCTTCTACTTGGTCAGGTACCTGACTTTGATCCGTGGTAATTTGTGGTTCTTGAGCTTCTTCAAGATATATCTTACTCCCACTGACCCCTTCATGGATAAACTCCTTTTCCAAGAAGGCAGCATGTTTCGCAACAAACACCTTTTGATCAGTTGGATGATAGAAATAATACCCTACAGTTTCTTTAGGGTATCCCACAAATCTACTACTTTTCGGATTTAGTCTGTAGCTTATCATGTTCAAACTTTTTGACATAAGCTGGACAACCCCAAGTCTTAACATGCTTAAGATTTGGTTTCCTTCCCTTCCACATCTCATATGGAGTCTTTGGGGCGGATTTGGTAGGTACCTTGTTAAGTAGGTATGCAGCCGTTTCTAGGGCATATCCCCAGAAGGAAATTGGAAGGTCGGTAAAACTCATCATGGATCGAACCATGTCTAACAGTGTTCGATTTCTCCTTTCAGATACTCCATTTAACTGTGGTGTACCTGGAGGAGTCCATTGTGAGATTATACCATTTTCTTTGAGACAATTGAGAAACTCACCGCTTAAGTATTCTCCGCCTCGATCTGATCGAAGTATCTTTATACTCTTGCCCGTTTGTTTCTCTACTTCACTTCTGAACTCTTTGAACTTTTCAAATGATTCTGACTTGTATTTCATTAAATACACATATCCAAATCTTGAGTGATCATCAGTGAAAGTAATAAAATAAGAATACCCACCCCGTGCACTTGTTGTCATAGGCCCACAAACGTCTGTGTGAATCAATGTCAACAACTCTGTAACTCTTTCTCCTCTTCCACTAAAAGGAGATTTAGTCATTTTACCCATGAGACAAGATTCACAAGTTGGATATGATTCATAATCGGATAGCTCGAGGAGCCCATCTTTATGCAACTTGGATAATCTTGTTTCATTGATATGACCGAGTCTACAGTGCCACATGTAGGTATAATTAATATCATCTCTTTTCCTTTTCTTAGTTTGTTCAATTTGAAATATATTTTCTTGTAAGTCAAGTGTATAAAGTCCATTTCGCAAATTTCCAATACCATATAAAACATCGTCTTTATAAATAGAACAACTATTGTTCTTTATAACAACGTTAAATCCTTCCATATCCAATACAGAAATTGAAATAATGTTTTTAATAATATTCGGAACATAATAACAATTATTAAGATAAATGGACTTGCCCGAAGGCATTGCTAAATAATAAGTTCCTACAGCTAATGCAGCAACCTTTGCTCCATTCCCTACTCGTAGGATCACCTCATCATTGTTCAGCTTTCTACTTCTGACCAGTCCCTTCACATTATTACATATGTGAGAACCACAGCCGGTATCCAATACCCAAGTAGAATTTTGACTTTCTGAAAAATTAATTTCAATCATGAACAAACCTTGATTGGAAGTCGAAGCTTCTCCAAGCTTCTTGTCTACCAGAAACTTCTTGCAGTTTTTCTTCCAATGACCCGGCTCGTTGCAATGGAAGCACATTCCTTTGCTAGCTGGATCAGATTTCTTTTGTTCCTTTATGTTCACCTTGCTCTTGGTCATCCGAGATCGGAAGAGCTCCTTAGATATCTCATATCTAGCAGTCCTACTTTGTTCACCATACAACTCCTTGAGGTGAATCAACATAGTAGGAGCATCCATGTTTTCTTGCTGACGCTGAAACTCGTTATTCATGGATGCGAGCATGATGCAGTGAGCTACAGATGCATCATCTTGCCACTTTACAATGGTGGCAATCTCTTCCTCAGAGGTTGTTTCTGGAACAGTTCCAGGGACATGTGAGTTTAGGACATAAGAAATCTTTTCAGTAGTGAGAACTATTCTCAGATTTCTTAGCCAGTCCGTATAATTCGGCCCGGTAAGCTTATTAGCATCAAGTATGCTTCGCAGTGAAATTAGTGATTTTGACATTTTTAAAATTCTGCATGTGAAAAACAACATTTTAGCAAACATTCATTTTATTAATTTTGCATACCAAAATAAATTTAGGTCTTTATTTTAAATTGGTATCTCCCACTATTTTTATCAAACTATATTACCCTCACTTATATAGTTCGGCAACATCTAATTAAAAATTTGCTAGTGAGAATAAGGATCCCATTTCAAATGTATATAACCTTGTGGATAGCACAACAAGCGATATACAAATAAATAGGTAGACAACTCTTGTCAATTACATCACCATGTAATTCCTTTTATTTTGCCTCTTAAATCATAATGGTCAAGTGTGTGCACATCCGAACTAAAATAATTTAAGTTAAGTCCAGCCTAGCACTTTCATAAATTCAAAAAAGAAAAATGTTCGTCCTTGTGGATATCACAACAAGACTAGATCGTTCAATTTTCTTGATAAGCATCAAATGTGATTAATTAACATCTTAAATACGCAATACTCGCCTTGTGGATAGCACAACAAGCTCATATTAAATATCTAATACTCTATTAATTTATCATGCTAGAAGGCGACGTTCGATATTCCAAATATCATTTGAACACTTCGGACTTAATATTATTTCTTTGAGGGATTTGTTATTATTAGTCTCATCTTTGTTTAGCGCGCATGCACATATATATATAAAATACGCGTCATTTTATTAAACATGCGAAGCATGTTTGCATAAAATATAATATATATAATATTTAGCATGCAATATAGAATACTATATTCTACCCGGATTGATTATGGACTTTTATTCTAGTTTGGTTCACTAGAGCCACCAAGTGAACCAAAAGGTCAAACCTAGGGGTGCAAGAATTTAAATTTAAACGTAACTATTACATTTAAACCCGGGCTCCATACAAACGGGTCTTCACGCGCTCCTTGCTCATTGGTCTCTAATTTTTAAAGATAATTCTAACTATTTCTATTACATTAAACTATTTAATTTAAATAGAAACCTTGATCAACAGTCAAGGGGAAGTACATAGGAGGGAGATAGAATTTTACATCAAGAAAAAAAAATTAGAGAAGACGAGGTACGCAGACCCCATTTAATAAAACCCATTCATTCAAGCATTCAACTAAAATAAAATCCAATCACATTGGTCAAATAGTCCATAATCAATCCCCATTTATTTTCATACATATCACCATATATATCAATAAATAAATATTCATCTCATGAATTAAAACATTCCATATATATATGAGTATCATTTAATGGACAATTTTAAATTGCATGAAATCCAATTTCAAGATTAAAATAAACTCTTTATTTTAATTATAAAATTATTTAGAATATAATATATAAATATATCATATTTATTTATTATTTTTTAAAAAAATCACCTTCTTTTATTAAAAGAGTCCTGCAGGTTTATTAAAAAAGTCATTTCCTGATGGGTCACCTTCTTTTTGGAGTAAGAAAGAGACAACACCTTTTCTTTGCAGAATTCAAGATTAGCAAAAAAAAAAAAAAATTGTGATTCTTCCCAAAAAAAGTCTTTTTTTTTTCTTTTTTTTTTTTCCTTAAAAAATATAATTTTATACAATAAAGTTATGCCCAATAAATTATTTTAAATACATACCCATATGTATATGAAATCAAAAATAAATTAATAATTGCATAAAGATTTGGCTCTGATGCCACTGTTGGGTTTGTACGAAATCGTGACGCAATCAAATTGCAAAAATTAGCGGAAGCATGGTATATCAGAGTTTAAAAAATTTCTACAAAACCATTACCCGGATCATCCTTTATGCAAATTATTAATTTAAAACGATAAATAAGAAGTTATGAAATCATACCCTTGTAGAACGAAGCTTCCACAGGTACTAGTTCAACTCCTTGTTCTTCGTGATCTCCTTTAATTTCCGGGTTAGATTCCTTCCTTTGATCAACGTTAGCCACCCAAGTGTTTGGCCTCTAGAGGTGATCCACCAAGGAAGATGAATTATCAAGAAGGAGTGTGTTTGGCTTAACCTTAGTTTTCTATCCTCTATAGAAAAGGAGTACTCTCCAACAATTGGAATTGCATCAATCAATATCTATTATAAGACTCCTCTTATATAGATATTGGTCAACCCTTCTAATCCTATTAGACATGGGATTTCTTTTAATTAATTAAACTCCTTTAATTAATTTAGGCTTCCACCACATGAGAATAATTAATTAAATTCATTTAATTAATTTGTCTCCTAATCTTATTAGGAATAAATGAGAGTACTAAATATTAAATTAATTACTAAACTCCTTTAGAAATTAAAATAATAATAATTGTAATAATATTAATAAGACTCCTCTTATTAATTTATATTTAATATTTCCAAAATATTAAATAATAAACATTAAGCTATTTAATTTATTCTATCACCATAGATTAAATTAATTATACTTAATGTATTATTACGATTATGCCATTACCTTCTTAAATAATTATTCTTCCTTTTATGGTGTGACCCTTTAGGTTCTCCATATTAAACCGGTTGTGAATAAATCAATTAAAACAATTTTAATCTTATTTAAATAAATAAATTAAACTAATAATTTATTTAAATAAATAATATTTATTCTACAATAGGGATAAGCCTCCCTAGCGATCAACGACTTTCCAGATAATATAGATTTCAACATTAATCATAAAAGAACCTGTGAGTTAATAGTTACCATACAATTCAATCCTTCCACCATACAATGTCCCAATTAAATATAAGACATGGATTTACTGTCAAGTCTTATTTTATTTAATTATATGTATTTCGATTAGAAAATGCACAACTCCAAATAATGCAAATTAAAAACTCCTTTCTAATTTCATTTCACCTTGTCCAAGGATTCCTGGGTTGTCATTTAACGAATCATATAGGACATATCTCCTCTTTTACTAGAGGTGGTAGATTCTTTATTGATCATTCATTATCTCCATATATAACTCACTATACCCAAGCATACCCTATATATGCCTTAAAAGGTCTTAAGTAATAAGTCAAAGTATAATTTGTTACATACAAGATACTATGATGATCTCAAGTCCAAGGATCACTTGTACTACTATCACATTAGGAATTCCTATTGACAGGCGAGTAAAACTCCATTAGGTATTCCATAGCGAATCACGTTCAGTGAACTTATTCTCCAATAAGCACCTACATACTTGCTTTAGTGTCTCCACACAAATGATCATGAGATCAATCATCCTCATCCAATGAGCAAGCAACATATGTACCAATCTATCCGGATTTACTAATCCCCTTTTTAGTAATCCCACGATTGGAAACTATTTTAGTTTTAGAGCTTTCTAAGAATTTAGATCTCATTAGCATGATCATCATCATGATTCTAAAAGCATTGCTTAAAACTATGGGTTATTTACATATTATAAAAACAGCACCATGTAGATAATTAAATGCCTTTAATAAATGAATATTTTTTAATAAATAAATAAGATTGTTTACAAAGTACGTGCTTTATCATCATACATGATTGGCTTGTATGCACACTACTATCAATCTCCCACTTGCACTAAAGCCAATCGCCATGGTATCTCATACCCATCTTCTCTAAGTGACGATCAAACTGCTGTTGTGTTAAAGCTTTAGTAAATGGATCTGCAATGTTGTCTTGAGAGTCTACACGCTCCAAGGTGACGTCTCCTCTTTCAATGATCTCCCTGATCAAATGAAATCGCCGCAACACGTGTTTAGATTTCTGATGAGACCTCGGTTCCTTAGCCTGTGCAACTGCTCCTGTGTTGTCACAGTAAATGGGAACTGCTTCTCCAATGCTAGGAACCACACCAAGTTCAGTTATGAACTTCTTCATCCAAACAGCTTCCTTTGCAGCTTCACTTGCAGCTATATACTCTGCCTCTGTCACTGAATCAGCAACTGTTTGCTGCTTGGAACTCTTCCAACTCACTGCGCCTCCGTTCAAGGTAAAAACATACCCCGAAACAGATTTACTGTCATCTTGGTCCGTTTGAAAACTTGAGTCTGTGAAGCCCTCGAGTTTTAATTCAGACCCACCGTAGACAAGAAAAATATCCTTAGTCCTTCTCAAGTATTTTAGGATATTCTTCACTGCCTTCCAGTGCTCTTCTCCTGGATTCGACTGGTATCTGCTCATTACACTAAGTGAATGAGCAACATCCGGTCTAGTACATATCATACCGTACATGATAGATCCTATTGCAGAAGCATAAGGGATCTTACTCATTCGGTCTCTCTCCTCAGGTGTCTTTGGGGCCTGTTTCTTGGAGAGATGTATTCCATGGCTCATCGGCATGAGTCCTCTTTTGGAATCTTCCATGCTAAATCTCTTTAGCATTGCATCAATGTACGTTCCTTGGGATAAACCAAGCATCCTTTTAGATCTATCTCTATAGATCTTTATCCCCAAAATATAGGATGCTTCTCCCAAGTCCTTCATGGAGAAGTGTTTAGATAACCAGATTTTAATTGATTGTAGCATAGGAATGTCATTCCCTATCAGTAATATATCATCAACATATAATACAAGGAATGAAACTGCGCTCCCACTAACCTTCTTGTACACACATGGTTCATCGTCATTTTTGATAAAATCAAACTCTTTGATTGTCTCATCAAAACGAATGTTCCATCTACGAGAAGCTTGCTTCAATCCATAAATGGATCGTTGCAGCTTACAGACTTGATTTATTCCAACCTTTGAAACAAATCCCTCTGGCTGTGTCATATACACATCCTCCTCAAGTTTCCCATTGAGGAAGGCCGTTTTCACGTCCATCTGCCAGATCTCATAGTCGTTATAAGCTGCAATCGCAAGCAAAATCCGAATGGACTTGAGCATAGCTACTGGTGAAAAGGTTTCATCATAATCAACTCCTTGTCTTTGTTTGAAACCTTTTGCAACCAGTCGGGCCTTATAGGTCTCCACCTTGCCGTCCGCTCCAGTCTTTCTTTTAAAGACCCATTTACACCCAATAGGCTTAATGCCTTCAGGTGGTGAAACCAAAGTCCATACTTTGTTTTCATACATGGAGTCCATTTCGGATTTCATGGCTTCAAGCCATTTCCCTGAGTGTTTATTACTCATGGCCTGTTCGTAATTCAATGGATCATCATCATTCATGATGCGTACCTCATCGTCATCCTCTACAACGAATCCATACCTCTCAGGTATCTTCGGTACTCTTCCAGATTTACGAACAGGGTGTGGTATAGTAGGTTCTTCTACTTGGTCAGGTACCTGACTTTGATCCGTGGTAATTTGTGGTTCTTGAGCTTCTTCAAGATATATCTTACTCCCACTGACCCCTTCATGGATTAACTCCTTTTCCAAGAAGGCAGCATATTTCGCAACAAACACCTTTTGATCAGTTGGATGATAGAAATAATACCCTACAGTTTCTTTAGGGTATCCCACAAATCTATACTTTTCGGATTTAGTTTGTAGCTTATCATGTTCAAACTTTTTGACATAAGCTGGACAACCCCAAGTCTTAACATGCTTAAGATTTGGTTTCCTTCCCTTCCACATCTCATATGGAGTCTTTGGGGCGGATTTGGTAGGTACCTTGTTAAGTAGGTATACAGCCGTTTCTAGGGCATATCCCCAGAAGGAAATTGGAAGGTCGGTAAAACTCATCATGGATCGAACCATGTCTAACAGTGTTCGATTTCTCCTTTCAGATACTCCATTTAACTGTGGTGTACCTGGAGGAGTCCATTGTGAGATTATACCATTTTCTTTGAGACAATTGAGAAACTCACCGCTTAAGTATTCTCCGCCTCGATCTGATCGAAGTATCTTTATACTCTTGCCCGTTTGTTTCTCTACTTCACTTCTGAACTCTTTGAACTTTTCAAATGATTCTGACTTGTATTTCATTAAATACACATATCCAAATCTTGAGTGATCATCAGTGAAAGTAATAAAATAAGAATACCCACCTCGTGCACTTGTTGTCATAGGCCCACAAACGTCTGTGTGAATCAATGTCAACAACTCTGTAACTCTTTCTCCTCTTCCACTAAAAGGAGATTTAGTCATTTTACCCATGAGACAAGATTCACAAGTTGGATATGATTCATAATCGGATAGCTCGAGGAGCCCATCTTTATGCAACTTGGATAATCTTGTTTCATTGATATGACCGAGTCTACAGTGCCACATGTAGGTATAATTAATATCATCTCTTTTCCTTTTCTTAGTTTGTTCAATTTGAAATATATTTTCTTGTAAGTCAAGTGTATAAAGTCCATTTCGCAAATTTCCAATACCATATAAAACATCGTCTTTATAAATAGAACAACTATTGTACTTTATAACAACGTTAAATCCTTCCATATCCAATACAGAAATTGAAATAATGTTTTTAATAATATTCGGAACATAATAACAATTATTAAGATAAATGGACTTGCCCGAAGGCATTGCTAAATAATAAGTTCCTACAGCTAATGCAGCAACCTTTGCTCCATTCCCTACTCGTAGGATCACCTCATCATTGTTCAGCTTTCTACTTCTGACCAGTCCCTTCACATTATTACATATGTGAGAACCACAGCCGGTATCCAATACCCAAGTAGAATTTTGACTTTCTGAAAAATTAATTTCAATCATGAACAAACCTTGATTGGAAGTCGAAGCTTCTCCAAGCTTCTTGTCTGCCAGAAACTTCTTGCAGTTTTTCTTCCAATGACCCGGCTCGTTGCAATGGAAGCACATTCCTTTGCTAGCTGGATCAGATTTCTTTTGTTCCTTTATGTTCACCTTGCTCTTGGTCATCCGAGATCGGAAGAGCTCCTTAGATATCTCATATCTAGCAGTCCTACTTTGTTCACCATACAACTCCTTGAGGTGAATCAACATAGTAGGAGCATCCATGTTTTCTTGCTGACGCTGAAACTCGTTATTCATGGATGCGAGCATGATGCATTGAGCTACAGATGCATCATCTTGCCACTTTACAATGGTGGCAATCTCTTCCTCAGAGGTTGTTTCTGGAACAGTTCCAGGGACATGTGAGTTTAGGACATAAGAAATCTTTTCAGTAGTGAGAACTATTCTCAGATTTCTTAGCCAGTCCGTATAATTCGGCCCGGTAAGCTTATTAGCATCAAGTATGCTTCGCAGTGAAATTAGTGATTTTGACATTTTTAAAATTCTGCATGTGAAAAACAACATTTTAGCAAACATTCATTTTATTAATTTTGCATACCAAAATAAATTTAGGTCTTTATTTTAAATTGGTATCTCCCACTATTTTTATCAAACTATATTACCCTCACTTATATAGTTCGGCAACATCTAATTAAAAATTTGCTAGTGAGAATAAGGATCCCATTTCAAATGTATATAACCTTGTGGATAGCACAACAAGCGATAGACAAATAAATAGGTAGACAACTCTTGTCAATTACATCACCATGTAATTCCTTTTATTTTGCCTCTTAAATCATAATGGTCAAGTGTGTGCACATCCGAACTAAAATAATTTAAGTTAAGTCCAGCCTAGCACTTTCATAAATTCAAAAAAGAAAAATGTTCGTCCTTGTGGATATCACAACAAGACTAGATCGTTCAATTTTCTTGATAAGCATCAAATGTGATTAATTAACATCTTAAATACGCAATACTCGCCTTGTGGATAGCACAACAAGCTCATATTAAATATCTAATACTCTATTAATTTATCATGCTAGAAGGCGACGTTCGATATTCCAAATATCATTTGAACACTTCGGACTTAATATTATTTCTTTGAGGGATTTGTTATTATTAGTCTCATCTTTGTTTAGCGCGCATGCACATATATATATAAAATACGCGTCATTTTATTAAACATGCGAAGCATGTTTGCATAAAATATAATATATATAATATTTAGCATGCAATATAGAATACTATATTCTACCCGGATTGATTATGGACTTTTATTCTAGTTTGGTTCACTAGAGCCACCAAGTGAACCAAAAGGTCAAACCTAGGGGTGCAAGAATTTAAATTTAAACGTAACTATTACATTTAAACCCGGGCTCCATACAAACGGGTCTTCACGCGCTCCTTGCTCATTGGTCTCTAATTTTTAAAGATAATTCTAACTATTTCTATTACATTAAACTATTTAATTTAAATAGAAACCTTGATCAACAGTCAAGGGGAAGTACATAGGAGGGAGATAGAATTTTACATCAAGAAAAAAAAAATTAGAGAAGACGAGGTACGCAGACCCCATTTAATAAAACCCATTCATTCAAGCATTCAACTAAAATAAAATCCAATCACATTGGTCAAATAGTCCATAATCAATCCCCATTTATTTTCATACATATCACCATATATATCAATAAATAAATATTCATCTCATGAATTAAAACATTCCATATATATATGAGTATCATTTAATGGACAATTTTAAATTGCATGAAATCCAATTTCAAGATTAAAATAAACTCTTTATTTTAATTATAAAATTATTTAGAATATAATATATAAATATATCATATTTATTTTATTTATTTTTTTAAAAAATCACCTTCTTTTATTAAAAGAGTCCTGCAGGTTTATTAAAAAAGTCATTTCCTGATGGGTCACCTTCTTTTTGGAGTAAGAAAGAGACAACACCTTTTCTTTGCAGAATTCAAGATTAGCAAAAAAAAAAAAAAAATTGTGATTCTTCCCAAAAAAAGTCTTTTTTTTTTCTTTTTTTTTTCTTTTTATTTTTTTTTCCTTAAAAAATATAATTTTATACAATAAAGTTATGCCCAATAAATTATTTTAAATACATACCCATATGTATATGAAATCAAAAATAAATTAATAATTGCATAAAGATTTGGCTCTGATGCCACTGTTGGGTTTGTACGAAATCGTGACGCAATCAAATTGCAAAAATTAGCGGAAGCATGGTATATCAGAGTTTAAAAAATTTCTACAAAACCATTACCCGGATCATCCTTTATGCAAATTATTAATTTAAAACGATAAATAAGAAGTTATGGAATCATACCCTTGTAGAACGAAGCTTCCACAGGTACTAGTTCAACTCCTTGTTCTTCGTGATCTCCTTTAATTTCCGGGTTAGATTCCTTCCTTTGATCAACGTTAGCCACCCAAGTGTTTGGCCTCTAGAGGTGATCCACCAAGGAAGATGAATTATCAAGAAGGAGGGTGTTTGGCTTAACCTTAGTTTTCTATCCTCTATAGAAAAGGAGTACTCTCCAACAATTGGAATTGCATCAATCAATATCTATTATAAGACTCCTCTTATATAGATATTGGTCAACCCTTCTAATCCTATTAGACATGGGATTTCTTTTAATTAATTAAACTCCTTTAATTAATTTAGGCTTCCCACCACATGGGAATAATTAATTAAATTCATTTAATTAATTTGTCTCCTAATCTTATTAGGAATAAATGAGAGTACTAAATATTAAATTAATTACTAAACTCCTTTAGAAATTAAAATAATAATAATTGTAATAATATTAATAAGACTCCTCTTATTAATTTATATTTAATATTTCCAAAATATTAAATAATAAACATTAAGCTATTTAATTTATTCTATCACCATAGATTAAATTAATTATACTTAATGTATTATTACGATTATGCCATTACCTTCTTAAATAATTATTCTTCCTTTTATGGTGTGACCCTTTAGGTTCTCCATATTAAACCGGTTGTGAATAAATCAATTAAAACAATTTTAATCTTATTTAAATAAATAAATTAAACTAATAATTTATTTAAATAAATAATATTTATTCTACAATAGGGATAAGCCTCCCTAGCGATCAACGACTTTCCAGATAATATAGATTTCAACATTAATCATAAAAGAACCTGTGAGTTAATAGTTACCATACAATTCAATCCTTCCACCATACAATGTCCCAATTAAATATAAGACATGGATTTACTGTCAAGTCTTATTTTATTTAATTATATGTATTTCGATTAGAAAATGCACAACTCCAAATAATGCAAATTAAAAACTCCTTTCTAATTTCATTTCACCTTGTCCAAGGATTCCTGGGTTGTCATTTAACGAATCATATAGGACATATCTCCTCTTTTACTAGAGGTGGTAGATTCTTTATTGATCATTCATTATCTCCATATATAACTCACTATACCCAAGCATACCCTATATATGCCTTAAAAGGTCTTAAGTAATAAGTCAAAGTATAATTTGTTACATACAAGATACTATGATGATCTCAAGTCCAAGGATCACTTGTACTACTATCACATTAGGAATTCCTATTGACAGGCGAGTAAAACTCCATTAGGTATTCCATAGCGAATCACGTTCAGTGAACTTATTCTCCAATAAGCACCTACATACTTGCTTTAGTGTCTCCACACAAATGATCATGAGATCAATCATCCTCATCCAATGAGCAAGCAACATATGTACCAATCTATCCGGATTTACTAATCCCCTTTTTAGTAATCCCACGATTGGAAACTATTTTAGTTTTAGAGCTTTCTAAGAATTTAGATCTCATTAGCATGATCATCATCATGATTCTAAAAGCATTGCTTAAAACTATGGGTTATTTACATATTATAAAAACAGCACCATGTAGATAATTAAATGCCTTTAATAAATGAATATTTTTTTAATAAATAAATAAGATTGTTTACAAAGTACGTGCTTTATCATCATACATGATTGGCTTGTATGCACACTACTATCAGACGGTACCCAAACTCTGTTCTCAAATCTCAGTAGTCCTTCACTGTCTATCTTAAATCTCTGTTCGGTTCCTTCAGATATCTTTTTCTTAACCTTCTCACATTCTTGGTCCTGAAGTTGAGCTTTCTTAACTTTATCCAATAGGGTTGTACCAGCTTGCATCTGAAACAACTTCTCGTCAATCTCCATCAGATACTTCACTTCCAATTCAAGTTTTTCCATTGCTGAAATTAGCTCCTCCTGAGCAGTCAACATCATCAATTTCTCCCGACCCTTCCTGCTTAAGACATCGGCAACCACATTAACCTTACCTGAATGGTATAAAATTTCACAGTCATAGTCCTTAATCAACTCCAGCCACCTTCTTTGTCGTATATTCAGGTCCTTCTGTGTAAAAATATATTTCAAACTCTTGTGGTCTGTATATATTTCACACTTCTCCCCATAGAGATAGTGTCTCCAGATCTTCAAAGCAAATACCATTGTAGCTAATTCCAAGTCATAGGTCAGATACCCCTTCTCATAGTCTTTCAATTGTCGTGACGCATATGCAATGACCCTGCCATTTTGCATAAGCAATCAACCTAGTCCTTTATGCGACGCATCACTATAAACCATAAAATTTCCTGTGTCGTCCGAAAGAGATAACACAGGTGCTGAACTCAACCTCTTCTTAAGCTCTTGGAAGCTTTCCTCACACTTCTCCGTCCAAACGAATTTCACCGATTTCCTAGTCAAATTCGTCAGCGGAGTTGCGATCTTGGAAAAGTCCTGAATGAATCTTTTATAATAACCCGTCAATCCAAGAAAACTTCTCACTTCCGAAGGCATTTTTGGCTTATCCCAGTTCATCACAGCTTCGACTTTAGAGGGATCTACCAAAATTCCATCCTTGTCGATCATATGTCCAATAAATTGCACTCTTTCAATCCAGAATTCACATTTCAAAAATTTGGAGTACAACTTATCTCTTCTCCACGCCTCTAATGTTAAGTTCAGAAGCTCTACATGTTCTTTCTTGGTCTTCGAGTATACCAAAATGTCATCGATAAACACCACCACAAATTTGTCCAAAAACGGCTTGAACACTCCATTCATTAAGCCCATAAATGCTGCAGGAGCATTCGTTAGACCAAATGACATCACCAAAAATTCGTAGTGACCATATCGAGTCCTAAATGCTGTCTTCGAAACATCCTCTGGCCTCACCTTCAGTTGATGATAACCACTCCTCAAGTCTATCTTTGAAAAGTATCTTGCTCCCTTCAATTGGTCAAATAGATCGTCGATCCTCGGTAATGGATATCTATTCTTAATAGTGACCTTATTCAGTTCTCTGTAGTCGATGCAAAGCCGCATCGTCCCATCCTTCTTCTTCACAAACAACACCGGAGCTCCCCATGGCGATATGCTCAGTTAGATGTACTTCTTGTCTAGTAACTCTTGTAGTTGTACCATCAACTCTTTCATCTCTACCGGAGCCATCCGGTACGGTGCCTTTGATATTGAAGTCGTTCCTGGCGCCAAATCGATCACAAACTCAACCTCTCTGTCTGGCGGAAGTCCTGGCAGATCATCCGAAAATACATCTATAAAGTCCCTCACGACTGGTATATCTTCCACTTTTGGATTCTCTTTACGACTATCGACTATGTAGGCTAAATATCCTACACAGCCTTGTCTTAACAACTTCCTGGCCTACATCATCGTTAGACAACTCGCTTGTCTAGGCGACTTGTTGCCATAAAATACAACCTTTGACGGAGTCATAAGGTTAATACATTTCCTATGGCAATCAATTATAGCCCCATAATTGAATAGCCAATCCATTCCCAGGATAACATCGAATTCCCCAAGCCTAATCGGGATAAGATCTACGTTCATAATGGTATTCTTAATATCCACCCTACAGTTCTTGTGTACGTACTTAACAGGGATCACTTCTCTATTCGCAATTTTTATGTTCATGGGGTATTCTAACTCGTCCATAGGTAATTCTAAGTTCTTAGCAAAGTCATCGGATATAAATAAACAAGTAGCACCCGAATCAAATAGTACATAAGCATTAATTTTATTGATCGGAATGATACCTGACACCACATTGCGAGACTGTACAGCATTCTGTACGGTTATGTTGAAGGTTCTGGCGGTTGGTCGGTTGGTTGCGGTTGGTCCCGTGATAGTTAAAGCCCTTCCACTGCTGTTCCCCATGTTCCCTCCTGATCCTGCCCCTCCAGATCCCTTCTTGGGACAGTCCCTTGCCAGATGGTCTTTTGAGCCGCAAGTGAAGCAAGCACCCTTCTTTGGGTTAGGGTAGTTAGGTGTTATGTGGCCTTCCTGACCACAATTGTAGCACACTTATTTTCCCTTCATACAGACCCCCAGGTGAGCTTTCCCGCAGGTCGGACAAGCTTTGATCCTCTTCTTCTGACCTCCTTAGTTATTTCCAGTTGATGAGTTGTCGGTCCACCTCCTCTTCTGATTGTTACTTTCCCCCGTGTTGCTACCACTAGCCTTGTTAACTCCTTCACCTTCACTCTTCTTCTTTTTCTGATCTTGGTTATACTTTGTAATAGCGTCACTCCCACCTTCAGCGAGAATGGCCTTCTCTAGCACCCCAGCAAAAGTGTTCAATTGGAACATTGAAACTTTGCTATACAACCAGGGCTTCAGGCCCTGTTCAAACCTCCTTGCCTTCCTCTGATCGGTGTGCACTTGATACGTGGCAAACCTAGCCAACTCATTAAATTTTGTCGCATACTCTGGTACGGACATATTCCCCTATTTCAGCTCCAAAAATTGAACCTCCATTTGATTCTGCGAGCTGGTCGGAAAATACATCTCGAAGAACATCTCTTTGAACCTCTCCCAGGTAATCACACCTTCTCCTCCCCGGACCTTATTTGCTTGCCACCAATAACTAGCTTCGGATTTCAGCATGAACGTTGCGTAGGCGGTTTTCTGATCTTCTCTGACTCTGGCGATGTCGAAAACTTTCTCCATCTCCATAACCCAGGTTTGAACTTCTATCGGGTTTATAATGCCTTTAAACTCTGGCGGTCCCACCGCCTTGAAGTCCTTGAACGTTGTGTTCGGTGGAGCTTGAGGTTGGTTGTTAAGCGCTCCAGTAAGTAAGTTCGCCAACTGCTGAACGGAGTTAGCATTGGCGTTGTTGTTGTTGTTGTTGTTGTTTGTTGACCCCTCTTGGGCCTGTTGACGGTTAGGTCGTCTTCTTGGCGGCATTTTTCTGTTAAGAAATACGCTTATTAGATCTTTATTCAATTCTCTAAATATCTAAAGCTTAACTTAAACATTTAGACACAATCAGCCAACACATTATCTCAAATAAACTCTGATATATTACTAAATCAAAAGTTTTAACATAATACGATAGCATCACTGCTATTTACATCAACTATCCCGAGATAAAAAATCTACAGGATTTAAAACATAAAATATTCCTCTATTTATAAGCACATTGGAATTTACATTATTAACTACCAGATAGGTTTTTCAAAATCAAATGTTCCTATCACTGCCCATTAAGGCGACGAACAGCTTTGCCACGCTCTTCTTCCATAATTCGGGATATTGTCCTGCAATCTAGCATGTACGACGGTAGTCCTTTGAACTGAATTGGGTACCTCATAACCCAATCCTGGGTCTCGTCAATTGCATACTGAAGCGTAGAGTACGTCTCCTCAATCTTGGCCTTCTTCGCCCGACAGTTGTCTTTTGTGAGATCTGCTCGTCGTGATTCCCTTACCCATACCACCTCTGCTATGGCCAGCCTTGCTGATTTCTCTTTTAGTTTATTCTTCAATTCCTCCATTTCCTCTGACTTCTGCTAGGTTTGGCCCTTCTCGTGAGCCAAATCCCACTCTACATTCCCCAAATGTGTGTGAAGAGCCTCAACCTCTCCATCCCTCAGCTCGATAGTAGACTGTTGAGTAACTGACTGCTCCTTGAGCTCCTGAACAGTATCACGTAACTCTATGTTACGGTCATATAGCTCGTCATACATCTCGGCACTGATAGAGCTCGGTGGAAACTCTTCAGGGTCTTCCTCTTCCTCTTCGGCTGTCTCAGCCTGAACCTCAATCTCCTTAGGGTCTTCCTCAGAGTCCTTCTCTAAATCAGACACCGGCACATACTCCTGACCAATGACTGTGATCAAGGGTGATGGCTCTCGTCGGACTAACTGCTCCCAGACTACGTGGATGTCTCGAGGCTCCTCCTCTCTAGCCTCTAGGGGTACAAGGTCCCTGGGCTGACTAGGTTCTCCAGCATCCGTCACCCTGACAAATAAAATTTTAAGTCTTAGTTATTACGTGATGCTAATCGATACTCGAGCATATAAGTATAAGCACATTGCACATAGGGTAAGTTATTAACTTTCTTAGAACTCGATAAGAGTTATCATTACTATGTTCTCAATCTCTATAAGGCTAGTATCCTAAGGTTTTCCCCCACCTAAGGTTCATAACCTACAGCTTTGATACTAACCTGTGACACCCCCAAATCCAGGTTCTTCAATTCCACGAGTCTTGGTGTTCACTGTACAAATATCATCTATCTATCTACCCATAATCAATGCAAACCATGCAATAAATAGAAATAAATCCTCCCCTTATGGGGTCACAACATCTGAAAATAATTACAATCCCAGGTCATACTAACCTTAAACATCTGTGCGGAATATAAACAAATAAATAGTCTTACACAACTTTAACATAAAACTTAAATAATAACATATCAAATAAACAACAAGTCTTCATCACTTGTTGACATTGCCCTTGCCTTTGCTAGTAGAAGGCTCTTCGGACCTTTCGTTCTTAACTGCAATGTTATTATTACGCAAGAGTGAGCACGATTGCCCACAAGTATAATAATATGACAACAATATAATAACATGCGAGTGAATCAAAGACATCTGAATAAAGAAACTCAACTTTTGGCTCAGGAATGAATAACAGGAATCAAAAGAATATCTGAGGGTCATAAGACCACGAACGATGTCCTAGGTTGTAAAGTGTTTAAGCTTTAAACCTTTAACAGTCATAAGACTATGGACTCTACTTCTCGTACTTAGGGGGATCAGCCCTTAGTACCATACTGTGCACAATATCTCAACGCTAAAGCTTAAATAATCCCTTTTACAGGGTTGTTCATCTCAGTTTTGACATCAGAGGCCGCACCAAAGGAAGTTTGGTTTGGATAAGCTCAATAAGTATTCTAGAATTTAGAACATTCATCAACTATGGACTAGTCGAATCAATAAGGGTTCACTAGTCCTATAAGGTTCAACAATAACATCGATATTCAACTTGGACAATTAATCTCAAGAGTATACAATCGAGTAAGTATTGTATAACTGAAGTAATACTTAAAGGAATAACAATATCTCGTATGAAAATCTTAACTTGAATAAACAAGGATAAGAACTTGCTCAATCGATAACCTTGAATTTAGAAAGTTTGTTCAATGAAAGTAAAGTTAGGAACTTGCTTAATAACAATAAGTTAGGGATAAGATACTTGCCTCTCGCACAAGCTAGAAGTTATAATTCACGTCCTTTACTTAGTCCTACATAACCATCCATTCACAACATCGATTAATTATAAATTCGATATACTTATCGAATCACAACATTGGTCTTCGAACACGTTATTAGACTTTACGATTAACGATTTAAGTCATGTAATTAACTTATTAATTACTCATGTAATATAAGTTATTAACATCTTATTATATGCTTAACATGTTTTCATGTTCATCACATTAGGTTTTTAAAACACATCTTTGAAATCTTGAACACTTAGAAAATTTTCAGAATTCTGCAGGCGGCGCGGCCTCGCGCCATTTACTCTATGGGGCGGCGCGGCCGCGCGGGGACTCAGACTCAGTTTTCCCAGTTCGCGAAGAACATACAGAGCAGCCTAAATAAATCCAAATTAAACTAACCTAATGAATTTTAAGGCTACCCATGAGATAAAGACTTTATAGAAACATCATACAATGTTCGTAGCATGCTTTTAACACTTTAAATCACGGAATTACACAAATCATAACATTTAATTTCACTGTTTTTAATATTTTGTAAACTTTGAAGAAAATACATGAATTTCAACGTTACAGATTCGTTAATTCATCGAATCCGTCCGTTTAAATTCTGTTTTGTTCGTTTAAACGTACATATTCATATACAAGTGTTAATTTAAGTTAAACAAACGAGTAAAGCATGTATATTTTGTACATAAGGGTTATATACGTGTTTTTCATACCCTTTGACTTTTGAAAAATTTAATTAAGCATAACTACATGGATTTAATCACTTTAAATCATGTATACATGATACACAACATGTTATGAACATATTTTAACACATATAAAGTCATATAATGAACAATGTTAATTTTTCCTATTCATAGAGAATTTTTAAAACACGTAAATGGAAAAACTCTGTAACTTTTTAAAAACCCAATTAAGACATGTTTTCATGGATTAATTTCTCAAAAATAGATATAAATCACATACAACTGAGCTATGTATGTTAATAAACATTTAACATCAAATAATAAACAAACATTTCATGAAGTTCCAATTTTAGAGACCTCAGTTGGGAGAAAAATATACTACGTGAAATAAAAATTGGGATGTAGGGATTACCCTTGCAGTCTCTGATTGAAGGTGATACACACTTGAATTTTCCCAACTCTTCTCAAACCTATATTTTCTTAACTTTTCTCTCTGAACTCTCTCTTTGCTTCTCTGGTATATGAAATAGAATATATTATATTGTATATACATAATCACATAATATTATTTTTTTGGGTGGGGGTGGGGTGGGTGGGGGTGGGGTTGGTGGAGGTAGGGTGGATGGGTGGGGGGTAAGGGGTGTATACATAATCACATAATATTATTTTTATTTGGGTGGGGTTGGGGGTGGGGGGGTGAGATCGGGGTGGGGTGGGTGGGGGTAAGGGGTGTATATATAATCACATAATATTATTTTTTTTGTGGGGGGCAGGGTTGGGGGGGTGGGGTGGTTGGGCTTCTTGAATATGTAAATATGGGTGACAAGAAAATTTGGATTTGGATTTGGAATAAAATATGGGTCGAAAAATGATTAACCGGGTTAGACCTATATTTCTTTTTTAAAATATGTTTCCAAACTTTACCGAACCCAAATAAATAAAAATAGTTAACCAACCCATTTGGTTCCAGTTAATATAGATTGACCCGACAGTTAACCAACTATATTGTCAGGTCTAGTTGGACCGCCGTAACCTAATTTGGAAGGTGTAGGATTGTGATTTAGGTTGCTCATACACATATTGGAAAACATTCAGAGAAAATTAAATTTCTGAGTACGGAGTATGAACTATTTGATACAGGTATTCCTTGCTCCACTAATGCCATTAATGAATGAGTTTATACATTTTATGCGGCCATGAACTCATTATTTTGATATCTTGAGTTTTGTAACATTTGTTACATAGTCTACTTATTCAAAGAAGTTTACTAGTTCACAGTTTGAGGAAGAATGTCGGAGCATGATTATTTTATATCTACATTTTTTAGATTAACTTCTAAATGAACCGTATTAGGGCTTGAAGTTTATGACAGTAGATTCTATGAGGTATTCATTAGCAAGTCTTAAAAAATTATGTTATTCAACTGATCAGTAAAGGAAGCCAATTTAGACTATAACGACAACCTCATAATTGGCTATGAAATTACATCTCATTATAGCTCTTCCTTGAAAGGTTTTCCCAAATCAGTATCAGTCTTACTATGTAAATGTGGTTGCATAAAGTAGTGACATGATTATACAAAATGTAATAATTTTACTATCCCACCCACCTGGCACCTCAATGTTGATGGCCTCATTGATAGTATGCACATATCTACTGCTAGTTATCTTGTATAAAATATATGTCACAGTTCCACTAGAGGGCAACTGTGGACATTTAAACAATCTCCTTGTTGTTACATGGTCTAGGATAATACCAAAACACTACACTATAAGATTTATGAAAAAACAATTGCCAAAAGCATATGTTGGCCATTCATAGCTTTCAATATTTTCAATTTATGTCATGAACATGGCTCAGCTATTCTTTAACTTTCAATACACCTTTTTGCATCATTCTTATTGTGAACCATAGTAAGCAACTAATTGTAAAGAGAAACAAGAAAAAGTAATAATTTATATTGATGGGTTACAATTGCCAGTTCCACAGTTTTTGGGCTAGGATAAGAGAAACAGTTGCTAGTAAGGAAAATTATCATACTTTCTAAAAAATATAAATATAGTCATACTTCCATTTCTGTTAACCAATCCTTAAATTAGAAAGCTGGAATTAGCATTCGGTTCTTTTTTCAATCCAAAAATTAATCATGTATTAATGGTTACTTCACTATTCATTGTTATCTTCTAGCTTATACTTTAGGGGATCCAATCTCCCTCGTGGAATGGGAGCCATCTTTTAATCTCGTGTCTAGTTGTGCACAATGAGAAGGACAAATGTCTTGGTTGATGTTTCATTGAACTCTTTCACAGAAAGGAAGAGAGTACTTTAAGGAAGTCACATTTCAGAAGATGTGCAACTCTCTTGCCTCCTTTCTCTCTTGAGAAAGATCTCTTCCCTCCCTACCTTTCTGCTTCAGACTGAACGAAGGAATCTTGTTTATCCTTTTACTTTTTCTTCTTTCTATCTTATAGACTAATATCGAATTTTCCTTCCTGGCTTAATTCAACTGTTTTGGGTATTTAATAAGTAGGATATATACCCGCGAATCGAGCTCTCTTAGCTTTGAGGAATCACTTATTTTCCTACTTTTATAATGCTTTGATATATTGTTATTGTCTTTTTGGCTTAAAAGTGTTTGGCAGGAGTTATTAGGTCAATTCCAGCTTCGTAGGGGCAAATCCATCATTTTTCTAGACCCGACGCCGCAGCGCCGATTGCCCTCTATGTTCTGGCGCCGTAGCACTAGTGGCCTCTCAAATCTCTGGACAAAAAGAGCCGTAGCGCCCAAGCCAAGTGCTATTGTGGTGCCGCAGTGTCAGAGCCATCCTCAAAACCCTGCATGTACAGCGCCGCAGCGCCTAAGTGTCGTTACTAAAGTGGCGCCGTAATGCCACGTGTTAACTAGAAACCATTGACCAGTGCCACAGCGCCAACACAAGGCTTAATGGTGGCGCCGCAGCGCCAGCTCCGGTCTTTTGGCAGACAAGGTCATTAAATGACCTAACTGAAGGGAAAAAAGCGATAATTATTCAGCAACAGCCTCCCTTTTCTCTCTAATACAGTTTTTAGCATAGTTTTAGGAGTTTTAGTCTTTAAGAGAGATTTAGAGGTGCTTAGAGTCTTGGAAGATCATTGCGTCCTTTACAGCTTGAACTCTACACGGCGAAGGGAAGAGTTGGAGCCAGAAAACTTCACGAGAGGAGTTTTCTTTATCCAAATCTTTTATTCATTTGTGTAATTTGAGCATGTTGAACACAATGATGATGCTAATTAGTTCTATAGTTATGTACTAATTACATTTTTAGGAGTGCAATGTAACCTAATGTTTAGTTTAATCAAATATCTCTCCTTTTTATTATAATGATTCATGTATGAATGGGTTGTTGCATTTCATGTTTAATTGATTGATTGCTTGATTAAGGAATTGATATGGCTATTATTTGACATTGGAAAATGGATATTAATGCCTAGCCTAAATGCAATATCACGTGTAATGTTCATGCCCTTGAGATTGTGAGCATTTCTTGCATAATAGAATAGGAATATTTCTATTTGCCTTGTGTAATCAGTGAGAACTAAGCTTAATGACCCTTAGTCTAATTATTTTCACTATATGGATATTGTGATTTATTTAGCTCAGGGATTGCATTTGACCATCGGAAGAGGCTTATGTATACCAATAGTTCTTGGTTAACCATTCTTATGTTTCGTTAGATAATTTGGAGAGTTAGGAGATTAGGCGAAGCATTAGGGGAGTTGTAATCCTAGCTTGCCTTATTTGAATCTACTCTCTCTCTCTCTCTCTCTCACATACTGTTTTAATTCACAATAGTTTAACACACCATCAATTATCATTCGTTTAGATAAGATTGCATTGATATGTTTAGTGCTTGAATAGAATTTAGTACTCTGTCCTCGTGGGTTCGACACTCTACTTCCTTTCTATATTACTTGTTAGACCGCGTATACTTGCGCGTGTTTATTGGTTGCGAAACCGACCAATAAGTTTTTGGCGCCGTTGTCGAGGACTTAGTATTATTTGTCTTTCTATACTAATACTAATTCATAACGATCTTACTTTAAACTGATTCACTTGTTTAATCTTTCTCTCAGGTACTTCTAGACTATGTATGCCACCTCGTCGGAACCGGAATATAACATCTCCTGTTCCCGATGGTTCCAGAATCGGCAGAAGACTAAGAAGGGACAGAGCTCAGGAAATATATCCTGATCAAAATGGCTGAGGAAATTCAAAAATCCCTAAAGTATTACGCCAGGCCTCATGTCGCAGACATCCAAGCAAGCATACTACGGCCCATGATTCAGGCACATAACTTTGAGATCAAGCCGGGCACAATTCAAAAGATACAAAACAACGTCCAGTTCAGTGGGATGCCGAATGATGATCCCAACGATCATTTGATAAATTTCTTGGAAATCTGTGACACTTTCGAAGTCTCCGATGACGCTACTAGACTGTTCTCGTTTACTCTTCGGGATAAATCTAAAAGCTGGTTGCATTCGCTTGCTCCGGGCTCTATCACCACATGGGTCGACTTGGCTCAGAAATTCTTAGCGAAGTTCTTTCCGCCGGCAAAAACAGCAAGGCTCAGAGGTGAAATCACCTCTTTCACCCAATATGATTCCAAATCTCTCTATGCTTAGTGGGAGCGATTTAAAGACTTACTGAGGAAGTGTCCACACCATGGGTTGCCCGAATGGCTTCCAGTTCAGACTTTTTATAATGGGTTATCTGGCCCTACTCGTTCGAGTATTGATGACGCATCTGGAGGGGCTTTTATGTCGAAACATCATACTGATGCTTATGATCTGGTGGAGATAATTACAGCAAACAATTACCAGTGGCCTAATGATATGCAATCACCAAGGAAGGTGGCAGGGGTGTATGAGGTTGACACAGTTACTGCATTGTCTGCCCAGGTTACGGCATTGACTAAACATTTGGACAGTATGGGGGTGCAAACAGTGCAAAGTGTTGCTTCTCTGTGTGAATTATGTGCGGGGAGCCACCCGATTGATCAGTACACCATTAGCCCCGAATCAGTCCAATTTGTATCAAACTACGGGCGACAGCAGAATTTAAATCTTCCAACACACTATAGACCTGGATTGAGAAATCATCCGAATTTCTTGTGGAGCAACAACAATAACCAAGCTCAAACATCTACACCCCGACCAACATATACCAATCC
Source organism: Panax stipuleanatus (assembly GCA_020205555.1). Lineage (NCBI taxonomy): Eukaryota > Viridiplantae > Streptophyta > Magnoliopsida > Apiales > Araliaceae > Panax > Panax stipuleanatus. The sequence continues at coordinate 94,989,726 of CM035115.1, forward strand.
TCCTGATTTTCAAACCCAGCAGCCACATCAGAATCAACAACAACAACACCAACAACAACAAAGCTCTTACCAAGCCCTACATCCTCAAGACAGAAATTCGAGTTTGGAAGATCTTCTCTCGAAGTATATTGCCCAGGATGAGACAAGGAACAATAACCAAGAGGCATCCATTCGGAATCAAGGGACTTCCATTCAAAATCTGGAGGTCCAAATGGGACAAATGGCAACTGCATTGAATAGTCATCCTCTAGGCATCTTGCCTAGCGACACTGATGTCAATCCCAAACAGGAGGGGTAAGGAGAAATGCAAGGCAGTCACTCTTCAGAGTGGCAAGACAATGGTTGAGGCCAGAGGTGAAACTTCAACAGTGCAGCCAGAAAGTATTGAAGAGGAAAGCGGTGTAGAGCCGACAAGTGATAATTCTGGGGGAGAGGAGAAGGTGCAGGAGGAAAGCATAACACCAATCCCTATTGTTGTTAACAAACCGAGTCCCATGACTCAATAAGTGCCTTTCCCCCAGTGCCTATAGAAACAGAAGCTGGACAAGCAATTCTTCAAGTTCTTAGAGATTTTTAAGAAACTCCACATCAACATCCCATTTGCTAAGTCCTTGGAGCAAATGCCCAGCTATGTTAAATTCATGAAGGACGTCTTGTCCAAGAAGAGAAAAATGGGAGACTACGAGATGGTGGCGCTTACTGAGGAATGTAGTGCTATTCTACAGAATAAGATTCCTCCTAAGTTGAAAGACCCAGGAAGCTTCACTATACCGTGCACAATTGGAGATCAGTTCGTCGAGAAAGCCCTATGTGATTTAGGGGCTAGCATAAATCTGATGCCCTTATCTATCTACAGAAAGTTGGGATTGAATGAGGCCAAACCCACAAGTGTGACCTTGCAGTTGGCCGATAGATCTCTCATGTACCCGAAGGGAATTGTGGAAGATATTCTTGTCTAGGTGGACAAGTTCATCTTTCCCGCGGATTTCATCGTTCTGGACTTCGAGGAAGATAGGGAGGTCCCTATAATCTTGGGCAGACCATTTCTAGCCACGAAAAGAACTCTGATAGATGTACAAAAGGGGGAATTGACAATGCGAGTACAAGACCAGGAAGTAACTTTCAATGTCTTCAGGTCAATGAAGTACCCCTCTGCCTCTGAAGACTGTTTCCAAGTCAGTGTGGTTGACAAAGCTGTGCAGGAGGTGTTTTCTAAGAACTATTGTTCTGACCCGCTTGAGGCTAATTTGAAGGGTGATTGTAATGAGGAAGAGTCTACTCATATCGAGTATGCTCAATGGTTAGATGCAACCCCGAGGTCTAGTCATTTCAAGTGCCATTTTGAAACATTAGATGACCAAGGAGCATCTACTTCCCGTTTAAAGCCATCCATTGTTGAAACTCATGTGCTTGATCTGAAGCCGTTGCCTAGCCACTTGAGGTATGCCTATATTGGCGAGTCTTCTACCTTGCCTATTATCGTTTCTGCATCATTAGATGAAGCACATGAAGAGAAGCTTATTCAAGTTCTCAAAAAAAATAAAACAGCCTTGGGGTGGTCTATTGCTGATATAAAGGGCATCAGTCCCTCGTTTTGCATGCACAAGATCCTCCTAGAGGAGGGATCCAAGACTTTAATTGAGCACCAGAGAAGGTTGAACCCCATTATGAAGGAGGTGGTGCGGAAGGAAATAATCAAGTTGTTGGATGCGAGCATTATCTACCCCATCTCAGACAGTCCTTGGGTGAGTCCAATTCAATGCGTGCCCAAAAATAGCGGCATGACAGTAGTTACAAACGAGAACAACGAGCTCATTCCTACACGGACTGTGTCTCGGTGGAGAGTTTGTATGGACTACCGCAAGTTGAACAAAGCCATATGTAAGGATCCCTTCCCTCTTCACTTCATTTATCAAATGCTGGACAGACTTGCTGGGCATGAATTTTATTGTCTGCTGGATGGATATTCGAGGTACAATCAGATAGTTATCGCTCCCGAAGATCAGGAGAAAACAACATTCACATGCCCTTATGGGACATTTGCATTTCAGAAAATGTCATTTGGGCTGTGCAACATTCCACTACATTCTAGCGGTGCATGATGTCCATCTTTTCTGACATGGTGGATAAAACCTTAGAGGTGTTCATGGATGACTTCTCAGTATTCGGGAGTTCTTTTGATCTATGTCTGGGAAATCTGACCGCAGTCCTGAAGAGGTGTGTCGAGACTAATCTGGTGCTGAATTGGGAGAAATGCCACTTCATGGTCAAGGAAGGAATTATTCTCGGACATCGAGTATCTGCTAATGGGATTGAGGTTGACAAGGCCAAGATAGATGTGATTGAGAAACTTCCTCCTCCATCCAATGTAAAGGGAGTCTGAAGTTTCTTGGGGCATGCCGGGTTCAATAGGTGGTTCATCAAAGATATTTCCAAAATCACCAAGCCGCTTTGTAGCCTCTTGGAGAAGGATGTTCCTTTCACATTCGATAAGGCCTGCCATTCTGCATTTAATGTTCTCAAGCAAAGACTGGTATCTGCTCCCATTGTGATTGCCCCAAACTGGGAAATGCCATTTAAGCTAATGTGCGATGCTAGCGACTATGCAATAGGGGCAGTCCTGGGACAACGAAGAGAGAAAGTGTTCCATACCATTTACTATGCCAGTAAAACCTTAACAGACGCTCAGTTCAATTACACCACAACTGAGAAAGAACTACTGGCGGTAGTTTATGCCTTTGACAAATTTCGAGCATATATCATCGGAACCAAAGTCATTGTGTACACTGATCACTCGACGATCAAATATTTGATCTCTAAGAAGGATGCTAAGCCGAGGTTGATTAGGTGGGTCCTTCTCTTCCAGGAATTCGATCTGGAGATCCGTGACAGAGAGGGAATAAAAAATCAGGTTGCGGATCACCTTTCAAGACTGGAGAACCTAAGTCACTTGGGAGTTCATGAGGCGGATATTAATGATTTCTTCCCCGATGAGCAGCTGTATGCAGTGCACACTGTGGCACCATGGTATGCAGACTTTGCTAACTATGTCTCGTGTAATGTGCTCCCTCCCAACATGAACTACCAACAGAGGAAGAAATTCCTTAATGATGCAAGGCATTATCTATGGGATGAGCCATTTTTGTTCAAACAATGCGCCGATCAAATCCTAAGAAGGTGTCTTCCATAAGAAGAAATTGAAGGTGTGCTTCATCAGTGCCACTCATCCAATTATTGGGGGCATTTTGGTGGACAACGAATAGCTACAAAAGTGTTGTAGTCGGGTTTCTACTGGCCATCCTTGTTTAAGGACGCTCACTTATATGTATCGCGATGCACTAATTGCCAAAGAGTGGGAACCATTTCTAAGAGGCACGAAATGCCTCTGCAGAACATTCTGGAAGTTGAGCTATTCGATGTCTGGGGCATTATTTTCATGGGCCCATTCCTATCTTCATACAATAATCTGTACATTTTAGTCGCTGTAGACTATGTTTCAAAATGGGTTGAAGCCGTTGCCTTACCTACAAATGACGCCAAGGTCGTGCTCAATTTCTTGTGGAAAAATATTTTCACCCGGTTTAGAACGTCGCGGGCAATCATAAGCGATGAGGGGTCACATTTTTGTAATAAATACTTTGAAGCCCTCCTTGCTAAGTGTGGGGTGTCCCATAAGATTGCCGCCGCCTATCATCCCCAGACCAGTGGGCAGGCCGAGGTATCCAATAGGGAGGTAAAACGGATTCTTAAGAAGGTTGTGAATCCTAACCGCAAGGGTCGAAGAAACTAGATGACGCATTGTGGGCGTACCGCACGGCTTACAAAACGCCCATCGGAATGTCTCCTTATCGGTTGGTTTATGGCAAGGCTTGTCATCTCCCTGTTGAGTTGGAACACAATGCGTACTGGGCGATTCAAAAGTTAAATTTGGACATGGACGCGGCGGGTGAGAAAAGATTGCTGCAACTAAATGAGTCGGATGAGTTTCGACTTCAAGCGTATGAAAACATAAAGTTGTATAAGGAGAAGACAAAGAGATGGCATGCCAAGAAGATCGTGGATAAAGAGTTTGAACAGGGGCAGAATGTGTTACTTTTCAACTCCCGGTTGAAACTGTTCCCCGGGAAGTTAAAATCCCGATGGTCGGGCCCTTTCAAAATTTCCAAGGTATATTCGCATGGTGCAATTGAGGTCGCAGACCTAAATTCTGGCAGAACTTTCAAAGTCAATGGACAGCACCTCAAGCATTACTGGGGTGGCGACGTTGACTGCCAAATGATGTCTATTACCCTTGGTGACCCGGTCTGAGCCGGGGAGAAATAGTCAAGCTGACAACTCTAAAACAAGCGCTTGATGGGGAGGCACCCCCATCTCAGTATCATTCTTCAGCCCTTTTCATTTTTGTTAATATGATATTGTTCCTATTTTAATTTAATATAGTAGTTAGTACGTTTTTAGTAGTTTTGTATGTGGCATAGTATGCGGTTGTATAGTCTGGTGTTACCATAGCTTACCGCATGTTTTTGGGTGTTAGTTAGTAAATGCTGCATTTTTTGATCAGGTTTTGTGCTGATATGCTGAATTTTTTTTGCCTGATGCAGGGCTGGAGCCACAGTGCCACTCTCTGTACTAAATATGGCACCGCAGCACCTAACACCTCTCAAGGTCTTGCATTTACAGTGCCAAGCGAAGGCCAAAGCCCGCGCCGCGGTGCCATGAAGCCCTTCAAAGCCCTGTATGTCAAGCGCTGCAGCGCCCAACTCAGGCCAAACATCAGCGCCGCAGCGCCCGGAGACCTCTGAGTTCCCTGCATACATAGAGCTACAGTGCCATTCAAAGAATAAAATCCAGCGCCGCAGCGCCAAACCTGTTCAAATTCTCTGATGGGTGGGCGCCTCAGCGCCAGTTTACGAAGAAAACCAGGCGCCGCAGCGTCGGTAGCGTTTTTTTATTTTTTTAAAACAGCCGTTTTTGGCAGTTTTTATCATAACTGCCGAAATAAATAGCCCCCATCCTCTTTTATAATACCCCTCGGCAGCCACTTCTCTTCTCCTTTCAAAACATAAGTTTCTCAATTTTTCTCTTGAAAATCAAACCATAGCAAAAGCTATTCTGTACTTTTATGAATAAAGATTTAATTTTCTTTATATATTATTTTGAAATAGTAATGTGTTGATTTGATATAATGCTTAGTTATGGGTGAAATGTGCAAGTTTTACAAAATAAGCAAGTGGCCATAAAATATTCATTGTGTCAGAAAATATTCGTTCGGTCGGGGGAATATTCTTTTTGTCGGGGAATATTCGTACGATGGTGAAATCATTGGTGGGCCCCATAACGAAAAACTGTCGGATGAAAAAAATGACAAGAATAGGTTTTCTAAACGGCAAAAAATTTACCGTTAAAACTGTTGAAATACCAGGTGATAAAAGTATAGTAATGCGCGTGGTTGCACAGTAACACATGGTATTGTATAGTATCTTTGATTATTGATGCTTACGTGAGAAGCCACTCAGTTTTATTCAATTATTACCACGGTAGTTGATGCATAGCATCTCATATTATTGATTCAATTGTTGTCACAGTATCATCTGAATAATATTTTATATTATTAAATCAATAATTAAGACGACAAAGTTATTCATATTATTATTTGCATTATTGACAATGTCTAGAAAGTTCTGTAGTGGAAAGAGCTTTGGTCATCTAATTGCGCGCCAATAAGGAGAAGTCCTTATCGAAAAGCCCCCTCTTTCCTAGGAATGATCTGGTTGTTAATATTATGAGTTATAATATTAATGATGATTAATTGTTATTAAAAAATATGTTTGGTGAAGCCAAGTGAATTGAGATAAATAGAGGGGTTTTATGAAGTATTTGTTCTAAATTTGACTTATTATATGGACCCCCACTTACTCATTTTTTAAAATCGTCGGTAGAAAGCTATCTCAGTTTTGTTTTATTACTTATATATATATATATATATATATAAAAGTTTTATATATATATATATATTAAGTGTGTGTGTGCGTGTGTATGCGGGTGTGTTTATATATATATATATATATATATATATATATATATATATATATTATAAGTTTTGTTTTTTATATAAAATAGAATATATTATATTGTATTGTATTGTATTGCATAGTACTGCATAATGTTTGCATAGTGCTGTTTAGTAAAATCAGACGAATTCGCCGAATTCGTCCGTGATTCCTTACTGTTCAATCGTGATTTTTCCTAAATAGTATCCTTCCATTCTCCTATAAATAGGATGCTTAGTTTAGAAATAAAACTTACACCAGAATCAGAGAATTCTTCTTCTATAATATTGAGCGTATTTCTTTTGAGTTTAAGGAAGCTTTGAGTGTAGAAAATAGTATAAGTTTTCTTCAAGAATATCCCCGTCATACCAGTCAGAAATACTCTCCTTTTAATGTAAGGGATATTATTTTTCTCGTAAATGATGTTACTTTCTTTTAATATTCATAAAGAATATTATTTTCTTTCATACTCCATATTATGAAAGCGATAATATTTCATTTCCTATACCCAAATTAAAACTTACTACGGTAAGTATTGCTTCTATAATTCCTGAAATGATCAGAAATTCTTCAAATTTTGTGTTTCATCTAGTATTATTTCATTGGAATGTTGGTATGAATTTTATTATGAAATTTTTATCTTTTCATGTCGGGGTTACTATTCACGTATACGACACTATTCACGTATACGGCACTATTCACAAAAAAAATAAATTTTCTTTTAATTGTCCAAGTTGTCTGTTATGGTTACTATCTTTGATTGTATCCATGTTTTGAACTTCATTCTTGAATTTTGTTCCACAATTGATTATTATGGAGTATTCTTGAAATTGGATAAACTAAATTACGAATCTCTAATCTTTGTCCTTTATCTCACTTAATTCGTTATTTATATTATTTTTCATCATCCTCAGTCCTAAATGGTGATATAACTGAATATCTTTGGCCTGTAGAGCAAAGATGAATCACCTGATGAATATCTTTGGCCCGTAGTGCAAAGATGGACAGGTGTTGAGATGAACATGACCAACTGGTGATACAAATGAATATCTTTGGCCCATAGTGCAAAGATGAATATTTGATTCAAGATGTATATTGATTGATGTTACAGGGATAAAATATCAATGATGGACTTTTAAATCATAAAAGATAGTAGATTTCATTCTCTACTTAACTCTTCTAATGAATTGTTATTTTCGCTGCGAATATTGATCTAAAACTTGTTGTCCATAATATTTTATCTGATTTATTGAATGCTAACGATAATTTATTTTTTATTATCTTAGTCATAATATTCTTTAATGGGCTAGTTGAGCTCACCCTTTTCAACTATTATCCTCTTCAGGGAATGAAAATGTTGCGGGAACTAGTCGGGGAACAGGGTGATGGTCAGAGTAGAGCAGTAGTAGTCCTCACTATTTTTGTAAAATAGTGTGATAATAATTATAATTATTGAGGACTGAATTTGAGTGTTTATATTTTGTATTATATACGATTTGTATTGAAACTCACAGTTGTATGGTCGTATTTCTCACGACCTTTTGTTATAAAAGATTTGTATTTGGAATTCTGTACCATGTATTTGGCGACTTAGAATGGGTTGGTATTGAACCTATTTTGGGGGCGTCACATATTCAAGTCATTTTCATCTCTCGCTTTCAATTGCTCTATCTTGTCACTGCAGGTTCTTCAAGCAAACAAAGGTATGAAGGTTTTCCATTGTTTCCACATTTATCCATGATGTTTGATTGATTTGAATTGTTCATTCTTCAATTCTTTTGGGTTTCATGTTCTTATCTAATTGCTTGGGTGATTTCCACTGATGGAAATTGGTTTGATTCACATACAAACACAACTCTTTCATTTAGGTTTTCAGTTGTGCACACCACATGTTTGATAAATTGCCTATGAGAGTTTTTGTTTGTTTTTGGCCTAATTTTGACTTGGTTTCTTGAGTTTTGTTGTGGTTTTCAGTTTAACATATACAGATGTAATACCCGAGAATTTCCATATATTATTAAATAAATATATTAATGGAAATGAGAATTTATTTGAATATAAATGATTTTGTGTTAGGAGATGAATTAATTCAATTATATATAATTGAATAATTATAATAATTGAGAAATTGGTGGAGTTTGTGATAAACTCGTTGATTGCCTTGTGTGGCACAGTGACGTAATATAAGAATGATTATATTAATTTAAGCGAACAATTAATCTATATTAATTGTTAATCGAAGAATATTAATTAACTGTTATAAAATACTAATGAGGATTGATTAATAATATGTGATTATTATTGCAAGAAACATAATAATAATGAGCAACGTGTTTATAAATATAATAAGATTTATATCAAAGTGATAGTTAATCATATAAAGGTTAATTAAATTGTTATGGAGGTTAACAATTATATTGATTGATGTAGGATATGTGTATATTATCAATTAATATTCAATTTATAAGATGAGAAATTATATGTGCAAGCATGCGAATTAAATGTATAGTAACTATATGTTATGATATGTGTAGGTGACAAATGATGTGTGGATATACATTAAAATAATGTATCATGGATCTATTATAAATAATTGTTGAGTAATACAATTTAATAATACATGAGATAGTGTAATGTGATAACATCCGATTAAATTATACCAGTATGATAAAAATGTACATGAATTATATGTGCACAATTCACACTTATTACATTATGTGAATCCATGTTAGTATCATTAGAATTACATTGTAACTATAATTGTGGCCTAATTATATAGTATATATACATGTAACATATTTTGGCATAAGTGTTGTGTATATATACAAATTATAGAATGCTGATATATGGCCTTGTTTCAATATAATAGTCACTCTCCTTCTCCTTCACGTGTATGGCAAAAAGGCTAAGGCCTATTCTCCCATTCTTCTCCCAAGCTTAGCTAGCAATAATTATATGAGGAGTGGCTCTAATGATGGCTTTCAACAACTATCTACCAACTTCCTCTTATCTAGCATGTAATTCAAATTTCTGTTAGTTTGAAATGGTAGGCAATTGCATTGTCTGTATCTTGTTTTCTCTATAAATATGGCTTCCTTTCCTCCCATTTCACATTGCTGGGATTTTGTTTGAGTTGATAAGTTGAGAGCATATACATAATAGCATTGTGAGATATCAGCAAGCTTACTCCATAACAGAGGTATAAATCCTCTTCGTGTCTTCATTTTCATTTTCTGTCAAAAGAACTCCATTGTTGTTCTCTGAGTTTTGTTGAAATTCTTGATTATGCCAAATTGGTTCATGATTGGTTTGTAGAACCCTTATATTGTTGTTATATGAACATACACACATGATGGAACCACTGAATAGTCTTTCATTTCCATTGTTCCTCTTCAATTTCTGTAAATACATGAAATTCGTAAATTAGTTAGAGTTCATGAAATTGGGAATGGATAATTGCTATTGACTGTTATATAAGCATATATGTATGTGTTAGTAAGTTAAACAAGTCTAATATCTGGGTATGGTATGTTGAAATCGATGAAATGGGAGGTTTTGGGTCGGTTTTCGCTGCCGTCTGAACCGGAAAACTGCCTCGACGCCGCAGCGCCGCAGCCCGCGCCGCAGCGCCGCACGCAGCGCCACTCGCGCCGCAGCGCCAGTATTAAGCTACTGTGCCGTGCCGCAGCGCCAGCCTCTGTGTTCAGTTTTTCTGCATTCTGCAACAAAACTGTTATGCACCAATTGTTTGATTTTTGTTTAAACAAGCATGGGAACATGATTAATACATATATATAAACCTAATGAGGCAATGTAAGCATGTTTTAGTATATTAGCATGCATGGTTAACCAAACGACACATAGTTTGGAAACGAATTTAAAGTTTCATAAACAACGTTAACATATATAGAGCATGTTTACATACTGACCTTGCAAGCACGTTAGTACCGCCTAGAGACACATGAAGTGCATGTTAGCTTATCTATATTGGTTCCGTAATAAAATGTGAACATGTGAACCTAACTAGTGCTCATTCCTAACAAAAATATAAGTTTGAAGGCGGATATGATCATGTAAATGCTATATAGTCATTTTGATGTTATGAGCATGTTTAGATAACTTTGAAATATATGAATGAAGCCTTAACTTGTGTTTATATAGTTCGTAAGGAAGCATGAACATGTTAGGCTCTATTAGTAAGATTCACCAATAGAAATACAAGCCTTGCACATGAGCATTAACACGATACGTGGAGATTTAAATTCTGATATTTATGGACACATGTGATAGTACTCTTAGACTCATTCATGTGTCATGCATATATATATACCATGATTGGTTGCCGTGATTAAAGTTTAGCATAAACAAAGCATGTTTTCAAGATAATAACAATGCTAGCTACATATATGCAATACGAGTACTCATGAGCATGACTAATACAAGTTATATGAATATCTTATGTGTTTAAAAGCAATCATGTTAGACCATATGAGTTCGTGTCCTTGAATGGCTTTAAGTATTAACTTAAGAACCTATACCATGTACGATTGGATTTGGAAAAGTTATACAAGCATGAAAGTAACCTTTAAATATGAATACATGCCACGCGATATTATATGATGTTACTTGAACCCGATTTTGACGGTTAACTTAAGGAGATGCCGTAACTTGCTAAAATGAAATATATTTAGTATTGATTGTGGTCTTATGCGATATTAATAATATGCAAGCATGTTTGCTAATTGTTGAGATCTTATATAATATGAGAATGCGTTTAAACTCTAAAGAAGGAACGTTAAGGATAGAAATTATATTCTATATAACTGTGTAGCTAGGTAAAACTTAGCTTATGTGTTGATCGTATATTCAAAGAGAAAATGTGAAGTTAAATTATATGACTAATGAATATCATATATATACGTAACTGTATTACGATAGGAATTCGAAAGTGTTGATTGCTTTTCGTGGATAAACTACGCTAAAGGCAAGTTCTCTTACTTACACTCTCTTAAAGTGCAAGTATCCTAACCGACGCATTTACTTTATGCAAGGAAAGCTATGATTGTGAAAGTTTCCTAAATTATACTCTTTTACTATGCAAGTATCCTATCTTGTGTATTGCGAACAAGTTTTCTATTTAATCAGTTGAATTGAATTAGCATACTTGAACTCTTATTTCATTAAAGCTAGTATTCATGTTGAACTTAGTATTGTTCTTGAATATTGTAAAAGTGTCTATGCCATTTGATTCGGCTAGACTTATATTATTGAAAAGCGACCCAAACTAATTGATTGGTGCGGGATCTTGTATCTGACTGAGAAGAACAACATTCTTTGAAGGGAATATATAATTGTCGGAGAACCGACGTGCACACTTGAGTATGGTTGATTGTTATGCATAACAAGGGTACTTTAGGCTGATCACCTGTTGTACCTGTTTTTGTTGGATTTTCAGTTTATTACTGTCAATTCTAGTAGAAGTTCATAGTCCGTAGTGACTACTCAGTATTCAATTATTTGAAATCTTGAATTGACTTATTATTGAATCATATTGATATTATCCTGTCCTTAGCGACTGATATTGAGAACTGTTGATATTCTTGTTATTCTTGAACTATCAAATCTTGTTATACCCTTTCGAGAATTGAGAATCTTATTACTCACCCTTATTGTATATTAGTTGCTAGGCAATTTGTGCTCATTCTTGCTTTCCCTAAAACATTTCAGTTAAGGCAGAGCATGGTGAACCTTCGGGCATTGATAAGGGCAAGGGCAAAGCTACCAACTAGCTTATGTCTGTTATGTTTTAAATATATTAATATTGTATGAAGATGATGTAGTAAGACTGGATTTGATTATGTTTAAGCTTAAGTTAGATTATGTAATAAGTCGTTAACTGATATTATTATGTAATCTATTAAGTACTGTAGGTTGCGAGACTTGGGGGAATAATTATAATAAATCATTGTAAATTATTCTAGAATAGATTTTCCGCTGTGATCGTATGATATTTAATTATTATTATTGTGATGTATTACCATGAGCACGTGATGAACCAAATTCGAGAGACCAAGTGGCGGTCCTGGAATTTGGGGGCGTCACAACAGACATGGCATCAAAGCGCCAAAGAACCGAAGGAAGCACCTCCTCCGCCGCCTAAAAATGGGACAAAATGAAATTCACAACCAAGGAGGCTTGGATGAAATATAACTCGTCCATAGCAAGGAAAGCATTGGTGCTGGAGAGAGGATTCCGGCCGGAGCCTAATGTCGACGGTGAACTGTGGTCCATGATAGTGGCCAAGATTTGGGTCCGCTACACGGCGCCGCTTGAGAACGCAATTATTGCATTGGTGCGGGAGTTTTACTCCAATGTGAAGACGAAGGGGCTAGCGAAAGTCATTGTCCGAGGCCAGAAAGTGACGTACGACAGTGACACTATAAGGGCATTCTACCAACTGTCGGAGATCGACCGGGACTACCTTGACCAGGGGATGTCAGAGTACAACCTCAACGACGTCATCACTTGGTTGTGCAAACCAGGGACAACCTGGAGGACAAACCAGATTACGGGGGAAAAGATAAATTTCCCCCAGAGCACACTCAGCCCCTACAGAAAGGCCTGGTATAGTTTCATCTGTGCCAACCTCATGCCCACTTACCATATCAGTGATGTCACCAAGGAACTGGCGGTGCTCCTTTTTGCCATTGTCACAGGCAGTGTTGTGGACAGTGCCATCGTCATTCGAGAGTCCATTCTCTGAGCCGTTAAGGGTAGCACAACCGGAGGCCTCCCTCACCCATCCTTGATCACTCAACTGTACAAGAGAGCCCGAGTCCCGTGGCGTCCCGAGGAAATGGTCGGCTTTCCAATGTCGACCATTGATCGTGCTTTTATCCAGCGGTATGGAGTGTTGGAAGGAGCCGTTTCCCACCCCTGCGGTGAAGGGTATTTGTCATCCGAGCATCCTCCTCCCACCGAGCCAGTGCCACCCGCTCAGCAGCCGAACCTTGGAGCAACATCAGGCGCCTGGCACAGATCCTGGCATCGCTCAACCTCCTGCGTGGAGAGACCCGGCGGATCACCAGGTGGATCGACACGGTTGTCGAGCGGCAGGACATCTTCACTCAGTATCATGCTGAGTTTGCCTCCACAGTGTCAAACATATACACCCAGTTCGGCGAAGATGACCCGAAGTCCGTGCCCTACCAATTCCCTCAAATGCCTCTGTCCCACTATATCCACCACTATCTCCAAACGGCGAAGGCGAGGAGCACGGCCAGGGCGACAGTCAAGGCGGAGGCAGAGGCGAGTGATTGGATCCCCACGGCAGGCCCTAACATTTTAGAATACTGCGCGTCATGCCAATGAGGGCATTGCCAGATTCAAGTTCGGGGGGGGGGGGAAGATCTCTCCATATTTATGTTTTATATTATCTGTTATATATATGAACTGTTTGTTTAATTATGTTTATTTTGGGCTTTGGTAGCCCCGTACTTAATTATTATGAATGCATATGTACATATTGCTTATCTATTATCTATGTTGGTTTAATTATGCATGATCAGTCTTTATCTTTTGGATGAATTCTTTTATTATCAGCATGTATTGGTTGTAGCCATCTTTTGGGGCTTTCACAGATTGGTATACTCGTTGCCATAATTAGCTTTTTGGATTAACCCCTTCCTTTAATTGTTCATAGGATTGGTGGGGTATTTGTAGTTATATTTTTTATTGTGGCCAATGATATGCATGTTATGGCTTTGTCAAATTGGTTAAGCATTGGCGAATGTACTTCTTAGATTAATTTTGAGTTAAGACTGTCGTTGATCCTGTCTATCTTTGCGTGCACGTACCAACTGACTTAGCTAGTTATGATCTAACAGACTTAATTGGTAATTTTTGAGAAAATTTCTTGCGTCAACTCTTGCGAACTTAAGTGAGTCGATGTAGTAAGATTTAGATTCTTAAGCAAGTTCGGAACCATTCGTGGTCTTATAGCATAAAAAAATTAAAATAAAAAAATAAAAGAAGTTGTTAGCCTTAGTTGACCAAGTTTGATTACGTGGCTTTTGTTACTCGAGTTAATAGATCCTTAGGGGTGTTTTATACCTAGTGCCCTAAAGCCATCTGTCTTGGGAGTCATTGATCAAAACCTCGTTACATGGGTAACTCTGAATAGCCTAATGTGATTAGACATTGCACGGTCATGCTTATGGTTGTAGTTCTTAATAATAACGGTTAAAAAATTAAATTTGGCTACGTGGCTAGAGTTACTTGAGTTATTAGATTCTCAGGGGTGTTCTACACCTAGTGCCCTAAAGCCGTCTGGCTCAGGAGTCGCTGATCGAAAGCTCGCTACATGAGTAACTCAACCTAATGTAGCTGAATTTTGAACAAGTCATGTCTTAACGTTCTCATGCTAATACCGGGTGATCTGTTCTTGCATTTGTATCTTATTCCGAAGTCTTGATGTAGCTTGAGCGTATTGAGTTTGCATTTCCCTTGTTACAATTGTCTAAGTTATGAATGATAATTAACCAGTTTAGTTGGTATTCACACACACAGAGATTTGGATCATAAGCAGTCTAAGCGAGAAATTGGATCGAAGCCTTAATTTTAATTTTGCTTCTGTTTTGAAATCGTTATTCTCATTCTTGAGGCCACATGGCGGGTATATAGTGGATCAGCGCTTGATGCGCATGTTTATTGCCAAATATTTTTGTTCAGATATTTTTGCTTAGGGACAAGCAAAAGCTTAAGTTTTGGGGTATTTGATAAGTGGGATATATACCCGCGAATCGAGCTCTCTTAGCTTTGAGGAATCACTTGTTTTCCTACATTTATAATGCTTTTATATATTGATATTGTCTTTTTAGCTTAAAAGTGTTTTGCAGGAGTTATTAGGTCAATTCCAGCTTCGTAGGGGCAAATTGGTCATTTTTCTAGACCCAGCGCCGCAGCACCGGTTGCCCTCTATGTTCTGGCGTCGTAGCGCCAGTGGCCTCTCAAATCTCTAGACAAATAGCGCCGTAACGCCCAAGCCAAGTGTTATTATGGCGCCGCAGCACCAGAGCCCTCCTCAGGACCCTGCATGCACAGCGCCGCAGCGCCCAAGTGCTGTTACTAAAGTGGCGCCGCAGCGCCACGTGTTGACCAGAATCCCTTGACCAGCGCCGCAGTGCCAATACAAGGCTTAATGGTGGCGCCGCAGCGCCAGCTCCGGTCTTTAGGCTGACAAGGTCATTAAATGACCTAAGTTAAGGGAAAAAGGCGATCAATATTCAGCAGCAGCCTCCCTTTTCTCTCTAATACAGTTTTTAGCATAGTTTTAGGAGTTTTAGTCTTTAAGAGAGATTTAGAGGTGCTTAGAATCTTGGAAGATTATTGCGTCCTTTACAGCTTGGACTCTACAAGGCGAAGGGAAGAGTTGGAGCCAGAAAACTCCACGAGAGGAGTTTTCTTTATCCAAATCTTTTATTCATTTGTGTAATTTGAGCATGTTGAACACTATGATGATGTTAATTAGTTCTATAGTTATGAACTAATTACATTTCTAGGAGTGCAATGTAACCTAATGTTTAGTTTAATCAAATATCTCTCCTTTTTATTATAATGATTCATGTATGAATGGGTTGTTGCATTTCATGTTTAATTGATTGATTGCTTGATTAAGGAATTGATATAGCTATTATTTGACATTGGAAAATGGATATTAATGCCTAGCCTAAATGCAATATCACGTGTAATGTTCATGCCCTTGAGATTGTGAGCATTTCTTGCATAATAGAATAGGAATATTTTTATTTGCCTTGTAAAATCAGTGAGAACTAAGCTTAATAACCCTTAGTCTTATTATTTTCACTATAGGAATATTGTGATTTATTTAGCTCAGGGTTTGCATTTGAGCATCGGAAGAGGCTTATGTATACCAATAGTTCTCGGTTAACCATTCTTATGTTTCGTTAGATAATTTGGAGAGTTGGAGATTAGGCAACGCATTAGGGGAGTTGTAATCCTAGCTTGCCTTATTTGAATCTACTCTCTCTCTCTCACATACTGTTTTAATTCACAATAGTTTAACACACCATCAATTATCATTCGTTTAGATAAGATTGCATTGATATATTTAGTGCTTGAATAGAATTTAGTACTCTGTCCTTGTGGGTTCGACACTCTACTTCCTTTCTATATTACTTGTTAGACCGCGTATACTTGTGCGTGTTTATTGGTTGCGAAATCGACCAACAAGTTTTTGGCGCCGTTGCCAGGGACTTAGTATTATTTGTCTTTCGATACTAATAATAATTCATAACGATCTTACTTTAAACTGATTCACTTGTTTAATCTTTCTCTCAGGTTTTTTAGACTGTGTATGCCACCTCGTTGGAACCGGAATATAACATCTCATGTTCCCGATAGTTCCAGAACCGGCATAAGACTAAGAAGGGACAGCTCGGGAAATACCTATCCCGATTAAAATGGCTGAGGAAATTCAAAAATCCCTAAGGGATTACGCCATCCCTCATGTCGCAGACATCCAAGCAAGTATACTATGGCTCGCGATTCAGGCACATAACTTTGAGATCAAGTCGGGCACAATTCAAATGATACAAAACAACGTCTAGTTCAGTGGGATGTCGAATGATGATCCCAACGATCATTTGATAAATTTCTTGGAAATCTGTGACACTTTCAAAACCAATGGAGTCTCCGATGACGCTATCAGACTGTTCCCGTTTACTCTTCGGGACAAATCTAAGAGCTGGTTGCATTCGCTTGCTCCGGGCTCTATCACCATATGGGTTGACTTGGCTCAGAAAGGCGAAGTTCTTTCCGCAGACGAAAACAGCAAGGCTCAGAGGTGAAATCACCTCTTTCACCCAATATGATTCCAAATCTCTCTATGATTCGTGGGAGCGATTTAAAGACTTGCTAAGGAAGATTCCACACCATGGGTTGCCCGAATGGCTTCCAGTTCAGACTTTTTATAACGGGTTATCTGGCCCTACTCGTTCGAGTATTGATGCCGCATCTGGAGGGGCTTTTATGTCGAAGCATCATACTGATGCTTATGATCTAGTGGAGACAATGGCAGCATACAATTACCAGTGGCCTAATGATAGACAAGCACCAAGGAAGGTGGCAGGGGTGTATGAGGTTGACATCGTTACTGCATTGTCTGCCCAGGTTGCGACATTGACTAAACGTTTGGACAGTATGGGGGTGCAAACAGTGTAAAGTGTTGCTCCTCTGTGTGAATTATGTGCGGGAAGCCACCCGATTGATCAGTGCGCCATTAGCCCCGAATCACTCCAATTTGTATCAAACTACGGGCGGTAGCAGAATTCGAATCTTCCAACACACTATAGCCCTGGATTAAAAAATCACCCGAATTTCTCGTGGAGTAACAACAACAACCAAGCTCAAACATCTACACCCATACCAATCCTCCCGATTTTCAAACCCAGCAGCCACACCAGAATCAACAACAACACCAACAACAACAAAGCTCTTACTGACCCCCCACATCCTCAAGACAGAAATCCGAGTTTGGAAGATCTTCTCTCGAAGTATATTGCCCAGAATGAGACAAGGAGCAATAACCAAGAGGCATCCATTCAGAATCAAGAGGCTTCCATTCGAAATCTGGAGGCAATGGGACAAATGGCAACTGCATTGAATAATCGTCCTCTAGGCACCTTGCCTAGCGACATTGATGTCAACCCCAAACGGGAGGGTAAGGAGCAATGCAAGGCAGTCACTCTTTGGAGTGGCAAGACAATGGTTGAGGCCAGAGGTGAAACTTTAACAGTGCTGCCTTAAGGTTGAAGTACTAAAGTATGATCCTTTTGTGTTCTATGTTCATGCTTCTATGTCTTGGTATAGGTTGGCCTAGGTGCCCTCCAATGAAATGAAAGGTATTAATCATATGATGGCATGAGAAATGGGGGCATCTTTGCAGTCTAATGAACGCAGCAATTCAAAGATTAGTTTGGTTGCTTAAGTGTTTGTCTGTCTTTAGTTCGGATGGCTTGATGGATATCTTGTGGTAATACCATAATATGTAATTTGTCCTGATTTGTTTTATTCTAGCGTGATATGTTATATTGGTGTATCATTGGTGGTATTTGTGATAGACACATAATTCATACATTTTATTATCCCTAATTTTGTCCTTTTTAATTATATTAGTTTATTAAATTAATATATTTTATTTTATTTTGTAGGATTTAATATTTATTGCAATAAAATCAAAATCTTGGCGATCAAGCGATATTTAATACTCTTATTCATGTAAGAAATATCCAAGAAGAATCATGCAAGGAGAAGAAAAGAGGTGGAACAATCTTGGTGTGCAAGTCAAATCCAATAAGAGAAAGGAAAGTCTATCTAGAAGATCTCTTTATCTAGAAGATCTCTTTGAGAAGTTGATTGACATTAGGAAGTTGAAACCTACATGGAAAGGGAATAAAAGTGTCCAAGTTCACTGTATCTAAATTAGGGCACACATTTATTTTTCCTATAAATAGGTCTCTTGTTTTAGAGAGAAGGGAGGATTAGGTATTGCATTACTCTAGGTTAGGAGTAGGAGTAGATTAAATTATTTTATTATACGCTTGTTAGAGAATCGTCAATAAAGGGAGTTTTCTTATTTATTTTTAATCTTCTTCTCTTCTTTATTTTAGTTAGTTAATTTATTTTTCATGTCTAGTTAATTTCTTTAATCTGGAATGAAGATGAAATTAAATAATTATTCATGATAATATTTTTCATCTCTTCTATTATTTATACTTTTATGTTTAATTGATTTCGCCTTCATGTTTCGTTATTGAAATACCTTCGTTTGATAGTTCTTATGTGATTTTAAATTAATTAAGAGGTTTTGATAGATTATTATTAAGATATGAGTTTTTCATAATCCATGCTTGCTCAAAGAAGTTTTGATGGGTTATAGTTAATCCTTAAATTTTCATAGTCTATGCTTGCCCACGTTAATTGTAAGATTACTAAATTAAAGGGAAGGGAGATCAAAATTATAGTTGAGTTATAAAAATAGAAGAGATTGAATTATATGTTATGTTTATTATTTAATGGATTCGGATTCCTAGGTTGCTTTCTCATTATTAGTTTTCATATTCTAGTTAATCAATTCTCAATCTTTATTTCTAATTCGCCTAAAATAGATATTAAGGATATATTAAAATTAATCTAGTCTCTGTGGATTCAACTTGTATTTGCCAGTTCTTCAATTAAACACTGTGCACTTGCAGTTACATATTTTTATCACATCAAGTTTTTGGCGCCGTTGTCGGGGGCTAGAATTAAATTTTTTTTCCTTAATTTTTACTTATTCGAAATAGTTTTTAACTCTAATATATTTTTTAATTTTTTTTTCAGAATTATTGAAGCGGATCGAAGGAGCGAGAAGATAAAGATTTTGTTGCTACGCTTTCTTTGGTACTTCGTATCTTTATTTTTTTTAATAAAATAATAAAAATAAAATAGTAGTTTAGTTTTTTTATTAATATTTTTTTTATTTGCCGCATTCATGCATTCACTCACGTAGAGCACATCTTGTTAGGTTTTTATTTTATTTTTTCAAATATAAACCGTGGTGATTGTTGGAGGATTGAGGTACGTTAAAATTTCTCCTTCTTTCGTAATTCACATAATTTTAAGACATTTTATTTGTTTATAGTTATTTTTTTTATTTTTGCATTTTTATTTTTAATCTAACATTAAGGGCACAACCTGTAAGAAGATAAGGTGGGGATTTTATCACCATTTCTTGGCCCACAAACAACCCAACTTACATTTTGCATAATCTTGACCTAATAAAATCAAGTAGACGTTGGCCCCTAAGACTCTCAAGTTCAATTAGGGAAACTCCAAGAGGAGGCTGAATTTTAAATTAATCAAACTACTGGTGTCTAGGCAAGTGGTTCAAAAGGTAAACGCCTAAAGATTGTGTGGTTATGCAATTAGTCACCGTATCTACAGAGAGACTCCCACCTTTCTTACATTTATCTGGCTAATGGTGTGATTAATTTTGAATTTTGTAGACCTTAAGGTGTAACTTGGAACAGTTAGGAGCTGTCTAGATTTTATTTAAGTTAACAGTAGAATTAGGATTCTTATTTTATTTTTATTAATTTTTTTTGTGACTTTCGTGGTTAGTTGTTTATTTGTTTTGTGATTTGTGGAAAGATGGATTCTTATTATAGTTGGAATTATAATTTTGCTTGGAATCAAGAACCCTATGAAAATTTTAATACACACCAAGTAAATTATTTTTTTCCCAACTTATGAAAATCCTTATCTAAGTTCATATCCATATCCATATTCGGATTCAGAACCTCAATATACACAAGAATTGTCAAATGAAGAAGAGGAAAGACTTAGTGTCTTAGAGAAAACTATGAAATTCTTAATGAAAAATTAATTTAGCATGGATCAAACTATATCTCGTCTAAAAATTCAAATGAGTCGATTAGCCACCATAATAAATGAACAAGAGGTGGATGAATTTTCTAGTAACTCTGAAATTAATTTTAAAAATCTTGATGATTGTGAAAATGATGAGGAAAATAAAAATTTTGTATTCAATTCTACACAATTTGAGTCGAGCGAATTTGAGGAATCTAAAAAGTATGAGTCTAAACTTAAAAGTGATCATGTCACATTTAATGAGTCGGTTGAAAAAGTCTATAAGCCTAAACTCCATACCCTGAAAGACTTATTCCTAAAAAATTACTTAGTGATTTTTTGGACCAACCCATTAAAATAAACATGATCCAAGAGTTGTCCATGACCCAAGAAATAATTATAAATAAACTCTTAATTGAAAAAGATCCAATTGATTTTTTCTTAAATCACCTTGAAAAAAATTGGAATGAATCTGAATATTTAGATAGGTCAATGAGCTGTTGAGATCCACTACAAATATGTCAACTAAACTAGAACATATATTTGAACCAATTCTTCCATCATTTGAACATGTTAGTGAAAGTTTTCTTGAGGTAAATTTTAAGCATAATTCTGATTAAAATTTTGACTATTTTCAATTTTCGAGACCTCCAGAAAATCATGGCAAGACTACACTCACTTACCCATTTGTATCATTCATGTATAGTCACATAATTTTTAAGATTTATAAAATTTGTAGATATGTACATTTATTTTACTTCTCACCACATTTTCTTGCAGAACAAATGCCCCGCATACAAGGTACAATTCTTTCACATCTTTGTTCTTTTTTCTTCACTTGCATACATTGAGGACAATGCATAATTTAGGTATAGGGGAGTTTGTTTGTATTATTGTATTAGAATTTTTTATAGGAAAATATAGAAGAAAAAAAACAAAAAAATTAAAAATTTTGTTCGACTTTTGATGAGTTGGATGAATTCTAGTAAGTGTCGGTGGAGCAAAACTCATGAGTGAGATTAAAAGATTTAGAACTCTTGAATCTTTGATTAGATACTAAATCTTAGTTTGAAATACCATCTGGAATAAAATTAATTTCAAAAGTATTTTTGAACTACACATTTGCACAAATTCTTAGTTGTGAGGTATAAACTATGATTCGAGTAATTTCAAAAAAAAAAGTTAAAAAAAAAATGAAATAAATAACTGCTTCAATGTCTATTGAACGAAATAACTGGGTATCCAAACCTCGGAAAGTATCGATATTCACGCTGAAAAGTGTGATGGATATAAGCAGCTTGACTAGTCTAGTTTTGTAGCCTTTGTTACTCGAGTCAGTAAGCCCTTAGTGGTGTCTCTACACCTAGTGCCCTAAAATCAACTGATTTGGGAGTTATTGGACCAACGCTTGCTACATGGGTAATTCCGAAAAACCTAAGAAAATGAGACATTGCACAAGTCTAGAAAAAAATTCAAAAAAAATAAAAAGAAAGAGAAAGAAAAAAGAAAAAAGAAAAAGAAAAATAAGTTTGCTTGATTTTTATGGTAAAATTTTTTACTAAGAGTTATATCACATACAAATGCATGCATCACATGGAATTAATTTAATGAAGGATGGTGTCTAGAATAAAGATTGAATATTTTTGATAAGGTGAAAGTGTGATTTTGAATTTAATCTTGCTTATGTATAATGCCCATGGATATTTAGAAGTATTATTTCAATTTCATGACTTGTTGAACTCAAAAATATTTTTGAATTTTGTGGGTATATTCACTGCAAACCCTCACGAAACACAACTCGTTCACTTAGAGTAATCTTGGGGTTTAAAGGCTTGTTGCACATGCTAAGTGTAATCGTGTTTCCTACAAAAATGGGGTAGTATAATTTTTATTTTTAATTTACTCGAGGATGAGCAAAAGCTAGGTATGGAGGTATTTGATATACACATAATTCATACATTTTATTATCCCTAATTTTGTCCTTTTTAATTATATTAGTTTATTAAGTTAATATGTTTTATTTTATTTTATAGGGTTTAATATTTATTGCAATAAAGTCAAAATCTTGGCGATCAAGCGATATTTAATGCTCTTTTTCATGTAAGAAATATCCAAGAAGAATCCTGCAAGGAGAAGGAAAGAGGTGGAACAATCTTGGTGTGCAAGTCAAATTCAACAAGAGAAAGAAAAGTCTATCTAGAAGATCTCTTTATCTAGAAGATCTCTTTGAGAAGTTGATTGTCACTAGGAAGTTGAAACCTACATGAAAAGGGAACAAAAATGTCCAAGTTCAATATATATAAATTAGGGCACACATTTATTTTTTCTATAAATAGGTCTCTTATTTTAGAGGAAGGGAGAATTAGGTATTGTATTACTCTAGGTTAGGAGTAGGAGTAGATTAAATTATTTTATTGTACGTTTGTTAGAGAATCGTCGATAAAGGGAGTTTTCTTATTTATTTTTAATCTTCTTCTCTTCTTTATTTTAGTTAGTTAATTTATTTTTCATGTCTAGTTAATTTCTTTAATCTGGAATGAAGATGAAATTAAATAATTATTCATGATAATATTTTTCATCTCTTCTATTATTTATACTTTTATGTTTAATTGATTTCGCCTTCATGTTTCATTATTGAAATACCTTCGTTTGATAGTTTTTATGTGATTTTAAATTAATTAAGAGGTTTTGATATATTATTGTTAAGATATGAGTTTTTCATAATCCATGCTTACTCAAAGAAGTTTTGATGGGTTATAGTTAATCCTTAAATTTTCATAGTTTATGTTTGCACGTTAATTGTAAGATTACTAAATTAAAGGGAAGGGAGATCAAAATCATAGTTGAGTTATAAAAATAGAAAGAGATTGAATTATATGTTATGTTTATTATTTAATGGATTCGGATTCCTAGGTTGCTTTCTCATTATTAGTTTTCATATTCTAGTTAATCAATTCTCAATCTTTATTTCTAATTCGCCTAAAATAGATATTAAAGATATATTAAAATTAATCTAGTCTCTGTGGGTTCAACTTGTATTTTCCAGTTTTTCAATTTGACACTGTGCACTTGGAGTTACATATTTTTATCACATCAATTTGCTTCCTAGAAATGAAATCTCTAGCCAAATATATAAAAAGTTTGTCCGGATCGTATGGTCGCTATAGATTTTCATTCCTGTTTTACACAGACAGAAAGATTTTCACATCAGAGAGTTGTATTCTCTCTTCTCAAGGTTCTTATTAATTATATGAACTTACAGAGTGAGCCTATGAGTATTGTCAATGTTTGGTTGAATTTTTATGTTTTGCTCTTGGATATATGCAATGAACTGTCCTATCCACATCTATTTTAAATTTTGTTGGGTTTTTTTTTGCTAATAGATTGAAATTCTTATTTTTTTAGACAAAAAAAATTGTCACTTTTCCTTGTGTCTATAAAACCCATTGGCCTAAGGACCTTTGTATGGTCTTCCTTTTAGACTTGTATTTTTTGTGTAGAAACTAGAAACTCAAGTGCAAGAAAGAGAGGCCAAAGAATAAAATAAAAAACCAGTTAGATTCTGAAACTATGCCAGCCTATGAAGGAGGAAGAACATAAAGGCAAACATGGGAAGCAAAATTAATAAAAATGTGCCCACTCGTCACACCTTCTGCGGGACTGCGTGGTGTTGTTATTATTAGTAATAATTACTACCTCCGTCCCATAATAAGTGATATTTTAGAGTTGAGCACAACCATTAAGGAAATGATTGTATAGCATTAAATATAGTATCATTTGTCTATAATACCCTTTGTGTTAATAATGAGAGAGATAGAGAGTTAAAAGAGAGATAGAGAGTTAAAAGCATTTGAGTATTGAAGTAGGAGTAATGAGGAATAATTTTGAAAATATTGTAATTAATGCTCTTAGATTTTCTAAAACATCAAATAATTTAGAATAAATAAAATTATTTAAAAACATCACTTATTATGGGACGTAGGGAGTATTACTGACGGTGCTTTTTGGCTTTCTCCTCTTCAATAAGTGAATATTGATTATAGTTTGGTTTGTTCAACACAGGCAAAAGGTATGCGTGTATTATTTTTTGGGACTTGAGGGCATTTCTTTCAAGGGAAATATATTACAAACAAATACAAGCACATGCCCTCCCAAATCTTATATATCTAAATATTGTCTTCTAAAAGGTGTGAAACCCATCCACCATGAATTCCCCGTTTCACAATACAAAAATGCTTAATTTAGATTTTAAATAAGAAAATAATATATATTAAAAATGTTTATGTTGATTTTTTTGATCGTCGGTTATGTGGACAAGTATTAATGGTAATTTTTTTGGAGAGATATGTAATAAGTGAGATTCTTTTATAATTTCTATTAATTTTATATATTAATAAGTTTTGTAACTATATTTCGGTATAAATTTATCGTAATACAAGACTCTTTTAAATAAGAAAATAATATATATTGCAAATGTTTACGTTGATTTTTTGATCGTCAGTTACGTGGACAAGTATTAGTGATAATTTTTTTAAAGAGATGTGTAATAAATGAGATTCTCTTATAATTCATATTAATTTTATCTATTAATAAATTTTATAATTATAATTCGATATAAATTTATCGAAATACATTACTTGACGTGCTAAAAAAATTCACAGAAAAAAATTGAAGTGATCGAAGAAAACACTTTTTATCGTTAAAATAAACAATTGTATACTATGAAGCCATTTACATGTGCAATGTTTAGACACCCGTTGACATTTGGCGTCCGTCTCAACACACCCAACAAAGGCGCGTTCGTTTTCAAGACCAAAAGACAAACACATGTGAAACAAAATTATACTACACATAAAAAGGTTCACAAATTCAAAAAAGTTCTTGTGTCTACTGTGTACTGTACTATACATAAAAAAATATTAGATACATTTTTATTTATTTATAATTATTAAATTTACGTTTAAAGTGTCCTTAAAGGTATCAAATATCGAGTGACATTTGAGTTAGTGGTATGACAACCCATCGTATTCATGAGATTGAGAGTTGGATCATTGGTGGCATGCCAAGAAAAGATTGTGCGAGTTTAAAAAATTATTAATATAAAATTATAAAAAACAAAAAAAAGGGCTCAAACCATTTGTGTGAAGCAATTATTTTTTACCAGTTACACTCTATCGTAAAACAAAATTTACTATAAAGCATGGTTTTAAAACCCGGACCGAATCGACGGTCCGACCGGTAAAAATTGAAATCGGTCCACCTTCCGGTCTGGTTTGGACCAATTAACCGGTTTTGGTCAAAATCCGAATTGACCCGTTAACCACTGAGTTAATTGACCCGGTGACCCGGTTTATTTTTTTTATCAAAAAAATTTAATAGTAAAATTAAATACTTTTATTAATATTGTAACTTATCTTTATTATATTTTAGTTCATAAAAAATGAGATTTTTTTAAATTTTATTAATTACTAATAATATATATTTTTTTATATTAATGGCGTCACTGGTTCAATAACGATTCGACCACTGATTGAACCAATTACCCATCCATCAAGTACATTTTTCGATTCGATGCTATCCGAATTTGAAAACCTTACTATAGAGTTTACCTTGCATCATTTTTGAGACACAACTTAAATAAGTTTTCAAACAAATTCAATGTAAATTGGTCAAACGAAAAATGAGTGTAGCCTGATAATCTGAAGGTTAGCTGCGTGAGTTGCCGAATTTATTGGGGATTGAATTTTCAGGTACATGCATGATATCTAATCAAATTTACTCCATAGAATTTCTGGCACAAGGCTGCAATCAAGTAATCTTAACTGTTCTTCTTACACTTTTTACAGAGAGTCAATATGCAGTACTACTAAAAGAAGTCCTCTAACCCTAAATGAGTACAATATGCTTAGGTAGGTATTAGGTGATAATATTTCAACATTCTCATTTAATTTTACCTTCATCACTTTACAGTTTTACCCTATGACTTCAAGTACACTTATTCTGACAATTTTGTTCACAATTTACTTTTCACTTTTAATTAACTTTTAATTATGCATTATAATGCACGTCGAACCGTCAGATAATTTAGAAATTAATTAACTTTTGTCTCTACATTTTTAATTTTTCAATGCTTATTGTCTTCGCACCCACATTTTGTGAATGGATTATATATAGTATTGTAAAGGCCAGATCCGTGTATATATCAAAAAATCTTATCTTTCCAACGGATCGGTTTGTTAACGAACCGTCGTCATCGATCAGAAAGTCGTCGCATATGCTATGGTGATGATTTTTTGTTCTATGGCGACGGCTCAAACCGTCGTCATATATATATATATATATATATATGAAATACCCGAGAATTTTTGAATATTATTGAATGAATATATTAATAAAAATGAATGTTTATTTGAATATAAATATTTTTGTGTTACAAGAGGAGTTAACTCAATTATTTCAAATTGAATTTATAATAATTGAGAAGAAAACGTGGAGTTTATGATAAGCTCAATAAATGCCTTGTGTGGCATGGTGATGAGAAATATTAATGGTTTAATTAATAAAAGGAGGAAATAATAATATATTGTTAATTAATGATTATTATGAGTATTAACATATTAATGGATAAATGGTTAATTAATATTTGGGATTAACACTCGTTCAGTAAATTGTTTAGTGTAAAGTTATGTAATCGCATATTGTATCGTAACTATAACTATATAATATAAAGTGCATTGTGACAATACAAGAAACTATGTAATACATATAAACTATACTATAAAGTGTAGTGTGACACTTTAGTGAGACTATGCAATATGGAAACTATATTGTAAGGATGATAAATTGTATGAGTTACATACATGAACTTATGTGACCATGTGATAGGTATAATACTTTAATGAATACTATATGGTGTATTAAATTAAAGTATGTAATAGCAATAATTATTTTCATAAGTTACATAATTGGAATAATAAGGTTTGTAATAATATAATATGTCACTATTCAATTAACTCATAATTTGACATTATTAAAATGTACATGGATTATATATCAATGTGTATACATGTACCTCAATGTGCTACCATGTAATGTTGTTGTGATATTTTAGGTCCATGTATGCCCTAAATAAATTTAAGCCAAAGTAAGCATATATGTGTGTTAAGTGTATTATATATGGTGTTTCCTTCATTGCTAGAATGCTGAGAATAAGGGCTTGGCCCATATTGAGTGTCCATTCTCCTTCATTTCTTCTACACGTGAAAGGCCATTGGCCTAAGGCTAGCCTATCCCCTTCATCCCTCAACTAGCTAGCAATGATGGTGATGATAACCAAGGGAATGAGTTGAGGTGGTGGTTGGAACACTATGCTACCAAACCTTCCTTGTCCAATGTATTCACCTTTCCTCCTATGGTTTGATTCATGGGGCAAAGCAATTGTATGGTTATTCATTTCTCTATAAATTGAACTCTCCCCTTCTCATTTTATTTTGCTAGACTAATTTCTAAGTATTATAGAGAGAGTGAGGATATTGCATAGAGAGAATTCTGAGATTAGGGAGCAAGGCTTAGCAAATTCAAGATTTCAAGAGGTATAATCTTTAAACCCACTTGAAGTTCAATTCATAGAAATTAGCATGATTAGTTGGAATTGATTATATGAAATGATGATTAACATGCTAGGACAGTATATAGTTATATTGTAAGTGCAATGTGATAGTTAGCAAGCTTGTTTCATGAAGTAATGAAGGAATTGGCTGAAGCTCTGTAATAGCAAAACACTTCTTGGTCTAGAACCGGAGTGGCGCGGCCGCGCCACTCCCTAGTACAAATGACGTGCGGCCACGCCGGCTGCCAGTCATGAATACTGACCTTGTTGAACTGGAGTTATTCTGAGCATGTTACGTTAGTTAGGATATGCATATAAATCACCATGACATGTGCGATAAGGTTGCTATGTATATAGTAAGCCATATTAGTTGTTTTAGCTTGAGTATTTCAAAGAAAGTTTAAAGATTTGAAAACTAGTTTTGATAAACATTGTGTAATACATGTTCTGACCATATGTACAAATGTAATACGTTTTGATATGTCTTAACATGTGACCAATATGTTAGAGATGGTATAGATTATTCAAGCATGATTTAAAAAGGGAAATTTCTAGTAGATGACTAAACTAGTTATGTGTGTAAATGAACTATGTTTCGAACGTATGAGCATGCTTATGTGGTCTAGTTACGAGTATATGAAGACATGATATAAGAATTTGCATTGCATGCTTAAATGATTTTGATAACATTCTAATGACAACGTAGAGTTTCAAATGAGAACTTAATGAGCTATATGTCCTTTAAGTTCTGAAAATTGTAAGCATGCTTAAGTGGTATGATCATGTATGAACAAGCATGAAATGTGATATGCGTAGTAGCTTTGCATGCTTGGAGGGTTAAAATGAGATTTTTAAGAGAAACCTTAATAGTTTGAAAACTAGTTTAGTGGATAAACACATTGCATGTATTCTGAAAATTTTGACTATCTTAATAGGGTCTCATATGCCTCTAGACATGGTCAAAATGTATGCCTAACTAGCCTTATACATGGTAAACTAGTCGAACGCGAAATAAGTCAAGTGTTAACAAAGGTGGAACCTCATAACTTGAAATTCATGACTAAATTAACGTGAGCATGTGTAGTTGAGACATAGAGACCTCATGGCATATGTATAGCAATTAAACGAAAGAGACGTTGTTACTTGAACACTTAAAGCTTTGATTTGATAAGAATGGATAACGAATTGAACTTGGTTGTCAGTTCCTAACATGTGTATTTATCATGATCCTTTTATGTGTGCGATGCGTATTGAGTTTCTGCAGGAGCAGCCCTGTCTTGGTCTGCACCAGGAGCCGCACGGCTGCGCCGCTCCTTAGTGTAAACCAAGCGCGGCTGCGCCCTTATGCAGAAATTCCAGAACTTGTTTAATTGTAATTTGAACTTAGTGCATGTTTATGTTGTTACCCTACTATGTAATATATGTCCAGAGCAGTAACAATGAACATGTTATGTTAGAAACCATATCGAATTGATGATGTGTTTATAAACTTTCATAAAGTAATGATAACGATTACGAATCATGTATGTAATTGAGTGGTGTGGTGCTATGTGCATATTAAAGAACATAGTAACATACGTATAGGATTATATGACTAAATCATATGTGTATACTTGAATTTCATATCAAGCCTGTGTACTGAATGTGCTTAGCTAATGAACATCCTATACATATAATACACTATAATAGGACTCGAAAGTGTTGATTAATTTACGTGGATAGACTACGCTTAAGGCAAGTATCTAAACCTTATCTCTTTGGATGCAAGTTTTCTCTAACTTACACTCTTTTACGGTGCAAGTATTCTATCCTTGTGTTTACTTTATTCAGAGAATATCGTAAGCAAGTTTCTTACTTACTCGTTTTAAATTGAGTTAGTATACTTAAACTCTTATTTCATTTGAGTCTTGTGAAAGTTGTTATTCATGTTGAACTTGGTATTGTTCTTGAATATTGTGGGAGTGTTTATGCCATTTGATTCGGCTAGACTATATGCATGTTTAGAAAATTATCCAAACCAATTGACTGGTGCAGAATCTTTGAAAACTAAGTTGAACAACCCTTATGGTAAGGGGAGTGTATATTGTTGAAAGCCCCAACACACGCGTGAAAATTACTGTGGTGTTATGCATAACATAAGGTATTGTAGACTGATCATCTATCGTACTTATTCCTTTTGGGTTATCAGTTTAATATTGATGATTCTAGTAGATGTTCAATAGTCCTTAGTAACTGCTCAGTATAAATTGCTTTATCCAGTTGGATACGTTGATTGCCTTTGAATTCATATATATCTGTCGATCTATATTGAACTATCATTTCATATTCCAAAGATTTGATTTGAGAATTGTTGAAACTCATTATTCATGATGTTATTCTTGAAACTCTGAATTGTCATCGAGATTTTACTTTAATATTTCAAACTCGTGTTATAACACACTTTACCCTTATTATATAATACTTGTTGGGCAATTTGTGCTCATTCTTGCTTATTTAAAATCTTTCAGTTAAGGCAGAACAAGGAGGTGTCTCTGGAAAAGATAAAGGCAAGGGCAAGGCTAGTGACTAGCTTGTCCCTTTATGTTTTAAATTCTGGTGTTGTATTAAGACTATTTCCAAACTATGTTTAAGCTTAAGTAGGGTTATGTAATAAGTCTTTATTTGATATTATTATGTAATCTATTAAGTACTGTAGGTTGCATGACTTGGGGAAATAATTATAATAAATCATTGTATATTATTCTAGATTAGATCTTCCGCTGTGAATGTATGATTTAGATATTATTATTGTATTATTGTGAGAACGTGACGAACCGAATTCGAGTGACCAAGTAACGGCCCGAATTTGGGGGCGTTACAATATATATATATATATATATATATATATATATATATAATAACTCGATAAACGGACATGATAATTGACCATAAAAATTAGATATTAATGCTTTATAATTTCATCTATTTGTATTTTGACCCCAATAAAAAAGAAAATTACAAATAAATAAAATTATAAAACATTCCCGTACAAAAACTCTAATAACTATCAATTTGAAACATACATACATACATATTTAACACTTAATTAGTACTAGTAGAGAGTATGATGACAAATGATGGATACATTTGTCTGACAGATTTACATGGGTAAAAAATGAAGTGAAAAATATTATAAACCAGATCTCCTTCTCTATTCAACAGCTGGAATAAATTATTACATCTAATAGTAGTAGTAGCAGCTGCTGGTGGTGGTGGTTTATCTGCACGAAAAATGGGTAAGCTTCTGGGACCCAATTAATCTAATAGCATATTCTCAGTCTGATGGCATATTTCATTTTATATTATATAAAAAAATTATTAAATCTGTTATTTTTAGATTATTTCATAATTATTTGTAAAGCATGTAGATCAAATTTTATATATATATAGGGTCCTCTTAACATGTGCCCTAAGGACACATGCTAAGCACACAGTTCAAGAGAATATTCTCTTGAACTGTGTGCATATTCCCTTAATTTCTGTATTTACACAAAGTTTAAGGGAATATGCACACAATTCAAGAGAATATTTTCTTGAATTGTGTGCTTAGCATGTGCCTTAAGGGCACATGTTAAGAAATTCTATATATATATATATATATATATATATATGGGCTATATGTAGCTACACAGCTGTGTTGCTACACAGTAGGCTATAGCAACAGTTTTCTAAGGCTATAGCGACAGTTTATCTGTCTCCATAGATATTTTGTCTATAACGACAGACAAACCATCGCTATAGCCCTGAAAAACCGTCGCTATAGCCTACTGTGCACTACACAGCTGTGTATTTATATTTTTCCATATATATATATATATATATATATATATAATATGCATATAAGATCTTAGGAATGATAAAATCACAAAATACAAGAATTTTTACATAAATAAATGACATACAATATTATAACATCAAAACTCTTTAAAAGCTAATTAATATGTTGTTGTATTAAAAACTCTTTTCGCTTCGCTTAGCCTTATCTCCCTGTAAGAGTATTTTAGTGATAATTTCTATAAAAAATTAATTATTGATTTTTGAAAATATTAATTCAATTTTTGTAATTTTGTTATTACAGAAAAGTTACTTTATCACCTCCCATTTAAAATTTGTTTCCACAATAAAGTTAAATGTATTAAAGTGACGAGAACTTGAGACTCTTCTTTTTCAAAACAATAATGTTGACTCTTGAGCAAACAAAACAAATATATATATATATATATATATATATATGGCTGTTAGCCTGTCAAACTTTGTACGTGCAGTTTACTTACTGCTAACCGGATTCGAATATTATGAAATTAATTTTATGATAAATTAATTAATTGATTAATACAGTGCTAATATGTAGAGAGAGATCACCTTTTGATTTTCGTATGACACTATATTAGTCAATTTATCAAAATTAACTTCATGTTAATCACTCATCTACTAACTATTTAAATTTGTTTTCTCTTTCATTTTGTTTTTACTTTCTTATTTGGAGTTTTAACTTTACTAATGGCAAAAGGCTACGTATCCCACTTTACTAATGGCAAAAGGCTACGTATCCCACAAAATAACTTTTGTATTATTTTCTCCCTGTCTTATACACATAGTAAAAAAAATAGAATAAAAAATTTTAAATTTATTTTTAGTGACCCCGTAAAATTATATAAAATGCTGAGTATTTTTATTTTTATTTTATACTAATGAACACCACTAAATGATTGATACATGAGGATTTAAGCCTGATGATACTAATGATGTAGAGTTGTCGGACAGTACATTAATGGCACTGAAATACATTGGTGGATCTAGCCATGGGGCAATGGGGTCAATTGGCCCCACTCAATTTTGAAGAGTCAATTTTTATTTGTTTTTAATTTTATAAAATATTTAGTGAAAATAAAAAATTCAAACTAAAAGACTATTAAATGTCTCAAATTTCTATTAACACCAACACTCAACTCTTCTATATTATTTAGTAACTTACATTAAATATGATACTTTTGCATCTATTAAAATGAGGATATCATTGCAATAGGTTAAAGTCATGAAGTCTCGAAAAATGTTACTCCCTCAATCCCATTATAATTGACGTTTTAGAGAGCAAATTTTGTTTCTTTTTATTTGACTTTTGTAGATTTCTAGGAGAATAGATTACATTACTTCCTAAATTATCCCTAAACATTTAATACTCTCCTTAATTCTCTCCTTTTTCAAGACTATTTTTTCTTCATCTTTTATTATCTTAATGGTATACTCTCTTTCTCTCGAGTAATGCTAGAGACACAACTTATTCTACAACTATTTTACAATTTACTGATGTGGCATACTCCACCTCAGCATATTGATGAATAATTTGCTTCAATGTAGTTTTTGACCCCACATAAAAGCTGAGGTGGAGTATGCCACATCAGCAAATTGTAAAATAGTTGTAAAATAAATTGTGTCTCTAGCATTATTCCTTTCGCTCTCTTATAATTCTTATATTTTCTCTATCCTCTAACAATAACATTTAATACTCTCCTTAATTCTCTCCTTTTCCAAGGCTATTGTTTCATTTATCTATGCAAGGGTGTTTTTGATAATGTATAATAATTTTAGTGGAGTAATTATAGGAGTTGTAACTTCCTTAATAGTAGTGCAAAGCTTCAAAACGTCAATTATAATGGGATGGAGGGAGTATTATAAATAATATTTTAACAATATTATTTTGTTTTGTAATTTATTTTAGAGGACACGGGAGGTGAGATATACCTCACGTTCTTGCGCGATATGTCTCTTATAATAACAAAATTTTAAAAAATTATAAAATATCATTTTATACATAATATGGGAGTAAGTGTATCCAATTACATAAAACGACATCGATTTTTTATGAAAGCTCACACAATTACTTGCAATGTCCCTCACATCATTTTTTGCCTTTATTTTATTATATTTTATTTCTTTGTAAATTTTTATTTTTAAAAAATTGACCTCACTAAACTAAGGGGCTGAATTCGCCCTTGCTGAAATACCATTAGTTAATTGAAATACGCAAGGATGATAGACATTGATGTCTTTGGGTCGTTGATGTTTTTGGGTTGGGAGTTCGACACAGTTGACTTCAAAAGTTCTACTTCGGAGTCACTTTGGGAGTTCTCGCTTCGGGAGTTCGGGATCAGATTCCTTTAGGAGTTCTTCGAATTTGGCTTTGGGCATTCTTATTTTTAGTTAGTCTTAATTTTAGTTATGTTCTCGTCGTTCTTTTATGGAAGTGTTTTATTTAGGAAGGAGTTTTTTTGTTATGTCTTTTATGTTATTACGTAAGTAATTATGGCTTAACTATTAAGAGTTTTTGTTACCATGGTTATAGAGATTTTGTTGGGATTTTGTTAAATTTTGATAAGGAAATATTTTAGCTATAAAGCCCGACTTGTGGGTTTAATGATAAACAGTTTTTTTGGATTTGATAATATATTAATTTAAGCACCATAAAAGTTTCTTTGTGTTTCTGGGTAATTCTCTTGCTTTTTTTGCCTGTGAATTTTCTGTTAAACTAGCTCGAATAATAAGTGTTATTCTACTCGACGTCAGTTGAACCCGATGATGCTGATGATGTTGAGTTGTCGAATAATACATTAATAACACTGAAATACCATGAGTTAATGGATCGACGCAAGGATGACAAACATTGATGTTTTCGGGGTCAGGAGTACATTGATGTCTTCGGGTCGGGAGTTCGACTTAGTTGACTTCCGAAGTTCTACTTTGTATTCGCTTCGGGAGTTCGGGATCGAATTTCTTCAGGAGTTCTTCGGGTCTGGCTTCAGGCATTCTTATTTTTAGTTAGTCTTAATTTTAGTTATGTTCTCGTCGTTTTTTTATGGTATTGTTTTATGGGTCCTTTACAGTACTATACAACAATTAGAAAGTAATTACAACATCAGTACATCAACAAAATAATTACAAAAATAACGCAATAAATTCAAACCACCTAAAATCAAGGAGAAAATAACTGTCATAATTAATAATTCAAATTCAAATATTTGAGATCTAACAACAAAAATAAATTCATAATTCAAAATTCAAATCAAAAGGAGAAAAAACAAAAAATTATCTTCTCTTTATTAATATTCATCTCCCTCGTCGTCATCTTCCTCCGCCGCGAATCTAAGCAGAAAAATTTATAGACCGTCGGTTGTCATCTTCCTTTTCTACTCTTTTCATGGCGACCCAACTCCCCTTCTCTCCTATTCCTATCTTCCGCTCCTCTGTTCTTCCGCCGCTGCCTCCGACCCCACCCTCATCGCCCTCTCCTCCCCTTCATCATCCTCCTCCGTCGCGAATCTTCGAAAGTACCTGAGTTACTGTTCTGAATTTTTTTTGACGATTTGATTACCCATAAAAACTAAAATGATTACCTTTGTATGAAGGATTGGCTACCAACTGCATCACATTAAAAATAATTATGTAACCTAATAAAACTGAATTTGTTACCTTGATCTGAAGGTTTGGCTATCAACTGCATCACTCTATTATCTCTCTTTCCTATGCAGTGTTCATAATTTCTTCATGCCCGAAAATTCCAAGTCCAATTTCATGTCCAAAGGAAAATAAGAACACTGCATAGGAAAGAAACAGATAAAAGAGTGATGTGTAATGTAATGTTGATAACCAAACCTTCGTATCAAGGTAACCAAACTTTTATACCAAGGTAATCAATCTACCTCCACACCTGCAGTATGAATTGGATACCTTGTAACAATTGAGATTTTATATATTAAATGTTAATATTTATTGAGTTAAATAAATAAATTACGTGATTTTGTGGACTGATTTAATTAAGAGTAATATTTAATTTAATTGATGTGTATTGATTTTATAGTATAATTCTAATTTAATTGAGATAATTAAATTAGATTAATTATGTGATGAGTGTTATATAAATTATAATTAGTGAGTAATTATAATTATGTGGCAATTCTATGTAATTAATTGATGTTAGATTTTAATTAATTAAATAAGAATGTTAAAGATTTAATTAATTAAAGTGTGACATTAAAGTATGTGTTAAAATAATTTATAAAAATAAAAAAAGAGTTTTTAAATGATTTTTAGCCAATCAAGGCCCTTACTTTTGTTTTGAAAGACTTTTGCCAAACAGGGTCCTTGCACTAGCTTTAAACCTAATTTAACCAAATAAGCCTTAGCACTAAAATCTAAATTTTTAATTAGGGTTTGTCAAACATAGCCTTGTGGCTTTTGAAATCCTTGTAACTGCTAATTTAATTATATTATTAAGTGTAGTTAGTATGAGTATTATATTATCAGTTTTATATTCCTACGTTAGTTTTTCTAAGCCTAACTAAACTAAGAAAAAAGAAGAGAGATAGCGCAGAGAAATAACAGAGAAGAATTAGAGAAGAAGAGAAGGAAAGAAAAGAAAGAAAAGAAGAACTTAAGGGGATCATCATCTTCTTCTTCAAACATCTAAGCAAAAAGGGTATTAATTCAATTCCCTTATATTTTTATATGTTTTCTTTATGTTATTCATGAGTATGAGTTCTCTGTTAAAGTAGTTTCCATGAAAATTGATGATGTTGGTGTAGATAGGTAGGAATTTTGTTTACAAATTGTTTGTAATTGAATTGTATGTCATAAACAAATTTTCAGAATTCAATTTGTTGTAAAAATGAGTTTTTATGGAAAACTTGTGTTCTTACAAAATTTTATATTTTGGCTAGTTTTAGAATGAAAAATTGAGGATTTCTTATGTGTTAATATGCCTATTTAGAGTTGTTATGATGCTATCTTCAATTATGAAAGTATTGCATGTATTGTGAATGGTATTGGTTGAGAATTTGATTCACAGAGAATTGGTTTTTTTAAATAGCATTTGAAACTATCAAATTGATGGTTAATGATGGGTTATTGTTTAAATTGAGCATGGGATATGTTAAAAATTGGAGTTATTGAAATTACATGAATTGATTGAAAAACGAATTCGTAATAGCAATTTTTGTCAAGAACGTTTGATATTGTAGTTTTCTTCAAAAATCATGAAAAACTTGGTTTTGATTATGTGTTGTAAGGATTTTATATGTTATAATCATGAATAAGAGTCTAAAATTTTGTTGTTATCAAGTTTCATGTTAATCATGTTGAGAAAAATCGAATTCGGTGTAAAGAAATAAGCCAAATTGGCTTATTTCTCTGCCAATTCGCGAACTGGCACTTCCACCAGAGGTGGGACCCACCCCAGCGGGACTTATTGCCTTGATGGACCGGCCCCAGCGGGGCAACATGCTGCCCTGGGAAATGTGGTTTTTGCTTGTTGAGTTTTCATGCCCCGTTTGTTCAGCTAACTTATTTCTATGACTTGATAAGTGTAATAGGTAATAAGATAACATGCTTTTGATGTGTTTAAGATAGATTGAAGTTTTATATGAATGTGTTACATGTGTATGGGTGTATTACTTTCATAAGGTACACAACATGATTTAAAGCGTTATAAGCTTATGAAATGTATGCCGTGAGTATAGACTCACGTATGTGGCTAGTTAGCAACCTATGTTGTAACCAACATTGTGAGTTGAACTTAAGTAAAAAGTTCAACAGTTTAAATATTGTAGTTAGGAGCAAATGGATGTTTTGAACGTAATGTAAATGTGTAGGATAATTGTGGAAGTGATTGTAATTGTTAAAGTGTAGCTTGCGCTTGAGGCAAGTTCTCTAATCCTTATTCTTTTACGTTAAGCAAGTTTCTATTTCCAATCTTGTTATTTACTTTGTACAAGCTTTCTAAATCATTCTTGTACGCTATGCAAGCTTTGTCATGGTATCTTTTCATTGTGCAAGTTCTCTAACCCTTGCTCAATATATCATGAACGTTCATTTCCGTTTCTTAACTTGTTATATATTGTACAAGTTATACTGCATTCAAATATTCGTAAAGCATAAGTAGTGAAGTATTGTTTAAGTAATGTGATCTTAACTTAGTTGTTCAAGCAAGATCTACGTGATTTATCGAATGCTTTAAGTTATTTCAAAAGCATGCCTAGTTATCATAAAATCTATTGTTGTATCTTACATTTGATTCATATTCTTATATTATCGAATTGTTAAGCGTTGTGAGTCGATTCAACTACTCCTTAGTTGATGATAGTTGAAACTCCAAAGTTCCTTTATCTATCCAAACTAAACTTTCTTTAGTGCGAACATGTATTCAAATACTGAGAATGAACAACCCTATCTATTAGGGGACATTTATGCGAAAGCGTTAAGATGGTTGTGCACAATACATGATACAAAGGGCTGATTCCCCTGAGTATGAGTTAAAGGTCCATAGTCTTAATGACTGTTAAAGGTTTAAATAGAAATATTTATAACCTAGGACATAGTTCAAGGTCGTATGACCCTCAGATAAATTCTATATTCAAACTTTAAAGATGATGAAAGAATTATTATTCAATTCTTTATTTTGATGAAAGTAAGTTATTCAAACTCTTTTGAAACTATTCACTTATGTCATATCACTGTTGTACTTCAAGTGAACTTTTGTTTGCTCACTCTTGCATGTTTTACAACCCCTTGCAGTTGAAACCAAGAATGTTGACGTACCGTCAATAAGTAAAGGAAAAGGAAAGATGAGCAAGTGAAGGCTTGTTGTTTCAAATTTATATTGTAATAAGACTTAGTTGAGTATGTTTAATTTCCGCATTTATTTTGATTGACGTTAAGGTTTAGGTAACCCTGGGATTTTATATTGGACAAGTTGTAATCCTTTTTCAAGGAAGATTTTATTTTAGTATTTATGAAGGTTGTAATTTTCTTTGCAATTCTTTACTATTGGGTAGATGTATGTTTTAATTAGAAAGTGAACACCAAATCATGTGAAAACGAAGTACCCGGATTTGGGGGTGTCACAGATTGGTATCAAAGGTATAGGTTATGAACCTTAGGTGGGTGAAGAAACCTTAGGTAGTAGCCTTATAGGAAGATCGAAAAGATAGTGGTGATAGGTAAAGATAATAAACTACCTTATGTGCTATGTGTTTACGTTTAGGTATTCAAAGAGTGACGACTTGATATCACGTAATAATAAACTTTAAAATTCTTTTGTCAAGATGACGAGCATTGGAGAGTCCAGTCAGGCTAGAGAGGGTATACCTCAGGTGCCTAGAGAGGAGAAGCCCCTAGACATCCATATTTTCTGGGAGCAGCTGGTTAGGAGAGAGCCATCTCCAGTGATCACCGTTAGCTAGTCGGGAGCGTGAGCTGACACCTATTCCAGAGGTAGAGGACGAGGACAAGTCTGAAGAGGAGGAAGAGGATCCCGAAGAGGAATTCCCACCTAACTCTATTAGTGATGAGATGTACGAGGCAGTTTACGACAGTAATGTGGAGCTACATGATCGAGTCAGAGAGCTCGAAGAAACCATCCAGCAGCGAGACGAGACTATCGAAGAGATAGATAGTGACCTAGGAGAAGTGCAGTGGAAGCTAATCCACGTAGAGAATGATCGAGACGAGGCCAGAGCCGAGCTAGCAAAACTAAAGCAAGATATCCAAGAGGAGTCAACAAAGCGTGCCAGAGCTGAGGAAACAAGATTGAGGGCTACTCAACGAGCCGATCGAGCTAAAAACGAGGCTGAAACCAAGAGAGTCAAGCTAAGGGAAATAGAATACGCTTTCCATACGGCCATAGATAGGGCCCAGGACCATATCTTCTATTACCCAGCTCAGTTCCAAGGTTTACCATGGTATGTGGTGGACCGAAGGACAGTGTAAGACCCCAACTTTTATGAATAAAGATTTAATTTTCTTTATATATTATTTTGGGATAGTAAGATTTGATTTGATAAATGTGATAAGTTATGGGTGAGATATGCAAATTTTACAAAGTAAACAAGTGGTTATAAAATATTCGTTGGGTCGAGGAATATTCTTTTTGTCGAGGAATATTCTTTTTGTCGGAGAATATTTGTACGACGGCGCAGTCATTGGTGGACCCCACAACGGAATGAATGTCGAATATAGAAAGCGACAGAAATAACCTTTTCACAAAAATAACAATAAAACTTTTACCGTTAAAATTGTTGAAATACCCGGTGGTTAAAATACACTAATACGCGGTGTTGCACAGTAGCACACGGTATTGCACAGTAAATTCTAATTATTGATTCTTACGTAAGAAGTCACTACTCAATAATTGTTACGATAATTACTGTTCATTTTATTGATTCAATAATTGCTTCGTGGATATTTTATATTAGTGATTCAATAATTATCATTGCAAAGTATTTCAAATTATCAAATCAATAATTCATATTATTTAAATAATATTATAATATAGCATTATTGGCAATGTCTAAGAAAGTTCTGTCAAGGATAGTTAATTGCGCGCCAATAAAGAAAAATCCTTATCGGAAGGCCCCCTCTTTCCTGGGAACGACCTGGTTGTCAATATTGTAGTTCTGTAATATTATTTGTGAATAATTAATATATGATAAGGAAATATTAATTCAATGTAGATTTAAACGGAGGAATTTTTAGCATGTGACATTTGTTAAAAGTTGGTATTTTATCTTTTCTAATAAAACAATTCATTCAATTATATTATTATAATGTTACATTATAGTAGTATGATGTGATTATATAATAGTATGATTTTTATAATTTGAATGGTAACTTTATTATAATAAATTCATGGTATAAAAGTAAAATGAGGTGGAAGAGAACAAATTGAATTTGAATTCTTATGATGTAAGCAATGATGTCATCGAAACGATGAGGTAAGCAATGATGTCATAGGATTGATGATGTAAGCGATGATGTCATAAATTATGGCGAAAAGACTATTTTACCCTTACTCTGCTAAGCTTATAAATAGAAGCTCATTTCTTCATTATTTATCACCAATTCACTAAAACTATAGAGAGAGAAAGTATAGAGAGAGTACGAGAAAAAGAAGAAAAGTATTATGCTATTAAACTAGTGCAGTCTTCAAATTTTTATTAAGGTAAGGGATATTATTTCTTTCGTATGCATGAAGAGAGTTATTTTTTTTCAATACTCGTAAGGGTTGTTATTCTATTCTTTATTATTCTGTTGGAATAACCTGTCTACGCGGACTACCTCATGCATGGTGAAATCCTTTTGTTATTCCATTCTTTATTACTCTGTGGGAATAACTTGTCTACGCGGACTACCGCATGCCTGGTGAATAACCCTTCGTATTCATTTGTTATTAAATTGTGGAAATGATCTGTCTGCGCGGACTACCGCCTGACGGGTGAAAATCCATTTGTAGTTTCGTATATTGTTTTATTTCAGATTCCTAACTCTAAACTTACTACGGTAAGTATTGCTTCTATAATTCCTGAAATGATCAGAAATTCCTTAAGTTTTGGGCTTCATCTAATATCATTTTACTGGAATATTGGTCTGAACTTTCTTGTGAAACTTTTTTCTTTTCATGTCGAGTTACTATTCACGAGTTACTATTCATGGAATACTATTCACGGTAAAAGAAAATATTTTTTTTTCTTCCAAATCATCTTTGATTGGATCCAGGTTTTGATCTTCATTGTTGAACTCTAGATAAATTCTCTAATATTTGTCCCTTATCTCACTGGATTCGTTATTCGTATTATTTTTCATCATCCTCAGTCCTAAATGATGATATAACTGAATATCTTTGGCCTGTAGTGCAAAGATGAATGATTACTTGATGAATATCTTTGGCCTGTAGTGCAAAGATGAATGATTACCTGATGAATATCTTTGGCCCGTAGTGCAAAGATGGACAGGTGTTGAGATGAACATGACCAATTGGTGATACAAATGAATATCTTTGGCCCGTAGTGCAAAAGATGAATATTTGATTCGAGATGTATATTGATTGATGTTACAGGGATAAAATATTAATTATGAACTTTTAAATCAAAGAAGATAGTAGACATCATTCTCTACTTAACTCTTCTAATGAATTATTATTTTCGCTGCGAATATAGATTTAAAACTTGTTGTCCATAATATTTTATCTGATTTATTGAAGGCTAACGATAATTTATTTTTCATTATCTTAGTCATAATATTCTTTACTGGGCTAGTTGAGCTCACCCTTTTCTTCCATTGTTCTCTTCAGGAAATGAGAGTATCACGGGGACAAGTCGGGGAACAGTGTGATGATCAGAGTTAGATCTGTAGAAGTCCTCACTATTATATAAAATAGTGGGACAATAATTATAATGAATAAGGAATGAATTTGAATGTTTATATTTCGTATTATATACGATTTGTATTGAAACTCACAGTTGTGTGGTCGTATTTTGCACGACCGTATGTTATAAAAGATTGTATTTGGATTCTGTACCATGTATTTGGCGACTCAAAATGGGTTGAGTACTGAACCTATTTTGGGGGCGTCACAGTTGGTATCAGAGTTTAGGGATATGATCTCTGGCGGAGATCTGGAAATAGAACTAGGAGGGGAGAGACGAGTAAATCCTTCGCTAGTGTGTGTCCTACCTAAGCTTATTTGATTATTTAATTGGTCGTTCGGAACATAGGGTTAATATGTGTTATGTCAATTTGTTTAATTAACCCCTTTTTTATGGCAGTATTTGAGAATGGCAGCTGAAAATCTAAACAATGGAGTGAATGAGACCGTTGAGACACCTTTTATCACCAACCAAGAGAATGTGCAACTGGAAGGCAACAATTCTCCTGTAAACAACCCCACCGATCAAAGGATGAACGATGGGATGTTTAGAAGCTTTTTGCAGTTCATGCAAAACCAGACGAGGGAGACTCGTGTTCATAATACAGGTGGAAATAATAACAACTCGCGGCTTGTCACTGCCAAGCAGTTCAAAGAGTTGGGACCACCAGAATTTTTGGGAAAGGCAGATCCAATCAAGGCGGAAACGTGTAAATTACCAAGATATTTTATCTCTTGGGATGCACGGAGGAGCAAAAGGTTCCATTCACCACGTTTATGTTCCGTGGAGAGGCAGATTACTGGTGGGAATCTGTGAAGCGTACCCAGCCTACCGCACTCAAAATGTCTAGGGAGGAGTTCCAGAAACTGTTCAATGACAAGTACTTTCCAGAAAGTATTCGTCATATGAAGGAGGTAGAGTTTATCAAACTGGAATAGAACAACATAACTGTGTCTCAGTATGAGGCTAAGTTCGCGGAGTTGTCCCGGTTCGCATCTCATTTGGTTGATAATGAAGAACGTATGACGCGAATATTTCTAAGAGGTTTGAAACCCAAAATTCGTCAGTACCTCATTTCTCACAAACTTTCTTTATATTCAGATGTAGTGAATAGGGCCTAATTTTTAGAACGTGATAATGATTATGTTCAACCAAGGGACAACAACCAAGGTCATACCTGTGGCAGCAGTCATCGGAACAATGACAACCAGCAAGGAGGAAAGTATCATGACAGAAGCGGTAACCACTCCGGTGGTAATCGTGGCCATGATAATAGAAGAAGTGAGTCAGGGGGAGATTTCAAGAAGAGAAGGTACAACAATGAGAACGTGAAAACGTCGACAGCAGCACCAACATCAACTGTTTCTAGGGGAGGAGAACGACTGCCAGTCGTATGCTATAAATGCGGGCAAAAGGGACACATCAGTCCTAACTGCACACAGCAATCCAAGGTGTGTTATAACTGTGGAAAAGAAGGGCACATAGCTCGAGTGTGTCCTGTAGCGAAACCAAGTGCAGCAGGGATGGTGACTCCAAAGGCTGTCCCTGACAAGTCAAAGTCAGTGGTTCCTGGAAGAGCTTTTGTCGTAACTGCCCAAAAGCGACGAGCCCGAATGAGGTTATTACGGGTAAGCTAATCATAAACTCTTGCGAAGTCTATACCTTATTAGATACCGGTGCTATCCATTCTTTTATTTTACCTGCTTGTGCTCAACATTTGAACTTGACTTCTGAGAAATTAGACTTTGACTTATCTGTTGAAACTCTGTTAGGAGAAACCTTCGTTACATCTACAGTTTACAAATCTTGCTTGATTCAAATTGGTACCCTCAGCCTACATGTTGATCTTATATCTTTGAAAATACTTGCATTTGATGTAATTTTAGGAATTGACTGGTTAACCACTTATCATGCCAAAATTGATTATTTTCGTAAGGTTGTTAGTTTTCATATTCCTAACCAACCTGTTGTGCGAATCCAAACAACCAAATTACTAAAATCAATCAATGTCATTTCAAGTCATAAAGCTATTCATTTATTGAAAAACAGATGTCAAGCTTTCTTAGCCCATGTCACTGATCTAAACCAGAATACGTTAGGTTTGAATGATATTTTTGTTGTTAATGAGTTTCTTGATGTATTTCCAGAAGAACTTCTCGGTCTACCCCCAGAACATGAAGTTGAATTCTTTATTGATCTTGAACCCGGTACAAAAACCATCTCTAAAACCCCATATCGAATGGCTCCTATTGAACATCAGGAGTTAAAGGTCCAACTACAGGAGTTGTTGGACATCGATTTTATTCGTCCTAGTACATCTCCTTGGGGTGCTCCTATTTTATTCGTACAGAAGAAAGATGGGATTATTCGACTTTTTATTGACTATCGGGAGTTGAACCATGTCACCATCAAGAATAGGTATCCGTTGCCTCGCATTGCTGACCTGTTCGACCAGTTGCAAGGAGCATAATTTTTCTCAAAGATCGATCTTCGTTCTAGATATCATCAGCTGAAGATTAAAACTGAGGATATTCCATAGACTGCTTTCAGAACTCGATACGGGCATTATGAATTCTTAGTCATGTCTTTTGGATTGTCTAATGCTCCTGCTG
Organism: Panax stipuleanatus; assembly: GCA_020205555.1. Taxonomy (NCBI): domain Eukaryota; kingdom Viridiplantae; phylum Streptophyta; class Magnoliopsida; order Apiales; family Araliaceae; genus Panax; species Panax stipuleanatus. The sequence continues at coordinate 95,034,661 of CM035115.1, forward strand.
CTTTTATGGATATGATGAACCGTGTATTCAACGAATATTTGGATCAGTTCGTGGTTGACTTTATTGATGACATCCTCATCTATTCCAAAAGCCGTGAAGATCATGAGAACCACTTGAAGCTGGTACTTCAAAGGCTTCGTGAAAACAAGCTATATGCCAAGCTGAAGAAATGCGAGTTCTGGCTTGAGGAGGTAACGTTCCTTGGGCACGTGGTATTAAAACGTGGAGTATCTGTTGACCCGGCGAATATTAAAGCAATACAAAGTTGGGAGCAACCGAAGTCGGTGACCGAAGTACGTAGCTTTTTGGGTTTAGCTGGTTATTATCAGAGATTCGTGGAAGGATTTTCCCGAATTGCTACTCCATTAACTCAGCTGACTCGGAAAGATACAAAATTCGTATGGAACGAGGAATGCGAGAAGAGCTTTCAAGAGCTAAAGAGGAGACTGACGATTCCATCTGGTTCGGATGGATTTGTCATTTACAACGATGCTTCGGGCAAAGGGTTAGGATGTGTTCTCATGCAACATGGAAAAGTCATAGTCTATGCCTCACGATAACTCAAAGAATATGAGAGGAATTATCATACTCATGATCTAGAGTTGGCAGTAGTCGTTTTCGCGTTGAAGATCTGGAGACACTACCTGTATGGGGAGAAAGTGGAGATCTATACGGATCATAAGAGCCTTAAATATTTCTTTACCCAGAAGGAACTCAACATGCGGCAACGACGTTGGCTTGAGCTATTGAAAGATTACGACCATACCATCCAATACCATCCTAGAAAAGCGAACGTGGTAGCTGACGCGTTGAGTAGAAGATCATATGCAAGAACGCATGCGATGCTTTCAAGGCCTATTTTGTGTGATTTACAAAAGATGGAGATAGAGTTCAAGAATTTGGGGACCCATGCGATGATGTCAAGTATACGCGTAGAACCAACTTTGATTGATAAAGTTAAAGCTGCTCAAGCTACAGATCCGGAGCTGATGAATATGAGGAAGAAGGTGCTATTCCAGAAGCAAGGATTGATGAAGAAGGATTTCGTCATTACATGACGTCGTTATACTACATCATACCATAGTGGGCTGATGATCATACGATCACATCCAACACTAGGTTTAACTGCATTGATAACTTCCTCGATTATTGTCTCTACACCATATCAAATGATGCATAGAACACTTAAAATACATTTTGAAAATTTAAAATTATTTTTGTCTAGCAGAAGCAATTAGCATAGACATGTGAATAATAGCACTATTTTTTAAAAAAAAATCATTGGTTCCATCATTTGATCCAATGTTTATTTTTTTAAGAAAACAGAAGTGCAACATTAGCACGAAGTCAATAAATTTCGAAAATCTAGCAAAGCTAGGAGATTTAGAATATAAAACTTTCTCCATCAATTAAATATTTACTCCATCATTACTAAATCATTTTATCAACCTTAAACAACATCAATGCTTCCTACACCATAACCTTTCTATTCCCAGTATAGTTCATCAAACTTTCCACACTTTGGAAGTCAGGAACTTTCCACAATAATATGAGTTTAAGAACTTCCTAGTCAGACTATAGGCGTCCATTCGCTGAGGAGTTCCAAACATACCATATGATTATGAGTCATGAACTTACCATAAGCATGAGTTTTAAGAACTCGCACTTAATCCTAATAACATCTTACTAATCTTAATAGTCTCTAACTATCAAATATACACATGAGAAAAGAATCACCTTTTCACCATATATACATTGATAGCGCGACACCTACATTCCAATGATTATCAATGTGATAAACAAAGTGCAAGCACCAAACCCTCGCCCATACAAAGGTTTGTACAACTCAGCCATCACATGATTATTCAATTGAAATCCCACCTAACTCTATCTTGCTCATAACTTGCTCTATACTCGATACAGTTTCCTTGTATCTCATCATTTATAACTCATCGTGAGTTAACCTCGTACTATATCATAGTACATTCTCGTTATAGCATCAAACTATAACTATTCAATAATTACTGACCATCTGTCTTTCAACTTTAAAAGATCACGTCGTGACCTTATTCTATAATCATCTCCCTTATGATTCTTTCTTATCTCATTATCGTTTTGTTTTAAAACTTCTTATCTTTACCTATCATCATGTCATATCATGACTTCATTATGATTAATCTTATAGACTTCGTCTATTCATCGTTAGTCGTCATCTTTATTATTGGAGTTAGGTAACTCCTGATTCTCATCTTCATATCTCTTCAAGATTCTTCTTTGAATCTTCTTGTTTATTTATTAACTCTTCTTTTAAGAATTTCTAACTTCGTTTATAAAGTTCAACCTTTTATTCGAGTTTTATTCCTCGTTATTCTTACCTTCTTCTTATAATATTTTTAGGACTTAACTCATCCTATACATCTACGTTTATGAAAGGAATCACCTTTTCGTTATACGTAACTTAACTGCTCATTCTCTAAGGTTATAGCCTAAGGTACTCTTACCTAAGGTGTATAACCTATCAGCTCTGATACCAACTGTAACGACCCCAAATTTCATACAATACAACTCTCGACATCGGTCGTTAACAATACATCCTTATTCAGACTTTACATCATTAATCAATGATACAATCACTAAAAATACGAAATATTTAAAACTTTTATATTATTCCTTCTTTATTATCCCTGAATCTCAACCTTTATCATTACATAACTTTGATTCAACCTTATTTCATGAATCGCTTCGTCAGAGTTATTATAAACTAAAACTTACAACCACTTTCAATAACCCTTATACATCGGATAACATTTAAACTTTACAACTCAACATCTGTTAACCATCATACATTATCAAATACATTATCTGAAACCTTAAACAAGGTCCAAAACAATAACAATTTAGCCAAAGTATATAAATCTTCATGCATTACATCTGATTCATTTCTTTCAAGTAGCACATAGCGTTACCTTGAATCCTTAACCTGCAAAAGTGATTATTTGCAAGAATGAGCTCGACAGCTCAGCAAGATCTAACAGCTTTCATGCATCACATAGCACATAAATACATGCTCAACATACATCTCATAATAATTAAAGTAACATGGCATACATGCTCTACTTCACATAACAAATATAAAGATTGAGTTCCTTACTCAATCAACATTCTTTAATCAATCAATGTAGTCATAAATTGACTTTAACATTTCATGCTTACGACACATATACAACATATCATGCTATTTACAAAATAATTTAAAACAGTTCATCATCAAATTCACGTAGAAAATAAGAACTGAAAGACTTGCCTTGATCGTTGTTTACCAATAACAGTTTAACAGCTTACAGATATCTGCACTTCACGTGCCCTACACAATTATATAATCATGCACATCAATTATCAGTCACATAGCAATGCATATTAGTTATAACGTAAACTTTACTCTACATCTCATAACCCTTCCTATTATCAATACACAATGTTCAATTTGATTGTGTTAACTATCGACTTATATTTCACTATAATTCTTTTTCATAATATTCAAAATTCATTCAGGTGTTTAAGTCCTGCTAGGACTACCTATTGGTTTTATATTAACCACATTTCATATATTATAATATTCATTTCATTAGAATCAAAACACTATTTAAGTGTATTACCACATTACACGGCGTTTCTACGTTTATACGTCACACGCCTAACTCGCCTCTTTCGCATGTGATTTGCATGCTCCTATATTGGGTTACATTACTCTATAATATTTCACTGTTATAAAAACATAATATTAAACAAGGTCATACACACTCGTTACGGCATTGAGACGCTTGCACGTCCGTACGCCAAACTTGCCTATTCGAACGCCCAAATGACACGCATTTGTGCACGCTTAGCACGCCCAATCAAATTGTTTAATACTCAAGGGTTAATGCTAAGTATTATTATAATACCTAATAGTCATGTTATGAAAGTTAGAACATCATTTTACATGATCGGGAGCATTACATGTGCTTACGTGCATGCCCGACGCCCTTCGATTGCCTCCAAAAATACATCAGTCCCAAAAATGACCATTTTGACTCTATCTAACGACCTCAAATTGAAACACTTAAAGAACAAAAGTTGTAGGTCTACTCGTGCTCGTTCCGGATCATCTTGAATCACCTCAATCCGAGTTCGTATGAAAACGTTATGACTGTTTTACCACAGGAGGTCAAAACAGTCCCCGACTAACTTTCCTCCCGGCGCAGCTGCGCCCCAATCAGCCTTGGGGGCAGCGCAGCTGCGCCTCTGGCAGCGTGTTACGCGACTTTTTCCTCCAGTATGTTGTTCTGGCGAATTTTCTATCCCTTTCCTCATTCCCATCTTCATAAATTGTGTTATACACATCCAATTGAGTCCGTTTTCGACTCTATGGATTCGTAATTCATAGAACTACGACATAGCTAGGATATTCATAATTTATAGAAACATTAAGAACCTAAATTTTTACTCAAAACTCATGTTCATATTAGTATTACATGTTTTAACATGTTTTAGCGAAATCATTCACCACGAATTCGATTCCTAACCAAATCAATCCGTTTAAACTTCATTGTTTTCGTCTTTCAACATACTAACAACATCTATAATCAATTTCAGATTACACAATTGATTTAACCATCAATTTAAGCTTGAAAATAGACCAAAATACATATATTAAGCCATAACCCAAATTTCTTCATCTTTCAACACATCTTTATGAATTTGATTTCTTAAAAATCACTTTTAGATTATATAAAGCATATTAAACATATCCATTAACATCTATAACCAATTCCTTAACGAATTAACTGTAGAAATCCAACTTTTTAAGGAATACTCAAGAAAATAAAACTAAGAACTCAAAGCTAGATTATTACCTTTGATTCTTGTTTAGATTATCTAGATGATTAGAGCAACTTTGGTTGAATCATCTTCCTTCTTTGATTTTACAAAACATCTTCTCAATTTTTCCTCTAGGCTCTCTCTTCTTCTCTATTCTTCTTCTTCTTAGCCTTAGGAATATTTTTACGTGAATAAAACTGACAAAACCTTAATAATATTTTTAACGCATCAGTTAAAATACAAATAGCTGTTTAAAATATCAAAGGTCATAAGACCTTGTTTGGCTAGCATCAAATAACACCTTTCTAATTTATTATTATAAATCTTTTATTATAAGGCCCATTTGTCATACCTTTATTTTATTGTTAAACTATTTAGCCTCATTAAGTAATTATGTAATTATAACATGTATAATTACTACACTATAAATTATGAAATTACCTTTGTAACTAAAATAAACATCTCTATTAGAATAAATATTTCCATTAAAATAGTTAATATTTATTCCCTTTATTTTACTTAACTCACATGAATTATATAATTATAATATATAATTATTTAATTCCTTTCCTCGCATAAATTGTCTCAATACAATTTATTTAATCCATACATCTAATCACTACTTAAATATTAATCAATTTATTTAATACCATCATACTTAAATAAATTATTCCATACTAATTCCCATTGAATATTTATTTTATTCATTAATCCTAACACCAATATTTATTTATAATTATATTGGTTCTTCTCATTCTCATACCCATTTACATTCACTTGGCTAAATATAATATATTAAGCCATTACATAAACGTATTACTCTTACATGTAATATATTACCTTCATATTTTATTAAAACAATTATATTTATATTAATTCACTATTTTAATTAAGTGAATTACTCTCATTATTTATGAAATTTAATTCATAATAATTATAGTGCCAACAAGGCATAATAATCAAATTATAGTATTCAATAATATAAGTTCCAACTTAATTAACTTAATTCTCTTTTCAACAATTTCGTTTCCCTTCTTTAATAGTTAAAATAAATTAACTACTAAACCTCATTCCTCCAACCTATGAATATATATATATATATCTTCTATATTCACACCACATCATATACTTCACCACATATAACACATATCCAAACTCAAAATATCTCGTAATAAAAATTTTATTATTAAATTCCCATTTATAATTTCTTAAAAAAATCTGGGATGTCATATCCTTCCCTCCTTATAAGGATTCCGTCCTCGGAATCAACGGAACCTTCCTTACTCAGTTTTCACAAAATCTCTTCCACGACTATCGTTGAATACTTCAACACGTTATCTTAACAACATTTATATAAACTACACATATATCTTACTAAATTCACCTCTTCAACAAGCTTTAGGTTTTATTACATAACCTTCAATTTAAACACAATCATATATTCTTTAGCTCGTTCATTTTCTTTCTAAGGATCATTACTATATATTCTACTCGTAGAATTCATATACCTCGTAATTCACCATCTATAATTGTTCGGGTTATCACATTCGCCCCTTCTTCTAAGAATTTCGTCCTCGAAATTTTCATTAATCTTCATTCATTCAATCTATCAAAGTAGATTTTAAGTTAATCTTATTCACTAACTTGATGTGTTCCACAACTATTTCTTTCTAGGAAATATCATTCTTGCCACCTTCACTTCAGAATAATAAGAATCTTCCACAATTGTTCAATAATTGGGAAGCGATATGAATAACAGGAATTTAAAAGATTTTATTTCATGCTGAGAGGTCATAAGACCTTGAACTCTTTTCCCGGTTTAATAGTGCATCACCACTGTAAACCATCTTTAACAGAATGTTTAGCAATCACACAGACTGAAAACACTCTCTGCAAGTACTCTAGGTGATCAGCCTATCGTACCCCTACGTCGTGCACAACGTATTACATCTTAACATCGTAACGACTATATGCGTTACTTTCGGAACCATTGTCTCCGATAACATGTCCCCTTTACAGGGTTGTTCACCTCAGCTTCTTAACATTTGCATCCACACCAAAACAATTTGGTTTGGTATAGTTTGACAAAGAACGCTTGAATTTCATGAACATCTTTTAATAGTCGTCTAGCTGAATCAAGTAGCATAGACTTCTAGCAATAACTCGGACATCAATCGAGATATATATATATATATATATACATCTTTAACCAACTCAATTTTTTTTTCATTTAAAGAAACTAAAAGTAAATAAATCCCCCTTTTTTTTATAGTTTAAAAAAACTAAAAATAAATGAATCTTTTCATAATATCCTGATACTGTACCGTAATAATGGTACGTTGAGGATTTCGTCATTACATGACGTCGTTATACTACATCATACCATAGTGGGCTTATGATCATACGATCACATCCAACACTAGGTTTAACTGCATTGATAACTTCCTCGATTATTGTCTCTACACCATATCAAATGATGCATAGAACACTTAAAATACATTTTGAAAATTTAAAATTATTTTTGTCTAGCAGAAGCAATTAGCATAGACATATGAATAATAGCACTATTTTTTTAAAAAAATCATTGGTTCCATCATTTGATCCAATGTTTATTTTTTTAAGAAAACAGAAGTGCAACATTAGCACGAAGTCAATAAATTTCGAAAATCTAGCAAAGCTAGGAGATTTAGAATATAAAACTTTCTCCATCAATTAAATATTTACTCCATCATTACTTAATTATTTTATCAACCTTAAACAACATCAATGCTTCCTACACCATAACCTTTCTATTCCCAGTATAGTTCATCAAACTTTCCACACTTTGGAAGTCAGGAACTTTCCACAATAATATGAGTTTAAGAACTTCCTAGTCAGACTATAGGCGTCCATTCGCTGAGGAGTTCCAAACATACCATATGATTATGAGTCATGAACTTACCATAAGCATGAGTTTTAAGAACTCGCACTTAATCCTAATAACATCTTACTAATCTTAATAGTCTCTAACTATCAACTATACACATGAGAAAAGAATCACCTTTTCACCATATATACATTGATAGCGCGACACCTACATTCCAATGATTATCAATGTGATAAACAAAGTGCAAGCACCAAACCCTCGCCCATACAAAGGTTTGTACAACTCAGCCATCACATGATTATTCAATTGAAATCCCACCTAACTCTATCTTGCTCATAACTTGCTCTATACTCGATACAGTTTCCTTGTATCTCATCATTTATAACTCCTCGTGAGTTAACCTCGTACTATATCATAGTACATTCTCGTTATAGCATCAAACTATAACTATTCAATAATTACTGACCATCTGCCTTTCAACTTTAAAAGATCACGTCGTGACCTTATTCTATAATCATCTCCCTTATGATTCTTTCTTATCTCATTATCGTTTTGTTTTAAAACTTCTTATCTTTACCTATCATCATGTCATATCATGACTTCATTATGATTAATCTTATAGACTTCGTCTATTCATCGTTAGTCGTCATCTTTATTATTGGAGTTAGGTAACTCCTGATTCTCATCTTCATATCTCTTCAAGATTCTTCTTTGAATCTTCTTGTTTATTTATTAACTCTTCTTTTAAGAATTTCTAACTTCGTTTATAAAGTTCAACCTTTTATTCGAGTTTTATTCCTCGTTATTCTTACCTTCTTCTTATAATATTTTTAGGACTTAACTCATCCTATACATCTACGTTTGTGAAAGGAATCACCTTTTCGTTATACGTAACTTAACTGCTCATTCTCTAAGGTTATAGCCTAAGGTACTCTTACCTAAGGTGTATAACCTATCAGCTCTGATACCAACTGTAACGACCCCAAATTTTATACAATACAACTCTCGACATCGGTCGTTAACAATACATCCTTATTCAGACTTTACATCATTAATCAATGATACAATCACTAAAAATACGGAATATTTAAAACTTTTATATTATTCCTTCTTTATTATCCCTGAATCTCAACCTTTATCATTACATAACTTTGATTCAACCTTATTTCATGAATCGCTTCGTCAGAGTTATTATAAACTAAAACTTACAACCACTTTCAATAACCCTTATACATCGGGTAACATTTAAACTTTACAACTCAACATTTGTTAACCATCATACATTATCAAATACATTATCTGAAACCTTAAACAAGGTCCAAAACAATAACAATTTAGCCAAAGTATATAAATCTTCATGCATTACATCTGATTCATTTCTTTCAAGTAGCACATAGCGTTACCTTGAATCCTTAACCTGCAAAAGTGATTATTTGCAAGAATGAGCTCGACAGCTCAGCAAGATCTAACAGCTTTCATGCATCACATAGCACATAAATACATGCTCAACATACATCTCATAATAATTAAAGTAACATGGCATACATGCTCTACTTCACATAACAAATATAAAGATTGAGTTCCTTACTCAATCAACATTCTTTAATCAATCAATGTAGTCATAAATTGACTTTAACATTTCATGCTTACGACACATATACAACATATCATGCTATTTATAAAATAATTTAAAACAGTTCATCATCAAATTCACGTAGAAAATAAGAACTGAAAGACTTGCCTTGATCGTTGTTTACCAATAACAGTTTAACAGCTTACAGATAGCTGCACTTCACGTGCCCTACACAATTATATAATCATGCACATCAATTATCAGTCACATAGCAATGCATATTAGTTATAACGTAAACTTTACTCTACATCTCATAACCCTTCCTATTATCAATACACAATGTTCAATTTGATTGTGTTAACTATCGACTTATATTTCACTATAATTCTTTTTCATAATATTCAAAATTCATTCAGGTGTTTAAGTCCTGCTAGGACTACCTATTGGTTTTATATTAACCACATTTCATATATTATAATATTCATTTCATTAGAATCAAAACACTATTTAAGTGTATTACCACATTACACGGCGTTTCTACGTTTATACGTCACACGCCTAACTCGCCTCTTTCGCATGTGATTTGCATGCTCCTATATTGGGTTACATTACTCTATAATATTTCACTGTTATAAAAACATAATATTAAACAAGGTCATACACACTCGTTACGGCATTGAGACGCTTGCACGTCCGTACGCCAAACTTGCCTATTCGAACGCCCAAATGACACGCATTTGTGCACGCTTAGCACGCCCAACCAAATTGTCTAATACTCAAGGGTTAATGCTAAGTATTATTATAATACCTAATAGTCATGTTATGAAAGTTAGAACATCATTTTACATGATCGGGAGCATTACATGTGCATACGTGCATGCCCGACGCCCTTCGATTGCCTCCAAAAACACATCAGTTCCAAAAATGACCATTTTGACCCTATCTAACGACCTCAAATTGAAAAACTTAAAGAACAAAAGTTGTAGGTCTACTCGTGCTCGTTCTAGATCATCTTGAATCACCTCAATCCGAGTTCGTATGAAAAGGTTATGGCTGTTTTACCACAGGAGGTCAAAACAGTCCCCGACTATCTTTCCTCCCGGCGCAGCTGCGCCCCAATCAGCCTTGGGGTCAGCGCAGCTGCGCCCCTGGCAGCGTGTTACGCGACTTTTTCCTCCAGTATGTTGTTCTGGCGAATTTTCTAACCCTTTCCTCCTTCCCATCTTCATAAATTGTGTTATACACATCCAATTGAGTCCGTTTTCGACTCTATGGATTCGTAATTCATAGAACTACGACATAGCTAGGATATTCATAATTTATAGAAACATTAAGAACCTAAATTTTTACTCAAAACTCATGTTCATATTAGTATTACATGTTTTAACATATTTTAGCGAAATCATTCACCACGAATTCGATTCCTAACCAAATCAATCCGTTTAAACTTCATTGTTTTCGTCTTTCAACATACTAACAACATCTATAATCAATTTCAGATTACACAATTGATTTAACCATCAATTTAAGCTTCAAAATAACCAAAATACATATACTAAGCCATAACCCAAATTTCTTCATCTTCCAACACATCTTTATGAATTTGATTTCTTAAAAATCACTTTTAGATTATATAAAGCATATTAAACATATCCATTAACATCTATAACCAATTCCTTAACGAATTAACTGTAGAAATCCAACTTTTCAAGGAATACTCAAGAAAATAAAACTAAGAACTCAAAGCTAGATTATTACCTTTGATTTTTGTTTAGATTATCTAGATGATTAGAGCAACTTTGGTTGAATCATCTTCCTTCTTTGATTTTACAAAACATCTTCTCAATTTTTCCTCTAGGCTCTCTCTTCTTCTCTATTCTTCTTCTTCTTAGCCTTAGGAATATTTTTACGTGAATAAAACTGACAAAACCTTAATAATATTTTTAACGCATCAGTTAAAATACAAATAGCTGTTTAAAATACCAAAGGTCATAAGACCTTGTTTGGCTAGCATCAAATAACACCTTTCTAATTTATTATTATAAATCTTTTATTATAAGGCCTATTTGTCATACCTTTATTTTATTGTTAAACTATTTAGCCTCATTAAGTAATTATGTAATTATAACATGTATAATTACTACACTATAAATTATGAAATTACCTTTGTAACTAAAATAAACATCTCTATTAGAATAAATATTTCCATTAAAATAGTTAATATTTATTCCCTTTATTTAATTAACTCACATGAATTATATAATTATAATATATAATTATTTAATTCCTTTCCTCGCATAAATTGTCTCAATACAATTTATTTAATCCATACATCTAATCACTACTTAAATATTAATCAATTTGTTTAATACCATCATACTTAAATAAATTATTCCATACTAATTCCCATTGAATATTTATTTTATTCATTAATCCTAACACCAATATTTATTTATAATTATATTGGTTCTTCTCATTCTCATACCCATTTACATTCACTTGGCTAAATATAATATATTAAGCCATTACATAAACGTATTACTCTTACATGTAATATATTACCTTCATATTTTATTAAAACAATTATATTTATATTAATTCACTATTTTAATTAAGTGAATTACTCTCATTATTTATGAAATTTAATTCATAATAATTATAGTGCCAACAAGGCATAATAATCAAATTATATTATTCAATAATATAAGTTCCAACTTAATTAACTTAATTCTCTTTTCAACAATTTCGTTTCCCTTCTTTAATAGTTAAAATAAATTAACTACTAAACCTCATTCCTCCAACCTATGAATATATATATATATATATATATATATATATATATATATCTTCTATATTCACACCACAAAATATACTTCACCACATATAACACATATCCAAACTCAAAATATCTCGTAATAAGAATTTTATTATTAAATTCCCATTTATAATTTCTTAAAAAAATCTGGGATGTCATATCCTTCCCTCCTTATAAGGATTCCGTCCTCGGAATCAACGGAACCTTCCTTACTCAGTTTTCACAAAATCTCTTCCACGACTATCGTTGAATACTTCAACACGTTATCTTAACAACATTTATATAAACTACACATATATCTTACTAAATTCACCTCTTCAACAAGCTTTAGGTTTTATTACATAACCTTCAATTTAAACACAATCATATATTCTTTAGCTCGTTCATTTTCTTTCTAAGGATCATTACTATATATTCTACTCGTAGAATTCATATACCTCGTAATTCACCATCTATAATTGTTCGGGTTATCACATTCGCCCCTTCTTCTAAGAATTTCGTCCTCGAAATTTTCATTAATCTTCATTCATTCAATCTATCAAAGTAGATTTTAAGTTAATCTTATTCACTAACTTGATGTGTTCCACAACTATTTCTTTCTAGGAAATATCATTCTTGCCACCTTCACTTCAGAATAATAAGAATCTTCCACAATTGTTCAATAATTGGGAAGCGATATGAATAACAGGAATTTAAAAGATTTTATTTCATGCTGAGAGGTCATAAGACCTTGAACTCTTTTCCCGGTTTAATAGTGCATCACCACTGTAAACCATCTTTAACAGAATGTTTAGCAATCACACAGACTGAAAACACTCTCTGCAAGTACTCTAGGTGATCAGCCTATCGTACCCCTACGTCGTGCACAACGTATTACATCTTAACATCGTAACGACTATATGCGTTACTTTCGGAACCATTGTCTCCGATAACATGTCCCCTTTACAGGGTTGTTCACCTCAGCTTCTTAACATTTGCATCCACACCAAAACAATTTGGTTTGGTATAGTTTGACAAAGAACGCTTGAATTTCATGAACATCTTTTAATAGTCGTCTAGCTGAATCAAGTAGCATAGACTTCTAGCAATAACTCGGACATCAATCGAGATATATATATATATATATACATCTTTAACCAACTCAATTTTTTTTTCATTTAAAGAAACTAAAAGTAAATAAATCCCCCTTTTTTTTATAGTTTAAAAAAACTAAAAATAAATGAATCTTTTCATAATATCCTGATACTGTACCGTAATAATGGTACGTTGAGGATTTCGTCATTACATGACGTCGTTATACTACATCATACCATAGTGGGCTTATGATCATACGATCACATCCAACACTAGGTTTAACTGCATTGATAACTTCCTCGATTATTGTCTCTACACCATATCAAATGATGCATAGAACACTTAAAATACATTTTGAAAATTTAAAATTATTTTTGTCTAGCAGAAGCAATTAGCATAGACATGTGAATAATAGCACTATTTTTTTAAAAAAATCATTGGTTCCATCATTTGATCCAATGTTTATTTTTTTAAGAAAACAGAAGTGCAACATTAGCACGAAGTCAATAAATTTCGAAAATCTAGCAAAGCTAGGAGATTTAGAATATAAAACTTTCTCCATCAATTAAATATTTACTCCATCATTACTTAATTATTTTATCAACCTTAAACAACATCAATGCTTCCTACACCATAACCTTTCTATTCCCAGTATAGTTCATCAAACTTTCCACACTTTGGAAGTCAAGAACTTTCCACAATAATATGAGTTTAAGAACTTCCTAGTCAGACTATAGGCGTCCATTCGCTGAGGAGTTCCAAACATACCATATGATTATGAGTCATGAACTTACCATAAGCATGAGTTTTAAGAACTCGCACTTAATCCTTATAACATCTTACTAATCTTAATAGTCTCTAACTATCAAATATACACATGAGAAAAGAATCACATTTTCACCATATATACATTGATAGCGCGACACCTACATTCCAATGATTATCAATGTGATAAACAAAGTGCAAGCACCAAACCCTCGCTCATACAAAGGTTTGTACAACTCAGCCATCACATGATTATTCAATTGAAATCCCACCTAACTCTATCTTGCTCATAACTTGCTCTATACTCGATACAGTTTCCTTGTATCTCATCATTTATAACTCCTCGTGAGTTAACCTCGTACTATATCATAGTACATTCTCGTTATAGCATCAAACTATAACTATTCAATAATTACTGACCATCTGCCTTTCAACTTTAAAAGATCACGTCGTGACCTTATTCTATAATCATCTCCCTTATGATTCTTTCTTATCTCATTATCGTTTTGTTTTAAAACTTCTTATCTTTACCTATCATCATGTCATATCATGACTTCATTATGATTAATCTTATAGACTTCGTCTATTCATCGTTAGTCGTCATCTTTATTATTGGAGTTAGGTAACTCCTGATTCTCATCTTCATATCTCTTCAAGATTCTTCTTTGAATCTTCTTGTTTATTTATTAACTCTTCTTTTAAGAATTTCTAACTTCGTTTATAAAGTTCAACCTTTTATTCGAGTTTTATTCCTCGTTATTCTTACCTTCTTCTTATAATATTTTTAGGACTTAACTCATCCTATACATCTACGTTTGTGAAAGGAATCACCTTTTCGTTATACGTAACTTAACTGCTCATTCTCTAAGGTTATAGCCTAAGGTACTCTTACCTAAGGTGTATAACCTATCAGCTCTGATACCAACTGTAACGACCCCAAATTTTATACAATACAACTCTCGACATCGGTCGTTAACAATACATCCTTATTCAGACTTTACATCATTAATCAATGATACAATCACTAAAAATACGGAATATTTAAAACTTTTATATTATTCCTTCTTTATTATCCCTGAATCTCAACCTTTATCATTACATAACTTTGATTCAACCTTATTTCATGAATCGCTTCGTCAGAGTTATTATAAACTAAAACTTACAACCACTTTCAATAACCCTTATACATCGGGTAACATTTAAACTTTACAACTCAACATCTGTTAACCATCATACATTATCAAATACATTATCTGAAACCTTAAACAAGGTCCAAAACAATAACAATTTAGCCAAAGTATATAAATCTTCATGCATTACATCTGATTCATTTCTTTCAAGTAGCACATAGCGTTACCTTGAATCCTTAACCTGCAAAAGTGATTATTTGCAAGAATGAGCTCGACAGCTCAGCAAGATCTAACAGCTTTCATGCATCACATAGCACATAAATACATGCTCAACATACATCTCATAATAATTAAAGTAACATGGCATACATGCTCTACTTCACATAACAAATATAAAGATTGAGTTCCTTACTCAATCAACATTCTTTAATCAATCAATGTAGTCATAAATTGACTTTAACATTTCATGCTTACGACACATATACAACATATCATGCTATTTACAAAATAATTTAAAACAGTTCATCATCAAATTCACGTAGAAAATAAGAACTGAAAGACTTGCCTTGATCGTTGTTTACCAATAACAGTTTAACAGCTTACAGATATCTGCACTTCACGTGCCCTACACAATTATATAATCATGCACATCAATTATCAGTCACATAGCAATGCATATTAGTTATAACGTAAACTTTACTCTACATCTCATAACCCTTCCTATTATCAATACACAATGTTCAATTTGATTGTGTTAACTATCGACTTATATTTCACTATAATTCTTTTTCATAATATTCAAAATTCATTCAGGTGTTTAAGTCCTGCTAGGACTACCTATTGGTTTTATATTAACCACATTTCATATATTATAATATTCATTTTATTAGAATCAAAACACTATTTAAGTGTATTACCACATTACACGGCGTTTCTACGTTTATACGTCACACGCCTAACTCGCCTCTTTCGCATGTGATTTGCATGCTCCTATATTGGGTTACATTACTCTATAATATTTCACTGTTATAAAAACATAATATTAAATAAGGTCATACACACTCGTTACGGCATTGAGACGCTTGCACGTCCGTACGCCAAACTTGCCTATTCGAACGCCCAAATGACACGCATTTGTGCACGCTTAGCACGCCCAACCAAATTGTCTAATACTCAAGGGTTAATGCTAAGTATTATTATAATACCTAATAGTCATGTTATGAAAGTTAGAACATCATTTTACATGATCGGGAGCATTACATGTGCATACGTGCATGCCCGACGCCCTTCGATTGCCTCCAAAAACACATCAGTTCCAAAAATGACCATTTTGACCCTATCTAACGACCTCAAATTGAAAAACTTAAAGAACAAAAGTTGTAGGTCTACTCGTGCTCGTTCTGGATCATCTTGAATCACCTCAATCCGAGTTCGTATGAAAAGGTTATGGCTGTTTTATCACAGGAGGTCAAAACAGTCCCCGACTATCTTTCCTCCCGGCGCAGCTGCGCCCCAATCAGCCTTGGGGTCAGCGCAGCTGCGCCCCTGGCAGCGTGTTACGCGACTTTTTCCTCCAGTATGTTGTTCTGGCGAATTTTCTAACCCTTTCCTCCTTCCCATCTTCATAAATTGTGTTATACACATCCAATTGAGTCCGTTTTCGACTCTATGGATTCGTAATTCATAGAACTACGACATAGCTAGGATATTCATAATTTATAGAAACATTAAGAACCTAAATTTTTACTCAAAACTCATGTTCATATTAGTATTACATGTTTTAACATGTTTTAGCGAAATCATTCACCACGAATTCGATTCCTAACCAAATCAATCCGTTTAAACTTCATTGTTTTCGTCTTTCAACATACTAACAACATCTATAATCAATTTCAGATTACACAATTGATTTAACCATCAATTTAAGCTTCAAAATAGACCAAAATACATATACTAAGCCATAACCCAAATTTCTTCATCTTCCAACACATCTTTATGAATTTGATTTCTTAAAAATCACTTTTAGATTATATAAAGCATATTAAACATATCCATTAACATCTATAACCAATTCCTTAACGAATTAACTGTAGAAATCCAACTTTTCAAGGAATACTCAAGAAAATAAAACTAAGAACTCAAAGCTAGATTATTACCTTTGATTTTTGTTTAGATTATCTAGATGATTAGAGCAACTTTGGTTGAATCATCTTCCTTCTTTGATTTTACAAAACATCTTCTCAATTTTTCTTCTAGGCTCTCTCTTCTTCTCTATTCTTCTTCTTCTTAGCCTTAGGAATATTTTTACGTGAATAAAACTGACAAAACCTTAATAATATTTTTAACGCATCAGTTAAAATACAAATAGCTGTTTAAAATACCAAAGGTCATAAGACCTTGTTTGGCTAGCATCAAATAACACCTTTCTAATTTATTATTATAAATCTTTTATTATAAGGCCCATTTGTCATACCTTTATTTTATTGTTAAACTATTTAGCCTCATTAAGTAATTATGTAATTATAACATGTATAATTACTACACTATAAATTATGAAATTACCTTTGTAACTAAAATAAACATCTCTATTAGAATAAATATTTCCATTAAAATAGTTAATATTTATTCCCTTTATTTTACTTAACTCACATGAATTATATAATTATAATATATAATTATTTAATTCCTTTCCTCGCATAAATTGTCTTAATACAATTTATTTAATCCATACATCTAATCACTACTTAAATATTAATCAATTTATTTAATACCATCATACTTAAATAAATTATTCCATACTAATTCCCATTGAATATTTATTTTATTCATTAATCCTAACACCAATATTTATTTATAATTATATTGATTCTTCTCATTCTCATACCCATTTACATTCACTTGGCTAAATATAATATATTAAGCCATTACATAAACGTATTACTCTTACATGTAATATATTACCTTCATATTTTATTAAAACAATTATATTTATATTAATTCACTATTTTAATTAAGTGAATTACTCTCATTATTTATGAAATTTAATTCATAATAATTATAGTGCCAACAAGGCATAATAATCAAATTATATTATTCAATAATATAAGTTCCAACTTAATTCTCTTTTCAACAATTTCGTTTCCCTTCTTTAATAGTTAAAATAAATTAACTACTAAACCTCATTCCTCCAACCTATGAATATATATATATTGATAGTAGTGTGCATACAAGCCAATCATGTATGATGATAAAGCACGTACTTTGTAAACAATCTTATTTATTTATTAATGAAATATTCATTTATTACAGGCATTTAATTATCTACATGTTGCTGTTTTTATAATATGTAAATAACCCATAGTTTTAAGCAATGCTTTTAGAATCATGATGATGATCATGCTAATGAGATCTAAATTCTTAGAAAGTTTTAAAACTTAAATAGTTCCCAATCGTGGGATTACTAAAAAGGGGATTAGTAAATCCGGATAGATTGGTACATATGTTGCTTGCTCATTAGATGAGGATGATTGATCTCATGATCATTTGTGTGGAGACACTAAAGCAAGTATGTAGGTGCTTATTGAAGAATAAGTTCACTGAACGTGATTCGCTATGGAATACCTAATGGAGTTTTACTCGCATGTCAATAGGAATTCCTAATGTGATAGTAGTACAAGTGATCCTTGGACTTGAGATCATCATAGTATCTTGTATGTAACAAATTATACTTTGACTTATTCCTTAAGACCTTTTAAGGCATATATAGGGTATGCTTGGGTATAATGAGTTACATATGGAGATAATGAATGATCAATAAAGAATCTACCACCTCTAGTAAAAGAGGAGATATGTCCCATGTGATTCGTTAAATGACAACTCAGGAATCCTTGGCCAAGGTGAAATGAAATTAGAAAGGAGTTTTTAATTTGCATTATTTGGAGTTGTGCATTTTCTAATCGAAATACATATAATTAAATAAAATAAGACTTGACAGTAAATCCATGTCTTATATTTAATTGGGACATTGTATGGTGGAAGGATTGAATTGTATGGTAACTATTAACTCACAGGTTCTTTTATGATTAATGTTGAAATCTATATTATCTGGAAAGTCGTTGATCGCTAGGGAGGCTTATCCCTATTGTAGAATAAATATTATTTATTTAAATAAATTATTAGTTTAATTTATTTATTTAAATAAGATTAAAATTGTTTTAATTGATTTATTCACAACCGGTTTAATATGGAGAACCTAAAGGGTCACACCATAAAAGGAAGAATAATTATTTAAGAAGGTAATGGCATAATCGTAATAATGCATTAAGTATAATTAATTTAATCTATGGTGATAGAATAAATTAAATAGCTTAATGTTTATTATTTAATATTTTGGAAATATTAAATATAAATTAATAAGAGGAGTCTTATTAATATTATTACAATTATTATTATTTTAATTTCTAAAGGAGTTTAGTAATTAATTTAATATTTAGTACTCTCATTTATTCCTAATAAGATTAGGAGACAAATTAATTAAATGAATTTAATTAATTATTCCCATGTGGTGGGAAGCCTAAATTAATTAAAGGAGTTTAATTAATTAAAAGAAATCCCATGTCTAATAGGATTAGAAGGGTTGACCAATGTCTATATAAGAGAAGTCTTATAATAGATATTAGATTGATGCAATTCCAATTGTTGGAGAGTACTCCTTTTCTATAGAGGATAGAAAACTAAGGTTAAGCCAAACACCCTCCTTCTTGATAATTCCTCTTCCTTGGTGGATCACCTCTAGAGGCCAAACACTTGGGTGGCTAACGTTGATCAAAGGAAAGAATCTAACCCGAAAATTCAAGGAGATCACGAAGAACAAGGAGTTGAACTAGTACCTGTGGAAGCTTCGTTCTACAAGGGTATGATTCCATAACTTCTTATTTATCGTTTTAAATTAATAATTTGCATAAAGGATGATCCGGGTAATGGTTTTGTAGAAATTTTTTAAACTCTGATATACCATGCTTCCGCTAATTTTTGCAATTTGATTGCGTCACGATTTCGTACAAACCCAACAGTGGCATCAGAGCCAAATCTTTATGCAATTATTAATTTATTTTTGATTTCATATACATATGGGTATGTATTTAAAATAATTTATTGGGCATAATTTTATTGTATAAAATTATATTTTTTAAGAAAAAAAAAAACAAAAAAAACAAAAAAAAAAAAGACTTTTTTTGGGACGAATCACAATTTTTTTTTTTTGTGCTAATCTTGAATTCTGCAAAGAAAAGGTGTTGTCTCTTTCTTACTCCAAAAAGAAGGTGACCCATCAGGAAAGGACTTTTTTTATAAACCTGCAGGACTCTTTTAATAAAAGAAGGTGACTTTTTTTTTTAAAAAAAATATGATATATTTATATATTATATTCTAAATAATTTTATAATTAAAATAAAGAGTTTATTTTAATCTTGAAATTGGATTTCATGCAATTTAAAATTGCCCATTAAATGATACTCATATATATATGGAATGTTTTAATTCATGAGATGAATATTTATTTATTGATATATATGGTGATATGTATGAAAATAAATGGGGATTGATTATGGACTATTTGACCAATGTGATTGGATTTTATTTTAGTTGAATGCTTGAATGAATGGGTTTTATTAAATGGGGTCTGCGTACCTCGTCTTCTCTAATTTTTCTTGATGTAAAATTCTATCTCACTCCTATGTACTTCCCCTTGACTGTTGATCAAGGTTTCTATTTAAATTAAATAGTTTAATGTAATAGAAATAGTTAGAATTATCTTTAAAAATTAGAGACCAAGGAGCAAGGAGCGCGTGAAGACCCGTTTGTATGGAGCCCGGGTTTAAATGTAATAGTTACGTTTAAATTTAAATTCTTGCACCCCTAGGTTTGACCTTTTGGTTCACTTGGTGGCTCTAGTGAACCAAACTAGAATAAAAGTCCATAATCAATCCGGGTAGAATATAGTATTCTATATTGCATGCTAAATATTATATATGTTATATTTTATGCAAACATGCTTCGCATGTTTAATAAAATGACGCGTATTTTATATATATATGTGCATGCGCGCTAAACAAAGATGAGACTAATAATAACAAACCCCTCAAAGAAATAATATTAAGTCCGAAGTGTTCAAATGATATTTGGAATATCGAACGTCGCCTTCTAGCATGATAAATTAATAGAGTATTAGATATTTAATATGAGCTTGTTGTGCTATCCACAAGGCGAGTATTGCGTATTTAAGATGTTAATTAATCACATTTGATGCTTATCAAGAAAATTGAACGATCTAGTCTTGTTGTGCTATCCACAAGGACGAACATTTTTTTTTTTGAATTTATGAAAGTGCTAGGCTGGACTTAACTTAAATTATTTTAGTTCGGATGTGCACACACTTGACCATTATGATTTAAGAGGCAAAATAAAAGGAATTACATGGTGATGTAATTGACAAGAGTTGTCTACCTATTTATTTGTATATCGCTTGTTGTGCTATCCACAAGGTTATATACATTTGAAATGGGATCCTTATTCTCACTAGCAAATTTTTAATTAGATGTTGCCGAACTATATAAGTGAGGGTAATATAGTTTGATAAAAATAGTGGGAGATACCAATTTAAAATAAAGACCTAAATTTATTTTGGTATGCAAAATTAATAAAATGAATGTTTGCTAAAATGTTGTTTTTCACATGCAGAATTTTAAAAATGTCAAAATCACTAATTTCACTGCGAAGCATACTTGATGCTAATAAGCTTACCGGGCCGAATTATACGGACTGGCCAAGAAATCTGAGAATAGTTCTCACTACTGAAAAGATTTCTTATGTCCTAAACTCACATGTCCCTGGAACTGTTCCAGAAACAACCTCTGAGGAAGAGATTGCCACCATTGTAAAGTGGCAAGATGATGCATCTGTAGCTCAATGCATCATGCTCGCATCCATGAATAACGAGCTTCAGCGTCAGTAAGAAAACATGGATGCTCCTACTATGTTGATTCACCTCAAGGAGTTGTATGGTGAACAAAGTAGGACTGCTAGATATGAGATATCTAAGGAGCTCTTCCGATCTCGGATTACCAAGGGCAAGGTGAACATAAAGGAACAAAAGAAATCTGATCCAGCTAGCAAAGGAATGTGCTTCCATTGCAACGAGCCGGGTCATTGGAAGAAAAACTGCAAGAAGTTTCTGGCAGACAAGAAGCTTGGAGAAGCTTCGACTTCCAATCAAGGTTTGTTCATGATTGAAATTAATTTTTCAGAAAGTCAAAATTCTACTTGGGTATTGGATACCGGCTGTGGTTCTCACATATGTAATAATGTGAAGGGACTGGTCAGAAGTAGAAAGCTGAACAATGATGAGGTGATCCTACGAGTAGGGAATGGAGCAAAGGTTGCTGCATTAGCTGTAGGAACTTATTATTTAGCAATGCCTTCGGGCAAGTCCATTTATCTTAATAATTGTTATTATGTTCCGAATATTATTAAAAACATTATTTCAATTTCTGTATTGGATATGGAAGGATTTAGCGTTGTTATAAAGAACAATAGTTGTTCTATTTATAAAGACGATGTTTTATATGGTATTGGAAATTTACGAAATGGACTTTATACACTTGACTTACAATAAAATATATTTAAAATTGAACAAACTAAGAAAAGGAAAAGAGATGATATTAATTATACCTACATGTGGCACTGTAGACTCGGTCATATCAATGAAACAAGATTATCCAAGTTGCATAAAGATGGGCTCCTCGAGCTATCCGATTATGAATCATATCCAACTTGTGAATCTTGTCTCATGGGTAAAATGACTAAATCTCCTTTTAGTGGAAGAGGAGAAAGAGTTACAGAGTTGTTGACATTGATTCACACAGACGTTTGTGGGCCTATGACAACAAGTGCACGGGGTGGGTATTCTTATTTTATTACTTTCACTGATGATCACTCAAGATTTGGATATGTGTATTTAATGAAATACAAGTCAGAATCATTTGAAAAGTTCAAAGAGTTCAGAAGTGAAGTAGAGAAACAAACGGGCAAGAGTATAAAGATACTTCGATCAGATCGAGGCGGAGAATACTTAAGCGGTGAGTTTCTCAATTGTCTCAAAGAAAATGGTATAATCTCACAATGGACTCCTCCAGGTACACCACAGTTAAATGGAGTATCTGAAAGGAGAAATCGAACACTGTTAGACATGGTTCGATCCATGATGAGTTTTACCGACCTTCCAATTTCTTTCTGGGGATATGCCCTAGAAACGGCTGCATACCTACTTAACAAGGTACCTACCAAATCCGTCCCAAAGACTCCATATGAGATGTGGAAGGGAAGGAAACCAAATCTTAAGCATGTTAAGACTTGGGGTTGTCCAGCTTATGTCAAAAAGTTTGAACATGATAAGCTACAGACTAAATCCGAAAAGTGTAGATTTATGGGATACCCTAAAGAAACTGTAGGGTATTATTTCTATCATCCAACTGATCAAAAGGTGTTTGTTGCGAAACATGCTGCCTTCTTGGAAAAGGAGTTTATCCATGAAGGGGTCAGTGGGAGTAAGATATATCTTGAAGAAGCTCAAGAACCACAAATTACCACGGATCAAAGTCAGGTACCTGACCAAGTAGAAGAACCTACTATACCACACCCTGTTCGTAAATCTGGAAGAGTACCGAAGATACCTGAGAGGTATGGATTCGTTGTAGAGGATGACGATGAGGTACGCATCATGAATGATGATGATCCATTGAATTACGAACAGGCCATGAGTAATAAACACTCAGGGAAATGGCTTGAAGCCATGAAATCCGAAATGGACTCCATGTATGAAAACAAAGTATGGACTTTGGTTTCACCACCTGAAGGCATTAAGCCTATTGGGTGTAAATGGGTCTTTAAAAGAAAGACTGGAGCGGACGGCAAGGTGGAGACCTATAAGGCCCGACTGGTTGCAAAAGGTTTCAAACAAAGACAAGGAGTTGATTATGATGAAACCTTTTCACCAGTAGCTATGCTCAAGTCCATTCGGATTTTGCTTGCGATTGTAGCTTATAACGACTATGAGATCTGGCAGATGGACGTGAAAACGGCCTTCCTCAATGGGAAACTTGAGGAGGATGTGTATATGACACAGCCAGAGGGATTTGTTTCAAAGGTTGGAATAAATCAAGTCTGTAAGCTGCAACGATCCATTTATGGATTGAAGCAAGCTTCTCGTAGATGGAACATTCGTTTTGATGAGACAATCAAAAAGTTTGATTTTATCAAAAATAACGATGAACCATGTGTGTACAAGAAGGTTAGTGGGAGCGCAGTTTCATTCCTTGTATTATATGTTGATGATATATTACTGATAGGGAATGACATTCCTATGCTACAATCAATTAAAATCTGGTTATCTAAACACTTCTCCATGAAGGACTTGGGAGAAGCATCCTATATTTTGGGGATAAAGATCTATAGAGATAGATCTAAAAGGATGCTTGGTTTATCCCAAGGAACGTACATTGATGCAATGCTAAAGAGATTTAGCATGGAAGATTCCAAAAGAGGACTCATGCCGATGAGCCATGGAATACATCTCTCCAAGAAACAGGCCCCAAAGACACCTGAGGAGAGAGACCGAATGAGTAAGATCCCTTATGCTTCTGCAATAGGATCTATCATGTACGGTATGATATGTACTAGACCGGATGTTGCTCATTCACTTAGTGTAATGAGCAGATACCAGTCGAATCCAGGAGAAGAGCACTGGAAGGCAGTGAAGAATATCCTAAAATACTTGAGAAGGACTAAGGATATTTTTCTTGTCTACGGTGGGTCTGAATTAAAACTCGAGGGCTTCACAGACTCAAGTTTTCAAACGGACCAAGATGACAGTAAATCTGTTTCGGGGTATGTTTTTACCTTGAACGGAGGCGCAGTGAGTTGGAAGAGTTCCAAGCAGCAAACAGTTGCTGATTCAGTGACAGAGGCAGAGTATATAGCTGCAAGTGAAGCTGCAAAGGAAGCTGTTTGGATGAAGAAGTTCATAACTGAACTTGGTGTGGTTCCTAGCATTGGAGAAGCAGTTCCCATTTACTGTGACAACACAGGAGCAGTTGCACAGGCTAAGGAACCGAGGTCTCATCAGAAATCTAAACACGTGTTGCGGCGATTTCATTTGATCAGGGAGATCATTGAAAGAGGAGACGTCACCTTGGAGCGTGTAGACTCTCAAGACAACATTGCAGATCCATTTACTAAAGCTTTAACACAACAGCAGTTTGATCGTCACTTAGAGAAGATGGGTATGAGATACCATGGCGATTGGCTTTAGTGCAAGTGGGAGATTGATAGTAGTGTGCATACAAGCCAATCATGTATGATGATAAAGCACGTACTTTGTAAACAATCTTATTTATTTATTAATGAAATATTCATTTATTACAGGCATTTAATTATCTACATGTTGCTGTTTTTATAATATGTAAATAACCCATAGTTTTAAGCAATGCTTTTAGAATCATGATGATGATCATGCTAATGAGATCTAAATTCTTAGAAAGTTTTAAAACTTAAATAGTTCCCAATCGTGGGATTACTAAAAAGGGGATTAGTAAATCCGGATAGATTGGTACATATGTTGCTTGCTCATTGGATGAGGATGATTGATCTCATGATCATTTGTGTGGAGACACTAAAGCAAGTATGTAGGTGCTTATTGAAGAATAAGTTCACTGAACGTGATTCGCTATGGAATACCTAATGGAGTTTTACTCGCATGTCAATAGGAATTCCTAATGTGATAGTAGTACAAGTGATCCTTGGACTTGAGATCATCATAGTATCTTGTATGTAACAAATTATACTTTGACTTATTCCTTAAGACCTTTTAAGGCATATATAGGGTATGCTTGGGTATAATGAGTTACATATGGAGATAATGAATGATCAATAAAGAATCTACCACCTCTAGTAAAAGAGGAGATATGTCCCATGTGATTCGTTAAATGACAACTCAGGAATCCTTGGCCAAGGTGAAATGAAATTAGAAAGGAGTTTTTAATTTGCATTATTTGGAGTTGTGCATTTTCTAATCGAAATACATATAATTAAATAAAATAAGACTTGACAGTAAATCCATGTCTTATATTTAATTGGGACATTGTATGGTGGAAGGATTGAATTGTATGGTAACTATTAACTCACAGGTTCTTTTATGATTAATGTTGAAATCTATATTATCTGGAAAGTCGTTGATCGCTAGGGAGGCTTATCCCTATTGTAGAATAAATATTATTTATTTAAATAAATTATTAGTTTAATTTATTTATTTAAATAAGATTAAAATTGTTTTAATTGATTTATTCACAACCGGTTTAATATGGAGAACCTAAAGGGTCACACCATAAAAGGAAGAATAATTATTTAAGAAGGTAATGGCATAATCGTAATAATGCATTAAGTATAATTAATTTAATCTATGGTGATAGAATAAATTAAATAGCTTAATGTTTATTATTTAATATTTTGGAAATATTAAATATAAATTAATAAGAGGAGTCTTATTAATATTATTACAATTATTATTATTTTAATTTCTAAAGGAGTTTAGTAATTAATTTAATATTTAGTACTCTCATTTATTCCTAATAAGATTAGGAGACAAATTAATTAAATGAATTTAATTAATTATTCCCATGTGGTGGGAAGCCTAAATTAATTAAAGGAGTTTAATTAATTAAAAGAAATCCCATGTCTAATAGGATTAGAAGGGTTGACCAATGTCTATATAAGAGAAGTCTTATAATAGATATTAGATTGATGCAATTCCAATTGTTGGAGAGTACTCCTTTTCTATAGAGGATAGAAAACTAAGGTTAAGCCAAACACCCTCCTTCTTGATAATTCCTCTTCCTTGGTGGATCACCTCTAGAGGCCAAACACTTGGGTGGCTAACGTTGATCAAAGGAAAGAATCTAACCCGAAAATTCAAGGAGATCACGAAGAACAAGGAGTTGAACTAGTACCTGTGGAAGCTTCGTTCTACAAGGGTATGATTCCATAACTTCTTATTTATCGTTTTAAATTAATAATTTGCATAAAGGATGATCCGGGTAATGGTTTTGTAGAAATTTTTTAAACTCTGATATACCATGCTTCCGCTAATTTTTGCAATTTGATTGCGTCACGATTTCGTACAAACCCAACATATATATATATATATATATATATATCTTCTATATTCACACCACATCATATACTTCACCACATATAACACATATCCAAACTCAAAATATCTCGTAATAAGAATTTTATTATTAAATTCCCATTTATAATTTCTTAAAAAAATCTGGGATGTCATAGTCGCTAAGGACTATGAACTTCTACTAGAATTTAGCAGTAATATACTGAAAATCTAATAAACACAAGTACAACAGGTGATCAGCCTATAGTACCCTATATTATGCATAACATTTAATCATACTCAAGTGCGCGCGTCGGTCTCCCGACAATTATATCTTCCCTTCAAAGAAGGTTGTTCAACTCAGTTAACATAAGAATTCCGCACCATTCAATTGGTTTGGACAGCTTTCTAATCATATATAAGTCTAGCCGAATCAATTGGCATAGACTACTCTTTAAATGAATAAGTGAACAATTATAAATTCAATACTCGAATCAAAGTTCAAGAATAAACAACTCTATTTTATTTATGAAGCATTATGTCATAGGATAAGAATCATGCTTTCAATTATTTACTTGTATAATCAATAATAGTACAAGCTTCAGTAATGCTCAATAAAGAGTAGGGTTCAAGTACTTTCACTTTAAAATAGTGTAAGTTAGAGAACTTGCCTTACACGTAGTCTATCCACGATAAGTAATTCAACACTTTCAAACCCCTATCGTAATATAATTATGTATATATACGATATGCATTAGTCATATAGTTTAACATCATACTTTCCCTTATATATACGATCAACACATAAGCTAAGCTTTGACCTAGCTACACAGTTATACCATATATAGTATCATATTAATATAACTTTTATCCTTAACGTTCCTCTTTTTGAGTTTAAACATATTCTCATATCATTAATATCACATAAGACCACAATCAATACTAAATATATTTTATTTTAGTAAGTTATGACATTTCTATAAGTTAACCGTCAAAATCGGATTCAAGTGTCAACATATGATATCACATAGCATGTATTCATATTAAATGATACTTTCATGTTTGTATAACCTTTCTAATTCCAATCATATAGGATATAGTTTTAATTCACGGTCTCTAACGACTTAGGGTTATACAAAGCCATGAATTTACATAAGTTGTCATGCTTATCATTTAGACATATAAAGTAGTCATATATTTTATTGATACGCATGTTCATATGTTTCTATATCATAGATGCGTGATTCTAGCATTGCTACTTATTCGTAATTTAATCGAACTCATGCTTGATTAACTTGCATTACATCTAACAAGTACGTATATGTATGATGCCTTCAAAGCACATTCAATCATGTTGAAAATATCAGAATGTAGAGTCCTAATATAACATGTCAAAGTCCACATTTAAAGCTTATGTTGTTGTTAGTAACGTTCACTAATGAGTTCAACATGCTCACGCTTCATTACGAATCATATAAACATAAGTTAACGGGTTATTCATGCATTTCTTAAACCATACTACTATGCTCACAAAAATTAGAATATCAACATGGCATAACATGTCTAAGTTTGTGTTCAAAACTCTCATTTTTATCAGGAATGTGCACTAGTAAGGTTCACATGTTCACATTTTATTATGGAACCTATATACACGAGTTAACATGCTTCTCATACATCTTTAAATCATACTATTATGCTTGCAAGGTCAGATTATTAGCATGGCAAGTATACATATCGAGTTCGTTTCTAAAATTCAAAGTTTGTTTATAAAATGCTAAGTTTATTTCAAAACTATAAGTATGCGTGCAACTATTAGTAAAACATTTTTACATTGTCTCAATATATCCATATATATGTATCACTCATGCTAGCATGCTTATTCTAAATTAGTACTATAAGCTAGCACTTAACAGAAACAAGCAGAAATCAATCAACCATTTCCAGTGACCGGCGCAGCTGCGTTGCGCCACAGTATTAAACCGGCGCAGCTGCGCCGTGTCTGGTTCGTCCCAGAGAGTTCCCAATTTCCGTAGGTTCCAGGCCAAATCATGAAATTACTTTACAAATTTGATTGCAAGCAGCCATATGACAGTCTAAACATGTATATTAGCTAGTATAACGACTAAGAACAATTAATAAACATTACTTGCTCACATAATCACGAATTACATACCCAATTCAAGACTTAGTATCTTGACAGTAATCTTAAATGAAGAACAAGAATGAAGAATTTTATACCTCTGTTAACAATCTGAACTTGCTGCTACTTTCCACTCACAATGCTACTATACTAATATATGTATTACTCTCAACTCAATACTCAAGCAAAATCTTAGCATTTGATTTTGTGAAGAGGATGAGCTATATATATATAGATAACATTACATAGATAATGCAATAATCCAATAAATTGAACCATCAGGAGATTGGATTGCACGGTAGTTATAAGGAAGTTGGTAATTAGTGGTTGGCTTACACTATTGAGGCCACTCCCCTTGCAATGATCCTATCTATGTTGCTGAGTTTGAGAATGTAGGAGTAGGCTAGCTTCATGAGTGTTTCACGTGAGAATGAACTGAGTCTCTTATTATGGGACAAGGAATGCAGATTATTCATTGGTCAACATGGGTATTTACAATACTTATGTTTATACATAGTATCTACACTTAGGTTATAGTTTAATGTCACAATGTGACTCAAATAAATGTTATTTCAACGTAGTAAATGTAATTTGTACATATATAATCCATGTACATTTTATCATACCGGTATAATTTACTCGGATGTTATCACATTACATTATCTCCTTTATTATTAAATTCTATTAATCAATAATTGTTTACAATATATCCATGATATATTATTTTAATGTATACTTACATACATATTGTCACATAAGCATAAATCATGTAGCTTATATATTTCAATCAATCTTAATATATGGTTTCTATATATAGTATGGTCACATAAATGTCGCACTATACTATATAATATAGTTGTATCCCATATATTTTATATTTAATTATTACACACTTGCACATAACAATTAATATAATCTTATTATATTAATAACTTACTTATTTGTTTTATTATTCATAATGTCAAATAAATAAATTATTTATCTCATTGATTAATTAACGATAATATTAATTAATCCATTCCACATTGATTATAAATTTCCATAATAATTAACTAACATTTACATGATTAATTATCACGTTAAATAGATATAAATCTTATTATATTTATAACCAATATACTTATTACCATGTTATTACTCGCAATAATAATAATTCAACATACCAACAATTAATATAGATTAATTGTTCACTTAATAATTCTTTCGTTAATTAATATCATCATTAATATTTCCCATCACTGTGCCACACAAGGCTTTCAACAAGTTTATCGCAAACTCCATATATTCTCAATTTATTCAATTATTCCATTTATTATAATTGAGTTAACTCACAAATCATTTATATTCAAATAAATATTCATTCTCCATTAATATATTAATTTAATAATATATGAAATTTCTCGGGTATTACAGAAACCCTGGCTCTACAGCAAGGTCTCTATGTTCCAGCTGAACACGTTTGCAGCTGTGTTGGAAAAAGCCATTCTAGCTGAAGGAGGGAGCGACGTCGTGACTAAATTCAACTAAGATAAGAAGAAGAAGATTGAGACGGAAAACAAGGCTGGTGGTAGCAGTGCTATCCATCAGGAAAGGAAGTGGAACGACAATAACTATGCTGGGAGTCAGCAGGGAGGCCAACAGAAGAGGAAGCTCAAAGCATGTGCTACATGCGGGAAGATTCACACTGGAGTGTGCATGAAAGGGAAACGGGTGTGCTATAACTGTGGTCAAGAAGGCCACAACGCCCCAAATTGCCCAAACTCGAAGAAGGGAGCTTGCTATACATGTGGATCCAAGGATCACATGGCTCGTAGCTGCCCTAAGAAGCCAGCGACAGGGTCAACAGGGAATGGAGGAAATGGCAGCAGCAGCACCCTGACTATTGCCGGACCGTCGCCACTGCAAGCCGTTCAACCCACTACCCGCACATTCAACATGACGGTGCAAGACGCGGTGCAATCAAAAGATGTGGTGGCAGGTATTATTCCGATCAATAGTATAAATGCATATGTATTATTTGATTCGGGTGCTACTTATTCATTCATATCTGATGATTTTGCTAAAACCCTAGAGTTAGCTAACCCCTTGAACATAGAAATTGCGAATAGGGAAGTCATTCCTGTTAGGTTTGTATACAAGAACTGTAGGTTCGACATTAAGGGTCAGGATCTGAGAGTAGATTTGATTCCGATAAAACTTGGGGAATTCGATGTCATATTGGGGATGGACTGGTTGTTCAACCATGGGGCGGTAATCGACTGTCAGAAGAAGTCGGTAAACCTTACGACTCCGTCGAAAGTAGTGTTCTATGGTAGTAAATCGCCTAGGCAAGCGAGTTGTCTGCCGGTTATGCAAGCCAATAAACTTTTGACGCCAGGTTGTGTAGGGTACCTAGCCTACATAGTAGATATACGTAAGGAGAGCCCGAAGGTAGAAGAGATATCAGTGGTTAAGGAGTTTGTGGACGTTTTTCCGAGCGACTTGCCAGGACTTCCTCCAGATAGGGAGATAGAGTTCGTGATCGACTTAGCACCGGGAACTGCTCCAATTTTGAAGGCTCCGTATCATATGGCTTCAGTTGAGATGAAGGAACTGATGGTTCAATTACAAGAATTGCTAGACAAGAAGTATATTCAACCAAGCATTTCACCTGGGGAGCGCCAGTTTTATTCGTGAAAAAGAAGGATGGATCAATGCGTCTTTGCATTGACTATAGAGAGTTGAACAAAGTTATGATCAAGAATAGGTATCCTTTACCTAGGATCGACGACTTGTTTGATCAACTGAAGGGTGCTAAATACTTCTCAAAAATCGATTTGAGAAGCGGATATCATCAATTGAAGGTCAGAAAGGAAGATATACCGAAAAACGGCTTTTAGGACTCGGTATGGTCATTACGAGTTCTTGGTGATGTCATTTGGTTTAACGAATGCCCCAACTGCATTTGTGGACCTAATGAATAGGGTGTTTAAGTTATTCCTAGATAAGTTTGTAGTGGTGTTCATAGATGACATCTTGATTTATTCCAAGACTGAGAAAGAACACGCTGAACATTTAAGGCTAACCTTAGAATCGCTGAGACGAGAGAAGCTTTATGCAAAATTCTCGAAGTGCAAATTCTGGTTAGAACGGGTGCAATTTTTGGGCTACGTGATCGACAAAGATGGGATTTCGGTAGATCCGTCGAAGGTTGAAGCGGTAATGAATTGGGATCAGTCGAAAACGCCGTCTGAAGTGAGGAGTTTCTTGGGATTGGCAGGTTATTACCGGAGATTTATCCAAGATTTTTCCAAGATCGCAACTCCGTTGACAAATTTGACTCGTAAAATAGTTAAGTTTGTTTGGACTGAAAAGTGTGAGGAAAGTTTCCAGGAACTAAAGAAGAGGTTGAGTACTGCGCCGGTGTTGTCCTTACCGGATAGTACGGGAAATTTCGTGGTATATAGTGATGCCTCACATAAGGGTTTAGGCTGCATGCTGATGCAGAGCGGCAAGGTCATTACCTATGCGTCACGTCAGCTGAAGGATTACGAGAAGGGGTATCCGACCTATGACTTAGAATTGGCGGCAGTAGTGTTTGCTCTAAAGATTTGGAGACACTACTTATATGGAGAGAAGTGTGAAATATACACAGATCACAAGAGTCTGAAGTATATCTTTACCTAGAAGAATTTGAACATGCGACAAAGGAGATGGTTAGAACTGATCAAAGACTATGACTGCGAAATACTTTACCATCCGGGTAAAGCTAACGTCGTTGCCGACGCTTTGAGAAGAAAAGGTCGGGAGAAGCTGAACATGTTAACTGATCAGGATCAGTTGATAGAACAGATGGCTAGATTAGAGATGGAAGTGAAGTTTTCGAAGGAATCGGATGAGAAGTTGTTTAAAGTAACTACTGGTTCTACTCTGGTAGACAAAGTGAAAGAAGCACAACTTCACAACGAAGAGTGCGAAAAGATCCGGAGAAGGATAACCAATGGCGAAGAGTTCAAGTTCAAGATCGATAACGAGGGACTGTTACGATTTGAAGGGAGAATTTGGGTACCGCCGATACCAGAAGTTAAAGAGGTGATTTTAAGCGAAGCTCACAATTCAAAATATTCGATTCACCCTGGGAGTACGAAGATGTACCAGGATCTTAGGCATCATTTCTGGTGGCCGAATATGAAGAGAGATGTTGCTGAATGCGTTGCGAAGTGTCTGACTTGCCAGAAAGTCAAGGCAAAACACCAGAGACCTAGCGGATTGCTACAACCGTTGGAAATTTTAGAGTGAAAGTGGGAACATATCACGATGGATTTCGTGGTTGGTCTTCCAGCGACTCAGAAGGGATTTAACGCAATTTGGGTGATAGTGGATCGACTGACGAAGTCAGCCCACTTTCTACCAATCAGGATTAAGTACAACTTGGAACAATTGGCTAAATTGTACGTTAAGGAGATTGTTTCTCGACACGGTGTTCCTGTAATACCCGAGAATTTTTGAATATTATTAAATGAATCTATTAATGAAAATAAATATTTATTTGAATATAAATATTTATGTGTTATGAGATGAGTTAACTCAATTATATTAAATTAAATTTATGTAATTAAGAAAAATGTGGAGTTTATGATAAGCTTGTTGAAATGCCTTGTGTGGCACGAGAATGGATTCAATGATGAATTAATTAATTCATGAACGAATAAATTATTAAGTGAACAATTAACCTATATTAATTGTTAATTGTTATTATGAGAAATATAATAAGAGTTTGTTGATTTATTATTATTGCAAGTAATAGTATAATAATAAGTAACTTGTTTATAAATATGATAAGATTATATTTATTTAATTATCAAGGAATGATAATTAATCACACAATTGTTAATAATTTTTGTTATGGAAATGAATTGATAATATAGTGGTTACTTAATTAATATAATATTTGCTCAATTTATTGCTATGTGCAAGCATGTGATAATTAAATGTATAATGTATAGTAGCTACCTATATATTATATGAAGTGTAAAATGCAATGAGACTATACAATATATAGAAACTATATGTTATGACTAATTAAATGAATACATCATGAGGCTTATGTGATAATTGTGTGTGAGCATACATTAAAATAGTACATCATGAATATATTGTAAACAATTGTTGATTAATAGAATTTAATAATAAAGGAGACAATGTAATGTGATAATATCCGATTAAATTATATC
Organism: Panax stipuleanatus; assembly: GCA_020205555.1. Lineage (NCBI taxonomy): Eukaryota > Viridiplantae > Streptophyta > Magnoliopsida > Apiales > Araliaceae > Panax > Panax stipuleanatus. The sequence continues at coordinate 95,069,314 of CM035115.1, forward strand.
GGTATGATAAAATATACTTGGATTTTATGTGTGCATATTACATTTACTACATTATGTGAATTACATTGTGACATTAAAATTACAACCTAAGCATGTATTATATGAATACAACTTAGGTATATAATATGTACAAAGTAACATAAGTGTTGTGTAAATATTAATGTTGCTACAATGTTGAGATACACTGCTTGTCCCTCAATAAGAGTCTCATTCTCCCTCACACGTGAACACTCAAGGCTAGTCTATTCCTATAACATCAAACTCAGCAAAACTTACGCTAGCAATCATGCAATGGGGAGTAGTTTTCATAATGCATTCCACCAACTACCATCAACTTCTCATTAGCCATCAAATAATTTATCAATCCGTTAGTTTAATTTAGGAGATTGAAGCATTGACTGTGTATTCATTCCTCTATAAAAGGGAGCTCCCTACTTCATTTCATTGATGAGTTTTTGATTAAGAATTGAGAGTGTATTGTGAGTTTGTTAGATAGTTACAGAGAGAGACTTCAATTTCAGTAAGCTTAATTTGCATTACAGAGGTATAATATACATTCCATGTTCTTCAATTCATGTTTTCTGAAATTTTTGAGATTTCTTAAATTCTTGATTTTAGTTGAAATCCATGATTTTGTGATTGGATAATGTTAATTGGTTGTTATATAAGCTAATACATGTGTTAGTAAGGCAATGTAGTTGGTTTGAAAGCAAATTCGTAGGAAATTTCTGTGTTTGGGCTGGACTTCTGTCAAAGCAGGCAACTGTCTGGTGCGAACCAGACATGGCGCAGCTGCGCCGATTTAATACTGAGGTGCAGCGCAGCTGCGCCGGTCTCTAGAACCAGTTTCCTGCCTTCTGCTAAAAATCTGTTATAGTATAGTTAACTAATGTGGCTTAAACAAGTATGCTAATAAGCTTGACATGCCTATATGAGTACATTGAGACAATGTAAACATGTTTTACTAGGATTGCATGCATGATTGATAAAATTAGATTTTAAAATAAACTTAGAATTTTAGAAACAAACTTGATATGTATGCATGCCATGTTAACATTCTGATTTTGCGGGCATGTTAGAATGACTTAGAGATGCATGAAAGACATATTAACTTATGTATATTGGTTTCATAATGTAACATGAGCATGTGGTCCTCAATAGTGAACGTTACTATCGAAAATATAAGCTTTGAACGTGGACTTTAACATGTTATATTAGGATTCTAGATTCTGATATTTTCAGCATTTTTGAATGTGCTTTTAAGGCATCATACATATACACCCACTTGTTAGATGTAATACAAGTTAATCAAGCATGAGTTCGATTAAGTTTCAAACAAGTAGCAATGCTAGAGTTACGCATCCATGACATAGAAATATGTGAGCATGCTTACCAACAAAATATATGACTACCTTATATGTTTAAATGACAAGCATGATAACTAATGAAAATTCATGGCGTTATATGACCCTAAGTCGTTAGAGACCGTGATTTAGAACTATATCATGTATAATTGAACTTGGAAAGGTTATACAAACATGGAAGTACCCTTTAATATGTATACATGCTATGTGATATTATATGTTGATACTTGAATCCGATTTTGACGGTTAACTTATAACAATGCCATAACTTACTAAATAAAATATGTTTGGAATTGATTATGGTCTTATGTGTTAATGGAGATATATGAAGATGATTAACTCGAAAAGAGGAACGTTAAGGATAAAAGAAAATAAAAGTTATATTAGTCGAGACTTGTGAATTAATATGATACTATATATGGTATAACTGTGTAGCTAGGTTAAAACTTAGCTTATGTGTTAATCGTATATCCAAGATAAGATATGATGTTAAAATATATGACTAATGGATATCATATATATACGTAACTATATTACGATAGAGATTCGAAAGTGTTGATTTACTTAACGTGGATAAACTACGCTTAAGGCAAGTTTCCTAACTTATACTATTTTATTGTGCAAGTATCCTATCCTTGTGTTTACTTTATTCAAGGAACATTGTAAACAAGTTCCTAACCCTACTCTTTATTGAGCGTTCATTAAGCTTGTGTTATTATTATCGTACAAGTAAACTTTTGATATTGCAATTCAGATATTATAATTATATACTTCATGGATAAGATAAAAGTCGATTTATATTCTTCGAACTTTAAATCTTGAGATTTGGACTTAAAATTGTTGCGATCTATGCCATTTGATTCGGCTAGACTTATATTGTTGAAAGACAACCCGAACCAATTGATTAGTGCGAGATCGATCTTGTATTTGATTGAGATGAGCAACCTTCTTTGAAGGAAAATTATATATTATCGGGAGACCGACGTGAACACTTTAGTACGATTGAACGATATGCATAACGTAGGGTACTTTAGGTTGATCACCTGTTGTACTTGTTTTTGTTGGATTATCAGTATATTACTGCTAATTCTAGTAGAAGTTCATAGTCCTTAGTGACTGCTCAGTATTCAATTATCTTGAAATCTTGAATTGATTTAGTATTGAATCTTATCGATATTCTGCTGTCCTTAGCGACTGTTATTAAGAACTGTTGATATTTCTTGCTATCTTTGAACGATCATATCTTGCTATACCCTTTTGGATTCGAGAACTATATTACTCACCCTTGTTATATTACTTACTGAGCAAACTTGTTGCTCATTCTTGCTTTTTCTAAAAACATTTTCAATTAAGGCAGAGCAGGGTGGAACTTTGGGCGTCGATAAGGGCAATGGCAAGGCTACCGACTAGCTTGTCCCTTTTATGTTTTAAAATCTCTGGTGTTGTATTAAGACTATTTCAGAACTATGTTTAAGCTTAAATAGGGTTATGTAATAAGTCTTTAATTGATATTATTATGTAATCTATTAAGTACTATAGGTTGCGAGACTTGGGGGAATAATTATAATAAATTATTGTATATTATTTTAGATTAGATCTTTCGTTGTGAATGTATATTTTAGATATTATTATTGTATTATTGTGAGAACGTGACGAACCGAATTCGAGAGACCAGTGGCGGTCCAAATTTGGGGGCGTCACAGTTCCAGTGTCGATTGTATCAGACAGATATCCGTGTTTTACGTCGAATTTATGGAAGTAATTGCAAGAGTGTCTGGGAACGCAATTGCGAATGAGTACAGCATATCATCCTCAGACCGATGGCCAGAGCGAGAGAACGATTCAGACGCTAGAGGATATACTGAGAGCTTGCGTGATGGACTTCAAGGGAAGCTGGGATGATCATCTACCGTTGGTGGAGTTCGCCTACAACACTAGTTACCACGCGAGCATCGGCATGCCGCCTTATGAAGCGTTATACAACAGGAAATGCAGAACTCCCTTATGCTGGGATGAAGTCGGTGAACGTCAGCTGTTGGGACCAGAATTGGTGCAACAAACTGCTAAAATTGTGAAGCTGATCCGAACAAGATTGGTTGCTGCTCAAGACAAACAAAAGAAATATGTCGATTAACATCGACAGAGGCGAGAATTCTTACCAGGAAGCTTCATTTTCCTGAAGGTATCTCCCTGGAAGGGGAAGATTAGATTTGGCAAAAAGGGGAAGCTGAGTCCCCGATTTATTGGACCTTTCGAGGTATTACGAAAAGTTGGCGAAGTAGCTTACGAGGTAGCATTACCTCCGGAGCTAGAGAATATACACAACGTATTCCATATTTTCGTGTTACGACCTTACAAACACGACTATAAACATAAAATAGAATACGAGCCTTTACAATTTGATAAAGACTTAACTTATGAAGAGATTCCTGTTCAAATAGTTGATAGGAAGGAACAAGTACTTAGGAATAAAGTGATACCTTCTGTTAAGGTAATTTGGAGGAACCACAGTGCTGAAGAAGCCACGTGGGAAATCAAAGATGTAATAAGGAAATTGTATCCTCAATTATTTGCTTAATTATTGTGTAACCCCTTATATATCGATTCTGGGGACAGAATCCTTTTAAAGGGGGAAGAATGTAACAGATGAGAATTTTTTATGAGAATTTTTTTTATGTTGTGATTCTGGGGACAGAATCCTTTTAAGGAGGGAAGATTGTAACGATTAAGATTTTATATATTAAATGTTAATATTTATTGAGTTAAATAAATAAATTATGTGATTTTGCGGACTGATTTAATTAAGAGTAATATTTAATTTAATTGATGTGTATTGATTTTATAGTATAGTTCTAATTTAATTGAGATAATTAAATTAGATGAATTATGTGATGAGTGTTACATGAATTATAATTAGTGAGTACTTATAATTATGTGGCAATTCTATGTGATTAATTGATGTTAGATTTTAATTAATTAAATAAGAATGTTAAAGATTTAATTAATTAAAGTGTGACATTAAAGTATGTGTTAAAATGATTTATAAAAATAAAGAAAAAAGTTTTTAAATGATTTTTAACCAATCAAGGCACTTACTTTTGTTTTAAAAGGCTTTTTCCAAACAGGGCCCTTGCACTAGCTTTAAACCTAATTTAACCAAACAAGCCTTAGCACTAAAATTTAAATTTTTAATTAGGGTTTGCCAAACAGCCTTGTGGCTTTTGAAATCCTTGTAACTGCTAATTTAATTATATTATTAAGTGTAGTTAGTATGAGAATTATATTATCAGTTTTATATTCCTACGTTAGTTTTTCTAAGCCTAACTAAACTAAGAAAAAAGAAGAGAGATAGAGCAGAGAAATAACAGAAAAGAATTAGAGAAGAAGAGAAAGGAAGAAAAGAAAGAAAAGAAGAACTTAAGGAGATCATCATCTTCTTCTTCAAATATCTAAGCAAAAAAAGTATTATTTCAATTCCCTTATATTTTTATATGTTTTCTTTATGTTATTCATGAGTATGAGTTCTCTGTTAAAGTAGTTTCCATGAAAATTGATGATGTTGGTGTAGATAGGTAGCAATTTTGTTTACAAATTGTTTGTAATTAAATTGTATACCATAAACAAGTTTTCAGAATTCAATTTGTTGTAAAAATGAGTTTTTATGGAAAACTTGTGTTCTTACAAAATTTTATATTTTGGCTAGTTTTAGAATGAAAAATTGAGGATTTCTTATGTGTTAATATGCCTATTTAGAGTTGTTATGATGCTATCTTTAATTATGAAAGTATTGCATGTATTGTGAATGGTATTGATTGAGAATTTGATTCACAGAGAATTGGTTTTTTTAAAATAGCCTTTGAAACTATAAATTGATGGTTGATGACGGGTTATTGTTTAAATTGAGCACGGGATATGTTAATATGTTAAAAATTAGAGTTATTGCAATTGGAATTACATAAATTGATTGAAAAATAAATTTGTAATAGCAATTTTTGTCAAGAACGTTTGATATTGTAGTTTTCTTCAAAAATCATGAAAAACTTGGTTTTGATTATGTGTTGTAAGGATTTTATATGTTATAATCATGAATAAGAGTCTAAAATTTTGTTGTTATCAAGTTTCATGTTAATCATGTTGAGAAAAATCGAATTCGGTGTGAAGAAATAAGTCAAATTGGCTTATTTCTCTGCAAATTCGAGAACTGGCACTTCCACCAGAGGTGGGACCCGCCCCAACGGGGCTTATTGCCTTGATGGACCAGCCCCAGCGGGGCAACATGCTGCCCGGGGAAATGTGGTTTTTGCTTGTTGAGTTTTCATGCCCCGTTTGTTCTGCTAACTTATTTTTATGACTTGATAAGTGTAATAGGTAATAAGATAACATGCTTTTGATGTGTTTAAGATAGATTGAATTTTTATATGAATATGTTACATGTGTATGGGTGTATTACTTTTATAAGGTACACAATATGATTTAAAGCGTTATAAGCTTATGAAATGTATGCCGTGAGTATAGACTCACGTATGTGGCTAGTTAGCAACCTATGTTGTAACCAACGTTGTGAGTTGAACTTAAGTAAGAAGTTCAATGATTTAAATGTTGTAGTTAGGAGCTAATAGATGTTTTGAACGTAATGTAAATGTGTAGGGTAATTGTGGAAGTTATTGTAATTGTTAAAGTGTAGCTTGCGCTTGAGGCAAGTTCTCTAATCCTTATTCTTTTACGTTAAGAAAGTTTCTATTTCCAAACTTGTTATTTACTTTGTACAAGCTTTCTAAACCATTCTTGTATGTTATGCAAGCTTTATTATGGTATCTTTTTATTGTGCAAGTTCTCTAACCCTTGCTCAATATATCATGAACGTTAATTTCCGTTTCTTAACTTGTTATGTATTATACAAGTTATACTGTATTCAAATATTCGTAAAGCATAAGTATTGAAGTATTGTTTAAGTAGTGTGATCTTGACTTAGTTGTTCAAGCAAGATCTACGTGATTTATCGAATGCTTTAAGTTATTTCCAAAGCATGCCTAGTTATCATGAAATCTATTGTTGTATCTTACATTTGATTCATATTCTTATATTATCGAACTGTTAAGCATTGTGGGTCGATTCAATTACTCCTTAGTTGATGATAGTTAAAACTCAAAAGTTCCTTTATCTATCCAAACCAAATTTTCTTTGGTGCGGACTTGTATTCAAATATTGAGAATGAACAACCCTATCTATTAGGGGACATTTATGCTTTCGTTAAGATGGTTGTGCACAATACATGGTACAAAGGGCTTATCCCCCTGAGTATGAGTTAAAGGTCCATAGTCTTCATGACTGTTAAAGGTTTAAATAGAAATATTTATAACCTAGGACATAGTTCAAGGTAGTATGACCCTCAGATAAATTTTATATTCAAACTTTAAAGATGATGAAAGAATTATTATTCAATTCTTTATTTTGATGAAAGTAAGTTATTCAAACTCTTTTGAAACTATTCACTTATGTCATATCACTGTTGTACTTCAAGTGAGCTTTTGTTTGCTCACTCTTGCATGTTTTACAACCCCTTGCAGTTGAAACCAAGAATGTTGGCGTACCGTCAACAAGTAAAGGAAAAGGAAAAATGAGCAAGTGAAGGCTTGTTGTTTCAAATTTCTATTGTAATAAGACTTAGTTGAGTATGTTTAATTTCCGCATTTATTTTGATTGACTTTAAGTTTTAGATAACCCTAGGATTTTATTTTGGACAAGTTGTAATCCTTTTTCAAGGAATATTTTATTTTAGTATTTATGAAGGTTGTAATTTACTTTGCAATTATTTATTATTGGGTAGATGTATGTTTTAATTAGAAAGTGAACACCAATCATGTGAAAACAAACTACCCAGATTTGGGGGTGTCTGTGACGCCCCCAAAATTGGTCCAATTAACCCAACTCATTCTGAGTCGCCAAATACACTCAACAAAATCCAAATACAATCTTTTATATCAAACGGTCATGCAAAATACGACCACACAACTGTGAGTGTCAATATAGACATGTAGAAAATATAAACATTCAAACTAAGTCCTCATTACATTTATTATCACACTATTTTATAAAAAAAATAGTGAGGACTTCTACAACTCTAACTCGGACCATCACTCCATTCCCCGACTAATACCCGCGATATTCTCATTTCCTAAAGAGAACAATGAAAGAAAAGGGTGAGCTCAACTAGCCCGGTAAAGAATATTATGACTAAGATAATGAAGAATAAATTATCGTTAGTCTTCAACAAATCAGATAAAATATTATGGACAACAAGTTTTAGATCAATAACTGCAGCGAAAATAATAATTCATTAGAAGAGTTAAGTAAAAAATGATGTCTGCTATCTTCTTTGATTTAAAAGTCCATCATCAATATTTTATCCCTGTAACATCAATCAATATACATCTCGAATCAACTATTTATCTTTGCACTATGGGCCAAAGATATTCATTTGTATCACCAGTTGGTCATGTTCATCTCAACACCTGTCCATCTTTGCACTACGGGCCAAAGATATTCATCAGGTAATCATCTTTGCACTACAGGCCAAAGATATTCATCAAATAATCATTCATCTTTGCACTACAGGCCAAAGATATTCATCAAATAATCATTCATCTTTGCACTACAGGCCAAAGATATTCAGTTATATCACCATTTAGGACTGAGGATGATGAAAAACAATACGAATAACGGATCTAGTAAGATAAAGGATAAATATTAGAGAATTTATCCAGAGTTCAAGAATGAAGATCAAAACCTGGATCTAATCAAAGATGATTTGGAAGAAAAAAAAATGTTTTTTTTTACCGTGAATAGTACCCCATGAATAGTAACTCGTGAATAGTAACTTGTGAATAGTAACTCGACATGAAAAAATAAAAAATCCACAAGAAAGTTTAGACCAATATTCCAGTGAAATGATATTAGATAAAGCGCAAAACTCAAGGAATTTCTAATCATTTCAGGAATTATAGAAGCAATACTTATCATAGTAAGTTTAGAGTTAGGAATCTGAAATGAAATAATATACGAAACTGTAATTGGATTTTCACCCGTCAGGCGGTAGTCCGCTCAGACAAATTATTTTCACAATTTAATAACAACTGAATATGAAGGGTTATTCACCAGGCATACGGTAGTCCGCGTAGACAGTTTATTCTCACAAAATAATAAAGAATGTAATAACAACAGAATTTCACCATGCATGCGGTAGTCATCGTAGACAGATTATTCCAACAGAATAATAAAGAATGGAATAACAACCCTTACGAGTATTGAAAGAAAATAACTCTCTTCATGAATACGAAAGAAATAATACCCCTTACCTTAAAAATTTGGAGACTGCACTAGTGTAATAGCAGAATACTTTTCTTCTTTCTCTCTTATTTTCTCTATACTTTCTCTCTCTATAGCTTTAGTGAATTGGTGAGAAATAATGAAGAAATGAGCTTCTATTTATAGGCTCGGCAGACTAAGTGTAAAATAGTCTTTTTGCCATAATTTATGACATCATCGCTTACATCATCGATCCTATGACATCATTGCTTACCTCATCGTTCCGATGACATCATTGCTTACCTCATTGTTCCGATGACATCATTGCTTACATCATAAGAATTCAAATTCAATTTGTTCTCTTCCATTTTATTTTACTTTTATACCATAAATTTACTATAATAATGTTATCATTCAAATTATAAAAATCATACTATTATATAATCACATCATACTACTATAATGTAACATTATAATAATATATTTGAATGAATTTTTTATCGGAAAAGATAAAATACCATCTTTCAACAAATGTCACATACTAAAAATTCCTCCGTTTAAATCTACATCGAATAAATATTTCCTTATCATATATATCAAAAATTAATTATTCACAAATATTATTACAGAACTACAATATTGACAACCAGGTCGTTCCCAGGAAATAGGGGGCCTTCCGATAAGGATTTCTCCTTACTGTCGCGCAATTAATCAACCCCTTTCCTAGACAGAACTTTCTTAGACATTGTCAATAATGCTATCTAATAATATTATTCAAATAATATGAATTATTGATTTGATAATTTAAAATACTGTGCAATGACAATTATTGAATCACTAATATAAAATAGCAAAGTAGCACTTATTGATATAAAATATCAACGTAGTAATTATTGAACCAATAAAATATTATGCAATTATTGAATCAATAATATAAAATATTGAACAGTAATTACTGTAACAATAATTGAGTAAATGCCTTCTTACGTAAGAATCAATAATTTAAAATACTGTGTAATACCATGTGCTACTGTGCAACACCGCGTATTATTGTATTTTAACCACCGGGTATTTCAACAGTTTAACGGTAATAGTTTTGCCGTTATTTTTAAAAAAAGGTTACTTCTGTCGCTTTCTATATCCGACATTCATTCCGTTGTAGGGTCCACCAATGACTGCGCCATCGTACGAATATTCTCCGACAAAAAGAATATTTCTCGACCAAACGAATTTCCCCGACACAACGAATATTTTATAACCACTTGCTTACTTTATAAAATTTGCACATTCCACCCATATCTTACCACATTTATCAAATCAACACCTTACTATTTCAAAATAATATATAGAGAAAATTAAATTTTATTCATAAAAAGTTGGGGTCTTACAACCTCTCCTCCTTATAAAATTCCGTCCTCAAAATTGACGTACGTACCTGGTATGTCAAAGAGGTGAGGATACCTCGCTTTCATTTCCGATTCCAACTCCCAGGTCATTTTCTCGATATTATGGTTCCTCCACAAAACTTTAACTTAAGGTATATCCTTTGAGCGTAGGACATGTTCTTTTCTATCCAAGATCTTGACAATTACCTTCTCGTAAGTTAAATCTTCGGCTATCTCGTCTGATACTCAGAAAAAGGGAGTAGAAATTAAGGATATATCCGTAGTGAATGAATTTCTAGATGTGTTTCCGGACGATCTGCCTGGTCTTCCGCCAGACAGAGAAATCGAATTCAGGATAGACTTAGCACCGGGAACGGCACCTATTTCGAAAGCTCCATATCGTATGGCGCCAGTAGAAATGAAGGAATTGATGATACAATTACAAGAGTTGTTGGATAAAGGTTGCATTCGAACGAGTGTTTCTCCTTGGGGAGCACCAGTACTATTCGTTAAAAAGAAGGACGGATCGATGAGACTCTGTATCGATTATCGAGAATTGAACAGAGTAACGATCAAGAACCGATATCCGCTACCGAGGATAGACGACTTATTTGATCAACTGAAGGGAGCAAAGTGTTTCTCAAAGATCGACCTACGAACAGGATATCATCAACTGAAAGTGAGGGATGAGAACATACCAAAGACTGCGTTTCGAACCCGTTATGGACACTACGAGTTTTTGGTAATGTCATTTGGATTGACTAATGCTCCGGCAGCATTTATGGACTTGATGAACTGAGTTTTCAAGCCATACTTGGATAAATTTGTAGTGGTTTTTATCGACGACATTTTGATCTACTCGAAGACAGAGGAAGAACACGCCGAACATCTAAAGATTGTTTTGGAGGCATTAAGGAAGGAGAAGATGTATGCAAAATTTTCTAAGTGCGAATTTTGGATGGAGAAGGTTCAATTCTTAGGCCACGTGGTGGATAAGAATGGAATCGCTGTAGACCCTGCGAAGGTTGAAGCAGTAAGTAATTGGGAACAACCGAGAACACCGACAGAGGTAAGAAGTTTTTTAGGGTTAGCTGGGTACTATCGAAGATTCATCCAAGATTTTTCTAAGATAGCAACCCCGCTGACCAATTTGACTAGAAAGACGGTGAAATTTGTATGGACCGACAAATGTGAAGAGAGTTTTCAGGAATTGAAGAAGAGATTGAGCGAAGCACCTGTATTATCATTACCAGATGATGCGGGAAATTTTGTGGTGTATAGTGATGCATCGCACAAGGGACTTGGCTGTGTGTTTATGCAGCACGGCAAGGTCATTGCATATGCATCACGACAATTGAAGGATTACAAAAAACGATACCCTACTCATAACTTAGAGTTAGCGGCAGTAGTTTTTGCGTTAAAGATATGGAGGCATTATTTGTACGGAGAAAAATGTGAGATATACACGGACCATAAAAGTCTGAAGTATATCTTCACACAGAAGGAGTTGAACATGCGGCAGAGGAGGTGGTTAGAATTAATCAAAGACTATGATTGCGATATTCTTTATCACCCGGGGAAGGCGAATGTGGTTGCCGACGCTCTGAGCAGGAAAGGAAGGGAGAAATTGTTTAATTTGACGACTCAGGAAGAATTTATAAGAGAGATGTAGAAATTGGAAATAGAAGTGAAAGAACCAGAGAAGCTTGGAGAGAAGTTGTCTATAACGGAAGCTCATCCGACATTGTTGGACAGAGTAAAGGAAGCTCAGAAAAAGGATGAAGAGTGTGAGAAAATCCGAAAGAGGATCACAGAAAATGAAGAAGAGAAATTTCGAATGGATAAAGACGGTATCTTGAGATTTGAAGAAAGAGTATGGGTGTAATACCCGAGAATTTCCATATATTATTAAATAAATATATTAATGGAAATGAGAATCTATTTGAATATAAATGATTTTGTGTTATGAGATGAATTAATTCAATTATATATAACTGAATAATTATAATAATTGAGAAATTGGTGGAGTTTGTGATAAACTCGTTGATTGCCTTGTGTGGCACAGTGACGTAATATAAGAATGATTATATTAATTTAAGCGAACAATTAATCTATATTAATTGTTAATCGAAGAATATTAATTAACTATTATAAAATACTAATGAGGATTGATTAATAATATGTGATTATTATTGCAAGAAACATAATAATAATGAGCAACGTGTTTATAAATATAATAAGATTTATATCAAAGTGATAGTTAATCATATAAAGGTTAATTAAATTGTTATGGAGGTTAACAATTATATTGATTGATGTAGGATATGTGTATATTATTAATTAATATTCAATTTATGAGATGAGAAATTATATGTGCAAGCATGCGAATTAAATGTATAGTAACTAAATGTTATGATATGTGTAGGTGACAAATGATGTGTGGATATACATTAAAATAATGTATCATGGATCTATTATAAATAATTTTTGAGTAATACAATTTAATAATATATGATATAATGTAATGTGGTAGTATCCGATTGTATTATATCGGTAAGATAAAATGTACATAGATTATATGTATTCAAATTGCATTTATTACATTATGGGGAGAACATTGTAATTATAACCTAAGAGTACATATAATATATAACATAAGTGTAGCATATAGTCCATTTGTAAGAATGCTGAGATTTGCTTGGCTTGTCCCAATATAATAGTCACTCTCCTTTCCCTCATTCACGTGCACAACCATTATGGCCTAAGCCTATTGCTCTCCTTAAACTCAGTAAATTTCCATAGCCTTGTAGCAATGATGAGCAAGGGAGTGGTTTTAATGATGGATTCTAACAACTAAATACCTACCATTCTATAACCTTCATGCAATTTGACAATCCGTTAGTTGATTTGGGAGTTAGAAGCTTGGACTGTGTATTCATTCTTCTATATAAAGGAACTCCCTGCACCTTCATTTCATTGCTGAAATATTTCTAAGAGAAGAGAGTATACTGTGATTGTCTATTTAGTTCAGAAGGAATTTCTATAGTAGCATCAGCAAGCTTACTCCATAACAGAGGTATAAATCCTCTTCGTGTCTTCATTTTCATTTTCTGTCAAAAGAACTCCATTGTTGTTCTCTGAGTTTTGTTAAAATTCTTGATTATGCCAAATTGGTTCATGATTGGTTTGTAGAACCCTTATATTGTTGTTATATGAGCATACACACATGATGGAACCACTGAATAGTCTTTCATTTCCATTGTTCCTCTTCAATTTCTGTAAATACATGAAATTCGTAAATTAGTTAGAGTTCATGAAATTGGGAATTGATAATTGCTATTGACTGTTATATAAGCATATAGGTATGTGTTAGTAAGTTAAACAAGTCTGGGTATGTTGAAATCGATGAAATGGGAGGTTTTGGGTCGGTTTTCGCTGCAGTCTGAACCGCAGAAAACTGCCTCGACGCCGCAGCGCCGCAGCGCCACACGCGCCGCAGCCCGCGCCGCACGCAGCTCCACTCGCGCCGCAGCGCCAGTATTAAGCTACTGTTGCCGCGCCGCAGCGCCAGCCTCTGTGTTCAGTTTTCTGCATTCTGCAACAAAACTGTTATGTACCAATTATTTGATTTTTGTTTAAACAAGCATGGGAGCATGATTAATACATATATATAAACCTAATGAGGCAATGTAAGCATGTTTTAGTATATTAGCATGCATGGTTAACCAAACGACACATAGTTTGGAAACGAATTCAAAGTTTCATAAACGACGTTAACATATATAAAGCATGTTTACATACTGACCTTGCAAGCACGTTAGTACCACCTAGAGACACGTGAAGTGCATGTTAGCTTATCTATATTGGTTCCGTAATAAAATGTGAACATGTGAACCTAACTAGTGCTCATTCCTAACAAAAATGTAAGTTTGAAGGTGGATATGATCATGTAAATGCTATATAGTCATTTTGATGTTATGAGCATGTTTAGATAACTTTGAAATATATGAATGAAGCCTTAACTTGTGTTTATATAGTTCGTAAGGAAGCATGAACATGTTAGGCTCTATTAGTAAGATTCATCAATAGAAATACAAGCCTTGCACATGAGCATTAACACGATACGTGGAGATTTAAATTCTGATATTTATGGACACATGTGATAGTACTCTTAGACTCATTCATGTGTCATGCATATATATATACCATGATTGGTTGCCGTGATTAAAGTTTAGCATAAACAAAGCATGTTTTCAAGATAATAACAATGCTAGCTACATATATGCAATACGAGTACTCATGAGCATGACTAATACAAGTTATATGAATATCTTATGTGTTTAAAAGCAATCATGTTAGACCATATGAGTTCGTGTCCTTGAATGGCTTTAAGTATTAACTTAAGAACCTATACCATGTACGATTGGATTTGGAAAAGTTATACAAGCATGAAAGTATCCTTTAAATATGAATACATGCTACGCGATATTATATGATGTTACTTGAACCCGATTTTGACGGTTAACTTAAGGAGATGCCGTAACTTGCTAAAATGAAATATATTTAGTATTGATTGTGGTCTTATGTGATATTAATAATATGCAAGCATGTTTGCTAATTGTTGAGATCTTATATAATATGAGAATGCGTTTAAACTCTAAAGAAGGAACGTTAAGGATAGAAATTATATTCTATATAACTGTGTAGCTAGGTAAAACTTAGCTTATGTGTTGATCGTGTATTCAAAGAGAAAATGTGAAGTTAAATTATATGACTAATGAATATCATATATATACGTAACTGTATTACGATAGGAATTCGAAAGTGTTGATTGCTTTTCGTGGATAAACTATGCTAAAGGCAAGTTCTCTTACTTACACTCTCTTAAAGTGCAAGTATCCTAACCGACGCATTTACTTTATGCAAGGAAAGCTATGATTGTGAAAGTTTCCTAACTTATACTCTTTTACTATGCAAGTATCCTATCTTGTGTATTGCGAACAAGTTTTCTATTTAATCGGTTGAATTGAATTAGCATACTTGAACTCTTATTTCATTAAAGCTAGTATTCATATTGAACTTAGTATTGTTCTTGAATATTGTGAAAGTGTCTATGCCATTTGATTCGGCTAGACTTATATTATTGACAAGCGACCCAAACTAATTGATTGGTGCGGGATCTTGTATTTGACTGAGAAGAACAACCTTCTTTGAAGGGAATATATAATTGTCGGAGAACCGACGTGCACACTTGAGTATGGTTGATTGTTATGCATAACAAGGGTACTTTAGGCTGATCACCTGTTGTACCTATTTTTGTTGGATTTTCAGTTTATTACTGTCAATTCTAGTAGAAGTTCATAGTCCGTAGTGACTACTCAGTATTCAATTATTTGAAATCTTGAATTGACTTATTATTGAATCATATTGATATTATCCTGTCCTTAGCGACTGATATTGAGAACTGTTGATATTCTTGTTATTCTTGAACTATCAAATCTTGTTATACCCTTTCGAGAATTGAGAATCTTATTACTCACCCTTATTATATATTACTTGCTGGGCAATTTGTGCTCATTCTTGCTTTCCCTAAAACATTTCAGTTAAGGCAGAGCATGGTGAACCTTCGGGCGTTGATAAGGGCAAGGGCAAAGCTACCAACTAGCTTATGTCTGTTATGTTTTAAATATATTAATATTGTATGAAGATGATGTAGTAAGACTGGATTTGATTATGTTTAAGCTTAAGTTAGATTATGTAATAAGTCGTTAACTGATATTATTATGTAATCTATTAAGTACTGTAGGTTGCGAGACTTGGGGGAATAATTATAATAAATCATTGTAAATTATTCTAGAATAGATTTTCCGCTGTGATCGTATGATATTTAATTATTATTATTGTGATGTATTACCATGAGCACGTGATGAACCGAATTCGAGAGACCAAGTGGTGGTCCTGGAATTTGGGGGCGTCACAGGTTGGTATCAGAGCCGTAGTTATAAACCTTAGGAACGAGTGTCCTTAGACTATAACTTAGGCGAACTTAGAAGTTAGGAAGGAGATAAAACTCATGTAGAGTTTTCCTTGAGAGACTTTGTCTGTTATGAAATGTAACTTCATTCTATACAATGAACTTATATTTTGTTTAACATTCTAATGGAGATGCTATTTCTTGTCTTGTGTTTGTGAGTGTAGGATGACAGACACGGGGGTACCTAGTAGAGTTGTAGAGGAGGAGCCCAGGGATATACACGTAGTATACGAGGCACCTCTAGAGGCTACACCAGTGCAGGCTGTTGCACCATTCGAGTCTGACGACGAGGACGAGATTGAGATAGAGTCTGATCTAGAGGAGGAGCCGATGGAGGATGAGCCAGTAGAGGACTCTGATGAGGCTACTATAGAGGAACAGATGTTAGGCGAGTACGAGGAGCGTATTCTAGAGTTAGACTGCAGAGTCCAGGAGCTGGAGGCAGAGGCCCACGAGAGAGAGTCTGAGTTCTAGAAGCTGAGGGACGAGGACCACCAGAGGAAGCTGGCTATGCAAGAGTTAGAGGTGGAGATTGCCTACCGTAGGGAGGCAGGGATCCAGATGGGGACTCTATTTCACAGGTCAGTGGCTAGGAATGTAGATTTGGCAGAGAAGCTAGAAGAGGTTGAGCAGAGGGAACTGAGTGAGAAGACTGAGAAAGAGGCACTCCGTACTCAGCTAGAGTTGGAGGTGATGGATAGGTTACACTTCGAGGAGAAGTGGGAAGCGTCCAATGAGAGAGCTGACGACCTTGAGGACGAGGTCAGGTGCAAGAAGAGAAAGATGAACAAAATGGGGTATGTGTTCCGTTCAGCTTTTGAAAGGGTGATTGATGGTGTGTACCACTACCCGGCAGAACAGGGACAGACTCTACATACCTTGAGCCGAGAGCTGGTTGCGTATATAGCACAGTTGGAGTACAAGAGCGCAGTGGAGCGCGGGATGATGGGATGAGATTTCCTTAGTCAAGTCTAGTGGTAGTACTAGTTGTGTCTTTATGTATTGTATATACTATGTTGTAATCCCGATCTTTTGTGTAAGATGTGGGATGATGATGTAAACCCCGAGTTAGCTTTTGTTAGAGGGGTAGTATGGTAGTAGGTTGGTACATTCCCCGTCTTTTGTGATATTAGGGGATATATGTGATAACATTTATAGCAGTATGCTAGGAAAATCATGTAATGAAATGAAATGGCATATAAATATAAATGGAGTTGATTTTAGAAACGTGTTATAAATTTATTCTTTTAGTGTTAAAAGAAATACTTAAGTAATATACTTGAATAATAATAAAATGAAAAATTGTGATGCAGATAATGCCGCCCAGACGTAGATTGACTGCACCCAAAGAATCCGTTAACAATGAGAGAGAACAAGTGGACCCGATCTAGAAACTGGTAGACTTGTTAGGAGAAGCCTTAAGGGGAAGGAACAATGAACCCGTTCGCCCGAACCCTCAAACTGTGCCAGTAACAACCTTTAAAGACTTTAAGAGTGTAGGACCCCCGGAGTTCGAGGGAACTACCGACCCAATCGTCGCACAAACGTGGATCAAAGAGATCGAAAAAGCTTTCACTATAGCTAGCGTAGGCGAAGATCAGAAGACGGTGTTTGCCACGTACATGATGAGGGGAGAAGCGAACTACTGGTGGGAGGCTAATCAACAAAGAGCTGGAGAAGGGATAATAACTTGGGACAAGTTTAAGACGCTGTTCTTCGAGAATTACTTCCCGAAGAGTATGAAGAATAGGATGGAGGTGAAATTCCTAGAGTTAAAACAAGGTGAGATGACGGTGGCGCAATACGCGGCTAGGTTTAACGAACTAGCGCGATTTGCGGAGCACCAAGTTGGTGATGAAGAGAGAAAGGCTAGACACTTTGAACAAGGGTTGAAGCCATGGCTGTTCAATAAGGTATCAGTTCTTCAAATTGATTCCTTTGCAACATTACTGGAGAAGGAAATCATTGCGGAAGGCGGCAGTGAGGCCTTAAGTCTGTATAACAAAGAAAAGAAAGGAAAGGATACTGGAGGAGAGAATCGTACGGGAGGAAGCAGTAGCGGAGGAAGCAACTTGGGAAAGAGAAAGTGGGAGAACAACAACAACAACAAAAACAACAATAATAATCAATCAGGGAATTTTCGTGGAGGTTTCAAGAAGAGGGCTGAAGGATGCCCGAAGTGTGGGAAGAATCACCAGGGCGAGTGCTGGAAGGGACGTGGCACTTGCTACAACTGCGGACAGGAAGGGCACATCTCGCCCAACTGTTTGAAACCGAAAAAGATACAAGGATGCTTTGCTTGTGGCTCGACGGAGCACCGAATTAAGGACTGCCCAAAGAAGGGAAGTGGCGGGGGTAGTAATCAGCAAGGAGGCAACAAGCTGATGATCGGTGGACCGGCACAATCCAACCGCCCAACCGCCAGAACCTTTAACATGACCGTCCAAGACGCAGTGGCTGCGAAGGATGTGGTGTCAGGTATAATCCCAATCAATGATATAAATGCTTATGTAGTATTTGATTCGGGTGCCACCTGTTCTTTTGTATCTGAAGAATTTGCTAGTAGACTTAGTACACCTCGAGAACTATTAGAAAATCCTTTGATCATAGAAGTTGCTAATAAGGAAGTGATCCCTGTAGAATACGTTTATCGAAATTATCGCGCAAATATTAGTAAACATGAACTGAGCGTAGACTTGATTCCTATTAGACTGGGAGAATTTGACGTAATACTGGGAATGGATTGGTTGTATAACCATGCTACGATAATTGACTGTCAGAACAATTGTGTGAACCTTCAGACTCCGAGTAAGTCTAAGGTAGTGTTTTATGGTAGCTCATCGCTTAAGCAATCGTGTTGCGTTACGATGATGCAGGCCAAGAAATTGTTAAGGAAAGGATGTGTAGGATATTTAGCTTACATCGTTGATACTCGGAAAAAGGGAGTAGAAATTAAGGATATATACGTAGTTAATGAATTCCAAGATGTGTTTCCGGACGATCTGCCTGGTCTTCCGCCAGACAGAGAATTCGAATTCGTAATAGACTTAGCACCGGGAACGGCACCGATTTCGAAAGCTCCATATCGTATGGCGCCAGTAGAAATGAAGGAATTGATGATACAATTGCAAGAATTGTTGGATAAGGGTTGCATTCGACCGAGTGTTTCTCCTTGGGGAGCACCAGTACTATTCGTTAAGAAGAAGGACGGATCGATGAGGCTCTGTATCGATCATAGAGAATTGAACAGAGTAACGATCAAGAACCGGTATCCGCTACCGAGGATAGACGACTTATTTGATCAACTGAAGGGAGCAAAGTGTTTCTCAAAGATCGACCTACGAACAGGATATCATCAACTGAAGGTACGGGACGAGGACATACCAAAGACTGCGTTTCGAACCCGTTATGGACACTACGAGTTTTTGGTAATGTCATTCGTATTGACTAATGCTCCGGCAGCATTTATGGACTTGATGAACTGAGTTTTCAAGCCATACTTGGATAAATTTGTAGTGGTTTTTATCGACGACATTTTGATCTACTCAAAGACAGAGGAAGAACACGCCGAACATCTAAAGATTATTTTGGAGGCACTAAGGAAGGAGAAGATATATGCAAAATTTTCTAAGTGCGAATTTTGGATGGAGAAGGTTCAATTCTTAGGCCACGTGGTGGATAAGAATGGAATCTCTGTAGACCCTGCGAAGGTTGAAGCAGTAAGTAATTGGGAACAACCAAGAACACCGACGGAGGTGAGAAGCTTTCTAGGGTTAGCTGGGTACTATCGAAGATTCATCCAAGATTTTTCTAAGATAGCAACCCCGTTGACCAATTTGACTAGAAAGACGGTGAAATTTGTATGGACCGACAAATGCGAAGAAAGTTTTCAAGAACTGAAAAGGAGATTGAGCGAAACACCTGTGTTATCATTACCAGATGATGCGGGAAATTTTGTGGTGTATAGTGATGCATCGCACAAGGGGCTTGGCTGTGTGCTCATGCAACATGGCAAGGTTATTGCATATGCGTCACGACAATTGAAGGATTACGAAAAACGATACCCTACTCATGACTTAGAGTTAGCGGCAGTAGTTTTTGCGTTAAAGATATGGAGACATTATCTATACGGAGAAAAATGTGAGATATACACGGACCACAAAAGTCTGAAATATATCTTCACACAGAAGGAGTTAAACATGCGGCAGAGAAGGTGGTTAGAATTAATCAAAGACTATGACTGCGATATTCTTTATCACCCGGGAAAGGCAAATGTGGTTGCCGACGCTCTGAGCAGGAAAGGAAGGGAGAAGTTGTTTAATTTGACGACTCAGGAAGAGTTGATAAGAGAGATAGAGAAATTGGAGATAGAAGTGAAAGGACCAGAAAAGTCTGGTGAGAAGTTAATTGTAATGGAAGCTTGTCCGACGTTGTTGGATAGAGTAAAGGGAGCTTAGGAAAAGGATGAAGAGTGTGAGAAAATCCGAAAGAGGATCACAGAAAATGAGGAAGAAAAATTTCGAATGGATAAAGACGGTATTTTGAGATTTGAAGGGAGAGTGTGGGTACCAGCGGTAACCGAGTTGAGGGAAGAGATTTTGCACGAGGCACACAATACGACATATTCCGTTCATCCGGGAGGCACAAAGATGTACCGAGATCTAAGGCAACATTTTTGGTGGCCTAATTTGAAACGGGAAGTCACAGAGTGCGTCAGTAAATGCTTGACTTGCCAACGCGTTAAAGCAGAGCATCAGCGGCCAAGTGGTTTACTACAACCGTTGGAAATACCAGAGTGGAAATGGGAGCATATTACGATGGACTTCGTGGTAGGACTTCCAGTTACGCAGAAAGGTTATGATGCCATTTGGGTTATTGTGGATCGACTTACCAAGACTGCACATTTTCTACCAATCAAGATCCGCTACAGTTTGAACCAATTAGCGAGTCTGTATGTAAAAGATATTGTTTCACGACATGGAGTGCCGGTATCAATTGTCTCTGATCGAGATCCGCGCTTCACGTCCAATTTTTGGAAGAGTTTGCAAGAAAGAATGGGAACGCAGTTGAGGTTGAGTACAGCTTACCATCCTCAGACAGACGGACAGAGTGAGCGAACAATACAAACGCTGGAGGACATGCTTAGGACTTGCGTGATGGATTTTAAGGGAAATTGGGACGACCACCTACCCTTAGTCGAATTTGCATATAATAATAGCTACCATGCGAGTATTGGCATGCCACCGTACGAAGCTCTTTACGGGAGAAAGTGCAGAACGCCGTTATGTTGGGACGAAGTCGGAGAACGACGAATACTCGGACCAGAGTTAGTTCAACAAACCGCAGACGTGGTGACAGTGATAAGAGCCAGACTTGTAGCAGCTCAAGATCGCCAGAAGAAATACGCAGATTTGCATCGGCAGGACCGAGACTTCAAAGTTGGCAGTATCGTTTTCTTGAAGGTATCTCCATGGAAGGGAAAAATCCGTTTCGGTAAGAAAGGAAAATTGAGTCCAAGATTCATAGGACCGTTCGAGATATTGAAGCGAGTGGGCGAAGTGGCATACAAAGTTGCGTTACCACCCGAGTTGGAGCATATCCACAACGTGTTCCACATTTCCGTGTTGCGACCGTACAAGGCCGACTACAAGCACGTGATTTCTTACGAGCCCATTCAAGTGGAGAAGAACTTGGCGTATGAAGAAATTCCTGTCCAAATATTAGATAGGAAAGAACAAACTTTGAGAAATAAAGTTATTTCATCTGTAAAAGTACTTTGGCGTAACCACGATGTCGAGGAGGCAACGTGGGAGTTAGAAGATAGGATGATGAGGGACTTTCCCCATCTATTTGTGTAACCTTGTAGCAATTCCGGGACGGAATTTTTATAAGGGGGGAGGATGTAATACCCGAGAATTTCCATATATTATTAAATAAATATATTAATGGAAATGAGAATCTATTTGAATATAAATGATTTTGTGTTATGAGATGAATTAATTCAATTATATATAATTGAATAATTATAATAATTGAGAAATTGGTGGAGTTTGTGATAAACTCGTTGATTGCCTTGTGTGGCACAGTGACGTAATATAAGAATGATTATATTAATTTAAGCGAACAATTAATCTATATTAATTGTTAATCGAAGAATATTAATTAACTATTATAAAATACTAATGAGGATTGATTAATAATATGTGATTATTATTGCAAGAAACATAATAATAATGAGCAACGTGTTTATAAATATAATAAGATTTATATCAAAGTGATAGTTAATCATATAAAGGTTAATTAAATTGTTATGGAGGTTAACAATTATATTGATTGATGTAGGATATGTGTATATTATTAATTAATATTCAATTTATGAGATGAGAAATTATATGTGCAAGCATGCGAATTAAATGTATAGTAACTATATGTTATGATATGTGTAGGTGACAAATGATGTGTGGATATACATTAAAATAATGTATCATGGATCTATTATAAATAATTTTTGAGTAATACAATTTAATAATATATGATATAATGTAATGTGGTAGTATCCGATTGTATTATATCGGTAAGATAAAATGTACATAGATTATATGTATTCAAATTGCATTTATTACATTATGGGGAGAACATTGTAATTATAACCTAAGAGTACATATAATATATAACATAAGTGTAGCATATAGTCCATTTGTAAGAATACTGAGATTTGCTTGGCTTGTCCCAATATAATAGTCACTCTCCTTTCCCTCATTCACGTGCACAGCCATTATGGCCTAAGCCTATTGCTCTCCTTAAACTCAGTAAATTTCCATAGCCTTGTAGCAATGATGAGCAAGGGAGTGGTTTTAATGATGGATTCTAACAACTAAATACCTACCATTCTATAACCTTCATGCAATTTGACAATCCGTTAGTTGATTTGGGAGTTAGAAGCTTGGACTGTGTATTCATTCTTCTATATAAAGGAACTCCCTGCACCTTCATTTCATTGCTGAAATATTTCTAAGAGAAGAGAGTATACTGTGATTGTCTATTTAGTTCAGAAGGAATTTCTATAGTAGCATCAGCAAGCTTACTCCATAACAGAGGTATAAATCCTCTTCGTGTCTTCATTTTCATTTTCTGTCAAAAGAACTCCATTGTTGTTCTCTGAGTTTTGTTGAAATTCTTGATTATGCCAAATTGGTTCATGATTGGTTTGTAGAACCCTTATATTGTTGTTATATGAGCATACACACATGATGGAACCACTGAATAGTCTTTCATTTCCATTGTTCCTCTTCAATTTCTGTAAATACATGAAATTCGTAAATTAGTTAGAGTTCATGAAATTGGGAATTGATAATTGCTATTGATTGTTATATAAGCATATAGGTATGTGTTAGTAAGTTAAACAAGTCTGGGTATGTTGAAATCGATGAAATGGGAGGTTTTGGGTCGGTTTTCGCTGCAGTCTGAACCGCAGAAAACTGCTTCGACGCCGCAGCGCCGCAGCGCCACACGCGCCGCAGCCCGCGCCGCACGCAGCTCCACTCGCGCCGCAGCGCCAGTATTAAGCTACTGTTGCCGCGCCGCAGCGCCAGCCTCTGTGTTCAGTTTTCTGCATTCTGCAACAAAACTGTTATGTACCAATTATTTGATTTTTGTTTAAACAAGCATGGGAGCATGATTAATACATATATATAAACCTAATGAGGCAATGTAAGCATGTTTTAGTATATTAGCATGTATGGTTAACCAAACGACACATAGTTTGGAAACGAATTCAAAGTTTCATAAACGACGTTAACATATATAAAGCATGTTTACATACTGACCTTGCAAGCACGTTAGTACCACCTAGAGACACGTGAAGTGCATGTTAGCTTATCTATATTGGTTCCGTAATAAAATGTGAACATGTGAACCTAACTAGTGCTCATTCCTAACAAAAATGTAAGTTTGAAGGTGGATATGATCATGTAAATGCTATATAGTCATTTTGATGTTATGAGCATGTTTAGATAACTTTGAAATATATGAATGAAGCCTTAACTTGTGTTTATATAGTTCGTAAGGAAGCATGAACATGTTAGGCTCTATTAGTAAGATTCATCAATAGAAATACAAGCCTTGCACATGAGCATTAACACGTTACGTGGAGATTTAAATTCTGATATTTATGGACACATGTGATAGTACTCTTAGACTCATTCATGTGTCATGCATATATATATACCATGATTGGTTGCCGTGATTAAAGTTTAGCATAAACAAAGCATGTTTTCAAGATAATAACAATGCTAGCTACATATATGCAATACGAGTACTCATGAGCATGACTAATACAAGTTATATGAATATCTTATGTGTTTAAAAGCAATCATGTTAGACCATATGAGTTCGTGTCCTTGAATGGCTTTAAGTATTAACTTAAGAACCTATACCATGTACGATTGGATTTGGAAAAGTTATACAAGCATGAAAGTATCCTTTAAATATGAATACATGCTACGCGATATTATATGATGTTACTTGAACCCGATTTTGACGGTTAACTTAAGGAGATGACGTAACTTGCTAAAATGAAATATATTTAGTATTGATTGTGGTCTTATGTGATATTAATAATATGCAAGCATGTTTGCTAATTGTTGAGATCTTATATAATATGAGAATGCGTTTAAACTCTAAAGAAGGAACGTTAAGGATAGAAATTATATTCTATATAACTGTGTAGCTAGGTAAAACTTAGCTTATGTGTTGATCGTGTATTCAAAGAGAAAATGTGAAGTTAAATTATATGACTAATGAATATCATATATATACGTAACTGTATTACGATAGGAATTCGAAAGTGTTGATTGCTTTTCGTGGATAAACTATGCTAAAGGCAAGTTCTCTTACTTACACTCTCTTAAAGTGCAAGTATCCTAACCGACGCATTTACTTTATGCAAGGAAAGCTATGATTGTGAAAGTTTCCTAACTTATACTCTTTTACTATGCAAGTATCCTATCTTGTGTATTGCGAACAAGTTTTCTATTTAATTGGTTGAATTGAATTAGCATACTTGAACTCTTATTTCATTAATGCTAGTATTCATGTTGAACTTAGTATTGTTCTTGAATATTGTGAAAGTGTCTATGCCATTTGATTCGGCTAGACTTATATTATTGAAAAGCGACCCAAACTAATTGATTGGTGCGGGATCTTGTATTTGACTGAGAAGAACAACCTTCTTTGAAGGGAATATATAATTGTCGGAGAACCGACGTGCACACTTGAGTATGGTTGATTGTTATGCATAACAAGGGTACTTTAGGCTGATCACTTGTTGTACCTGTTTTTGTTGGATTTTCAGTTTATTACTGTCAATTCTAGTAGAAGTTCATAGTCCGTAGTGACTACTCAGTATTCAATTATTTGAAATCTTGAATTGACTTATTATTGAATCATATTGATATTATCCTGTCCTTAGCGACTGATATTGAGAACTATTGATATTCTTGTTATTCTTGAACTATCAAATCTTGTTATACCCTTTCGAAAATTGAGAATCTTATTACTCACCCTTATTATATATTACTTGCTGGGCAATTTGTGCTCATTCTTGCTTTCCCTAAAACATTTCAGTTAAGGCAGAGCATGGTGAACCTTCGGCCGTTGATAAGGGCAAGGGCAAAGCTACCAACTAGCTTATGTCTGTTATGTTTTAAATATATTAATATTGTATGAAGATGATGTAGTAAGACTGAATTTGATTATGTTTAAGCTTAAGTTAGATTATGTAATAAGTCGTTAACTGATATTATTATGTAATCTATTAAGTACTGTAGGTTGCGAGACTTGGGGGAATAATTATAATAAATCATTGTAAATTATTCTAGAATAGATTTTCCGCTGTGATCGTATGATATTTAATTATTATTATTGTGATGTATTACCATGAGCACGTGATGAACCGAATTCGAGAGACCAAGTGGCGGTCCTGGAATTTGGGGGCGTCACAATGGGTACCAGCGGTAACCAAGTTGAGGGAATAGGTTTTGCACGAGGCACACAATACGACATATTTCGTTCATCCGGGAGGCACAAAGATGTACCGAGATCTAAGACAACATTTTTGGTGGCCTAATGTGAAACGGGAAGTCGTAGAGTGCGTCAGTAGATGTTTGACTTACCAACGCGTTAAAGCAGAGCATCAACGGTCGAGTGGTTTACTACGACCGTTAGAAATACCAGAGTGGAAATGGGAGCATATTACCATGGACTTCGTGGTAGGACTTCCAGTTACACAGAAAGGTTATGATGCCATTTGGGTTATCGTAGATCGACTAACAAAGACCGCACATTTTCTACCAATCAAGATCCGCTACAGTTTGAATCAGTTAGCGAGCCTATACGTAAAAGAAATTGTCTCACGACATGGAGTGCCGGTGTCTATTGTCTCTGATCGAGATCCGCGCTACACGTCCAATTTTTGGAAGAGTTTGCAAGAGAGAATGGGAACACAGTTGAGGTTGAGTACTGCTTACCATCCTCAGACAGACAGACAGAGTGAGCGAACTATACAAACGCTGGAGGATATGCTTAGGACTTGCGTGATGGATTTTAAGGGAAATTGGGACAACCACCTACCCTTAGTAGAATTCGCATATAATAATAGCTACCATGCGAGTATCGGCATGCCACCGTACGAAGCTCTTTACGGAAGAAAATGCAGAACGCCATTATATTGGGACGAAGTCGGAGAACGACGAATACTCGGACCAGAGTTAGTACAACAAACCGCAGACGTGGTGTGACACCCCCAAATCCGGGTACTTCAATTCCACGGGACTTGGTGTTCACTGTACGAATATCATCTATCTATCTACCCATAGTAAATGCAAACCATGCAATAAATAGAATTAAATCCTCCCTTATGGGTTACAACATCTGAAAATAAATACATCAATCCCAGGTAATACTAACCTTAAACATCTGTGCGGAACATAAATAATTAAATAGTCTTACACAACTTTAACATAGAGCTGAAACATAAACATATAAAATAAACAACAAGTCTTCATCACTTGTTGACCTTGCCCTTGCCTTTGCTAGTAGAAGGCTCGTTGGACCTTTCGTTCTTAACTGCAATGTTATTATACGCAAGAGTGAGCACGATTGCCCACAAGTATAATAATATGACAACAATATAATAACATGCGAGTGAATCAAGGACATCTGAATAAAGAAACTCAACTTTTGACTCGAGGATAAATAACAGGAATCAAAATAACATCTGAGGGTCATAAGACCTTGAACTATGTCCTAGGTTGTAAAGTGTTTATACTTTAAACCTTTAACAGTCATAAGACTATGGACTCTACTTCTCGTACTTAGGGGGATCAGCCCTTAGTACCATATTGTGCACAATATCTCAACGCTAAAGCGTAAATAATCCCCTATTAAAGGGTTGTTCATCTCAGTTTTGACATCAGAGTCCGCACCAAAGGAAGTTTGGTTTGGATAAGCTCAATAAGTATTCTAGAATTTAGAACGTACATCAACTATGGACTAGTCGAATAAATAAGGGTTCACTAGTCCTATAAGTTCAACAATATCATCGATATTCAACTTGAATGGTAAATCTCGAGAGTATACAATCGAATAAGTATTGTATAGCTGAATCATGCTTAAAAAATAGTAATATCTCATATGAAAATCTCAACTTGAATAAACAAGGATAAGAACTTGCTCAATGTAAAAGTAAGATTTGAGTTTAGGAAACTTGCAAAATATAGAACAAGTTTAAGGATAGGAAACTTGCCTCTTGCACAAGCTACAATTATAATTCACGTTCTTTATTAAATCCTACATATCAATACGTTCACAATACACATTAATCAATAACTCGATATACGTATCGAATCACACACATCGGTCTTGAGCACGTTATTGGACTATACAATTAACGAATCAAGTCATGTAATTAACTTATTAATTACTCACGTAATATAAGTTATTAACCTCTTATTATATGTTTAATCATGTCTTCATGTTTATTACATTAGGTTACAATTACATTTCCTGGACTTGAACAATTAAAATCTCATTTTTGGGCAAAATTGCCAAGTGGCGCTGCAGCTCCACCATTTGAACTAAAAATGGCGCTGCAGCTCCACTGGCGCTGCGGCCCCAATCTTGGCGCTGCAGCTCCACTGGCGCTGCGGCCCCAATCTTGGCGCTGCAGCTCCACTGGCGCTGCAGCCCCAATCTTAGGCTTAAAGTTGGCGCTGCAGCTCCAAACGCCATTTTCAGAATCTGCAGTTCACGAATAACAGAGAACCAGGCCCAGAGTAAATGCTACCACAACAATTTAATTGCTACCCATGAAGTATGGACTTTATAGAAACACTATACAATATTTCTAGCATGATCTTAGCATTCTAAATCACTTAATTACACAAGTTATAGCAATCAAATTCACTGTTTTTCATACTTTATCATGTTTTGAAGGAAAATCACGAAATTTAACTTTACGGATTCGTTATAACACCGAATCCGTTCGTTTAACTTCCGTTTTGTTCGTATAAACGTGTACAATCATATGTAAGTGCTAATTCAAAGTTAAATCATCGATTCATAGTATAAAAATTGTACATAAGGGCTGTATAGCCATATATACAACTTTTCTACTCTGTGACTTTTGTAAAAATCAAATCAAGTATAATTGTATGAAATTTATCACATTAAATCATGCATACATGGTATAAAACATGTTATGATCATATAATAATACATATAAAATCATATCATGCATTAATCATCAAATTAGTCATTCACAGAGAACTTTTTAAGAATACGTTAATGGAAACTGTAAGAACTTGAATTTAAAAACGTAGGAGAAAGAATTACCCTTGCTAGTTAGTGATGATGATGCAACTAAATTCTTCAATCTCTTCTCTAACTAATTCTCGAGTCTTTTCTCTCAATTTCTCTCTTTTTCTCTCTGGAACTTAGTGTCTTACAAATTAATTATATGAACTGATATGTATATGTAAATTAATATATTATACGCGTAATTAGAAGTCGTGGGTTATGGGTCGTCAGTTAATCCCATAATGGGTTAACTGGCTCCAACCCCCACTAGGGCTTAGTTTGTTTGTCCCTTATTCCTCCTTTCCATTTAATTTAATTAACTTACTATTATATAGTTAATTAATGTCACACCCAATTAAATCAAATAATGCTATTTAAATTAATTAAATAAAATAGCATAAATCTACATTAAATCACATAGTCACATAATTAAAATTCTTATTTATTAATTATGTCTAATCATAAATCTCTAATTAATTATTAAATTAATTAGAATAACATTATGCTTATTAATTATTATATTAATCAAATAAGCTCAATTAAATACATACTTTGAATATAAAAAATTCACCACATTAATTTAACTAATGTGACACATATAATTAAATTACTCTACCACAAATTCATCAATTAATTATTTAACTCAATAATTAAATCATCGAAAAATATTTATTTAATTCAATAAATATTCAAAATAAATTACAAAAATCTTGTTTGTCACATCTTTCCCCCCTTAAAAGGATTCTGTCCCCAGAATCACGGTTCAATTAAATTTCGTCCCGTTACATTCTCCCCCCCCTTACAAAGATTCTGTCCCCAGAATCGCATAAACAAAAAATTAAGTAAATAAATCTGGGTAATTCTTCATCATATGCTCTTCGAGTTCCCACGTAGCTTCTTCAGCATTGTGGTTCCTCCAAATTACCTTAACAGAAGGTATAACTTTATTTCTGAGGACTTGCTCTTTCCTGTCAACAATCTGAACAGGAATTTCTTCATAGGATAAGTCTTTCTCAAAATGTAGGGGTTCATATTCAATCACATGTTTGTAATCGGGTTTGTAGGGGCGTAAAACTGACACATGAAAGACGTTGTGGACATTCTCAAGGGCCGGAGGTAAGGCTACCTCATACGCAACTTCTCCAATCCTTCGCAGCACTTCAAAGGGTCCAATGAACCTTGGGCTCAATTTTCCCTTCTTACCGAATCTGATCTTCCCCTTCCAGGGAGAGACTTTCAAGAACACATAGCTACCCGATTCAAACTCAACGTTCTTACGGTGTGGATCGGCGTATTTCTTCTGCCTATCCTGAGCTGCTACCAGTCTTGTTCTGATCACTTTGACTATCTCTGCTGTCTGCTGTACCAGTTCTGGACCTAGTAGTTGTCTCTCGCCAACTTCATCCCAGTATAGCGGAGTTCTGCATTTTCTTCCGTACAACGCTTCGTAAGGCGGCATACCAATACTAGCGTGGTAACTGTTGTTGTAACCGAATTCCACAAGCGGTAGGTGATCATCCCAATTTCCTTTAAAATCCAT
Organism: Panax stipuleanatus; assembly: GCA_020205555.1. NCBI lineage: Eukaryota > Viridiplantae > Streptophyta > Magnoliopsida > Apiales > Araliaceae > Panax > Panax stipuleanatus. The sequence goes on from CM035115.1 coordinate 95,099,797, forward strand.
GATGCATGCTCTCAACATATCTTCCAATGTCTGGATCGTTCTTTCACTCTGCCCGTCTGTCTGAGGGTGATAAGCCGTACTCATTCTCAACTGTGTCCCCATGCATTCGTGTAGTCGCTTCCAGAAGTTCGATGTGAAGCGCGGATCTCTGTCGGAAATAATTGACACCGGAACTCCGTGCCTCGAAACAATCTCTTTCACATATAACCTTGCCAACTGATCTAAGTTGAATCTGATTTTGATCGGAAGGAAGTGTGCTGATTTCGTCAGTCGGTCAACGATAACCCATACTGCGTCGTAGCCTTTCTGAGTCGTCGGAAGGCTAACCACGAAATCCATCGTAATATGTTCCCATTTCCATTCTGGGATTTCCAGGGGTTGTAGCAAACCACTCGGTCTCTGATGTTCTGCTTTCACTTTCTGACAGGTTAGACACTTTGCAACACACTCAGCAACATCTCGTTTCAAATTCGGCCACCAGAAGTGCTGCCGAAGATCTTGGTACATCTTGGTACTACCGGGGTGAATCGAATATCGTGAGCTATGAGCCTCGCTCAAAATGTTATCCTTAATCTCTGGCACTGACGGTACCCAAACTCTGTTCTCAAATCTCAGTAGTCCCTCACTGTCTATCTTGAATCTCGGTTCGGTTCCTTCAGATATCTTTTTCTTAACCTTTTCACATTCTTCATCCTGAAGTTGAGCTTCCTTAACTTTATCCAATAGGGTTGTACCAGTTTGCATCTGAAACAACTTCTCGTCAATCTCTATCGGATACTTCACTTCCAATTCCAGCTTTTCCATTGCTGAAATTAGCTCCTCCTGAGCAGTCAACATCATCAATTTCTCCCGACCCTTTCTGCTTAAGGCGTCGGCAACCACATTAGCCTTACCCGGATGGTATAAGATTTCACAGTCATAGTCCTTAATTAACTCCAGCCACCTTCTCTGGCGCATATTCAAGTCCTTCTGTGTAAAAATATATTTCAGACTCTTGTGGTCTGTATATATTTCACACTTCTCCCCATAGAGATAGTGTCTCCAAATTTTTAAAGCAAATACCACTGCAGCTAACTCCAAGTCATGGGTCGGATACCCCTTCTCATAGTCTTTCAATTGTCGTGACGCATACGCAATGACCCTGCCGTTTTGCATAAGTACACAGCCAAGTCCTTTATGCGACGCATCACTATAAATCACAAAATTTCCTGTGTCATCCGGAAGGGATAACACAGGTGCCGAACTCAACCTCCTCTTAAGCTCTTGGAAACTTTCCTCACACTTCTCTGTCCAAACGAATTTCGCCTATTTTCTAGTCAAATTCGTCAGCGGAGTTGCGATCTTGGAAAAGTCCTGAATAAATCTTCTATAATAACCCGCCAATCCAAGAAAACTCCTCACTTCCGATGGTGTTTTCGGCTGATCCCAGTTCATCACAGCTTCTACTTTAGAGGGATCTACCGAAATTCCATCCTTGTCGATCACATGTCCAAGAAATTGCACTCTTTCAATCCAGAATTCACATTTAGAAAATTTGGCGTACAACTTCTCTCTTCTCAACGCCTCTAATGTTAACTTCAGATGTTCTACATGTTCTTCCTTGGTCTTCGAGTATACCAAAATATCGTCGATAAAGACCACCACGAATTTGTCCAAAAACGGCTTGAACACTCCATTCATTAAGCCCATGAATGCTGCAGGAGCATTCGTTAGACCAAATGACATTACCAAAAATTCGTAGTGACCATATCGAGTCCTAAATGCTGTCTTTGGAACATCCTCTGGCCTCACCTTCAGCTGATGATAGCCACTCCTCAAGTCTATCTTTGAAAAGTACCTTGCACCCTTCAATTGGTCGAACAGATCGTCGATCCTCGGTAATGGATATCTATTCTTAATTGTGACCTTATTCAGTTCTCTGTAGTCGATGCAAAGCCGCATCGTCCCGCCCTTCTTCTTCACAAACAACACCGGCGCTCCCCACGGCGATACGCTTGGTTGGATGTACTTCTTGTCCAGTAACTCTTGTAGTTGTACCATTAACTCTTTCATCTCTACCGGAGCCATCCGGTATGGTGCCTTCGATATTGGGGCCGTCCCTGGCGCCAAATCGATCACAAACTCAACCTCTCTGTCTGGCGGAAGTCCTGGCAGATCATCCGGAAATACGTCTAAGAAGTCCCTCACGACTGGTATATCCTCTAATTTCGGATTTTCTTTACGACTATCGACTATGTAGGCTAAATATCCTACACAGCCTTGTCTTAACAACTTTTTGGCCTGCATCATCGTCAGACAACTCGCTTGTCTAGGCGATTTACTGCCATAAAACACAACCTTTGACGGGGTCATAAGGTTGATACACTTCCTCTGGCAATCAATTACAGCCCCATAATTGACTAGCCAATCCATTCCCAGAATAACATCGAATTCCCCAAGCCTAATCGGGATAAGATCTACGTTCATAATGTTACCCTTAATATCTACTCTACAGTTCTTGTGTACATACTTAACAGGGATTACTTCTCTATTCGCAATCTCTATATTCATGGGGTATTCTAACTCGTCCATAGGAAGTTCTAAGTTCTTAGCAAAGTCATCGGATATAAATGAACAAGTAGCACCCGAATCAAATAGTACATAAGCATTAACTTTATTGATCGGAATGATACCTGACACCACATCGCGAGACTGCACAGCATCCTGCACGGTCATGTTGAAGGTCCTGGCGGTTGGTCGGTTGGTTGCGGTTTGTCCCGTGATAGTTAAAGCACTTCCACCGCTGTTTCCCCTGTTTCCACCTGATCCTTCCCTTCCAGATCCCTTCTTGGGACAGTCCCTTGCCAGATGGTCCTTTGAGCCGCAAGTGAAGCAAGCGCCCTTCTTTGGGTTCGGACAGTTAGGTGCTATGTGGCCTTCCTGACCACAATTATAGCATACTTATTTTCCCTTCATATAGACCCCCAGGTGAGCTTTCCCGCAGGTCGAACAAGCTTCGATCCTCTTTTTCTGACCACCTTGCTGATTCCCAGTCGATGAGTTATCATTCCACCTCCTCCTCTGATTATTACTCCCTCCCGTGTTGCTACCACTAGCCTTGTTAATTCCTTCACCTTCACTCTTCTTCTTTTTCTGATCTTAGTTATACTTTGTAACTGCATCACTCCCGCCTTCAGCGAGAATGGCCTTCTCCAACACCCCAGCAAAAGTGTTCAATTGGAACATTGACACTTTGCTATACAACCAGGGCTTCAGGCCCTGTTCAAACCTCCTTGCCTTCCTCTGATCGGTGTGCACTTGATACGTGGCAAACCTAGCCAACTCATTGAATTTCGCCGCATATTCTGGTACGGACATATTTCCCTGTTTCAGTTCCAAGAACTGGACCTCCATTTGATTCTGCGAGCTGGTCGGAAAGTACATCTCGAAGAACATCTCCTTGAACCTCTCCCAGGTAATCACACCTTCACCTCCCCGGACCTTATTCGCTTGCCACCAATAGCTGGCCTCAGATTTCAGCATGAACGTGGCATAGGCGGTTTTCTGGTCCTCTCTGACTCTGGCGACGTCAAAAACTTTTTCCATCTCCATGACCCAGGTTTGAGCTTCTATCGGGTTCATGGTGCCTTTAAACTCTGGCGGTCCCACCGCCTTGAAGTCCTTGAACGTTGTGTTCGGTGGAGCTTGAGGTTGGTTGTTAAGCGCTCCAGCAAGTAAGTTCGCCAACTGCTGAACGGGGTTAGCATTGGCGTCGTTGTTGTTGTTAGTTGACCCTTCTTGGGCCTGTTGACGGTTAGATCGTCTCCTTGGCGGCATTTTACTGTTAAGAAATACGCGTATTAGAACTTTATTCAATCTTTTAAATATCTAAGGCTTAACTTAAACATTTAGACACAATCAGTCAACACATTATCTCAAATAAACTCTGATATATTACTAAATCAAAAGTTTTAACATAATATGATAGCATCACTGCTATTTACATCAACTATCCTGAGATAAAGAATCTACAGGATTTAAAACATAAAATATTCCTCTGTTTATAAACACATTGGAATTTACATTATTAACTACCAGATAGGTTTCACAAAATCAAATGTTCCTATCACTGCCCATTAAGGCGACGAACAGCTTTGTCACGCTCTTCTTCCATAATCCGGGACATCGTCCTGCGATCTAGCATGTACGACGGTAGTCCTTCGAACTGAATTGGGTACCTCATAACCCGATCCTGGGCCTCGTCAATTGCATACTGAAGTGTAGAGTACGTCTCCTCAAGTCTGGCCTTCTTCGCCCAACAGTTGTCTTCTGCGAGATCTGCTCGTCGTGATTCCCTTACCCAAGCTTCCTCTGCTATGGCCAGCCTTGCTGATTTCTCTTTTAGTTCATTCCTCAATTCCTCAATTTCCTCTGACTTCTGCTCGGTTTGGCCTTTCTCGTGAACCAAATTCCACTCTACATTTCCCAAACGTGTGTGAAGAGCCTCAACCTCTCCATCCCTCAGCTCGATGGTAGACTGTTGAGTAACCGACCGCTCCCTCAGCTCCTGAACAGTCTCCCTCAGCTCCTGAACAGTATCACGTAACTCTATGTTACGGTCATACAGCTCGTCATACATCTCGGCACTGATAGAGCTCGGCGGGAACTCTTCAGGGTCTTCCTCCTCCTCTTCGGCTGCCTCAGCCTGAACCTCAATCTCCTCAGGGTCTTCCTCAGAGTCCTCCTCTGAATCAGACACCGGCACATACTCTTGACCAATGACTGTGATCAAGGGTGATGGCTCTCGTCGGACTAACTGCTCCCAAACTACGTGGATATCTCGGGGCTCCTCCTCTCTAGCCTCTAGGGGTACAAGGTCCCTGGACTGACTAGGTTCTCCAGCATTCGTCATCCTGACAAATAAAATTTTAAGTTTTAGTAATTACGTGATGCTAATCGAGACTCGAATATATAAGTATAAGCACGTAGCACATAAGGTAAGTTATTATCTTTCTTAGAACTCGATAAGAGTTATCATAACGTAGCACATAAGTTTTTTAGGGTTAGCTGGGTACTATCGAAGATTCATCCAAGATTTTTCTAAGATAGCAACCCCGCTGACCAATTTGACTAGAAAGACGGTGAAATTTGTATGGACCGACAAATGTGAAGAGAGTTTTCAGGAATTGAAGAAGAGATTGAGCGAAGCACCTGTATTATCATTACCAGATGATGCGGGAAATTTTGTGGTGTATAGTGATGCATCGCACAAGGGACTTGGCTGTGTGCTTATGCAGCACGGCAAGGTCATTGCATATGCATCACGACAATTGAAGGATTACGAAAAACGATACCCTACTCATAACTTAGAGTTAGCGGCAGTAGTTTTTGCGTTAAAGATATGGAGGCATTATTTGTACGGAGAAAAATGTGAGATATACACGGACCATAAAAGTCTGAAGTATATCTTCACACAGAAGGAGTTGAACATGCGGCAGAGGAGGTGGTTAGAATTAATCAAAGACTATGATTGCGATATTCTTTATCACCCGGGGAAGGCGAATGTGGTTGCCGACGCTCTGAGCAGGAAAGGAAGGGAGAAATTGTTTAATTTGACGGCTCAGGAAGAATTGATAAGAGAGATGTAGAAATTGGAAATAGAAGTGAAAGAACCAGAGAAGCTTGGAGAGAAGTTGTCTATAACGGAAGCTCATCCGACATTGTTGGACAGAGTAAAGGAAGCTCAGAAAAAGGATGAAGAGTGTGAGAAAATCCGAAAGAGGATCACAGAAAATGAAGAAGAGAAATTTCGAATGGATAAAGACGGTATCTTGAGATTTGAAGAAAGAGTATGGGTACCAGCGGTAACCAAGTTGAGGGAAGAGGTTTTGCACGAGGCACACAATACGACATATTTCGTTCATCCGGGAGGCACAAAGATGTACCAAGATCTAAGACAACATTTTTGGTGGCCTAATGTGAAACGGGAAGTCGCAGAGTGCGTCAATAGATGTTTGACTTGCCAACGCGTTAAAGCAGAGCATCAACGGCCGAGTGGTTTACTACGACTGTTAGAAATACCATAGTGGAAATGGGAGCATATTACCATGGACTTCGTGGTAGGACTTCCAGTTACACAGAAAGGTTATGATGCCATTTGGGTTATCGTAGATCGACTAACAAAGACCGCACATTTTCTACCAATCAAGATCCACTACAGTTTGAATCAGTTAGCGAGCCTATACGTAAAAGAAATTGTCTCACGACATGGAGTGCCGGTGTCTATTGTCTCTGATCGAGATCCGCGCTTCACGTCCAATTTTTGGAAGAGTTTGCAAGAGAGAATGGGAACACAGTTGAGGTTGAGTACTGCTTACCATCCTCAGACAGACAGACAGAGTGAGCGAACTATACAAACGCTGGAGGATATGCTTAGGACTTGCGTGATGGATTTTAAGGGAAATTGGGACAACCACCTACCCTTAGTAGAATTCGCATATAATAATAGCTACCATGCAAGTATCGGCATGCCACAGTACGAAGCTCTTTACGGAAGAAAATGCAGAACGCCATTATGTTGGGACGAAGTCGGAGAACGACGAATACTCGGACCAGAGTTAGTACAACAAACCGCAGACGTGGTGACAGTGATAAGAGCCAGATTAGTAGCAGCTCAAGATCGCCAGAAGAAATACGCAGATTTGCATCGGCAGGACCGAGACTTCAAAGTCGGTAGTTTTGTCTTCTTGAAAGTATCTCCATGGAAAGGAAAGATCCGTTTCGGCAAGAAAGGAAAATTGAGTCCAAGATTTATAGGACCGTTCGAGATACTGAAGCGAGTGGGCGAAGTGGCATACAAAGTTGCGTTACCACCCGAGTTGGAGCACATCCACAACGTATTTCACATTTCCGTGTTGCGACCGTACAAGGCCTACTACAAACATGTGATTTCTTACGAGCCCATTCAAGTGGAGAAGAACTTGGCGTATGAAGAAATTCCTGTCCAGATATTAGATAGGAAAGAGCAAACCTTGAGAAATAAAATTATTTCGTCTGTAAAAGTACTTTGGCGTAACCACGATGTCGAGGAGGCAACGTGGGAATTAGAAGATAGGATAATGAGGGATTATCCCCAATTATTTGTGTAACCTCCTAGCAATTCCGGGACGGAATTTTTATAAGGGGGGAGGATGTAATACCCGAGAATTTTCATATATTATTAAATAAATATATTAATGGGAATGAGAATTTATTTGAATATAATGATTTTGTGTTATGAGAATGATTAATTCAATTATATTAAATTGAATAATTATAATAATTGAGAAATTGAATGAATTTACGATAAACTCGATGAAATGCCTTGTGTGGCACAGTGACGTAATATAAGAATGATTATATTAATTTAAGCGAACAATTAATCTATATTAATTGTTATTGTAGAATATTAATTAATTGTTGAGAATTATTAATGATTATATTAATTAACGAATGAATTATTAAGTAAACAATTAATCTATATTAATTGTTAATTGCTATTGTAAAATATTAGTTGATGGTTATGGAATATTAACTGTGATTGATTAATAATACGTGATTATTATTATTGCAAGAAATATAATAATAATAAGCAATGTATGATATTTTATCATATAAATTAATAATCAATGAGGAATGGATTAATTAATATTATTGTTAATTAATCAATGAGATAAATAAATTATTTATTTGACACTATGAATAATAAAACAAATAAGTAAGTTATTAATATAATAAGATTATATTAATTGATATGTGCAAATGTGCAATACTTGAATGTATAAAGTATATAGAATACAACTATATTATATAGTGTAATGAGACACTTAAGTGCGACCATGCATGTATATATAAACTATAATGCAATGTGATTATATTATGTACATAAACTATATAGTAAAGTTATTAAATTATGAGAGTTACATGAAATGCCTATGTGACAATGTAAATATACATTAAAGTGAGACATCATGAGTATGTGGTAGATAATTTAATAATACATGGATTATATGATGTGAATAGATATATATATCCCCATGTGCTACCATGTAATGTTGTTAGGATATTTAAGTCTATGTGTGCCCTAAATGAATTTAAACCTAAGAAATATATACATGCTTATTTAACTCAAGTATCAACCATATGTACATGAAATGCTATTCTTGAAATGCTGAGATATAAGTATTGTCCCATATTGAGTGTCCAAATTTCCCCATCTCTTCTCCCACGTGAATAGCCAATGATCTAAGCTACTCCTTCATCATTTCTCTTCCTAGCTAGCATTGAGGGTGATAATGACAAGGGGTGTGGGTTGAGGTGGTGGTTGGACACTATTCCATCAACTCCCCTCAATCCTCTAGTTCTTCATTTCCCCCATTGTTTCAAACCTTGGGGCAATTGCTTTGTATGGATATTGAATTCTCCTATAAATACCAAGCCTCTCTTCATTTTCTATGTTGCTAAAATTTGTGCTAAGTTGATATAGAGAGAGTATTGTGAGTTTATAATCTGAATTTGAGAACAAGTCTTGTGCAAGTTTGAGCTCAAGAGGTATAACCTCTAAACCCATTTAAATTTCAATTCATAGAGATTACATGATATTGTTGAAATTAGTGTGTGATAAGCTGCTAGCATAAGTTGTTAAGTATATCTATGTGTCAGGAATGTAAAGTGATGGTAGGCAAGCATGCTAGCTAAGTACATTATGAGAAATTCTGAAGCTCTGCAATAACAGAACATCTTCTGGTCTGGAACGGGAGCCGCGCGGCCGCGCGTCTCCCTAGTACAATTTGGGCGCGGCCGCGCGCCACTGCAGAATTTGTTGATGATTTCTTTTATATCTTCTGATGTGTTGAGCATGATGTATTGTTAGGATGTGAATATAACTCACATTAACATATGGAATAAGGTTATTAGGTTATAGCAATCCATGCTAGTTGTTTTAGTTGAATATTTCAAAGAAAACTTAAAGATATGAAAAGAGAAACTTTGATATGTTGGCCCTATATTGATGTCTGACTTTGAGTCATGTTTGTATGACCTAGGAACACATGATATGAATGTCGACTTGCGTATCTAAGCTCCATAATGTAACTTGAGCATGTGAACCTCAATAGTGAACCTCTCCAACGAAAACACAAGCGTTGAACATGGACTCTAACATGTTATATTAGGATTCTAGGTTCTGATTTTTGAGCATGTTATACGACCTTAAAATGCGTGTCAAACATGTTAACGTATGAATCTAGATAGCATGAGCATGTTAGGCCTTATTAGTGAGCTTTACTAATGAAAATACGAACTTTGAACGTAAATGTTAACATGCTACTTTGAGAGTTAGAATCTGATATTTGTGAACATGTTTGATGATACTCTTAGACTCACTCATATATCATAAATGTATATGTGCCATGCTTAGGTGTCGTAACTCAAGTAAAGCATAAACGAAGCATATTTCAAACCAAAACGATGCTAATTGCACATATGCGATATGAATACTCACAAGCATGTCTAATGTGAGTTATATGACTACCTTATATGTTTAAGAAGCAAGCATGTTAGACTTTGTGGTTTCATGACCTTGAATGGCTTTAAATTATTGAAAGTGTTAACTTAGAATCTATTGCATGTATGATTGGAACAAGGAAAGGTTGTATACACATAAAAGTATTCTTTAAACATGTATACACGGTACGTGATATTATATGATGTACTTGAACCCGATTTTGACGGTTAACTTATGAGAATGACATAACTTGCTAAAATGAAATATATTTAGTATTGGTTGTAGTCTTATGTGATATTAATAATATGCGAATATGTTTGCTAATTGTGGTAGTCTCACATGATAGTAACGATGTATGAATATGATCAACTTGAGAAAAGAGGAAGTTAAGGGTAGAAATTATATTCTATATAACTGTGTAGCTAGGTTAAAACTTAGCTTATGTGTTGATCGTATATTCGAAGATAAAATGTGAAGTTAAATTATATGACTAATGACTATCATTACGATAGGAATTCGAAAGTGTTGACTAGCTTTACGTGAGTAAACTACGCATAAGGCAAGTATCCTAAACCCTTGCATTACTTTATTCAACGGATATCGTAAGCGAGTATCTAAAACTTATCTCTTTGGATACAAGTATTCTATCTTTGTATGTTGCGAACTAGTTTCCTACTTAATTGTTTGAATTGAATTAGCATACTTGAACTCTTATTTCATTAAAGCTATTATTCATGTTGAACTTAGTATTGTTCTTGAATATTGTGAAAGTGTCTATGCCATTTGATTCGGCTAGACTTATGTTATTAAAAAATGACCCAAACTAATTGATTGGTGCGGGATCTTGTATTTGACTGAGAAGAACAACCTTCTTTGAAGGGAATATATAATTGTCGGAGAACCGACGTGCACACTTGAGTATGATTGATTGTTATGCATAACGATGGAACTTTAGGCTGATCACCTGTTGTACCTGTTTTTATTGGATTTTCAGTTTATTACTGTCAATTCTAGTAGAAGTTCATAGTCCTTAGTGACTGCTCAGTATTCAATTATTTAAAATCTTGAATTGACGTATTATTGAATCATATTGATATTATTCTGTCCTTAGCGACTGTTATTGAGAACTGTTGATATTCTTGTTATCCTTGAACTATCAAACCTTGTTATACCTTTTCGAGAATTGGGAATCTTATTACTCACCCTTATTATATATTACTTGCTGGGCAATTTGTGCTCATTCTTGCTTTCCCTAAAACATTTCAGTTAAGGCAGAGCATGGCGAACCTTCGGGCGTTGATAAGGGCAAGGGCAAGGCTACCAATTAGCTTGTCTCTTATATGTTTTAAATATTTTAATGTTATATTAAGATGATGTAGTAAGACTGGTTTTGATTATGTTTAAGCTTAAGTTAGGTTATGTAATAAGTCGTTAATTGATATTATTATGTAATCTATTAAGTACTGTAGGTTGCGAGACTTGGGGGAATAATTATAATAAATCATTGTAAATTATTCTAGAATAGATTTTCCGCTGTGATCGTGTGATATTTAGTTATTATTATCGTAATGTATTACCATGAGCACGTGATGAACCGAATTCGAGAGACCAAGTGGCGGTCCTGGAATTTGGGGGCGTCACAGGTTGGTATCAAAGCTGTAGTTATAAACCTTAGGAACGAGTGTCCTTAGACTATAACTTAGGCGAACTTAGAAGTTAGGAAGGAGATAAAACTCATGTAGAGTTTTCCTTGAGAGACTTAGTCTGTTATGAAATGTAACTTCATTCTATACAATGAACTTATGTTTTATTTAACATTCTAATGGAGTTGCTGTTTGTTTGTCTCGTGTTTGTGATTGTAGGATGACAGACACAGGGGTACCTAGTAGAGTGGCAGAGGAGGAGCCCAGGGATATACACGTAGTATACGAGGCACCTCTAGAGGCTACACCAGTGCAGGCTGTTGCACCATTCGAGTCTGACGATGAGGACGAGATTGAGATAGAGTCTGATCTGGAGGAGGAGCCGATGGAGTACGAGCCGATGGAGGATGAGCCAGTAGAGAACTCTGATGAGGCCACTATAGAGGAACAGATGTTAGGAGAGTATGAGGAGCGGATCCTAGAGTTAGACTGCAGAGTTCAAGAGTTGGAGGCAGAGGCCCAAGAGAGAGAGTCCGAGTTCCAGAAACTGAGGGACGAGGACCATCAGAGGAAGCTGGCTATGCAGGAGTTAGAGGTGGAGATTACCTACCGTAGGGAGGCAGGGATCCAGATGAGGACTCTGTTTCACAGGTCAGTGGCTCGGAACGTGGATCTGGCAGGAAAGCTGGAAGAAGTTGAGCAGAGGGAACTGAGTGAGAAGACTGAGAAAGAGGCACTCCGTACTCAGCTAGAGTTGGAGGTGATGGATAGGTTACACTTCGAGGAGAAGTGGGAAGCGTCCAATGAGAGAGCTGACGACCTTGAGGACGAGGTCAGGTGCAAGAAGAGAAAGATGAACAAGATGGGGTATGTGTTCCGTTCAACTTTTGAAAGGGTGATTGATGGTGTGTACCACTACCCGGCAGAACAGGGACAGACTCTACATACCTTGAGCCGAGAGCTGGTTGTGTATATAGCACAGTTAGAGTACAAGAGCGCAGTGGAGCGCGGGATGATGTGATGAGATTTCCTTAGTCAGTCTAGTGGTAGTACTAGTTGTGTCTTTATGTATTGTATATACTATGTTGTAATTCCGATCTTTTGTGTAAGATGTGGGATAATGATGTAAACCCCGAGTTAGCTTTTGTTAGAGGGGTAGTATGGTGGTAGGTTGATATATTCCCCATCTTTTGTGATATTAGGGGATATATGTGATAACATTTATAGCAGTATGCTAGGAAAATCATGTAATGAAACGATTTGGCATATGAATATAAATGAAGTTTATTTCGGAAACGTGTTATAGATTTATTCTTTTAGTATTAGAAGAAATACTTAAGTAATATACTTGAATAATAATAAAATGGAAACTTGTGATGCAGATAATGCCGCCCAGACGTAGATTGACTGCACCCGAAGAATCTATTAACAACGAGAGGGAACAAGTAGACCCGATCCAGAAACTGGTAGACTTGTTAGGAGAAGCCTTAAGGGGAAGGAACAATGAACCCGTTCGCCCGAACCCTCAGACTGTGCCAGTAACAACCTTTAAAGACTTTAAGAGTGTAGGACCCCCAGAGTTCGAGGGAACAACCGACCCAATCGTCGCACAAACGTGGATCAAAGAGATCGAAAAAGCTTTCACTATAGCTAGCGTAGGCGAAGATCAGAAGACGGTGTTTGCCACGTACATGATGAGGGGAGAAGCGAACTACTGGTGGGAGGCTAATCAACAAAGAGCTGGAGAAGGGATAATAGCTTGGGACAAGTTTAAGACGCTGTTCTTCGAGAATTACTTCCCGAAGAGTATGAAGAATAGGATGGAGGTGAAATTCCTAGAGTTCAAACAAGGTGAGATGACGGTGGCGCAATACGCGGCTAGGTTTAACGAACTAGCACGATTTGCGGAGCACCAAGTTGGTGATGAAGAGAGAAAGGCTAGACATTTCGAACAAGGGTTGAAGCCGTGGCTGTTCAATAAGGTATCAGTTCTTCAAATTGATTCCTTTGCAACATTACTAGAGAAGGCAATCATTGCGGAAGGTGGCAGTGAGGCCTTAAGTCTGTATAACAAAGAAAAGAAAGGAAAGAATGCTGGAGGAGAGAATCGTACGGGAGGAAGCAGTAGCGGAGGAAGCAACTTGGGAAAGAGAAAGTGGGAGAATAACAACAACAACAAAAATAACAATAATCAATCAGGGAATTTTCGTGGAGGTTTCAAGAAGAGGGCTGAAGGATGCCCGAAATGTGGGAAGAATCATCAGGGCGAGTGCTGGAAGGGACGTGGCACTTGCTACAACTGCGGACAGGAAGGGCACATCTCGCCCAACTGTCCGAAACCAAAGAAGATACAAGGATGCTTTGCGTGTGGCTCGACGGAGCACCGAATTAAGGGCTGCCCAAAGAAGGGAAGTGGCGGGGGTAGTAATCAGCAAGGAGGCAACAAGCTGATGATCAGTGGACCGGCACAATCCAACCGCCCAACCGCCAGAACCTTTAACATGACCGTCCAAGATGCCGTGGCTGCGAAGGACGTGGTGTCAGGTATAATCCCAATCAATGATATAAATGTTTATGTATTATTTGATTCGGGTGCCACCTGTTCTTTTGTATCTGAAGAATTTTCTAGTAGACTTAGTACACCCCGAGAACGATTAGAAAATCATTTGATCATAGAAGTTGCTAATAAGGAAGTGATCCCTGTAGAATACATTTATCGATATTGTCACGCAAACATTAGAGAACATGAACTGAGCGTAGACTTGATTCCTATTAGATTGGGAGAATTTGACGTAATACTGGGAATGGATTGGTTGTATAACCATGCTGCGATAATTGACTGTCAGAACAAATGTGTGAACCTTCAGACTCCGAGTAAGTCTAAGGTAGTGTTTTATGGTAGCTCATCGCTTAAGCAATCGTGTTGCGTTACGATGATGCAGGCCAAGAAATTGTTAAGGAAAGGATGCGTAGGATATTTAGCTTACATCGTTGATACTCAGAAAAAGGGAGTAGAAATTAAGGATATATCCGTAGTGAATGAATTTCTAGATGTGTTTCCAGACGATCTGCCTGGTCTTCCGCCAGACAGAGAAATCGAATTCAGAATAGACTTAGCACCGGGAATGGCACCGATTTCGAAAGCTCCATATCGTATGGCGCCAGTAGAAATGAAGGAATTGATGATACAATTACAAGAGTTGTTGGATAAAAGTTACATTCGACCGAGTGTTTCTCCTTGGGGAGCACCAGTACTATTCGTTAAAAAGAAGGACGGATCGATGAGACTCTGTATCGATTATCGAGAATTGAACAGAGTAACGATCAAGAACCGATATCCGCTACCGAGGATAGACGACTTATTTGATCAACTGAAGGGAGCAAAGTGTTTCTCAAAGATCGACCTACGAACAGGATATCATCAACTGAAAGTGAGGGATGAGGACATACCAAAGACTGCGTTTCGAACCCGTTATGGACACTACGAGTTTTTGGTAATGTCATTTGGATTGACTAATGCTCCGGCAGCATTTATGGACTTGATGAACTGAGTTTTCAAGCCATACTTGGATAAATTTGTAGTGGTTTTTATCGACGACATTTTGATCTACTCGAAGACAGAGGAAGAACACGCCGAACATCTAAAGATTGTTTTGGAGGCACTAAGGAAGGAGAAGATGTATGCAAAATTTTCTAAGTGCGAATTTTGGATGGAGAAGGTTCAATTCTTAGGCCACGTGGTGGATAAGAATGGAATCGCTGTAGACCCTGCGAAGGTTGAAGCAGTAAGTAATTGGGAACAACCGAGAACACCGACAGAGGTAAGAAGTTTTTTAGGGTTAGCTGGGTACTATCGAAGATTCATCCAAGATTTTTCTAAGATAGCAACCCCGCTGACCAATTTGACTAGAAAGACGGTGAAATTTGTATGGATCGACAAATGTGAAGAGAGTTTTCAGGAATTGAAGAAGAGATTGAGCGAAGCACCTGTATTATCATTACCAGATGATGCGGGAAATTTTGTGGTGTATAGTGATGCATCGCACAAGGGACTTGGCTGTGTGCTTATGCAGCACGGCAAGGTCATTGCATATGCATCACGACAATTGAAGGATTACGAAAAACAATACCCTACTCATAACTTAGAGTTAGCGGCAGTAGTTTTTGCGTTAAAGATATGGAGGCATTATTTGTACGGAGAAAAATGTGAGATATACACGGACCATAAAAGTCTGAAGTATATCTTCACACAGAAGGAGTTGAACATGCGGCAGAGGAGGTGGTTAGAATTAATCAAAGACTATGATTGCGATATTCTTTATCACCCGGGGAAGGCGAATGTGGTTGCCGACGCTCTGAGCAGGAAAGGAAGGGAGAAATTGTTTAATTTGACGACTCAGGAAGAATTGATAAGAGAGATGTAGAAATTGGAAATAGAAGTGAAAGAACCAGAGAAGCTTGGAGAGAAGTTGTCTATAACGGAAGCTCATCCGACATTGTTGGACAGAGTAAAGGAAGCTCAGAAAAAGGATGAAGAGTGTGAGAAAATCCGAAAGAGGATCACAGAAAATGAAGAAGAGAAATTTCGAATGGATAAAGACGGTATCTTGAGATTTGAAGAAAGAGTATGGGTACCAGCGGTAACCAAGTTGAGGGAAGAGGTTTTGCACGAGGCACACAATACGACATATTTCGTTCATCCGGGAGGCACAAAGATGTACCAAGATCTAAGACAACATTTTTGGTGGCCTAATGTGAAACGGGAAGTCGCAGAGTGCGTCAATAGATGTTTGACTTGCCAACGCGTTAAAGCAGAGCATCAACGGCCGAGTGGTTTACTACGACTGTTAGAAATACCATAGTGGAAATGGGAGCATATTACCATGGACTTCGTGGTAGGACTTCCAGTTACACAGAAAGGTTATGATGCCATTTGGGTTATCGTAGATCGACTAACAAAGACCGCACATTTTCTACCAATCAAGATCCGCTACAGTTTGAATCAGTTAGCGAGCCTATACGTAAAAGAAATTGTCTCACGACATGGAGTGCCGGTGTCTATTGTCTCTGATCGAGATCCGCGCTTCACGTCCAATTTTTGGAAGAGTTTGCAAGAGAGAATGGGAACACAGTTGAGGTTGAGTACTGCTTACCATCCTCAGACAGACAGACAGAGTGAGCGAACTATACAAACGCTGGAGGATATGCTTAGGACTTGCGTGATGGATTTTAAGGGAAATTGGGACAACCACCTACCCTTAGTAGAATTCGCATATAATAATAGCTACCATGCAAGTATCGGCATGCCACAGTACGAAGCTCTTTACGGAAGAAAATGCAGAACGCCATTATGTTGGGACGAAGTCGGAGAACGACGAATACTCGGACCAGAGTTAGTACAACAAACCGCAGACGTGGTGACAGTGATAAGAGCCAGATTAGTAGCAGCTCAAGATCGCCAGAAGAAATACGCAGATTTGCATCGGCAGGACCGAGACTTCAAAGTCGGTAGTTTTGTCTTCTTGAAAGTATCTCCATGGAAAGGAAAGATCCGTTTCAGCAAGAAAGGAAAATTGAGTCCAAGATTTATAGGACCGTTCGAGATACTGAAGCGAGTGGGCGAAGTGGCATACAAAGTTGCGTTACCACCCGAGTTGGAGCACATCCACAACGTATTTCACATTTCCGTGTTGCGACCGTACAAGGCCGACTACAAACATGTGATTTCTTACAAGCCCATTCAAGTGGAGAAGAACTTGGCGTATGAAGAAATTCCTGTCCAGATATTAGATAGGAAAGAGCAAACCTTGAGAAATAAAATTATTTCGTCTGTAAAAGTACTTTGGCGTAACCACGATGTCGAGGAGGCAACGTGGGAATTAGAAGATAGGATAATGAGGGATTATCCCCAATTATTTGTGTAACCTCCTAGCAATTCCGGGACGGAATTTTTATAAGGGGGGAGGATGTAATACCCGAGAATTTTCATATATTATTAAATAAATATATTAATGGGAATGAGAATTTATTTGAATATAATGATTTTGTGTTATGAGAATGATTAATTCAATTATATTAAATTGAATAATTATAATAATTGAGAAATTGAATGAATTTACGATAAACTCGATGAAATGCCTTGTGTGGCACAATGACGTAATATAAGAATGATTATATTAATTTAAGCGAACAATTAATCTATATTAATTGTTATTGTAGAATATTAATTAATTGTTGAGAATTATTAATGATTATATTAATTAACGAATGAATTATTAAGTAAACAATTAATCTATATTAATTGTTAATTGCTATTGTAAAATATTAGTTGATGGTTATGGAATATTAACTGTGATTGATTAATAATACGTGATTATTATTATTGCAAGAAATATAATAATAATAAGCAATGTATGATATTTTATCATATAAATTAATAATCAATGAGGAATGGATTAATTAATATTATTGTTAATTAATCAATGAGATAAATAAATTATTTATTTGACACTATGAATAATAAAACAAATAAGTAAGTTATTAATATAATAAGATTATATTAATTGATATGTGCAAATGTGCAATACTTGAATGTATAAAGTATATAGAATACAACTATATTATATAGTGTAATGAGACACTTAAGTGCGACCATGCATGTATATATAAACTATAATGCAATGTGATTATATTATGTACATAAACTATATAGTAAAGTTATTAAATTATGAGAGTTACATGAAATGCCTATGTGACAATGTAAATATACATTAAAGTGAGACATCATGAGTATGTGGTAGATAATTTAATAATACATGGATTATATGATGTGAATAGATATATATATCCCCATGTGCTACCATGTAATGTTGTTAGGATATTTAAGTCTATGTGTGCCCTAAATGAATTTAAACCTAAGAAATATATACATGCTTATTTAACTCAAGTATCAACCATATGTACATGAAATGCTATTCTTGAAATGCTGAGATATAAGTATTGTCCCATATTGAGTGTCCAAATTTCCCCATCTCTTCTCCCACGTGAATAGCCAATGATCTAAGCTACTCCTTCATCATTTCTCTTCCTAGCTAGCATTGAGGGTGATAATGACAAGGGGTGTGGGTTGAGGTGGTGGTTGGACACTATTCCATCAACTCCCCTCAATCCTCTAGTTCTTCATTTCCCCCATTGTTTCAAACCTTGGGGCAATTGCTTTGTATGGATATTGAATTCTCCTATAAATACCAAGCCTCTCTTCATTTTCTATGTTGCTAAAATTTGTGCTAAGTTGATATAGAGAGAGTATTGTGAGTTTATAATCTGAATTTGAGAACAAGTCTTGTGCAAGTTTGAGCTCAAGAGGTATAACCTCTAAACCCATTTAAATTTCAATTCATAGAGATTACATGATATTGTTGAAATTAGTGTGTGATAAGCTGCTAGCATAAGTTGTTAAGTATATCTATGTGTCAGGAATGTAAAGTGATGGTAGGCAAGCATGCTAGCTAAGTACATTATGAGAAATTCTGAAGCTCTGCAATAACAGAACATCTTCTGGTCTGGAACGGGAGCCGCGCGGCCGCGCGTCTCCCTAGTACAATTTGGGCGCGGCCGCGCGCCACTGCAGAATTTGTTGATGATTTCTTTTATATCTTCTGATGTGTTGAGCATGATGTATTGTTAGGATGTGAATATAACTCACATTAACATATGGAATAAGGTTATTAGGTTATAGCAATCCATGCTAGTTGTTTTAGTTGAATATTTCAAAGAAAACTTAAAGATATGAAAAGAGAAACTTTGATATGTTGGCCCTATATTGATGTCTGACTTTGAGTCATGTTTGTATGACCTAGGAACACATGATATGAATGTCGACTTGCGTATCTAAGCTCCATAATGTAACTTGAGCATGTGAACCTCAATAGTGAACCTCTCCAACGAAAACACAAGCGTTGAACATGGACTCTAACATGTTATATTAGGATTCTAGGTTCTGATTTTTGAGCATGTTATACGACCTTAAAATGCGTGTCAAACATGTTAACGTATGAATCTAGATAGCATGAGCATGTTAGGCCTTATTAGTGAGCTTTACTAATGAAAATACGAACTTTGAACGTAAATGTTAACATGCTACTTTGAGAGTTAGAATCTGATATTTGTGAACATGTTTGATGATACTCTTAGACTCACTCATGTATCATAAATGTATATGTGCCATGCTTAGGTGTCGTAACTCAAGTAAAGCATAAACGAAGCATATTTCAAACCAAAACGATGCTAATTGCACATATGCGATATGAATACTCACAAGCATGTCTAATGTGAGTTATATGACTACCTTATATGTTTAAGAAGCAAGCATGTTAGACTTTGTGGTTTCATGACCTTGAATGGCTTTAAATTATTGAAAGTGTTAACTTAGAATCTATTGCATGTATGATTGGAACAAGTAAAGGTTGTATACACATAAAAGTATTCTTTAAACATGTATACACGGTACGTGATATTATATGATGTACTTGAACCCGATTTTGACGGTTAACTTATGAGAATGACATAACTTGCTAAAATGAAATATATTTAGTATTGGTTGTAGTCTTATGTGATATTAATAATATGCGAATATGTTTGCTAATTGTGGTAGTCTCACATGATAGTAACGATGTATGAATATGATCAACTTGAGAAAAGAGGAAGTTAAGGGTAGAAATTATATTCTATATAACTGTGTAGCTAGGTTAAAACTTAGCTTATGTGTTGATCGTATATTCGAAGATAAAATGTGAAGTTAAATTATATGACTAATGACTATCATTACGATAGGAATTCGAAAGTGTTGACTAGCTTTACGTGAGTAAACTACGCATAAGGCAAGTATCCTAAACCCTTGCATTACTTTATTCAACGGATATCGTAAGCGAGTATCTAAAACTTATCTCTTTGGATACAAGTATTCTATCTTTGTATGTTGCGAACTAGTTTCCTACTTAATTGTTTGAATTGAATTAGCATACTTGAACTCTTATTTCATTAAAGCTATTATTCATGTTGAACTTAGTATTGTTCTTGAATATTGTGAAAGTGTCTATGCCATTTGATTCGGCTAGACTTATGTTATTGAAAAATGACCCAAACTAATTGATTGGTGCGGGATCTTGTATTTGACTGAGAAGAACAACCTTCTTTGAAGGGAATATATAATTGTCGGAGAACCGACGTGCACACTTGAGTATGATTGATTGTTATGCATAACGATGGAACTTTAGGCTGATCACCTGTTGTACCTGTTTTTATTGGATTTTCAGTTTATTACTGTCAATTCTAGTAGAAGTTCATAGTCCTTAGTGACTGCTCAGTATTCAATTATTTAAAATCTTGAATTGACGTATTATTGAATCATATTGATATTATTCTGTCCTTAGCGACTGTTATTGAGAACTGTTGATATTCTTGTTATCCTTGAACTATCAAACCTTGTTATACCTTTTCGAGAATTGGGAATCTTATTACTCACCCTTATTATATATTACTTGCTGGGCAATTTGTGCTCATTCTTGCTTTCCCTAAAACATTTCAGTTAAGGCAGAGCATGGCGAACCTTCGGGCGTTGATAAGGGCAAGGGCAAGGCTACCAATTAGCTTGTCTCTTATATGTTTTAAATATTTTAATGTTGTATTAAGATGATGTAGTAAGACTGGTTTTGATTATGTTTAAGCTTAAGTTAGGTTATGTAATAAGTCGTTAATTGATATTATTATGTAATCTATTAAGTACTGTAGGTTGCGAGACTTGGGGGAATAATTATAATAAATCATTATAAATTATTCTAGAATACATTTTCCGCTGTGATCGTGTGATATTTAGTTATTATTATCGTAATGTATTACCATGAGCACGTGATGAACCGAATTCGAGAGACCAAGTGGCGGTCCTGGAATTTGGGGGCGTCACAGTATGATCGTAATCTTTCAACAGCTCCAACCAACGTCGTTTTCGCATATTGAGTTCATTCTAAGTAAAGAAATATTTGAGACTTTTGGAGTATATTAGGATGTTATCAATAATGACAACCACGAAATGATCCAAATATTTGATACCAACTGTGACCCTCATGGTGCTTCAACCATAGCACCTCGCAATTAGTCGAACAGGTCTTCAATATGAGGTAACAGATACCTATTCTTGATGGTGACATGGTTCAACTCTCGATAGTCAATCAAACGTCGTATACTACCGTCTTTCTTCTTTACGAATAAAACAGGAGCATCCCAAGGAGACGTACTAGAACGTATAAAATCGATGTCTAACAACTCCTGTAGTTGGACCTTTAACTCCTGAAGTTCAATAGGAGTCATTCGATATGGGATTTTAGAAATGGGTTTTGTACCGGGCTCAAGGTCAATAAAGAATTCAACTTCATGTTTTGGGGGTAGACTAAGAAGTTCTTCGATAAATACATCAGGAAACTCATTAACAACAAAAATATCATTCAAATCTGATGTATTCTGATTTAAATCATTGACATGGGCTAAGAAAGCTTGACATCCGTTTTTCAATAAACGAATAGCTTTATGACTTGAAATGACATTGACTGATTTTAGTGGTTTGGTGGTTTGAATTCGCACAACAGGTTGGTTAGAAGTATGAAAACTAACACCCTTACGAAAACAATCAATTTTGGCATGGTAACTGGTTAACCAGTCAATTCCTAGAATCACGTCAAATGTAAGTATTTTCAAAGATATAAAATCCCCAAGTAGGGTGAGGGTACCAATTTGAATCAAGCAAAATTTATAAACTGTGGATGTAACGAAGGTTTCTCTTAACGGAGTTTCAACAGATAAGTCAAAGTCTAATTTCTTAGGAGTCAAGTTCAAACGTTGAACAAAAGTAGGTAAAATAAAAAAATGGGTAGCACCGGCATCTAATAAGGTATAGACTTTGCAAAAGTTTATGACTAGCTTACCCGTGATCACCTCGTTCGAGTTTCTCGCGTTTTGGGCAGTCACGACAAATGCTCTTCTAAGAACCATCGATTTTGGCTTGTCTGGGACAGTCTTTGGTGTCACTATCCCAGCTGGTCTTGACTTTGCTATAAAGTTCATTCCACCCTCAACTGCTTCGTCGCACTTCTGATCCATGATTTGAATCATTACTATTCGATCTATATCGAATTGGGGTTGACCGCTATGCACAGGGTAATTCCAAACTCGATGTTGGATTCTCCCAATTGCTGTCCAAAAAGTAAAATCCATGTCGTTTATTTTTGCCTTCTTGGATCGGACGTTTCTTTCTAAAATATCAACGCGTCGTGCGGCTTTTATCCATGCATCTTCAATTCTCACTCGTTCAGTGGCTTCTTGATATATTTTGATATATTGTGAAATCAAATATATCAAAATTGTGATTTTTTGATATATTGTAAAATCAAATATATCAAAATATATCAAATCTATCAAAATCTAGCAACCCGTGTGTTTTTTCCCCAATTCGTTCCTAGTTCATTCCTTCAATATTGTATCAAATATATTAATATTCTATCAAATATTTTAATATTTTGATATATTTAATTTCAAAATATATCAATACATATTGATATATTTAATTTTATAATATATTAAAATATCATAATTTTGATATATTTAATTTCACAATATATTAAAATATATCAAATATATCAATATATGATTATTTAATATATTGTGAAATCAAATAATATTATATCAAGCCGCTCCAGTCATATTAAGGACTCGCGTGTTTTTTTTAAGTCCGTTCATACTTGGATCTCAGTTTGCTTTAGAAGGTTTCTATAAAACCCATTTCGTTTTTTTCTCTCTCCTCATATTTCAGACATAACACAATCAAACTCTCTCTCGCTCGACATTTCAGCCCCCCTCTGGCTCGCCCGATCTCTCTTTCCCTCGCTTCTCACGATCTGCTCGCTCTCTCTCGGTTCTTCCCATCCGCCTCTCTTTCTCTCTCTCCTGCTACATCGCCGCCAGATCGTCCCCAGATCGTCCCCAGATCGTAGCCATCTCCTCGCCGCCAGATCTTCGCTCCGGCTTTGAAGAAACGACTTCCACATCCGTCGATTAGGTCCACAAGGTAACAAAATTATGGAATTTCTAGCTGAATTAGGCTTTTTGTTTTACATTTTGTGTTTTGTTTTTCAAAAATTGGATTTTTAGGGCTAATATTTTATTGGGGGTGTTTTCAATTTTCAGCTTTTGATTTGTTTGTGAATTGCTATGCTTTAACATTTAAATTTGGCAGACTATGTTGTATGCTCAGCAAAATTTCCTCAGGCAAGCTGACTCTACTTACGAACTTGTGTAGATAATTTCTTGTAAATTGCATATTTTTTTATGAACTCAAGTGCACAGTTCCTCACAGTTAGATGTCTGTTTTTGTATTCAACTCGGTGAGAATGATATCCTTCTGTTTTGCTTTAACAGTTTATGTATTATAATTATTTAAACTAATTAGATTTTTTAAGACGAGAATTATATTTCTTTTTTTGGTTTATTGAGGAACTTTGATTTTATAATGAATTTGGAACTTGAATATTATTGTAGTTCTGTTGGATGCAGTATTTCAGATTTCAATGCCTTCAGATTTGTTTTCAATGCTTTTGAGGAAAATCCTTAAGAATTTTGAGTACATGTATTTTTATTTTGTGCACAAAGTAACATGATTTATTTAAATTGTTCTCCATTAAGTCATTATTAGCCGAACACTTTCATAACTTGTTTAACTTAATTTTTGACCCAAACGCTTTTTACTTAATAAGTCACAACTTAAAATAACTTATAAGACAATTTATATTTTAACTTCAAGTCATTTTAAAATAAGTCATTACCGAAGAGGCCCTAATACTGAAGATATATATTTTATTTGTTTTATTTTTATTACTTCATCAGTTCCACACAAAAAGATTCCCACTTTTTGAAGTGATTTTTGCGAAATCCTTATTTAAAATTGATGGGATTCATGAGATATTTGAAAACGACAAAATTTGTAATTAATAATTCTTTTAGATAGTTTACAATGGTTATAGTTATATTAATTATAATCAAATGAATTTATATCAATTTTGAATATTAAGATGTCATAAAATAACTTTAAAATGTCTAAATGAATAGGAAGGACCATAATTTTATTTTCAAGATCTTTTGGAATAATTATTGTTGCTGTTAGTTTTTCAATGCATTAGGTTGTGTTTTTATTTTTATTTTTAATTTTGTTACATATTACTGTTTGTCATTTCTGTGTTTTTTAAGCTGGGATATATATGTGTGCGCGCGTGCGCGTGCAGTTTGTGTGTGAAAAATATGGTGTTGTCACTCTTTATGTCCCCAAATCTAGGTTGTTTTTTGGTCGGTTGCCATGGCTAGGCAACCACAACCAAGTTGTCCCCTATATATATACGCACACATTTTTTTTTGCTAATTTGGGTGGGGTGGGGGGAATCGAACCTAGGACCTCTTTCTTAAGAGGCCTAGAATATCACTCAAGCCAAAGGCACTTGTTGTACGCACACATTTAACTTTATGTATTTATTATTTGATTCGTTGTTTGTGGCATAGATTAGTGAGATAGATTAAAAAGTGGTTCATGGTTACTACTTTCTGTCCCAAATTTAGAGCCTCCAGTATCAAGGACAAACTTTATAGATTTTTATTTCCAAATTCAATGTGGTAAAGAATGAACTTTGAGTTATCATCAAATTTTGTGGTTTTATTTTCAAGTAGAACTCTAATTTCAAAACAACTATTGAACGATTGTCTGCCTGGATTTTGGTCATATGGGTGCAAGATATTGGTTAACTTTCTATTGGGTGAAATATATAGTTGTTGATAGTTTAGTACAATGCTTTCATCAAAACCTCTATTATATTGCACCATAAAAAAACTCTATTATATGTCTTCACACTTATTATAGTTGTCTTAACAACTTCTTGTTTATTGATCTGCTACTTATGTTTATCATTATTACCATTTAATTTTTGTTTTTATTTTGGTTGATGTTAGAAGTGTACTTCTGTTGAGTGATGGCCTCTGCTAGCAAAGTGGGATATGAACCTTCTCCTGAGTTTGAGCAGAATGCCAAGGATTCACTTATTGAATTAGATCTAACAGATTCTTCTGAACTCTGGCTCATCCAATGGCCAATTAATCAAGTATAGTCTCTTTTCCTTGTGCACTCTCTTTTATATTCTCCAGTGACAACTTGAGATGGTCAAGTAACGTTTCAAAAACATTCAATCCATGTTTACAACAATGATCAACAAACGCAGAAGTACATTCATGTGGCGAGCTATTACTTTTTCTTGTTGTTATGATTTGAAAAGAAATTGGCCATTATAACTTACTTTTTCCGGTTGTTACTTTTTCTTTGCGTCTCTTCTTTGACCCACTGGGGGGCTCGAAGTTATTTAATTATTTTGTAGTGTTAACTCAGTTGATAGTTGATATTATTCTAATTAGTGTTCACTGGTTTTAGCTTGGTGGCATCAAGTTTCTTACCTTTTTTTTTGCATGTGGGTATTGCAGCCTCCTGATTTTGACGGGCAAGAAGTGACACTGAAGCTTCATCATGAAGGACACTTGGGCAGTTTTGAGGGCTCTTATGGCAAGTGTAAATTTCAATGATTTATACATCTAAACTGATCATATCATTGTACTACCTTTTTCTATTTTTTATAAGTATATAAATCACCGTAAGCATCATAAAGGGGGGGGGGGGGATCCATGTACAAGCTATGTATACGAAGTAGTATGATGATATGGTCATTCTTGAGCAGAATGTCTTCAAATGTTCATAATGCTTGAGCAGAAAGTCTTATCATGGCGAAATCTTACTCATGTGACAGGAAAATCATATGATGTTGTGAGTTTTGCATCCCAGCATCCAGATGCAACAGTTTTCTCATCTTCTGCATCAAAATCAAAAATTGGTAAATTGCTTATACTCTCAGAGTTAATACTTACTCTTTAATGTCTATAGCGTATATTTTAAAGGCTCAAAAAGGAGCACCTAGGCACAAGGCGAGGTGTGGCGCACCTCTAGGACCTTGTCTTGGCTAAGGCAAAGTGCATTCAAATAGTCGTGCCTTATTGAAGTCTTCTAAAATAAGGGTTCTTTTCTTACCCTGTTTTCTTTTTATTTATCCCCTTTTTCTTCATCTTTTTTTCTTTTCTTTTATCTTCATTTCTTCCCCCCATTTTAAGGCATGTCTTATTGAAGTCTTCTAAAATGTGGCATCTTTTCTTCCCCTGTTTTTTGTTTTTCTTGTACCCCCATTTTCTTCATCTCGTTTCTTTTCTCTTCATTTCTTGTTTTTTTCTCCTTTGTTTTTTCTTATCGTTTTCTTTTTCTATTCTTACCAAGTTTTTTCTCTGAACCATTTTTCTAACTCCATCTTCTTTGTTCTTAATTCGACTCCTCTTTTTTCTTTCTCTATTTTTCTTCTTTCTTCCATTTGTATTTATCCATATATTGTCAATTTATATCACAAATACTTTATTACAAATATAATAACAGCATAATATATAGTTTTTTTTAATTTTTTTTTTGTGGGCCTCACTTCGTTGAGGCATGCGCCTTGCGTTGCTCCTTGTGGCTAAGCTCTTGGGAGACCTTTTCACCTTGGTTCACCTTTTGCCTTTAATAACTATGGTCTATAGTTAAAAATATTATAAACTTACCTTACTCTATTTGCAATTTGAAGTTGCTTTGTTATATTTTTGGCACTGATTGTTGCAAATTACAATTGCCATGTGAATTTTATTATTGATCTGGCTCGTATGATCGCACTTAGAGTGTAACTTGGTTCAGTTAGACTTTAATATTGAATAAGTAGAAAAACATCCATTATCACATTGGAGTCATGTCAAATGAAATCATACGGCTAAAAAATTAACAAAGGCAATAGAAATCATATGTTCTAGGTATCTATATATTGATGAAGGATGGATAACAAATAACTCTGCTTTGGTAAGTGAATAATTTTCTGATAATTTTTATTGATTGTAGTACATGACTAGTTATATAGAGATGATACAAATATGTATGACTAACCTATTTTGGATAAGGGATACAACCTTATCTCTATACAAAACCTATCAAAATAACTTAATGATCAGGTTGGATTGATATCCTCCTGTAAGCTAATGGGGTTACTAGTAACTACTTTGAGTTTGTCTTGATTGCATTCGAACTTGGACAGCGGCAAAGGCTTTGTTAAAGCATCAACAACATTATCTTTCGTGGAAATAAGTTGAATACATAATTGCTTACGGTTAACCATCTCACGGACAAAGTGAAAGTTGATCTCAATGTGCTTTGTTCTTGCATGAAAGACTGGATTTGAGGCTAAATAAGTGGTTCCAATGTTGTCACACCATAACGTTGGTGGAGCTCGCAGTGGAAGACAAATTTCTGACAAGAAGGAGGACAACCATTGAAGCTTCACGATAGCATCGGCAACAGCCTTGTACTCAAATTCTGTTGATGACCAAGCAACAGTCTTTTGCTTTCGCGACGACCACGGTATTAAGTTGCAGCCTAAGTAAATAGCACTCCCAGCTGTGGACCTCCGATCATCTAGATTTCCTACCCAATCAGCGTATTTGTAGGCAAATAGTTGATTGGAGGACTTTTTCGAGAAAAATAAGCCATGTGTTGTGGTACCTTGCAAGTATCTCAGGATTCGTTTGACGGCTGTCCAATGTTAAAGTGTTTGAGAGTGCATATAATGGCGCACTTTATTTACCGCAAATGAAATGTCCGGTCGTGTGATGTTGAGATACTGCAAGGAACCAACAATTTGGCGATACATAGTGGGATCCTCAAATATTGATCCTCCATATTTTGTAAGTTTGTCTGTAGTTGATATGGGGGGTGTTAGTAGCTTTGCAAGACACCATGGAAGCTCGTTTCAATATATTGGATAAGTATTGCTTTTGCGATAAGAGTAAGTCATTGTCCGTTCGATATCAACTCCCAAAAAGTAGTATAGCTTTTAGCGAGAATTCCTTTCCAAGGGCTGAAATTAAATTATTCAGATGAGAGTTGGAGTTCTCGGTGACAATAATGTCATCTACATATATTAAAACAAATAGTATGACATTAGAACAATTAAATATAAACAAGGATGAATCATTACGAGACCGAGTAAAATTCTGTGATAATAAAAATTGAGAAAGGTGAGAGAACCCTTGAGACTGCACACATGTTGTGGATGTTGAGGATCCACAAACCCTTGAGACTGCACCATGAAAACGTCTTGTAAATAGCCATGTAGAAATGCATTGTGAACGTCCAATTGTCGTAGGCTCCAGCCCCTTGTGATAGCAACAAAGAGTATGAGCCGAATGGTGGTTGGCTTAATGACAGGACTAAATGTTTCATGAAAATCTATACTGGGTTGTTGGTGGTAACCCTTTGCAACCAACCTAGCTTTCAAACGGTCAACTGATCCATCCGCTTTCATTTTCACACGGTACACCCATTTATTACCTACAACATTCATATTAGGTGTTGGAGGGACTAAAGACCAAGTCTGATTGCGAACCAATGCATTAAACTCGTCGATCATGGCTTGACACCACCCTGTCTTTCTTGGCCTCAGTAAAAGAACTTGGTTCAGTTGAAAAGATTGAGGATTGCATTGCCTTTTTACAATTTCGGAGCACCATGTGATGTATAAGTTGGGGAGTAGCAGGTGCGATAGGAGCGCTTATAGGAGATGGTGTTGATGTTGTGGGTGTGAAAGGGACATTGAGTAGAGGTGGTTTGGAGGAGCTAGACGGCGGGGGTGGAGTTGTTGTGTGGGGCAAGGAGAGTTGTTTTTCAGCGTGAGAGATTGGAGATGAATTTTTGGATGGTGTTGTAGGTGTAGAGGTGTTCGATGAGCTGAATTTTACTGATTGGGTTGGTGTTGAAAAGACACGTGTATGTGACTTAGGACCGTGTAGATTGACAAAATGTGAGGATGAGGTATGCTGTACAGGAGATGGAGAGACGAAATTGATCAGTGGCAGCTGATTAGGAACATTATCTAGTTGATTTCGACAGGAGGCCCATGGGGTATTGGTGGGTTTGACAACGGAGGAGGAGCACCAAGAATAGAAGGGCCTGAGAAAGGAAACTGTTGTTCCTCAAAGCGAACGTGCCTGGCCACTAGGGGTGTAAACGGATATATACGAATTCGGATACAGTAGTATCCGTATCCGTTTGTTTGCGGATACCTTTAAACCGAATACATATAATATTTGTTTTTTTCCGAATACGGATAATATCTATTTTTTTCGAATACGGAGGCGGACGAGTATGAATTTTTCGGTTATCATTTATAGTCCTAACTATAACTAGAATAAATAAATAAGGAGTTTTAAAATATAGTTTATTAATGAATGAATGTTAATTTATTTATTTTTAATAAATATTTAAATATAATAATCAATGTTCTTAATTACAATTCAAATAAGTTTTCATCATTTTTGAAATCCTAAATTTCAATATTACTTATTAATGTTTAGATGTCCAATATTGTAGTGTGTATGAATATTTATAATTTATAATTAGATTCAAAAGTTTACATTAAATATTTAATTATTTTTTCTTAAATACTTGATTAAAATTTTAATATATTTATGGGAACTTTTATTTATAATTTATTCTCAATATATAGATTATAATTTACATGGTTATAAAAAGTTTATTTTATTTCATTATATTTATGGAGAGTGCGAGTTATAATGTATAATGTATATGTGATAATTGACAAGTAGTTAATCCAACTTCATCCAAAATTTATTTTGGACTTGCTTTAAATATTTGGACTTCTAATTTTTAAATAATTGGGAAAATGAAAGTTATAAATACTCGCTCCACTCGAAAATTTATAAACGTGAATTAATTATTCAACTCCTTTCTAGATTAATTCTAAATTAATTCGGACTTAACACATTTTAACAATAAAATTATATTGTTCATTGTTCTCGTCTCCCAACATTGCAAGTAAGTTTTGAAAATAAAAAACTTATAACAAGCTAATAACTATAGTATTGTTTTTTTAGTATATAATTTTCTTGATAAATGATACATTTTAGATTTTTTAACTTTATAATAGTAAAAAATTATTAACTATATTTAAATCAATTTATTAATATTAAAATAAAAGTGTTATTTTCTATTTTTTAGAAGTGAAATGATATATTTTTAAAATAATTTTCGTATGATAGTGAAAACTAGTTATTATTTAAGGAATGTCATTTTAAAAATATTATTTTGCTTATTATATAATATATAAGTTATTTGGATACGAATTTTGGATGCGAATCCGAATCTGGATATTCGCTATCCGCCGGATATATTTACGGTCAGATGTTAAACGAATACGAATACGCCTATATCCGTATTCGTATCCGTTTATTTGCAGATACCTTTAAAATGAATACGGATATATTTTTTTTTTTTCCGAATACGAATAATATCCGCTTTTTTCTGAATACAGATGCGGATGAATACGAATTTTTCGGTTATCATTTACAGCCCTACTGGCCACGTACACGCGCTGAGAGTTAGCTTCAAAACGGAGATATCCAAAGTGTGACGTTCTATATCCAAGTAAAATGTAAGGTTGTGACCTATACTCCATTTTGTGACGGTTGTATGGCCTAAGAAATGGAAAGCACAAGCAACCAAAAGTACGTAAAAAATCATATCGAGGAATTTTATTAAAAACTTTTTCATATGGAGAGATGTTTGCCGCAATGCGAGAGGGTAAACTATTAATTAGATACTTTGTAGTTTGAAAAACAAAATCCTAAAAGAACCCCGACACACTTGAATGCGCAAGCAAGGACAACCCAGGTTTCAACAACATGTCTATGACGTCGCTCAATCAATCCATTTTGAGCGGACATGTATGGACAAGTTACTCTATTATGATTTATTCCCTGTAAGCCAAAATGATTTTTGAGTGGATAAAATTCTCTTCCGTCGTCGGTTTGAATTTGTTTTATTTTTTTTGAGAATTGTCGTTCAACTAATTTTTGGAAATCAAGAAACTTTAATTGAACTTCACTTTTATTTTTCATAGGATACAACCAAGAATATTTAGTAAATGAGGCAACAAAATGAATAAAATATTTATTTCCATGTATTGAAGATATTGGGGCAGGACCCCATACATCACAAGCAACT
Source organism: Panax stipuleanatus (assembly GCA_020205555.1). Lineage (NCBI taxonomy): Eukaryota > Viridiplantae > Streptophyta > Magnoliopsida > Apiales > Araliaceae > Panax > Panax stipuleanatus. Next base: position 95,131,184 of record CM035115.1, read on the forward strand.
AAGTCTAAAAGTGAGCTACTAGATCGACCAGACCCTAAAAGTGGAAGCCTACATGCCTTGCCCATTTGACAAGAGGTGCATAATGGCAAGGATTTATTGGAACTGATGGGTAACCTATTTTTATTGACGATATGATGAAGAATGCGATCATGTGGGTGGCCCAAGTGGCGATGTCAGCCATCCATACTAGTACGTTCTGAAACAAAGGCAGAAGGAGAGAATGTTGGTGTAGTACGAAGGGTGTACAACCCATCCTCAGTCGGTCCGCTTAGGATTGTTTTCTTGGAGATGCAATCCTTGACAAGGAAACATGATAAATGAAATTCAAAAAGCACGTTATTGTAATGACAATTTTTTAACAGAAAGAAGCTTTTTAGAGGCTTGAGGTACATGAAGAATATTTTTTAGTTGAAACAGACGATTATTAAAATTTAAAATAGCAGAAAAAATATTATGAATAGGGGCAGTGTTACCATTTGCAACATCCAATTGGTCATGGCCAGAGTATTCTTCCACATGGTTCACACTTGCAAGGTCTGGCGTATTGAAAATTTGCACCCGAATCTGGGTACCACTGAAGTGAATGGAGAGACACATTGTGATTTGGCACGGACAGAGAGTGAGGGACAACAATGTAGGCCGAAGGAGTGGAGGATGGTGATTCAAGTGGCGGAGGAGAGGTTGTCCTTTTTGGACGATAATAGCAATGATACGAGTCATGGTTAGTGCCGCCACAAAAGACGCACTTTGGCATGGGAAGTGGAGAGGAGTTAAGATAGGGACGAGATGAGTATGAACGCCCACCACGGTTCCCACGACCACGACCCCGGCCACGCTTTCTATTTTAGCTGTCCCTGTCCCTGTCCCATATTGCCAGTTGGAGTGGAGGTATCGGTGGACATTTGGAGGGCTTGGAGATTTGGTTCATGAAGGAATTCATAACTTTGACACATACGTAAGAGAACGTGGATATTAAACTCAGCAGTGGAGAGTGGTTGTCCGGCAGCGGCCAGTTCATCGGAAACAGATTTCAAGCGTTGAAGGAAGGAAGTAATTGATTCATCAAGGGATTGTGGTTTTTGCATCGCAAGATGGAGTTGGAGGATGCAAGTGGAGGGGGGATTGGCAAATGCCGCTGAGAGCGCATCCCAAACACGCTTGGATGCTTTGAGACCAACGACAATAGGAATAACCTCTTCAGATAGAGAGGAGATAAGGAGGCTGACCAAGGTTTGATCTTGATTATCCCAAAATTGGGCTGCCGGGTTTAGAAGGGTTGGTCTGTTCTGGTAGTAGGCAGGTTAACAGCAGGTCGTTGGATGGTACCATCAACATAGCCATAAAGATTCTGGCCACGGAGGAAAGGCTCAACTTGGGTACGCCAGAGAAGGAAGTTTCTGGGTGTGAGTTTGATAGACAGAAAATGGTGGGCTTGCTTGAGCGTGATGATGATTGGAGGAGGTGGATTTGGTGCGGTGAGAGGCTGAGACATGGATGAGGAGGAGGAAGAGTCAGCCATGAGGAAATGGGAAAAGGGAAGGAAAAAAAAAGACGTGAGTCGTAAGGCTTTGATACCAAAATAACTCTGCTTTGGTAAGTGAATAATTTCCTGATAATTCTTATTGATTGTAGTACATGACTAGTTATATAGAGATGATACAGATATGTATGACTAGTGGATAAGGGATACAACCGTATCTCTATACAAAACCTATCTAAATAACTTAATGGTCAGGTTGGATTGATAATAACTATAAAAAAATCTGTATGTTGTTGTTAATGATGTCATAGTGTATTAGTGATCATAAGTTTGTATATGTTATATCTGAAATAGATTGTTATGCAACAACAAATGTTCTCTGCAGAAAGTACGCATACATAGAATTTTTTACTATTTATAAAAGATTAAAAGCATTAATCTTCTATGAACATGTCATCGCATTAATTTTTGTTTCATTTTTCATTTGTGCCATCACATTTATTAATTTACTTGCATATGGCTTGCCTTTGTTTGTCTGTTGTACCCATGTCTTACTCTTATATAGTCTAACTAGGTGGTTACATGTCATTAATGATAGTAGCAATGAAATTAATTAGATAAAAAATGAAGAAGAAAGTATATTATCACATATGAAGATTGAAATCAAGTTGGAAGTAACCTCTGTATAAACTACAGTCATATGTAATATATGCACTGACACGAGGAATGAGGAATATTATAGATTAGTATATGCACTGACATCATCTTTTTCACATTGTTGACAGTTGGTAAGATCTCACGGCGTGTTTCCCTCATCCATTACCCAGAGCCTCCCGAACTGCAGAAACTCAATAATCCTAATAATCTGAAACAGATGTATGAGAGACATTCTGCAACTTTGACAAATTCGTCGCACCGATTCGCAACTCCTACTCAAAGTAGTAGGTCAAAACATTTCCAATCAGGAAGTGGTTTAGCCACCTCCAGTCGAGGTAGTGGACGTAGGAGTTTTTTGTTTTCCTCAGAGGACCCATCAAAAGAGCCAAAGAGGAGACGGTCAGAAGAGCAACTGGCTCATGCCTCAGATGAAGGTCATAATGTAGTTGCGTCTTGAGGTTCATTGGGTCATCATCGTCAAGAGAAAAAATCAAAGAAGAAAAGGAAAACTGAGAGTTGAGATTTATTGCTGTTAGTTTATCTGTTATCTTTTTAAGCCTAAGCAAATATTTGAGGTGGTAAAAATACTCTCTCGAGTGCCGTTGCTGCTGCTGCTGCTGCTGCGGTGGTTAATGATCCCTAAATTGTTATTGATCCAACTACTACTTGAGCCAAAAATATTTTTGGAAAGTTGTTGAATTTGTTGTTTGATTTTATTATGTGTTTCCTTGATGCATGTTATTTTATATGCATATGTGCTACGGGCATGACCTCCCCTGGTGCGTTTTTGTGAGTATGTATGCCTGCAGGGTTGGTGCTTTCTGGGTTTTTATTTTTAATATTAGTTTTTAAAACTCATCTTCTGAAGGTGAGCGAGCACGGTCCAAGAGGAATAAGAGTGTTGAGTTGGTAAATATCTACCCGAATTTCAGAATGTACAAGAAATAATAATCGACTCTTCTTATAAGATTGGAGAATAACTTCTAAAAGGTGAAGATTGGAAAAAGACCAAGAGATATAACCCCCAAGTCGAAAGGGGAGGGAGGGTCTTCTCAAAAGAGAAGAGAAACCCTCTCTGCATCTAAATATGAATCTTTGAAGGTTAGGGTATGGCTAGAGAGAAAATAGATATAATAATTTATGTATATCAAGTTAGGTGCTGTCAAAAGTTTAACAAACCCCTCACCTCACCTTACAGGTTTTGAAGAAATTTAAAGTTGGACATATTAAGGATCTCACAATTAATCTATTTTTAGCAAAATTGAAAAATAAATAAATAGGAGGTTGTTATTAACATGATGAGCCTTATTTTTATAGTCACATTCGTCGTAGAGATAAAATAAGGGTAAATGTGTCGAAAACACAAAACTCAATAATTCAATTAACATCGTGAAATTAAGAGTATAGTTATATAAGATATTAAAAAAAAAAAAAATCTTACAAAAAGTAGCATATAAAACAATGTTGTAAAATCTGTGCTATAGACATCAAGGAAACCGTTAACGGGTCCCGCACTAACCGTTTGTCTTGCCTGACTGACTCTCTCTCTCTCCTCCAGCATTCCCTTTTCCCTCGCAGCACAGAAAATATCTAAATAAAACCATGCCAATTTCCTTCTCTCTCTCATCCTCCCTTACAACCCAACCCAAACCCCTAACCTTAACCTTAACCTTTTATTCTCCCGTTACCCGAATATAAACCAAATTACCCCTTAGATTTCTATCAATTCTCTGATCTTTTAAGACATTGAAGATTGGTGATACATTTATCTTTAGATTCATTTTAGAAGTATATAAACCAAATTGCCCTTAGATTTTTATCTCATATTTAAGACAATGAAGATGGGTGACACATTTATTCTCTCAACATGATGCGTTAGACAACAAAAATTTCTTTCTTCGAGCTTGTATACCTCAAATCTGTAGATTTGAGATACACTCATAATTGGGATTGATAGGGGGGGGGGGGTATTGTGAGAATAATGTCGAATTTGTAATCTCCCTAATATATAGTATTATTTAATATACACATAGATATAATAATAATAAATTATGCAAAACAGAAACAAATTATAAATTGAAAAACACATAAATCCGAGTCCTTTGAGTTCACAAAGTCTCCTTAAAACAAATTTATTCCCTCACTGGTGCTAAGGATTAATTGAATAATTGCTTCCCAAGATAAAACGGATTTTCAGTTCTTAATTAGAAGCACTTCAAAATTAAGAACACTTCGAACCAAATTGTATGTTATGTACTGAACTTACAGTAATGATGCATGATAAATACTTACACAGAAATGGGAAAAATTATTGCAGAACGGAACGGGAAATATCGCAGAACGGAACTGCAGAAAATACACTGCAGAACGGAACGGAACTTATATTGCAGAACGGGAAGGAAAGGAACGGTGTATGTTATGTACTGAACTTACAGTAATGATGCATGATAAATACTTACACAGAAATGGGAAAAATTATTGCAGAACGGAACGGGAAATATCGCAGAACGGAACTGCAGAAAATACACTGCAGAACGGAACGGAACTTATATTGCAGAACGGGAAGGAAAGGAACGGAAAAAAAAATAAAATTTTGCAGAACGGAAAAAAAACTTATGTTTTTTAGTTGCGCCCAAATCAATTAATACGTAGTATCATGATAATCATCGTGCGCGTGTAGGTTTGAACCAAACTTTGGCTAGGTCCTCTCCCTTCCAGAAAAATAAGGTGCCCCTTGGGGCCCTTCCCATTGAGCAAACATCCCATATATATGTTCTACAATTTTCCCTTTAATGCCCTATGTGGGACTTTTGCAATTTACAACATTACAAGTAGGTGACTTTGGAGTCAATTTTCTCATTCAATTCTTAATGGATTTGAACACATAAATATACCACGTTATACTCCTCGCGGAGGAGAATGCATTGGTGCATGGACCCGACATTTCCGTAGTGTGGGTCCCATATTAAATTAAGCCTCAAAATGCTTTAATATTTATCATTGTCAAACCCATTTCCAACAGATTTTAATGCAAAGATTGATTATGTATTCAAAATTGTATTGATTGGAGACTCGGCAGTTGGGAAATCTCATCTCCTGGCACGTTTTGCTAGGAATGAATTTAGTGTAGATTCAAAAGTTACGATTGGGGTTGAATTCCAGACTAAGACGCTCGTTATCGATCATAAGACCGTCAAGGCCCAGATTTGGGACACTGCTGGTCAAGAAAGGTGTGTCATTGCCATGCCATTATGATATTTGGCTTTTAATTTGCAATAGTTAATATAATTGCAACTTTTATATTTTAGTTTTAATTTAATTAATGGTCTTATCTTTTTGCAAATGCGGGGTTAGTTAACATTGTTTACATGAGAAATAAGATAAATTCCTTTTGAGGTTAATAGTTTCAAAGCTCCAACAGGATATAATATCCATTATGAATTTGGTGTACATTTTCTTTTATCATTCTCTCCGCATGCTTTTGCTAGAACATTTTTTAAAGTGTTTCTTTTTGTAGAATTATCCTATGAGGAGATTGAGACCCCTTCTCTTCATTCTTCTTCTTTTCTCTTTGTTACTCTACAGCATAATTGGTTGAGCTTCTAAGAAGCCTACCTTAGCTCGATAAATTTATGATTCAACTTGTTAGGATTTGTTTTTGAATAAAGACTCTGACAGACGGGAACATATGTCTCCATACATTGTCAAATTCTATAAAGCATATTGCTTTATTTTTTTTTAATCTTATGTGTTCTTTTTTATGCCATGTGTTGTTTTACTTGAACAAACATATCATGCAATTTTTTATTTTTTTGATGAGTAACATGTAATGCAATTCGTAAATGATTGATTACTTGTTCAATTTGAAATTATAAAATTGCTTTTCTTTGTTCAGTTGTGCATGGTTCTTCTTCTTGGTTGAAGGACTCACTTGATAGGTTCTATATTTCTTCTGCATCTAGCTTTTTTCTTGTGGTTGATAGAGTTATTTATTTTACCCCATCATTATTTTTCTTACGAGTGTACAAATGTCTACAATTTAAGTTTAGGATCTCATATGAACTAGATGGAAGCTTATTTTTCGTAAGTGGCATTCTTTTTTCTTTTCCTCCCCCCCTTTCTTCTTTTTGGATATGGTATGCAGGGGCATCCTTTTCATTGCTTCTACGCTACATGTTGCCTTTTCATTGTATATAGGCTTCTGTGCTACATGATGCCTTTTCATTTTTAAGCTAAGCTTGTACCGGATTGGATCGAGTCATGCTTATACATTTACGGCTTCTATACACGTGCTTTATAGAGGAAGCACACTCTGCCCATAATATTTGTCTGCTTAAGAAGAATAGCTTGAGCCATGTAGCCTATTGGCATCATATGGAATTCTGCTTCTCCAGTACTAAGTCACGGCTTTAATGGTCATGGTGTGAATCTATCTTATACATAAAGGCTAAAGCATCACTTGACGCAGTGAATAAATTTCCCTCAAGTAGTTGTTACAAATCCTTGCATTAAGCCACAGAGAGGGACCTCTAAAAATCTAGCAGGGATCTTCCCCTTTTCATATTTGATTTGAGCTATTTGACTGATAGCAAAAGAGGCACATGCCGGTGATATTTGATAGAAAGCCTAGAAGCATTTCTGAATATGCAAGTTCTATAGATATCTATATAAACAATAGGATGACAGAATGAGGTCACTAGCTGGACTGAATGGTTGATCTCCATAACAAGGATGACAAAGTTTGTAGCAACCCGAGTTCGAATCAAATCATTAGTAAGACTTATCTTAGCCCACCACATGCTCGCCCAAGAAGTCATGACTTTAGGTATTAATGATAACAACTTGGGTCCTTATATACACATCAAAATATCCTATGATATGGGACAGGGGTGCTACAAAGTTGCAACTTGAAATACGTTTTCTTTGGGGCAAAATCTCAAAGCATGAATTCACAGCACTTGACTCGGTCCTTTTTCTTGAAAATAAAAATAAAAATTACGAAGGACATTATTCAATCTTTAGGGGATTTGGGGGTGTTTGAATTGGTGGGTTTGTCTCAAATATGGTAACCGTAAATATTGGAATGCTCCATTATGTTTTGGACCATGTATATGGTGCATTTATGCATAGAACAAAGTTAAGTCCAGCATTTTTTTCCAGAGGATGGGGTGGTACAAAGCTTGAGCTTCTTGAGAGAATGATCAAACAGCTATTCCCTGAGGTTGAAGGTCAGAACTGGCCTCCTCCTTTGATCCAATCCATTTGGAGCACGGTTTGGGAAACTAAGACTGCTTGTTTAAGAGAAGGGGTTTTCAGGACTCCTTGTGATGAGCAACTTCTTAATGCATTGCCTCCTGAGAGTCATAATGCAAGGGTTGCTTTTCTTGCCCCAAAATTTGTTCCGCCTCAAAAGGTTGCCTGTGTGGTTCATCTTGCAGGTAATACTGTAAATTTATAGCTTTTTTCTTTACCCATAGTGAGATTTTATACTTTTATTTACTGCAAGAATTGACTGTTGTAATTTTATTGTTTGACATCTGAAATTTTGGTTTTATTTGTAGTGACAATATTTATTGTATCACTTTACTTATTTCCAGAGTTTAGATTTCAAATTTGGTTAGACTGTCATTCCATTGGTAGCAGTTCAAAGTCTAAGATTAGTCTCCACCTGCACCTGCCCTTTTTCATACAAGAATTTAGAAAAAGGTGTCTTTGTATTGCTTGCTTATTTGCCTCAAAAGGATGCAACTTTTTTGAAGAGTAATATGGCATATTGTTTGCTTCTACCTGGATCTAGATTTAGTTTCGGCCTTTTAGGATTGTGGATTGTCATCGGAATTGTAGAACCTTGATGTTTGGCTTAAGGACATTGAAACTCAATCCCCCAGTTGTTTCAATATGAAATTCGGACAAGGCTTCCGAATTGTAAAATTAACTAGATATTGTGCTTCGATAAATATTTTGTTTAAGAGATTTCCATAGCTTGTAGTTCATACTGTTTTTCATTTAAAATATTAGACTTTTAATGGTCTTCATTAAGTATTCAACTATGCTGAAAAAGTGCAGTCTTAATGGTTACATGGTAGAATAATTACTTTCTATGTCTTGCTTAGAATGAAGATGCCTATGATGATGTTTCACATAGTATCTTGTGGTTTAATGAGAAAACCAAGGAAACTTTACAAGAAACTTATTAAACAAGGTTTAATTCGTAAGATTAGATTATTGAACAATTTATTTGCTTTATTCCAGCGAGACAATATAAGGAAGCTGTTACCTAGTGTAAACAAAATGATGGAATCATATATATGATGCAGCAGTAGCTGAATAACATACATGGATTGATGAATCTAAAATTGGTGTTACTTCTAAGTTAGAGCCATGGGCATCTACTCTAGAGTCTAAAAGGTTTTTGTCAAGTAAGACTAAGATATACTCCCTTCATCCCTAATTATTTGAGGTTTTGGAGCTTTGCACAACTATTAAGGAAGTTAAAACTCCTATAAATACTCCACTAAAATTATTATGTATTACCAAAAACACCCTTGCATAGATAAATGAAAAACTAAATTGTAGATGATAAAGATGAGAGAGAAATATTGTTAGAGGATAGAGAAAATATAAGAATTATAAGAGAGAGAGAGTATACCATAAAGATATTGAAAAAGTTGAAAGAGGGAGAAAAAATAGTCTTGAAAAAGTATGAGAGAATTAAGGAGAGTATTAAATGTTTGGGGTAATCCAGAGGATGCCGGAAACAATTTTCTCCAATATCAGTTAATGCCATATAGTAGAAGACAAAGGAGGACATTGCCTATGACATAAAATTAAGATTGGGATCGTAATGTAGGTGTGCTTGCTACTGCTCTCAAGTTTAGATAGGTACTCAATTATCTGTGCCGTATGTGGAATTTACACGAGATACCTATTCTCCTTGAAGTATAGCAGTACTCGTTGTAGCAAGAAAATAGTCTTCCATAAACATACATTTATATCCTAATCCGGCCTGCAGCAATTTGGTGTGGCAACTGTTGGGCCATGATTGTTTGGGCTTATTGGGTCAGATTTATTTGGGCCTTTGAAGTATTGGTTTATTATTTAAATGGTGGTTTGACCGGGCTTGGGCTGGAGCAATATTGTGGAGGACAAGTGGCAGCTTATGGGCTAACACCTTAATTGATAAGGGTTAGCCGTAATCTGGAGTTAGTGGATGAGTTAGTGGAAAACATGGATTTGACGGGGATTGTGTGCAATTAGCTGATGTCATGGACGATGCTTGCATGCAAAGGCGGTGAGACTAATACAAAGTACAGGGCACGACTAAAGGGAGGTACATGAACATTTTTACTCTATCAGACACTAGAGCACACACCTCCATTGTTAACCTTTTTTCGACCTGTACTTATTCTCACACCGGAGCGATCCTCGGCGGCCCAAAATCGTCGAGATCCGGTGCTGACCTGTTTTTTGTGTAGGATTGGACACGCTTTTCGTGATTGAGGTGCGTGAAAAAATCTTGGCGTTAACATTGGCGCTAGAAGGAGGGGCTCTTTCTAGTGATTCTGGTTTTCAGTCACAGTTATTCGACGTCCTACATCGGAAGTTATTGTGAAAAGTAGGACGGTTACAGCTGAAGGGCAACCCACTGCTGCAAGTTCTTCTCAACAGAGAGTTTCTGTGAAGGATAGGTTGGGTCCTTCAAAGAGTGTTCATGAAAGACTTGGGTCACAGGATGCTCCGGAGAGGTCGCATGCAAGAGATCATGGTGATGTTAAAAGGTAGTTATTTGCTACTACTAGTAAAGGACCCGTCAAAGATCGAAAAAGGGTAGAAGGCACACCGCCTAGAACCCAGCACCGAGAAGGACAGACAGACAAGGCGTCTACTCTGGCTAAGATGGCAAAGGAGACTGATATAGCTTTGAAGGTACTTCTGCAGCAAAGGGAGGAGATTTCCAAACAGATGGTTCTTGTGGCTGAGATGGAAGGTGGAGCATCCAGTTATACTCAACCCGAAGAGCAGGGTAGGTCTTTGGGTAAGCGAACAAGGGGTGATGAAGATTCTAGGCGTTTAGAAAATAGGCTTCGAAGCCATTCTCCTGTTCGAAGAAGAGAAAGATGTCGTTCTCCCGAAGGTCCAAAGAGGGCATCCCGCCCTGAGGATTCTCGGGATGACGGTAATGACAGGATACGAAGCAAATCAAGAGGACGCTCTCCCGAAGCTTCTAAGAAGGTACCTCGCATTGAATATTATTCTCAGTATAGTGAAGAGGATAGTAGCCGAAGCAGATCAAGTAGTCATTCTCCGAAGAATTCGAAGAGGGCACACTGCCCTGTGGATTCTCGCTTCGGCCGAACTGACCAGAAGAAGAAGGGTTCCCCGAAGAAGAGGTGCTCCCTGAAGAAGGAAGTTTCACCGAAGCCGAACCCGAAGCCTGAAGGAGTTGAACTCTTGGCTGAAGAGATGAAGGAGCTTCGGAAGCAGTTGGCCGAAGTTTGGCAAGGGAAAGAGACTTCGGGAAAGAAGTCATCTCCCTTCTCTTTGGAAATCCTTCGGGAGAAGGCAGATCCTAGTAAGAAGCTGCCTCATATGGAAAGTTACGATGGCTCAGGGGATCCGTATGACCACAGTCAGGCGTTTGATAGGTTGATGGATTATTACGACTTTTCAGATGCAGCTAAGTGTCAGACCTTTGTGACGACGTTGAGGAAAGACATGAGGCAGTGGATGGGAACTTTGGCACCCGACTCGATTTCGTCTTGGGATGATTTGTGTGACAAGTTTCATGCTCGGTTCGGGAGTAATAAGAGAAAAGGAAAACCCACGGGGTCGTTGGCACAGGTTAAACAGTATCCGAATGAGACTCTGGGCCAGTATGTGAAAAGGTTCAGAGAAGTGGTGGGGCAGGTATCAGACCTCAACGATCTTCAGGCTGTGGGGGTAAAGTCTGAGAAGCTGGTAAAAAAGCTGATGTTTAATCATCCGAAGAGCTTAGCCGAAGCATTTGAAAAGGCAGAAGGCTTCATTGTGGTAGAAGAAGCAATGAACAGCCTGAAGCGGGGTTCTTCGAAAAAGGCAAAGGAGAAAGGCAAGGAGAAGACCGATGATAATCAGAAGAAGGGTAACGGCAACAATGACCGATCTGATGGGAATCAAAGGAGGTACAACAATAATTGGGTACCAAGAGGAGGTCGTCCACCTGTTCCGGGTCCGAAGGTGAATAAAGTGTATACCCAGCTCAATACAGATCGGGCTACTATTATGGAGCAAATAAGGAACCAACCTTACTTCGAGCAGCCTCAAGATAACCTTAAACCAGGGACAGGGAATCCTCATAGATATTGTGATTACCATCAGGCGGCTGGGCATGATACGAATTCTTGCTGGGATTTGAGAGACTTTATTGAAAGGAAAGTTCAAAGTGGTGCTTTGGTTCAGTATGTGGTAGGATGAGAGCCCCAGAGGGAGCAGCCGAGGAATAGGGTGCCTGCTCAGGCAACCCAACCAAAGCAGCTAGTTCAGAATCAGCCAGCGAGGCATGTGGTGGATGTGATTACTGGAGGTAGCGTCAGCAAAGTCACCGGGAAGAACCGACGAGGATATCTGGATTCAGTGATCGCGGTAGCAGATAAATTCTCGAAGACTGAAAGGGCATACCCAGGTTCGGTGATTTCTTTCATGGATGATGATTTCCCTTCAGAATCGATCGAACCACACGAGGGAGCTCTGGTGATTACTGCACAAGTGGGTTCGGTGGACATAAAGAGGATGATGATAGATAATGGGTCTTCGGTGGATATTCTGTATGTACATGTTTATCAAAGGATGCATCTGGATGGTAGGAAGATGGAAGTTGGGCAGGAAGCTCCTTTATATGGGTTCAGCAATGATCCGATCAAAGTAGCGGGGACTATTGAGCTGCCAGTCATCTTTGGGATAGCTCCACAGTAGGTAGAAATTATGTGTAAATTTTATGTTGTGCAGGTAGATTCAACATACAATGCCATTTTGGGGAGGCCTACTTTGACAGCTCTTCAGACTATCACATCAATTTCCCATTTCAAAATTAAGTTTCCTACACTGCATGGAGTTGGAGAAGTTGCTGGAGATTTGGACCTGGCTAGGAGATGTTACCGGAATGCTTTGATTGCTTCGGGTGTTGGAGTCAACAAGCAAAAATAAACTATGGCTATCGAGATTGAGCCGTTTACATAAAGCGGTACTGATGGAGTTACTTTGGTGCTATGCTGATGTTTTTGCTTGGGTCCTCAGTGACATGCCTGAGGTAAGTCATGAAGTTAACAAGCATAGCTTACATGTGGATCCCTCAAAGAAGCCAGTTCGGCAGAAGAGGAGGATTTTTGCCCCAGAAAGACAGAAGATAATTGATGAGGAGATTGCAAAGTTGTTGGCAGTAGATTTTATATTTGAGATCAATTATCCAGAGTGGATGGCGAATGTGGTTCTGATGCAGAAGCATAATGGAAAATGGCGAGTTTGCATAGATTACACTGATTTGAATAAGGCGTGCCTGAAGGACTTTTATCCTTTGCCTCACATCGTTTAACTTATTGATGCGACTTTGGGATATGCCTTGCTTAACTTTATGGATGCTTTTTCGGGTTATCATCAAATTTCTATGCATGAGGAGGATATCCCAAAGGCAGCTTTTATCACTCATCGGTCAGTGTATGCTTATAATAAGATGACATTTGGCTTGTTAAATGCGGGAGCTACTTATCAGAGGATGATGAATCATGTCTTCACGAAGCAGTTGGGGAAGAACATGGAGGTCTATGTTGATGATATAATTATCAAGAGCATGTCGATTCAAGGTCATCTGGACGATCTGGAGGAGTGTTTTCAGACGGTTCGTCATTTCAACTTGAAGCTGAATCCGACCAAGTGCACCTTCGGGCTTGGAGCAGGTAAGTTCTTGGGTTATTTAGTTAGCAAAAGAGGCATAGAGGCAAATCCAGAGAAGATCCAAGCTATTTTGGATATGAAATCTCCACAATCCTATAAAGATGTTCAACGATTGACGGGTCGGATAGCAGCTTTGACGAGATTCATGTCCAAGTCGGCAGAAAGGTATTTGCCGTTCTTTGACACGTTGAAAGGGCCGAAGAATACCAAGACGTTTCAGTGGACTTTAGAGTGTGAAGATGCTTTCCAAGGAATCAAGAAATATTTGTCTTCGACACCTTTGTTGGTGAAACCCGTTCCTGCTGAACCTTTGTATTTGTATCTGGCGGCAAGTACGTTGGCAATAGAAGCAGTTTTGGTGCGAGAAGTTGGGGGTAAGCAGCACCCGATTTATTATGTGAGCCATGCCCTAAGGGGTGCAGAGACAAGGTATCTAAACCTTGAAAAGTTTGCCTTTGCTTTTGTAGTAGTAGTCGAAAGCTTAGGCAATACTTTCAAGGTCGGATAATAGTGGTATACACAGATCAGCCACTGAAGAAGGTGTTGGGAAAGCCAGAAGTTTCGGGGAGACTTGCTGCGTGGATGATGGAGCTGTCTCAGTTCTTTATAGAGTATCATCCTCGGACAGCTATTAAAGGTCAAGCCTTAGTTGATTTTGTGGTCGAATGTTCGTTCTCTGAAGCTGATGAGAGTCTGAACTAGGTGGAAGGGTCTGAGAAGGTGGTAGCAGTGCTTCAGCAGATGCAGAGTTCATGGACGTTGTACGCTGATGGATCTTCTACTTCGGATGTCAGTGGGGCTGGTATTATTTTGACGAGTCCGGAGGGATTTAAAGTACAGCAGGCCTTCAGATTTGAGTTTAGAGCAACGAATAATGAGGCTGAGTATAAGGCGGTATTAGAAGGGTTACGGTTGGAAAAGAGTTTGGAAGCTCAGAGGTTGATCATCTATAGTGACTCACAGTTGGTCATTAAGCAAGTTTATGGGGAGTATGAGGCTTGGGGTTCGAGAATGATTAAGTATCTTGCTGAGTTGAAAGATCGGCTTTGGCATTTCTATTTTTATGAGTTCAAGGGGTCGATCGAACTGATAATTCAATTACAGATGCATTGTCAAAGTTGGCTACTACTGAGGCCACTACCTTTGGTGGATCAGTTTACTTAGAGATTTTGAAGCAACCCAGCATTCGGCATGGGGAAGTGATGTGTGTCGAGCAATCTGATTGCTGGATGACCTCGTATATAAATTATTTGGCCGATGGCGTATTGCCTTTAGATCAAATGCTGACCAAGAAAGTAAAGTATAAAAGTTCAAACTTCGTGCTTATTGATGGAGATATTTATCGAAGGGCATACTCCTCTCCATTGTTGAAGTGTTTGGTTCCATCTGAGGCTGAATATGTTCTTCGAGAATGATTAAGTATCTTGCTGAGTTGAAAGATCGGCTTCGACATTTCTATTTTTATGCGTTTCAAGGGGTCGATCGAACTGATAATTCAATTACAGATGCATTGTCAAAGTTGGCTACTACTGAGGCCACTACCTTTGGTGGATCAGTTTACTTAGAGATTTTGAAGCAACCCAACATTCAACATGGGGAAGTGATGTGTGTCGAGCAATCTAATTGCTGGATGACCTCGTATATAAATTATTTGGCCGATGGCGTACTGCCTTCAGATCAAATGCTGGCCAAGAAAGTAAAGTATAAAAGTTCAAACTTCGTGCTTATTGATGGAGATCTTTATCGAAGGGCATACTCCTCTCCATTGTTGAAGTGTTTGGTTCCATCTGAGGCTGAATATGTTCTTCGAGAAGTTCATTAGGGTATTTATGGCGATCACATGGCTGCAAAGTCTTTAGCATATAAGGTGCTTCGGCAGGGGTATTATTGGCCAATAATTTTCAAAGAGGCGGTTGATTATGTGAAGAAGTGCCAGAAGTGCCAGTTGAACAGTTCGATCCTGCATCAGCCACCAGAAGATTTGTATTCGGTTCTGTCTCCTATACCTTTTGCTGTTTGGGGGGTGGATATACTGGGTCCGCTGCCGAAGGCAAAAGGGCAGGCCAGTTTTGTTATAGTGGCGATTGATTATATGACTAAGTGGGTGGAGGCCAAACCGCTAAGGTCAATCACGGAACAAGAATGCTTGAAGTTCTTGAAGGAGCAGGTGGTGTACCATTTTGGCATTCCTATGGTGGTATTTTCGGATAATGGACGTCAGTTTGTTGGTTCAAAATTTGAAGCATTCTTGAAGGAGTTAGGAGTTCAGCATAGAAAGACCTCTGTTGCTCATCCGCAGTATAATGGGCAAGTTGAAGTAACTAACAGAACACTTCTGAATGGAATTAAGAAAAGGCTGGATGGCGCAAGAGGTAGATGGCCAAAGGAGTTGCTTAGTGTATTATGGGCTTATCGAACTACGCCGAGAACTATAACGGGAGACTCGCCTTTTAGGCTGGCCTATGGTTCGGATGCATTGATTCCTGTGGAAATTGGGTCTACCAGTCTTCGGGTCAGTCAGTTTCAGGAGGTGTATAACGATGAGGGACTTAAAGCCAACTTGGATTTGCTTGAAGAGGTCAGGGAAGCAGCCTTGGTGAAATTGGCAGCCTATCAGCGTCGTGTGGCTAAGCACTATAATAAAGGGGTAAAGCTTCGAAGGTTTGAAGTGGGAGATTTTGTTCCTCGGGAGGTGGAAGCTTCTACACCTCCAAATATGGGAAAGCTAATGCCAAATTGGGAAGACCCTTATGAGGTTGTAGATGTGCCGAAGCTAGGAACTTATCGGTTGCGAGCATTAGATGGGTCTGAGATAAAGAATACTTGGCATGCCGGGAGGCTTCAGAGATATTTTCAATAGGCCAGTGTCAGTGTACAAGAGTCTGTAATTATGCTGACAATTATCAATGAAAATAACTTTTTTCTTCAATACTGATTTATCTGCTGATTGTTTCGAGATTGCCAGTTATAAGGTTGTATTCCTTCGTCTCTATAGCAGCGAAGTGAATATTTTGGGTTGAACCTGTTCGGCTCTCGGAGAGAATGAGGTTTCCAGCTTGGTATAAGGTTGGATTCCTTCGTCTCTATAGCAGCGATGAGAATATTTTTGGGTTAAACCTGTTCGACTCTAGGAGAGAACGAGGTTGCCAGCTTGGTATAAGGTTGGATTCCTTCGTCTCTATATCAGCGAAGTAAATATTTTGGATTGAACCTGTTCGGCTCTTGGAGAGAACGAGGTTGCCAGTTTGGTATAAGGTTGGATTCCTTTGTCTCTATAGCAGTGAAGAGAATGTTTTTGGGTTGAACCTGTTCGGCTCTCGGAGAGAACTAGGTTGCCAGCTTGGTATAAGGTTGGATTCCTTCGTCTCTATAGCAGCGATGAGAATATTTTTGGGTTAAACCTGTTCGGCTCTAGGAGAGAACGAGGTTGCCAGCTTGGTATAAGGTTGGATTCCTTCGTCTCTATATCAGCGAAGTAAATATTTTGGATTGAACCTATTCGGCTCTTGGAGAGAACGAGGTTGCCAGTTTGGTATAAGGTTGGATTTCTTCGTCTCTATAGCAGTGAAGAGAATGTTTTTGGGTTGAACCTGTTCGGCTCTCGGAGAGAACGAGGTTGCCAGCTTGGTATAAGGTTGGATTCCTTCGTCTCTATAGCAGCGAAGTGAATATTTTGGGTTAAACCTGTTCAGCTCTCGGAGAGAACGAGGTTGGCAGCTTGGTATAAGGTTGGATTCCTTCATCTCTATAGCAGCGAAGTGAATATTTTGGGTTGAACCTGTTCTGCTCTCGGAGAGAACGAGGTTGCCAGCTTGGTATAAGGTTGGATTCCTTCGTCTCTATAGCAGCGAAGAGAATGTTTTTGGGTTGAACTTGTTCGGCTCTCGGAGAGAACGAGGTTGGCAGTTTGGTATAAGGTTGGATTCCTTCGTCTCTATAGCAGCGAAGTGAATATTTTGGGTTGAACCTGTTCGGCTCTCGGAGAGAACGAGGTTGCCAGCTTGGTATAAGGTTGGATTCCTTCGTCTCTATAGCAGCGAAGAGAATGTTTTTGGGTTGAACCTGTTCGGATCTCGGAGAGAACGAGGTTGCCAGCTTGGTATAAGGTTGAATTCCTTCATCTCTATAGCAGCGAAGAGAATGTTTTTGGGTTGAACCTGTTCGGCTCTCGGAAAGAACGAGGTTGCCAGTTTGGTATAAGGTTGGATGATGTTATAAGTTCTTTGGGATAAATATTTTTATTGAAGCTTGGTGACATGTTTGACTCTTGGAGGTGAACTCTTAATTTTTTTCTGAAGGTTCGGTGATCTGTTCATCCTAAAGATGGTGTACAGAAATTCTTTGGTAATGAGTAAGTGACACCTTACATTATTACTTGATTTTATTTGGAGTGTTGAGTTCATATTATATATTCTTTAAATAACAGTACAATTTAATTTGAAGAGGAGTAAAAAGGAGAAAATCATATTTCATTAAATATATAAAAAGGGGTTACAATATTGTTGAAAATTTACAAGTTTATGAAGCTAAGGTGAAGATAAGCTATCTTCGACATTACTCCTCGTCTTCGTCTTCAGAAGAATCAAGGAGCAATGGGTTCACAACGACAACGGATAGTTTGGTTTTACCTTTGCTTCGGGCTGCTTCATAGACTTCGACATACATTTAAACTATTTCATTAGTTAGTTCGGGTGATTTGAGGTATTCGATTTGTATTTGTTTGCAGAGGTCTTCGGTGAGTGGGGGGCCAAGAGCCTTGAGTTCGCGAAGCTCTTTTTCGACTTTGCCCCGAAGGTTAAGATGTCGTTCTTCGGAGATTTTGGCTTCGGTGATTGCTTTAGTTAGGCCTCGGTTGTTTTGTGTTAATAGTTCGTTGGCCAATTGTAATTCTTGATTTTACTGGGCAGTTGTTTGTTGGAGGGCTTCAGATGTGGTTAGTTGTTCTTTCAAATTGATGAGGTCTTTTTTGAGACACTCGATGGTAAAGAGGGAATTTGCATGAAGACTCTTCTCCCTTGCCAGAGCAGACTTCAAAATGGCGTTTTCCCTTCGGGCAGCATCTTCTTCGGCTTCCATCTCTTTGTATTTTTGGTGGAGCCGCCCAAAGATTCCATTTGCCTGCAGTTGTTCAGAGTTAATAGAAAGCTTCAGGACAATATCTGTGAATAAGGATGGTTAAGTGGTAATTTGCTTACTTTGGCTTGGTGAGTCATGCCTTCTTCAATCAGATCAGAAATGGAGCTGTTGCCAAAGCGGTGATCGTCAGTATCAAGGATGAAAGAGTTGTACAGGTGTAGGGGGAAATCTTCGTTACTGTTTGGCCATAAAGTAGGCGATTGAACAGCTTCAAGAATGGGTGTAGAGGAAGAAGATTGTCGTTGTGGGGAATGTATTGGTTGTTTGGGTGGTAGTGGGATGTCAGTTGTTAGAGGTTCGGTTGGTGGGATTGGTTGGTCGTCTGAAGAGTGTTTTCTCTTTCGGGTAAGGGGAGAGTTGGGTTCGGATTCATGTTCATCAATTTCAGTTGGAATGGTTGGCGGCTGGCTAGCTTCGGTGCGAGGTATTCTTAGATCTTCAGCGGTAAGGGGGTTGTTTTTGGTTTTTCTCTTTTTGGTGTGGAGAATTTTGGTGCGTTCGGCGATGGGCATGTCGAGAAGGCTTTCAGTAAGGACAGAGGCTGGGACATGTTTGGGTTTTTTGATAGCTCTTTTCTTTAAGCGAGGTTGGTTTATCTCTTCGGTAGAAGTTGGGGGTTCAGTAGTTGGGGGTTCGGTAGATGGAGGTTTGGTATCTTTGGCTTCGGTAGGAGTTTGGGTTGGTTTGGTAGAGAGGAATTTCTCCAATTCTCTTCGGTCAATTGTAGTAGGCTTGTTCAGGGATACTACAAACAAAGAAGGATATTTCAGAATAATTATTGAAGAAAATTTAAGAAGCTACACAAGTATTGACTTCGGGACTTACATTTATGGTCATACAACCATGCTTGCTTGCTTAGAAGGGCGAAGCTCCATTCTTTCATTAGAAGCTTCTCCATAAGCTTCGCCATTTCTCTCATGCGTTCTGCGGGAATGTCGCCGAGGTCTGCAGAGGTGTGTTCGGCAGTGGTCCAGTCAGGGATGGAAGAGATTTCGGGTCCTTTGACAAAGAACCATTTCTCATACCATTTCTTGTTGCTTGAAGGGGTGTCCATCAAAGGGCGTTTTTTAAATTTGGAATTAGGTTTTGGAGCTTGTTTACCGAGCACTTTGAAACCCCGTTCACGAATCTTGCCGGAAGTGAAGAGAGTAAAGAAAAAGTTAATAGAGGGTGGAACCCCTATCTCGCCACAGAAAGCGATGAAGGAAAGAATGTGAATGTAGGAGTTGGGAACCAGTTGGGCAAATCCAACGCCTACAAACCCTAGAAGGGTGAGGGGAATGGCGGTCCAGCCATTTGGACGATGATACATCCGATCTGTAGCGGTAGGTGCTCGTAGTTGATGGGTGTCTGGAATGTGGTATTGTTCTCGAATGGAATGAATATCAGTCTTTGAAAGCTTGGAGGGGGTATTAGCATGGGGGAATCGTTTTACATCAGTAAAGTCAAGAGGAGTGTCTTAAGGAGTGGAAGATGGAGGGTTCTTGCTAGAGGATGGAGCGGATTTAGGTTTCGCTTCTGGAATGATGTTGTCTGTGTTTTGGGAAGCCATTGTTAACAGATTGGTTGAATGAGAAAGCCGGAGGTAGAAGATAGCAAGAATATTTTGAAATTCAATTGAGCAGGTGAAACTGTCCAATTTGGGGAATTTGGGGTTTTATAGTGATGTCCCTTCAATGGTTCACGAAACACGAGAACGGCTCATTAAATGAAGGTAATGATGAAAGGGCAGAGTTGGCGTCTGATATTGAATTTAAAGGGGTTGGTGTCTGGTTTTAATTTTTCATTATGTGGGCTTTGCTTAGATTTATTTGAAATTCTTTTGCTAATTGGGCTAATTACTTATAATCTTTCACCAAACATACTGTTTGATAAAAGACTGGGGGGCAATGTTGGGCCATGATTGTTTGGGCTTATTGGGTCAGATTTATTTGGGCCTTTGAAGTATTGGTTTATTATTTAAATGGTGGTTTGACCGGGCTTGGGCTGGAGCAATATTGTGGAGGACAGGTAGTAGCTTATGGGCTAACACCTTAATTGATAAGGGTTAGCCGTAATCTGGAGTTAGTGGGAAACATGGATTTGACGGGGATTGTGTGCAATTAGCTGATGTCATGGACGGTGCTTGCATGCAAAGGAGGTGAGACTAATACAAAGTACAGGGCATGACTAAAGGGAGGTATATGAACATTTTTACTCTATCAAACACTAGAGCACACACCTCCATTGTTAACTTTTTTTCTAGCCTGTACTTATTCTCACACCGGAGCGATCCCGACGGCCCAAAATCGTCGAGACCCGGTATTGACCTGTTTTCTGTGCAGGATTGGACGCGCTTTTCGTGATTGAGGCGCGTGGGGAAATCTTGGCGTTAACAGCAACAAATAGTAGTAGCATTCACGGTGACCCTGATGGTTGGTGGTCTATCTGAAGACTGGCTGAAATAAAGGGGTGCATTATGAGACAAATAATGGTTCTAGAGTTCGTTAAGGACTGATGCTTCATAATTTGTTTTTTAGGTTCTTAAATTTGTACTGCATATTTTTAATTTTATTTAACTGTTCAGTAGAGAGGAAGATCCAACATCAGAAGTTTTGTATAGAAATTCAATTTTGATGCAGACCTCTTTATTATCCTTTTTCCCTTTTTTAATATGGGAAATTAAAACGATAAAAGTTAACAGTCGATTACTAGTTTTGCTCTTTCTTTTGTAGGTACTGGAGACCATACTTTTGAGCGGAGATTACGTCTTGGTTGGCTACTATTAAAGGAAAACATAGCAACTATGGTACTTGAGAGGTGAGAATCAAACTTTCTCTAGTATTCCATGTGATCTAGTGGTTCCTGATTCAATGTGAATTTATTTTCCAGCCTTTTTTATGGACGAAGGCGACCATTGTTGCAGCGTGGTGCAAAATTATTGTGTGTGAGTGACTTTCTGTTATTAGGAAAAGTTACCATTGAAGAGGCACGCAGTCTTTTATATTGGTTAGACTCTGAAGCAGGGTTTGGAAAAATGGGTGTTTGTGGACTTAGTATGGGTAAAACTTCAACCCTGTTTTTGATCACAAATTGAAATTTTAGAAATAACAATCTGCCTCTGGATACTTTGTGACAAATTTGGGCTTTACTTTATCACTTGGAAAGAGTGACTTTAGTTACTGAAAACCATTTGATTACTGTTGTGATAGATTATGTCGATCTAAAAAAAAGAACTGGAGATTTTTTTCGGTTATGGTCTTTATGGACTTGCGCATTCTTTCCCCGTACCTTTAATTTCCAGGACAATAGGATTAGTTTAGAATATAAGCCATTGTTTGCAACTGTGCATACATACATTTTTGTTCACTATGTCTTACCTTTTCTTTATCTCTTTATCTTAAAGGCAATTTTATGGTACCCATGAAAGTCTAGGATTGTGTTAACATTAATGAAGCTACTATATTTAAGCATTATTAATAGAGATGTTAGTGTTTAGGACCTTTAGGTGAGTACTCTGGATAACTTTAGTAGAGTCCTCATTTTATACTCGGACTCTACATCTCTTAAGAGGTTTAGTGCACATTGTATAGCATTATGAAATCCTTTTTCTGAATAAGTAATACGTTTGGTTAGTTTCAGGCTTCCAGCTGCTTGCTTTATATTGCCTTTTATTTTCTCTTCACATGGTCAATTTTTTTTTCTTTGCTTAATACTGCCTTTGTCAGAATGTCTGCCAGTTGCTCTTTGGACTTCACGAATGGAAACCTGATTGTTTTGGCTTCTAAATTCTCCTTAATAAAGTGTCTATCAACCTCCATATGTTTGGTTCGATCATGTTGTATGGGATTATGTGCAATAGCAATGGCAGATTTGTTATCACAGAAAAGGTCCATCTCAGAGGTAGGGGCGAGACCTATTTCAGACATAAGTCTTTTTAGCCACAAAAGTTCGCATAGTCCTTTTGCCATCCCACGAAATTCTGCTTCGGCACTTGATAGTGCCATTACTTTTTGCTTCTTACTTCTCCAAGTAACCAAATTTCCTCCAACAAATGTAAAGTATCCTGAGGTAGATCGTCTATCTGTAGCATTTCCTGCCCAGTCTGCATCTGTATAGCCACTGACCTTGAGATGATTATTTTTTGAGAACAACAGTCCCTTTCCTAGGGATGATTTTAAGT
This sequence comes from Panax stipuleanatus, assembly GCA_020205555.1. NCBI lineage: Eukaryota > Viridiplantae > Streptophyta > Magnoliopsida > Apiales > Araliaceae > Panax > Panax stipuleanatus. The sequence goes on from CM035115.1 coordinate 95,153,545, forward strand.
ACCATAAGATCCGTATTACTGCTTCCATATGGTCTTTACTAGGCCGATGCATGAATTGGCTTACTACGCTTACTGCATAGGCAATATCTAGACGAGTATGCGACAGATAGATAAGTTTGCCAACTACTCTCTGGTATTGACCTTTGTCTGTTGGAACTTGGTTTGGGTGTTCTTCAAGTTTATGGTTCTGGGTAATGGAAGTGTCTACTGGCTTACATTCCAACATTCCAACTTCACATAATAGATCTAGGATATATTTTCTTCGGGAGAGAAAGATACCACGTTTTGATCTAGCAACTTCTATTCCCAGAAAACATTTTAGGCCTCCTAGGTTTTTCATCTCAAACTCAGTGGCCAATTGCTCTTGAAGTTTGGCAATTTCCTCTTTGTCATCTCCTGTAATAATCATATCATCAACATAGACAATTAATGTTGTTACCTTGCCTTGTTGATGTTTCAAGAATAATGTATGATCTGAGTTACTCTGATGAAACCCATATTTCTTCATTGCCAGACTAAATCGTCTAAACCATGCCCGAGGTGACTGCTTTAATCCATATAGTGCCCGTTGCAATTTGCACACAACCTCAGTTGTTGAGGAGGTTGTATATTCTGGAGGTATATCCATGTACACTTCCTCTTCGAGATCACCATGAAGGAATGCGTTCTTCACATCCAACTGATGTAGAGGCCAGTCCAAGTTAGCAGCAAGAGACAACAGAACCCTAATTGTACTCAATTTTGCAACAGGTGAAAATGTTTCTTGATAATCTACTCCATACGTTTGAGTGTATCCCTTCGCCACCAATCTTGCTTTCTATCTTTCTATAGATCCATCTGCCTTGTGCTTCACAGAGAATACCCACCTGCATCCAACGGTTCTCTTTCTCTTGGGAAGTGGAGCCAACACCCATGTTTGATTCTTTAACAGTACTCCCATTTCTTCTTCTATAGCCTGTGTCCATTTAGGATCAGATAGTGCTTCCTGAACAGTGGTTGGAATTTGGCATGTGGATAGATTTTTGGAGAAAGTCTTGAGAGGTTCAGGTAGCTTTTTCGTAGACACATAGTTGGTAATTGGGTACCTTGTTCTCCTTTCCTCCATGTCTGGTGAGTATCTATTTGGTGGTTTACCACGGTTGTGCCTGAAAGGTAAGATATATCCAACCGAAGACTTTATATTATCTGTAAAGGAGGGTGTAAGAGTATGGTTTACCTCAGGAATATTCTCAGGAGATAAGTCCGTGGATACTATAGGCGAGGGGGGTTCTTCATTTGATATATCATTTGATGGTTCTTCATTTGATGTATCATTTGATGTGGACTCTTCATTAAGTGTAGACCCTATGACCATGTCTGGGGTTGAGTTTATCATGGAGTCATCAACTTGATTGTTCTAGTCTTCAAGCCAATCAAAACTTAACCACTTCATCTCTTCACTTGGCGTCTCCCCCTGAAGTGAGGGAGTGGAGGTGGATGAAGAATAAAAGAGTTCAGATTCCATGAAGGTAGTATCCATTGTAGTATGAAACCTCCGGGTAGTGGGATCATAACATCGGTATCCTTTTTGGTGTGTACCATACCCTAGAAACATACATCGAACATCACAAGGATCCAATTTAGAACGTTGATTCTTTGGAAGGTGAACATACGCCACACAACCAAATATCTGAGGAGGTAGCATTAGGATAGATGGTAGTGAAACGAATTTGGACAGAACTTGCAGAGGAGTTTTAAACTTTAAAATCTTAGAGGGAAGTCGATTGATGAGGTGCACAGTAGTGGTAACTGCATCTGACCAATGGTGAGCAGGAACATGGGCACTCAGAAGGAGAGCCCGAGCTATTTCAAGGACGTGCCGATTTTTTCGTTCGGCTACCCCATTTTGCTGCGAAGTTTGATGACACGACGTCTCGTGAATGAGACCATGTTTCTGAAAGTAAGTTGCAAACGGTTGATTTACATATTCCCTACCGTTATCTGAGCGAAGGACTCTAATTGAAGAGGCAAACTGTGTCCAAACCATAGCACGGAAAGACTGAAAGATACTTAATACTTCATTCTTATGTTTCATCAAATACAACCAGGTCATCCTAGTGCAATCATCAATAAACAACACAAACCAACGCACTCCAGAGATAGTAGGTACAGGAGAGGGACCCCATACATCAGAGTGAATTAAAGCAAATGGAGTATCACTTTTATTCAAGCGTAATGGATAATTGACACGATGACTTTTTGCCAAAATACAAGCATCACAATGAAAAATTGACAAATCCATATTCAAGAATAAACCAGGAAATAAATGCTGTAAATACCCAAATGAGGGATGACCTAAACGACGATGCCACAACCATATCTGTTGAATCTTGGACTCCTGAGAGGACACCTGGTGTGCATGACCCGGACTGAAGTCTTCCATATAGTATAATCCCCCCTTCCCAGTACCACACCCAATTATCTCCTTGGTGAGAATATCCTGAAGAAAATAAGAATTAGGATACATTAATACCATACAGTTTAAATTTCTAGTAACTTGGCTCACAGATAAGAGTTTATGAGATAAGGAAGGGACAAGTAGAGTATTTGCCAATTTTAATGAAGGTGATAAAGTTACTGAACCTGCCCCTGTGACAGGTGAAATAAGGCCATTTGCATTAGCAATACTGGTGCGCCTGGGAGATGAGCGATAGGTAAAATCCGAAGGATCAAAAGTCATATGGTCTGTGGCCCCAGAATCAAGAAGCCATGTAGTATTATCTAGTTCATTACCATGATGAAGTTGGACATGACAAGAAATACCTGAGTCTGGAGAAAAGGCAGTCACATGGGGCAGGTCCTTAGAAGGAATGAGAGAAAGGCACGGGTCAGCTGTAACCACAACAGCTTTTCCTATACCACCATTAACCTGTGTTGTTTCTTTTTTCTTTTTTTCTTGAAATTCAGGCCACCAATCAGGATACCCATTCAATTGAAAACAATTGTCCCGGGTATATTTAGAGTTCCCACAGTGAGAGCATTTTACAGTATTGGAAGAAGACAGAGAATTTTTTGAGGAACCCGAACCAATTCGGCCAGACCCTTTGTGACGCCCCCAAATTTGGACCGCCACTTGGTCACTCAAATTCGGTTCGTCACGTGCTCATGGTAATACGATAATAACTAAAATCACACATTCACAGCGGAAGATCTAATCTAGAATAATTTACAATAATTTATTATAATTATTCTCCCAAGTCTCGCAACCTACAGCACTTAATAGATTACATAATAATATCAAATACAGACTTATTACATAATCTAACTTAAGCTAAAACATAATCAACTCCAGTCTTACTACATCAACTTAATACAACATTATAATATTTAAAACATAAAAAGAGACAAGCTAGTCGGTAGCTTGCCTTTGCCCTTGTCGGTACTCGAGGGTCCGCACGGCTCAGCCTTACCTGAAATGTTTTAGGAAAAGCAAGAATGAGCAACAAGTTTGCTCAGCAAGTAATATACAATAAGGGTGAAGAGTTTTATCTCACGAGTTTGAAATATCAAAGTATAATCTCTAAGATAGTTCAGAGTTTCAGAATAATATCATGAATAACGAGTATCAACAATTCTCAAAATCAAATCTTTGGAATATGAAATGATGGTTCAATATAGATCAACCGATATATATGAATTTAAAGGCTATCAACGTATCCAACTAGATAAAATAATTTATACTGAGCAGTCACTAAGGACTATTGAACATCTACTAGAATCATCAATATTAAACTGATAACCCAAAAGAAATAAGTACGATAGATGATCAGTCTACAATACTTTATGTTATGCATAACACCACAATAATACTCACGCGTGTGTTGGGGCTTCCAACAATATACACTCCCCTTACCATAAGGGTTGTTCAACTCAGTTTTCAAGATTTTCGCACCAGTCAATTGGTTTGGACAGTTTTATAAACATGCATCTAGCCGAATCAAATGGCATAGACACTTTCACAATATTCAAGAACAATACCAAGTTCAACATGAATAATAGCTTTCATACGACTTAATGAAATAAGAGTTCAAGTATGCTAACTCAATTTAAACGAGTAAGTAAGGAAACTAGCTCGCAATATACAAGGATAGAATACTTGCACCGTAAAAGAGTGTAAGTTAGGAAACTTGCCTTAAGTGTAGTCTATCCACGTAAATTAATCAACACTTTTGGAATCCTTATCGTAATATAATTACGTATATATATATGATATTCATTAGTCATATAGTTTAACATCATATCTTATCTTCGGATATATGATCGACACATAAGCTAAGTTTCAACCTAGCTACACAGTTATACCATATATAGTATCATATTAGTATAACTTTTATTGTCTTTTATCCTTAACGCTCCTCTTCTCAAGTTAATCATCTTCATATAAAATTATTAACACATAATACCATAATCAATAGCAAATATACTCTATTTAGCAAGTTATAGCATTATTATATGTTAACCGTCGAAATCGGATTCAAGTATTAACATATGATCTCCCATAGCATGTATACACATTAAAGGGTACTCCCATGATTGTCTAACCTTTCTAAATCCAATCTTTTATGATACAGGTCCTAAGTCAACACCTTTAATAACTTAGGACCATTCAAGGTCATGAAACCACATTAGTTATCATGTTTGTTATTTTAAAAGTATGGGGTGATCACACATCTTGTTTTAGGCATGTTTGCAAGTTTCTACTTCATATACACATGACTAGTATTGTTACTTAGCTTAAATCATGCTTCACTTGTGCTCAACTAGTTTTTATGGCATCTAACATGGCATGTGTATGTGTATGACATATTAATGAGGTTAAGAGCACTACCAAACATGTCTATAAATTTTAGAATTCAATTCTCAAAGTAGCATGTTAACATTCACGTTCAAGGTTCGTATTTTCATTAGTAAAGCTCACTAATAAGGTTTGCATGTTCTCATTACATTACGAAACCTATATACATAAGTTAATATGTCCGACATGCATTTCAAGGCCATAAAAACATGCCCGAAAAATCAGAATACATATATGATCTTTACATGTCAAATTTCGCTTTTAAAAACTTATATTTTCGTTAAAAATGTTCACTAGTGAGTCCATCATGTGCATGTTATATTATGAAGCATATACGTACATGGTATCACGTTATTCATGCACTTCTAGGTCATGCTAACATGTATCAAAAATCAGAACATAGTCATGCTTCATCATGTTAACGTTCATTTATGAAACTTTAAGTTCATTTCCAAAACTATATGTCGTTTCATATACCTTGCATGCAATCATAGCTAAATCACGTTTACGTTATCTCCATATACTTATATAAGCATGTCCACACTATTAGCATGCTCGTCTAAGCTACTTTAAACAATTAATACTTAACAGAATCAAGCAAGATGCAGAAAATTGGAATCAGTGACCGGCGCAGTGTAATGCCGGCGCAGCTGCGCCGCGTCTGGTTCGTGCCAGATTGTAGCCAGCAACGACAGTTAACAACCCAAATCACAAAATTACTTCACGAATTCGATTCTAATCAGCCACATTCTAGTTTAATCATGCTTATAAGGCTATATAACAACTAAGAAACATGTTCTAATCAACTTTACCATGAATGGCAACTATGATCAAGAATTAAAAATTTATAGAGTTTGCAGAAATAGAAAATGAAGAACAAGTAATGTATATTATACCTTTTCTATACGTTAATTGGACTTGCTGCTAAATCTAGAATGCTCAATACTGATATATATATATATATATATAACTCTCAACTCAACACTCAAGCAATTCTCAGCAAATTGAAATGTGAAGGAGAAGGACCATATATATAGGAAAATTATAAACTAGTCAATGGATCCCTCCATTGAATCAAACCAAATGATAGAAGATTTGCATGAAGGTTAATGGAGAGTTGGTAATTTAGTTGGTGAATGAAATCATAATGCCCACTCCCTTGCTCATCATTGCTAGTATATGTTGCTGAGTTTTAAGGTTATAGGAGAGTAGGATGGCTTGAGTATATCACGTGAAGGAGAATGAACCTCTCAACACTTACAAGTCTCAGCAACATGAAACAATAACCCAATACATACACATTTTATATACACTTAGGCATATATGTATACTTAGGCTATAATGTAATGTCACAATGTAATTTCAATATGTAACTAATATTACAATGTAGTAAGTAGGGACATATATATTCAACATATAATCCATGTACATTTTATCACACCGGTATAATCTTCTCAGATATTATTCAATTAAATTCTATTAGTCAACCATTGTTTATAATATATCCATGATATATTATTTTAAGGTATACTCACATACATAATGTCACATACGCATAAATCATGTAGCTTATATATTTCAATCAATCTTAATATATGGTTTCTATGTATAGTATAGTCACATAAATGTTGCACTACACTATATAATATAGTTGTATCCCATATACTTCATATAATTAATTATTGCATACTTGCATATAACAATCAACAATCAATACAACCTTATTATATTATAGCTTACTTATTTGTTTTATTATTCATAATGTCAAATAAATAAATTATTCATCTCATTGATTAATTAACGATAATATTAATCAATCCATTCCTTATTGATTATTAATTTCCATAATAATTAACTAACATTTACATGATTAATTATCACGTTAAATAAATATAAAACTTATTATATTTAGAAACAAGTTACTTATTATTATTCCATTTCTTGCAATAATAATAATTCAACATATCAACAATTATTATAGATTAATTGTTTAATGATTTCTTCGTTAATTAATATAATCATTAATATTTCTCATCACTGTGCCACACAAGCCATTCAACGAGTTTATCGCAAACTCCATATATTCTCAATTATTATAATTATTCAATTTAATATAATTGAGTTAACTCATCTCGTAACATAAAATCATTTATATTCAAATAAATTCTCTTTCCCATTAATATATTCATTTAATCATTTATGAAAATTCTCGGGTATTACACCCTTGACCAAGCTTGAGACCACGAGAAGCAAGTATGGCTCCAGTAGTGACTTCAGGCTCCACCGTATTCATCACCATCTGGCGGAGAGCTTCTCGCCGAACATGGGCATAGGCTTGCTCCACAGAAGGGAAAGGATGCATCTACAGTACATCACTCCGGATGTTATCGAGTTTATCGTCCAGACCATCCAAGAAGGCGTAAACTCGGTCCTCCTGAAGTAGATTATTATACTTTTGTATATCGGTTGGGCACTCCATTGAATTTGGTCGGCGAAAGTCAATCTCACGCCATAATCCCTGTAAATTAGTATAGTACTTTTCCAAGGATCCATCACCTTACCGGAGACGAGAGATACGCCGCCTGAGTTTATATACCTGCGATGTATCTCCCCCATCAAAATAAGTTGTAGCAACTGCATCCCATACCTGTTTCGCAGTAGGAAATCGAATGAAATTGCTGATCAGGGTCGGGTCCATGGAGTTAATCAACCAGCCTTTGACGATTGCATTGTCCGTTCGCCACTTCCGGTAAGTTATATCAGTCGGAGATGGAGAGAGTAATTCTCCATTGATGTAGCCCAATTTATCCTTCCCGGAGATATACATCTCCATCACCTGGGACCATAGAGCAAAGTTGGAACCATCTAACTTAATTCCGATTGGGACAGCAGCAGGTTTTGAAAAATTGGTAGGTGTTTGAGTCTTGGACAGGGCTTCGGCCATCTTGGTTGTAAAGAGGTTAGAAAGGATCGTGTTTGGGTCAATGAGGGTATCACCAGATTTGGAAGAGGTGTTTGAGTCAAGGAGGGCACCAGGTTTGGAAGAGGTATTCGAGTCTTCCATCTGGTTGTTTGGGTCTCTCACCTTTGAGAGGTATGTAATCGGTGAGCAACTACAAAGCTAGAGTTTGTACCAAGAATCGATTTGGCTCTGAAACCATGACAAAAGAGTCATATTTTTCTATATTACTTTTCCAGAAATATTACAAGTATAAATAGAGATATTTGACTATCTATTTTTGGATATTTACATAACTCAAGGCTAGGATCATGGCTGGGATCCTTTGACCCTTAATTGAAGGAATCATATTTACTTCTCCTATAATCCCTCTCATTTGTCTTCTAATCTACATCTCACGCCAACAGACTGTATAATCCATCTGCTATATACTAATTAACTCTCGCTTAACCTGTAAACTGAATTGTATAACTGAAAAGTGAAAGTGCACAGATTAAATGAGAAAAAGCGGGTGGGGTGTGGTGTTGTGTAAGAGGAGGTTCAGTTTGAAATACTATTAAAATGGTGAAAATGTGTACTGATGATATTGAGTTTATTCTTAATTTTTTTTTCCTTTTAACAAATTCGTTATCATGTCGTTGCTGCTTAACTATGATACCCAATCAATAGATTTAGAGATAAATATGAAACCAAAAATATTTTTTTAAAGTTTGTAAATTACAAATGAGAACGTATTTGAAAACTTCGGAACTTAAATCCTAATAGGATAATGTTATATATTACAAATGTTTTATATCTACTATTTGATTATCAATTACATGAATAAGTATTAGTAGTAACTCTTATGAATATATGTGTAATAAGTGGTGTTCTTCTATAATTCCTATTGATCCAAGTCATAAATTCATAACATGCAGGAAACAGAAGTTCAGTTTCTTTATCCATTGATGGACGATGGTAGGAGTATATAACTAACTTTTGAATACCGCATATTTCGGGTGATAATGGGCCTCAAGTGGTAAACCTGGGCCTAGAAATGAAGTTGACACCATATGCACGTATAGTCATAGTTGCTATATGCACGAGGTCCACTATCAGTGTACTCCTTTTGTTCTAAATATATATAAGATTATAATATTCATAAATTCTTTTAAATTTAAAATTGATAGGAACTGAATATTTTTAGACAATTCAATTATGACTTTCTAAATGATACTAATTAAAAATGTATGACTTGTGTTTTTTAGGATAAATAAATAAACAAAGACATGATTCTTTCAATCAAACAATTGCAATTGCAATTGTAATGAGAGAAGAAAATGAGGTTGAGCAGATGATTGATTGGGAATAAAGGACGAGCATATTTATATAAATAAAGGGAGAGATTGTTCACATCCCTTGGGATTTTCTGTATTTAGCTTTTGCTTTTTTCTTTAAGCTCCACTATAATGGCCTTCTTTTTACCTCTAACTGCTTTCTCACTAATTCTATCCTTCACATTGCTGGCTGCTGAAATTTAAAAGGACTCCCACAATTGGCAAACACTCTGACGTAGTTTCAGTAGAATGACAAAACTAGCCTCATAGCCTAGCCTAGCTTGTCCGCAAAAAAAATATTCTCATTTATCAATTTTATAATTTCAAGAAGTCGGTCCCATTTTAACTAATGGTTGTATAAAATAACACAATGTTGTCAAATTTATCGTCACAGTGTTGTGTTGCATTACTCTCAGAAAAACCTACAAAACGGTAAGGGAAAAAAGAGAGGAAAGAATCTTGGAAAGTATATAAATGAGGGAATAATTTTCAGGTCGAAAAGATCATCTTTGACATCTGGATGGAGGTCAGGAGGCATCAAACATCTTTTCCTAAAGAATGGACAATGTAAACTAATCCCCACTTGTTGGAGTATATTTTTAAGATCACTAAAGGTAGCATTTTTTCTAGTAATGCATGCGTTTAAAGAACGCAAAAACCTTTATACTGCTTCTCCCTGCTGCAGGATGCTATTAATAATACTAATAATAAAACCTTCACAAAAACCTCAACAACATTAGCAAGCCAGAGCCTCCAAGGTTGTGACGCAAAATTTACAGCTCAAATTCATAAAAGGAGATGAAGCTTATCAGCAAGAAACAATTTTCTTCTTTCTTTCAAAAGCTACTACTATAAAAGAAACTACTTTTTGGTTCTGTCAAAAGTGACAACAGTAAGTTTTCCTAAATTCCAAGCACATATTTTCATGGTCCCTTTATTCCGGTTCCAAAACTTGTGTTTTTCTGACTCCCTATTGCATTAGTAGCTGCCGCAGCCAGGCATTTCTTAAGTCCTAGAAACCTCCAGTAGCTGAAAAACAACAAGTTCATTTCAACCATGAGCTCACAAGCAAATCCTACTCACCAAGACGACTATAAACTCAAGGATACGAAACCTCAGCTTGGGGAACGATGGCCGCATGGAGGCGTGCGTGGAGGAGGAGGTTGGATAAGCAGCGAGAGAATCACAAGCACTTACGATCTCGTTGAGCAGATGTACTATCTTTATGTTCGAGTTGTGAAAGCAAGAGATCTTCCTACTAACCAGGTAACGGGCAGCTCTGATCCATACGTAGAGGTGAAACTCGGGAATTATAAAGGGAAAACACAGCACTTTGAGAAAAAAACAAACCCCGAGTGGAAACAAGTCTTTGCATTCTCAAAAGAAAAGATTCAGTCTTCAGTTCTTGAAGTCTTTGTGAGAGACAAAGAAATGGTAGCAAGAGATGATTATCTCGGAAAAGTGATCTTTGACATGAATGAGGTGCCTACCAGGGTTCCGCCAGATAGCCCTTTGGCACCTCAATGGTATAGACTCGAGGACAGACGAGGAGACACCAAGGTTAAAGGGGAGATAATGCTTGCAGTTTGGATGGGAACGCAAGCTGATGAAGCTTTCCCCGAAGCATGGCATTCGGATGCTGCTACGGTTCATGGAGAGGGCGTTTTCAGCGTCCGGTCCAAGGTGTATGTTTCCCCTAAACTTTGGTACCTCAGAGTGAATGTGATCGAAGCTCAGGATGTAGAATCCCTTGACAAGAGCCAACTTCCTCAGGCTTTTGTCAAGGCTCAAGTTGGGAACCAGATACTCAAGACCAAGACATGTCCAACACGAACAACGAATCCCTTATGGAATGAGGACCTGATCTTTGTAGCCGCTGAGCCTTTTGAAGAACAGTTGGTGCTAACAATTGAAAACAAGACTCCTTCAAGAGATGAACTTGTGGGAAAGGTACAATTGCCACTCAACATCTTTGAGAGGCGATTGGATCACCGACCTATTCACTCTCGCTGGTTCAACCTCGAAAAATTTGGGTTTGGTGTCTTAGAGGGTGACAGGAGAATGGAGCTCAAGTTTTCAACTAGAATTCACCTCAGAGCCTGTCTTGAGGGTGCATATCATGTGCTAGATGAATCAACTATGTACATTAGTGACCAGCGGCCTACCGATAGGCAACTATGGAAGCAGCCAATCGGTATCCTCGAATTAGGCATTTTAAGTGCACAAGGGCTCCTCCCAATGAAGACAAGAGATGGCCGGGGAACCACGGATGCTTATTGTGTGGCCAAATATGGTCAAAAATGGGTGAGAACCAGAACGATAGTCGATAGCTCCAGTCCCAAATGGAATGAGCAATACACATGGGAGGTTTATGATCCTTGCACAGTGATTACTCTCGGAGCGTTTGACAATTGCCACTTGGGGGGGAACGAGAAACCAGGCGGTGCACCTGGCAGGGACTCGAGAATAGGGAAGGTAAGAATCCGACTATCAACGCTTGAAACAGATAGGATATATACACATTCATACCCACTTCTTGTTCTGCAACCGTCTGGAGTGAAGAAGATGGGCGAACTTCAACTCGCCTTTCGATTCACTTGCTTGTCATGGGCAAATATTATCTATCTTTACGGTCACCCCTTGCTGCCAAAAATGCATTACCTGCATCCATTCACAGTAAGCCAGTTAGATAGTTTGAGATATCAGGCCATGAACATTGTAGCAGTGAGGCTTGCCCGAGCCGAGCCTCCACTGAGAAAAGAAGTTGTGGAATACATGCTTGATGTAGATTCCCACATGTGGAGCATGAGAAGGAGCAAGGCTAATTTCTTCAGGATAGTTTCTCTGTTTTCGGGTGTCATCTCTATGAGCAAGTGGCTCGGAGAAGTGTGTTACTGGAAGAACCCGATCACTTCGGTTTTAGTTCATGTCCTGTTTTTCATATTGATCTGCTTCCCGGAGCTGATACTTCCGACCATCTTCCTTTACATGTTTCTTATCGGAATATGGAATTTTAGATACCGGCCAAGGCATCCACCACATATGGATACAAAACTTTCTTGGGCAGAAGCAGTTCACCCCGACGAGCTAGACGAAGAGTTTGACACTTTCCCTACGTCCAAGGCTCAAGACGTGACGAGGATGCGGTATGACAGGCTTCGAAGCGTGGCAGGACGAATCCAAACAGTAGTAGGCGACATGGCAACACAGGGGGAGAGATTTCAGGCGTTGCTCAGCTGGAGAGATCCCAGAGCAACTAGCCTCTTCATAGTTTTCTGCCTTGTTGCTGCAGTGCTTCTTTATGTAACTCCCTTCAGAATTGTTATTTTGGTGGCGGGGTTGTTTATACTAAGACATCCAAGATTCAGAAGCAAGCAGCCTTCAGTACCCAGCAATTTCTTCAGGAGATTGCCAGTTCGAGCAGACAGCATGCTCTAAGATATATTTTTTTTTTTTGGCGGGGGGTAGGGGGTGGTGGGGGGTGTGAATTCAGAGCAGTTTTTCTGATATCAAATGTAGATGTACTTCTGCATCCATCCTTTTACTGTCGTATTTGTATTCTTATTTTGGTATTTTTAACATCATCTCAAATAAACAAGAAAGAATCCGACTCCAAGTTCATTCACGGTTTACCCAACATCCACATGAGGAACTCATTTGAAATTGAATAAATTATTATTGTTATTATTATTATTGCTCAAATATAAGATTTTTAAAGTTTTTCTAATATATAATTTCTAAAGTCCGCACAAACTAATCAAGAAGACGTAATAAAAGATCTCGGATAAATAGAAACTCAACTAGATGTAAAATAAGATGGTACTGGCTAAGAAATATTACCAAATAAACAACCATGACAATAAAGCAGAATAATATCATTCATCAAAATTTTCAGAGATCATAACAGCTAACAAAACAAAATAAGACCAATCTAACTATTGCATTAAAGTAACACAATTTGAATGAGAAATCCTCGTACATTGGAAAACTAGAAGGACAAAAAACTTGGTATTCAGTTTCTGCCAACTGGTGATGATTCAACCAAACCGATGTATAACTGGACCTTCTAGAAAACAAGCTCATGGGGTTTCATTCCAGACAAAAGGGAAAATCTCGCACTCAGGTAGGTCTTCAGGTCTGGAACTCCCTCAATAGATTTCAGCAAGATGGCATCTACAGCTTGCTGATCATCCTTCTTAACCTGTGGGAGTGCCTTCTTTTCCTACAATTTGCAAGGGGGAAAAGCAGAGCATAATTTGATTAGTAACCTAAACAACTAATTTCAGGTGGACGGAACGTGTAGGAGAATGATGTAACTTACATCTTTCTCAGCCTCAAAAAACTCTCCCTCTCCTTTCTTTTTCTTCTTTTCCACCTCCTTGGCAAAGTATTTATCATCATACTTTTCAACATTAACACCAGATACGTCAACCTTGGTGGAAGTGGCAATCACATATGATTGGTTGACGCGCCTCAAAGGTACACCATTAATCTTGAATGGACCTATTGGGCAACCAATATCAAACACTTTAGAAATCGGAATTGGAAGTGCCAAATGAGAAGGGCAAGCTTACAAATGATAATATTAATTGATGTCACTACTATCGTATAATAGGCACATGACAAGGAAATGTTACAAGAAATCATTAAATGGAACTACCCATAACTCCACAAAACTGCTAATCTCAAACTTAAACCAGAATGTTCGTTCTACAATAGAACAACTCGGGAAAACTGGAATTTTACTGAAGTCAATCATGCATCAAAACATCTATATAAACCGGATTAAACTACAAGAAAAATACAAGATATAGTTGCAAATCCAATTTTTTAAAAAGTGAATAATTTTTTTTGGCTTATGGAACAAGATACGAATGTCATGATTAATTCCTGGTAACATACATGGCATAGCTGCATGATATCTAAGGAGTTAGTTGGAATGATAAACAATATAGAAAAACTTGCACAACTTTTAAAAAAATCAAATTATAACATATGTAATGATGCCCAACTTATCCCGAAAACCCTTCAGGCTTCAATCCTCAAATTTTACAAAGATAGATGAAAGTAATTTTTCTTGACCAGAACAAATGTAATTCACCAAATTAAGAAAGGGGTAGGTTTTCATCAATTACATACTTCAAATAAATATACCTTTACAAGTGGTAGCAATTGACAATGGACAACTCTGAAGAGTTTACCCAATATGCAGCTCCAATATTCTATGTATGAGGATTTTGTAAATCTTTTACTTGACTAGAAAAGATTATATATGCCTTGTAAAAAAGAATGGATTTGGTAATGTATTTGAATTAAACAGAAATATGGTAAACCTTAGGCTAGAATTGCAAAAGTATCAAATTTGATTTATGCACATCTGACTTGATTTTATTTATCTTGAGTTGTGCATGATCAAAGTGCATTATTTCCCATGTCTGAATCAACATTATAAGCAACTAAAAACAGATAATGAAATGTAAATTTCTAAGATAATGCAGAAACTTTACAATCCTACATATATTCTGATTTGAAGCTGATTGTTTATAGCATTATATATGCTTATGTCTGCCTCCATTTTTCTGTGTTTAGCATAGATTATATATAAAATATAAAATGACACAAAATATATAATAAATGACCAAAAATATATAAAATAACTAACAATAAAGGGCATATAATAGTTTATGCATTTACAATAGCACAATAATCGAGCCAAATCATAATAAGCTCACCAATGATGAGAAGCAATCCTGATGTAAGCTGTTTGAGGAAAACAACTCTCTTCCCCTTGAACCTGCCTGTCAATATGATCAAAACTGTCCCAGGTGTAATACTTGCCCTACAAAAAAATATAAAACAGATTTTCTAAAATCAAAAAACAAAAAGCAGAAAAACGATTCCAAAAATTACTTCTCCATTAAATCAAATGTTGAGTGAAATAAACCTGAGCTTGGTGGGCTTGGCCTTGCGCTTGTTAACCAACGGCTTCTTGACATCGTCAGCTGGATAGAACTTGGGTGGCTTCACCACCGCCTCCAGCGTCGCCGGCTTACTGTCGTGTCTAGGAAAAACGCCGCCGTTTTTGGCCTTGATTGCCCAAAGACCACGCTTGTGGTACATTTTGGATCTGGAGAACTTCCCGACACCGCGAATCAAGTCTGGGTTCCGGGTGGTTTTCGCTTTCCCTGACTTGGGCGCCATTGATATGATATCTTCGAAGCTCTCACTCGATCGATCGAAATGTTCGTTCTGCTTGTGGGTTACATATATATACACACTGTAAAACCCTAAATAACATTCCCATGGGTATAAAATTTGAGTTGGGCCGCAAGAGCCCAATCTTATATACAACTGCTGATGGAGTATCGTTTAAACTAAAAATATATGGTGGCTCAACTCAGCCCAGCAAAGCCATGATAATTTATACACAGAATTGTAATAAAAATACACATTATTTAATTAAATATAGTTTACCTCCATACATATAAGCCCAATCTTTTTTTGGTGAACAGTGATGAGAAAGGAAATTAAGATATACGAGTGTGTGAGAAAAAAAATAAGAATAATTATTATATATCTATAATAATAAAACAGAATTCATTTTGAATTTTTTCATTTGAAAAAACATAACAACGGTTCAGATTTCATCTTAATTCTTCAAACTTAATCTAAAGGCTCATATTTCATCTCACACTACAAAAATCCCGCCCAAATGAAACTCACCCTACACGTTACCCCTCCCGAATCAAACTCACCCCTTCTCTCTGCTATGTATAATTTGGGGAAAATATTTCCTTCTCTCTCTTCTCTTTGTGGAATTTGGGTCCAAATCAACTATCCCGTCCAAATCTTTTCTTCTCTCTTCTCTATGTGGAATTTGGGAAAAATCTTTTCTTCTCTCTCTTCTCTATATGGAATTTGGGAAAATGAATAGCGGGAGCACTTCCGCCGAAAGAGGGAGAGGTTGACAATGTGTAACGGAGATTACTCGCTATTTGTTTTGTGTTATATATAAGGCGACAATGATCTGGATCGAAAATGTGTAACGGAGATTACTCGCTATTTGAAGTTGTTTCCTGTTACTTTATTTAATTTTTATTTTTATGACCACCATTTGTTTGATCAGGGTTGTCAACGGGAGGCATTCCACTGTCACTAAAGCTGAAGAAACTACCTATTGTTGTATTTTTGCTTTGTATATTTATTTTCTTTAAATTTTGTATTTTTAGGTTGAATACATGGATCTTGAAACACTCTTGGACCGGGCTAATGAGGCCATTAATATCAGAATCCGGAGAACTGTTGTCGCCATGTGTTGAAGGTATCCATTCCCCGTTATTGTTCAATATTGATTTTTTTATTGACTCCTTTTGAAAGAGGTAAGATCCGGTAAATCAAAAACAATGAATTAAGAATAAAAAACTTTTTTTATGGAACAGACATAGTTTGAGCAGTATACATTAATCGAAAATATGGGCTCACTCTGTTGCAAACACGAACATAATCCAACTGATACTGAAGAAAATGCTCACGTATATATGCTTGATGTACTCTCTATTATAGAAACTCAGCAAATGTATTACACTATATTTTCATCTTCTCATTTTATATACCGTATAAAGGCTTAACTTTGCTTTTTAATCTAAACTTTCAAACTGCAGAGATAGAAATGTGAATTGAGCTAGAAACAAAGGCTGGAAATATGATGTTATTGAAAGAATGATAAGCAAATTCTCTCATTCTAGTAAGGTTTCTATGGAAGAGAATGATATTTCCGTAATTCACAAAAAGTCTTTCAATTCATCATTTTCTATAGCAACCGGATGTACAATGCAAATGAATTATCAAAACAATTTACTTGATCAAGGATTGAGTTTAAATGGACATATTGTGTGGAACGATGATACTGTTCTAGATGAGGGGATTATTTAACTCCGTTACTCGAAATTCATTATATAAATATACATGTATAACATAATTGAAGTTAGCAGTTAACTTTATCAAGAAACCCCATGTGGGTTTTGCTCCAGTTCCATTATTGGGGTAAAAGTTTCTTAATTGAACAATTGGTTGTATTCTTTTTACTCATGTTTATAATTTTAATTGCTTTTTGCCATCAGGATTCTTGAACATTGTCCTTTGAAACTTGGATTATTTCTTCTCTTGTGGTTTGGTTGGATGAATTTCAAAATCTGTGTAATTTTTGGTTTAGGAGTTATAGTTTTACTGTGTTATTGAACTCATTTTTGGGGATTTGACTTGATTAATTATCATAGATCTATGGAATATGTGGGAAATGGTTGTGTTCTTTGATATGTTCTTTATTTGGTGGAGGGATAATGGGTTTGAAAATTGAAAAATAACAAAAATTATGGTAAAAGTTTTGATTTTTGATTTGCTCTTTAATTAGTTTTACTTTTTGTTCCCTTTATTAGTGTTTCTGGAGGATTGGTGCTTATTAAAGATCGAAAGTAGTTTTAAAAATGACCCGCAGAAATGAAGAAGGTAATGTAATTTATGGTCCAAACAGAGATGCTACTTCGCAAGTAGCTTCGAAGGAGGGACCTAAAGCCACATTCTCTAGTTTAGGCCTCCTACACCTGTTTTATTTGTAACTGCAACTGTTATTGTTACTGCTGGAGGAACGAGTACTTCAATTTTACGTGATTCTTCTACTACTTCTATGAAGTCACTTGCAAGTGATGTGCCTTATCTTGAGAAATTTGAAGCTGTAAAACATGTACAGGAGCTTGCTGCCAAAATGGGATTTCAACAGGACCCAGAATTTGCGGCCTGCTCTAATAAACATGTTTTCTGGACAAATGACACCTGAGATTAAGCTCTTATTCTTCGTTTGGATGCATTGGGTAGGGAAATAGAAGATGAGCAAGGAAATGTGGTAAATATCACACAATGGTTACCCTGGAAATAAGAATAATGAAGCAATACGACTGGACTAAGTGGTCTTGGTTTAATCACTCCCTCCTTTTCCCCAGGCACCTTATCTGAATATCTGATGATTGTTTTGTTACTCCCTTGACCCAATTTATGTGTAATCTTTTCTAAATTGTGCCACTTATTTTTGGATGTGAATATTTTGTTTAACTGGGAATACTTAATAAATTGTGTCAGCATCGTTATTGCATATACAAGTAATTACATGGATAGAGTGTACTTTGAGTCCTTTTTTGATATGATTGTTTGGCAAATTATTAAATCTATTATTCAAATTCGCCCGTGCATTGCACAGGTTATCTGTAAGTTAATCTAATATGTGTTTATTGTTACTTTCTTAATTTAGATTAGGTTGTGGTTGATCATCTTTTGGGTGTGAAGTCTACATGGTAGCCTTGGAGTGTGTGTTTTTTCTTATTAAAATGTATTGGAATGTCATGTATTTATTCATTTTATGTATTAAAATGAATACATGATGAATTAAACTGGAATGTCAGGTATCATGGATGTATATGTATTAAGCTGGAATGTCTGGTTCCTCTATTAAATTGTTTAAAATTGTATTTGGTAAGATGAATTGGTATTGAGTTGGATTGGAAGGAAAAAGTTTTTTATTTTTCTTTATAATACGAAAGATGGACTTTTTTTCTCTCTCAATTAATGGTTTTTGGGTTCGTGTTTTGGTAGTTGCTAGATTTGACTTTTCGTGGGGAGACCCTGAATATTACCAAGAGACTTTGGAAAATTTTAAGGCTGCTGTCAAGAGCCCCAAGAAACTCTGTGCTGTATGTATTAATATTAGTTACTTCCTCTTTATCTTTCTGTTCCTTTTAGATATCAAGGAGATTTCATAACTCATTCTCCATATCACCGTTAAACTATAATTACAAATTTGGTTTTTGCAATTTTTGGAAATGATAGCCCACCCTGTTTGTCAGGGAACATTGACATAAATTAATGTACTCTACGTGGAGACTTATCATTCTCCTTGGTTTTTTTTTCTCAAAATGCTATTTGATTTTACACTTCCTTGCCTTCTGTAATGGAAATTTTCAAAACACCATTCAGAGGAATTATTAATGACTTTAGAGGAAGAAAAGCTTGCTAAAAGCAAGACTGGCCATCAATTAATACTTTGTTGTTATTGTTTTGATTTGCAAATATATATGTACTGCCCATCTATGATTGCTGCTTCAATTGCTTATGCTGCACGATCTACGCTCAACAAGAGCCCTTTTTGGACCGAAACACTTGAGCACTACACTAGCTACTCTGAGGATCAATTGAGGGATTATGCAAAGCTCTTTATCATCTATCATGCAACTGTTGCAGAAAGTAAGCTCAAGGCTGTCTACCAAATTTTTTTTAATCTAGATAAAGGTGTTGTTTCTCTTTGTCCTCCAATACGAAGACAGCCTTTGGGTGTCTATTGTTTTATGGTATAACAGCCAGATAATGTAGTTTTTGTTGTCTACTATAGTTTAGTTTGGGGAGATCATGATGTTGATAGATCTTAGTCCTTTGGTTGTAGGGTTGTAAGATATACTCTTCTATTGTTGGGTTGATTTATGAATAGGAAAGGACATTCTTTTTAGTAGAGATGTATCATGTATAGGCATTCATTAGATTATACATGTGTAACACTCGCATGATATATTATAAATTTACATCTTCATATATAACCTGTGCTACTTGAAGACATAAATTTGAGTAATTTATTAATGCTGCACATTTTTTCATCAACCGAATGCATATGCAGGTACACATAGTAAGCTACGCATCTACTTTGACGTGTCTTTACATTTTCACACTATCTATTTTCTTTCTTGAATTTGTTATATCTGCATGTTCATTTCATGTAGCACACATGCCATGTTAATATGTTATATGCATTTATAGTACTTTTGAAATGGTATATTGGTGTTTTAGTTTAATCTAGGTGTTTGTTGGGTGCCTTTCTTTTCATGCTCCAACTTAGTGTTTCTCATCAAAGCCTATGTATCTTTTTGGATCTCATGATTATCATTATGTAGATATTATTTAACTCAGCATCTTGGGTTATTAGGACTGAACTTTGCAGCTTCAGTGGTGCGAAGATATACCCTGGCAGGAGTGTTAGATTTGTGAATGTAGACTCCCAGGTAACTTCTCTGTTCATTTCCTTGGTTTCTTTTTTTACTCTTGATAGTAATCTTGGTCTAATATCTTACTTTTCTCCACTTTCTTCTCCCTTGTTACAACTTTTTTTTGTTGATTTTAGTTATTGATTTTTTTATTTTTGAGTAACAGGAGTTTAGTGTTTATATGATTTTCTTGACTCTCCATTCCGTTACTGAACTTGCTAATAATTGTCTTGATTTATTATTGAGAAGGTGTTCCTCTTTGCTAATTCAAAATGTAAGAGGTACTTCCACAACCGACTGAAGCCTTCAAAGCTTACTTGGACCGCGATGTACAGGAAACAACATAAGAAAGTAAATTATCTTTTGTAATCCAGGAGTGAGTTTTTTTGACTCATTCTTCTAAATCTCTCAAATGAATAGTTTTTCTACTTTTAGAGCTTCATTAGTTATTATGGTTTACACTTATGGCTCGCAGGACGCTGCTGCCGCCGAAGCTGTGAAGAGAAGGCGCCGAGCTAACAAGAAGCCTTATTCAAGGTCTGTAATTGGTGCTACCATGGAAGTAATACAAAAGAGAAGAATTGAGAAGCCAGAAGTGTGAGATGCTGCCCGAGAGTCTGCTTTATGTTGGGTATGATAGCGTTTGTAATATTGGTGTTCAATTTAAAAGAATTTTACTGTGAATTCGTAGTGGGTATTTGAAATTTCACGTGGCAAGTATGAATTAGTTATAAAAATCTCCATGTATGGATTCATCTCCGAGTGTGTAAATAACAATTTCACAATTATTTATATATTTGTAATTTTATATTTATAATATAATCTATTGAATCAAAAAGAAATTCATGCTTAGTAAATATTATGAATGGTCTCTAAAGTCATTTTTAATTGTTACAACAGATAATACATCTTCAATTTCGAGCACGATTGGGTTAATAAATTATATATTTCATTATTAAAATAACTAAGTTTAATGATTTTATTTTTTATTTTTATATTAAGTTTGGTCTTTGGTGTTATTAGTGGTATGAGTTTTATGACATTTGG
The DNA here is from genome assembly GCA_020205555.1 of Panax stipuleanatus. NCBI lineage: Eukaryota > Viridiplantae > Streptophyta > Magnoliopsida > Apiales > Araliaceae > Panax > Panax stipuleanatus. The sequence goes on from CM035115.1 coordinate 95,174,779, forward strand.
TTATTTTTATTATTATGATTTCTGGGTTGTTGTTAGTAGCTTTACATACAGAGGTCGAGCTGTATTAGGTCATTGTTATATATTCTGGATTGTTTATTTTATCGTTTAGATATGATTTCTAGGTTGTTAATATCAAATTGATTTTCGTCCAAACTTGGGGGACAATTTTTTCATTAGCCCATAATTATAATAACAAACAGTAAAAATCCAACACTTCCATTAGACATGTTTTAAACATGATGGTAATTTTGGTAGTTTGGATATATATTGATGATTGCACGTTTTGTAGACAAGTTTATATTTTTCTGGATATTTATTTTTAAAGAAAACTCTGTCGATTGTTTTTAAAATTAGTAGCGACTAGCTTGATGTTTTGGTGACTGGATATGTATTGATGATTGAGTATGTATTAATTATTGTGGTGGTATGGTGAATTATGATAATTGTTATGTTTAATTGTAAGTTATTTTAGATTGCAAAGAGTCTTTAGGTAATGTAGCATTTTTCGAATTTTAATTTAATTTTTCGCTAAGTCGTGTCTTCAGGCATGGGCAATTATTAGTATATATATATAATTGAAAGAAAAATTAAGTCAAACTCTTCCTCCCACTTCATATTTACTAGTTTACAAGGCACACGTTACGTGTGTGTTAAAAAATAGGTGGAGGGATAATTAGGGGTGTTAAAAAAAATGGTATTTTTGTTTTTTTGGGAAACCGAACCGGTCGGTTCGGTACAAATGGATAACTGTCCAGTACCGATATGCGGAACCGATAAATACTAAATTTTCGGTACCGATTTCGGTAGGAGCTTTTGGCGATCGGTATAAACCGAACCGTACCAGGTGTACCGATTTATTTAATATTATTATTAATATATGACTTAAACTCTTTAGCTACTTTACTCTTCAGTCTTCACGCTGTAGTTCAGCCTTCATTTTATTCCCAAATCTGAAGTCTTGAACCTCAGTGACTCAAACCATATCTCGAACCAGCTTTGTCGTCTCCATCCATCCCTTCGTAAGTCGCCGATCTCCATTAGTAAGTCATCGATCTCCATTCGTAAGTCTTCAATCTCCATTCGTAAGTCGCCGATCACCAAGAAGATCGCTGCAGTCGCCGACTCCAAGGCTCCAACTCCACCATCAAAACTTTTTTTAGGTAATTATGAGTTTATTTTGAGATTTAGTCAATTGATTTATCTCTATTTATGTTTATTTGTCTATATATGGCATATGGGTGTTTACTGTTTAATTATTTAGAGCTTTTTTGTTGATGATTTGTTTATTTTGTTTACTAGTCCATTACTCCATTGTTCTGAAGCATTAATTAATTTGTCCAGTAAAATATTTGTTTACTCCTGAAGCAGTAATTTGTCGAGTAAAATATCACTGAAGCAAATATAGCCATATATTTGTTTACTCCTTGTTGAAAAGAAATTAAAATATGCAGTAATTATAGTTAAATGTTTTCTTCATTAATTTTTTCAGTTGGTCTCCAAAGGATTCAAATAGGAACAACACTTAAAATATGCAGTAATATATGAAAATTATTGATTTGTCCATTTTGCTTGAATCTCAACACTTATTAGTTATTGCTTCTCTTTCACATTCTGCTTGTCTTATACTGAAATTTGTCCATTGTTTCAAGTTTTCAACTGATTTGCATAATTCTCAAGTTAAGCCACTACCACAGTCAATTAATTTTTGTGTTTTATGTACAGTTTGATGGAAAATATGGATAATGATATACCAATATCATTAGATGCAAATCCAATCAATTTAGGAGATAATAGAGGAGGCGAGAGACGTGAAACGCAAAATCAAAATGAAGTTGAAGAGATCAAGCAAATAATCGTTAAGACTCGTGCTGTTATATGGGAACATTATATAAGATTTAAGAAAGATGACGAAATGAAGGCAAAGTGCAAGTATTGTGGTCAAATTTTAAAAGCCAACTCGGAAAAGAATGGGACAAGTGGTTTAAAAAGTCATAATACAAGATGTAAATTGTACCCTCCTAATATTCAATTAACGGAAATAAAACAAGCACTATTAAATTTTCCACCTTTAACAGGTGTTAATGAAGAGGGTCAAGAGTTTAAAGGGGAATCAACCAATAGTGTTTGTTTATCGAAATTTGATCAAGAGTTAATTAGAAGGGCAATTTCGTTTATGATAATTGTAGATGAACTTCCTTTTAGCTATGTTGAGAATGTGGGCTTTAAATATTTGATGTCGGTTGCATGTCCAAAATTGAATGTGCCTTCACGTACCACCATAACTAGAGATTGTTTGAAGCGCTTTTTAGAGGAAAAATTGAAATTGAAAGCTTACTTCAAAAATACATCACAAAGGGTTTGTCTTAGTACCGATACATGGACTTCCATACAACGAATTAATTACATGGTGTTGACTGCTCATTATGTTGATGATAAGTGGAATTTGCAAAAAAAAAAATTTATCAACTTTGTCCCAATTACTAGTCATAAAGGGGAAGACATAGGTATGTCAGTTGAGAATTATTTGAGAGAATGGGGCATTGATAAAATTTTCACAATCACAGTTGATAATGCTAGTTCCAATGATGTTGCAATTTCCTATTTGAAAACTCAATTGAAAGTTTGGGGTCATAGCATTTGTGATATTAAATTTCTCCATGTGAGGTGTGTTGCTCATATTGTTAATTTAGTTGTATGTGATGGGTTGAAAGATGCGAATTCTTCTATATCTCGTGTTCGAGCTTTGGTATGGTGGGTGCGACAATCTCCTTCTAGGATTAAAAAGATTCAAAGAATGTGTTGAAATTGAGAAAATTGAAAAAAAAAACTTTGTTGATCCTAGATGTGTCCACTAGATGGAACTCCACTTATTCTATGTTGAATGTGGCCATAGACTTCGAACATGCTTTTAATAGGCTTGCAAGCAAAGATCCTTTATTCAAATTGGAAATGGAATCGGGTGATGGATGGCCTAGCACAGAAGATTGGGGAGTTGTGAGACAATTGGTGGTATTCTTGAAGTGTTTCTTCGACATTACGATGAAGGTTTCGGGTACATCTTATGTTACATCTAATACTTTTTTACATGAATTTCTTGATCATGATGATGCTTTGAATGGATTGTTATATGGAAGTGACATTGAAATGAGAGAAATGGCATTGAGGATGAGAGCAAAATTAGATAAATATTGGGGGAATGTTGAGAAGATGAACAAATTATTGTACATTGCGGTTGTTCTAGATCCTAGACATAAATTTGCATTTGTGGAATTTATTTTTAATTCAATGTATGGGAGTGGGAATGAAATGGCAAATAAAATGATAAAATCAGTGCGTGATGCCAATGAGAATTTTTTTAGATGTTATAGTCTCAAATATGCATCCCAAAGTGCACAATCATCCCAAAATGCGCAATCTTCCCAAAGTGGACAATCTAATGTGTCTAGTGAAAGTTTTGATGTGAATAGTCGAGAATGGACAAGGAGGAGAAGGATGGAAAGATTTAATGAACACATTACAGATGTTCAAGGAGGGGATAAAACAGAATTAGATAATTATTTGAGTGAGAATGTTGTTCAAACGACTTCAAAATATAATGTTTTGGATTGGTGGAAAAATAATTCTCCTAGATTTCCCATTATCTCTCAAATGGCTAGGGATGTATTGGCGGTTCCTATGTCAACCGTTGCTTCCGAGTCGGCATTTAGCACCGGTGGTCGTGTACTTGATCCATTTAGGAGTTCTTTAACTCCTAGAATGGTACAAGCTCTTATTTGTGCTCAAGATTGGCTTCATTCAAGCAAACAACCAATCTCCGTAGAGGAGAACTTAGATTTACTTGAAACAATTAAGAAAGTTAATCCTTAATTTTAAATTATATAGTTTTCATCTATAATATTTATATGTTTATTACTTCCTTTATCTAATTTTATTTTCTTTTGATCTTCTTAGAATTTGCTGAAGTTCTGGATATGGATGGCGGAATTTAATGGATATATAGTAGTTGGCAGTTGGCACGGGTAAGAATATTTTATTTATGAGTGTTGGTTGTCAAGTTTAGATTGGTTTATATTGGAAATATTAAATATATATATATGTAAGACTAAAGAAACTGAAGACCAATTTTATTTTACTATTGCAGTATGTAAGACTAAAGAAACAGAATTTGATTTGGTGCAATTGCAGTATTTTAGTTGTGGTGCAATTGCAGTATTTTAGTTGTGCAGTTGTGGTTAATTTAAAATCTCATTTTTGCTTTGCAGTAATGGACCAATGGTGGATCATGATTCATTCTTCCCTTTTGACATCTGATGATCTGAATGCAGAATGGTGGCTCATGGCTGTTGACTGTTGTTGCTGAACATGGCTGTTTTTTTTTTGATTTGATGTTATGTCCCACTATTTTGGAGAAGTATTATTTTGTTTTGATGTTATGTGACTTATGTTATGTCATATTGTTTCTATTTTGGAGAACATGAGAAGTATTATTTTATCTTGTTGTATTTATGTTTAACTGAACTTTATGTTTGATCATATGTATTGCTTGAATGCTTGTTGCTTTTAATTGAATGAGTTAACTGCTACAGGCTACATCCTTTTAATTGCTTTTAAATGAATGGGTTAACTGCTACAGGTTATGTAAGAACCCGAATTTTCAGAAATTATAAAATAAGAATTTAATAAATAAAATTCTTAAAGCATGAGATGTATTCGAATAAGAATATATATGTGTGTTATACATCTTAAAGTATGTGGTTCAATAAGAAGGAATTCTATATATATGAGATTTTATAGTTGAATAACTATTAAAGGAAAATAGAGTTTGAACTTGAAGTTTAATCTCTAAGTTATTAAAGGAGGTAGTAAAAGTTATTGGTTAACTGGTATAACAAGTTAGCAGCTTAAAAATATGTTCAAAGTATTTAAGAAACTTAAATTCTGGTTCTGCTATAGCAGAACTGGTTTGCACCTGAACTTGAGGTGGCGCAGCTGTGCCACTTCCAAGCCTTATACCAGCGCAGCTGCGCCGGTCTGTAGAAATTTCTGAGAAAGTTGTGTAATCTGAACTTGAGGCTATATATATGATTAATATGTATCATAATTAGTGATCAAGCTTTAGATAGCAAAGCGTGAATTAAATAAATATTTATTATGGAAGTTTATTAACCGAGTATAAATATTGGTTAATTTATATTAAATTGTAAGTTATATTATGGAATAATATAATTTGAATATTAAAGCCTTAATTAACTATGGTGATATAGTAAGGGGTTTAAGATCACTTAAATAAATAGTGAGTTAATACATGTGTGGAGTATGTGAGTATAGTAAGTGCCTTAATATATATTACTTGGCATGGTATTATGTGAATGTACGAACGGCGTTAATAAAATATATATATGTTGTTAAACCAATATATATCTTTAAATAAATATTGATTAGAGAATTAATTAATAGTGAGATATGGTTAAACGTATAGATTAAAGAAATTGTTTTGGGAACAATGTATCATAATAGAAAATAAACTTATGGCCTATTTTCTATATAAAAGGTGTATATGTGTCGTACATGTAATTATTTTAATAATACTTAGATATTATATTAAAATAATATCTTAAGAAAATGAGTAAGTCATTTTATTAAGATTAATGCCTATATTGGGAGAAAAATATGATAAAAATATTTTTATGTCATGTTATTACAAAATACATAATTTCTAATGTATTCTCAAGAGAGTTAATTAATAAAAGAAAGCTAAGTTATTTTGATGTATTAAATAACTTAAGTTATTATTTTATCATAGATTTTATAATAATAGAGTAAATCTTAATTATTCTAAGCATAAAGGTTATACATATTATAAGTGTATAATTATTTAAGGTAGCTTGACATTAGAGTGCATGTGTCACATAAACCTTATATTAAAAAGGAATATTAAAGTGTGGTGGAAGTGATAATAAGTTTAATAGTGTAAGCTTGTGAAATATGCTTAGTCTGGCAAAGTGATGGAATAAGCATTCATTAAATAATTTAATGAATGAATAATTAACGGAATTAATTAGTATTATTATATGAATTAATTGATATGTGCAATGATATGTGCAATGATATGTAATTATATGTTATATAGTAGCTACATCTATATGACATGAAATGAAGTGTGATACTTCAAGAAAACTATATAATATAAAAAACTATATGGTAAAGTGAAAGGAGTCACAAGAGTTACATAAAGGGACATATGTGACAATGTGTTATGTGTGGTACATTAATGTGTACTTTATGAAGGATATTAAGTTAAACTAAATAAATAATTATTGATAATAATTATCTCAATGATTAAGTATAAGTGAAATAATAATGCTTATAGTAATGTGGGGTGACACTACTCAATTAAAATATAATCGGTATTGTTAAATGTACATGGATTATATGTTGTATAATATAAGTTGATGGTTACATGTATACATATATGTATAGGTATATATGTATATGGATGTATAAGGGAGAAATTTAATTACATATGTAAGTATAAAGACTTGTATGCTAACTTTGTGTACAAGGTGAGAATTAATTATGTAGCATGGTGCAATAGACCACTCTCATGACCCTTAAAATGCTGAAAATTAGAGTTAAATAAGCTTACATGATAACCCATGTGATAGCAATGATGGTTAATCAAGTGGCTAGGGTACATGAATAGTAGTAGTTGGTGGGAGTTAGCCACCAGCTCCCCTTTGCCCTTTGGGTAATGACCATAAGAGGGTAATACCTTGATAATAATTAGAGGCAATGCATTGGTGTGTGGAGTTTGTTAGTTCAATTGCTAAATTGTAGGTAAGAGAGCATATAATAAGTAATGTAATGATATTACATCATAAGCATATTATAAGGTATAATGATAAGAAAAATATTATTTTATGAGATTATATTATTATAAGCTTGTGGACTATTAATTACTAAGTTCACATAATTATGTCTTGTGTGACATAAATAGTGAAGTTAAATCAAGGAGATTGAATTGGAAGTATTAATTATCATTATAATATTTGAGTATATTCGAGATAAATTTTATGGAAAATAATGGGTGGAGGATACCCAACTAAAATACATTTGGCCCAATTAAAATATTATTGGATTAAAACAATGTACATGAAGTACTTTATTATATGTATTGGTATGCTTGTAAAATGTGGGTGTACATGTGTATATATATATGTATACCTACAACTTAATGTGGTGTAGTAACATAAAGTTATGGAAGTTGACTTAATAAGCTCAAATGAGATAAACCTAAGTATGTATGCATAAAATTGCCAAATGCTGAGTTTAAAATGCTTGTCCCATATTCATAGTCCCACTCTTTCTCATTCACGTGTATTATGCCCTTGGTCTATGCTAAGAGTTGATAAAGGCTAGCAAGAAAGCAATAATGGCTATGCAATAATGGTGATGATGAAGGGGGGAATGGTCTCAATAGTGACCCTCCACCAAACCTCTCTTGCCTAATGTCTTCTTCATTATCCCATTGGTTTGATTCAATGTGCAAGAACCAAATTTGGTCCATGATTTCTCTATAAATTGAAGCTTCATATTCACAAATTGAAGTTGCTAAATAATTGCTAAGTTGCTATCGAGAGTTTGAGGGAGAAATCTGATTGTGAGAGGAAGCTCTGTCTGTTCAAGCTTCAATAAGGTATAACTCTTAATTGTGTTCTTGAGTTTCACGATTTGAGAATTCTTAGAAATTATTGAATTCTTGATTGTAAGTTGATAGTAGAGTTATATGCATTTTTATGGTGTAGTGTAGTTGGTCTAAAGCATGCTACATTGAAGTATTAGATAATTAGTTCATGGAAATGAAACTTGACGAACTTTGTGTCTTTTAAGTTTCGACACTTCGAACATAAGTATGTGACCTAGTCATGTGAGAGAATGGATTAAGAATATGGTTTTAATATATATCGCATATAGAAGGTTGTTAAGTATGATATAACCTATCCAAGCATATTTTGAAGTAAGTTTTCAAAAGAGAAATTATACTAACTATATGTTGATGAGTTCTTGCACATGATCATGCATATTAAGGATTATTGAGCACCCTTATGTGGACTAATGGTTAACACAGCTAGTCCCTTGTTAAACGAACATATTTAGTCTTTATTAAAGTGTTTTAAAGGTAGTTTTAAAACCCCATTCGAGTATTACCTCAAAGCATGTTTTAGATACTTGAGATGGTTTTCAACTTGGTCATTAAATTGTTGAACGTATTGATCCTAGTTGAGCAAAGGAATTTAAAGGGGAAACATGGAAGTTTTGAGAACTAATAGTCTTGAACATTGTGTGAAGTGTATTATGACTTTTCAAGCATGTATACTAGGATGCATTATGCCTCTAGACGTGTCGAGTGTGTTCATCATGTAGCTAAGCATGAATTAGACTATTTGAACATGGTTTAAAATAAGTTTTCAAATAATGAACTATACTATGTCTATGTAAATGAGGTAGATACATGTGAGCATGCGTGTTAAAGGTTGATTAGTACAAATACATGGTTTAAAATCTTAAAACATTGAAACGTTGTTAAAAGAAGTGTTAGGCCTTGTTGATTTAAGTAATTCAACATAGAGGTATGTAATTCAAAACTAAATGGTTTGAAATACGAACTTGAAGAAATAACATAACCTACTTGATGTATGTTTATAGTATGCATAGTATGTTAGGACTAGACTGAACAATGAAAATCTCAAGTCTGGTTCTGGCAGGGAGTAGCGCGGCCGCGCCACTCCCAAGCTTATATGCAGCGCGGTTGCACCGTGTTGCAGAGTTGCCAAGAGCAGTTTGTTAACTGCCTGGTCTTAAGTTATATATTTTTCCTTAAGGACCCTAAGGACTGAAACAGTATGGTTTCAATAGAAGAAGTATGAAAGTATGATGTGGTAACATCGTGGTTGTCCTAAGGTAGAGTAAAACGGAACCAAGATTAGAAAATGATATACGAATTGTTAAGAGCATATGAAATGTATGACTGATGGATCTAAATCCATGATTATATAACTGTGTAGGAATACACGAAGTGCAGATAGCTTTAAGCATTTAAGTCGTAGTTGATAAACTACGAATCAGGCAAGTCTTTTAGTTCCTATTTGATATATGAAGTCAATAACTGTTAGTTGAATTATATTATGCTATGATAATGTGAATTTATATATGAACTGTATATGAGATTTGTATGAGATTGAAAGTTGATCTTTGATGATATGCTTGTTATGTGAGAAGTAACATGCTTAGTAAATATAAATTGATTATAAATGCATGAACTGAGTATGATGTTATATGCTATGTGATGCATGAAAACTGTTAGAATTGCTGAGCTGTCGAGCTCACTCTTGCAAATAACCACTTTTGCAGGTTAAGGACTCATGGTAAAGTTACGTGCTACTTGATTGATAAAGTTCAATAGTATCGCAAGGAGATTATTATTTTGTTGAAGTTATTGTTTGGAACCATGTTTAAGGTTCTCGGAGATGTACATGATAGTGGTTACAACGATTGCTACATGTTGTGTTGTATAGATGTATTAGTAATACATAGAGGATATCGAGTTGAGATGCAAAAATTTATACAGTAATTCGAATTAAGTGAATCATCATATAGTTTGATTCAAGGATATGTAATTGATTCAAGGTTATTAAATCAATAAAATATTATTTTCAAAGACGATTGAAAAAGTTTAAATTCTTCCGTATTTTTATAACATCGAATATGATGTAAGATAAGAATGGTAAATAACCAAGATCGAAACTCATTAAAGTTCGGGGTTATTATACAAATCTTGGATATGGAAAAAATTTATATTCTAATTTGTAATAAAGCAAAGTTATATTCTTTAAGTTATGAATAAAAGATGTAATAGTTTGACGATAGTAGTAGTGTAGCGGACCGGATCCGAGGTTTCGAAGGAACCCGGATTTGGGGGCGTCACAAGTTGATATCAAAGCTGTAGGTTATAAACCTTAGGTAAGTGTACCTTAGACTATAACTTGAGAGAGGGAAAGATAAAGATTAAAATATATACGTGAAGATTCAAAGAAGAATCTTGAAGTATCTAGAGAATGAGAATCAGGAGTTTCCTAACTCCGGTAATGAAAATGTTAAGACGATATTTATAAGATGAATATGACAAAGATAATAAGAATGAACTCAAATGGAGTTTAGTTGATAACGGAAAAGAACCCTAAGGTAAATCGATGATCACGACGTGATCGGATTGAGCTATGAAATGATAAATAGTCTGTAACGACTAAGTGGCTATAGCTTAATGCTATAAGAGAAGGTACTGTGAAATGGTACGAGATGAACTCATGAGGAGTTGTATGTGATGAAACATAGAAAGTTCGTAATGAGCAAAGAGCAAGTTAAGAGTAAGATAGAGTTAAGTGTTGGATTTCCATTGAGGACTCATGTGACGGCTTAGTTGTACAAACCTTTGTGTGGGTGGAGGTTTTGTGCTTGTGCTGAGTGCATCACATTGATAATCGTTAGAATGTTAGTGTTGCGCTATCATTATACATATGGCGAAAAGGTGATTCTTTTCTCATGTTTATTCTGATAGATAGAGGTTTCTAAGATTAAATTAGATAATACTAAGATTAGGTGCGAGTTCTTAAGACTCATGCCTATGACAAGTTTGTGACTTATAATCATATTTATTTTTGAGCCCCTAAGCATATGGACAGTCCCTGATTGGTTCTTGGACTACGTATTGCTAGGACAAGTTCCAAAAATCGTATTATTGTGGTAAGTTCCTGAACTTCTATGGTGTGGTAAGTTCGATGAACTATACTGGGAATAGATATATTATATATCTAGTATTAAGAGTTTTGGTATAATGAGCATTGATGGAGTAAGAGATTGAAGTTGATGGAGAAATTTAGATTTTTCTAAATCTTCTAGCTATGTTAGATTTTCAAAATTTATTGACTTCGTGCTAGTGTTTGCACTTCGGTTTTCTTGAGAAAATGTTGGGTCAGATGACTGAACTAATAAGTTCTAAAAACGATACCGTTATTCGTATGTCTATGCTATTTGTTTTGGCTAAGACAAAAATAATTTGAAAATCTTTCAAAATGTATTTTTTGACCATATGCATCATTTGATATGGTGTATGATGGTAAACGATGGAGTCATTAATGCAATCGAACCTAGTGTCCGGAGCGATCGTAAGATTATATGTCCATGATGGTATGATGTAGTATGATAAAGTCATAAAATGATGGAATTTTCAACGTACGACTGAGGTGGTACGGAATCATGACGTCATAAAAGAATTTTTGGTTTTCGTTTGAACTATGAAAAAGATCAATTAAGTGGATTGGATTCGATCGATGTCCGGATTGTTAATAAGAGCCTAAGCTATTTGATTCGGCTAGACGACTGTTAAAGAATAATTATGGAATTCAAGCATTCTTGTGTATTTATGCCAACCCAGATTGCTCTGGGGCGGATTTAAATGTTGAAAAAGCTGAGGTGAACGACCCTATAAATGGGACATGTTTTCGGGGACAATGGTTTCAAACGTAACACATATAGTCGTTACAACACACTACGTTGTGGCCCAACGTAGTGGTACAATAGGCTGGCCACCTAGAGTGCGTGTGGAGGGTGCTTTCAGTCTTTGTGATTGATAAACACTCTGGTTTGCAGTGTGAAGAATTATGTTGAAACATTAGTAAACCTGGAGAAAAGTTCACGGTCTTGTGACCCCTCAGCATAATTTGGAATCTTCAGCATAATTTGGAATCTGAGTTATTCATACTACTTCCCAATTATTGAAAATCGTGGAAGATTCTTATTCTTCTGAAGGATGAATGTAGTAAGTAGAATGTTCCTTAAAAAGGGAAAATGGTAGAATGCGATTGAGAAAGTTATAATAACAAAACTTCCGAAGAGAATGGATAAAATTATACAAGAGAATATGTAATATTCGGAATGGCACCGATTAGAGGAGGTTTCGGTTATTCCGAGGATGGAATCCTTATAAGGGGGAGAGGATGTAAGAACCCGAATTTTCAGAAATTATAAAATAAGAATTTAATAAATAAAATTTTTAAAGCATGAGATGTGTTCGAATAAGAATATATATGTCTGTTATATAACTTAAAGTATGTGGTTCGATAAGAAGGAATTCTATATATATGAGATTTTATAGTTGAATAACTATTAAAGGAAAATAGAGTTTGAACTTGAAGTTTAATCTCTAAGTCATTGAAGGAGGTAGTAAAAGTTATTGGTTAATTGGTATAACAAGTTAGCAGCTTAAAAGTATGTTCAAAGTATTTAAGAAACTTAAATTCTGGTTCTGCTATAGCAGAACTGGTTTTCACCTGAACTTGAGGTGGCACAGCTGTGCCACTTCCAAGCCTTATACCAGCGCAGCTGCGCCGGTCTATAGAAATTTCTGAGAAAGTTGTGTAATCTGAACTTGAGGCTATATATATGATTAATATGTATCATAATTAGTGATCAAGCTTTAGATAGCAAAGTGTGAATTGAATAAATATTTATTATGGAAGTTTATTAACCGAGTATAAATATTGGTTAATTTATATTAAATTGGAAGTTATATTATGGAATAATATAATTTGAATATTAAAGTCTTAATTAACTATGGTGATATAGTAAGGAGTTTAAGATCACTTAAATAAATAATGAGTTAATACATGTGTGGAGTATATGAGTATAGTAAGTGCCTTAATATATATTACTTAGCATGGTATTATGTGAATGTACGAACGACGTTAATAAAATATATATACGTTGTTAAACCAATATATATCTTTAAATAAATATTGATTAGAGAATTAATTAATAGTGAGATATGGTTAAACGTATAGATTAAAGAAATTATTTTGGGAACAATGTATCATAATAAAAAATAAACTTATGGCCTATTTTCTATATAAAAGGTGTACATGTGTCGTACATGTAATTATTTTAATAATACTTAGATATTATATTAAAATAATATCTTGGGAAAATGAGTAAGTCATTTTATTAGGATTAATGCCTATATTGGGAGAAAAACATGATAAAAATATTTTTATGTCATGTTATGACAAAGTACATAATTTCTAATGTATTCTTAAGAGAGTTAATTAATAAAAGAAAGCTAAGTTATTTTGATGTATTAAATAATTTAAGTTATTATTTTATCGTAGATTTTATAATAATAGAGTAAATCTTAATTATTCTAAGCATAAATGTTATACATATTATAAGTGTATAATTATTTAAGGTAGCTTGACATTAGAGTGCATGTGTCACACAAACCTTATATTAAAAAAGAATATTAAAGTGTGGTGGAAGTGATAATAAGCTTAATAGTGTAAGCTTATGAAATATGCCTAGTGTGGCAAAGTGGTGGAATAAACATTCATTAAATAATTTAATGAATGAATAATTAACGGAATTAATTAGTATTATTATATGAATTAATTGATATGTGCAATAATATGTAATTATATGTTATATAGTAGCTACATCTATAAGACATGAAATGAAGTGTGATACTTCAAGAAAACTATATAATATAAAAAACTATATGGTAAAGTGAAAGGAGTCACAAGAGTTACATAAAGGGACATATGTGACAATGTGTTATGTGTGGTACATTAATGTGTACTTTATGAAGGATATTAAGTTAAACTAAATAAATAATTGTTGATAATAATTATCTCAATGATTAAGTATAAGTGAAATAATAAAGCTTATAGTAATGTGGGGTGACACTACTCAATTAAAATATAATCGGTATTGTTAAATGTACATGGATTATATGTTGTATAATATAAGTTGATGGTTACATGTATACATATATGTATAGGTATATATGTATATGGATGTATAAGGGAGAAATTTAATTACATATGTAAGTATAAAGACTTGTATGCTAACTTTGTGTACAAGGTGAGAATTAATTATGTAGCATGGTGCTATAGACCACTCTAGTGACCCTTAGAATGCTAAAAATTGGAGTTAAATTAGCTTGCATGATAGCCCATGTGATAGCACTGATGGTTAATCAAGTGGCTAGGGTACATGAATAGTAGTAGTTGGTGGGAGTTAGCCACCAACTCCCCTTTGCCCTTTGGGTAATGACTATAAGAGGGTAATAGCTTGACAATAATTAGAGGCAATGCATTGGTGTGTGGAGTTTGTTAGTTCAATTGCTAAATTATGGGTAAGAGAGCATATAATAAGTAATGTAATGATATTACATCATGAGCATATTATAAGGTATAATAATAAGAAAAATATTATTTTATGAGATTATATTATTATAAGCTTGTGGACTATTAATTACTAAGTTCACATAATTATGTCTTGTGTGACATAAATAGTGAAGTTAAATCAAGGAGACAGAATTGGAAGTATTAATTATCATTATAATATTTGAGTATATTGGAGATAATAAATTTTATGGAAAATAATGGGTGGAGGATACCCAACTAAAATACATTTGGCCTAATTAAAATATTATTGGATTAAAACAATGTACATGAAGTACATTATTATATGTATTGGTATGCTTGTAAAATGTGGGTGTACATGTGTATATATATATGTATACCTACAACTTAATGTGGTGTAGTAACATAAAGTTATGGAAGTTGACTTAATTAGCTCAAATGAGATAAACCTAAGTATGTATGCATAAAATTGCAAAATGCTGAGTTTAAAATGCTTGTCCCTTATTCATAGTCCCACTCTTTCTCATTCACGTGCATTAGACCCTTAGTCTATGCTAAGAGTTGATAAAGGCTAGCAAGAAAGCAATAATGGCTATGCAATAATGGTGATGATGAAGGGGGGAGTGGTCTCAATAGTGACCCTCCACCAAACCCCTCTTGCCCAATGTCTTCTTCATTATCCCATTGGTTTGATTCAATGTGCAAGAACTAAATTTGGTCCATGATTTCTCTATAAATTGAAGCTTCATATTCACAAATTGAAGTTGCTAAATAATTGCTAAGTTGCTATAGAGAGTTTAAGGGAGAAATCTGATTGTGAGAGGAAGCTCTGTCCGTTCAAACTTCAATAAGGTATAACTCTTAATTGTGTTCTTGAGTTTTAAGATTCGAGAATTCTTAGAAATTATTGAATTCTTGATTGTAAGTTGATAGTAGAGTTATATGGATGTTTATGGTGTAGTGTAGTTGGTCTAAAGCATGCTACATTGAAATATTAGATAATTAGTTCATGGGAATTCTGCAGAAGCAGAACCAATCCTGAACCTGAACCGAGGTGGCGCGGCCGCGCCACTTCCCCATACAAAACCAGCGCGGCCGCGCTGGTGGGCAGATCATGAAAAGTGATTTTTGTGCTTATGGTATTCTGAGCATGTGTGTATAACTTAAATAGGTATATTAGTAGTCTGACTTGTGGCCTACAGTGGCCTTGCATCCAAATGGTTGCACTAGCTTGGTATTAATGATTTTCTAAAAGAAAATTTAAGGTTTTGAAAATGAAACTTGACGAACTTTGTGTCTTTCAAGTTTCGACACTTCGAACATAAGTATGTGACCTAGTTATGTGAGAGAATGGATTAGGAATATGGTTTTAATAGATATCACATATAGAAGGTTGTTAAGTATGATATAACCTATCCAAGCATATTTTGAAGTAGGTTTTCAAAAGAGAAATTATACTAACTATATGTTGATGAGTTGTTGCACATGATCATGCATATTAAGGATTATTGAGCACCCTTATGTGGACTAATGGTTAACACAGCTAGTCCCTTGTTAAACGAACATATTTAGTCTTTATTAAAGAGTTTTAAAGGTAGTTTTAAAACCCCATTCGAGTATTACCTCAAAGCATGTTTTAGATACTTGAGATGGTTTTCAACTTGGTCATTAAATTGTTGAACGTATTGATCCTAGTTGAGCAAAGGAATTAAAGGGGAAACATGGAAGTTTTGAGAACTAATAGTCTTGAACATTGTGTGAAGTGTATTATGACTTTTCAAGCATGTATACTAGGATGCATTATGCCTCTAGACGTGTCGAGTGTGTTCATCATGTAGCTAAGCATGAATTAGACTATTTGAACATGATTTAAAATAAGTTTTCAAATAATGAACTATACTATGTCTATGTAAATGAGGTAGATACATGTGAGCATGCGTGTTAAAGGTTGATTAGTACCAATACATGGTTTAAAATCTTAAAACATTGAAACGTTGTTAAAAGAAGTGTTAGGCCTTGTTGATTTAAGTAATTCAACATAGAGGTGTGTAATTCAAAACTAAATGGTTTGAAATACGAACTTGAAGAAATAACATAACCTACTTGATGTATGTTTATAGTATTCATAGTATGTTAGGACTAGACTGAACAATGAAAATCTCAAGTCTGGTTCTGGCAGGGAGTAGCGCGGCCGCGCCACTCCTAAGCTTATATGCAGCGCGGTTGCACCGTGTTGCAGAGTTGCCAAGAGCAGTTTGTTAACTGCCTGGTCTTAAGTTATATATTTTTCCTTAAGGACCCTAAGGACTGAAACAGTATGGTTTCAATAGAATAAGTATGAAAGTATGATGTGGTAACATCGTGGTTGTCCTAAGGTAGAGTAAAACGGAACCAAGATTAGAAAATGATATACGAATTGTTAAGAGCATATGAAATGTATGACTGATGGATCTAAATCCATGATTATATAACTGTGTAGAAATACACGAAGTGCAGATAGCTTTAAGTAGTTAAGTCGTAGTTGATAAACTACGAATCAGGCAAGTCTTTCAGTTCCTATTTGATATATGAATTCAATAACTGTTAGTTGAATTATATTATGCTATGATGATGTGAACTTATATATGAACTGTATATGAGATTTGTATGAGATTGAAAGTTAATCTTTGATGATATGCTTGTTATGTGAGAAGTAACATGCTTAGTAAATATAAATTGATTATAATTGCATGAACTGAGTATGATGTTATATGCTATGTGATGCATGAAAACTGTTAGAATTACTGAGCTGTCGAGCTCACTCTTGTAAATAACCACTTTTGTAGGTTAAGGACTTACGGTAAAGTTACGTGCTATTTGATTGATAAAGTTCAATAGTATCGCAAGGAGATTATTATTTTGTTGAAGTTATTGTTTTGAACCATGTTTAAGGTTCTCGGAGATGTACATGATAGTGGTTACAACGATTGCTACATGTTGTGTTGTATAGATGTATTAGTAATATATAGAGGATATCGAGTTGAGATGCAAAAATTTATACAGTAATTCGAATTAAGTGAATCATAATATAGTTTGATTCAAGGATATGTAATTGATTCAAGGTTATTAAATCAATAAAAGATTATTTTCAAAGACGATTGAAAAAGTTTAAATTCTTTCGTATTTTTATAACATCGAATATGATGTAAGACAAGAATGGTAAATAACCAAGATCGAAACTCATTAAAGTTCGGGGTCATTATACAGATTTTGGATATGGAAAGAATTTATATTCTAAATTGTAATAAAGCAAAGTTATATTCTTTAAGTTATGAATAAAAGATGTAATAGTTTGACGATAGTAGTAGCGTGGCGGATCGAATCCGAGGTTTCGAAGGAACCCGAATTTGGGGGCGTCATAGGCTACATCCTTTTAATTGCTTTTAAATGAATGGGTTAACAGGTAACAGGCTTACTTTTTTAGCTGCTTTACACAACCGGTACAAACAAGGTATAAATCGGTACCGAACCAGGTGATCGGTTCGGGATACCGGTCTAACAGGTACCGGTGTCGGTACGTCAACTTAGCTACTTTCGGTATTCGGTTCGGTTCGGACTGGTCCGGTTCGGTAATTTACAGATGCACAACTCTAGGGATAATGGGAGAAAGAAATATATAAAAGGTAAATACAGTTTAAAGAGTAACATGGGAAAGTAAAATGGCTTCAGTATTTTATTTACACCAAAATAACAATAAACTCTCTCTCCCTCTTTATATATATATATATATATATATATATATATATACACACACACACACACACACACACATAGTAGCGGAACCAGAATATTTTTAGAGGGGGGTCAAAATACATCAGTAAAAAAAATTATTTATTGACACTTGTAGTGCTTCTTTCGGCTGTACGACTAAGAGAAAACAACTGTATCTTGCGACTCTGCATAGTTTGAAAAAGTCTCAAAATTTTGGTCAATATCAAAATTTATGTAGAAATATTATTATTTTTATTTCATTTAGAAATATGTGAGAGGGATTCATGTAGAAATATTATATTTTATGTGAAAATATCAATTTTCTATATAGAACAAAGGAAATTAATCAAGAAAAAAAATCAACAAAGGGGAGAGTCTCTGAAGTAAATTCATGATATTTAAAAATATAAAATGTTTGTAGAAAATAATTTGGTAAATAAATAACTTAATTTTTGTGATCATTCTTCAATCTCAAGTAGCGATCTAGATTTGATTGTGTTTTAAGTTCTTTTATTTGAATTTCATTGCAAAATAAAATTTATTCTATTTTTAAATTTATGGAGCGTATTTAAAAAATTTTAGACTGCTATTATAAACTACTATTATTATACATATATATATGTGTGTGTGTGTGTGTATATATATATATATATATATATATATATATATATATATATATATATATATATATATATATATATATATAGAGAGAGAGAGAGAGAGAGAGAGGTAAACGTTCAATGCTAGTTGTCAAACATGTGTTTGTTTAGTAGGCCTTTTAATTTGAGAGACTAAAATAAAAAATAAGAGTGGAGAAAGGGTGAAATATTGTATTGATACCAACTAAATATTAGTTTAGACAAAAAGTTGAAGTGAAATAGTAGTATAGTATATAAAATAAAAGATTTATTTTTGAATATATCACAATTTAATTGACCTTATAATTAATAGGACTGATGACAAAACTGTCCCCTCAAGTTTGAACGAAAATCAATTTGATACTCAAAATTTGGGAATATTCAATCAATACCTCTAGGTATTTTAAAACAACAAATGTGTTCTCCTTTAGCCGGATCGACCAATTTTTCGCCGGAACTACTTTTTTTGTACGTTGACCTTATCAATACATTTGACTTGTATTTAATAAGTATTTTCTCAAATAATATTTTTTTATTTCCCTCAACATTTAAATTAAAAAAATAAAATCTTAACATTATTTATAAAATAAATGACAATAAATAATAGATTAAATTTAAATATAATTTTCTATTTGAGTGACACATTAGATCTACAAATAAAATATTTTTATGAAATCTATAAATACAAAATAAATAAATAAATTATAAAAAAGAAAGATAATTATTCTGTAAATATCTTAAATACAAAACTTTGGTTGGATAAATATCTCATCATTATTCTATAATTCTCAAATAATGTTACGTAATGTATTGATGTTTTTAATTTTGTCTTCTTGCCATTGATATTTTTGTAATTAAATATAAATGATTTTGTTGTTATTTTGTAAGTGCTTTTTTTATAAGTAAGTTATGATTTTGTTTTTAATTTTGTCTTCTTATCATTGATGTTTTATTTATTTAATTTATTTTTATTTAGTTTCTTCTTTAAAGAGACTTCATGATTTTAATATTTTTTTTTATAATTTATTTATTTATTTTGTATTTATAGAATCATGAAAATATTTTATTTGTAGATCTAATGTGTCACTCAAAAGAGAAATTATATTTATATTTAAATTATTATTTATTGTCATTAATTTTATAAATAATGTTAAGATTTTATTTTTTTAATTTAAATGTTGTGGGAAATGAACAAAAATTATTTGAGAAAATACTTATTAAATACAAGTCAAATGTATTGAGAAGGTTAAAGTACAAAAAATGTAGTCAAACCGTATTCTGGAGAAAAATTGGTCGGTTAGGCAAAAAGGAACACTTTTGTTGTTTTAAAATACTTAGAGGTATTTGATTGAACATTTTCAAACTTCGAGTATCAAATTGATTTTCGTCCTAACTTGGGGGGACAGTTTTGTTATTATCCCTAATTAATATATATACGTGCAAATTAAAATTGAATGATATATTATAATAATTTTACTAATTAAACAATTAAAAAAATACTATTATATCATCATTATATTATTGTAATAAAATATTATAATAATATATTTGAGTGAATAAGTTTTCAAAGAAGATAATTATAATACCACAGAAAAATATGCCAAACTTTCAACAAATATCTTATTCTAAATTCGTCCATTTGTAACAAAAATTGGACAAATATCCACAACATAATAATTATTCACAATTAATATTTTAGGCTCACAATATTGACAACCAGATCGTTTTCGGGAAAGATGGGGCTTTCTGATAAGAATTTATCCTTAATTGCGCGCAATTATATAACCTAACCCCTTTTCTTGACAGAACTTTTTAGACATTGTCAATAATGCTATGTAATAATATCATTTAAATAATATAAGTTACTATGTTGTGACAATTATTGATGTGATAATATAAAATACTATGCAATTATCACTATAGCAATTATTGAATGAAATACTGAGTGACTTCTTACGTAAGCATCAATAATCAGAGATACTGTGCAATACCTTGTGCTACTGTGCAACAACGCATATTACTATACTTTTATCACCGGGTATTTCAACAGTTAACGGTAAAAGTTCCGCAGTCAATTTTTAGAAAACTTATTTTTGTCGTTTTCTTCATCCGACAGTTATTCTGTTATGGGGCTCACCAATGATTGCGCCGTTGTACGAATATTCCCAGACAAAAAGAATATTCTCCAATAAAACGAATATTCCCTAAATATTTTATGACAACTTGCTTACTTTATAAAATTTGTACATATCACCCATAACTATCACATTTATCAAATCCACACCTTACTATTTAAAATAATATATAGAGGAAATTAAATTTTATTCATAAAAACTTGGGGTCTTACAACCTCTCCTCCTTATGAAATTTCATCCTCGAAATTAACGTACGTACCTGGTATTTCAAAGAGGTGAGGATACCTTGCTTTCATTTCAGATTCTAACTCCCAGTTCATTTTCTCAATATCATGGTTTCTCTATAAAACTTTGACTTGAGGTATAACCTTTGAGCGTAGAATATGTTTCTTCTTATCCAAGATCTTGGCATGTACCTCCTCATACGTTAAATATTCGGCTATCTCGTTTGGTTTTAATTCAATAATGTGGTTTGGGTCTTTTATATATTTACGTCGCATGGATATGTGAAAAACGTTATGAACACGAGACATGCTTGGCGGTAAGGCGAGTCTATAGGCCATAGCTCCTACTCGATCGAGGATTTCAAATGGACCAATAAATCATGGGTTGAGATTTCCTCTCTTTTCTAATATTGTAACTCCTTTCCATGGAGCAACACGTAACAATATATGCTCTCCGACATTAAATTCCACATCCCTTCGATGAAGATCAGCATAACTCTTTTGTCGATCTTGGGATGTTTGTATACTTTGCCGGGTCATTTGAATCTTTTTCGTAGTCATACATACTAACTCCGGTCCCAATAATGTTGCTTCACTCACCTCGTCCCAGCATACTGGAGAACGACACTTTCGTCCATACAATGCCTCGAATGGAGCCATGCCTATACTTTCCTAATAATTATTATTATAGGAGAATTCCACCATTGGTAAGTACTTATCCTAACTTCGTTTGAAGTCTAGAACACAGAGTCTCAATAGATCTTCAAGAGTTTGAATAGTCCTTTCTGATTGTCTGTCCATTTAAGGATGATACGCAGAACTAAATCGTAAATCAGTGCCCATAGCTTTCTGCAAGCTGACCCAAAATCGTGAAGTGAATCTTGGGTCTTAATTAGAAACTATGGATACCGGCATACTATGCAGTCTTACAATCTCATTTATGTACATACAAGCAAGTCGTTCAAGTGAATAAGTCTCTCTTATAGGCAAGAAATGAGCAGACTTGGCGACAATAACCCAAATTGCATCTATACCTTGAGAAACCTTAGGAAGACCCGTAACAAAATCCATGTTGATGTGCTCCCACTTCAATTCTGGAATTTCAAGTGATTGCAATGTACCTTTTGGAATTTGATGCTCTGCCTTGACATGTTGACAAGTTACACCTCGAGATAAACTCCGCGATCTCTCTCTTCATATTGCTCCACCAAAATGTATGTCGAAGATCACGATACATTTTGGTACTTAAAGGATGGATTGCAAATGGTGTGTTGTGTACTTCCATCATGATTTTATACTTTAAATTTGACTCGTTAGGAACACAAAGTCTGGAGTTGACTCAAAGTATTCCCTCTTCGTCGATTCTTGCTTCTAGAATACCACCTTCTTCTTCATATTCATCAGCTCCGGGTCTGTACCTTGAGCAACTTTAACTTTATCAATTAAAACTGGTTCTACGCGTATATTTGACATCTTCACGTGGATCCCTGGAGTCTTTAACTCTATCTCCATCCTTTGTAAGTCATACAAAATGAGCCTTTGTGTTGACAGCATCACACTCGTTCCCGCATATGATCTTCTACTCAATGAGTCAGCTACCACGTTCGCTTTTCCAAGATGGTTTTGGATGGTATGGTCGTAATCTTTTAACAACTCAAGCTAACATCGTTGCTGCATGTTGAGTTCCTTTTGAGTGAAGAAATATTTAAGGCTCTTATATTCCGTATAGATCTCCACTTTCTCCTCGTACAGGTAGTGTCTCCAGATCTTTAACGTGAAAAAGACAGCTGCCAACTCTATATCATGAGTAGGATAATTTCTCTCATATTCTTTGAGTTGTCGTGAGGCATAGGCTATGACTTTCCCATGTTGCATGAGAACACATCCTAAACCTTTGCTTGAAGCATCGCTGTAGCTGACAAATCCCTCCGAACCTGATGGTATTGTTAGAATAGGTGCTGAAATGAGTCTTCTCTTGAGCTCTTAAAAGCTCTTCTCACATTTCTGGTTCAATTCAAATTTTGTATCTTTGCGAGTCAGCTAAGTTAATGGAGTAGAGATTCGAGAAAATCCTTCCACGAATCTCCGATAATAACCAGCTAAGCCCAGAAAGCTACGTATTTCGGTTACTGACTTAGGTTGCTCCCAACTTTGTATTGCTTCAATCTTTGCCAAGTCAACTGATATTTCATGTTTCGATACCACGTGCCCAAGGAATGTTACTTCCTCAAGCCAGAACTCGTATTTCTTCAACTTGGCATATAGCTTGATTTCACGAAGCTTTTGGAGTGTTGCTCATGATCTTCACGGCTTTTGGAGTAAATGAGGATGTCATCAACAAAGACAACCACAAAATGATCCAAATATACCTTGAATATCCGGTTCATCATATCTGTGATGCCCCCAAATCCACGTTCCTTCGAAATCTCAGATCCGGTGCAGTCACGATACTACTATCGTCGAACTATTACATCTTTTATTCGTAACTTAAGAATAAAACTTGTTTTATTACAATTTAGAATATAAATTCTTTTCATTATCAGGATCTCGTATAATGACTCCAAACTTTTACAAGTTACAATCTTGGTCATTTACCATTCCTGTCTTATATTATGTTCGATATTATAAAAATGAGGAACAACTAAAACTTTTTCAATCTTCTTTGAATAAAACCATTTTATTGATTTCATAACTTTGAATCAATTACAATTTTTGGATCAACTATATAATATGATTCATTCCATTTGAGTTATCGTATAAACGTTTACAACTCAACTCGATATCTTCTATGTATTAACTAATACATCTTTATAATACAACAAGTATTAAACATCATAATCATATATCGAGTACACTCCTAGAACCTAAACAGGGTTCAAACGATAATCTAAATAGTATTCTTCGTTGCGATACTATCTATCTTTATCAATCAAGAAGCACGAAATCTTTATCGTAAGTCCTTAACCTGCAAAAATGGTTATTTACAAGAGTGAGCTCGACAGCTCAGCAATTCTAACAGTTTTAATGCATCACATAGCATATAACGTCATACTCAGTTCATGCAATCAATTTATATTTACTAAGCATGTTACTTCTCACATAACAAGCATATCATCACAGATCAACTTTCAATCTCATACAATTCTTATATACAGTTCATATATAAGTTCACATCATCATAGCATAATATAATTCAACTAACAGTTATTGAATTCATATATCAAATAGGAACTGAAAGACTTGCCTGATGCGTTGTTTAACAATTACGACTTAACTACTTAAGAATATCTGCACTTCGTGTAATCCTACACAGTTATATTAATCATAGAGATCACACTCATCAGTTATATACATCCATATATCCTCAATATAATAATAAGTAATATATTGTTTTCCTTCTTGGTTCTTAGAACCTTTGTTTCACTTTCTTATCGTATTCTTAGAATAATTATGTACGTATAAGTATACTTTAACCATATGTACTTACTACCATTCTTCACATACACACGCCAGTCTACCACTAATCTATTTACATATAGCTAGTGTACTCCATCTTTTGAGTTAATCATTCTCATATATCATTACTAACACATAAGACCATAACAAAGCAAACATAATCTATTAACCGTCGAAATCTGATTCAAATATTAACATATGATCTTACATAGCATGTATACCTATTAAAAGGCATTCCCATGATTGTTTAACCTTTCTAAGTTCAATCTTTCATGATATAGGTCCTAAGTCAACATTTCAACAATTTAAGGCCACTCGAGGTCATGAACATCTCAAAGTTTATCATGCTAGCTCTTTAAACACATAAGTATTCATGTAACTCATGTTGGGCATGTTCATGAATATTCATATTTCATACATGTAACTATCATAGTTATTAGTTTGAAAACATGCTTCGTTTATCACTTTAAAACATGCTTGAACTCATGCTTGGTTAGTTGTCAATATTTCCAATCACATTCGAATCATATTTAAAGACGTAATAAACACAAACATGACATCTTAAATCTTTAGAATCTAGCTACTCATACTCAATGCAACTTGATTTGAAAACATATTCAAGTTCGCCTTTAAAATCATTTTAAACTTGAACGATACAATTCAACACATACAAGACAACTTTAAAGCTCTTATCATATGTAGTTAAGGCATGTTAACATCTTCACAAGATCAGAATGTTCATCATGTAGTATTCATGCATATTTGCTTTGATATATCAAGTTTTTCATTAAAAATATTTTCTAACACAAAGTCTAACAAGTTGGTCATGAATACAATAACTATAATTCATAACTCATGCTCATTTACATTTGAAATCAGTCATGTGTATAGACTACTAAGCTCAAAACTCATAGAACATAAGTTCCATCAAAGTTCGTTTTCAAAACTTTAAGTTTATTTTCAACTATAAGCTTCTTCATCAAGTTTGTATCTATCATGGTTATACATGCTCGTACTACGTCTACGTACATATATATGTATGTTACTCATGCTCTTATGATTGCCTAATGTGGTACTACATGATGATATTCAACAGGCTACTTAACAGAAAACAAAATTGGTTTCAGAACCCTGCGCAGCTATGCTGCGCCCAGGTATTAACCCGGCGCAGCTGCGCCGGTGTCCGGCCAGTTCAGGAATTATTCTGCTCCGGCAGAAACCAGCCCAAATCACAAATTTTCTCAACAAAATCCATTACAGTCATGTTATGAAATAATCCTAACATATTTATAGCCTTACATAACACTTAACAAACATATCTCAACTCAACAATTAATTTATCCATGCTCAATTCAAGAATCAAAACTTAGATTTCCACAGAAAAGAAGAACATGCGTATAAAGGATTATTCCTTTGCAAAAATATAAATTGAACTTGCTAATGCTACTATAGAAATCCTCCCTCAACTGTAAACCATCTTGCTAGCAATATACTCTCAATTCACACTTAACATAATTCTCAGCAATGAAAATATGAAGGATAAGAGCTCCATTTATAGACCAATTGATACACAGACAATGCTCTTACCTTCCAAACCAAACCAAAGGATTTCAAGATTGCACAATGGTTAAGGGAGAGTGGTTGAGGGTTGGTAAATCTCATTATAACTCCCACACCCTTTGCAATTATTAGCTAGCTAGGAAATTGAGAGATGAAGGAGATAAGCTATCCTTAGGCCATTCATGTGTATATTAAGTGGGGAAGAATTTGGACACTCAAATTGGGACAAGGCAACTCAGCAATAGCAAGTGGTAATGTACTAACTAATGTTATATATGTATATTCTATATACACTTAAGTTGTATGATATATATATATATATATATATATTACATTTCACACACTTAGGATATAATGTAGTTTCATGATATGAGAAACATTTCTATGTCAATACTTCAACTTGCATACATATATAATCCATGTACATTTTCTTAATACCAAATCTAATTTAATTGAGTATTATTGTTATTATTCATCATAACTGTTATTATTATAATAACTTATTGAAATTATTATCAATTAAACAATTGCTTACTCCTTATAATATTTGTGACACCCCCAAATCCGGGTACTTCAATTTCACGGGATTTAGTGTTCACTGTACAAATATCATCTATCTATGTACCCATAATAAATGCCAACCATGCAATAGATAGAAATAAATCCTCCCCTTATGGGGTTATAATATCTGAATAATAAATACAATCCCAGGTCATACTAACCTTAAACATCGGTGCAGAACATAAATAAATAAATAAGTCTTACATAACTTTAACATAAGTCTGAAACATAAACATATAAAAATAAACAACAAGTCTTCATCACTTGTTGACCTTGCCCTTGCCTTTGCTAGTAGAAGGCACGTCGGACCTTTCGTTCTTAACTGTAATGTTATTATTACGCAAGAGTTAGCACGATTGCCCACAAGTATAATAATACAACAACAATATAATAACATGCGAGTGAATCAAAGACATCTGAATAAAGAAACTCAACTTTTGACTCAAGAATGAATAACAGGAATCAAAAGAACGTCTGAGGGTCATAAGACCTTGAACTATGTCCTAGGTTGTAAAGTTTGTATGCTTTAAACCTTTAACATTCATAAGACTATGGACTCTACTTCTCGTACTTAGGGGGATCAGCCCTTAGTACCATACTATGCACAATATCTCAACGCTAAAGCGTAAATAATCCCCTTTTACAGGGTTATTCATCTCAGTTTTGACATCAGAGTCCGTACCAAAGGAAGTTTGGTTTGGATAAGCTCAATAAGTATTTTAGAATTTAGAACGTTCATCAACTATTGACTAGTCGAATCAATAAGGGTTCACTAGTCCTATAAGGTTCAACAATAACATCGATATTCAACTTGAATAATAAATCTTAAGAGTATACAATCGAATAAGTATTGTATAACTGAATCATGCTTTTAAAAGAATTATAATATGTAATATGAATTTCGAACTGGAACAATTAAGAACACGAGCTTACTCGATATAGAAACACAAGTCTAAGACTTAATAAATGAATAAATTAGAATTTAGGGAACTTGCTAAATCAATAAGTTAAGGATAGGATACTTGCCACTTGCACAAGCTACAAATATAATTACAATTCACTTCCTCAACATCCTACACATTATATTATGTATACGACATCGATTAGTTTTCATAACTACCATGTTTAACTGTTGAACTATTCACTTAAGTTCGACTTACAACTTGGTTTATAATATTACTCAATGGCTAACCACATAACATGAATGTAAACTCACAACATGCATATCACACATGTATAGCCCTTTAAACAATCATAATCAAGTTTTACAATTACGATATTCAAGTTCGCACTTAGTTTGTTAACTTGAACCTTCACATTATCTTATACATGTCAATAACTTAATTTATTAATCATGAACTTCAAATTATATAATATTCATGTATGTAACTTAAAACAACATCTTTTATTATCGAGAACACTACACTTGTGTGCGTGCATGTCCGAAGCCCTTCGATTGCCTCCGAATAGGCATCAGTCACAAAGATGGCCATTTTTACCCATTTTAACGATTTCAAATTGAAAAACTTAAAGAATGAAAGTTGTAGGTCTACTCGTTATCTTTCCGAATCATCTTGAATTGGCTTAATATGGAGTTCGTATGAAAACGTTATGCTTATTTTACTACAGAAGGTCAAAACAGTCTTGGAAACCAAAAAAAAGAGGCTCCCGGACAGCCCTTATACCCGCTGGGGCGGGTCTTAATGCCCATGAACACCCGCTGGGGCGGATCCCCCTGCTGGTGCACTCCTTGGTTATCGATTTTGATAGTTCGTTGGTCCAATTACTCTAATTAAATGCAAATTAAACTCACACAGCGATTTTTATGAAGTACGAACTTCATAAAAACATCATACAATGTTACTAACATGTTTTTAACATCTTAAATCATGCAATTACTTGAATCAAATCATTAAATTTCACTGTTCTTCTTACTTTGTAAAGTTTTGAAAGAAAATAAGAAATTTAACGTTACAGATTCATTATAACACCAAATCCGTTCGTTTAACTTCCATTTTGCTCGTTTAAACGTACACAATTATATGCAAGTGTCAATTTAAAGTTAAACCATCGATTCATGGTATAAAAATTATACGTAAGGGCCGTATGACCATATATACGACTCTGTAATTTTGAAAACCCAAATATAAACAAAAATTCGATGGTTTGATCACTGAAGTTATGCATATATGGCATATAATATGTTATAACCACATATGAACACACATATAGCCATATAATGAACAAATATCAATTTTCCCATTCAAAGAGAATTTTTTAAAGCACGTAAATGGAAAGGAACTTTTCGTAAACTCAATTAAGGCCTAATTTCATGAATTCAACTATTTTAAATCATTCATACCGAATATCTAATATGTTATAATCATATAATAACACATATATAAACATACAATCAACAATTGCAAATTCTTCCCATACACAGAGAACTTAGAATATATGTTAATGAAGGAAACATAGTACGTGAAATAAAATTGGGACAAAGGAATTACCCCTTGCAAGCTCTGTGACGATGATATAGACTCCTTTTTGATTCTTCAATTTCTTTCAACTCTTTCTCAATTCTCTTTTCTCTAAGTTTTCTCAGAGTATGTATATAATATATAATAGTTCTGATATAAATAATATACATATACGTATAATAGTCGTGGGGTCGTGGGGTCATGGTCGTTAGTTAATCCCATAATGGGTTAACTGGCCTCAACCTTCACCCAGGCCTTGTTTGCTTGTCCCTTATTCCCTTTTTTTTTCCATTTAATTTAATTAACTTACTATTATATAGTAATTAAATGTCACACCCAATTAATCAAATAATCCTATTTAAATCAATTAAAGAAAATTGCATAATTCCACAATAATTCACATAGTCACATAATTAAAATTCTTATTTATTAATTATGCCAAATCATTAAATCTCTAATTAATTATTAAATTAATTAGAATAACATTATGCTTATTAATTAATATATTAATCAAATAAGCTCAATTAGATTTATACTTTGAATATAAAAATTTACCACATTAATTTAACTAATGTAACACATATAATTAAATTAATCTACCATAATTTTATCAATTAATTATTTAACTCAATAATTAAATCATCAAAAAAAAATTTATTTAATTCAATAAATATTCAAATTAAATTATAAAATCTCGTTCGTCACAATATTCATGTGATACTTAATAAGGTTCACTCACACATGTACTCACATTAGTACATATTCATTTTTTACTTTTACTATATAGTCTACATATGTCATGTGTAGCCATATTAATGCGTCACCTTGTGCTATATGTACAATATATAGTTAGCTACCATGTATTAACGGTTTAATCATCGTATCCTTTGCACATATCAACTAGTTGAGCAATTATAATCATATTAATAATCTACTCGTTTATATAGTATTATACTTAATGGAAATTAATTAATTAATAACATACTAATTAATTCATCCCTCATGAAATTATTAACTTCCATAAGAATTAATTAACGTTTATATGATTAATTATCACAATAAATAAATATAAATCTTATTATATTTATAAATCATTTACTCATTAATCAATATATTATCAAATAATTACTTGATAATATTATATTATCCATAATAATAATATAGTGAGACAATATATTCCAATCCTTATCAATACAATTTTCGATTTTATTTATAATCAACCTCTTTATTATTATACTATCACTAGTCATAATAAATCAACATATCATTATAATAACAATTAACAATATAAATTAATTTTTAATTAATAATTCTTCCATCCTTGAATTAATTAATCGTCGGATCTATTATCGTGCCACACTAGGCATTTTCCACAAGCTTAATCTCAAGCTTATTATTATTTTCATTGCTTACTCATTTCCCACCACATTACTACTTATCACATGTCCAATTTAATTAGAACTATTAAGTCACAAGGTCCACATATAAATATATTACGAATAGAAATATTCAAATATTATTTATAACACTTACGGTACTATTGCAACTCAAGTTATTAAAATAACTTAGCTTTCTTTTATAAATTAAACTCCCTTGAAAATACATTAGAAGTTCTGTATTTCGCCATAATATACAATATTATATTTTCTCCAAATAAAGACAATTATTATTAGAAAATAATTTACTTATTGTCTCAAGATATTATTCTTAATATAATATCAAATAACTATATGTACGACACATGTACATATATTATATATATAAAAAATAGATAATAAGTTTATTTTCTATTATAATAAATTATTTCCATCAATTTATTTACATATAGCAAATACGTTTTAATATTTTTACTATATAAATCACACATTTTTCCTTACACAAAGACATATAAGGTAATGTTATCATTTAAAATAACAGTCTACCATTTATTAAAATAATTCATTATTAGAAATTATTTCAATATTCTTTATTAGAAATATTATTATTTCTCTTTCTTTCCTATAAATTGTCCCCAAAATAATTTCTTCAAATATTAAGTATTCATTTAAAAATATAATGATTTTCATCTCCCTTTAATAACGTATATATATATATATATATATATATATATATTTATTAACGTTATTCGCACATTAGACTTTCTCACATTTTACCATCTATGTAATATATAGAAGGTACTAACTATAATCATATATTCAACACATATATTAATTCACTCATTTACTTAAGTAAATTAAACACTGTACTATATCATCATAGTTAATTAAGGTTCAATACTCACATTATATTATTCCATAATATAACTCCCAACTTAAATTAACTAATATTTATTCTTATTAGTTAATTCCTTAACTAACTCATGCTTCACTATCCAAACCTATTTACGGATAGCTTAAGTGCTATTAATAACCTATATTATAAACATACTAGTTATTAATACACATACACAAGAATATGGTGATTATACATTAAGGATATTTAATGTCACCAACTTACTATGATAAAATAATTCTATAAATTGTTTAATATCGATAGGAATTTATCCACCTCCTTTACCTCAATTGAATCGTCTCAAAAAATATATAATAATAATATATTTATTAATCACAAAATCACATATTACATAGTCTATATTACCCTATGTAATATATGAAAGTAGTATGCATACAAGCCAATCATGTATGATGATAAAGCATATACTTTGGAGGCAATCTTATTTATTTATTAATAAAAATATTCATTTATTAAAGGCATTTAATTATCTACATGGTGCTGTTTTTATAATATGTAAATAACCCATAGTTTTAAGCAATGCTTTTAGAATCATGATGATGATCATGCCAATGAGATCTAAATTCTTAGAAAGCTCTAAAACTAAAATAGTTCCTAATCATGGGATTACTAAAAAGGGGATTAGTAAATCCGGATAGATTAGTACATATGTTGCTTGCTCATTAGATGAGGATGATTGATCTCATAATCATTTGTGTGGAGACACTAAAGCAAGTATGTAGGTGCTTATTGGAGAATAAGTTCACTGAACGTGACTCGCTATGGAATACCTAATGGAGTTTTACTCGCCTGTCAATAGGAATTCCTAATGTGATAGTAGTACAAGTGATCCTTGGACTTGAGATCATCATAGTATCTTGTATGTAATGAATTATACTTTGACTTTATACACTTGACTTACAAGAACATATTTTTCAAATTGAACAAACTAAGAAAAGGAAAAGAGATGATATTAATTATACCTACATGTGGCACTGTAGACTCGGTCATATCAATGAAACAAGATTATCCAAGTTGCATAAAGATGGGCTCTTTGAGTTATCTGATTATGAATCATATCCAACTTGTGAATCTTGTCTCATGGGTAAAATGACTAAATCTCCTTTTAGTGGAAAAGGAGAATGAGTTACAGAGTTGTTGGCATTGATTCACACAGACGTTTGTGGACCTATACAACAAGTGCACGGGGTGGGTATTCTTATTTTATTACTTTCACTGATGATCACTCAAGATTTGGATATGTGTATTTAATGAAATACAAGTCAGAATCATTTGAAAAGTTCAAAGAGTTCAGAAGTGAAGTAGAGAAACAAACGGGCAAGAGTATAAAGATACTTCGATCAGATTGAGGTGGAAAATACTTAAGCGGTGAGTTTCTCAATTATCTCAAAGAAAATGGTATAATCTCACAATGGACTCCTCTAGGTACACCACAGTTAAATGGAGTATCTGAAAGGAGAAATCGAACACTGTTGGACATGGTTCGATCTATGATGAGTTTTACCGACCTTCCAATTTCCTTATGGGGATATGCCCTAGAAACGGTTGCATACCTACTTAACAAGGTACCTACTAAATCCGCCCCAAAGACTCCATATGAGATATGGAAGGGGAGGAAACCAAATCTTAAGCATGTTAAGACTTGGGGTTGTCCAGCTTATGTCAAAAAGTTTGAAAACGATAAGCTACAGACTAAATCCGATAAGTGTAGATTTGTGGGATACCCTAAAGAATCTTTAGGGTATTATTTCTATCATCCAACTGATCAAAAGGTGTTTGTTGCGAAACATACTGCCTTCTTGGAAAAGGATTTTATCCATAAAGGGGTCAGTGGGAGTAAGATATATCTTGAAGAAGTTCAAGACCCACAAATTACCACGGATCAAAGTCAGGTACCTGACAAAGTAGAAGAACCTACTATACCACACCCTGTTCTTAAATCTGGAAGAGTACCGAAGATACCTGAGAGATATAGATTCGTTATAGAGGATGACGATGAGGTACACATCATGAATGATGATGATCCATTGAATTACGAACAGGCTATGAGTAATAAAGACTCAGGGAAATGGCTTGAAGCTATGAAATTCAAAATGGACTCCATGTATGAAAACAAAGTATGGACTTTGATTTCACCACCTGAAGGCATTAAGCCTATTGGGTGTAAATGGGTCTTTAAAAGAAAGACTGGAGCGGACGGCAAGGTAGAGACCTATAAGGCCCGACTGGTTGCAAAAGGTTTCAAACAAAGACAAGGAGTTGACTATGATGAAACCTTCTCACCAGTAGCTATGCTCAAGTCCATTCGGATTTTGCTTGCGATTGCAGCTTATAACGACTATGAGATCTGGCAGATAGACGTGAAAACGGCCTTCCTCAATGGGAAACTTGAGGAGGATGTGTATATGACACAGCCAGAGGGATTTGTTTCAAAGGTTGGAACAAATCAAGTCTGTAAGCTGCAACGATCCATTTATGGATTGAAGCAAGCTTCTCGTAGATGGAACATTCATTTTGATGAGACAATCAAAGAGTTTGATTTTGTCAAAAACGACGATGAACCATGTGTGAACAAGAAGGTTAGTGGGAGCGCAGTTTCATTCCTTGTATTATATGTTGATGATATATTACTGATAGGGAATGACATTCCTATGCTACAATCGATTAAAATCTGGTTATCTAAACACTTCTCCATGAAGGACTTGGGAGAAGCATCCTATATTTTGGGGATAAAGATCTATAGAGATAGATCTAAAAGGATGCTTGGTTTATCCCAAGGAACGTACATTGATGCAATGCTAAAGAGGTTTAGCATGGAAGATTCCAAAAGAGGTCTCATGCCGATGAGCCATGGAATACATCTCTCCAAGAAACAGGCCCCAAAGACACCTGAGGAGAGAGACCGTATGAGTAAGATCCCTTATGCTTCTGCAATAGGATCTATCATGTACGGTATGATATGTATTAGACCGGATGTTGCTCATGCACTTAGTGTAACGAGCAGATACCAGTCAAACCCTGGAGAAGAGCACTGGAAGGCAGTGAAGAATATCCTAAAGTACTTGAGAAGGACTAAAGATATTTTTCTTGTCTACGGTGGGCCTGAATTAAAACTCAAGGGATTCACAGACTCAAGTTTTCAAACAGACCAAGATGACAGTAAATCTGTTTCAGGGTATGTGTTTACCTTGAAAGATGGTGCAGTGAATTGAAAAGGTTCCAAACAACAAAAGGTTGTTGGTTTAGTGACAAAGACAAAGTATATAACTGTAAGTGAAGCTGCAAGTTGATGTTTTAGATGAAAAGTTCATTACAGAACTAGGAATAGGTCCTAAGTCTCATCTTGAATCTAAACATGTGTTGCGGCACTTTGATTAAAGAAATCATTGAAAGAGGAGAGTGTAGACTCTCAAGACAACATTGCAGATCCATTAACTAAAGCTTTAACACAACAGCAGTTTGATCGTCACTTAGAGAAGTTGGGTATGAGATACCATATCGATTGGCTTTAGTGCAAGTGGGAGATTGAAAGTAGTATGCATACAAGCCAATCATGTATGATGATAAAGCATATACTTTGGAGGCAATCTTATTTATTTATTAATAAAAATATTCATTTATTAAAGGCATTTAATTATCTACATGGTGCTGTTTTTATAATATGTAAATAACCCATAGTTTTAAGCAATGCTTTTAGAATCATGATGATGATCATGCCAATGAGATCTAAATTCTTAGAAAGCTCTAAAACTAAAATAGTTCCTAATCATGGGATTACTAAAAAGGGGATTAGTAAATTCGGATAGATTAGTACATATGTTGCTTGCTCATTAGATGAGGATGATTGATCTCATAATCATTTGTGTGGAGACACTAAAGCAAGTATGTAGGTGCTTATTGGAGAATAAGTTCACTGAACGTGACTCGCTATGGAATACCTAATGGAGTTTTACTCGCCTGTCAATAGGAATTCCTAATGTGATAGTAGTACAAGTGATCCTTGGACTTGAGATCATCATAGTATCTTGTATGTAATGAATTATACTTTGACTTATTCCTTAAAGCCCTTTAGGGTATATAAAAGGGTATGCTTGGGTATAATGAGTTACATATGGAGACAATGAATGATCAATAAAGAATCTACCACCTCTAGTAAAGGAGGAGATATGTCCTATGTGATTCGTTAAATGACAACCCAGGAATCCTTGGCCAAGGTAAAATAAAATTAGAAAGGAGTTTCTAATTTAGATTATTTGGAGTTGTGCATTTTCTAATCGAAATACATATAATTAAATAAAATAAGACTTGACAGTAAATTCATGTCTTCTATTTAATTGGGACATTGTATGGTGGAAGGATTGAATTGTATGGTAACTATTTACTCACAGGTTCTTTTATGATTAATGTTGAAATCTATATTATCTGGAAAGTCGTTGATCGCTAGGGAGGCTTATCCCTATTGTAGAATAAATATTATTTATTTAAATAGATTATTAGTTTAATTTATTTATTTAAATAAGATTAGAATTGTTCTAATTGATTTATTCACAACCGGTTTAATATGGAGAACCTAAAGGGTCACACCATAAAAGGAAGAATAATTATTTAAGAAGGTAATGGCATAATCGTAATAATGCATTAAGTGAAATTAATTTAATCTATGGTGATAGAATAAATTAAATAGCTTAATATTTATTATTTAATATTTTGGAAATATTAAATATAAATTAATAAGAGGAGTCTTATTAATATTATTATAATTATTATTATTTTAATTTCTAAAGGAGTTTAGTAATTAATTTAATATTAGTACTCTCATTTATTCCTAATAAGATTAGGAGACAAATTAATTAAATGAATTTAATTAATTATTTCCCATGTGGTGGGAAGCCTAAATTAATTAAAGGAGTTTAATTAATTAAAAGAAATCCCATGTCTAATAGGATTAGAAGGGTTGACCAATATCTATATAAGAGGATTCTTATAATAGATATTACTTGATGCAATTCCAATTGTTGGAGAGTACTCCTTTTCTATAGAGGATAGAAAACTAAGCCAACCACCCTCCTTCTTGATAATTCATCTTCCTTGGTGGATCACCTCTAGAGGCCAAACACTTGGGTGGCTAACGTAGATCAAAGGAAGGAATCTAATCCGGAAATTCAAGGAGATCACGAAGAACAAGGAGTTGAACTAGTACATGTGGAAGCTTCGTTCTACAAGGGTATGATTCCATAACTTTTTATTTATCGTTTTAAATTAATAATTTGCATAAAGGATGATCCGGGTAATGGTTTTGTAGAAATTTTTTTAAACTCTGATATACCATGCTTCCGCTAATTTTTGCAATTTGATTGCGTCACGATTTCGTACAAATCCAACAATATAATACTACATACCTCATATCACATATATATATTCTTATTCGAACCCATCTCATAGTTTAAGAATTTTATTTATTAAATCCTTATTTAATAATTTCTGAAAATTCGGGTTCTTACATCCTCTCCCCCTTATAAGGATTCCGTCCTCGAAATCACTGAAACTTCCTCTACTTGGTGCTATTCCGAATATTACATATTCTCTTGAATAATTTTATCCATTCTCTTTTCAGAAGTTTTATTATAACTTGCTCACTTGCATTCTACCACATTCTCCTTTCTAAGGAATATTCTACTTACTACTTTCATCATTCAGAAGAATAAGAATTTTCCACGATTTTTCAATAATCGGGAAGTAGTATGAATAACTCAGATTCTAATTTATGCTGAGGGGTCACACAAGACCGTGAACTCTTTTATAGGTTTACTAGTGCTTCAACATAATCCTTCATACTGCAAACTAGAGTGTTTATCAATCACAAAGACTGAAAACACCATCCACACGTACACTAGGTGGCCAGCCTATTGTACCACTACATTGGGCCGCAACGTAGTGTTTTGTAAAGACTATATGCGTTACGCTCGGAACTATTATCCCCGAAAACATGTCCCCTTATAGGGTTGTTCACCTCAGATTTTCAACATCTGAATCCGCACCAGAGCAATCTGGTTTGGCATAAATACACAAGAATGCTTGAATTTTATAATCTTTTTTCAACAGTCGCCTAGCCGAATCAAATAGCTTAGACACTTATCAACAATTCGGACATCAATCGAAATAATTTAGTCAACTTTTCATAATTCGAAAGAAAACCAAAAACCGTTTTATGACGTCAAAATGCTGCACCCACTTAATAGTACGTTGAAGATTCCGACATTTTGTGACTTCGCCATACTACATCATACCATAGTGGGCTGACGATCTTACGATCACTTCCGACACTAGGTTTGATTGCATTGATGACTCCATCGTTTCGCATCCTACACCATATCAAATGATGCACATGGTCAAAATACATTTTGAAAGATTTTCAAATTATTTTTGTCTTAGCCTAAATAAATAGCGTAGACATACGAATAACGGTGTTGTTTTTAAAACTCATTGGTTCAGTCACTTGACCCAATGTTTTTCTCAAGAAAACCAAAGTGCAATCACTAGCACGAAGTCAATAAATTTTAAAAATCCAGCATAGCTAGAAGATTTAGAAAAATCAAAATTTCTCCATCACTTCAATCTCTTACTACCATCAATACTCACTATTCCAAAACTCTTATATAATATATCTATTCTCAGTACAGTTCACCAACTTACCACACCATGGAAGCTCAGGAACTTACCACAATCATATGGGTTGAGGAACTTATCCTAGTCAGACCAAAATCGTCCATTCGCTGAGGGGTCCCACCATACGATTATGAGTCACGAACTTGTCATAGGCATTAGTCTTAAGAACTCGCACCTAATCTTAATATTATCTAATTATATCTTAGAAATCTCTATCTATCAAAATAAATATGAGAAAAGAATCACCTTTCCGCCATATGTATAATGATATCGCGACACTAACATTCCAACGATTATCAATGTGATGCACTTAGTGCAAGCACAAAACCTCTGCCCATACAAAAGTTTGTACAACTAAGCCATCACATGAGTCCTCATTGGAAATCCAACACTTAACTCTATCTTACTCTTAGCTTGCTCGTTACGAACTTTCTATGTTTCATCACATACAACTCCTCATGAGTTCATCTCATACTTTTCATAGTACATTCTCTCATAGCACCAAGCTATACACAATTAGTCGTTACAGACTATCTATCATTTCATAGCTCAATCTGATCACGTCGTGATCATCGGTTTACCTTAGGGTTCTTTCCCTATTATCAACCAAACTCCATTCGAGTTCATTCTTATTATCTTTGTCATATTCATCTTATAGACATTGTCTTAACGTTTTTATTACCGGAGTTAGGTAACTCCTGATTCTCATTCTCTAGATATTTCAAGATTCTTCTTTGAATCTTCGCTTAGATATATTTTAATCTTTATCTTTTCCTTTCTCAGGTTATAGCCTAAGGTACTCTTACCTAAGTTTATAACCTATAGCTTTGATACCAACCTGTGACGCCCCCAAATCCACGTTCCTTTGAAACCTCGGATCCGGTGCAGTCACGATACTACTATCGTCGAACTATTACATCTTTTATTCATAACTTAAGAATAAAACTTGCTTTATTACAATTTAGAATATAAATTCTTTTCATTATCAGGATCTCGTATAATGACTCCAAACTTTTACAAGTTACAATCTTGGTCATTTACCATTCCTGTCTTAGATTATGTTCGATATTATAAAAATGCGGAATAACTAAAACTTTTTCAATCTTCTTTGAATAAAACCTTTTTATTGATTTCATAACTTTGAATCAATTACAATTTTTGGATCAACTATATAATATGATTCATTCCATTTGAGTTATCGTATAAACGTTTACAACTCAACTCGATATCCTCTATGTATTAACTAATACATCTTTACAATACAACAAGTATTAAACATCATAAGCATATATCGAGTACACTCCTAGAACCTAAACAGGGTTCAAACGATAATCTAAATAGTATTCATCGTTGCGATACTATCTATCTTTATCAATCAAGAAGCACGGAATCTTTATCGTAAGTCCTTAACCTGCAAAAATGGTTATTTGCAAGAGTGAGCTCGACAGCTCAGCAATTCTAACAGCTTTCATGCATCACATAGCATATAACATCATACTCAGTTCATGCAATCAATTTATATTTACTAAGCATGTTACTTCTCACATAACAAGCATATCATCACAGATCAACTTTCAATCTCATACAATCCTCATATACAGTTCATATATAAGTAGTTCACATCATCATAGCATAATATAATTCAACTAACAGTTATTGAATTCATTTATCAAATAGGAACTGAAAGAGTTGCCTGATGCGTAGTTTAACAACTACGACTTAACTGCTTAAGAATATCTGTACTTCGTGTAATCCTACACAGTTATATTAATCATAGAGATCACACTCATCAGTTATATACATCCATATATCCTCAATATAATAATAAGTATTATATTGTTTTCCATCTTGGTTCTTAGAACCTTTGTTTCACTTTCTTATCGTATTCTTAGAATAATTATGTACGTATAAGTATACTTTAACCATACGTACTTACTATCATTCTTTACATACACACGCCCGTCTACCACTAATCTATTTATATATAGCTAGTGTAGTCCATCTTTTGAGTTAATCATTCTCATATATCATTACTAACACATAAGACCATAACAAAGCAAATATACTCTATTAACCGTCGAAATCAGATTCAAGTATTAACATATGATCTTACATAGCATGTATACCTATTAAAAGTCATCCCCATGATTGTTTAACCTTTCTAAGTTCAATCTTTCATGATATAGGTCCGAAGTCAACATTTCAATAATTTAAGGCCACTCGAGGTCATGAACATCTCAAAGTTCATCATGCTAGCTCTTTAAACACATAAGTATTCATGTAACTCATGTTGGGCATGTTCATGAATATTCATATTTCATACATGTAACTATTATAGTTATTAGTTTGAAAACATGCTTCGTTTATCACTTTAAAACATGCTTGAACTCATGCTTGGTTAGTTGTTAATATTTCCAATCACATACGAATCATATTTAAAGACGTAATAAACACAAACATGACATCTTAAATCTTTAGAATATAGCTACTTATACTCAATGCAACTTGATTTGAAAACATATTCAAGTTCGCCTTTAAAATTATTTTAAACTTGAACGATACAATTCAACACATACAAGACAACTTTAAAGCTCTTATCATATGTAGTTAAGGCATGTTAACATCTTCACAAGATCAGAATGTTCATCATGTAGTATTCATGCATATTTGCTTTGATATATCAAGTTTTTCATTAAAAATATTTTCTAACACAAAGTCTAACAAGTTGAATACAATAACTATAATTCATAACTCATGCTCATTTACGTTTGAAATCAGTCATGTGTATAGACTACTAAGCTCAGAACTCATAGAACATAAGTTCCATCAAAGTTCGTTTTCAAAACATTAAGTTTATTTTCAACTATAAGCTTCTTCATCAAGTTTATATCTATCATGGTTATACATGCTTGTACTACGTCTACGTACATATATATGTATGTTACTCATGCTCTTATGATCGCCTAATGTGGTACTACATGATGATATTCAACAGGCTACTTAACAGAAAACAAAATTGGTTTCAGAACCCTGCGCAGCTATGCTGCGCCCAGGTATTAACCCGGCGCAGCTGCGCCGGTGTCCGGCCAGTTCAGGAATTGTTCTGCTCCGGCAGAAACCAGCCCAAATCACAAATTTTCTCAACAAAATCCATTACAGTCATGTTATGAAATAATCCTAACATGTTTATAGCCTTACATAACACTTAACAAACATATCTCAACTCAACAATTAATCTATCCATGCTCAATTCAAGAATCAAAACTTTGATTTCCACAGAAAAAGAAGAACATGAGTATAAAGGATTATTCCTTTGCAAAAATATAAATTGAACTTGCTAATGCTACTATAGAAATCCTCCCTCAACTGTAAACCATCTTGCTAGCAATATACTCTCAATTCACACTTAACATAATTCTCAGCAATGAAAATATGAAGGATAAGAGCTCCATTTATAGACCAATTGATACACAGACAATGCTCTTACCTTCCAAACCAAACCAAAGGATTTCAAGATTGCACAATGGTTAAGGGAGAGTGGTTGAGGGTTGGTAAATCTCATTATAACTCCCACACCCTTTGCAATTATTAGCTAGCTAGGAAATTGAGAGATGAAGGAGATAAGCTATCCTTAGGCCATTCACGTGTATATGAAGTGGGGAAGAATTTGGACACTCAAATTGGGACAAGGCAACTCAGCAATAGCAAGTGGTAATGTACTTGCTAATATTATATATGTATATTCTATATACACTTAAGTTGTATGATATATACATATTACATTTCACACACTTAAGATATAATGTAGTTTCATGATATGAGAAACATTACCATGTAAATACTTCAATTTGCATACATATATAATTCATGTACATTTTCTTAATACCAAATCTAATTCATTTGAGTATTATTGTTATTACTCATCATAACTGTTATTATTATAATAACGTATTAAAATTATTATCAATTAAACAATTGCTTACTCCTTATAATATTCATGTGGTACTTAATAAGGTTCACTCACACATGTACTCACATTAGTACACATTCATTTTTTTACTTTTACTATATAGTCTACATATGTCATGTGTAGCCATATTAATGCGTCACCTTGTGCTATATGTACAATATATAGTTAGCTACCATGTACTAACGGTTTAATCATCGCATCCTTTGCACATATCAACTAGTTGAGCAATTATAATCATATTAATAATCTACTCGTTTATATATTATTATACTCAATGGAAATTAATTAATTAATAACATACTAATTAATTCATCCCTCATGAAATTAATAACCTCCATAAGAATTAATTAACGTTTATATGATTAATTATCACAATAAATAAATATAAATTTTATTATATTTATAAATTATTTACTCATTAATTAATATATTATCAAATAATTACTTGATAATATTATATTATCCATAATAATAATATAGTGAGACAATATATTCCATTCCTTATCAATACAATTTTTGATTTTATTTATAATCAACCTCTTTATTATTATACTATCACTAGCCATAATAAATCAACATACCATTATAATAACAATTAACAATATGAATTAATTGTTAATTAATAATTCTTCCATCCTTGAATTAATTAATCGTTGGATCTATTATCGTGCCACACAAGGCATTTTCCACAAGCTTAATCTCAAGCTTATTATTATTCTCATTACTTACTTATTTTCCACCACATTACTACTTATCACATGTCCAATTTAATTAGAACTATTAAGTCACAAGGTCCACATATAAATATATTACAAATAGAAATATTCAAATATTATTTATAACACTTACGGTACTATTGCAACTCAAGTTATTAAAATAACTTAGTTTTCTTTTATAAATTAAACTCCCTTGAAAATACATTAGAAGTTCTGTATTTCGCCATAATATACAATATTATATTTTCTCCAAATAAAGACATTTATTTTTAGAAAATAATTTACTTATTGTCTCAAGATATTATTCTTAATATAATATCAAATAACTATATGTAGGACACATGTACATATATTATATATATAAAAAATAGATAATAAGTTTATTTTCTATTATAATAAATTATTTCCATCAATTTATTTACATATAGCAAATACATTTTAATATATTTACTATATAAATCACACATTTTTCCTTACACAAAGACATATAAGGTCATGTTATTATTTAAAATAACAGTCTCCCATTTATTAAAATAATTCATTATTTGAAATTATTTCAATATTCTTTATTAGAAATATTATTATTTCTCTTTCTTTCCTATAAATTGTTCCCAAAATAATTTCTTCAAATATTAAGTATTCATTTAAAAATATAATGATTTTCATCTCCCTTTAATAACATATATATATATTTATTAACGTTATTCGCATATTAGACTTTCTCACATTTTACCATCTAAGTAATATATAGAAGGTACTAACTATAATCATATATTCAACACATATATTAATTCACTCATTTACTTAAGTAAATTAAACACTGTACTATATCATCATAGTTAATTAAGGTTCAATACACATATTATATTATTCCATAATATAACTCCCAACTTAAATTAACTAATATTTATTCTTATTAGTTAATTCCTTAACTAACTCAAGCTTCACTATCCAAACCTATTTATGGATAGCTTAAGTGCTATTAATAACCTATAT
The DNA here is from genome assembly GCA_020205555.1 of Panax stipuleanatus. Taxonomy (NCBI): domain Eukaryota; kingdom Viridiplantae; phylum Streptophyta; class Magnoliopsida; order Apiales; family Araliaceae; genus Panax; species Panax stipuleanatus. Next base: position 95,218,475 of record CM035115.1, read on the forward strand.
TATAAACATACTAGTTATTAATACACATACACAAGAATATGGTGATTATACATTAAGGATATTTAATGTCACCAACTTACTATGATAAAATAATTCTATAAATTATTTAATATCGATAGGAATTTATCCACCTCCTTTACCTCAATTGAATCGTCTCAAAAAAAATATAATAATAATAATATATTTATTAATCACAAAATCACATATTACATAGTCCATATTACCCTATGTAATATAATACCACATACCTCATATCACACACAAATATATATATATATATATATATATATTCTTATTCGAACCCATCTCATAGTTTAAGAATTTTATTTATTAAATCCTTATTTAATAATTTCTGAAAATTCAGGTTCTTACAATATCCATGAAGGCAGCAGGAGCATTAGCCAATCCAAAAGAAATGACTAAGAATTCATAATGCCCGTATCGAGTTCTGAAGGCTGTCTTTGGAATGTCATCAGTTTTAATATTTAACTGATGATATCCAGAATGAAAATCGATCTTTGAGAAAAATTTACCACCTTGCAACTGGTCAAACAAGTCATCAATGCGAGGTAACGGATACCTATTTTTGATGGTGACATGGTTCAACTCCTGATAGTCAAAACAAAGTCGCATACTCCCGTCTTTCTTCTTTACGAATAAAACAAGAGCACCCCAAGACGATGTACTAGGACGTATAAAGTCGATGTCTAACAACTCCTGTAGTTGGACCTTTAGCTCCTGAAGTTCAATAGAAGCCATTCGATATGGGGTTTTGGAAATGGGTTTTGTACCTGGTTCAAAGTCAATAAAAAATTCAACTTCACGTTCTGGGGGTAGACCAAGAAGTTCTTCGGGAAATACGCCAGGGAATTTATTAACAACCGAAATATCATTCAAATCTGACGTCTTTTTGTTTAAATCGATGACATGGGCTAAGAAAGCTTGACATCCGTTTTTCAATAAACGAATAGCTTTATTAATTGAAATGACAGTGATTGATTTTAGTGGTTTGCTTGCTTGAATTCGCATAACAAGTTGGTTAGGAATATGAAATCTAACAACCTTACGAAAATAATTAATTTTAGCATGATGAGTGGTTAACCAGTCGAATCCTAAAATCACATCAAATGCAAGTATTTTCAAAGAGATGAGATCAATAGGTAATGTGAGGATGCCAATTTGAATCAAATAATATTTGTAAACTGTGGGTGTAATAAAGGTTTCTCCCAACAGAGTTTCAACAGATAAGTCAAAGCCTAATTTCTCAGGGTTCAAGTTCAAACGTTGAGCACAAGTAGGTGAAATAAAAGAATGGGTAGAATCTGTATCTAATAAGGTATAGACTTTGCAAGAGTTTATGATTAGCTTACCCGTGATAACTTCGTTTGGATTCCTCGTTTTGTGGGAAGTCACGACAATAGCTCTCCCCTGAACCGCTGGCTTTAACTTGTCTAGGACAGCCTTTGGTGTCACCATCTCAATTGGACTTGACTTCGCGATAGGGTACACTCGAGCTATGTGACCTTCCTTTCTGCAATTGTATCACACCTTGGATTGCTGTGTACAGTTTGGACTGATGTGTCCCTCATGTCCGCATTTGTAACATACGACCGATGGTCGTTCCCCTTTGCTAGAAACGGTTGCTGGTGCTGCTGCTGATGTCTTTCAGTCATCATTGTTGAATCTTCTATTTTTTAAATTTCCACCTGACTCACTTATTCTATTATCTTGGCCATGATTACCACCGAAGTGGTTACCATTTCTGGCATGATAATTTCCTCCACACTGGTTATCATTGTTCTGATGACTATTGCCACCGGTACGACTATGGTTGTGTTGTCCTTTGGTCGAACAGTCTCGTTATCTCGCTCCAATAACTGAGCCTTATTCACAACATCAGAATACAAACAAAGTTTATGAGAAACGAGGTATTGACAAATTTCAGGTTTCAAACCTCTTAAAAACATTCGCTTCATTCGTTCCTCATTATCCACCAAATGGGATGCAAACCGGGATAATTCTGCAAACTTGGCCTCGTATTGTGATACAGTCATATTGTTATGTTCCAGTTTGATGAATTCCACCTCCTTCATATGACGAATACTTTATGGAAAGTACTTATCGTTGAACAATTCCTGGACTTCTCCCAAGACATCTTAAGTGCGGAAAGCTGAGTACGTTTCACAGATTCCCACCAGTAATTTGCCTCTCCACGCAACATAAAGGTGGCGAAGGGGACCTTTTGCTCCTCTGTGCATCCTAGAACATCAAATATTTTGGTGATCTGCTTAATCCAAGCTTTTGCCTTGAGTGACTCTGGCTTTCCCAAAAACTTCTGCGGTCCCAACTCCTTGAATTGCTTAGCAGTGGCCAGCCGTGAGTTACCATTGTTTCCACCTGCATTTTGAACAGGAGTCTCTCTCGTCTGGTTTTTCATGAATTGTAGAAAGCTCCTCAACACCCCATCGTTCATCATTTGGTCGGTGATGTTGTTTACAGGAGTATTATTGCCTTCCTGAGGCACGTTATCCTGGTTATTTATTGGCAGTGTCTCAATGGTCTCATATGCTCCATTCCTTATCTCCCAATTTTCAGATGCCATTCTCAAATATTGCTATAAAATAATTGTTAATTAAAGAAATGGACATGTCACATATTATCCCTATATTCCAACCGACCAATTAAATAACAAATAAGCTTAGGTAGGACACACTAGCAAAGGTTTTATTCGTCTCTCCCCTCCTAGTTCTAATCCCAAATCTTCGCCAGAGATCATATCCCTAAGCTCTGGTACCAACTATGACGCCCCCAAAATAGGATCACACAACCCATTCTGAGTCGCCAAATACATGGTACAGAATCTAAATATAACTATTTTTATATCAAATTGTCGTGCAAAATACGACCACACAAATTGTGAGTTTTAATACAGATATTATGTCGTATATAATACGAAAATATCAACGCTCAAATTAAGTCCTCATTACAATTATTATCACACTATTTTATAAAATAGTGAGGACTACTATAGCATTATCTCGGACCATCACTCCATTCTCCGGCTAGTCCCAGCTATATTCTCATATCCTGAAGAGAACAAAAAAAAGGGTGAACTCAACTAGCCTAGTAAAGAATATTATGACTAAGATAATGAAGAATAAATTATCTTTAGCCTTTAACAATAACAAATCAGATAAAATACAATAGACAACAAGTTTTAGATCAACAACTGCAGCGAAAATAACAATCTATTAAAAGAGTCAAGTAGAGCATGATGTCTACTATCTTCTATGATTTAAAAGTCTATCTTCAATATTTTATCCCCGTAACATCAATCAATAAATATTTTAAATCAATAATTTAACTTTTCACTACGGGCCAAAGATATTCATTTGTATCACCAGTGGTCATGATCATGCCAAACACCTATCCATCTTTGCACTACAGGCCAAAGATATTTATCAATCAATAGTTCATCTTTGTACTACGGGCCAAAGATAACTTTTACAATAATTGAAGACCGAGGATGATGAAAAATGATATAAAGAACGAATCAAGTGTGATCAAGAAAAAATATTAGATATTTATAATTTAATTTATCCAAGTTCAATAATGTTCACATTGTCAATATAATAATCAATTGTGGAATAAAAATCAAGAATGATATTCATATATCAAAAATAATTTGGACAGAAAAGAAACCAATTTTTATCGTGAATAGTATCTCGTGAATAGTACCGTATGAATAGTACCCCGTATGAATAGTACGCCGACATGAAAATATTAAAATTCGATAAGAATGTTCAGAACAATATTCTAGTGAAATGTTATTAGATGAAGCGCAAACCTTAAGAAATTTCTAATCATTTCAAGAATTATAAAAGCAATACTTACTATAGTAAGTTTAAATTTAGGAGTATGAAATGAAATAATATCGCTTTTATAATATGGAGTATGAAAGAAAATAGTATCCCTTACGAGTAATGAAATAAAATAATATCCTTTACCTTAGTAGAAAATTAGATTTGACTGGTATACTGGATATAATCTTGAGAAAATCTTGCACCATAAGCTACACTCAAAGTATTTTTATACTCAAAAGAAATACTCGCAATATTGCACTAGGAACGCTTATGTTTTCTGGTGTCTTAGGATGAAGGGTTACCTCTCCTTTTATAGTGCAGCACGGAGGAAAAAAAATAAATAAACCTGCTTAACTTTTCTCTGCCTAATTGTCCTTTTTTTTCCTTCTCTGCCTAACTTTCACATTTTTCTTATTGGCTGAGGGTCCACAATTAGGAAAATGAACTGCAGGAGCAATTCTCAACCAATCAATTTGGAAAAAAAGGACAAGGGCTATACTGCTTTGAAAACAAGCATTCAAATACAATTTGCTCACCTCCGTCCCTTTTATCACATGCTTATATATATTATAATAATTTTACTAATTAAACAATTAAAAAAAATACTATTATAGCATCATTATATTATTATAATAATATATTTGAATGAATAATTTTTCAAAGAAGATAATTATAATACCACAGAAAAATATGCCAAACTTTCAACAAATATCTCATTCTAAATTCGTCCATTTGTAGCAAAAATTGGACAAATATCCCCCACATAATAATTATTCACAATTAATATTATAAGCTCACAATATTGACAATCAGATCGTTCCCAAAAAAGAGAGGGCTTTTCGATAAGAATTTATCCTTAATTACGTGCAATTATATAACCTAACCCCTTTTCTTGACAGAACTTTCTAGACATTGCCAATAATGCTATCTAATAATATTATTTAAATAATATGAGTTACTGTGTTGTGACAATTATTGATTTGATAATATAAAATACTATGCAATTATCACTGTAGCAATTATTGAATGAAATACTGAGTGACTTCTTACGTAAGCATCAATAATCAGAGATAATGTGCAATACCGTGTGCTACTGTGCAACGAGTATTACTGTACTTTTATCACCGGATATTTCAACAGTTAACGGTAAAAGTTCCACCGTCAATTTTTAGAAAACTTATTTTCATTTTCTTCATCGGACAATTATTATGTTATGGGGCTCACCAATGATTGCATCGTCGTACGAATATTCCCCGACAAAAATAATATTCTCCGACAAAACGAATATTTCTCAAATATTTTATGACAACTTGCTTACTTTGTAAAATTTGCACATATCACCCATAACTATCACATTTATCAAATCCACACCTTACTATTTAAAATAATATATAGAGAAAATTAAATCTTATTCATAAAAAGTTGGGGTCTTACATTAGGGCACCAGGTGTAAAGACACCACTCGGGCTTAATTACTCGAGTAACCTAGACCACGATTCTGATCTGCTCAGGTCTCGCCTTCTTTTTCCCCATAATGTTCATTTTCTTAGGCATTAAGTTACCTATGTAACGAGCGTTGGGTCGGTGACTACCAAACCAGACAACTTTAGGGCATTGTTGGCTTGTTTAGGTGTTAATCAAAACAACACACACCTGCAAGTGCACCTGGTTAACAAGTCATATAGAGTGAGTAGAGTATCGTTCCCACGAAGAATAATGATTGTATTATAATCTATCATGCAACAGTTTTATAACTATCTCAGTCTACTTAAATAGATGAATAATATGGGTTCTATCTAAAAGTGCTGAATATAAGAAGATAATAAACTAACAAGTAACTTTGCCAGATAAGGGGGATATGGGATTTTAACTTCACCTAATGCTTCATACAAACTACTATCCTTCCCGTTAAGCTTAATTGATTACTACGAATTGTTAGCTGAAAGCACGAAAGTAAAGTATGGCCATCTCTCGATGTACCATACACATATCAGAATGAATCCACAAAAGATAGAATAACTGTGAACACCTAAATTGCAAAACTTACTATATATCTATGTGAATTAAAATCAACAATGGTTTAAGCATAAACTCTCAATTGACTACGAGTGATGCTTCGGTATATGTCCATCCTTAGCACAAATTATGCACTCTAACATCATATAGAATCATAAACACAAGCTAACATGCATAGCCAAATCTAAACTCATAATCCATTTTCCAATTTCATATAAGTTATTCTGGTAAATGGTGATCAAGCAATTAAACATTTAGAACAAGCCACATTAGACAATCTAATAAATATGCAGTCAAAACTCATAAGAAGTATAGAAATCTGCATTAAGAATTAAGATCCATTAAAATCCCATAATAGAAGTTAGTTCATAAAGAGATTAACATCCATTAATAAATTTGTTCATACATTTGAAGCCAAAATAAAAAGAAAAAGTAACTAGAGAATAAAGATGCAAATCTGAAATCGTCTTCTCACTTCTGGACATCCATTGTTGAATCCAAGCTTCAAAGCTCCCAAATCTAGCCCTAATCTAAGCTAAACTAAGAAAAAGCAATAGAAGCCAAGAGAGAATCAAGTGTATAAAAGAATAAGCTAAAGTTCCCTCTTTAGGTTTATATATATCCAAAAGAGGTAATAAAAACGACCTATATCTATGCCCTAACTTGAAATGACCCCCTTTTCAAGAAAGAGATTGAGTGGTGCAATAAGTGAAAAGTCAGCTTTTTCAGTATCAGAGACCGGCACAATTGCGCCAGGTTTGTTCTTGAGCTGGGTGCAGCTGCCCGCCAGGGCATCGACTAGTGGACATGGGCGCAGCTGCGCTGGACTCCTTTGCTTTCCAGGCGCAGTTGTGCTCTGCTGTAGTCTTTGATTTTGTTGTTCTGCTTCTACAGCCTTGATCCATTACACCTCAATGCATACTCTTGCTCCCTCTTCCACATGCCTTAGTCACTTAGCTCCCACACACCAGGTTTCATACATGTCATGCCAATTTGTGCTTCCTTTTTACGTCAATGCCACCGGGCGAGTTTCTGAATGTGAAATCTACAAAAATAGAAGAAATGCATAAAAAGTAACTAAAACGACTGAGATTAAACAACAGTTATAGTAAGTTAGTATCTAATAAGTAGGTATAAAACCTACTTAGCAAGCACCAGGTGTAAAGACACCCCTCAGGCTTAATTACTCGAGTAACCCATGTCACGATTCGAGACATTAGGCTGGTTCCTTATATTTATCTTTTCATTACTTGTCATTGTTGTTGCCATAGTTTCATAACCCACAACTAAGAGCCAGGGCAACCGTAAAGTGCAGATACGCATATGAGGTCAATTTTGTTCCAACTTGCGCTTTGAACTAGGATGTCATACCCAATTAAAAAGGTTGAATAGTCTTAATTTTCTAATCGTTCCCCTGATTCTTGCTCCACGGACGCTTATCATAATTAATTTAACAAGTTAAGCAAAAATATTTTAAAACCTTTTTCTAAGATTCTAATTCAAGATTTATCTATACTTAATACGTATATTATCGCTAATGTATGTAAATGGAGATTGAAAGCACATAAAAAGATGAAAGAGTCGTAGCTCATATGTGGATTGATGTATTCTAAGAAAATTATGATTGGAAAAGACCAAATGATCAAACCAGATCGCCAGTGAAATGATATGAGGGTCCCTCTGATGATGACGGACCATGCCGTTGGGCTGACTTGTACATTTTCCTTTTAAGGATGGTTAATGAATGCCCCAGTGTTTTAGTTGTCAATGCTTTCGAAATTGCTGTTGTCCGATTTATATAATGACAAATACGCGCAAGTATACGCGGTTAACAAGTATTAAAGAGTAAGTATAGATAGCGTTCCCACGGAGAATTAACTGCTAAAAGTCATTAAACCACTAGCTTATAACCATTTCAGTCTTATTTAAACGAGCAATAAAGTGTTTTAATTAAAAATTAAATAATTAAACTTAAACTAATTACCCCTAGAGTAAAGTCAGATAATGAAGATATGAGATCTCAACTTCCCCTAATGATTCATCTAAATTAACATACTCCCAGTTAGGTCAAATTAATCGTCACAATTTGTTAGCCGAAAACACGAAAGTGAGATAAAGCCATTTTTCAATGCGCCTAATCCATATCACATACAATCCACAGATGATAGAACACATATGAACACCCACATTATCTAAATCCCTATATATCTATGTGATTTACAAATAAATAGGTTTTAAGTCCAAGTTATCAATTGACTACGAGCAGCGCTTCGGTATATGTCTATCTTAGGCGCAAATCATACATCCAATGCCATGCAGACATACAATTGCCCGCTACTACGATTAAATCTAAACCCACATTTCGTCTTTCAAGTCCATATAGGTTATCACAGTAATTGGTCGCGAATCAATTAAGCAATGAAAGCACGAATCGTAATAGACAATCACATAACAATTAATAAGAACAACATGGAAGCATATCAATATAAACTACTCAAAAGGTTCCATTGACATCTCACAATAGAGTTTAAGATATCATAATGAAGCACATCTATCATCCACAAGTTGAATACACATCATGAGATTACAAAATAGAAAGCAAAGAGAGTCTAAAGATAGAAAATGCAAATCTGAGTCTTCAAGCTCTAATATTGAATCTTCAATGCTATCCACTTGTTTCAATCTTCTTCTCCAAACAAAACTCTAGAAACTAACTAATTAAACCTAACTTTAATCTACTCCTAACCTAATCTAGACAAGGAAAATGAAAGGAAAAGGAAAGGAAGAACTATACTAAGCTAGGGCTAAAATTCCCAAAGGGAGGATATCTCTATGCTACAAAGTAGCCCCCCTTATATGCCTTGCTCCAGCCAAGTCCCATTTAAAAGTCAACTCTGGTCAAGCTGGGGACAGACGCGGCCACGCGCCTTTTGGCCTAGCATCAAGCGCAGCCGCGCGACTCTGAAATTCTGGCTTTTGCTGTTGCTTGCTTTTACTGCTGCTGCACAAGTCTTCTATTCATGCTCCCCTTCATTCTTGCATCCCTCTACTTCTTTGAATCTTGCCCCTTTTTGATCCTTTTTAGCCCAATATGCACCAAGAGAGTTCCAAATAAAGAAAACTGCAAAACAAAGCAAAAACATATTAAAAGCATAACAATACTTGAGTTTAAGCAACAAAACGAGGTAGTTCATATCTGAATAAGTGGTTATAAAAACCACTTATCAAATACCCCCAAACTTAAATGTTGCTTGCCCTCAAGTAACACAAACAAAACAAAACACAGATGCAATATAAGTAACTATAATGTATGCAACCTACACTAGCATGAAAGTGAATCCATGTATCAGTCGGAATGGATATTCAAATGAAATGACTCAGAAAAATCACAAGATAATCAAACAAGAAGCTACCCAAGACAAGATTATAAGGCATATTTTTGTAAATCCAAACCTGTCAGCACTGATGTAGTGTGTGTGTGCCTAGCAACCATTAAACATGCTTTCGAACAAATATATCACATACTATGATTCTTAGGGGAAAAATAAGTTTCAACTCAAGAAAAATAGTACATCAGATAAGTTCTAACTAAGACCATGCATTACTTAAGCTAAGAGTCACAGAGGGTTTCATTAAGCTTTTATTTACTCACGAGGGCGTTTTTGCACTTTCCCGTGTACATCATCGTCTGTGCAATGCCTAGTCCTCTTAGGCTTTTCAATGATACCCGTGTAGTGAGTTTTCGACCAACGACTCACAGACCGCGAGGCCTTAGGGCACTGGGAGTAGAGACACCCCTAGGGCTTACTTGCTCGAATACCAAAGGCCACAGGATTCGACGTAGCCGAAGTGTTTATTCTAAATTATTTTTCTTTTTCTTTTCTTGCATTTTTCTATTTTTCTATTTTTTTCTTTACTTTTCATAGGAGAGTGCGTCTTACGCTCCATCTCTCCAATTAGCATGCATACCCCCTGCTTCCCCCAAACTTAAGCTTTTTACAGTCTAGTTATTATCACATAAGAACTGAAACTCGTTCATTAAAATATAGGTTTCCCAACAGAAGACAAGTATGTGAAAATTTAAACTAAGCAAGTTATGTTGGTTACTCTTAGAGTGCTAACCGGTGACATCAGTATCTGACAGATAAGGATTTACATATATAACATTATAATGAAGCTTAAGTCTCAAATCAGTTCGAAAATCAAGTAATTTTAGTTTCCTCATAGGCCAAATACATAACAAACCAACTAAAAATAGGATTCATGCAATATGTCCTACAACAGTTAACTAAAACAAAATCAAAAAAATTTGAAAAATTTTAACAAAATATGCAAAATACGACCTAACATGCACTATATAAACTACACAAAATGCAAAATGACATGAACTATACTAAATACAAAAATAAACCTAATACCCCCAAACTTAAAATGTTCAATGTCCTTATTGAAGGTAAAAGGAAAAAAAGGAACTCCCCTAGCCGGCTTCGTCGTTGCCCTCGTCTTCGTCGTCCTCCTCTTCAGCTTGCCCTGGAGGTGTGTCTGGAGGTGGATAGGCAGCAGCGGATGCATATGTCGGGAATTACACCTGCACTCCCATCTGGTTGAAAGCTTGGGACAATGCCCCACAGAAATCTGTAGTGAAGACCTAGAAGTTCGTGCTCATGGCATCCATCCTGCGCTACAATCGCCTCTCCATCCTATCTATATGTTCATGAACAGTGTGGGATGACTCAGACAGCGCTGGTGGCACCCTCTCAGAAGTCTCCCCGCCTCTCTCTGCTCTGGCAATATAAACCCCGCTCCCTGAGGATGGGATTTGCCTCCTGTCCAGACTTTGAATGATTCAATGGCAATGTGGTCAATCGAGCTCATGGGCATCTACATCGGCTCGATGTCAATCCACATAACTCCATGCATAGCGTAAAGCCTGGTGATCACCGATGCATGTGGGATACCTGCTAAAGTACCGCCTCTCAGAAATCTGCGAATTGAACTGTTGATCACGTATCCCAAGTCAATCTTCTTTCCCTTGATGATCCCATATAATAAAATAGCCCTGGCCTTAGTGACCTCATTATGATGCCTTGTTGGCATCAGATTCGCACAAATGAAGCTGTACCACGCCTTTCCATATCTGCTCAAGGCGGCATGTGGGAAGTGTAGCTTCTGATCGGTGCCCTGTTTTAATTTCCAAGACGTGCCTGGCATGCACAGATAGGCAAATACAACATCTAATTCTGATCCCCACTCCCTAGCGTAAAGAGACTCAGGATGATCTAGTGCAATGTTCGATAAACCGAATAGCTCGTTGATGCTCTCCTTTGCAAAAGACACCTCACATCCCCGCACAAATATTTTGTTGGACTTTGTGAATTTGGCATTGGCATAGAATTCTTGTACCACAAAAATGGGTGCTGCCATCGGATCCTAGCAAAACAGATTCCAGCCCCGTGCTCTGATTATGGATGCCATATCCCCGTCCAATTTCCTGTCCGGCAGTATCCCTTGCTCCAACATAAAATTTCTGCCCACTAATGCATTCTGGAAGAGCTGCTGAGCCTTCAGACTGATAAACTTGTGGTCATCATAAGCGATGCCACCTCCCCCATGCTCAGAATCGCTGCCCATTGAGGTAGACTCTCTCCTACTACGCTTGGATACCATTTGAACTGAGAATAAGAGCTTCAATTTCTGACCAAGCCTCCTCAATTGCACCCACTAACTCTTTTGCTGCCCAAACCCGCCCCAATCTGCAGCAATCTTCTCTCACACAAGTAATTAGGGGTCACCCACTATTGTTGCAGATTTTGCTTTGATGTGGGGATAGGGATACTAGGGTTAGTGAGGGGTTTGTGTATGAGTTTCAAGTTGAGAGGTTGGGGAGTGATGGTGAATGGCTGGGTGGATTAGTGATCTCGGTTGAGGGGATAGAGGGATGAATCTCAATTGGAATTAGGGCTTGGGTGCAGTGAGAGTTGTGAAGGAGATTAAGGATGAGGTTGTGATGGGATGGAAGATTTTGGCTTGATGGATTATAGAGTGATGGAGGAATGAAGGATTTTGAAGGTTTGAAACTAGGGAGAAATAGAGGCTGAGCGTCTGATAAATGAAATGTAATAGTGTGCCCAATTTCTGTCGAACTTGACTTAAGTCTGAGACAGTCTACCCGACGCGCGGCCGCACACCAACTCAAGCTTATCCAGGCGCGGCCTCGCCTTATGCCAGATTTTTGTGCTGCAATTTTTGGCATGCATTGAGGCTGGCCTTTGAACCTTGCTTCATTTCAAGTAGCTTTAACCTGAAACATGCATACAAGACTTATCAAGCCCTCTTAAACTACCAAAATTAAATATTAACTATTTACAACTAAGAGAATTAAATAAAGGGAGATACATGCAAGTGAATTCCCAAAAATTTCTCTATGTGCGTATATGCAACATGCTAGTGCATCAAAAATATGTCGAATACTTTATAGTCCCAAAAATTCACGCACCAATGCCTAAGCACAAAAAAATTAGGCAATGGGATACTAATTCCAAAAATATTCAAAAATTTTCAACGAAATCAAACTACTAAGAATTAAATAGGGGGGAAAGTGGAGATAAACAAGTAGAATTAAACATAGGGGAGAAGAGAGAAATGATGGGGTGCCTCCCATCGAGTGCTCGGTTTATAGTCCGTTAGCTTGACTTTGTATTGCCACTGCTATCTGATCCCTCGACGATATTTGAGAAACCCTCCATCCATTGGTATTGTAGTGTATGTTGGGAGGTTCCCCTTCACGAGAAGCTTCAGATTTAAGTCGCCTAGCACATGATGTGTATATGAATTCCCCATTTTGAAGTTCGGGGAGCTAGGCACTTCTTCCGTTATATTTGTTAATAGGGTTTTGCATTGAGGTATGAACAATACAACGGGCTCTTCTTCAATTCTCTCTTCCTTAGACCACCATGGTTTCAAGAATGTGGACTCTTTCATATCATCAAGATCAATATCTGTGATGTGACTACCAAGAGGACACGGGTGTGCAAACTTCACTGATTTTTCCAACTTTGGCTGAGAAGGTTCTGGGGGTATTATCACGGTTTGCTCACATTCATTTTTCGCGTCCTTAATTGTCTCCTCGATGTCGCCTTCTTTCAGTTCATCCAGTTGTATGTGCACTTCTGGTTCTCCATCATTGTCAGCATCCATGTCATAACACCAATTTTTCTAAGGACCATTGCTCACGGCTTCCAATATTTGAGCTAATTGATTCTGAAGATTCTGAGTCTTTATCCCTTGCTCAATCAATTCCTCTTTCATGACAGCCATGCTAATTTTATCCATCCACTTTTGAAGGTTCTCAATTGACTTTGCTTGCTCAATCAAGGTCTCCTTCACTGATGCTATGCCATATTCTTCCTCCAAGCTTGCCTTTTTTGTGTCACCCTCAATGTAATGAGGCTCATGAGTTGGAGTCTGGAATGTGAATTCTGGTGCGTATGCTGGACTTTGCTCACAGTATTGGTCTTGATAATAGCTCTCTGAAGAAGTTGGGTGATACTCCAAATCTTGGTGATAATTGGAATACTCGTGGTTGAAGTAATCACCCCCATACTGCTCTTGTCCAAAACTGATGGGGTCCTGATGGCTCATATAGTTTCCAGCACAATAGTCATAAGTTACTGCCGTCTCTTGACTCTGATCGGTTGCAACAATGTCCAACTTCCTTGAGAGAACTTCTAGCTGTGCTGATAATGCGGCAATTGGGTCGAGTCCATCATTCCCTGTTTCCCTTTGTTGATCTTTCCTTATGTAAAACCATGGATAAGCATTGAGATTCATTGTACCTGAAAAGAGAATATAGGAAGAGAATTAAAATAAAATAAAAATGTTTAAATTAAGACTAATTTGATTGAAACTAATGTTGACAAAAATTTATCAAATTAATTCCCCGGCAACGGTGCCAAAAACTTGTTGTCTGATTTATATAATGACAAATACGCGCAAGTATACGCGGTCAGCAAGTAATAAAGAGTAAGTACAGATATCGTTCTCACGGAGAATTAACTGCTAAAAATCACCAAACCACTAGCTCATAACCATTTCAGTCTTATTTAAACAAGCGATAAAGTGTTTTAATTAAAAATTAAATAATTAAACTTAAACTAATTAACCATAGAGTAAAGTCAGATAATGAAGATATGAGATCTCAACTTCCCCTAATGATTCATCTAAATTAACATACTCCCAGTTAGGTCAAATTAATCGTCACAGTTTGTTAGCCGAGAACACGAAAGTGAGATAAGGCCATTTTTCAATGCACCTAATCCATATCACATACAATCCACAGATGATAGAACGCATATGAACACCCACATTATCTAAACCCCTATATATCTATGTGATTTACAAATAAATAGGGTTTAAGTCCAAGTTCTCAATTGACTACGAGCGACGCTTCAGTATATGTCTATCCTATGCGCAAATCATACATCCAACGCCATGTAGACATACAATCGCCCGCTACTACGATTAGATCTAAACCCACATTTTGTCTTTCAAGTCCATATAGGTTATCACAGTAATTGGTTGCGAATCAATTAAGCAATGAAAGCACGAATCGTAATAGACAATCACATAACAATCAATAAGAACAACAGGGAAGCCTATCAATATAAACTACTTAAAAGGTTCCATTGACATCTCACAATAGAGTTTAAGATATCATAATGTAGCACATCTATCATCCACAAGTTGAATACACATCATGAGATTACAAAATAGAAAGCAAAGAGAGTCTAAAGATAGAAAATGCAAATCTGAGTCTTCAAGCTCTAATATTGAATCTTCAATGCTATCCACTTGTTCTTTGTTTCCTTCTCTAGTGCTCCCACCAACAAGCAAGAGCTCCTCTAGTTTTCTCCTTTTTCCTCTCAACTCTCTCTAGCTCTCTATATCTATTACTTAGCAAATGATCTAGCAAACTCCCAACACTAACACATGGTCTCTATTTATAGCCAAACTATTACCCTCCTATGGGTATTACACAAAGGGTAAGGAGGAGTTGGTGGCTAACTCCACCAACTAACACTATTCAAGGTACACCTAGCCATTGGGCTATTTCATCATTGCCCTCACATGGCTAACCTGCAAGCTTATTTAGTCCAAAATTTTAGCATTCTTAGGGTCCAAGAGGGGTTTGGTTGGGAGGGGGTGCACCACACCATGTCACATTTTATTTTTCCACTTGCACAACCTAGTTAGCATGCTTGACCCTACATACTTATATATATAAATACCTCTATAATAAAATTATATACATATATATCTACTTGTATATGTGTACATAATCCTATCATCATATCTCACACATTGGGCCACATCAAATTAAATCAATTGGGCTAAGCACACTAAAGCACATGAACTCTATTATTTAATCTAGCATATAAATTGATTGAGCCACATCTCTTAATTCTTATAACATGTCACATTAATGTTGTTGGGCTTGGATATATCCTAAGTCCAATATATTATTAATTCAATGACCCAACTAGTCCAATTAGGAAATTAATTATGCCACACAAGGCTTAATTAAGCTTATCATTATCATCATCATACTTCTTTATCATTTCGTACTATATTAAATTATTAATCACATGACACATATATATATATATATATTCATATGCACACAAATAATTGCAATAACCTTTATTTAAATTCTAAAATTATTTATAAAATTCTTAGGTATTACATCCTCCCCCCCCCCCTTATAAAAATTTCATCCTCGAAATTAATAAAAGGTTACACAAATAGATGGGGATAGTCTCTCCTCATCTTATCTTCTAATTCTCACGTGGCTTCCTCGACATCATGGTTTTGCCAAACTATTTTTACAGAAGATATAACTTTGTTTCTTAGAGTTTGCTCTTTTCTATCTAATATTTGGACAAGAATTTTTTCATACGTCAGGTTCTTCTCTACTTCAATGGGCTCATAAGATATCACGTACTTGTAGTCGGGCTTGTATGGACGCAACACGAATATGTGAAACACGTTGTGGATATGCTCCAACTTAGGTGGTAATGTTACCTTGTACGCCACTTCGCCCACTCGCTTCAATATCTCGAACAGTCCTATGAACCTTGGACTCAATTTTCTCTTCTTGCCGAATCATATTTTTCCTTTCCAAGGAGATACCTTCAAGAATACGAAACTACCGACTTTAAATTCCAGGTCTTGTCGATACAAATCTGCGTACTTTTTCAGGCAATCTTGAGCTGCTACCAGTCTGGCTCTTATCACTGTCACCACGTCTGCGGTTTGTTGCACTAACTCTAGTCCCAAAATTCATCGTTCTCCGACTTCGTCCCAATATAATGGTGTTCTGCACTTTCTTCCGTAAAGAGCTTCGTATGGTGGCATGCCGATACTCGCATGGTAACTATTATTATAAGAAAATTCTACTAAGGGTAGGTGATCGTCCTAATTTCCCTTGAAATCCATCACGCAAGTCCTAAGTATGTCTTCCAGCATTTGTATTGTTTGCTCACTCTGTCCGTCTGTCTGAGGGTGATACGTAGTACTCAACCTCAACTGGGTTCCCATCCTCTCTTGTAAGCTTTTCCAGAAGTTTGACGTGAAGCGCGGATCTCGATCAGAGACAATTGACACCGGCACTCCATGTCGTGAGACAATCTCCTTTACGTAAAGATTCGCTAACTGATTCAAATTATATCGAATCTTGATCGGTAAAAAATGAGTTGTCTTTGTTAGTCAATCCACGATAACCCAAATGACATCATACCCTTTCTGCGTGACTGGAAGTCCTACCATAAAGTTCATCGTAATGTGCTCCCATTTCCATTCTGGTATCTCCAATGGTTGAAGTAGACTACTCAACCTCTGGTACTCTACTTTTACCCGTTGGCAAGTAAGACATCTACTAACGTACTCTGCGACTTCATGTTTCAAATTGGGTCACCAAAAATGTTGCCTCAAATCTCGGTACATCTTTGTGCCTCATGGATGAAAGGAATACGTCATATTGTGTGCCTCGTGAAAAATTTCCTCTCTCAATTCGATTACCGCTGGCACCCACACTCTTCCTTTGAGTCTCAAGATACCGTCTTTATCCATTCTGAACCTTTGTTCATCATTTTCTGCGATCCTTTTTCTTATTTTCTCGCACTCTTCATCTTTCTCTTGTGATTCCTTTACTCTATCCAACAAAGTTGGACGAGTTTCCATTACGAATATCTTTTCCTCAGACCTCTCAGGTCCCCTTACCTCTATCTCCAATTTTTCCATCTCTCTTATTAACTCCTCCTGAGTTGTCAATTGAAACAATTTCTCCCTTCCTTTTCTGCTCAGAGCGTCGGCAACTATGTTTGCCTTCCCCGGGTGATAAAGAATATCGCAGTTATAATCCTTGATCAATTCTAACCACCTTCTTTGTCGCATGTTCAACTCCTTCTGTGTGAAGATATATTTCAGAATTTTATGGTCCATGTATATCTCACATTTCTCTCCATACAAATAATGTCTCCAAATTTTTAACGCAAAAACTACTGCCGCTAACTCTAAGTCGTGAGTAGGGTATCATTTTTCGTATTCCTTTAATTGTCGCGATGCTTACGCAATGACCTTACCGTGTTGTATGAGCACACAACCAAGTCCCTTGTGCGATGAATCCTTATACACCACAAAACCTCTCGCATCGTCTGGTAGGGATAACACAGGCGCTTCACTTAATCTCTTCTTCAACTCTTGAAAACTTTCCTCATATTTTTCTGTCCATACAAATTTCACCGTCTTCCTCGTCAGATTGGTTAACGAGGTTGCTATCTTAGAAAAATCTTGGATGAATCTTCGATAGTACCCGACTAACCCTAAGAAACTTCTTATCTATGTTGGTGTCTTCTGCTGCTCCCAATTACTCACTACTTCGACCTTTGCAGGGTCTACTAAGATTCCATTCTTATCCACCACGTGTCCTAAGAATTGAACCTTCTCCATCCAAAATTCACACTTAGAAAACTTCGCACTTATAAAACTTCGCATACATCTTTTCACTTCTTAACACTTCCAAAACTATCTTCAGATGTTCGGCGTGCTCTTCCTTTGTCTTCGAGTAGATCAAGATGTCGTCGATGAAAACTACCATGAATTTATCCAAGTATGGCGTGAAAACTAGATTCATCAAGTCCATGATTACTGCCGGAGCATTAGTTAGTCTGAATGACATTACCAAAAACTCGTAGTGTCCATAACGGGTCCGAAACGCCGTCTTTGGTATGTCCTCCTCCCGTACCTTCAGTTGGTGATAACTTGTTCGTAGGTCTATCTTTGAGAAACACTTCGCTCCCTTCAGTTGATCAAAAAGGTCGTCTATCCTTGGTAACGGATATCTGTTCTTAATCGTTACTCTGTTCAATTCTCGATAATCAAAACAGAGTCTTATCGATCCGTCCTTCTTTTTAACAAACAACACTGGTGCTCCCCAAGGAGACACACTTGGTCGTATGTAACCCTTATCCAATAACTCTTGGAATTGTATCATTAATTCCTTCATTTCTACTGGCGCTATACGGTATAGAGCTTTCAAAATAGGCGTAGTTCCCGGTGCTAAGTCTATTACAAATTTAATTTCTCTGTCTGGCGGAAGACCAGGCAGATTGTTTGGGAGTACGTCTTGGAATTCATTCACTACAGATATGTCCTTAATTTCTACTTCTTGTTTCTGAGTATCCATAATGTAAGCTAAGTAACCTACACATCCTTTCCTTAACAATTTCTTGGCATGCATCATCGTCAGGCAACGCGATTGCTTAAGCGATGAGCTACCATAAAACACAACCTTAGACTTAGTCGGAGTTTGAAGGTTCATACTTTTATTCTGGCAGTCAATTATTGCCGCATGGTTATACAACCAATCCATTCCCAGTATTACGTCAAATTATCCCAATCTAATTAGAATCAAGCCTACGCTCAGTTCATGATCTCTAATATTTGCATGATAATTTAGGTAAATGTATTCTACAGGGATTACTACTTTGTTCGTAACTTCTATGTTCAAAGGATTTCCTAATCGTTCTCGGGGTATATTAAGTCGACTAGTAAATTCTTCAAATACAAAAGAATAGGTGGCACCAGAATCAAATAATACATATGCATTTATATCATTGATTGGGATAATACCTGACACCATATCCCTCGCAGCCACTACATCTTAGACGGTCATGTTAAAGGTTCTGGCGGTTGGGCGGTTGGGCGGTTGGATTGTGTCGGTCCGCCAATCATTAGTTTGCTGCCTCCCCCTTGTTGGCCGCTTCCTCCGTCGCTTCCCTTCTTCGGGCAATCCTTGATCCGCGTCTGCGCAATGATTGGATCGGTAGTACCCTCAAACTCTGGGGGTCCTACACTCTTAAAGTCTTTAAAATTCGTGACTGGGGCTGCTTGGGGATTAAGGCGAACGGGTTCATTGTTTCTTCCCCTAAGGGCTTCCCCTAACAAATCGACTAGCTTCTGGATGAGATCTACTTGCTCTCTCTCATTGTTAACCGATTCCTCAGGTGCAGTTAATCTACGTCTTGGTGCCATTAACTACATCACAAAATTTTCATTTTTATTATTATTTAATTATATTTCCTAAACATTTCTCAAATGAAAAATGAATGAAATTTCATAACACGTATCTGAAATAAGATTCATTTATATTCATATGTCAAATCGTTTATATGATCATCCCTAGCATATTTCTATAAATGCCAACACATATCCCCTATTATCACAAAAGATGGGGAAAACACTAACATACTACCCCTCTAACATAAGCCTACTCGGGGTTTACATACTTATCCCATATCTTACACAAAAGATTGGGATTACATTACAACATATACATTATGTAAAGTAAATACTACTACTAGACTAACTAATGGGTCTCATCCCAATATCCCGCGCTTCACAGCGCTCTTGTACTTAATCTGTGCTATGTACGCCATCAACTCTCTGCTCATAGTATGTCGGGTCTATCCCTACTCTGCTGGATAGTGGTATACACCATCGATCACCCTCTCAATAGCTGAGCGAAACACATAACTCATCTTATTCACCGTCCTCTTCCATCTGACTTCATCCTTCAAGTCGTCTGCCCTCTCATAAGCCGCTTCCCATTTCTCCTCGAAGTGGATCCTATGACGCCCCCAAAATAGGTTCAATACCAACCCATTCCGAGTCGCCAAATATATGGTATAGAATTCCAAATACAAATTTTTTATAACAAAAGGTCGTGAGAAATTCGACCATACAACTGTGAGTTTCAATACAAATCGTATATAATACGAAATATAAACCCTCAAATTCAGTCCTCAATAATTATAATTATTATCACACTATTTTACATAAATAGTGATGACTACTACTGCTCTACTCAGACCATCACACTGTTTTCCGACTAGTTCCCGCAACATTCTCATTCCCTAAAGAGGACAATAGTTGAAAAGGGTGAGCTCAACTAGCCCAGTAAAAATATTATAACTAAGATAATGAAAAACAAATTATCGTTAGCCTTCAATAAATCATATAAAATGTTATGGACAACAAGTTTTAGATCAATATTCGTAGCGAAAATAACAATTCATTAGAAGAATTAAGTAGAGAATGAAGTCTACTATCTTCTATGATTTAAAAGTCCATCATCAATATTTTATCCATGTAACATCAATCAATATACATCCTGAATCAAATATTCATCTTTGCACTACGGGCCAAAGATACTCATTTGTATCACCAGTTGGTCATGTTCATCTCAACACCTGTCCATCTTTGCACTACGAGCCAAAGATATTCACAGGTAATCATTCATCTTTGCTCTATAGGCCAAAGATATTCAATTATATCACCATTTAGGACTGAGGATGATGAAAAATAATATAAATAACGAATCTAGTGATATAAAGGACAAAGACTAAGGATTCGTAATTTAGTTTATCCAAGTTTAAGAATACTCCATAATAATCAATTGTGGAGCAAAATTCAAGAATGAAGTTCAAAACATGGACACAATCAATGATAGTAACCATAACAGACAACTTAGACAAAAAAAAAAGAAAATTTAATTTTTCTGTGAATAGTGTCGTATTCGTGAATAGTGCCGTATACATGAATAGTGTCGTTTCCAATGAAATGATACTAGATGAAATACAAAATTCAAAGAATTTTTGATCATTTCAGGAATTATAGAAGCAATACTTACCGTAGTAAGTTTTAATTTGAGTATATGAAATGAAATATTATCGCTTTCATAATATAAAATATGAAAGAAAACAATATTCTTTATGAATATTGAAAGAAAGTAACATCATTTACGAGAAAAATAATATCCATTACCTTAAAAGGAGAGTATTTCTGACTGGTATGGCGGGGATATTCTTGAAGAAAACTTATACTATTTTTTACACTCAAAGCTTCCTTAAACTCAAAAGAAATACGCTCAATATTATAAAAGAAGAATTCTCTGATTCTGGTGTGATTTTCATTTCTAAACTAAGCATCCTATTTATAGGAGAATAGAAGAGTACTATTTAGAAAATAATCACGGACGCACAGTAGGAGAAGTTCACAGGCGTTCGCCGAATTCATTTGAAAAAAAAATTAATTTTACTATACAGCACTATGTTGCACTATGCAGCACTATATTGCACTATGCAGTAATATGCAAATACTATGCAGTACTATGCAAATACTATGCAGTACTATGCAAACAATAAAATATAATATATTCTATTTTATATAAAAAAAATTGTAAAATATATATATCCTCCCTTGCCCTCACGGCGAGGTAACTATATATATATAAAACTTATATATATATAAGTAATAAGAAAAACTGAGATAACTTCTACCGACGATTTTGAAAATGGGTAAGTGGGAGTCCATTTAATAAGACAAACTTTCAACAAATACTTCATAAAAAAAACCCCTCTATTTATCTCAATTCACTTGGTTTCACATTTTTAATAACAATTATTCACCATTAATATTATAACTCATAATATTAACAACTAGATCATTCCCAGGAAAGAGGGGGGTTTTCGATAAGGACTTCTCCTTATTAGCGCCCAATTAGATGACCTAACCCCTTTCCTCGACAGAACTTTCTAGACATTGTCAATAATGCAAATAATAATATGAATAACGGTGTCGTCTCATTTATTGATTTAATAATATAAAATATTGTGCAGATAATACTGTGACAATAATTGAATCAATAATATGTGATACTATGCATCAACTACTGTGGCAATAATTGAATAAAACTGAGTGGCTTCTCACATAAGCATCAATAATCAAAGATACTGTAAAATACCGTGTGCTACTGTGCAACCACGCGTATTACTGTTCTTTTATCACCGGGCATTCCAACAGTTTTAACAGTAACAATTTCACAGTTATTTTTAGAAAACTTATTCTTGTTATTTTCTTCATTCGACAAATGTCCGTTATGGGGCCCACAAATGATTGCGCCGTCGTATGAATATTCCCTACAAAAAGAATATTCCCCAACCAAACGAATATTTCCCGACACAATGAATATTTTATAACCACTTGCTTACTTTGTAAAACTTGCACAAATCACCCCATAACTTACCACATTCATCAAATCAACCCCTTACTATTTCAAAATAATATATAGAGGAAATTTAATTTTTATTCATAAAAGTTGGGGTCTTACAACCTCCCCTCCTTATGAAATTCCGTCCTCGAAATTGGCGTGCGTACCTGGTATGTCAAAAAGGTGAGGATACCTCGTTTTCATTTTTGATTTTAATTCCCATGTCATTTCTTCGATTCCAACTGTGACTCCCATGTTGCTTCAACCATAGTACCTCACATCACAATGGTACCTATCAGTTTGCCACCCCACAAAAATGGTGTCCCCTACGGAGAGTCTGGCTTCGGTGCATCCCACACAAGAAGTCACCAGATAGAGGCTTGGGGTTCTTTACTTATGGCTCTTGATGTTTCGCCTTGACACGTTGACACGTTAAACACCTCGAGATAAACTCCGCGATCTCTCTCTTCATATTGCTCCACTAGAATGTATGTCGAAGATCACGATACATTTTGGTACTTCCAGGATGGATTGCGAACGGTGTGTTGTGTGCCTCCATCATAATTCTATACTTCAAATCAAAATCGTTAGGAACATAAAGTCTGGAGTTGACTCAAAGTATTCATTCTGCATTGATTCTTACTTCTGGAATAGCACTTTCTTGTACATTCTTCTTCATCTTCATCAGCTCCGGGTCTGTAGCTTGAGCAGCTTTAATTTTATCAATTAAAGCTGGTTCTATGCGTATACTTGACATCATCATGTGGGTCCCTAGAGTCTTTAACTCTATCTATATCCTTCGTACGTCATACAAAATAGGCCTTTGTGTTGACAACATGCACTCGTTCCCGCATATGATCTTCTACTCAACGCATCAGCTACCACGTTCACTTTTTCAGGATGGTATTAAATGGTATTTTTGTAATCTTTCAACAGCTCGAGCCAATGTCGTTGTCACATGTTGAGTTCGTTTTAAGTAAAGAAATATTTGAGGCTTTTGGAATATATTAGGATGTTATCAATAATGACAACCACAAAATGATCCAAATATTTCTCAAATATTCGGTTCATCATGTCCATGAACGCAGCATGGACATTGGTCAATAAAAAAATATAACTAGAAATTCTTAATGCGTGTATCGAGTTCTAAAGACAGTCTATTGAATGTCATCAGTTCTAATCTTTAACTGATGATATCCAGAACAAAGATCGATCTTTGAGAAGAATTGCGCACCTTGTAACTGGTCAAACATGTCATCAACGCGAGATAACAGATACCTATTCTTGATGGTGATGTGGTTCAATTCTCGATAGTCAATAAAAATCCGTATACTCTCGTCTTTCTTCTTTACAAATAAAACAGGAGCACCCCAAGGAGATGTACTAGGACGAATAAAACCAAGGTCTAACAACTCCTGTAGTTGGACCTTTAACTCCTGAAGTTCAATAGAAGCCATTCGATATGGGATTTTAGAAATGGGTTTTATACCGGGTTTAAGGTCAATAAAGAATTCAACTTCATATTATGGGGGTAGACCGGGAAGTTCTTCGAGAAATACATCAGGAAACTCATTAACAACAGAAATGTCATTCAAATCTGACGTATTCTGGTTTGAATCAGTGACATGGGATAAGAAAGCTTGACCTCCGTTTTTCAATAAACGAATAGCTTTATGACTTGAAATGACATTGATTGATTTTAGGGGTTTGGTTGTTTGAATCCGCACAACAAGTTGGTTAGGAATATGAAAACTAATAACCCTATAAAAATAATCAATTTTGGCTTGATAAGTGGTTAACCAGTCAATTCCTAAAATCACATCGAATATAAGTATTTTCAAAGATATAAGATCAACAGGTAGGGTGAGGGTACCAATTTGAATCAAGCAAGATTTGTAAACCGTGGATGTAATGAAGGTTTTACCCAATGGAGTTTCAACAGATAAGTCAAAGTCTAATTTCTCCGAAGTCGAGTTCAAACGTTGAGCATAAGCAGGTGAAATAAAAGAATGGGTAGAACCGGTATCTAATAAGGTATAGACTACGCAAAAGTGTACGATTAACTAACCCGTGATAAATTCGTTTGGGTTCCTCGTATTTTGGGAAGTCACGAAAAACGTTCTTCCAGGAACCACTGACTTGGACTTGTCTGGGACAGCCTTTGGTGTCACTATCCTCGCTAGACTTGGTTTCGCTACCAGACACTCTCGAGCCATGTGACCTTCCTTTCCACAGTTATAACATACCTTGGATTGTTGTGTGCAGTTGGGACTAATGTGTCCCTCTTCTCCGCATTTATAACATACGACGGGTGGTCGTTCTCCTCCCCTAGAAATAGTTGATGCTGGTGCTGCTGTTGACGTCTTCACGTTCTCATTGTTGTACCTTCTCTTCTTGAAATCTCCCCCCGATTCACATGTTCTATTATCACGGCCACAATTACCACCGGAGTGGTTTCCGCTTCTATCATGATAATTTCCACCCCGCTAGTTATCATTGTTCCGATAACTGCTGCCACCGGTACGACCTTGGTTGTTGTCCCTTGGTTGAACATAATCATTATCCCGTTCTAATAATTGGGCCTTGTTTACCACATCTTAATACAAATAAAGTTTGTGAGAAATGAGGTACTGACGAATTTTGGGTTTCAAACCTCTTAGAAACATCCGCGTCATACGTTCCTCATTATCAACCAAATGAGATGCGAACCTGGATAACTCCGCGAACTTAGCCTCATATTACGACGCAGTCATGTTGTTCTGTTCCAGTTTAATAAACTCTACCTCCTTTTTATGATGAATACTTTCTGGAAAGTACTTGTTATTGAACAGTTTTTGGAACTCCTCCCACGACATCCAAAGTGCGGCAGGCTGGGTACGCTTCACAGATTCCCACCAATAATCTGCCTCTCCGCGGAACATAAACGTGGCGAATGGAACCTTCTGTTCCTCCGTGCATTCCAAGACATCAAATATCTTGGTAATTTACTTAACCCACGTTTCTGCCTTGATTGGATCTGGCTTTCCCTGAAACTCTGGTGGTCCCAACTCTTTGAACTGCTTGGCAGTGACAAGCCGCGAGTTGTTATTATTTCCACCCATATTTTGTGTACGAGTCTCCCTCGTCTGATTTTGCATAAACTGCAAAAAGCTTCTAAACATCTCATCGTTCATCGTCTGATCAATGGTATTACCTTCTCGTTACACGTTCTCCTGGTTGGTGATTAAAGGTGTCTCAACGGTCTCATTCACTCCATTGCTTAAATTTTCAGCTGCCATTCTCAAATACTACCACAAAATAAGGGTTAATTAAACAAATTAACATCTCACATATTAATCCTATGCTCTGACTAACCAATTAAATATCAGATAAGCTTAGGTAGGACACACTAGTGAACGATTTACTCGTCTCTCCCCTCCTAGTTCTATTCTCCGATCTCCGCCAGAGATCATATCCCTAAGCTCTGATACCAATAGTGACGCCCCGAAAATAGGTTCAATACCAACCCATTCTGAGTCGCCAAATACGTGGTACAGAATTCCAAAAATAAATCTTTTATAACAAAAGGCCGTGAGAAATACAACCATACAACTGTGAGTTTTAATACAAATCGTATATAATACGAAATATAAACACTCAAATTCAGTCCTCAATAATTATAATTATTATCACACTATTTTACAAAAATAGTGAGGACTACTACTGCTCTACTCTGACCATCACACTGTTCCCCGACTAGTTCCCGCAACATTCTCATTCCCTGCAGAGGATAATAGATGAAAAGGGTGAGCTCAACTAGCCTAGTAAAGAATATTATAACTAAGATAATAAAAAATAAATTATCGTTAGCCTTCAATAAATCAGATAAAATATTATGGACAACAAGTTTTAGATCAATATTCGCAGCGAAAATAACAATTCATTAGAAGAGTTAAGTAGAGAATGAAGTCTACTATCTTCTATGATTTAAAAGTCCATCATCAATATTTTATCACTGTAACATCAATCAATATACATCTTGAATCAAATATTCATCTTTGCACTACGGGCTAAAGATACTCATTTGTATCACCAGTTGGTCATGTTCATCTAAAACACTTGTCCATCATTGCACTACGGGTCAAAAATATTCATCAGGTAATCATTCATCTTTGCTCTACAGGCCAAAGATATTCAATTATATCACCATTTAGGACTGAAGATGATGAAAAACAATATAAATAATGAATCCACTGAGATAAAGGACAAAGACTAGGGATTCGTAATTTAGTTTATCCAAGTTCAAGAATACTCCATAATAATCAATTGTGGAGCAAAATTCAAGAATACAATTCAAATCATGGATACAATCAAATATAGTAACCATAACAGACTACTTGGATAAATAAAAGAAAATTTAATTTTTCTGTTAATAGTGCCGTATTAGTGAATGGTGCTGTATATGTGAATAGTGTCGTATACGTGAATAGTAACCCCGACATGAAAAGGTAAAAATTTTATAATAAAATTCATACCAACATTCCAATGAAATGATACTAGATGAAACGCAAAATTAGAAGAATTTCTGATCATTTCAGGAATTATAGAAGCAATACTTACCGTAGTAAGTTTGAATTTGAGTATATGAAGTAAAATATTATCGCTTTTATAATATAGAATATGAAAGAAAATAATATTCTTTATGAATATTGAAAGAAAGTAACATCATTTACGAGAAAAATAATATCCCTTACCTTAAAAGGAGAGTATTTCTAACTAGTATGGCGGGGATATTCTTGAAGAAAACTTATACTGTTTTCTACACTCAAAGCTTCCTTAAACTCAAAAGAAATACGCTCAATATTATAGAAGAAGAATTCTCTGATTCTGGAGTGATTTTCATTTCTAAACTAAGCATCCTATTTATAGGAGAAAGGAAGGGTACTATTTATGAAATAATCATGAACGTACAGTAGGGGAAGTTCACAGGCGTTCGGCGAATTCTTCTGAAAAAAAATTTAATTTTACTATGCTGCACTATGCAGTACTATACAAATACTATGCAGCACTATGCAAACACTATGTAGTACTATGAAAATAATAAAATATAATATATTCTATTTTATATAAAAAAACAAAATTTATAAAATATAGATATATATATATATATATATATATATATCCTCCCTTGCCCTCACGGCAAGGTAACTATATATATATAAGTAATAATAAAAGCTGAGATAACTTCTACCGATAATTTTGAAAAATGGGTAAGTTGGGGTCCATGTAATAAGCCAAACTTTCAACAAATACTTCATAAAAAAAACCCTCTATTTATCTCAATTTACTTGGCTTCTCATTTTTAATAACAATTATTCATTATTAATATTATAAATCACAATATTAACAACTAGATCATTTCCAAGAAAGAAGGGGCTTTCCGATAAGGACTTCTCCTTATTGGCGCGCAATTAAATGACCTAACCCCTTTCCTCGACAGAACTTTCTAGACATTGTCAATAATACAAATAATAATATGAATAACAGTGTCGTCTCATTTATTGATTTAATATTATAAAATATTGTGCAGATGATACTGTGACAGTAATTGAATCAATAATATGAGATACTATGCATCAACTACTGTGGCAAGAATTGAATAAAACTGAGTGGCTTCTCACATAAGCATCAATAATCAAAGAAACTATACAATACTGTGTGCTACTTTACAACCACGCATATTACTGTTCTTTTATCACCGGGTATTCCAACAGTTTTAACTGTAACGGTTTCGCCGTTATTTTTTAAAAACTTATTCTTGTCGTTTTCTTCATCCGACAATTTTCCGTTATGGGGCTCACAAATGATTGCGGCGTCATACGAATATTCCAGACAAAAAAAATATTCCCTGGCCAAACGAATATTCCCCGACACATTGAATATTTTATGACCACTTGCTTATTTTGTAAAACTTGCACAAATTACCCCATAACTTACCACATTCATCAAATCAACCCCTTACTATTTTAAAATAATATATAGAGAAAATTCAATTTTTATTCATAAAAGTTGGGGTCTTACAGATCCTATCCATCACCTCTAACTCTAGCTGGGTACGGAGAGCTTCCTTCTCCGTCTTCTCACTCAACTCTCTCTGTTCCACCTCTTCAAGCTTTCCTGCCAAATCTATATTCCTGGATACCAACCTGTGGAACAAGGTTCCCATCAGGATCTCTGCCTCCTTGTGATAAGCAATCTCTACCTCCATCTCCTGCATTGCTAGCTTCCTCTGGTGGTCCTCGTCCCTCAACTTCTGGAATTCAGATTCCCTCTCCTGAGCCTCAGCCTCTAGCTCCTGAACTCTGCAATTTAGCTCTAAAATGTGCTCCTCATATTCTCCCAGCATCTGCTCCTCGATAGTAGCCTCATCAGAGTCCTCCATGGGCTCGTCCTCCGTAGGCTCGCCTCCATGGGCTCCTCCTCCGGATCAAACTCTACCTCGATCTCGTCCTCGTCGTTAGACTCAGACTGTGCAACTACCTCCACAGGCACAACATCTAGAGGTGCCTCGTATACAACATGTATATCTCAGGGCTCCTCCTCTGCCACTCTACTATGCTCTCCCATGTCTGTCATCTTATAAACACAAACATAAGACAAACACAAACACAAGATAAACAAATAGCAACACCATTAGAATGTTAAGCAAACATAAGTTCATTGTATAGAATGAAGTTATATTTCATAACACACTAAGTCTCTCTAGAAAAACTCTATATGAGTTTTATCTCCTTCTAAATTCTAAGTTCTCTTAAGTTATAATCTAAGGACTCTCGCTCCTAAGGTTTATAACTACGGCTCTGATACCAACCTGTGACGCCCCCAAATTTGGACCAATCGCGTCTCGAATTTGGTTCATCACTTGCTAGATAACTAATAACATAATAACATGTCACGCAACAGAATGAGAGAATAAATTACATTTATCTAATATAATTTTTCGGGTCCCATGGTCTCGTAACTTAAACATCTCTTACATAACTTAAACATAGCTCATACATAATACAAATTAAGTCTTATTACATCATCATAATATTTACAACTAAGTACAAAGCTACTCCATAGCCTTACCCTTGCCCTTATCAGTGCCCGAGGGTCTGCCCTGCTTTGCCTTAACTAAAATATTTTTAGGGAAAGCAAGAATGAGCAACAAGTTTGCTCAGCAAGTAATATAGCAATAAGGGATATCGCTATAGTTTTCAATTCCCAATGGTATAATAATAGGTGATAGTTCAAGAATAACAAGAAGTATCAACAATGCTCAATAACAGTCGTTAAGGACAGAAAGATATCAATAAGATTCAACACTAAATCATATTGGGATTTCAAGATAATGAATACTCAGCAGTCACTAAGGACTATGAACTTCTACTAGAATTAACAGTAATATGCTGATAATCTAATAAAACAAGTATAATAGGTGATGAACCTAAAGTACCCTACGTCATGCATAACATTTAATCATACTCAAGTGTGCGCATCGGTCTCCTGACAATATATAGTTTTCCCTTCAAGAAGGGTTGTTCATCTCAGTCAATATAAGATTCTGTACCAATCAATTGGTTTGGATAGCTTTCAAATTTATGATATAGGTCTAGCCGAATCAAGTGGCATAGACCGCTCTTTCAATGTGTATACGAATAATTTATAAGTTCAATACTCGCAACATAGTTCCAAGAATATAAACAGACTTTAAATTAAGTTATGAAGCATTAATTCGTAAGACAAGATTCATGCTATTAATTGTTTACTCGTACGATCGATAATAGTACAAGCTCAATAGAGTAGGTGCATAGGTTAGGATGCTTGCAAAATATTCAAAGTTAAATGAAGTTAGGAAATCCGCTTAATAAAAGTAGGGTTATGAAATTGCCTGAGTCGTTGATTAAATCCGACGTTGACTTCTTATCCCTTTCTATTAACCTATTATTATTGTAACGGTTAATCTCTATCAACATATAAACATATAACCCTAATTCGATCTAACACACTAGCCTTAGGTATTTAAGACTCCTCAAAAGAATTCTATATTTTTTCTTTAATAGTTATTTCCAACCACTAGCCTTAAGACAACTAAGGCTTCACAAAATAATTTGTTTTATAAATTGTTTCTCTCATTAACATCCCTTTACTCTAAGATAATATTTTATCATCTTAATTATTCGTTTAAGGCTTCATACCTTATAAAGTATTCATACTTCATTAGAACTATTTTGATTTCATAATTAGAAGTATCTCTTTCTAATTACTTAGGTTTTATTAGTCCGCAATTAAATAATCTTCAAAGGTATTTAATTGTTTATTAATAACACTTATAATTAAAGTAATTATTAACTTTAATTGTTTGTAATTACAATGTTTATCATTGTCACTTTAATTGTTCATACTTTAGTATATTCACAATTAGAAATAGTCTTTACTATTAGTCTAACTCTTATTGTTTTACAATTAAGTATTACATTAATTGTTTATTCGCTTTACAATTAAAATCTTACTTAGTTTTAATTGTTTATATCTTAAGAATATTAGATTAATCATCTCTTATTGAATTATAATTCAAATTATTTTAATTGTTTAATATTCTTTAAGTCAAATAAGTCTTCGACCTTTAAAGTCCAATTAGTATTTAATTAACGCATAATTAAATTACTTTAATTATTTAATTATCTTTAATTAATAACATTTATTAATATTAATTACGTATTATTATTACTTAATTAATTATTATTTAATTTCAGAAAAATTTTAATTTTCGGATCCGGTTTGACCCTACCCGACCCGAACCGACCCAGTCCACCATGACCCGACCCGGTTTGACCCGGATCCGGGTCAACTGTGAGAGGTGTCCGGCGCGGGGCACGCTTGGCCAAGCCTGTAGGTGGCGCGGGGCGCGCTACCCCTGTAACGTCTCTGATATTGGCCTGGCGCGGGGCACGCTGTGACTTGCTCTAGGGCTGCGCGGGGCACCGGCCTGACAGATTGTCTAGGCTTTGAGGTTTTTCAACATTTTGGTTTCTTACCTCTTAATTCAATATTTCACAACTTGTTCATTTTATAACCAAATGAGTTGAAACTACTTTCAATATCTCAAAAACTTGTATATCTACAATATATGATTTCCTGCACAATTTTAAAAAGGCTTATTTAATTACATTTAGTGGCTTTCCATGCTAGGGCTAGCATATCGACAAGTTTTGCGGAAAGTTCCGTTATGGGTTTGTTTCAAGTCCGATTACCATGATTCCACTTTGGTTATGTCCATATTTCATAGAGGTTCAACATAATATTATTGAATCATATGCAAAGCTTATACATTTTATGACTCTCAACAACATATCTCAAGCTTACTAGTGTTTTAACTAGGTTTTAAGCTAAACATGCATTTCTATCCATACTAGCATACACTAATTCAACTTGACAAGTGAAATAAGGACTTAGTTATTGGCATAACTCTTGATGGTTGTCTTTCTCTTAGCTAGAAATCTTAAGTAGGCCTCCATATTGTTTCCTTCTCTAGTGCTCCCACCAACAAGCAAGAGCTCCTCTAGTTTTCTCCTTTTTCCTCTCAACTCTCTCTAGCTCTCTATATCTATTACTTAGCAAATGATCTAGCAACCTCCCAACACTAACACATGGTCTCTATTTATAGCCAAACCATTACCCTCCTATGGGTATTACACAAAGGGTAAGGAGGAGTTGGTGGCTAACTCCACCAACTAACACTATTCAAGGTACACCTAGCCATTGGGCTATTTCATCATTGCCCTCACATGGCTAACTTGCAAGCTTATTTAGTCCAAATATTCAGCATTCTTAGGGTCTAAGAGGGGGCACACCATGTCACATTTCATTTTTCCACTTGCACAACGTAGTTAGCATGCTTGACCCTACATACTTATATATATAAATACCTCTATCATAAAATTATATACATATATATCTACTTGTATATGTGTACATAATCCTATCATCATATATCACACATTAGGCCACATCAAATTAAATTAATTGGGCTACGCACACTAAAGCACATGAACTCTATTATTTAATCTAGCACATAAATTGATTGGGCCACATCTCTTAATTCTTATAACATGTCACATTAATGTTGTTGGACTTGGATATATCCTAAGTCCAATACATTATTAATTCAATGACCCAACTAGTCCAATTAGGAAATTAATTATGTCACACAAGGCTTATCACTTCAGCTTAATTAAGCTTATCATTATCATCATCATACTTCTTCATCATTCATACTTGATTAAATTATTAATCACATAACACATATATATACGAATATATATATATATATATGCACACAAATACTTAAAATAACCTTTATTTAAATTCTAAAATTATTTATAAAATTCTTGGGTATTACACAACCCCTAGAGGGGAAAAATGGTCATTTTACCAACTTTAAGCCAATCCGGTCAAAATCAAGCCGAATTGATGCCATCAAGGTTAGAAATAACCATAACGGTGATCCCGAGTGGAAACAGCACAAGACAGCTCAATTGATGAACTGCGGGGAAACAAAGACCAAGTTATGAACCCATATTTTTGGACTCAAAAAACTTTTAGTCCCATGTCATTGCGACACTCTCGGCGAGGGCTTTCCGGAAAGGTATAGCACACCTCAAACGGACGCTCCGATAAAAAGTTAGAATATTTTGAATATGACTTCGCGTTGCTTAGAGTGCACATACTTTGAGATGACGGGACCCGCTAAGTGAGCCCTGCAACGTGGAGCCGCATGTAGATCCGCGGCTGCCTCTGTTACAGTCGCTTTATTAGGGTTTATAAATATAAGTGCACCCCCAGGCCAAAATCAATTTAGAAACGCTCTGTAACTCTGCCCATTTTGTTTCCTAGCCCGACTTCCAATACTCCAAACCCAGATTTTTTCACTCTAACACGTAGGTATACTCATATACTACCACATATCAAAAATTAACTAGTGGTAACGGATGTTTGAAGCCTACCAAGTGGCAAAAAGCCCGTGTAGCAGTCCATTGTAAGTATTTTTACGATTAGGAAGTTCCTACTACTTCATTGCGCATTTATACACTAGCACGTTAAGTTTCATTTTATGATTATGTCCGGAACTCAGTTTTGTGGCCGTTTTTGCTTAAGTTTTCATACATTTTAGTACATTTACGCATTTTCTGGCATTTTTACATCCCGGATCGTTGATCCGCGTGTTTTATTAGCTTATATATATATACATATACATGCCCTTCACCGGATTGGGTTATCTTCTCAGTCCCGGTTTGATTTTTTTTGTATATATTTAACTATATATATACTAACTTTTTAATTCTGTCAAGTCCGGATGTTAAATCCGTGGCAGTTTACGGCTTTTATATATATATAACTATATATGTATAAATTCTTCTAACTTATTTGGGCCTGGATTTCTACTTCGTGGCCTTTTTATTGCTTTAATATATATATATATATATATATATTAATTATATATATTAGCATTTACATTCCAGTTTGGTCTGGATCATTTCATGGCCTTTTTACCGCTTTTATAAATATATATATATATATACATATATATATACATATATATTTCAATTCAGTCAAGCCTGGATCATTCTGTGGCTTATTTACAGTTTATATATATATATATATATATATATATATATATATTTACATTAAGTCAAGTCTGGATCATCCCGTGGCTTTTACAGCTTATATATATATATATATATATATATATATATATACATATATTTTAATTTTGCCCAGCATGGATCACTCCGTGGCTTTTTACAGCTTTTATAAATATATATATTTTCATTCCAGTCCGGGCATCGAAGTAAAAACCCATCGCCCTTTATCGCTTATATATATATATATATATATATATATATATATATATTTCCATTCTGTTAGGCCTGGATTACTCCGTGGCTTTTTACAAACTTTATAAAAATATATATATATATATATACATTCCAGTCCGGGCATCGGAGTGAAAACCCATCCCCCTTTACAGCTTTCGTATATATATAATTATATATATATATATATATATCTTTTATTCATTGTGATAAAATTGCTGCTGTAAATATTCATTTGATATGAGTCGGCGCGGATATCTCTTTGAGCGAACTAGATTTCTTTAAATCTCGCCAACTGTATCTTTTAAACGGTTTAAAATAGTTTCAGACAGAATCGGAAAGCTAGAATGGCTGAGATTTACTTAAATCTATCAGTTTTTCTAGTTTTATTCATTTGGAAATCAACCTCGTGGCCCTTAGATCGTTATCTAGTGGGAACGAGACGCTTTGGTTATGCGCAGACTAGGATTTACTGATGAATCCTTGGTTCTTGCGACGTTTGGATGTAAATATCCATTTTCTATGCATATTTGAGCTGTGCAGGTTTTCTTGGCTTCCCTCTGTGAGCCTAGGAATCGTGGAATTCGTGATCAAACTGATCAGAATCTGATTCCCACAATGGAGAAACTTAACTTTACAAATGTACCCTGCCAGTTTTTCTGTAGAAATGTACATTCAAAAGACCTTAAAACGGTTAACCGGGTTTAAGGTCTCAACATAGTGAAATAATGGTTTGTCGTGTCAGTGTCACTCCGATGGCTGTCATGCCCATGAGAAGACCAGTACTTGTCTATATTTTATGGTCAAGGATGCTTCGCACCCCGACAATTCACCATTCAAATTGAGCCAAAAGGCTAAAAAGATAAAATAGAAGTATCAATAGGCTTCTATTCCTATGAGAGCGTAAGGGTTTAAAAATTGACCTTTCAAAACATCATTTTCAATTTCTTGTCTAAAAAGGACTTTTACAAATCAAATCAAACCCTTCGTATATAGGTTCAACGAAGCACGTCCATACTTTCAAATCAATCAAGCGTAGGCCCAATTTCTTCTAGAATTCACACACACATTGCAAATAAAAAAGGGAAATATTAAAGAGATGCGGTACCGTGTTTACACATGAGTTGTGGGCTGCCTAACACCTTCCCCACACTTAACCAAGTCTCCAAACTTTGAACTTCGATTTCAAAGATTCAGTTTCGACAGTGTCTAGCAATTGGGTCTCCTTTCAAATAAAACTAGGTTGAGTTGGTACAACCATTTCAAAGCTACCAACTGGCGACTCTGTAAAACGTTCAAATCGTCGACATGATACATGTTGACCTTTTTCTAAAAAAAACCATTTACCTTTTCAAACAAATAAAATAAGGGTAAAAATAAGACTTAGGAAAAGAAAGAAAGATTCGGGTTTTGAATCGACTCGCGCATATTTTCTTCCTGACGTCGACAATGCCCCCGTAAATGAATAAAGATAAAAAGTCTCCCATATTAACTTTTGACTTGGTTGATGTTAAGTCATGGTTGCATTATCTTGTTTACGCGATTACTTGAGCTAAAGTTGTATTTTCTTTCTAAGACGCGTATTATATGATATATATGAACTGTAGTTGGTCACATTGTTGTCGAGCACACACACACTACATCGGTGTTAACAGGTATTAATTCATAGATTGGTTTGAACTGCGAATATATTTTTGGTTGGATTTGTGTTTATATCTGTTGTGATTTCTTTGAGACAATATTGGTTAGCTTGATACTATCTGACAGTTGCATTCATATTGATCGTAGTTAGTTGCATGTGCATTGTTTTGCTTAAGGACAAGCAAAGTCTCAAGTTTTGGGGTATTTGATGAGTTGGTTTTATACCTACGAATTGATGGCCTTTATAGCTTGTTTCGTTGCTATCTCAAGAAGTTTTAGTGTTATTTTACTCTGTTTTGCTTTGTTGATTGCAGGAAGCAGAGTGGACGGAATTCGGGACTTAAATGAAGATTTTGCAGCTTGACATGGATTGGACACCCGCTGGGGCGGGCCTTCATAGAGCAAAATACCCCACCAGGGCGGGGGTGCAAAAAGAGTTCAGAGATAGTGGACACCTGCCGGGGCGGGCGTGTGTAAGGCAAAATACCCCGCCGAGGCTGGGGTACGCGGCCAAGATGGAGGCTTCCTTGTTTAATCGAGATTTTGCAGAAGAAAAGATTGTGTGTTTGGCTCGCGATTAAGGGATTATATGAGGCTATCAGAGAGGATTAGATGAGGGATATACTTAGACAGAAAGAAGACCTAGTTCGTGGGAGTTGACATGTGAGGAGGATTGAAGCAAAGCAAAGCACGAAGAATGCAAGGCGAGCGTGGAGACGAGTAACAATACGATTTCAGATTCTATTATCTCTCTTCATCTTTATCGTGTATTCAGAATGTTATTCACTTTGTGGATTATGGTTTTTACTTCATTGATGATGAACTAATTCTATTTAAGTCTACAACCAAACTTATTATGTAACTACGGATTGATTTGCTTTTAATTTAGTTTATGAAGATTATTTTCAGGTTATTTGCTATGGTTTGTGCATAACTTATGTATTTTCTTGATCACCAATTACATGTTATCCCATATAAACTCGAGAGATGACATATGGGATTGCAACTAGCTATAGTGACGTATGTTTGTGATTTCTACTGTTAGTTGGAATTCATAATTTATGTGTAGGATAGAGATATATATGCATCATGCGTAATCTGAAGAGAACTTGATATTAAACCTTTTTCAATTATAATTCACATAGAGATGTAGTGAGTTGGTTAATTAAGGTGTCTTGCTTAATTCTATCAATTATGAATTTGAGTGAGTATGGATGTAATGCATTGAGAGATGGTTATATCTACTTCCGTGTTCTTGGTTAATAATTTGGAATAATTAATATAAACTGAAGGAAAGTAAGTTGTTCGAAGTGAACTAATAAGTGAAGTTGTAGGCTTAATTCTCCGAAAACTTGTTAAATCCCTGAAATAGTGTTAATTATAGTCTAAGTAGTAGTTTCTTATAAAAAGCATCATTTAATCATAAGTTTAATAAAATTGAAATAATACAAAATTGGTATTTGTTTGGATAAAGTGTGATTATTGTCTTTGTGGGTACGATACTTGATCTTATCATTATATTACTTGTTAACCACGTACACTTGCGTGTAGCGCGTATAGATTTTACCCAACAGAGGAGCTGGTGGATGTGCATCAGACCACCATACAGTAGAAGGATGAGACGATTCAAGACCATGACGAGCGTCTTGAAAACGTGGAGTGGGATCTAGTTCACGTGCAGAGTGAGAGGGATGATGCACTGGCTAAGGTTGAGAAACTGAAGAGCGACATGAAAGAGGAGTCAGCGAAGCGTGCTAGAGCGGAGGATGCTTTCATGAAGGCTACTCAACGTGCAGATAGTGCAGAAGACGAGGTTCAAGCGAAGAAGGCTAAGATAAAGGAGACAGACTATGCTTTTCATTCAGCTATAAATAAGGCCCAGGATCGAGTCTTTTATTACCCAGCTCAGTTCAAGGATTTATAGTGGTATATGTGGATCGTAGAACAGTGTTTCGGGTTATGGAAGAGGAATGTAGAGAGGTTGTGCGACGTTTTAATATGCCTAGATAGAAGAGTAGTAAACTATGTGATTATTTATGTATTAAATAAATGTAAGTCCCAAAATTTGTGATAATAATGGGATAAGATGATGATGTAATCCTGTAACTTTTTACGGTTCTGGAAAAGTTGATGTAAATAGTAGAGATGATATCCTTTCTATGTTTTAAAACTATGAATGAATAAAATACTGAAGTTATTGAAGTGTTATATGGTTAAGTGTTAATTTTTAAATATTTAAGTTTGATCTTAAATATTTAAGAGATGAGTAGGGATCTAACAAGCGTATGTCTTAATAGAAAGATGCCTCCTAGAAGAAGACCAACACGTCAGCAACAAGAGGGGTCTACGAACAATAATAACAATGATGCAGCTAATGCCAATCCAGTTTAGCAACTGGTGAATCAACTAACGGGAGCACTTGCGAATCAGCCGCAAGTTCAAGCTACAACATTCAAGGAGTTCAAAGAGGTAGGATTGCCAAAATTCAAGGGATCCGTGAATTCGATTAAGGCCCAGACGTGGGTAATGGAGATGGAAAAGGTCTTCGATGTTACCAAGGTCAATGATGACCAAAAGATGGCTTGCGCTACGTTTATGCTCAAATCAGAAGCTAGCTATTGGTGGCAAACTAACAAGGCTCGAGGAGGAGAAGGCATTATAGCATGGGACAGATTCAAGTAAATGTTCTTTGAGATGTATTATCCAGTAAGATCGCGGAATCAGATGGAGGTTCAGTTTTTAGAGCTAAAATAGGGAACGATGTCTGTGCCGGAGTATACTGTAAGTTTTAATGAGCTGGCAAGGTTTGCGACGTATCAAGTCACTACTGATGAGAGGAAGGCGAGGATATTCATGAAAGTATTATGCATACAAGCCAATCATGTATGATGATAAAGCATCTACTTTGGAGATGATCTTATTTATTTATTAATAAAAGTATTAACTTATTAAAGGCATTTAATTATCTACATAGTGTTGTTTTTATAATATATAAATAACCCATAGTTTTAAGCAATGCTTTTAGAAGCATGATATTGATCATGCTTATGAGATTTACATTCTTAGAAAGCTTAAAACTAAAATAGTTCTCAATCGTGGGATTACTAAAAAGGAGATTAGTATATCCGGATAGATTAGTATATATGTTGCTTGCTCATTGGATGAGGATGATTGATCTCATGATCATTTGTGTGGAGACACTAAAGCAAGTATGTATGTGCTTAATGGAGAATAAGTTCACTGAACGTGACTCGCTATGGAATACCTAACGGAGTTTTACTCGCCTGTCAATAGGAATTTCTAATGTGATAGTAGTACAAGTGATCCTTGGACTTGAGATCATCATAGTATCTTGTATGTAATGAATTATACTTTGACTTATTCCTTAAAGCCCTTTAGGGTATATAAAAGGGTATGCTTGGGTATAATAAGTTACATATGGAGATAATGAATGATCAATAAAGAATCTACCACCTCTAGTAAAAGAGGAGATATGTCCTATGTGATTCGGTAAATGACAACCCAGGAATCCTTGGCCAAGGTAGAATGAAATTAGAAAGGAGTTTTTAATTTACATTAAATGGAGTTGTGCATTTTCTAATCGAAATACATATAATTGAATAAAATAAGACTTGACAGTAAATCAATATCTTATATTTAATTGGGACATTGTATGGTGGAAGGATTGAATTGTACGGTAACTATTAACTCACAGGCTCTTTTATGATTAATGTTAAAATTTATATTATCTGAAAAGTCGTTGATCGCTAGGGAGGCTTATCCCTATTGTAGAATAAATATTATTTATTTAAATAGATTATTAGTTTAATTTATTTATTTAAATAAAATTTGAATTGTTCTAATTGATTTATTCACAGCGTGTTTAATATAGAGAACCTAAAGGATCACACCATAAAAGAAGAATAATTATTTAAGAAGGTAATGGCATAATCGTAATAATGCATTAAGTGTAATTAATTTAATCTATGGTGATATAATAAATTACATAGCTTAATATTTATTATTTAATATTTTAGAAATATTAAATATAAATTAATAAGAGATGTCTTATTAATATTATTATAATTATTATTATTTTAATTTATAAAGGGGTTTAGTAATTAATTTAATATTAGTACTCTCATTTATTCCTAATAAGTTTAGGAGATAA
Organism: Panax stipuleanatus; assembly: GCA_020205555.1. Taxonomy (NCBI): domain Eukaryota; kingdom Viridiplantae; phylum Streptophyta; class Magnoliopsida; order Apiales; family Araliaceae; genus Panax; species Panax stipuleanatus. The sequence goes on from CM035115.1 coordinate 95,258,669, forward strand.
ATTAATTAAATGAATTTAATTAATTATTCTCAATGTGGTGGGAAGCCTAAATTAATTAAATGAGTTTAATTAATTAAATGAAATCCCATGTCTAATAGGATTAGAAGGGTTGACCAATATCTATATAAGAGGAGTTGAACTCGTACCTGTGAAAGCTTCGTTCTACAAGGGTATAATTCCATAACTTCTTATTTATCGTTTTAAATTAATAATTTGCATAAAGGATGATCCGGGTAATGGTTTTGTAGAAATTTTTAAACTCTGATATACCATGCTTCCGCTAATTTTTGCAATTTGATTGCGTCACGATTTCGTACAAACCCAACAGTGGTATCAGAGCCAAACCTTTATGCAATTATTAATTATTTTGATTTTATATACATATGAGTATGTATTTATAATAATTTATTGGGTATAATTTTATTGTATAAAATTATTTTTTATGAAAAAAAAAAGCAAAAATAAAATTTTTTTTTCCTTCAATTTCGTTTGCTGGCATCCGTTCCATTACTAGGGGAGACCCATGGATTGTAAAGGCCGGTTACTAGCAGTGGGCATCAAAAGTGTCCCGGGATTTTTTATATTAGGACGGTTATTATATATAATATATATATATATATATATAATATATATATATAAAAACGTGAAACAGCAGGAAATTTTTTTAAAAGTATTCTGACTATGATTAAAGGCAAAATAATCCTTAGTCCAAAAAAAAGGTATCCTGATTCAAGTGCTGATCATGTTTTGGTCGGTTATATATATATATATATAAAGTAATCACCTAATTGGATATAAGATATTATATATATACTATTTTATATGTATATTTAACATAACTACGGTTATATTTATATTTATATATATATATATAATAATTTTATAATTAAAATAAAGAGTTTATTTTAATCTTGAAATTGGATTTCATGCAATTTAAAATTGCCCATTAAATGATACTCATATATATATGGAATGTTTTAATTCATTAGATGAATATTTATTTATTGATATATATGGTGATCTGTATGATAATAAATAGGGATTGATTATGGACTATTTGACCAATGTGATTGGGTTTTATTTTAGTTGAATGCTTGAATGAATGAGTTTTATTAAATGGGGTATGCGTACCTCGTCTTCTCTAATTTATTTTTGATGTAAACTCTATCTCTCTCCTATGTACTTCCCCTTGACTGCTGATCAAGGTTTCTATTTAAATTTAAAATAGTTTATATAATAGTATTAGTTAGAATTAACTTGAAGAAATTGGAGACCAATGAGCAAGGAGCACGTGAAGACCCGTTTGTATAGAGCTCGGGTTTAAATGTAACAGTTACGTTTAAATTTAAATTCTTGCACTCCTAGGTTTGACCTTTTGGTTCACTTGGTGGCTCTAGTGAACCAAACTAGAATAAAAGTCCATAATCAATCTGGATAGAATATAGTATTCTATATGTGAATGCTAAATATTATATATATTATATTTTATGCAAACATGCTTTGTATGTTTAATAAAATAACGCATATTTTATATATATATATATATATATATATATATATATATGTGTGTGTGTGTGTGTGTGTGTGTGTGTGTGTGTGTGTGTGTGTGTGTGTGCGCATGCGAGCTAAACAAGATGAGACAAATAATAACAAATTCCTCAAAGAAATTATATTAAGTCCAAAGCGTTCAAATGATATTTCGAATATTGAACGTCGCCTTCTAGCATGATAAATTAATAGAGTATTAAATATTTAATATGAGCTTGTTGTGCTATCCACAAGACGAGTATTGCGTATTTAAGATGTTAATTAATCACATTTGATTCTTATCAAGAAAATTAAACAATTTAGTCTTGTTGTGCTATCCACAAGGACGAATATTTTTCTTTTTTGAATTTATGGAAGTGCTAGGTTGGACTTAACTTAAATTATTTTAGTTCGGATGTGCACACACTTGACCATTATGATTTAAGAGGCAAGATAAAAGGAGCTACATGTTGATGTAATTGACAAGAGTTGTCTACCTATTTATTTATATATCGTTTGTTGTGCTATCCACAAGGCTATATACATTTAAAATGGGATCCTTAATCTCACTAGCAAATCTTTAATTAGATTTTGCCGAACTATATAAGTGAGGGTAATATAGTTTGATAAAAATAGTGGGAGATACTAATTTAAAATAAAGACCTAAATTTATTTTGGTATGCAAAATTAATAAAATGAATGTTTGCTAAAAATGTTATTTTTCACATGCAAAATTTTAAAAATGTCAAAATCACTAATTTCACTGCGAAGCATACTTGATGCTAATAAGCTTACCGGGCCGAATTATACGAACTGGCTAAGAAATCTGAGAATAGTTCTCACTGCTGAAAAGATTTCTTATGTCCTAAATTCACTTGTCCCTGGAACTGTTCCAGAAACAGTCTCTGAGGAAGAGATTGCCACCATTGTAAAGTGGCAAGATGATGCATCTGTGGCTCAATGCATCATGCTCGCATCCATGAATAACGAGCTTCAGCGTCAGCACGAAAACATAGATGCACCTACTATGCTGCTTCACCTCAAGGAGTTGTATGGTGAACAGAGTAGGACTGCTAGATATGAGATATCTAAGGAGCTCTTCCGATCTCGGATGACCAAGGGCACAACCGTTGAGACTCATGTCCTTAGGGTGATCAATCTGATTGAACGCCTTGGACAGCTTGGGTTCATCATGGATGGGGAGTTGAGTCAAGACTTGGTCTTTCAGTCACTCCCACAGACCTTCTCTCAGTTTGTGGTAAATTTCCACATGAATAAGCTAGATGTCAGCTTGCCTGAGCTGCTTAACATGTTAAAAACTACAGAAGGTCACTTCCTATCCAAGAAGAACCAAGTCTTGAAGGTGGATTCTTCCAATAAAAAGAAGAGGCCCAAGGTGTCTTCTAAAAAAAATTCCAAGAAGGCTAATGGAAAGGGGAAAAAAAAGGAGCAAAAGAAACCTGAACCAGCTTGCAAAGGAATGTGCTTCCATTGCAACAAACCAGGACATTGGAAAAGGAACTGCAAGAATTATCTAGCAGAGAAGAAGCTTGGAGAAGCTTCGACTTCCAATCAAGGTTTGTTTATGATTGAAATTAATTTTTTTGAAAGTCATAATTTTACTTGGGTATTAGATACCGGCTGTGGTTCTCACATATGTAATACTGCGCAGGAACTGGTCAGAAGTATAAAGCTGAGAAATGTTGAGGTCATCCTACGAGTGGGAAATGGAGCAAAGGTTGCTGCATTAGCTGTAGGGACTTATTGTTTAGTAATGCCTTCGGGCAAGTCCATTTATCTAAATAATTGTTATTTTATTCCGAATATTATTAGAAACATTATTTCTATTTCTGTATTGGATATGGAAGGATACGACGTTATTCTAAAGAACAACAGTTGTTCAATTTATAAAAACAATGTGTTATATGGTATTGAAAATCTGCGAAATGGACTTTATATACTTGACTTGCATGAAAATATACTTCAAATAGAACAAACTAAGAAAAGGAAAAGAGATGATATTAATTATACCTATATGTGACATTGTAGACTCGGTCATATCAATAAAATGAGATTATCCAAGTTGCATAAGGATGGGCTCTTAGAGTTATCTGATTATGAATCATATACAACTTGTGAATCTTGTCACATGGGTAAAATAACTAAATCTCCTTTTAGTGGAAAAGGAGAAAGAGTTACAGAGTTGTTAACGTTGATTCACACAGACGTTTGTGGACCTATGACAACAAATGCACGGGGTGGGTATTCTTATTTTATTACTTTCACTGATGATCACTCAAGATTTGGATATGTGTATTTAATGAAATACAAATCAGAATCATTTGAAAAGTTCAAAAAGTTCAAAAGTGAAGTACAGAAATAAACAGGCAAGAGTATTAAGATTCTTCAATCAGATCGAGGTGGAGAATACTTAAGCTGTGAGTTTCTCAATTGTCTCAAAGAAAATGGTATAATTTCACAATGGACTCCACCAGGTACGCCACAGTTGAATGGAGTATCTAAAAGGAGAAATCGAACACTTTTGGACATGGTTCAATCCATGATGAGTTTTACCGACCTTTAAATTTCCTTCTGGGGTTATGCCCTAGAAACGGCTGCATACTTACTTAACAAGGTACCTACCAAATCGGTCCCAAAGACTCCATATGAGATGTGGAAGGGGAGGAAACCAAATCTTAATCATGTTAAGACTTGGGTTTGTCCAGCTTATGTCAAAAAATTTGAACATGATAAGTTACAAACTAAATCCGACAAGTGTAGATTTGTGGGATACCCTAAAGAAACTGTAGGGTATTATTTCTATCATCCAACTGATCAAAAGGTGTTTGTTGCGAAACATGCTGCTTTCTTGGAAAAGGAGTTTATCCATGAAGGGGTCAGTGGGAATAAGATATATCTTGAAGAAGTTCAAGAACTATAAATTACTACGGATCAGAGTCAAGTACCTGACCAAGTGGAAGAACGTACTGTATCACACCCTATTCGTAAATCTAAAAGAGTACCGAAGATACCTGAGATGTATGGATTCGTCATAGAGGATGACGATGAGGTACACATCTTGAATGATGATGATTCAATGAATTATGAATAGGCTATGAGTAATAAAGACTCAGAGAAATGGTAAATGACCATAAAATCTAAAATAGATTTTGAAGCTATGCCCAAGTCCATTTGAATTGTACTTGCAATTGCAGCTTATTATTACTTAATCTGGCAAAATGGACGTGGTGACGCCCTTCCTCAAATATACATTATTAGAGGAGAATGTATGTATGATACAACCAGATGGTTTTTGTTTCAATGGTTGAAGCAAATCATATATATGAGCTACAACAATCCATTTATGGATTGAAGCAAGCTTCTCGTAGATGGAACATTCGTTTTGATGAGACAATCAAAGAGTTTGATTTTATCAAAAATGAGGATGAACCATATGTGTACAAGAAGGATAGTGGAAGCGCTGTTTCATTCCATGTATTATATGTTGATGATATATTACTGATAGGGAATGAAATTCCTATGCAAAAATCGATCAAAACAAAGTTGTCTAAACATTCCTCCATGAATGATTTGGGTAGAACATCCCACATTAGGGATATAAATCTTTATTGATAGATTTAAAAGGATGTTCGGATTAACCTAAGGAAACGTATATTCATTAGATGCTAAAGGCGTTTAGCATGGCAAACTCCAAAGGGTGCCTCATGATGATGAGCTATGGAGTGTATCTCTCTAAAATTGTCCTCAATAAAAGAGAGCTCGCATGAGTTACTATCATGTATGCAATAAAATATACGAGACTTGATGTTGATCAGTTATATTCTAGAGAAGATCGCTGTGAGACAGTGATATACATCTTAAAGTACTTAACTGACACTAAGGATGTCCTCATATCACATGGTGAGTCTCAATTAAACTAGAGTGCTAAAAAGACTCAAGTTTTTAGACTGACCAAGATGACAACAAATCCACTATAGGGTAAGTCGTTACCTTGAAAGGTGGAACAGTGAATTGGAAATGTTTCAAACGGCAAAAGGTTGCTGGTTTAGTAACAAAGACAAAGTATATAACTGTAAGTGAAGCTGCAAGTTGATGTTTTGGATGAAAAGTTCATTACAGAACTAGGAATAGTTCCTATGTCTCATCTTGAATATAAACATGTGTTGCGGCACTTTGATTAAAGAAATCTTTGAAAGAGGAGACATCACCTTAAAGCGTGTAGTCTCTCAAGATAACATTGCAGATCCATTTACTAAAGCTATAACACAACAGCAGTATGATCGTCACTTAGAGAAGTTGGTATGAGATACCATGGCGATTGGCTTTAGTGCAAGTGGGAGATTGAAAGTAGTATGCATACAAGCCAATCATGTATGATGATAAAATATTTACTTTGGAGATGATCTTATTTATTTATTAATAAAAGTATTAACTTATTAAAGGCATTTAATTATCTACATGGTGCTATTTTTATAATATGTAAATAATCTATAGTTTTAAGCAATGCTTTTAGAATCATGATGTTGATCATGCTAATGAGATTTAAATTCTTAGAAAGCTTAAAACTAAAATAGTACTCAATCGTGGGATTACTAAAAAGAGGATTAGTATATCCGGATAGATTGGTACATATGTTGCTTGCTCATTGGATGAGGATGATTGATCTTATGATCATTTGTGTGGAGACACTAAAGCAAGTATGTATGTGCTTATTGGAGACTAAGTTCACTGAACGTAACTCGTTATGGAATACCTAATGGAGTTTTACTCGTCTGTCAATAGGAATTCCTAATGTGATAGTAGTACAAGTGATCATTGGACTTGAGATCATCATAATATCTTGTATGTAATGAATTATACTTTGACTTATTCCTTAAAGCCCTTTAGGGTATATAAAAGGGTATGCTTGGGTATAATGAGTTACATATGGAGATAATAAATGATCAATAAAGAATCTACTACCTCTAGTAAAAGAGGAGATATGCCCTATGTGATTCGGTAAATGACAACCCAGGAATCCTTGGCCAAGGTGGAATGAAATTAGAAAGGAGTTTCTAATTTGCATTAAATGGAGTTGTGTATTTTCTAATCAAAATACATATAATTGAATAAAATAAGACTTGACAGTAAATCCATGTCTTATATTTAATTGGGACATTGTATGGTGGAAGGATTGAATTGTACGGTAACTAGTTACACACAGGTTCTTTTAAGATTAATGTTAAAATTTATATTATCTGGAAAGTCGTTGATCGCTAGGGAGTCTTATCTCTATTGTATAATAAATATTATTTATTTAAATAGATTATTAGTTTTATTTATTTATTTAAATAAGATTAGAATTGTTCTAATTGATTTATTCACAACCGGTTTAATATGGAGACCCTAAAGGGTCACACCATAAAAGGAAGAATAATTATTTAAGAAGGTAATGGCATAATCGTAATAATGTATTAAGTATAATTAATTTAATCTATGGTGATAGAATAAATTAAATAGCTTATTGTTTATTATGTAATATTTTAGAAATATTAAATATAAATTAATAAGAGATGTCTTATTAATATTATTATAATTATTATTATTTTAATTTCTCAAGGGGCTTAGTAATTAATTTAAAATTAGTACTCTCATTTATTCCTAATAAGATTAGGAGATAAATTAATTAAATAAATTTAATTAAGTATTCCCAATGTGGTGGGAAGCCTAAATTAATTAAAGGAGTTTAATTAATTAAATAAAATTCCATGTCTAACAGGATTAGAAGGGTTGACCAATATCTATATAAGAGGAGTCTTATAATAGATATCAGTTGATGCAATTCCAATAGTTGGAGAGTACTCATTTTCTATAGAGGATAGAAAACTAAGCCAACCACCCTCCTTGATAATTCCTCTTCCTTGGTGGATCACCTCTAGAGACCAAACACTTGGGTGGCTAACGTTGATAAAAGGAATGAATCTAACCCGAAAATTCAAGGAGATCACGAAGAACAAGGAGTTGAACTCGTATCTGTGGAAGTTTCGTTCTACAAGGGTATGATTCCATAACTTTTTACTTATCGTTTTAAATTAATAATTTGCATAAAGGATGATCCGGGTAATGGTTTTGTAGAAATTTTTAAACTCTGATATACCATGTTTCCGCTAATTTTTGCAATTTGATTGCGTCATGATTTCGTACAAACCCAAAAATTCGAGTAGAGATTGAAGCCCTGGTTGTACAGCAAAGTCTCCATGTTTCAGCTGAACACATTTGTAGCAATATTGGAAAAAGCGATCATCGCGGAAGGTGGAAGAGATGCATTTAACATATATATATATATATATATATATATATATATATATATATATATATATATATATATATATAGCTTCTAGTTTCGTCTGGATTTCAAATCCATGGCCTTTTTGCCTTCAATCTATGTGTGTGTGTGTGTGTATATATATATATATATTTCTAAGTGCTTTTGCAGCATGAATTTCAAATCTGTGGCTTTTATCGCTTATATATATAAGTATATATATATATATATATATATATATATATATATATATATATATATATATATAAGTCTTATTTAGCCTGAATTATTAATCTGTGTCATTTTTAGCTTTAATATATATATATATGTTGGGTTTGTACGAAATCGTGACGCAATCAAATTGCAAAAATTAGCGGAAGCATGGTATATCAGAGTTTAAAAAATTTCTACAAAACCATTACCCGGATCATCCTTTATGCAAATTATTAATTTAAAACGATAAATAAGAAGTTATGGAATCATACCCTTGTAGAACGAAGCTTCCACAGGTACTAGTTCAACTCCTTGTTCTTCGTGATCTCCTTGAATTTCCGGGTTAGATTCCTTCCTTTGATCAACGTTAGCCACCCAAGTGTTTGGCCTCTAGAGGTGATCCACCAAGGAAGATGAATTATCAAGAAGGAGGGTGTTTGGCTTAGTTTTCTATTCTCTATAGAAAAGGAGTACTCTCCAACAATTGGAATTGCATCAATCTAATATCTATTATAAGACTTCTCTTATATAGACATTGGTCAACCCTTCTAATCCTATTAGACATGGGATTTCTTTTAATTAATTAAACTCCTTTAATTAATTTAGGCTTCCCACCACATGGGAATAATTAATTAAATTCATTTAATTAATTTGTCTCCTAATCTTATTAGGAATAAATGAGAGTACTAAATATTAAATTAATTACTAAACTCCTTTAGAAATTAAAATAATAATAATTGTAATAATATTAATAAGACTCCTCTTATTAATTTATATTTAATATTTCCAAAATATTAAATAATAAACATTAAGCTATTTAATTTATTCTATCACCATAGATTAAATTAATTATACTTAATGCATTATTACGATTATGCCATTACCTTCTTAAATAATTATTCTTCCTTTTATGGTGTGACCCTTTAGGTTCTCCATATTAAACCGGTTGTGAATAAATCAATTAAAACAATTTTAATCTTATTTAAATAAATAAATTAAACTAATAATTTATTTAAATAAATAATATTTATTCTACAATAGGGATAAGCCTCCCTAGCGATCAACAACTTTCCAGATAATATAGATTTCAACATTAATCATAAAAGAACCTGTGAGTTAATAGTTACCATACAATTCAATCCTTCCACCATACAATGTCCCAATTAAATATAAGACATGGATTTACTGTCAAGTCTTATTTTATTTAATTATATGTATTTCGATTAGAAAATGCACAACTCCAAATAATGCAAATTAAAAACTCCTTTCTAATTTCATTTCACCTTGGCCAAGGATTCCTGGGTTGTCATTTAACGAATCACATGGGACATATCTCCTCTTTTACTAGAGGTGGTAGATTCTTTATTGATCATTCATTATCTCCATATGTAACTCATTATACCCAAGCATACCCTATATATGCCTTAAAAGGTCTTAAGGAATAAGTCAAAGTATAATTTATTACATACAAGATACTATGATGATCTCAAGTCCAAGGATCACTTGTACTACTATCACATTAGGAATTCCTATTGACATGCGAGTAAAACTCCATTAGGTATTCCATAGCGAATCACGTTCAGTGAACTTATTCTTCAATAAGCACCTACATACTTGCTTTAGTGTCTCCACACAAATGATTATGAGATCAATCATCCTCATCCAATGAGCAAGCAACATATGTACCAATCTATCCGGATTTACTAATCCCCTTTTTAGTAATCCCACGATTGGGAACTATTTAAGTTTTAAAACTTTCTAAGAATTTAGATCTCATTAGCATGATCATCATCATGATTCTAAAAGCATTGCTTAAAACTATGGGTTATTTACATAATATAAAAACAGCAACATGTAGATAATTAAATGCCTGTAATAAATGAATATTTCATTAATAAATAAATAAGATTGTTTACAAAGTACGTACTTTATCATCATACATGATTAGCTTGTATGCACACTACTATCAATATAACTATATATATATATATATACATTAATTCAGTCATGCTTGGATTATAAATTTGTGGCTTTTTCTGCTTTAATATATATATATATATACTTATACTAACTTTGTTAGCCTAGATTGTTAATCCGTGACTTTTTCACGCTTTAATATATATATAATTATATATATATATATATATATATATATATACATTGATTAGTCACGCCTGGATTGAAAATTCATGGCTCTTTTCAGCTTTAATATTTATATAAGTATATATATATATATATATTATTTATTCAAATGTGATTAAATATTAGTTTTAAATGTTCATTTGATATAATTCTTTACTGATGTAAAGTTTGTGGACTAAGTTTTTCTAAATCTAGCCATCTCTAACTTTCAACCGGTTCAAAAGCTGTCAAAAAGGAACCATTGAGCTAGAATGACTAATATTTATTTAAATCTAGCTTTCTTTCTAGTTTTGTAAATATTAAAGCGACTACACGACCCTAGATCCGTATCTAGAGGGAATGAGAAGCTTTGGCTACGCGCATGCAAGGATTTAACTAATGAATCCTTTTTCTTGCGACGTCTATGATGAGTGGGTTTCATACCTGCGAATCAATATTCGTTATAGCTTGATTCTTGTTATTTTCAAGTAATTTTCCATCAGTTTACTGGGTTTTATGTTGTTATTTGCAGGAATTGGAATGGATGCAAAAGGAGTTTAAAAAGACAATTAATTCAATTCATTCTCAAATAATATGGGCCACGAACAATTCAATTCAATTTGGCAGAATTCATGCAAAACAAGTCTTCTAATGGAGGAGGACACGGTAGCCTTTCATGCATTGAGCAGCTCACGAATTAATAAGTTCAATGGGAGGAAATACATACAAAAGATGGAATCAGCACATGCAAATAAAGCGGCTGGGTAGTGTGTTGACCCGCTGGGCGGGGAAATGAGCTGGAGATCCCCCGCTGGGGCGGGGAGGCGCACGGAAGCTGTAGTCACCTCTCCTTCTCTTATTCGGGTTTTGGTGCAAATGGACATAAGGATGGCATGTGCTTTGTCCTACTTGGACTTTGGGTTACTCTATGTTGCTGATTGGAAACCTAAGAATACATGATATAGAAAGGGAACTAGCCACGAAATAAGCAATACATGTGGTAGGCCATGCATGCAAAGTTTCATGCAACACACGGAATTATGAAGTCATGCAGCACACGGAAGCAGCTGGAGGTGATCCCTTTTCTAATTCGTTGTGGGCCACGAGTGTTGGAGATTTAATGGATTTAAAGGATGCAAGCATCTGCTGGAGATCTCCTTTCATAAATGGGATCGGAATTGGGCTCTATCAATTGTGGGCTACGAAATTATAAAGGATGGACAATAAAGGCTACGGATGTCATGCTGATGGGCCTAATTCGACTTGGACTCAACAGCTCATACATCCTACGTTATGTAGGATTCGGACGGTGCAACATATGAATTGTGGGCTGCTATTATTATTAGAAATTTGGACTTAACCTAAATAGGAGGATATGCACGAAACCTGATCTAGCTGATATATATATTAGATAGAGGCAGCAGCGTAGGATATAGATTAGCTTAGTATTAATATAGTATTAGATTATTATTATATGCTATTCATATAGAGTAGTTTTATTATTAGTTTTTAAATAAAAAATAATAAACCCTAGTTGAAAGGGGATTTGGAGATTGAAGCATTTGGAGGCCATTGGAGATCCAGATCAAGAGCAAGGAGGACAAATTTGCCGGCAACAGATTCAATTCTTTTTCTTAATTTTATTCTGATTTTTAATGTTTATTCAATTGTGGATTCTTAGTTTTAATTCAATGATAATGAACTAATTCTTTGTTTGAGATTGCAGTGGATCTTATTGTGTAATTTATTTTAATATGCTTCTCTATCAATTATTGTGATCTATCGTTGAGATTGTCTATTGTGATTTGGAATTAATTGCTTAATTGCCTAGTTAACAATTACCATGATAATCTTTATGAATTCGAAAGATGACGTATAGATTTAGATCTGATCATGATAGCATGTGTTTGTGATTTCTGCGTAGATGAAAATTATGATTCGTGTTTAGGGTAGAAGTATGCCTTTACGCTATATGTAATCTTATAGAGAACTTGTGATTAAATCCTTTTTAATTATAATTCACATAGAAATATAGTGGATTAGTTAATTAGGGTGTCTTGCTTAATTCTATCATCTGTGGATTTGAGTGAGTATGGTATGATGCATCGTGAGGTGGTTATATTTGCTTTCGTGTTCTTGATTAACAATTCAGAATAGAGAGACTAATTGATGAGAAGTATGTTAACTTAGATGAAACAATAAGTGAAGTTGTAATCTTAAATCTCCGTAATCTTAATTTAACTAGTGGTAATTAGAATTAGGTTAATTATAATATGAAATTCATTCGTTTAAATAAAATTGAGTTGGTTACGGGTTAGTACTTGGTGATTCTTGTTAAATAATTCCTCGAGGGAACGATACTCTACTTTCACTTTATTACTTATTGACCACGTATACTTGCGTGTTGTGCGTAACTAGATTTTATCCAACACGTTTTTGGCGTCGTTGCCGGGGAATTAATTTATTAATTATTTGCCAATATTAACTTCAATCAAATTAGTCTTAATTTAACTATTTTTTTTTAATTTTTAATTCTCTTCCTATCTTACTCTCTTTTCGGGTACCATGGCTGAATTCAATTATCAATGGCCATATACGAACATGACTCAACCAAGGGAAACAAGGATTGATTAATTTATATTAGCACAGATTAAAGAACTTTCGAGGAAGTTGGAGGTTATTACAGCCCAACGGAGTCGAAGGATAGCAGTTACATGTAATTATTTTGCTGGAAATCATCCGAGTCATCAATGCACCGTCAGTTTTGAACCGGTACAATATAGTGGTGATTACCTCAACAACTATGCTGATCATAACTACCACCAAGATTGGGGGTATCGCCCGAATTCTTCATGGACCTACAATTATGATGACCAATACTATGCTCCAAATCAATCATACACACCAGAATTTTCATGTCCACCACCATTGCCACAAGAAGAAAAGCTAGGTTGGGAAGAGGCTTTGGCCAAAATCCAAACAGAAAATGACGCGGCGAGGAAATCTCTACCGACGGAAATGAAGAATCTAGAAATTCAAGTAGGACAGCTGGCGAATGCAATCATTCCTCCCAACACTGGTCCTAATTACATGGATTTCGAAACTGATGGAGAGCCAGAATCAAATCTGCCATTGGATGAGCCACAAGAAGAAAAGTTAAATATGGAGGAACTCATATCAAACGTTATAGCAGATCAAGAGGAGGGGAAGATTAGTCAGGAGTTGTCAAGTCAGGATCTTAATAATCAGATGGAGCAACTCATCACTACCCCACCAAATGGTCCTACTTACATGGATTCCGAAATAGAAACAGATAATTCAGAGCTGAGGGAATGGTGGCTCAAGTTCATAGCAGACATAGATGAGAGGAGGATTAATCAAGAGAGTTCAATTCAAGATCAAGAGTTATCAACTCAAAATCTTAATAATCAGATAGAACAACTCACCAACGCCTCAAACAACTGTCCTCTAAACACTGGGCTTTATGACATGGATGACGAAACTGACGGAGAACCCGAACCAAATCTTCAGCTGGATGAGCCACAAGATATAGAAAGTGTGGAGACAAATGGGGATAATGAAATAGAGGTCGACGAAGATCTAAATGGGTCTCCACCAAAGATCAAAGAGTCAGTCAGATTTGCAAAACCATGCCCGATTTGTAGTCATGTCGTCGGCAACGCTCTTCATGACATAAGAGCGAGTACAACTTTGAAGCCATGGTGGGACGAGAAAGAGAAAATAGACGAAGAGCCCATTGTGTGTGACAAGCATCCAAGCCCCAAAGTGATCACATACACAATGGAGACAACACCTAGCTGTTGGACCTTATTCATGAAGATCATACCGAATAAGAGAATGCTAGGTGACTTTGATGCACTGGCCATCGTGTGTGTGAACTTCCCAAAGGATTATATGCTACTGATGGATGGAGGGTTCCTCAACTTCCGAAGAGGAATTGGATAGCGTTGACCAGACAAAGTCCGGCTGAAGGACTATAAATCAAGCGCTTATTGGGAGGCAACCCAAGTTTAATTTTTAGTTTTAGTTTTTTTTTTAGGTTTCATATTATTCGATAGATTTCTTATTTTATTTTGTTAGGATTTAATAAGCTTGCTTCTATCATGTTCACAGGTTAGTCAAGTTCAACTCAAGTGTGGTGCCCAATTCATTTCAATGTGCCTAGCATATTCTTCAGACTTAGCAGACAAGGAGGAACATTGCTATATTTTCAGGGAAGTACTCTACTTTTAATTTTTCCTATCTTAGCCATTGAGGACAATGTCTGTTTTAAGTTTGGGGGTATTTATCATATTTGGTATTCAGTTGGGCAATGTTATGATGGAATTTGATTTTGGCCAATGATAAGTGGGTTGTTAATGTTGTTAACTCTTGGAGAATTGATGAGCATGCTTAGTCTATATTTCAACTCATTAGTTGGTTTCACACTACTTGCGAAATTTTTTAAAATTTTGTCACATATCCATTTGTTTAGCTAGTTGGGATTGATATTTTTTTTTGACTAAATGCTTATGAAAGGTATCATTGCAACTTGAGAAATCTTATTTGAGCATCATTCAAAGTGAAAATTAGGCACTCACATAAGTTTGGGGGAAATCTTAAGATATTTTTGAAAAAAAAGAAAAATTTGAACCTTCCCGAGTTGAATAATTGAATAATGTAGTGGGTCGAGATGGAGCGTAAAACGCACTCCTCATACACACAGGCACGAGATGGAGCGTAAAACGCACTCGTCTAATGGAAATAGAAAGTGAGATGGAGCGTAAAACGCACTCACTAAAAAGATTGAAAAAAAGAGTAGCTTTGAAGTACTTGGGAAGGGTTCATATATGTTTAAATGTTTAAATATCCAGTTGATCCTCAAGAAAAAAAATTATGCTTTATCTTTATTAGCAGAGATTGATGTGATAAGAAGTTTTGAAAGTTGTTTTTAAAAATCTTTTATGAGTATTGGTTGATTTTATCTAAATCATGACTAGTTTGACAAGTTGGATGCACACACGCACTTAGAAGATCATGAGTAGATGTGGAACTGATAAAAGTTGTTGAAATTGTAAACATGGTGTTGTTTTGAAATTTTCTTTGGGTTATCATTTGTTGTAACCTTTGAGTCCAGTGTTCAAATTCATATTGATTCATTATTTGAGTGGATCATTGCTAGAGAATGAATCTGTCTAATTTGTGTATTTGCTTGAGGGCAAGCAAAGTCTCAAGTTTGGGGGTATTTGATGAGTGGATTTCATACCTGCGAATCAGTATTCGTTATAGCTTGGTTCTTGTTATTTTCAAGTAATTTTCCATCAATTTACTGGGTTTTATGTTGCTATGTGCAGGAATTGGAATGGATGCAAAAGGAGTTTAAAAGAACAATTAATTCAATTTATTCTCAAATAATATGGGCCACAAACAATTCAATTCAATTCAGCGGAATTCATGCAAAACAAGTCTTCTAATGGAGGAGGACACGGTAGCCTTTCATGCATTGAGCAGCTCATGAATTAATAAGTTCAATGGGAGGAAAGCCATGTAAAAGATGAAATCAGCAAATGAAAATAAAGCGGCTGGGCAATGTGTTGACCCGCTGGGGCGGGGACTTGAGCTGGAGATCCCTCGCTGGGGCGGGGAAGCGCACGGAAGCTGCAGTCACCTCTCCTTCTCTTATTCGAGTTTTAGTGCAAATGGAAATAAGGATGGCATGTGGTCTGTCCTACTTGGACTTTGGGTTACTCTATGTTGCTGATTGGAAGGCTAAGAATACATGACATAGAAAAGGAACTAGCCACAAAATAAGCAATACATGTGGTGGGCCATGCATGCAAAGTTTCATGCAACACACAGAATTAAGAAATCATGCAGCACACGAAAGCAGCTGGAGATGATCCCTTTTCTAATTCGGTGTGGGCCACGAGTGTTGGAGATTTAATTGATTTAAAGGATGCAAGCATTTGCTGGAGATATCCTTTCACGAATGGGATCCAGATTGGGCTCTATCAATTGTGGGCTACAAAATTATATAGGATGGACAATGAAGGCTACGGATGTCATGCTGATGGGCCTAATTCGACTTGGACTCAACAGCTCATACATCCTACGTCATGTAGGATTCGGACGGTGCAACATATGAATTGTGGGCTGTTATTATAATTAAAAATTGGGACTTAACCTAAATAGGAGCATATGCACGAAACCTGATCTAGCTGATATATATATTAGATAGAGGCAGCAGCGTAGGATATAGATTAGCTTAGTATTAATATAGTATTAGATTATTATTATATGCTATTCATATAGAGTAGTTTTATTATTAGTTTTTAAATAAAAAATAATAAGCCCTAGTTGAAAGGGGATTTGGAGATTGAAGCATTTGGAGGCCATTGGGGATCCAGATCAAGAGCAAGAAGGAGGACAAATTTGCCGGCAACAGATTCAATTCTTTTTCTTAATTTTATTCTTATTTTTAATGTTTATTCAATTGTAGATTCTTAGTTTTAATTCAATGATAATGAACTAATTCTTTGTTTGAAATTGCAGTGGATCTTATTGTGTAATTTATTTTAATATGCTTCTCTATCAATTATTGTGATCTATCGTTGAGATTGTCTATTGTGATTTGGAATTAATTGCTTAATTGCCTAGCTAACAATTACCGTGATAATCTATATGAATTCAAAAGATGACGTATAGATTTAGATATGATCATAATAGCATGTGTTTGTGATTTCTGCTTACATGGAAATTATGATTCGTGTTTAGGGTAGAGGTATGCCTTTACGCCATATGTAATCTTATATAGAACTTGTGATTGAATCCTTTTTAATTGTAATTCACATAGAAATATAGTGGATTAGTTAATTAGGGTGTCTTGCTTAATTCTATCATCTATGGATTTGAGTGAGTATGGTATGATGCATCGTGAGGTGGTTATATTTGATTTCGTGTTCTTGATTAACAATTCAGAATAGAGAGCATAATTGATGAGAAGTATGTTAACTTAGATGAAACAATAAGTGAAGTTGTGATCTTAAATCTCTGTAATCTTAATTTAACTAGTGGTAATTAGAACTAGGTTAATTATAATCTAAAATTCATTCTTTTAAATAAAATTGAGTTGATTACGGGTTAGTACTTGGTGATTCTTGTTAAATAATTTCTCGTGGGAACGATACTCTACTTTCACTTTATTACTTGTTGACCACATATACTTGCGTGTTGTGCGTAACTAGATTTTACCCAACAGTCTAGATTTTAATTTGCATTTTATTTCAATATCTCTGTTGTGCAGACTTTTTGATAATATTATGTGAGCCTAAGAATTATGGGATCTACGATTAATCACATGGATCTAGATTCGGTTCCCACGATGGACAACTTTGCACTATAAATATCGTCTGTCTGCCTTCTTGTAAATGTAAATCAAAGGGACCTTAAAACGATTATCCGGATTTAAGGTCTCAGCATAGTAAATTGTGGTTTGGGGTGCTCGGGTCACTTCGATGGCTTTCATGCCCATAAGGAGCCCAACACTTGTATATATATTATTTGGTTAAGGATGCTTCGCATCCCGACAATAAAATCAAAATCAGCCGAAGGCAGAATAAAATAGAAGTATCAAAAGGCTTCAATTCTTATGTTAGCGAAAGGGTTTGAAAATCATCTTCCAAAATATTACTTTCATATCTTGTCTAAAAATGAACTTTTGCATTAAATCAAACCCTTCGTATATAGGTCCAACGAAGCACATCACTACTTTCAAATAAAGCACTTAGGCCTAACTACTGAAAGCACACACACACACACTGCAAATAAATTAAGGAAATTAAAAAGACTCGATAACCCTGTTTCACGGAAGTCGGGGGGTGCCTAACACCTTCCCCCCCTCTTAATCAAGCCCTCGAACTCTATGAATCTCAGTTTCCAAGGCCAAGTTAAACAGAGTCCAATAATTGGGCTTACTTGCAAAACTTTTCAAACAAAACTCGGTTGAGTTGGTACAACCATTTCAAACATACCAACTGGCGACTTTTTAAAATCAAACTTTTCAAATCTTCGACATTATATGTCAGCCTTTTCCTAAAAATTCACCCTTCAGATCAAACAAATGGAAAACAAACAAGGGTAGAAACACATAGGGAAATGGGGATCGCCAAAGATTTTTCCCGACGTCGACAATATGTATGTTGTTGAGGGATCGTGAGCACTGAATTCGAGGTTAGAGAACCCGAATTTGGGGGCATCACAGGTTGGTATCAAAGTTGTAGGTTATAAACATTAGGAATGCGAAACCTAGGTTATAACCTAAGAAGAAAACTCTTATAGTGTATGTTAGGAGATGGATTGAGGAAAATCATCGAGTTTTGGTTGTACTTAATAAAATATCATTTTATTTTATCATTGAATAAATTTTATTGTGGTACTGATGTTGGTTTTGTTTGTGGTGGTTATAGGATGTCAGAAGACAGGCAGGATAGCCACTCTGCCGAGCAGGGACCAGTAAAACATGAGATACTGGAGGATACGCCACATGATACCTTGATAAGGGATTTGCTGATGAGGAACAATAAGATGGAGGGCAAGATAGGACAGTTAGAGGTGGAGAATCACCTATTGTAGTACACGGAGCAGCAATACAAAGATGTGGCCTACTAGGCCCAGATGGAGGTAGATGGGCTGAAGGGAAAGCTAGAGGAGTCAGAACTGCAGCTAGGAGTACTAGGGGTGGAGCATCAGGCAATGCTTGTTGAGTTCGAGATGGAGAAGGTTGAGAAGGTCAGAGTTAGAGAGGCATAGTTCGATGCATCTTAGAGGGTTGACCAGCTAGAGTTTGAGCTACAAGCTAAGGAGGTCAGGATTGAGACTTCGGGGCAGGCACTAGATTCAACTTATAAGGGTTAGCGAGGAGGTATCAGGATGTCGCACCTGGAGATAGGGGAGTCGAGCTAATCAGTTCGACGCCGAGTCATGGAGGAAGTATTTCCTCAGGAGCATGTGCATGTGACCTAACAGGGCCACCAGTGAGATTATGGGATGGACTTGTTGTTATGTAGATAGATGCAATAGTACCCCTTTTGTTTATTAGGGTTTTATGTAAACCTCAACAGGTGTGAAGTAGTATGTAGGTATATTGTATCCACGTTTATGTATTTAGGGGAGTATCTGCCGACGTCGGGAAAAAATTCGGTCAACTTTTGGACCTGATCTTTCTCTCTTCCTAATTCATTTTATTTTCTACCCTTCTTAGCTTATCTGTTTTATGAAGGGTAAAGATTTTTTAGGAAAAGGCCAACATGTATCACGTCGACGATTTCAACGGTTTATAAAGTCTCCAGTTGGTAATTTTGAAATGGTTGTACCAACTCAAACGAATTTTGTTTTTTTGCAAGTAGGCCCAATTACTGGACACTGTAGAAACTTGATCTTGAAATCGAGATTCTAAAGTTCGGGGGCTTGGTTAAGTGGGGGAAGGTGTTAGGCACCCACCAACTCCCGTAAAACACAGTATCACATCTTTTCAATATTTCCCTTTTATATCGCAATGTGTGTATGCTGGAAGTAATTGATCCTACGTTTGATTTTGAAAGTATTGTCGTGCTTTGTTGAACCTATATATGAAGGATTTGATTTGATTTGCAAAAGTCCTTTTTAGATAAGATATGAAAATGATGTTCTGAAAGGTTTTCAAACCCTTACGCTCACGTAGGAATTAAAGCATATCGATACTTCCATTTTTATTCTTTTTAGCCTTTGACTCGATTTGGATGGTGATTGTTAAGTTGCAAAGCATCCTCAACCACAAAATATATACAAGTGTCGGTCTTCTCATGGGCATGACAGCCATCGGAGTGCCTCTGGCATGGCAAACCATATTTCATTATGTTTGAGACCTTAAATCTGGATAACCGTTTTAAGGTCTTTTGGATGTACATTTTTACAGAAAAACTGGCAGGGTACATTTGTAATGTGGAGTTTTTCCATCGTGGGAATTAGATTCTAATCAGTTTTATCATGAGTCCCACGATTCCTAGGCTCACAGAAAAAGGCCAAGAAAACCTACACAACACAAATAATCACAACAAATGTATATATACATCTAGGCGTCGCAAAACAAAGGATTCATCAGTCAAATCATTGCATGCGTGTAGCCAAAGGTTCTCGTTCCCAATAGATAGGGATCTAAGGGTCACGCGGCTCCTTTAATATTTAGCAAAATTAAAAAGAAAACTAGATTTAAATAAATCTTAGCCATTCTAGCTTTCCGGTTCTGATTGGACCTATTTTGAACCGTTTGAAAGGTAGAAATGGCTAGATTTAAATAAATCTAATACTCCAATTTTATATTAAAATAAATTCATATCAAATGAATAATTAAAATAGATATTTAATCACAATGAATAAATAAACATATATATAATTATATATATATACGAAAGCTGTAAAGGGTGACGGATTTCCAATCCCAGGCCCGGACAGAAATGTAAATATATATATATATATATATATATATATATATATATATATAAAAGTTGTAAAAGAGCCACGGAGTAATCCAAGCTTGACAGAAAAGTAAATATATATATATATATATTTATTTATTTATTTATAAAAGCTGTAAAAGAGCCACGGAGTAATCCAGGCTTGACAGAAAAGTAAATATATATATATATATAAGCGGTAAATAGACAAATTTCTCCAGGCTCAACTGAATGTATATATATATATATATATATATATATATATATATATATCAATGCTGTAAAGAGCCACGAAATAATCCAGGCTCGACAGAATGTAAATATACATATATTTATAAAAGCGGTAAAAAGGTCACGGGTTTCCAATCCAGGCCAAACTGAAATATAAATGTTAGTATATACAGCTAGTATATATATGTATTAAAGCAATAAAGGCCACGAATTAACAATCTAGGCCAAATGAATTCAGAAAAATTTATATATATATATATATATATATAGTTATATATATAAAAGCAGTAACTGCCACGAATTTGCAATCCGGGCTTGACAGAATTGAAAATTAGTATATATATATATATATATATAGTCAGGTATATATATACTTACAATGGACTGCTTCACGGGCTTGGCAAAAAGCCCGTGTAGCAGTCTATTGTAAGTATTTTTACGATCAGAACTCGTTTTCTACTTTATTACGTATATTTGTACGTGCATGTAAAGTTTAATCTTTTGGTTTTGTCCGGAACTTAATTCTGTGGCCGTTTTTGCTTACTTTTTAGTACATTTGAGTATATATATACGTTTTTTTTTTGCATTTGCACAGCCACGGATCGACGATTCAGGCTGTACAAATGCAAAAAAATGTATATATATACTAAAATATACTAAAAAGTAAGCAAAAAAGGCCACGGAATTAAGTTCTGGGCAAAACCAAAAGATGAAACTTTATGTGCAAGTACAAATATACGTAATAAAGTAGAAAATGAGTTCTGAACATAAAAATACTTATAATGGACTGCTACACGGGCTTTTTGCCACTTAATAGGCTTCATATGGACGTTTCCACAGGTTAATTTTTGATATGTGGTAGAATATATGTATACAAACGTATTGGATTAATAAAATCTAAGTTTGGAGTACTAGAAGTCGGGCTAAGGGACGAAATAGGCGGAGTTTCAGAGCGTTTTCCTATTTTTTGTTCTTTTTTTTTGGCAAAAGGGGGGTCTTATATTTAAAGACCCGATGGTTGCAGGTGTAACTACGGTAGCTGCGGGTCTACCTGTGGTTCCCCAAGTGGGGCCCACTCCCGTGGGTCCTGTCGTCTCGAAGTACGTGCACTCCGAGCAACGCGATGTTAGGTTCGAATCTTCATAACTTTTGAATAGAGCGTCTGTTTGAGGCGTGCTATACCTTTTCGGAAAGCCCTTTTCGAGAGCGTCACAATGACATGGGGCTTAACCTTTTCCGAATCCAGGAAGATGGGTTTATAATCGGATCTTTATTTTTTCACAGTTTGTCTATTGAGCTGTATTGTGCTGTTTTCACTCGGGATCAATGTTATGGCTCTTTCTGACCTTTATTGCATCAATTTAGCTTGATTTTGACAGAATTGGTTTTAAGTTGGTAAAATGACCTTTATTGCATCAATTTAGCTTGATTTTCTGTACCTCTTGGGTTATGACCGGGGCTTGACTTAACATCCCGGTGTTGTCGTCGGGGTTGAATTGGATCTCCCAGTGTTGTCGCTGAGGTTCTTGTACCTCCCGTGTTGTGACCGAGGCTTGACTTGACATCCCGGTGTTGTCGTCGGGGTTGAGTTGTATCTCCCGGTGTTGTCGCCGGGGTTCCTGTACCACCCAGGTTGTGATCGGGGCTTGACTTGACATCCCAGTGTTGTCGCCGGGGTTGAGTTTGATCTCTCGGTGTTGTCGTCGGGTTTCTATCTTTGGTTTGAAATTTCAGGATTGTCTTCGGAAGGTAAAAGACGATTTTACCCTCCTACAGGGTTAGTAACAGGAATAAAAAATTTTGGGTGTCTACAGTATCGTTTTGATTAGATCCCATCTTTTGTGATTTAAAATTGGATAGTAGCATTTATAGTAATATGCCAGGTATGAAAGTGTCAGACAAAAAGATTTGGTATATGAATATAAATGTAGTATTATGTTATGTGTTTTGAGAATTAAGATAGTAGATTGTCTATCTGATAATATGTGACTTAAGCAAAATGAATTGGTGAATTCAGCAAACTAAACTGCTTAATTCAACAAACTGAATTGGTAATTTAGCAAACTAAATCCATTAATCCGGTAAGCTGAATTCAAAAAGTCCAGTGAACTAAAATTGTCACATCATGAATATGTGATTGTTTGAGTTTCAATTATATGCTAAACACTAATACGATATGTCATATAATAAAACCATAGTAATGCATTAATGTTTTGCTTAATCAGATAATGCCGCCAAGAAGAGAGACAAAAAATCGAAGGATATATGAGTACGTTAACATTGGAGGAGGTCAAGAAGCAAACCCGATGCAAGATTTTGTTGACATATTAACTCAAGCGATACAGAACAGAGCACCAGCAACAAGGAATCGTCTAGCTAATAGGTTAGCAAACTTTAAAGACTTTAAGGCAGTGGGACTGCCAGAATTCAAAGGAACCATTGACCCTATTGAAGCCCAAATGGGTGAAGGAGATTTAGAAAGCATTTGTTATTGCAAGAGTTGTAGAGGAACAAAAGACAACTTTTGCCACTTATTTAATGAAGGGTTTTTGGTGGGAAGTAAACTAGAATATAGCCGGAACAGGAGTTGTGACATGGGAAAGGTTTAAAACCGTCTTTTTCAAAAAAAAAATCTCGGGAAGTATGCAAGCAAGAATGGAGGTTAAATTTGTAGAGTTAAAATAGGAGAATATATTGGTATGAGAATACGCTGCCAAATTTAATGAGTTAGCCAGATTTGCTCCACATCAGGTGGACACTGAGGTAAGGAAGACAATGAAATTTGAGAATGGGTTAAAGCCGTGGATTTACAGCAAGGTAGTAGTATTGCAAATAACTTCATTTTCAACTCTGTTGGAGAAAGTTCTCATTTGAGAATGTGGGAGTGATGCAGTTTCAAAGTACAATCGAGAAAATAATAAAAAGAAGGTCAAAGGAGGAAATCCGAATGCCAGCAGTGGTGGTAGTAACAGTAAGAAATGCAAGTGGAACAACAGTGGCAACAATTCTGAAAGTCAACAAGAAGTGTAAAACAGAAGAAGCAAACGTGTGGAAATTATGGAAAGAGTCACTCGGGAGAGTGTATGAAGGGAAAGAGTGTATGTTACAACTGTGGGCAAGAAGGATATATTTCACTAAATTATTCTAAGCCAAAGAAAGGAGGTTACTTTTCATGTGGAGGAACAGGACATCGATTCAAAGATCATCCATTAAAGAAGAACACTGATGGAGGAAGCGGCATTAGGGGCAATAACACTAAGTTAACCATAAGAGGATCAGCTCAGCCCTGCAAGCCGACAGCTAGAACCTTCAACATGATTGTGCAAGATGAAGTGGCATCCATAGAGGTGGTGTCAGATATAATTTTGATCAATAATATAAATGCATATGTGTTATTTGATTCGGGAGCTACCTGTTCTTTTATATCTAAATTTACCTCGTGGGAAGTTAGAAAACCCAATGAATATAGAGGTTGCAAACAAAGAAGTGATCCCTGTAGAAATTATTCATAGAAACTGTTGTGTGGAAATAAGGGGTCATACGTTAAGCGTGAATTTATTTCCGATACGCTTAGGATAATTTGATGTGATACTAGGAATGGATTGGTTGTTTAACCATGAGGTAGTTATTGATTGTCAGAAGAAAAGCATACGCCTTAAGACACCGAAGAAGTCTAAGGTTGTATTTTATGGTAGCAAGTAGCCAATACAAATGAGTTGTCTGACGATGATGCAGGCCAGGAAGATGTTAAAGAAGGGATGTGAAGGTTATTTGGCTCATGTAGTGGATACACAGATGGTGAATTTGGACATGGGGAAGATACATATAGTTAATGAGTTTGGGGATGTCTTTCCAGAGGAATCTCCAGGACTTCCACCAGACAAAGAAATAGAGTTTGTGATTAATTTAGTACCGGGAACAACGCCGATATCGAAGGCACCCTATAGGATGGCTCCGGTAGAAATGAAAGCGTTAATGGTCCAACTGTAGGGTTTGTTGGACAAAAAGTACATCCAGCGTAGTATATCTCCGTGGGGAGCACCGATGTTGTTTGTAAAGAAAAAGGATGGATTAATGAGGTTGTGTATGGATTATAGAGAATTGAATAAGGTGACGATCAAGAACAAGTATCCGTTATCGAGAATAGATTACCTATTTAATCAACCTAAAGGAGCAAGATGCTTTTCGAAGATTGATTTAAGGACTGGTTATCATCAGTTGAAGGTGAGGACGAAGGATGTACCAAAGACAGCATTTAGGATTCGTTATGGCCATTATAAGTTCTTAGTGATGTCGTTTGGATTGACGAATGCGCCAGCTGCATTTATGGACTTGATGGACAGAGTGTTCAAGTAATACTTGGACAAGTTCGTGGTCGTGTTCATTGATGACATATTGGTGTATTTGAAGATGGAGGAGGAGCATGTCGAACACTTGAGAATTGTTTGAGATATTAAGGAAGGAGAAGCTATATGCAAAATTTTCAAATTGTGAATTCTTGTTGCTATTTGCCTAAAAATGTACTAGCAAAACACGCAAGTATATGCGATCGAATAGCAGTAAAGTAGCAAATAGAGTATCGTATCCCACAAAGAATTGTATAAAATAACTATCACCTACTAACTTTATATCAAACCAATTTTATTAAACAAATCGATAATTTTTGTGAATTTATGATAAACTATATGAATTAACTAATTAAACTCAACTACCAAGAATTAGTTTCAGATTAAAAAGGCTTAGGATCGCAACTTCCCTTGATAATTCACTTTAAGGTCAATATTTCATGTCGAATTAAATCAGTTAACATGGATTTTTGATCAAGAACTCACGAGTATCTATAAGTATCTTTCAATGAACCTATTGACATATTCCCTTAATTCCAATAAAAATTAGAATTAGTAGAAACACTCTAGTTAATCAATTTACTATATTTCTATGCAAATTAAAATTAACAAGAATTTGTAGCTCAAGTTCTCAATTAGATCACATAAGGCATATAGGTATATCTCTATCCTATATACAAATTACAAGTTCCAACATTTGCAGAAATTATAATCTTATGCTATTACCTCCAGATCTTAACCAATCTTCCATTTATCAATTTCATATGAGTTCATCTCACTAATTAGTGGGCAAGAAATTAAATAATTATACTCAAGATATAATAGACACCCCAGTAGTAACCAATAATAATCAACATATAATATATTAATCAAAACTATTCATCAAGTTCCATTGCAATCCTAAATAGAAGTTTAGTTCATAAAGAATAAGGAAAACATCATCCGAATAAATAATCTAAACATCCCAGATAATTACAAAGTCTAAGAATTTAGAGAAGAGTAGAAGAAACTTATCAGATTGCTCATAATTCTCCTTTTGATCTTTGGCCTTAGAAATCTCCTTTGTGTTTCCTTTAATGTTCTCTCTGAAAATTGTCTTTCAAAATTCCATGATACGTCTTTTCTGAAGTCTCCTCCTATTTGTATTGGACCCCACTCTCATCAACATTCCTTTTTGGCTTAGAATTCTTCCTAGCAACAAAATTCTGAGTCTGGTCGTGCCCAAGTACCTAAGCCCTTGAAATCAGAGTGTACTAGCAAGGTTGGGTGCCTAGGCCCTTGAATTTGTACTGATTCAAGCGCCTAGGCTCTTGACTAAGACCCCATATTTACAAAAATGTCATTCTAATGATTTTTAATGAATTTTAATTCTTTTCTCCTCCAAAATGGCCAATTTGACCCTCCAGCTCCATCGTACAAGAAATAAACACAAAAACAAATAAAATGATACTAAAAATACTTAAGGATATCAATAATTAAGTTTAATAAAACTGAATTCGTAGGTATGAAACCCACTCATCAAATACCCCTAAACTTAATCAATTGCTTGTCCCCAATCAATGCACTAGTGCAGATGCAACCTATATATATGTCTATAATTCCAGCCATCAGTCAGTATGAAATCAAGCAAATATACCTCAGAGGTATCAACAATAAATTCAAACAATACATCCAAACAAGACAATTTAATAACTCGTACCAATTCGTAAACCAAAGCCTGTTATTACTGATGTAGTGTGTGTGTGTGCTTAGCAACCATTAAAATCAACTACAGTTCAAATACATTGCATAATATGCTTCTTAGAGGGAAAAACACTATCGATGCCGGGAAAAAAATATTGATGGTGTATGATCGTCTTTCCTAAGTTTGTGTTGTTTGTTTTACCCTTCCATATTTGTTATGTCTATAGATTCTATTAAAGGGTGAGGTTTTAGGAAAGATATACCGACATAAGTGACGACGACTTTGAAAAGATTGATTTTATTATTTAATTTTGATGATTGGACCGAATGAGATAGAGCCGCCAGTTGGTATTGTTTAAATGGATGTACCAACTCATCCGATTTTGAAGGTTTTCGCAATGTGGTCCAATATGTGACTCCGTAAGATTGGTCTAAAACCCGAGATTCATGGAATTCGGGGGCTAGGTTAAGTGGGGGGAAGGTGTTAGGCACCCTCCGACTCTCGTGAAAATACGGTACCGCATCTTATTGATTTTCTATGCATAAAAGTGTGTGTGTATGTGTATATGTATGTGTGTTTTAAAGTTTATTGTAAGCCTCCTTGTGAGTTATTTTGGAAGTAGTGTCGTTCCTCTTTTGCACCTATGTACAAAGGGTTTGTTTTAGCAAAAGTTCATTTTTAGACAAACTATACATTTCATATGATATTTTGGGAAAAACACAAGGTTTTCAAATCCTTCACCCGAATAGTAATCGAGGACCTTTGGTACTTCCATTATTATTTTTTAAGCATACGTAATTATTACGAAAGTAGTGTTGTACCTCTTTAACCATATGCGCAAAGGATTTGATTTATACAAAAGTTCATTTTTTAGAACACAATATATATATCAATGATGTTTTGAAAATAAAGTTTTTAAATCCTTCATCAAATAGGAATCGAGGTCTTTTGATACTTCCATTTATGATCTAATGTCTGTCCCCCAAATCGTTTTAGGATTATTATGAAAGCTCTTTGCCATTTTTGATTTGGAAATCGTTTTTTAGTGAAAATGCATGCTAGAAAGCGCCAAAAAGGGTCGGATCATCATCGGGCATATAAGCCGTCTCGATGAATCTAAGCACTCATAATTAAAGTTTTCGTTATCACGCGATCTTGAATCTGTCTTCTCGGGACTAACCCCTCAATTTTGTCTTCAAGATCCAAACATTACATATACAATGATTTTTGCGTTATTTAAACATTACATCACAAAATCAGTCCATCGCGAAAATCAAGTCGGGATCCAATTATGGGATCTCGACACCGGGATTCCTAGGCTCACATTACTATGCTCAAATATATATGTACAATGTCCTACACTTGATATTAGATGATTTCATCAGTTGAAATCACCATTTCAAGCCATTTTGGATCCCTTCCGCCTCTAGATATAGATCTGGGGCTATACGGGGGTAACCAGGATCGATTAAAAGCAGTAAATACGTAGATCTACCACAGATCTAAGCCTATCTAGCATACGGGTTAAAGCTTCATGCTTAATAACCATTCAAAAGGCTAGATCCGGCTTAGATCTAGTTAGATATGGCTTAGATCTAGTTAGATCTACCCTCTTGACTTGATTTACAACCAAATGTGCTCAATATAACTTGTAGAAACTCAATATCTACCAACTACTACACAATATACTTAAAAAAACAAATTTAACTAGATTTAAATCATGTATAACATCAATCTAGTACATTAAACAAATTTTATAAAGAAAGTGGCTAAAAAGAGCGGTTTTTCAGCTTGGGGGACTTTGGAACAAGCATTTTATCACTCGAGATCAACTAAGAACACCCTTGAGACTCAAAGTATGTGTTAAACAAGATTAAACAACTCAAAATGTGTGTAAAATGATCAAACCCGATGGTTTCTCTCTCTAAAAACTATTTCTCTCTCTAAATCTCGTCTTTTTTTTATTAAAAAGCTGATATTGCTGACTTAATCTATCGGAGCCAACCGCATACATACATGCTGTGACACCCCCAAATCCAGGTACTTCGTTTCCATAAAATTTGGTGCTCACTATCTAAATAAAATACAACTATTGCCCAATAATAAAGAATTGCAAAAATAAATTACAACCTTTATAAATACTTAAAATCTTCCTTATCAAAAGGATTACAACTTCTCTAAAAATATTCAAGGGTTTTATCTAACCTTAACATAAATAATAAATGCGGAATTAAATTATTATAACATAAAGTCTTATCACAATTCATATTCAAATAAAACAAGTCTTCACTTGTTCATCTTGCCTTTTCCCTTACTCGTTGACGGTACATCAACGTTCTCGACTTTAGCTGCAATGGTTATTTAAATTGCAAGAGTGAGCAAACAAAAGCTCACTTGGAATAAAGATAATAATAATAACGACATCAACTGAATAACTTCAAGAGATTTGAAGAACTTTTCTTTCATCAACAATAAATAATTGAAATATAATTCTTTCATCAATATTTTAAATTTCGAATATTGAAATCATCTGAGGGTCATAATACCTTGAACTTTGTCCTAGGTTATAAATATTTATATTTAAAACCTTTAACAGTCATTTAGACTATGGACACTCAACTCGTACTTAGGGGGATCAGCCCTTCGTACCATGTATTGTGCACAAATATTTAACGCTTTCGCGTAGTAACCTCCCCTAATAAATAGGGTTGTTCATCTCAGTATTTGATACGAGTCAGTATTTTTACAAATTTTAACAAAACACGACCTATATGCACTATATAAACAACACAATATTGGGAGCTGTCGTTTACACTCCTAAATTAACCTCACTTTTACTTCACAAATTTAAATAATTAGCACAGTAGTAAGCAAGGATCGATCCCACAGAGAGTGATTTATTTTATATTTATCCTATGATTTCTAATAAAAAGGGGGTTTTGAATTGATTAAACTAAATTATCAAGAATAAAGTAATAAGAATTAAAAATTAATAAAAAGCTTCAGTTCTTCAGTTCAGTATCACCTTTTCATAATTATGGAGTAATCAAGTTTAACATTATTTATCCTTCAATGAAATTAATAGCCCTAGGTAACAACAAGCTCTGCTACCCGAAACTCCCCTTAGATTGTCACTCAATGAAACAAGCTCTTCACAAGATTCTAACCATTATATAACCTAGAACAAGCTCTCTAGATTTAATATAACAGCAGCATTAAGAACTAGGGAATTAGACTATTCCAAGCAACAAACACATAAGCTCGGATTGTTTAACTTGCCTTCTGATAATCATAGCAATACTCAAAAGCTTGTCCACAATCAGGTATTACTAATTACTACTTGTGATGAAGACAGATATCAATTACACGTAATACCAATCTTAATCTAGCAGATGATATCAATTCACTAATTTAATCCTGCAGAATCACGTTAGTAAATTGAATAGCATACAAGAGATTGAATTAGATTATCAGAATAAATCTCATGTAAGAAGGAATAAATAAAATAAACTTGATCAAACCGTTAATTATGAATAAGGTTCAACATCCCTTCCGAACTGAATTGAAAGAATTAGTTCATAACTCTAAATAAACC
This sequence comes from Panax stipuleanatus, assembly GCA_020205555.1. NCBI lineage: Eukaryota > Viridiplantae > Streptophyta > Magnoliopsida > Apiales > Araliaceae > Panax > Panax stipuleanatus. The sequence goes on from CM035115.1 coordinate 95,289,201, forward strand.
TAGATCTAATTTGAAAGAAAAATAAGAAGATCCCCAATACAAAAGAATATGGATCCCCTTTATATAACATTCATATTGTAGCCCACTCCTTTTCGTAAAAGGAAAATAATATATTGACTGGCTCCCAAACAATCCTAATTGCAAACAAAAATTAGTAGTTGACTGGTCAACGCAGCGCGGTCCGCGCCCCTATAGGCGCTTTCAGCGCCCAGTATGCAGTGTATTTAAAAAGGATGGTCGAACATCATCTTCCTTTTCTATTCGTAATAGCAGCATGAATTTTCTTAAGCTACTCTAATTCCTTTCATGTAACCGTGGGCCCATGTCACATTAACGTGCAAGCTAAACCGTGGCCCACATGGCCTCCTTCCTAAGCTGCTTTGACAAATCCGTAAACTACTAGGAGTTGTGAGCTACTTGTCTCCTTCCCAAGCTGCTGATCCATTAAATCTGTGACATGCTAAGATTAGTATAGGAATTCGTAAGCTGCTCTAATATCCCTTTTTCCATTACATGGCACGTGGCCCACTTTTGTTAATATATGACATACTAATTGCATGCAAGGCTGAACCGTGGGCCCCTTTGCATTAAATCCCATTCTTTATGTAAGTTGACTTTATAAATACTTGTTTTCGGAATTGCAAGTATGCTAGCACGTGGCCCACTTTGGTTGGCTTAGGAAATTATTTTGTTTAAATCTTCTTTGCATGCTTCTACCAATTCGTGACCCATTCCTTAAGCTGCTAAACTTGGAATTGGAATGCATGTGCATGGCAACTTGATGAGTTGACTGAACTGTGGCCCACACATGTAATACCCAATTCGTGGGCTGCCTTCTTTTGATGCAAGGTCGTGGCATGTGTAGCATTCCTTGTAATTGAATAAACCAAACAAGCTGCTGCCGTGGCCCATTCATGTTGCTGACCAAATGAATTGAAAAGAACTTTGTTGCCGAATTGGGTCAGCCCAACTGATCCAAATTAAACTCTAATTCGTCCCGTTTCAATATACTAGCTCCACATAATCCTGAAATCAATAAACACAGTAATAAGCTCATATCCACATTAAACATGTAATAAAACTAAATATAAAGGAATAATAATTATCGAATATTATGTACTTATCAAATATGCAAAATGAAATGAACTACCCTATATGCAAAATAAAGCACACGACCTATATGCACTATATAAACAAACACAATATGCAAAATGAAATGAACTACCCTATATGCAAAATAAAGCCAATACCCCCAAACTTAAACTATTCAATGTCCTTATTGAAGGTAAAGGTAAAAAGAAACTCCCCTATTCGGCTTCGTTGTCTCCCTCATCCTCATTGTCCTCCTCAGGTGGTTTGCGCTCCTGAACTGGGCGGGAGGACTCAGAATGCTATGGAAGAGATGGGGGATTGCATGAAGGAACTTTGAGGGATTGGGATAAGAGGGACTGAGGCTTGGGTGCTGGTGATAATTGATATGAATTGGTGCCCCCCAAAATCTGCAAGTCAGGCCCAGTCTGCATGTGGCGCGGCCGCGCGTGGTAATTCCTTAGATTGGGCGCGGCCGTGCGGACCATCAGATTTTGTTGCTGTAGATTTTTGGCATGAACTGAGGTTGGCTTTTGCTTTTCATTCATTTCGAGCAGCCTTTGACCTAAAATACGCAGACAATACTTATTAAGCCCTCTTAGACTAACAAAAGTATATAAAATCTATTTACATCAAGAGAATGAACATGGAAAGATATATGCATTTATATTCCCAAAAATTCTCTAAAGGCGTATATGCAATGCAAATGCATCAAAAGTATGCTATAAGCTCTGTAATCCCAAAAATATACGCATTCATGCCTAAGTTCAAAAATGTAGGCAATGAATCCTAATTCCTACAGTATGCAAAAATTCAAACTAAATATTAACTAATAAGAATTAAACGAGGGGGAGGGAAATGTGATAGAAAGCATGTAAATGGAGAATTAAACAAAGAGATAGAGAGAGGGATGATGGGAAGTAGGTAATGGAGAATTAAACAAAGAGAGAGAAAAATGATGGGGTGCCTCCCATCTAGCGCTTGATTTATAGTCCTCTAGCTCGACTGTGTCTGCCCACTGCTACCCAACTCCCCGACGATACTGGAGAACCCCTCCATCCATCAGAATAGCTGTGTGACTTTGGCGGCTTCCCAGTAGGAGCGAATGTAGATTTAAACTACCTAGCATTGGATAAGTAAAAGAATTCCCAGTCCTGAAGGTTGGGGAGCTAGGCACGAGTTCCGTTGTGTAGGTGAAATGATCGGGGCATGGAGGTATAGACCACACAACGAACTCTTCTTCTATTCTCTTCTCTTCTGACCACCATGGTTTGAAGTTCACGGACTCTCTCATGTCATCAAGATCCGTATCTGTAATGTGGCTTCCAAGGGGGCAAGGGTGTGCGAACTTGACTGAAGTCTCAAACTTTGGTGGAGGAGGCTCTTGGGGTATTATCACTGTTGGTTCACATTCATACTCTACAGCCCTAATTGGCTCCTCGATATCCATTACCTTTCGCTCGTCCAGTTCTAAGTGCACCTGAGGCTCTTCATCAGTACTTGCATCCATCTCATAGCACCAATCTTTTTGAGGGTCATAACTCACGGCTTCAGTCATTAGAGGCACAAAATCTTGCACTGTTGTCTCTTGTTCATATACCTCCTCCTTCCTTAATGCCGTGCTAATCTGCTCCACCCAAATCTGAAGATCCTCAATCGATTGCTCTTTCTCAATCAAGGTCTCCTCTATCGATGCTATGGAATTCCCCCACATAATTTCCAATCCTTCCTTTTCTGTTTCAACCTCGGGCTCCATGTACTGATGCTCATTGGTAGAAGCATAGTTGATTGGGGCCATCTGATATTGAAAATTTTAGTTTGATGGTTCTTGGCTCCCAAACCACTCCTCTTGGTTTTCTGAGCATATATACATGAACTCCATTGAAGACTGTTCTCCTTGTAAACACGGGGATTGATATGGGGGTTCTGGTGCATAAGTTGGACTTGGCTCATAGTGTTCTTGATAGCTCGCAGTATTGGTCAGAATCCCCTTTTCTTCTTCTATCATTAAGGCCTTGCTAATTTGCTCTGCCCAGTTCTGGATAATCTTGACTGAATTTTGTTGCTCAATCAATATGTCCTTCAGTGATATGCCACCTCCTTCCTCTAAGCTTGCATTTTCTGTGTCACCATCAAAATTGTATTGAGGCCCATAAACTGGAGTCTGGAAAGTGCATTATGGGGCGTAAACGGGATTTGGATCCCAATATTAGTCTTGATAATAGTCTGATGAAGGGTCTGGGTGATACCCCCAATTTTGCTGATAGACGGGATAAGGTTCACTGTGGGAGTACTCACCCCCATACTGCGCCTGTCCATAATTGATAGGCTCCTGATGGCTCGTGTAGCTCCCAGCACCATAGCCATAAGTAACTGCCAGTTCTTGACTCTGTTGGGCTGAAATAGTATCCAACTTCCTCGAGAGACCCTCTAGTTGTGCTGAAAGTGAAGTAATTGGGTCGCTGCCATCATTCCCTACTTCCCTTGGTTGTTCTTGCCTTGTGTAGTTCCATGGATAGAAATTTAAGTCCATTGTACCTGAGAATAGAATACAGGAAGAGAATTAAGCAAAATAAAAGAAATGTTTAAATTAAGACTAATTTGATTGAAACTAATGTTGGCAAACAGTTATCGAATTAAATCCCCGGCAACGGCGCCAAAAACTTGTTGGTCCGATTAGATGACACAATTAACGCGCAAGTATACGCTGCCAACGAGTAATAAAGAGTAAGTAAAGATCGTTCCCACAGAGAATTAACGGATAATAGGTCACCAAAGCACTAGCTCATAATCATCTCAATCTTATTTAAATAGGCGAGAAGGAGAATGAATTATTAAAGCTAAGTTAAACTAGGCTAGAATTAAAACATGCAACAACTAATCCTAGGGTAAATTCAGATAATGAAGGCATGGGATTACAATTTCTGCCAACACTTCGTTCGAATCTCTTAACTCTCTCACTTAGAATAATAAGCACCTAGAATTGACAACCGAGAAATCACGATTACATAATAGCCTCTTTCGATGGACAACTATGAATCTTCCTAATGCGGCATGTAGGTATATGTCTATCCTACACACTATCAAGCAACTAATATCCAGAATAATTAACAAGACACATGTCACGGGAAATCTCGTTAACTACTCTATCAATTACCAACTTTCGCATAGGAAGTCATTACGATTAGATTCTGAAATGGTTGCATACGGCATTTAGGTATATTTCTATCCTAAACACTAAAAAAATATCAACTCTTTAGGACAATGAATGAGACACACGTCACATAATCTCATAGATTACCCGCAAGAATCTCTAACTTTCACATGATATCATAACTAGGTCTAAACCTATAATCCATTTGTCAAGTTCATACAGGTTCATAAGAAATCAATCTAAAAGCACAAGTTATGATAACCAATTCATAATAATAGCAAAGAGTGAGCAATCAATACAAACTATGTGTTGGGTTCCATTGAAACCCCAAAATATAAACTAAGTCATAAATAACTTGAATATATTATCCACAAGTTAGATAAACATCATCTGAATACAATTTAATACAAGGAGAGTAAGAGATAGAGAAATGCAAATCTTGTGTCTTCTCCAAGCTTGGATCTTGATGCTATTACTTGCTTCAATCTTCACACACTAACAAAACCCTAGAATCTAACTAACTAACACTAAACTAGCACTAATCTACTCTCTAATCTACTCCTAATCTAGACTAAACAAGATGTAAAGGAAGAAAAGAGAGGGACTAGGGCTTAGGGCCAATATATGATGATTTTCTTGCCAAAACCAAACCCCCTTGTATCCCAATCTCTAGCCAAGCCCGTTCAATTGAAAATTCAAAGTTTTATCTGCTGGGGACTGGCGCGGCCGCGCCCAAAATGCACTAGAAATCCGCGCGCCCGAGCCAAGAATTTTCTGCTGCAGTGCCCTCTGGTAAAACGGCCATAACTTTTGATCCGGGAGGAGTTACGAGGCTTGCCACCTGTCAAATCGAAGCTATCGAAGAGAACTACAACTTTCATTCTTTGAGCATTGAGAAATAATGGATGGATGAAGGCTGAAATTGAGCTCCAAGTAACAGCTGTGCATGAAAACTCAACCGTAAAGTTTAACGTCCGTTGGTATACGGAGCATAACTCTCGCCTCCAAACTCCGATTGGGATGATTCAAGATGTTTCGGAAAGCTTATAAGATGCTCTACAATATGACTCAAGTTCCAATCCAAGAACATGAAATGAAAATAAAACCCCCAAACGATGTCCGGATTGCATTTCCTTCCCGTTGTCATGCCATCATTCCATTCTTGCTCCTTTTGGCCTCATTGCTTCATTACAAACCATTGCTCCTTTGCCATGCCATCGTGCCTTTCTTATTCTTTAAGCCACTTTCTGTGCTTTGCCCCATTTAGGCCATATTTGGTCCTTTAACACTCAAATTGCACTCGGAGAATTCCTAAACATGAAAATTGCAAAACACATGAAAGACATATTAAAAGCACAGGATTACTTGAGATTAAGCAACGAAACAAGCTGGTTACTATCCGAATAAGTGGTTATAAAACCATTTATCATTGATGTACCCAAGGAGGCCCCGATCCAGAAGATGATACAGGAAATCATAGACCTCCGGGAGGACAGAGACACGGGAGACATTAGGAAGAAAGTCAGACAGATGGAGGACGCTATCCGGTTTATGAAAGGGACAGGATCCCACGGGAGCGTGAATTACTCAGATCTGTGTATTTTCCCAAAGGCGCGATACCAGGAAAAGTTTTAAGTCCCCGAGTTTGAAAAATATAACGGGCTGGGAGATCCATACACTCACTTAAAAGTCTACATAGGTGAACTTGGAACTTATGCCGAGGATGAGAACCTCCGGATGCAACTATTTTAGAAGAGCCTTACCAGTGAAGCCCGAACGTGGTACGCACGGATAGACAATTCAAAAGTCAGAGGTTGGGAAGATTTGACCCATGCTTTCCTTAACCAATACAATTTCCAATCCCAGATGGCACCTGATTGCTATCTGGTTAGCAAAGTCAAAAAGTTGGGAAATGAATCGTTCAAAGAATACGCGCAGTGGTGGAGGCGAATGGCGGCCCAAGTCAACCCACCAATGGATGAGGGTGAGATGGTGACAACCTTCATTGATATACAAGAAGCCCCTTTCTATTAGAGAGTTCTCGTCGGGTTAGGAAAATCCTTCTCCGAAATGATTAAACATGGGGAAATGGCAGAAATGGATTTGAAGTCTAGAAAAATCAAAGACCTCACTGCTTTGGAAGCCGTCACCGAGCACATACAGTCGGGAAATTATGCCAGCGCTCCCAAAAGAGGATCGAAGAGGAACGAAGAAGATGTCTCTTTAATATTGCAGGGACAATCTGCCAGCAAGAGCCCTAACTCGCCTATCCAGAGGCAGAACCCTCATCCAGCGAATTTTCAAAATCCTACAGTAGTAAAAGTTGGGGAAAACAAGCGAAGAAAGATATTCACTCCTTTGGGAGACTCCTTAGAGGACATATTAGCCCTACTGATCGCCCAAAAGAAGATCGTTGAGCTTGCTCCACCTTCCGATCCAAATAGAAGGCAATTTGATTCCAGCAAGAAATGCACCTACCATTCTAACTTGCCTGGGCATGATACTCAGGAGTGTTGGACTCTGAAGCATAAAATTTAAAACTTAATTTACAGTGGGGAGATTATAGTCAAAGTGCCCGAGCAGCTGAATGTCAACAACAACCCTCTGCCTCAGCATACGGAGGAAGGAGTCAATATGATCAGTGCCGGAAGCAAGGAAAATCGTAAGTACCTGAGGAAGATGGGAGAGTTACCCTCTGCACATCACCCTACAATTTGGGGATACCCTGAAGAATAGTATAGGGTAGAGCAAGACTTGGCTTCAATCAAGGCGCAAGTGGATCAGCTGGCTGAATTGGTTGTATACCAACACCAGTTAACCCGACAGCTAATAGACCAGGTCCTACCAAGGCCAACCGACCCCGTATCCGTCCAAGATGGTTCAACCTCCAGAAGGGATCTAATTCGCTTCCAAGAGCAGAACAATTGGACCGAAAAGATGGCCCGAGAAGCTAGACTGCAGAACCGGCGAGATTTTGCTGCCAAACGAAAATTCGCCCAGTTAAGGAAGTCCAGGGAGGAGATTCTCTACAACTTGATCGAGGAGGGGAAGATTAAAATTTTTTTGCCACACCCAGATACGAGATCGAAGGGTTTCAATCCTTCCAGATCCTGCCTTTACCATTTAAATGCTCCTGTACATGCCACGGAGGAATGTTGGGCCCTGCAACATCTAATCTAGAACTTGATTGAATCAGGGGAATTGGAATTGATAAACAAAGCTGAGATCTTCTGCGAGGAAAAGATAAACTACCCTCGAGGACCGAGGAATTTAGAGGGTATAATAGCCGTTATCCTTTGCATGGAAGGAACATCCGACGAACCCATAACCATCAAAGGAATATCTGAGCCGAGATACCAGCGCCGAAACCCCTGATGTTGGCTCTGTGGCCACAACTCCCCATTCTTAGCCTGAAGAAGGTACCGTGGAATTACGGAGAAGGTATAAAATTGGCACCTGACTGTACCGCCATCATACCTAAGGAGAATCCATTTTACCTCCTGGAGCATTTAGCAAAATCGACAACCAAGGTATTAATGAAGGTATCTACTGGAAAGATCGTAGATTTCCTCCATAAGATGGGTCATAGCGAAGCAAGGACGGTGAGGCAGTTGGAAGCCGAACCACATCAAATTTCCATCCTGGATTTGGTATTAGATTATGACGACCATCATTAAATCCTGATCCAAGTATTGGAGAAAGCACACTTACCCAAGACTATCGATACTGAGAAATTCCAGCACCTGATCAGCCATGTACTGGACAGTAATGTGATATCCTTCACTGATGATGATATACCAGCCGAAGGAACTGGGCATCACAAACCATTGCATATCGTTGCCATTTCATCAGGATATGTGGTAGGTGGCGTGCTAATCGATGAAGGATCGTCCTTAAACATCTGTCCGCAGCATACTCTGGAAAAAATGAAGATCAACCCAAACCGGATTCGAGAAAGCCATTTCGTGGTGGGAGCTTTCGACGGATCAAGAAGGGATACTGTGGGGGAGATTGAACTTCCTATGGAAATTGGCCCTTTCACTTTCAACATAGCTTTTTAGATCCTAAAGATCATTACCGGGTATAATCTGTTGTTAGGATGACCATTGATCCATATGGCTAGCGCCGTTCCTTCAACTCTTCATCAATAACTGAAATATATCATCAACGACAATCTAGTAACTGTCTGTGCAGAACCTGATTATCCTATTCATGATCTGGGAGATATGCCCCTGATCAGCGTGAATAAAGGTGTCGAGCTCGCCAGTTTTTAGGCCTTCAAAATAAGTAATCCGCGATATAAAGCTGTGGAGGCACCGGTCGTAACTCCCCTGATATCTTCTAAAGTGATGGCAGTTGGCCAAGAGATGCTGTCCCGAGGACATTGACTAGGCCGAGGATTGGGAAAAAATGGCCAAGGAATCAGGAACCCAATCCGTATACCCACGCAGTTGGGAAGGGCTAGACTAGGATATTCTGGTGGATCCAAACACCAAAATCCTCACAAGCACAAACCAGTTACTCAACTGATTCACCTCAAGCCAAACCTCAGTGAAGCAGGTTTTAAAGAACCATTAAAGAAGATCCCCGTCGTTATCTCCAACCTTATGATTCCAAAAGTCAATCAGAGCGGACCTCGGCAGGATGAGAATGAAAAGCCTCTCAAGGATGCGGCTCAGAAGGCCAAGGACTAGAAGTTTCTGGAAGAAATTCAGTTGCAATTCATGAGTAGTTTTTGCCTTTTTGAAGAGGACCTGAAGAAGTCCAACAGGGCAGATCTGTCAAGTGAACAACCTATCCCTCCGATCCTTAATTGGGGAAATGTAAACGTCCCGAACGAGGATCCAGGGACCAGTTCCCAACTAGTTATGGCCATCTTGAAAGATGACAACTCCAGTAGCACGTCTATCTCAGCGATTCCCCAGGATCTCATGACCAGCAATTGGACGATCACCCCACAGATCTTCCAGAAAGGGTAAAAACCAGGAAATGACCGATGACAGGGAGCTCTACCTTTATCTATATTTATGTCTATTTTATTTCATCTGTAGATTGTTATTTCTAGTTGTCATATTAACTGATGAATCTTTTTGTAATTGAAGACTACTTGTATATATTTAGCAATCATGTTTTTGTATCGGGTTTCCAAATTTGCTTATTTTTAGCCATGTCCATGACTTGCCGAATTTGAGTAATGACTACGATTTCGATATAGAATTGGACTTTGACTTGATGGGAATCGATCAAGAGGAAGGGGATGATAACGAGGTGCCCGAGGAAATCAAAGCATAGGTCGAAGATAAACCTAAATCCAACCTCGATCAAACCACCACCATAAATATCAGAACCCCCGATGATCCTAAAGAGATCTAGATAGGGATCAACCTTCCCTCTAACCAAGAAAAAGAACTAATACAACTCTTAACTCAATTGAAGGATGTTTTTGCCTGGTCTTATAAAGACATGATAGGTCTATCCATCGATATCGTTGTCCATCGACTACCAATTAAAGAAGGGTTCAAACCAGTCAAGCAGAAATTAAGACGATTGAAACCAGAATAGATCCTGAATGTCAAAGAAGAAATTATCAAACAGTTCAAAGCGGGAATCATTATGGTGTCAACGTACCCTGAATGGTTGTCCAACGTAGTCCTAGTGCCGAAATCTGGGGGAAAGGTGCCAGTATGCGTAGATTATCGAGATCTCAACAAAGCCAGCCTTCAAGATGACTTCCCAGTGCCGTTCATCCACGTATTAATTGACAACACTGCACAGTTCGAGATGTATTCTTTTACTGATTACTTTGCTTGATATCACCAGATCATGGTTGCTGAAGAAGATAGAGAAAAGACCACCTTCATTACCCCTTGGGGAACCTTTTGTTGTCGAAGACTATCTTTTGGCCTTACTAATGCTGGTGCTACTTATCAAAGGGCCATGATGACCTTATTCCACGACATGATGCACAAATAGATCGAAGTGTATGTGGATGATATCATCGTAAAGTCCCGACAGGCTGATGACCATTGCACCCATCTTCGGAGATTGTTTGAATTACTCCGCAAATTTAATCTAAAGTTAAACACAGCGAAGTGTGCTTTTGGTGTGAAATCCAAAAAACTATTGGGATTTCTCGTGAGCAACCGGGGCATTGAATTGGATCCTGCCAAAATCAAAGCCATCATGGAAATGCCTGAGCCAAAGATCGAGAAGGAAATTCAAGGTTTCATGGGAAGAATAAACTTCATCAGCCGGTTCATAACGCAATTGACAGCAACCTGTGAACTCATTTTCAAACTGTTAAGGAAGAACTCTTTAGGAAAATGGAATGAAGACTGCCGAAAAGCTTTCCACATCATCTAGAAGAGGTTTATTGAAGCACCTATTTTGGTACCCCCAAAGGATGGGATTCCGTTGTTTATATATATCTCAGTCAACTCCAATGCTATGGGTTGCCTAATGGGGCAGAAGGATGACATGGGGAAAGAAAGAGCAATCTATTATCTCACTAAACGCTTCAGCAGCGGAGAACAAAAATATACTCTGATCGAAATAACCTGCTGTGCATTAGCTTGGGCAGCCACGAGGTTACAACATTACCTACACTGCCATACCACTTATCTCATATCGAGGATGGATCCTTTGAAATACATCTTTAGCAAGCTGATTTTGAACTGTCATTTATCCAAGTGGCAGTTAATCCTTCAACAGTTTGACATCATCTATGTCACCTAAAAGTCCATTAAAGGGCAAGGGATTGCAGATCACCTGTCGGCTGCACCAACAGGGGGTTTTAAGCCTTTAGAAACGTATTTCCCGGAGGAGGAAGTGTTGACTGTTTAACTGATCGATAAGGAGGATTAAGGTCAATTCTGGAAATTATATTTTGACGGCGCATTAAACGCTGAAGGTACCGGAGCCGGGGCCGTCCTGGTATCCATCACGGGAGATCAATACCCCGTGGCAACCAAGTTGCATTTCAACAACTCCAATAATATCGTAGAGTATGAAGGGTGCATTGTGGGGTTGAAGCTGGCTCAGTCCATGGGAGTGAAACATTTAGCGGTGTTTAGACATTCAGAGCTAGTCATCAGACAGTCTACCGGGGCATACACCACTAAAGAACTGCATCTACTGCCGTATCATCGACATGTCCTCAGATTGGCAGGGGAATTTGAAGACATTGCCTTCATGCATATCCCTTGGAACTGAAATGATTTTGCTGATGCATTGGCGATATTAGATTCACTGGTGAACCTGTCAGCAAGAAGGGGAATGCCGATCATCACCTTCACTATGCAGAATACACCGTCATATGGAAACAACATATGGGAGATATCAGAAGAAATAGAACCTGCGGGACCACCTTGGTACCACCATATTAAAGAATATCTGTGAGATCAATCAACCCCTGAAGGGATGAGTCAAGCCGCGAAGAAGCGAATATAGAAAATGGACATGAATTTCTACCTAAGTGGAGATGTTCCCTATAAGAGAGACCTAGGTGTAGGCCTTCTGAGATGTCTAGACCGAGATCAAGCCTAGCGACTTATGAATGAAGTACATGGTGGAGTATGCGGAGCACATATGAGTGGACCTCTACTTGCTAAGAAGATTCTGAGGACCGGACACTACTGGATATCACTTAAAGCGGATTGCGATGATCATGTCAAGCGTTGCTATTAATGCCAGATCCACGCCAACATTATTCACGCGCCTCCGAATTAACTACATTTCATGACATCACCATGGCCTTTTTCTATGTGTGGAATGGACGTGATAGGACCAGCTGAGCCTAAAGCTAGTAACGGTCATCGATTCATCTTCACTTTGATTGAGTACTTTACCAAGTGGGTGGAAGCAGTTTCTTTCCCCAAGGTCACTAAGGAGGTCATCGTTGGTTTCATTAGAAATAATGTCATCTGTCGGTATGGACAACCCGAGGTTATCATATCAGATAACGCGAAGAATCTGAATAACGAGATGACGAGGGTACTATACAGTAAGTTAAATATCAAACACCTCAATTCGGTTATTTATCGTCCGAAGATGAATGGTGCGGTGGAAGAGGCTAACAAGAACATCAAGAAGATAATGATGAAGATGTCAGCAAATCACCGGGGATGGCCTGATCTATTGCCGTTAACCTTACTCGCAAACCGGACGTCGACTTGAACCTCTACTGGGGCAACACCTTACTCACTGGTATATGGTATGGAGGCTGTACTTCTTGTCGAAGTGGAGATGGAATCACTAAAAGTGATCCTAGATGCCCAGATAGAAGAAAGCCAATGGATACAAGATCGATGAGATCAATTGTCCCTGATAGATGAGAGGAGAGCTGCTGCTATCTTTCACTGCCAACTCTATCAACAACGAATGTCCCGATCTTATAACAAGAAGGTGCGACCTCGAGAATTCAAAGAGCATGATTTGGTACTAAAGAAGATCATTACGGGCCAAGATGCAGCTAAAGGAAAATTTGCCCCAAATTGGGAAGGACCCTTTCTTGTCAAAGCAATCCTATCAGGTGGAGCTTTGAAATTAGAAGAGATGGACGGCGAGAAATTTTCACAACTGATCAATTCCGACTCGGTGAAACGGTATTATGTTTGAGACCCCTTTCGCTTTCAAACTGGAGTACTATGTCTTGATAAAAAAAGAGAAAAAAAGAAAAAAGAAAAAAGAAAAAAAGAAAAAAATATATCAAGTCTAGTTTTTCAAGTCTGAGCCTGAACTACGAAAGACCTGATCTCTTATCTGTGGGAGTACGTAGGCAGACATTTATGGTGCAGTCTAACCCTTGAAAAACATCAAAATCCTATCAAATCAAACCAAAAAAATCAAATCAAGATCCTATCAAATCAAACTCAAACCCAAATAAACCCCTTTTCAAACTTTTCAGGTCTGAGCCTAAACTATGAAAGACCTGATCTCCTATCTGTGGGAGTACGTAGGCAACCATTTATGGTGCAATCTAACCTTCGAAAAAAATCTAAACCCTTTCATCTTATTTAAGATCCTAACCTTTACAGAAAACCTATCCATAAGCCCACCCAATTGACGGCTCATGCGGAGAAGTCCTAGCGACATCTCAGCATCACTCCCGCCGAATCTAATGCCATATGACGAGATTAGTGCTATGTTGACATAATAAATCATGAAGCAAAAATGGCAACCGTGTGCAAAGCTAGACATGGGCAAACAAGGGAAGTGAACTGAACTTGCTTCTTTTTATATATACAACTGTTTAGAATACAAAAGTTGATTCTAACCTATGACAAGTGATAATAACAAAGTCTTTACAGGAAAATAAAGTAGAGCTATAAATCAGTGGTAAGACGAGCCAACATCGCCAAATATCCAGTAGTCTCTGTAGTCGGGGGAGCATCTCTGAACTCGTGCTCCAACATATCAACCCGCCTCAGCATCTCTGCTGCCATACGAAAAACCTCCTCTCGACTCTGCACTACACCTTGTACGTGACCAATGAATCCATCTGAGCAATTATGGGCCTCAACTAGGGCCTGGTTTCTGGAAGCACGTGCTGCATCTCTCTCAGTGATAGCAGCATCTCGACCAGCTACGGTGGTCAACAGCAGAGCCCGAGCCTGATCCCTCTCAAAGTTCACTAGGTGAAGCTTCCTATCCATCGCCTCTATGGAAACTGAGGTTGAATGCAGGACAGTGCTCACTAGAGATGCTGCCAAATCTGTAAACAGCGCATCCTCAGTCGGAGATATAGGATCCTCCATCGGTTCCGCAACATCTGTGGACAAACCATCGTCATCGGATAAAGATCCTATCACAACCTGATCTGGGGTCTCTGGTGCCAAATTCGACTCAAGACAAGCTGAATACTCTGCAGATCGACACGGATGGCAGTCTCTGAACTCCGCTGTTTGTCGATGAGACCAGAATCCATAAACCCTAGCCAAATCAGCCTCGGTAACTGAGCAGATGGGGAAGTGATAATCCTCAGTCCCCTCAAAAGCATGGACCTTCTGGAATTGATAAAACTAACCCATCACTACCAGAGGATGATAGGTCGTCACACGCCTCAATATAAAAGACACCAAACCACCAACACATAATCATTTTAGTCTTATTTAAATGAGCGGTACAATGTTTTAATTAAAAACCAAATTAACTAGACAAGCAATTAAACTTAAACAAAGTAATTCTAGAGTGAAATCAGATAATGAAGGCATAAGATACCAATTTCCCCTAATAATTCATCTAAATCAATAAACTTCCAATTAGGTCAAATCAATCGTCAAAGTTTGTTAGCCAAGAACACGAAAGTGAGAGAAGGCCATCTTTCGATGCACATAATCCATATCACATGCAATCTATAGATGATAGAACGCACATGAACACCCACATTATCTTATGTCTAAGTGATTTACAAATAAATAGAGTTTAAGTCCAAGTTCCCGTTTGACTACGAGCGGCGCTTCGGTATATGTCTATCCTAAGAACAAATCATATGTTCAATGCCATGTGAACATATAATCGCCCGCTACTACTATTAGATCTAACCTATATTTTGTCTTTCAAGTCCACATAGATTATCACAGTAATTGGTCGCGAATCAATTAAACAATTAAAGCACAAATCATAATAGACATTCACATAATAATAAACAAGACCAACATGGAAGAAAATCAATATAGACTACTCAAAATGTTCCATTAAAATCTCAAAATAAAGTCTAAGTCATAAATGACTCAAACATATCATCTACAAGTTTCATACACCTCATAAGATTACAAAATAGGAAGTGAAGAGATTCTAAAGATAGAGAATGCAAATCTGAGTGCTCAAGGTCCCAGGTTGATTCTTCAATGAAGTCCACTTGTTTTAACCATCAAGTCTAATCTAACCCTAGAAAACTAACTACTATAAACCCTAACTTAATCTACTCCTAATCTAGATAAGAAATTGAAAGGAAAGGGAAAGGGATGAACAAATCTAGGGCTTAGGGCCAAAATGAGCTCCCTAGTGGAGATATCGAACAAAATGGGCAACAAGCCGTTATTATATGCTTCTCCCGTTCAATCTTAGCAGAAGTAAAAATCTAGCCAAAAACAACGAAGATCTTGTTGGACTTGGTGAATTTTGCATTAGCATAGAATTCCTGTACTACAGAGATGGGTGCTGCCATAGACTCCTCACATAAAAGATTCCAGCCCCTCCCTCTGATCATAGCTGCCATATGCCCGTCCAATTTCCTATCAGGTGCTAATCCTCGCTCCGGTACAAATGTCCTGCCTACCAAAGCGTCATGGAAGAATTTCTGAGCCTTCAGACTTTCAACATGTGGTCATCATAATCGATGCCACCTCCCTGTGCTCGAAATTGCTGCCCATGGATGTAAACTCTCTTCTACTACG
This sequence comes from Panax stipuleanatus, assembly GCA_020205555.1. Taxonomy (NCBI): domain Eukaryota; kingdom Viridiplantae; phylum Streptophyta; class Magnoliopsida; order Apiales; family Araliaceae; genus Panax; species Panax stipuleanatus. The sequence continues at coordinate 95,304,840 of CM035115.1, forward strand.
CTTAGCGGCCATTGGGATTGAGAATAGAAGCTTCAATTTCTGACCAATCCTCCTCAATTGCACCCACTAACTCGTTTGCTACCAAAACCTGCCCCAATTTGTTGCAATCTTCTCTCACACAAGCAATTAGGGTTTGTGATGGGATTGTGTATGAATTTCAATTAGAGAGGATGGGTGATGATGAATGGATGTTGGAATTATTGCTCTTGGTTGAGGAGTACTTAAGTGGGTAGATAGTGACTGAAGGTTAGGGTTTAGTGATTTTGTAGGAGGATGAAGGAGATGGAAGATGGGAGAATATGAGGATTATAGTTTGATGTCTTGTAGTGTAAAGGAGATGGAAGATGGGAGAAAAGGAATTCGAGGGCTTGAAACTAGATAGAACTAGAGGCTAAGTGTTTGAAAGTTGAAATGAAATGGAGCCCCCAAAATCTGCCAAAATTAACTTAAGTCTGAACTCTTCTACCCGTCGCGCGACCGCGTGCCCTCTCAAGCCTATCCAGGCGCTGTCGCGCCCTCTGCCAGCTTTTAATTTCTACAGCCATTAGACATGCATTTAAGCCAAGGCGATTGAACTTTGCAGTCCAAGAAGCCTTCACCTGAAACAAACATATAGCATTTATTAAGCCCTCTTAATCTATCAAAAGTAAATATTTACTATTTACATCTAAGAGAATTAGCAAAGGAGGATATACGCATGTGATTCCCAAAAAAAATCTTTATGCGCGTATACGCCATGTGCAAGTGCATAACAATATGTTCAATAAGCTTCTTATGTCCCAAAAATTATAGGTAACATGCAAGTGCATCAAAGATATGTCCATTACTTTATATTTCCAAAAATTATACGCAGTATTGCCTAATCCCAAAAATGTAGGCAATGAACTTTTAAAACCAAAAATGATGAAAAATTTACAACTACGAATTACATTACTAAGAATTAAACATGGGGAAGGGAAATAAAGATAAACAATTAGAATTAAACAGGTAGGGAGAGAGAGAAATGATGGGGTGCCTCCCATCGAGCGCTAGGTTTATAGTCCGTTAGCTGGACTTTTTCTGACACTACTATCCGATCCCCCGACGATATTTGAGAACCCCTCCATCCATTAGAACTGACATGTGCTTTTGGAGGCTTCCCATTATGAGAGGCTTCAGATTTAAACTACCTAGCACGTGATGTGTATATGAATTCTCCGTCCTGAAGGTCGGGGAGCTAGACACCAGTTCCGTTGTGTGTGTAAAATGATCGGGGCACTGAGGCATAGACCACACAACGGGTTCTTCTTCAATTCTCTTTTCTTTAGACCACCATGGTTTCCAGAATATAGACTCTCTCATATCATCAAGATCCATATCTGTGATGTGGCTTCCATGGGGACACAGATGTGCAAACTTCAGTGGACTGTTCAACATCGACGGAGAAAGCGCTTGAGGTATTGTATCGGTTGATTCATACTTTTCCACGTCCCCAATTGTCTCCTCTATATCCATTGCCTTCAGTTCATCCAGCTGTATGTGCACTTCTGGCTCTCCATCCGTTTCAACATCCAAGTCATAGCACCAAGTCTCTTGAGGGCCTTTGCTCACGGCTTCAAACATTTGAGGCATTGGACTTTGAAGATCTTGAGTCTGTGTACCTTGCTCAATCACTTCCTCATTCCTTAAAGCCATGCTAATTTGTTCCGCCCAATTCTGAAGATTCTCAATCAACTTCGCTTGCTCAATCAAGATCTCCTTTGTTAATGCTATGGAATTTCCCCACAAACTTTCTAATATTGCCTTTTTTGTTTCAGCCTCGGAATCCATGTACTAAGTCTCACTGGTTGGAATGTTGTTAATTAGGGCCATCTAATTTTGAAAATTCTGGTTTGATAGTTCTTGGCTCCTATGCATCTCCTCTTGGTTTGCTAAACTCCTATAAAGGACTTCCCTTAGTGACTGTTCTTCTTGTAAACATGGAGATTGATAAGTGGGGTCTGGTGCATATACGGGACTTTTCTCGCAGTATTGGTATTGATAGCTCGCTGAAGAGTTTGGGTGACACCCCCAATCTGGCTGATAATTGGGATAAGCCTCATTGTAGGACTAATCACCCCCATACTGCTCTTGTCCATAACTAATGGAATCCTGATGGCTTGTATAACTTCTAGCACCATAATCATAAGTACTTATTGGCTCTCGACTCTGTTGGGCTGTGACACTGTCCAACTTCATCGAGAGAACCTCTAGCTGTGCTCAAAGTGTAGCAATTGGGTCGAGTCCATCATTCCCTGTTTCCCTTGGTTGCACTTTCCCTGTGTAACACCATGGATACAAATTAAGATCCATTGTACCTAAAAAGAAAATATAGGAAGAGAATTAAACAAAATAAAAAATGTTTAAATTAAGACTAATTTGATTGAAACTAATGTTGGCAAACAGTTATCCAATTAGTTCCCTAGCAACGGTGCCAAAAACTTGTTGTCCCCGATTAGGTATGACAAAATACGCTCAAGTATACGCGGTCAACAAGTAATAAAGAGTAAGTAAAGATCGTTCGCACGGAGAATTAATTGATAAAAGACACCAAACCACTAGCACATAATCATTTCAGTCTTATTTAAACGAGCGGTACAATGTTTTAATTAAAAACTAAATTAACTAGACAAGCAATTAAACTTAAACTAAGCAATTTTAGAGTGAAATTAGATAATTAAGGCATGAGATCCCAATTTCCCCTAATGATTCATCTAAATCAATAAACTTCCAATTAGGTCAAATCAATCGTCAAAGTTTATTAGCCGAGAAAACGAAAGTGAGAGAAGGCCATCTTTTGATGCATCTAATCCATATCATATGCAATCCACAGATGATAGAACGCACATAAACACCCACATTATCTAAACCCCAATATGTCTATGTGATTTACAAATAAATAGGGTTTAGATCCAAGTTCTCATTTGACTACGAGCGGCGCTTCGGTATATGTCTATCCTAAGCACAAATCATACGTCCAACGCCATGTGAACATACAATTGCCCATTACTACGATTAGATCTAAACCAATATTTTGTCTTTCAAATCCACATAGATTATCACAGTAATTGGTCGCGAATCAATTAAATAATTAAAGCACAAATCGTAATAGACATTCACATAACAATAAACAAGACCAACATGGAAGAAAATCAATATAGACTACTCAAAATGTTCCATTAAAATCTCAAAATAAAGTCTAAGTCATAAATGACTCAAACATATCATCCACAAGTTTCATACACCTCATAAGATTACAAAATAGGAAGTGAAGAGATTCTAAAGATAGAGAATGCAAATCTGAGTGCTCAAGCTCCCAGGTTGAATCTTCAATGAAGTCCACTTATTTCAACCATCAAGTTTAATCTAACCCTAGAAAACTAACTACTATAAACCATAACTTAATCTACTCCTAATCTAAACAAGAAATTAAAAGGAAAGGGAAAGAGATGAACAAATCTAGGGCTTAGGGCCAAAATGAGCTCCCTAGTGGAGATATCGAACAAAATGGGCAACAAGCACTTATTATATGCTTCTCCCGTTCAATCTCAGTAGAAGTAAAAATCTAGCCAAAAATAACGAAGATCTGGTTGGACTTGGTGAATTTCGCATTAGCATAGAATTCCTGTACTATAGAGATGGGTGCTGCCATAGGCTCCTCACAGAAAAGATTCCAGCCCCTCACTCTGATCATAGCTGCCATATTCCCGTCCAATTTCCTATCAGGCTCTAATCCTCGCTCCGATACAAATGTCCTGCCTACCAAAGCGTCATGGAAGAATTTCTGAGCCTTCAGACTTATGAACTTGTGGTCATCATAATCGATGCCACCTCCCCTGTGCTCGAAATTGCTGCCCATGGATGTAAACTCTCTCCTACTACACTTAGCGGCCTTTGGGATTGAGAATAGAAGCTTTAATTTCTGACCAATCCTCCTCAATTGTACCCACTAACTTGTTTGCTGCCAAAACCTGCCCCAATTTGTTGTAATCTTCTCTCACACAAGCAATTAGGGTTTGTGATGGGATTGTGTATAAATTTCGATTAGAGAGGATGGGTGATGGTGAATGGATGTTAGAATTGTTGCTCTGGGTTGAGGAATGCTTAAGTGGGTAGATAGTGACTGAAGGTTAGGGTTTAGTGATTGTGTAGGAGGATGAAGGAGATGGACGATGGGAGAATACGAGGATTATAGCTTGATGTCTTGTAGTGTAAAGGAGATGGAAGATGGGAGAAAAGGAATTCGAGTGCTTGAAACTAGATAGAACCAGAGGCTAAGCGTCTGAAAGTTGAAATAAAATGGAGCCCCCAAAATCTGCTGAAATTAACTTAAGTCTGAACCATTCTGCCCATCGCGCGACCGCGCGCCCTCTCAAGCCTATCCAGGCGCTGCCGCGCCCTCTGCCAGCTTTCAATTTCTACAGCCATTAGACATGCATTTAGGCCAAGCCATTTGAACTTTGCATTCCAAGCAGCCTTCACCTGAAACAAACATATATTATTTATTAAGCCCTCTTAATCTATTAAAAGTAAATATTTGCTATTTACATCTAAGAGAATTAGCAAAGGAGGATATATGCATGTGATTCCCAAAAAATTTCTCTATGCGCGTATACGCAATGTGCAAGTGCATCACAATATGTTCAATAAGCTTCTTATGTCCCAAAAATTATAGGCAACATGCAAGTGCATCGAAGATATGTCCATACTTTATATTCCCAAAAATTATATGCACTAATGCCTAAACCCAAAAATGTAGGCAATGAACTTTTAAAACCAAAAATGATGAAAAATTTACAACTACGAATTACACTACTAAGAATTAAACATGGGGAAGGGAAATAAAGATAAACAATTAGAATTAAACAGGTAGGGAGAGAGAGAACCCCTCCATCCATTAGAACTGACATGTGCTTTTGGAGGCTTCCCATCATGAGAGGCTTCAGATTTAAACAACCTAGCACGTGATGTGTATATGAATTCCCCGTCCTGAAGGTCGGGGTGCTAGGTACCGCTTCCATTGTGTGTGTAAAATGATCGGGGCACTGAGGCATAGACCACACAACGTGTTATTCTTTAATTCTCTTTTCTTTAGACCACTATGGTTTCCAGAATACCGACTCTCACATATCATCAAGATCCATATCTGTGATGTGGCTACCATGGGGAGACGGGTGTGCAAACTTCACTGTACTGTTCAACTTCGACGGAGAAGGTGCTTGGGGTATTGTCACGGTTGGTTCATACTTTTCCATGTCCCCAATTGTCTCCTCTATATCCATTGCCTTCCGTTCATCCAGCTGCATGTGCATTTCTGGCTCTCCATCAGTTTCAGCATCCAAGTCATAGCACCAAGTCTCTTGAGGGCCTTTGCTCATGGCTTCAAACATTTGAGGCATTGGACTTTGAAGATCTTGAGTCTGTGTACCTTGCCCAATCACTTCCTCATTCCTTAAAGCCATGCTAATTTGTTTCGCCCAATTCTGAAGATTCTCAATCGACTTCGCTTGCTCAATCAAGATCTCATTTGTTGATGCTATAGAATTTCCCCACAAACTTTCCAATCTTGCCTTTTCTGTTTCAGCCTCGGAATCCATGTACCGAGTCTCACTGGTTGGAGTGTTATTGATTAGGGCCATCTGATTTTGAAATTTCTGGTTTGATAGTTCTTGGCTCCTAAGCATCTCCTCTTGGTTTGCTAAACTCCTATACAGGACTTCCCTTAGTGACTGTTCTTCTTGTAAACATGGAGATTGATAAGTGGGGTCTGGTGTATATACGGGACTTTGCTCGTAGTGTTAGTCTTGATAGCTCGCTGAAGAGTTTAGGTGACACCCCCAATTTGGCTGATAATTGGGATAAGCCTCATTGTAGGAGTAATAACCCCCATACTGCTTTTGTCCATAACTGATGGGATCCTGATGGCTTGTATAACTTCCAGCACCATAATCATAAGTACTTATTGGCTCTCGACTCTGTTGGGCTGTGACACTGTCCAACTTCATCGAGAGAACCTCTAGCTGTGCTGAAAGTGTAGCAATTGGGTTGAGTCCATCATTCTATGTTTCCCTTGGTTTCTCTTTCCTTGTGTAACACCATAGATAAAAATTAAGATCCATTGTACCTGAAAAGAAAATTTTGGAAGAGAATTAAACAAAATAAAAAATGTTTAAATTAAGACTAATTTGATTGAAACTAATATTGGCAAACAGTTATCCAATTAGTTCCCCAGCAATGGCTCCAAAAACTTGTTGTCCCTGATTAGGTATGACAAAATACGCGCAAGTATACGCGGTCAACAAGTAATAAAGGGTAAGTAAAGATCATTCCCACAGACAATTAGTTGATAAAAGACACCAAACCACTAGCACATAATCATTTCAGTCTTATTTAAATGAGCGGTACAATGTTTTAATTTAAAAAAAATTAACTAGACAAGCAATTAAACTTAAACTAAGTAATTCTAGAGTGAAATCAGATAATGAAGGCATGAGATCCCAATTTCCCCTAATGATTCATCTAAATCAATAAACTTCTAATTAGGACAAATCAATTGTCAAAGTTTGTTAGCCGAGAACACGAAAGTGAGAGAAGGCCATCTTTCGATGCACCTAATCCATATCACATGCAATCCACAGATGATAGAACGCACATGAACACCCACATTATCCCCATATATGTCTATGTGATTTACAAATAAATAGGGTTTAAGTCCAAGTTCTCATTTGACTACGAGCGGCGATTCGGTATATGTCTATCCTAAGCACAAATCATACGTCCAACGCCATGTGAACATACAATCGCCCGCTACTATGATTAGATCTAAACCTATATTTCGTCTTTCAAGTCCACATAGATTATCACAGTAATTGGTTGCGAATCAATTAAGCAATTAAAGCACAAATCGTAATAGACATTCACATAACAATAAATAAGACCAACATGGAAGAAAATAAATATAGACTACTCAAAATGTTCCATTAAAATCTCAAAATAAAGTCTAAGTCATAAATGACTCAAACATATCATCTACAAGTTTCATACACCTCATAAGATTACAAAATAGGAAGTGAAGAGATTCTAAAGATAGAGAATGCAAATCTGAGTGCTCAAGCTCCCAGGTTGAATCTTCAATGAAGTCCACTTGTTTTAACCATCAAGTCTAATCTAACCCTATAAAACTAACTACTATAAACCCTAACTTAATCTACTCCTAATCTAGACAAGAAATTGAAAAGAAAGGGAAAGAGATGAACAAAGCTAGGGCTTAAGGCCAAAATAAGCTCCCTAGTGGAGATATCAAACAAAATGGGCAACAATCCCTTATTATATGCTTCTCCCGTTCAATCTCAGTAGAAGTTAAAATCTGGCCAAAAACAAGACTGGCGCTGCCGCGCGCTATTTAACCTTGGAGAGGGCGCGACCACACGGCTGCTAAATCTGGAATTCTGCTGGCTTTTGCTAGTGCAATGGGCTTCCACCTTCATGCTTGCCTTCTTGTATACTTTTAGCCTCGTAGCATCCTCACATTTCAATGCTCCTTCACCATGCCATCATCATGACTTAAGCCTTCTGCTATGCTTTGGCCCTTTTTGGCCATCTTTTGCCCTTTTTAGCTCAACGTGCACTAAAGGAGTTCCTAAACCTGAAAATCACAAAACAAAGGAAAAACACATTAAATGCACAATGATACTTGAGTTTAAGCAACAAAATGAGCTGGTTACTATCCAAATAAGTGGTCATAAAAAACCACTTATCACCCGCCAAGGGGAGGAAATCCAGATCGGCTGCATGGGTGATGAAACTCAAAAAGGAGCAATACCCAGAATACATGACTATTGCAAAAGGCTCCCCCATGGCACCCAGAAATGAGGTCCAGGATTCCTCATCGATGCAAAAAGTCAGGCCATATGAGTAGACATGGGACAAGCCATGTCCAAAATAAAACTCGTGGCGACGAAGCCGCCCTATCGGTCTGAGGTGCATCATCAACCAGATGTATAGAAGCACTGGGCTACCTCGGAACTTCTGATCCCCGATGTCATGGCAGATAGAGGCTGATATCAATGTCTCTGCTAGGATAAGGGGAAGTATAGTAAAGTCCTCTCGGAGTGCTCTAACATTCATCGACATCGCCACATCCAGATGGTCAGTATAAAATGGCATGTATAGATAGGCTATGAGGCACATAACCAAGGCATCCACTCGGGCAACGTCCCATCGCTCCTTTGAAATGGCATAGTCTCCGTGATAAACAGCAAAACTATCCGCAGAAGCAAAGTGACTGATCATAAAGTCCATGGAGATAACGTGGCTACCACACACCTTGGCCAACACAATTGCTCTCCTAAGTCCAATCATCGTCATGAACTGGCGGCGCATATGGCCCAAGGCCATCCGAGCACATAGCCCCTCCATCGATAATCCCGAGATGCGACCATACTCCTCCAAAGTAGGAGTCAACTCGGCCGAGCCAAACCTAAAGACATGATGCTCAGGAATCCAATACCTGAGTATCCCGGCAATAAATCCCGCTGGAACCTGAAAGGGAAGTATAGACATGGAGTGGCCTAACATGCGGCTGACAGCGACACGGTCGGTATATGACAACTGATCATACCAAACCCTTAAACTAGTATCTATATGGCTAGAGGGAAAGTGGTCCAAACGCACCACAGCAGAGGATGACATCTGTAAAAACTGTGTCAATAAGACCATATAGGGGTCAGTCTCTATCCAATCATTTAAATATATCTAAAGCATGCATCATAACCGACGATAAAATAACATGTGTGATGAATAAATAGAAAGCATCATATATAGATATTTGCCAAGTACGTTAGTTTCATAAACATCACTGTCATACCTATGATACATGTGAAAATAAAAAAAATAAAAAGTACATGATACTGGGGCATAAGTTCCCAATAACTAACAGATGACCTATGGACTCGCTGCCTCATCAAAATCATCTAGGAAAGTGAGGGTATCATCAAACTGATCAACCTGGGGCCGTCTGCCTGGAGTGGGCACATCCTGCTGATCAGGGCGATAGGGTGTCTCCTACATATTCGGGTGACGAGGGAAATGATCATCCCTACCCTGAAAGCCACTAAAACCTGAGGGTCCAGCACCATGAAAGCCACCACCGCCTGACGGTCCAGGTCTCATGACCCTGAGAAGCAAAAGTACTAGCTAAGGATGGGTCCAACCCATTATAGCAACAGTAGGCCGACAGCTGCTCCAACTGAAGTCTCAAATCAGAAATCTGAACCTGATGAGAAGGCTCCTAAAAATATGATATCCATTCCTTCATCATAAGGGACCCCGGAACCATATCTCCCAAGAACTGGGTAGCCCGTGTCTGAGCTCCTATCGTGCGTGGCCCCCACTAGGCGATAAAATCCTCAGAAGTGATCGGACCGTCAGATAAGTGAAAACCATTATACCCCATAGTGGGAATCGATGCAGCCGATGAAGGAAAGGCCAAAAATGCTGAGCCGGAGGAAGATAAGGAAGGCGAATTTCCCCAGTAATGCATCGAAAAGCGTGTTCCCCGAGGTAGATCTCCCAACCTCCATCAAAAAGGAATGGAATTCGGTGAGTGGATAACTGAAACACTGGTCTTGTCGGTAAACCATCCTCAAATCCCTCGGATAAGTCCTCTCCATAATATGGAAGCCACACTATATCCCGAGCTACTAGTGTTCCAACTGAAGACGGGCATGGGTAAAGCCCTGCGTGACCGGGACCTCCGACAAAGTAGACTAATGCCATCTACGTCCCCAAGGATAAGTGTCTAAGCCTAAGACAGATATGGGGCGAAGACATGGAAGCCACTCATAAGCCCTGAACTGTCAATTCAAAAGAACCCTATATTATTTGTGGGAAGAAGATAAACCAATCAAAAGTCAAATAAATAAAATTCGATCAAAAGGACTTACCAGAAGAAACGGATAAAATCCGACCCAGGCATCGATAATTCCCTCGGATCGCAATCGCATCCCATGCAAAAAGAGAGCGAATGTAAATGATCCCTAATCGTAGTCCCCAATATGGCCTACGTCTTAAACATCCCCTACCAAGCTGAAGGGAACAGTGGAGGAGTTGTTCGCAATGAAACAACCCTTCAAGAAGGTCAAGAATAGACGTCGTAAAATGCAATCCCTCTCCGCCAAATCGACAGGCAACGACTGCTGCAAGGTGCCTCGAGCAGCATCGACGCCCAAACATCCTGACTGGATACTACGAGCCTTGAAGGCTCGCTCCTGAGAAAAAAACACTAGAAGGGTGCGCACCGTGGTCGAAGTGATAGACGGCTCCAAGGGCACCCTATCTCCGATAAACTCTAAACCAGTGATGTACCTCCAGTCCATAGGAGTCATCACGACCTTGCAGTCCAGCAGTTGGAGAGACTGACTCTGATGAAACCATCGCTTAGACAAAGCTCGTAAGTAGCCCCAAGGGCAGCGACGGGGAGAAATGGTGAAGAAAGCCTCAAATCCCCAAGAATCCACGATCACCCTATACTCGGGATGTAGCAAGTGATATAGAGCATATATACTGAACCAGTTACCCCTAGGTTGGGTAAACTCCGAAACCTGCACAACTTTAAGGTTAAGAAAACCCGTCTGTGACATAAAGGAGAAATGGAAACAAATTAATCACGTACCTCGTTCGCCTGCAAGTGAATGGAGGGATGGCGGCTTAGATCCGTACCCAGCAAATCTGGGATAGCTACCTCGATGCCAGGAAGAAATCTAGGCACAGTAGGGGGCTGAGGCGGAACCTCAGGCTCAGGGATATCCTCCTTATCCATGGGATGAGGGTCCTCCCCACCAGGTCGATAAGCTGGCTCTGTCAATCTCTGTACCCGTCTGCTAATCCGGGGAACAGGAACCTCAGAAGGAGCTCTACGTCGGCGAACTCCAGGTGAAACCCGCTGAGATGTAGAACAACTCGGTCCCGCCAAATCCATGTCTGAACAATGAGTTCGCAGGAATCAAAGCCAAGTCAGGTATATTCCTACTTCATTTTAAATTTTAAATGAAATCCATGAAATATAATTTAGGTCATCACATCATATATGTCCTACATATGCCAATATATGTGTACGTTATTTTAATTGCATCCTAGTATATCTATAAAGGTATCTACGACGCTGACGTCTGGCTCATGAAATTTTTTTGCCAGAGTCTCCTCTATAAAATGGACTATCCACATGCTCGAAGCATGTATTAAATCACCCTATGAGGGTATACCATCACAACCAAGCATGTAAACATCAACTTAACTGTTATTCTAACATATATATATAACGTATGTCTAGATTAACTGATAAATGATAATATATCGCATCTATATGGTCCATAAGATGATCTGTAGGTATGCATTGCATCATAAACACGTTTATCTAGCTGTCTATGCATACATGTTAGATATAATACCTTTAAGAAAGGAAATACGAGTTTTCACCAATAAAAACACAAAAAAACGGAGTCTAGATGTTACCCGTAGTACGTAGAAGTGATGTACGGTGGCGGATAGCTCTAAATTAAGTCGGAATCTAGTAAATATGAAGTGGGGCTCAGTTTTGTAGAGAGAAAAACTAAGAATTTCGAATAGAATGGGTGAAAATGAAGTTGACCATGGTTGCTCCAGCCGCATCCACGTGGCTGCTACAAGTGGGCCCCACGGCTTCTCGATTGGTAATGCGATGTCCAAAATGTGTTATTTTGGGTTTAAAATGGTCACATTATGTAAGATGATACCTTTCTGGGACAGTTTCAGCCCCAAAAACCCTAAAAAATCCTTCGAAACAACAGAAGTTCAGCGAAGATCAGAAATCCTAATGTCGAACGCCGGAAGACTAGAAATCACTCAAAATTAATACTGTATCTCAGAATCCACCGGCAACGAACCAGTGAAGGCTTCGGTTCAACCCCCGATGATGAAATCCACCGACAACGAATCAGTGAAGGCGTCGGCTCGACCCTCGATGATGAAATCCACCGACAACGAATCAGTGAAGGCGATGGCTTGACCCCCGACCATGAAATCCACCGACAATAAATTAGTGAAGGCGTCGGCTCGAACCCCGACAATGAAATCCACCGACAACGAATCAGTGAAGGTGTTGGCTCAACCCCTGACGATGTAATCCACTGACAATGAATCAGTGAAGGCGTCGGATCAACCCCCGATGATGAATCCACCAACAACAAATCAGTGAAGGCGTTGGCTTGACCCCCGATGATGTAATCCGTTGGCAACAACCCTACGCAGGTCGGCAAATCCCCGATAATGTAATCCGTTGACTATAACCCAACGTAGGTCGGTAAATCCCCGATGATGTAATCCGTTGGCAACAACCTTATGCAGGTCGGCAAATCCCCGATGATATAATCCGTTGGCAACAACCCTTCGCAGGTCAGCAAATCCCCGATGATGTAATCCGTTGGCAACAACCCTACATAGGTCGGCAAATCCCCAATGATGTAATCCGTTGGTAACAACCATACGCAGGTCGGCAAATCCCCGATGATGTAATCTGTTGGCAACAACCCTATGCAGGTCGGCAAATCCCCGATGATGTAATCCGTTGGAAACAACCCTACGTAAGTCGGTAAATTCCCGATGATGTAATCTGTTGGCTACAACCCAGTGAAGGCATCGGCATGACCCCAATGGTGCAATCCATTAACTACAATTCAGCACAGGTCGGTTTGATCCCGACAACGTAATCCTTAACTTCCCTAGCCAGGGAAGTAACCTTTCTCTAAATCTCACATATCATCACATCTGTTATATATAACATTGCATCATCAGATATACCTTGTCATGCATTCTCCGTGACTATAAATCTTTGTCGTGTTCATTCCATTACATTGCATGAACATGACAAAGAGGGGCATCTGTAGACACTCAAAATTTTGCTCGCTTTGTAATAACTTTGTAGAAGGGCAAAAGCATAATTTTATTCCGACGACAACCCCGTGGTAGGGCAAAAGAGCCAGTTCATCTCAGAGACAATCCCGGGAGTGATGCAAAGGACCAATGACGTCCGAACATACCACGAATAGATCGAGGATCGATGAGCTGAGACAGTGATTATCGGAAACCACTTCAGTAAACCTTGAACGATGTGCCATCAGAGACGAGTAGGCTAACTGATATTCGGACCTGGTGGATATATCTCGGCTATGAGTATCGACTTCCTGAACCCTAATCCAGTCAAAATCAATTTATTCCCTTTGCATTCCTCAAAGATTATCTGAAAGGTCGAGCGGCGAACGTCAACTTCTGCTAACTGAGACCGAAGGACCACCTGCCGAGCTTGTGGGGCCCACTTAGGCCAGCCTTGACCATATCTATGGCTAGCCGCATATATGGTTGTGGATGCCTTCAGCAAATTAAATCCCCCACATTAGTTCATTTTAAAAAAAGAGAGAGACAATATATATAGAGAAAGTCATTCTAGAGATAGAGGCTCAGATGGAACTCAATACAACCAACTTAAAGCTTAATCATCCCATCTAGCATATACTTGAAGCCCCACTAGTGTTCTAAGTTCATCTCGGGAGTCAAAACGCTTGTTCACGCGTCCCCCAAGGTGAAATAATGCACTTTCGAGCTTCGTTTCTTTGTAAATGTTGTTCAAATGATAGATTAATGAGATATCTTGCTTTAATATAGCTAAACTTGTTGTATTTTAATCATATTGTGTAATAGTTGATAGATTTTACATTTTTATCAGTTATATTATGCTTATTACGTTGTAAATCGATCGCAAAGGCTAGATATACCTAAGTCTAAGCCTAATCTAGCCCCCGATAGGTTATGAAGCATGAAGCTTTAACCCGTGGTCTATAATGGCTTATATTCATGGTATATCTATGGATTTATTATTTTGAACGATCCCGATTAATCCGTATAACCCTAAATCTAAGTGAAAGGGGGGCCGAAACGGCTTAAACGGTGATTTCAATCGATGAAATCATCTAATATTGAAGCCGTGGACGTTATATATATATGTAATATTGTACAAATCATGTGAGCCTAGGAATCCTGATGTTGAGATCCCCGAATGGATCCGACTTGATTCCCACGATGGACTGGTTTTTATGATGTAAATGCTTTAAATAACGTAAATATCGTTGTACATATAATATTTAGATCTTAAAAATGAACTTGAGGGGTTAGTCTCTAGAGGTCGGATTCAAGATCCCGTGATAGTAAAAACATTGATTGCGGGAGCTCAGTTTATCGAGACGGCTTACATGCCCGATGATGATCCGAATCCTTTTTAACTCTTTTGCATGCATATCATCAAAATGATTTCTAATAAAACCACAAAGAGCTTTTGATGAACAATAAAGCGATTTGGGGTAGATCATATAATGAACGTAAAGAATAAAAGGAAGTATCGAAGTCCTTGAATTCCTAGTCGGGCAAAGGATTTGAAAATCTTACTTTCCAAAACCTCACTTTAATTCATATATCTTGTTAAAAATGAACTTTTCATTAAATCAAATCCTTCGTACCTAGGCGCAAAAGAGGTACAGCACTACTTTCAAGTCACCCAAAATAAAGACTTAGAAAAAGAGACTAATAAAGCTTTCAAAATAAAACACACACACACACATACACATACACACTTTATGCATAGAAAATCAATAAGATGCGGTACTGTGCTTGCACGGGAGTCGGGGGGTGCCTAACACCTTCCCCCCGATTAACCTAACCCCCAAATTTCACGAATCTCGGGTTTCAAGACCAATCTTTAGAGTCACGCATTGGACCATCTTGCGAAAAAACTATTAAAACTCAGATGAGTTGGTACACCCATTTCCAAAATACCAACTGGCGACTCTGTCTCATTCAGTCCAATCATTAAAATTAAATCAATCTTTTCAAATCGTCGACACATATGTCGGTACTAGTTTCTTACAAAATTCACCCTTTAAATGGAACACCAAAGACAAAGTAAAAGCGAAAGGGTCGAATAATATCAAATTAGGGAATATGGGCAATCCTCTCTTTTTCCCCTAGATAGGAAAGGATGGAAAACCAACCCAAAGAGAAAAAGACCTCCTCCTTCAACAAAAAGGGGTACAGAGAGGACTAGAATTCTTCCTGGCGTTGACATATATGCTTATATATGATTCTTATAGTTGTATAAGTGATTCAATTCACGTAAATACGATGAACATGAAGAAATCATGTCCATAGTAATTTTACTGTGAACTTATTTTGAAAATAGTCTTCTAAATTATCAAAATTAGTGTGTGATTGTTAATTATTGTTTAAATTTATCATGAATTATGATAATATGTTAAGGAATAAAGTTAATACAATTGGAATTACACGAATTAGTTTAAAAACGAACTCACAGTATCAATTTTCGTCAATAACACTTGAGAATGTTGTTTTCTTCAAAAATCATGAAAATTGTGTTTTGATTATGTGTTATAGTGTTTATGAATGTTATAATCATGTTAAAACTTTAATATTTTGTTTTCATAAAGTTTTATATGCATTATGTTGATAAAAATCGGACTTTGGTGAGAAGAAATAAGCCAAATTGGCTTATTTCTCTGCACGATCGCGAACTGGGGGAGCCACCAGAGGGGGGACCCGCCCCAGCGAGGCTTTAAGCCTAGGATGACCCACCCCAGCGGGGCTACCTGCTATCCAGGAAGTCCATTTGAGTTTCGAGTAGTTTTTTTTGTGCAGTGTTTGTTTAGCTAACTTAATGTGATGATGTGTTAAGTGTATTAGACAATGAGATGACATATTTTTGATATATTTAATATAATTTGAAGTCTTATATTAATATATTATGTGTGTATTTGGATATTACTTTCATAAGATACGACATGGTAGTTTAAAGCATTATAAGCTTGTGATGTGTATGTTGTGAGTGTAGACTCACGTATGTGTTTAGTTAGCAACTTATGTTGTAAACCACGTTGTGGGTTGAACTTGAGTAAGTAGTTCAATGGTTTAAACGTCTTGGTGATGTACTAATTGATGTTATAAACATAATGTAAAATGTAGGATAATTGTGGGAGTGATTTGTACTTGTAAATTATAACTTACACTTGAGGTAAGTTTTCTAAACCCTAAACTTGTTATTCATATTGAGCAAGTTTCCTAAATATTTCTTTTACATTTATGCAAGTTATCGAATCCTTACTCTTTATATCATGCAAATTTTTTTTTGATTCTTAACTTGTTAATTATTGTACAAGTTATGTTGTATTCTGATATTCATAATGAACAAGTATTGAACTTATTATTGAAGTAATGCGATCTTAACTTATTTGTTCAAGAAAGATCTACTTAATCTTTCAAATGCTTTAAGTTATTTCTAAAGCATGCCTAGTTATTGTGAAGTCTATTTTTATGACTTATATTTGGTTCATAATTCTTATATTATCGAACTATTAAATTATGTGAGTCGATTCAACTACTCCTTAGTTGATGATATTTGAAAACTCCCAATTTCCTTTTAGCTATCCAAACCAAACTTTCTTTGGTGTGGACTTGTATCATAACTGAGATGAACAACCCTATTTATTAGGGGAGGTTACTATGCGAAAGCGTTAAATGTTTGTGCACAATACATCGAAAAGATAGTGGTGGTAGCCAAAGATAATAAACTACCTTATGTGCTATGTGTTTATGTTTAAGTATTCTAAGAGTGTCGATCGATATCACGTAATAATTAAACTTTAAAATTTCTCGTCAGGATGACGAACGTTGGTGAGTCCAGTTAGGCTAGAGAGGAGTTACCTCAGATGCTGAGGGATGAGGAGCCCCGAGATATCCATGTTGTCTGAGAACAATTGGTTAGGAGAAAGCCATCTCCATTGATCACTACAGTTGGTCAGGAGCATGAGCCGATATCTGACCAAGATGATGAGGACGAGGGTGAGTCGAAGGAGTCAGAGGAGGAAGAGGATCCTGAGGAGGAATTTCCACCTCACTCTACTAGTGCTGAGATGTACGAGGCAATCTACGACCGTAACGTGGAGCTACATGGTCGAGTCAGAGAGCTAGAAGTAACCATACAGCAGCGGGACGAGACGATCGAAGAGCTAGACATCGAGCTTGGAAATGCAAAGTGGGATCTAATTCACGCGAAGAGTGATAGAGATGCTGCACTGACCGAGCTAGCGAAGCTGAAGAACGACATCCAGGAGGAGTCAGCAAAGCATGCCAGAGCGGAGGAAACAAGCTTGAGGGCTACTAAACGTGCCAATCGAGCTGAAGACGAGGGTCAAACAAAGAAGGCCAAGATGAGGGATACGGAATACGCTTTCCATACGGCTATAGATATGGCCCAGGATCGTGTCTTCTATTACCCTGCTCTATTCTAAGGTTTACCATGGTACATGGTGGATCGCAGAACAACATTCCGGGTGATGGAGGAAAAACGCAAAGAGGTTGTGCGATGTCTTAACATTCCTAGATAGAAGAGTCTTTATTTATGTGTTTCGTTATATAATAAATAAATGTAAATCCCATAGTTGAGATAATAATGGGATAAGATAATAACATAATCCTGCAACTTGCTCCAGTTTAGGAAAAATGATGTAATAGTAGAGATGCTATATATATATATATATTATATATTTTTTTAAACAACGAATGAATGAATAAAGAAGTTTATCGACGTGCTATGTGTTCATATCTGAATTGAGTTATTTAAATATTTAAATATGAACTTGAATATTTAAGAAATGAGTAAAAGATCTAATAAGGATATTTCTTAACAAAAAAATGCCTCCTAGAAGAAGACCTACATGTCAAAACTCCGAGGGTTCGACGAACAACAACAACAATAACGACGGGAGGAATCCCAACTTGGTTCAACATTTAGTGAACCTACTAACGGGAGCACTTGTAGGGCACGACGTTTAAGGAATTTAAGTTTGTAGAACCGCCAGTGTTCTAGGGATCAGTAAACCTGATAGATGCCCAGACGTGGGTAATGGAGATGGAGAAGGTCTTTGACGTAGCTAGAGTTAAAGAGGACCAAAAGACGGCTTTCGTGACTTTCATGTTGAAGTTGGATGCTAGCTTCTGGTGGTAAGCTAACAAGACCAGAGAGGGGGAAGAAGTGATGCCGTGGAAATGTTTCAAAGAGATGTTCTTTGAAATATACTTTCTTGTTAGCTCGTAGGACCAGATGGAGGTCCAGTTTCTAGAGCTTAAGCAAGGAGGGATGACGGAGTCGGAGTACGCCGTAAAGTTTAACGAGCTGGCTAGGTTCGCTACATACCAGGTCAGTACTGACGCTAGGAAGGCGAGAAGGTTTGAGCAAGGACTGAAGCCCTGGATCTAAAGCAAGGTCTCCATGTTCTAGCTGAATACGTTTATAGCTGTGCTAAAAAAGGCCATTCTCGCTGAAGGAGGAAGCGACGCGGTGACCAAGTTCAATCAAGACAAGAATAAGAAGAATGAGACGGAAAACAAGCCTCGTGGTAGCGGTGCTATCAACAAAAAAAGGAAGTGGAACGACAACACCTCTGATGGGAGTCAACAGGGAAACCACCAGAAGAAGAAGATTGAAGTATGTGTGACATGCGGGAAGAATCACACTAGAGTGTGCATGAAGGGGAGACGGGTATGCTTCAACTGTGGTCAGGAAGGCCACATTGCGCCGAATTTCCTGAACCCGAAGAAGGGAACTTATTACATATGTGGATCCAAGGATCACATGGCTAGAAGTTACCCAAAGAAGCCAGCGGTAGGGTCAACAGGGAATGGAGGAAATGGCAGCGGTAACACTCTGACTATGGCTGGATTACTGCAGGTCGTTCGACCTACTGCCCGCACATTCAACATGACGGTGCAGGATGCTATGCAGTCAAAAGATGTGGTGTCAGGTATTATTCCGGTCAATAGTATAAATGCTTATGTATTATTTGATTCGGGTGCTACTTGTTCATTCATATCTGATAAATTTGCTAAGACCCTAGACTTACCTAAAGAGGAATTAGTTTATCCCTTGAACATAGAGATTGCGAATAGGGACGTTATTCCTATTAGGTTTGTTTACAAGAACTATAGCTTGGACATTAAGGGTCAGGAATTGAGGGTAGATTTGATTCCGATAAAACTTAGGGAATTCAATGTGATACTGGGTATGGATTGGTTGTTCAACCATACGGCGATAATTGACTGTTAGAAGAAGTCGGTAAACCTTATGACTCCATCGAAGTTAGTGTTCTATGGTAGCAGATCGCCTAGAAAAAGCCAAAAAACTTTTAAAGCAAGGCTATGTAGGATATCTAGCCTACATAGTAGATACTCGTAAGGAGAGTCCGAAGATAGAAGAGATATCAGTGGTTAGGGAGTTTGTGGACATATTTCCGAGAAACTTGCCAGGGCTTTCGCCAAATAGGGAGATAGAATTCGTAATCGACTTAGTGCCGGGATCTGCTCTGATTTTGAAAGCTCTGTACAGAATGGCTCCAGTCGAAATGAAGGAGTTGATGATTCAAATGTAAGAATTACTGGACAAGAAGTATATTCAGCCAAGCGTTTCACCGTGGGGAGCACCAGTTTTATTCGTGAAGAAGAAGGATGGATCTTTACATTGATTATAGAGAGTTGAATAAAGTTACGATCAAGAATATATATCCTTTACCTAGGATCGATGACTTGTTCGATCAACTGAAGGGTGCTAGATACTTGTCAAAAATCGATTTGAGAAGTGGGTTTCATCAGTTGAAGGTATGGAGAGAAGATATACCGAAGACGACTTTTAGAACTCGGTATGGATATTATAATTTCTTAGTGATGTTATTTGGTCTAACGAATACCCCAACTGCATTTATGGACTTAATGAACAGGGTGTTTCAGCCATTCCTAGATAAGTTCGTAGTGGTGTTCATAGATGACATCCTGGTTTATTCCAAGATCGAGGAGGAACATAATGAACACTTAAGGTTGACCTAAGAATCACTGAGACTAGAGAAGCTTTATGCAAAATTCTCGAAATATGAATTCTGGTTAGAACGTGTGCAATTTCTTGGCCACGTGATTTATAAGGATGGGATTTCAGTAAATCCATCGAAGGTTAAACCTGTGATTAATTGGGATCAGCCAAAGACGGCGTCTGAAGTGAGGAGTTTCTTGGGATTGGCAGTTTATTATCGAAGATTTATCCAAGACTTTTCTAGAATCGCAACTCCATTGACGAATCTGACTCGTAAAATAGTTAAATTTGTTTGGACGAAAAAGTGTGAGGAAAGTTTCCAGGAACTGAAGAAGAGGTTGAGTACTGCGCCGGTATTATCATTGTCGGATAGTATGGGGAATATTGTAGTTTATAGCGATGCCTCACATAAGGGATTAGGCTATGTGCTGATGGAAAATGGTAAAGTTATTGCCTATATATTACGTCAATTGAAGGACTACGAGAAGGGGTATCCGACCCATGACTTAGAATTGGAGGCAGTAGTGTTTGCTATAAGATTTGGAGACACTACCTTTATGAAGAAAGGTGTGAGATATACACGGATCATAAGAGTTTGAAGTATATCTTCACCCAGAAGGATTTGAACATGCGCCAAAGGAGATGGTTGGAACTGATCAATGACTACTACTGCGAGATACTTTACCATCCGGGTAAAGCTAATGTAGTTGCCGACGTTTTAAGCAGAAAGGGTCGGGAGCAGTTAAATATGTTAACTGATCAGGATCAGTTGATAGAAGACATGGTTAGATTGGAACTTGAAGTGAAGTATCTAAAGGAATCGGATGAGAAGTTGTTCCAAGAAACTACTGGTTCTACTCTAGTAGACAAAGTCAAAGAGGCACAACTTCATGATGAGGAGTGCGAGAAGATCCGGAAGAGAATAACCGGTTGTAAAGAAATCTAATTCAAGATCGATAACGAAGGACTGTTACGATTTGAAGGAAGAATCTGGGTACCACCAGTACCAGAAGTCAAAGAGGAGATTTTGAGCGAAGCTCACAGTTTGAGATATTCGATTCACCCTGGGAGTACAAAGATGTACCAGGATCTCAGACACCATTTCTGGTGGCCGAATATGAAGAGAGACGTAACGGAATGCGTTGCGAAATGTCTAACGTGCCAGAAGGTCAAAACAGAACACCAGAGACCAAGTGGATTGCTGCAACCGCTACAGATTCCGGAATGGAAATGGGAGCACATCACGATGGATTTCGTGGTGGGTCTTCCAGCGACTCATAAGGGTTTTGATGTGATATGGGTTATAGTAGATCGACTGACAAAGTCAGCCCATTTTTTATCGATCAAGATTAGATACAACTTGGATCAGTTAGCGAAGCTGTACATAAAGGAAATTATCTCTACACACGATGTTCCAGTGTCGATTGTATCCGACAAAGATTTGCGTTTCAAGTTAAAATTTTAGAAGGGATAACAGGAGTGCTTGGGAACGCAATTGCTAATGAGTACAACATACTATCCTCAAACTGATGGCTAAAGCGAACAAACGATTCAGATGCAAGAGGACATGCTGAGGGCTTGCGTTATAGACTTCAAAAGAAGTTGGGATGATCATCTACCGTTGGTGGAGTTCGCCTACAGTAATAGTTATCATGCGAGTATCGACATGCCACCTTACGAAGCGTTATACGACAGGAAGTGCAGAACCCCATTATGCTGGGATAAGATAGGTGAACGCCAACTGTTGGGACTGGAATTGATACAACAAACCGCTGAAATTGTGAAGCTGATCAGAACGAGATTGGTTACTACTCAAGACAGACAAAAGAAGTTTGCTGATTAACATCTCCAGAATCGAGAATTTTTACCAGGAAGCTTCATTTTCCTGAAGGTATCTTCCTGGAAGGGGAAGATCCGATTGGCAAAAAGGGGAAGCTGAGTCCCCGATTTATTGGACCTTTTGAGATACTGCGAAAGGTGGGCGAAGTGGCTTACAAGGTTGCGTTACTTCTGGAGCTAGACAATATATATAAAATTTTCTATATTTCCGTGTTGCGACCGTATAAACACGACTACAAGCATGTAATAGAATATGAGTCTTTACAGTTTGATAAAGACTTAACATATGAAGAAGTGCATGTTCAAATAGTTGATAGAAAAGAACAAGTACTTAGAAATAAAGTGATACCTTCTGTTAAGGTAATCTGGAGGAACCACAGTGCTGAAGAAGCCACGTGGGAACTCGAAGATGTAATGAGGAAATCATATCCTCAATTATTTGCTTAATTAATTACGTAACCCCTTATATACCAATTCTGGGGACAGAATCTTTTTAAGGATGGAAAAATGTATTAGATGAGATTTTTTTTATGTGTGATTCTGGGGACAGAATCCTTTTAAGGAGGAAAGATTGTAACAAATCAGAATTTTATATATTAAATTTTAATATTTATTTAATTAAATAAATATTTTAATTGATTTAATTATTGAGTTAAATAAATAAATTTTGTGATTGTTGTGGAGTAATTTAATAAAGTGTAATATGTTAATTAAATAAATATTTAATATTTTATTTAATTGATATGTAATAATTTTATAGTATAGTTCTAATTTAATTGAGGTAATTAAATTAGATGTATTTTATGTGGTAATCGTTGCATAAAATTATAATTAGCAAGTAATTATAATTATTATGTGGCAATTGTTATATAGATAATTGATGTTAGCTTTTATTTAATTAAATTGAAAGGTTGAAATTTAATTAAATAAAGTGTAACATTTAATCTATGTGTTAAAATAATAAAAAGGGGTTTTAAATTAGTTTTACCCAAATAAGGTCCTTAAAACTGTTTTTAAATCCATTTTGCCAAACGAGGCCCTTGCACTTGTTTGAATCTCGTTTTGCCAAACAGGGCCTTAGCTAATAATAATCTGTTTTAAAAATAAAGCTGTTTTTGCCAACTAAGCCTTAGGGCTTTTTAAATTCAAATTTGTGTAACCTATATATTAATTGGTAATTAGTATATGTATTAAATAGATAGCAGTTACATATTATATATAATTATATGTATTATATGTATAATATATAACAGAGAAAAAGTTAGAGAGAAAATACTCAGAGAGAAGAGAGAAGAGAGAAGAAGAAGAAGAAGGAAGGAAGGAAGAGGAGTCCTTGCTAAAGCCAACAAACATCATCTTCTTTTTCCTCACAATCAAAGGGTATAATCTCTAAGTTTTAATTTTCTATATTGTGTTTTATGTCTTTTATGTTTTTCAAAAAGAACTTCTCCGTAATAATCTTTTTATGAAAATTACTTGATTATGATAAATATATATGCTGTATATATATATGCTTATATATGATTCTTATAGTTGTCTAAGTGATTCAATTCATGTAAATACGATGAACATGAAGAAATCATGTCTATAGTAATTTACTGTGAACTTATTTTGAAAATAGTCTTCTAAATTATCAAAATTGGTGTGTGATTGTTAATTGTTGTTTAAATTGATCATGAATTATGATAATATGTTAAGGAATAAAGTTAATACAATTAGAATTACATAAATTGGTTTAAAAACGAGCTCACAGTATCAATTTTTGTCAAGAACACTTGAGAATGTTGTTTTCTTCAAAAATCATGAAAATTGTGTTTTGATTATGTGTTATAGTGTTTATGAATGTTATAATTATGTTAAAACTTTAAGATATTATTTTCATAAAGTTTTATATACATTATGTTGATAAAAATCGGACTTTGGTGCGATGAAATAAGTCAAATTGGTTTATTTCCCTGCACGATCTCGAACTGGGCAGCCACCAGAGGGGGGACCCGTCCCAGCGGGGCTTTAAGCCTAGGTGACCTGCCCCAGTGGGGCTACCTGCTGTCCGGGAAGTCCATTTGAGTTTCGAGTAGTTTTTTTTGTGCAATGTTTGTTTAGCTAACTTAATGTGATGATGTGTTAAGTGTATTAGACAATGAGATAACATATTTTTGATATGTTTAAGATAATTTGAAGTCTTATATTAATATATTATGTGTGTATTTGGATATTACTTTCATAAGATACGACATGGTAGTTTAAAGCATTATAAGCTTGTGATGTGTATGTTGTGAGTGTAGACTCACGTATGTGTTTAGTTAGCAACTTATGTTGTAAACCACGTTGTGGGTTGAACTTGAGTAAGTAGTTCAATGGTTTAAACGTCTTGGTGATGTACTAATTGATGTTATAAACATAATGTAAAATGTAGGATAATTGTGGGAGTGATTTGTAACTGTAAATTGTAACTTACACTTGAGGCATGTTTTCTAAACCCTAAACTTGTTATTCATATTGAGCAAGTTTCCTAAATCTTTCTTTTACATTTATGCAAATTATAGAATCCTTACTCTTTATATCATGCAAATTTGTTTCCGATTCTTAACTTGTTAATTATTGTACAAGTTATGTTGTATTCTGATATTCATAATAAACAAGTATAGAACTTATTATTAAAGTAATGCGATCTTGACTTATTTGTTCAAGAAAGATCTACTTAATCTTTCAAATGCTTTAAGTTATTTCTAAAGCATGCCTAGTTATTGTGAAGTCTATTGTTATGACTTATATTTGGTTCATAATTCTTATATTATCGAACTATTAAATTTTGTGAGTCGATTCAACTACTCCTTAGTTGATGATAGTTGAAAACTCCAAATTTCCTATTAGTTATCCAAACCAAACTTTCTTTGGTGCGGACTTGTATCAAATACTGAGATGACTAACCCTATTTATTAGGGGAGGTTACTTCGCGAAAGCGTTAAATGTTTGTGCACAATACATGGTACGAATGGCTAATCCCCCTAAGTACGAGTTGAGAGTCCATAGTCTAAATGACTGTTAAAGATTTTAAACGAAAATGTTTATAACCTAGGACATAGTTCAAGGTCTTATGACCCTCAAATGATTTTAATATTCAAAACTCTAAATATTGATGAAATAATTATTATTCAATTCTTTATTGTTGATGGAAATAAAGTTATTCAAATCTTTTGAAGTTATTCAGTTATGTTATATTGTTGTTGTATTTTAAGTGAGCTTTTGTTTGCTCACTCTTGCATATTTTACAATCCCTTGAAGTTAAAGCCGAGAACGTTGACGTACCGTCAAGAAGTAAAGGGAAAGGCAAGATGAACAAGTGAAGACTTGTTATCTTTGATTTTGATTGTAATAAGATTCGTTTATGATATTTTATTTCCGCACTTAATTGTTTATGTTAAGGTTAGCAGACCTGGGATAATTTTGGACTAAGGTTGTAATCTTTTTTCATAAGGAAGATTTTATTTAATGATAAGGTTGTAATTTATTTTTCTTTCCTTATAATTGGGTAGATGTATATTTTATTTAGATAGTGAACACCAAATCGTGTGGAAATGAAGTACTTGGATTTGGGGGTGTCACAGTATTATTTCCCCTCGAGATCAATACAATCATGGAATGACATGAAAAGGCTATTTTTGGAGAAATACTTTCCTGCTTCAAGAGTAGCCAACATAAGAAAAGAAATTTGCGGAATCCGACAATTCAGCGGTGAAATATTGTATGAATACTGGGAGAGATTCAAAAAGCTTTGCTCTAGCTGTCCATCCCACCAGATTAATGATTAACACTTTATCCAGTACTTTTATGAGGGACTTGTACCAATGGATAAGAGTATGATCAACGCTGCTAGTGGAGGAGCATTAGCAGATAAAACACCGGAGGCTGCGAAGAAATTGATTGCAAATATGGCCGCCAATGCACAACAATAAGAAACACTGAATGATCATCCAGCACAAAGGGTAAGTGAGGTAAGCACGAGTAATTTAGAGCAACATATATCTGACTTAACTGTTGTGGTGAAACAATTAGCAACAGGTAACTTGCTAGTTACAAAGGCTTACAGAATATGTTTAATGGCGAGGCACCCTATAGATTCATGCCCGACATTACAAGAGGAAGAGAATGCACAACAAGCTAATGTAGTGGGAAATTACCAGGCACAGCCGCAGAGGAAATATGATCCTTTTTTCAATTCTTATAATCCAGGATGGAGGGATCATCCCAACTTGAGTAATGGGGGTGCTAAGCCGTAGGCACAAGGGTTCTACCCAAATAATTAGCAATTTTAGCCAAATCAACCACAGTACCAACCCAAACCAGCAGCACCAGTAAATACTGGAACATCCTTAGAGGACATGTTCAAAGCATTTATGACACAGACACAACAGTTTCAACAAGAGACGAGATCTTCAATCCATAGTTTGGAGAGTCAAATGAGCTAATTAGCTACTACTGTGGGTCGGTTGGATTCTCAAGGTTCAGGGAAGCTCCCATCTCAAACTGTTGTGAATCCTAAGGAGAATGCTTGTGCTATAACCTTGCGAAGTGGGAAGCATATGGATACACCTACAGCCACAGTTGAGTTTGAGAAAGAGCAAGCTAAGGAGGAACCGAAAAAATCTAAGGTACACCCTAACCCTCCTTGTCAGCTTAAAAATATTCCTTTTCCTTTTCCTCCCAGAAATTCTAGAACATCAAAGAAAGATGAACAGGAAAAAGAAATTCTGAAAACTTTTAGAAAAGTAAAAGTTAATATTCCATTACTTGTTGCAATTAAACAAATGCTACGGTATGCAAATTTTTTAAAAGAATTTTGCACTAACAAACGAAAATTGGAAAATGATGAAAAAGTCACAGTTGGGGAGAATGTATCAGCTGTTCTTCAAAGAAAAATGTCCCCTAAATGTAAAGATCTAGGCATGTTCACGATCCCATACAAAATAGGAAACAATAGATTTGAGAAGGCCATGCTAGATTTAGGTGCTTTCAATTAATGTGATGCCATTATCTGTTTATAAGTCTCTAAATCTAGGTCCTTTGAAAAATACTGGAGTGATTATTCAATTGGCAGATCGTATTAACACTTACCCTCGAGGGGTGGTTGAAGATGTCTTGGTGCAAGTGAACGAACTAATCTTTCCTGCAGATTTTTATATAGTGGATATGGAGGATGATACATCACCAAACCCATCACACATCTTGTTAGGAAGGCCCTTCCTAAAAACAGTGAAAACTATAATTGATGTGCACAATGGAACCTTAGCAATGGAGTTTGATGGCGAAAAGATCCAATTTAACATCTATGATGCCATTACGTACCCTAGTGATATTTGTCAAGTTTTTGCAATTGATGTGTGTGACTCTTTAGTGCAGGAAACTTTTGAACAAATTCAGAGAGACAGCTAGGAGGTTGCTATTTCTAGCAGTTTGGACATGGAAGGGAAGTATGAACTTGAGCAAAATCAGGAATTGAAGGAAACTGTAATACCCGAGAAATTTCCTAGTATTAATAAATAAATGTATTAATGGGAATGAATATTTATTTGAATATAAATGATTTTGTGAGTAACTCAATTATATTAAACTGAATAATTATAATAATTGAGAAAAATATGGAGTTGATAATAAACTCGTGAAAGCCTTGTGTGGCACAGTGATGTGATATAATTAATTAACGAACGAATTATTAAGCCAACAATTAATCTATATTAATTGTTAATTGTAGAATATTAATTAATTGGTATCGCAGAATATTAATTAATTGTTGTAGACTATTAACGATAATTAATTAAGTGATATGTGATTATTATTATTAGGAATATAATAATAATAAACAATGTGTTTATAAATTTAATAAGATTATATTCATTCATGTGATATTTAATCATGTATGTGTTAATTAATTATTGTGAATATTAATAATTTCATTGATTAATGAGAAAAAGGATTAATTGATATTATTATTAAATTAATTAATAAAATAAGTAAATCATTTCCTTCTATGTGCAAGCATGCGAATTAAATGTATAGTAACTAACTATATGTTATGCAAAATGTAAAGTGTAGTGTGACCATATATTAAGATTTATGAAACTATATGTTATGATATGTGTAGGTGACAAATGATGTGTGGATATACATTAGAATAATGTATCATGAATATATGCATAATTAATGATTACTTCTATATATAATGGAATAATAGAATTTAATAATGTAAGAGACAATGTAATGTGGTAATATCCGATTAGAATATATCGATGTGATAAAATGTACATGGATTATATATGTACAAAGAATATTATTATATTGAAGTGTTACTTATTCATTG
Organism: Panax stipuleanatus; assembly: GCA_020205555.1. NCBI lineage: Eukaryota > Viridiplantae > Streptophyta > Magnoliopsida > Apiales > Araliaceae > Panax > Panax stipuleanatus. The sequence continues at coordinate 95,333,006 of CM035115.1, forward strand.
AAATACATTGTGGCATTTCATTATAGCCTAAGTATACTTTATACAACCTAAGTGAGTATATAAATGTTTAAGCCTTAGTGTTGCTACATTTCATATTACCAAATGCTGAGATGTTAGATCTTGTCCCACAATGAAGCTCATTTCCCTCACACGTGAAAAGGCTAAAGCCTATACTTCCTCAACTTCAGCATTCCTTAGCTTCATAGCTCATGATGAGCAAGGGAGTGGGAAAAATGACGGATTTCAACAACTCTTACCAACCCCCTCTTATCTAGCATGCAATTCAAACTTACATTAGTTTAATTTGTTGTACATATGCATGGTCTGGGTTTTTATTTTGCTATATATGGCCCTTTCTCTTCATATTTTTCTTTGTTGAGAATTGGTTAAAGATTGAAATTGTGAGCATATATATACTTTAGTAATATCATTCTAGCAGTGGGAGATTTCAGTAGAAACAAGCTTAATTCATAGCAAAGGTATAATCGCATTTTCATTATTCTCCATTGTTGTTCTCTGAGATTTTCAAATTCTTGAATTAAGCATGGTTATCATGATAAATTGATTGGGTTGTAATTGTTGGTTGTTATATAGACTTAGTAACATCTTAGAATGCAATGTGGCTTACTAGCAATCAAATTCTTACAACAACTCTCATGTTCTTCATTTTCATTTTTGTTTTCTGATAAAAGTTCAAATCTTGATCATGACTAATTTGGATTGTAATTAGGTGGTAGGACACTTACTTAGTTGTGATATGAACTTATTTACATGTTTAAACTGGAATGTGGGTGATTAGAATCGATTTCGTGAAGTAATTCTGTGTTTTGGGATAAAGTCTGCCGAAGCAGACTGTGTCTTGAACTGAACCAGGCACGGCGCAACAGCACCGGCATTCTACTGTGCTGCGCCGGGCCCTAATCCAAGTTTCTACAGATTTTGTTCCTGCTTGATTGCTGCTAAGTGATAATTATTGAAACGGATTAGAATAAGCATGCAAGCATGATGAATGCATACATATAAATGTATTAAGGCAATGTAAACATGATTTAGACCAAGATGGTATACATTTTGACAAAAAGAATTATGTTCTTCAAAGTAACTTAGAAGTTTTAAAAAGGGGATTTTGATACTTAAGTATCATGATTATATTTTGACTTGAGCATGTTAGTAGGACTAGAAATGCATGAAGAATGTGATACCATGTACGTATATGTTCCATGATGTAGGAGTTATAGTTCCATTTTATGACCGAACTCATTAGGCTTTGTATTAGAGAACATTTTCAAGTAAAGCTTGTTATATCAAAGCAAATATGTACGAATACTACATGATATACATCCTGATCTTGAGAAGATGTTAACATGACTAGACTACACATTATTAGAACTTTAAAGAGATGTTGTATGTGTTGAATTGCATTGTTCAAGCTTCAAATGATTTTAAGGCGAACTTGAACAAGTTTTTAAACCAATTGCATCAATATGAGTAGTTAAGTTCTAAAGAATCTAAAACATAACATGTTTACATTCGTTATATCTCTAAGCATGGTTCTTGTATGATTGATATAATGAAAGAAAACCGAGCATGCTAGACCTTGTGACTTTGTAACCTTGAATGGACTTGAGTTATTAAGGGTATTAACTTAGAACCTACATCATGCAAATTGAATATGAAAAGGGTGAACGATCATGAAAGTATTCTTTGATATGTATACGTGCTACGTGAGATCATATGTTAATATTTGAATCCAATTTCTATGGTTAACTTATAGTAATGCTATAACTTGCTAAAATAGAGTATGTTTGCTAATTGTTGTAGTCTCACATGATAGTAATGATGTATGAAGACGATTAACTTGAGAAGAGGAACGTTAATGATAAACGATTTTAAAAGTCGAGACTTGTGAAATTGTATGATACTATACATAGTATAACTGTGTTTCTAGGTCAAGACTTAGCTTATGTGTTAATTGTATATGTGAGATGAGATATAATGTTAAACTATATAACTAATGGATATCATATATACGTAACTATATTACGATAGGATTCAAAAAGTGTTGATTAAATTACAGGAATAAACTACGCTTAAGGCAAGTATCCTAACCAGCGCATTTACTTTATGCAAGTTTCCTAACTTACACTCTTTTACGGTGCAAGTATTCTATCCTTGTACAATGCAAGTTATCTTACTTACTCGTTCATTGAGCTAGTACGTTTAAAACTCTTGTGAAAGCTATTATTCATGTTGAACTTGGTATTGTTCTTGAATATTGTAAAAGTGTCTATGCCATTTGATTCGGCTAGACTATATGCATGTTTATAAGAAAACTATCCAAACCTTTTTATTGGTGCGAAAATCTGAAAACTGAGTTGAACAACCCTTATGGTAAGGGGAGTGTTTATTGTTGGAAGCCCCAACACACGCGTGATTATTACTGTGGTGTTATGCATAACATAGAGTATTATAGACTGATCATCTATCATACTTATTTCTTTTGGGTTATCAGTTTAATATTGATGATTCTAGTAGATGTTCGATAGTCCTTAGTGACTGCTCAGTATAAATTATTTTATCCAGTTGGATACGTTGATAGCCTTTTAACTCATATATATCTGTTGATCTATATTAAATTTCATATTCCAAAGATATGATTAAAGAATTGTTGATATTCGTTGTTCATGATATTATTTTGAAACTCTGAATTATCTTAAAGATTATACTTTGATATTTCAAACTCGTGATATAATACTCATCACCCTTATTGTATATTACTTGCTGAGCAATTTGTGCTCATTCTTGCTTTCCCTAAAACTTTTTAGTGAATATAGAGCAGGGCGAACCTTCGAATGTTGATAAGGGCAAGGGTAAGGCTACCAACTAGCTTATTCCTTTATGTTTAAAATTTTTATGTTGTATTAAAACTGTCTTCAGACTATGTTTAAGCTTAAGAAGGTTTATGTAATAAGTCTTTATTCGATATTATTATGAAATCTATTAAGTACTGTAGGTTGCAAGAATTGGGAGAAATAATTATAATAAATCATTATAAATTATTCTAGATTAGATCTTCCGCTGTGAATGTGTGATTTTAGTTATTATTGTATTACCATGAGAACGTGACGAACCAAATTCGAGTGACCAAGTGGAGGTCCGAATTTGGGGGCGTCACAAGTTGGTATCAAAGCTGTAGTTATAAACCTTAGGAGCGAGTGTCCTTAGATTATAACTTAGGCGAACTTAGAAGTTAGGAAGGAGATAAAACTCATATAAAGTTTTCCTTGAGAGACTTAGTCTGTTATGAAATGTAACTTCATTTTATACAATGAACTTATGTTTTATTTAACATTCTAACGGAGTTGCTGTTGTTTGTCTTGTGTTTGTGATTGTAGGATGGAAGATATGGGTGTACCCACTAGAGTGGCTAAGGACGAGCCCAGGGATATCCATGTAGTGTACGAGGCACCGATAGAGGCTGTGCCAGTACAGGTTGTAGCACCATCCGAGTCAGATGACGAGGATGAGATTGAGATAGAGTCCGATCTGGAGGAGGAGCCAATGGAGGATGAGCCAGTGATGGACTCTGATGAGGCTACTGTAGAGGAGCAGATGCTAGGCGAGTATGAGGAGCGGATCCTAGAGTTGTACTGCAGAGTCTAGGAGTTAGAGGAAGAGGCCAAGGAGAGAGAGTCAGAGTTCTAGAAACTACGGGACGAAGACCACCAGAGGAAGCTGGCTATGCAAGAGTTGGAAGTAGAAATTGCTTATTGCAAAGAGGCGAAAATCCAGATAGGAACCCTATTTCACAAGGCAGTGGCTAGGAACGTGGATATAGCAGGGAAGCTAGAAGAGGTTGAAAAGAGGGAACTAAGCGAGAAGACTGAGAAGGAAGTACTTCGCACTCAATTGGAATTAGAGGTGATGGATAGGATACACTTCGAGGAGAAGTGGGAGGCTGCCCATAAAAGAGCTGACGACTTGGAGGATGAGGTCAGATGCAAGTAGAGGAAAATAAACAAGATGGGGTACGTGTTCCATTCAGCATTTGAGAGGGTGCTTGATAGTGTGTACCACTACCCGGCAGAGCAGGGACAGACCCTACATACTTTGAGATGAGAGTTGGTTGCGTATATAGCCCAGATCGAGTATAAGAGCGTTGTGGAGCGTGGCATGATGGGATGAGACCTTAGTCAATTTAGTAGTAGTATTTATCTTATATGATGTATATACTATGTTGTAATCCCAATTTTTTATGTAAAGTATGGGATAGTGATGTGAACCCCGAGTAAGCTTTTGTTAGAGGGGTAGTATGGTAGTATGTTGGTATATTCCCTATCTTTTGTGATATTAGGAGATATATGTGATGACATTTATAGAAATATGCTAGGGAAAAATCATGTAATGAAACGATTTGGCATATGAATATAAATGAAGTTTATTTCAGAAACGTGTTATAAATTTTTTCTTTTTGTATTAAAAGAAAATACTTAAGTGATATAACTGAATAATAATAAAATGAAAATGTGTGATGTAGATCATGGCACCAAGACTTAGACTGACTGCACCCAAAGAATTCATTAATAATGAGAGAGAGCAAGTAGATCCCATTCAGAAGTTGGTAGACCTGTTAGGAGTGGCATTAAGGGGAAGGAACAGTGAACCCGTTCGTCCCAACCCTTAGGCTGTGCCAGTAACAACCTTTAAAGACTTTAAGAGTGTAGGACCCCCTAAGTTCGAGGGAACTACCGACCCAATCGTAACACAAACGTGGATCAAGGAGATTGAAAAATCCTTCACTATAGCTCGCCTAGGCGAAGATCAGAAGATGGTGTTTGCCACGTACATGATGAGGGGAGAAGCGAACTACTGGTGGGAGGCTAATCAGTAGAGAGCGAAAGAAGGGACAATAACCTGGGATAGGTTTAAGACGTTGTTCTTCTAGAATTACTTCCCGAAGAGCATGAAAAATCGAATGGAGGTAAAATTCCTAAAGTTAAAATAAGGTGAGATGACGGTGGTGCAATACGCGTCTAGGTTTAACGAATTAGCACGATTTGCGGAACACCAAGTTGGTGATGAAGAGAGGAAGGCTAGACAATTTGAACAAGGACTGAAGCCTTGGATATTCAATAAGGTGTTAGTTCTTCAGATCGATTCTTTTGCAACACTGCTGAAAAAGACTATTATTGCCAAGGGAAGAAGTGAAGCTTTGAGCTTGTACAACAAAGAGAAGAACAGAAAGAATGCTGGAGGAGAGAATCATACTGGAGGAAGCAGCAGTGGAGGAAGTAATTTGGAAAAGAGAAAGTGGGAGAATAACAACAACAACAACAACAACAACAAACAAGGTGGGAGTCACCAAGGGAGTTTAAAAAAAGGAGTGAGACTTGTAATAAGTGCGGGAGAAGTCATCAGGGGGAATGCTGGAAAGGAAAAAGCAGTGAGTAATTGGGAGCAACCAAGAACACCGACAGAGGTGAGAAGTTTCTTAGGGTTAGCTGGGTACTATCAAAGATTTATTCATGATTTTTCTAATATAGCAACCCCGTTGACCAATCTGACGAGGAAGATGGTGAAATTTCTATGGACCGACAAATGCGATGAAAGTTTTCAAGAACTGAAGAAGAGATTGAACGAAGCACCTGTGTTTACCAGATGATGCGGGAAATTTTGTGGTGTATAGTGATGCATCGCACAAGGGACTTGGCTGTGTGCTTATGCAGCACGGCAAAGTCATTGCGTATTCATCACGACAATTGAAGTATTACGAAAAATGATACCCTACTCACGACTTAGAGTTAGCGGCAATAGTTTTTACGTTAAAGCTATGGAGGCATTACTTATACGGGGAGAAATATGAGATATACACGGACCACAAAAGTCTGAAATATATCTTCACACAGGAGTTGAATATGCCGCAGAGAAGGTAGTTAGAATTAATCAAAGACTGACTGCGATATTCTTTATCACCAGGTAAGGCAAACGTGGTTGCCGACGTTCTGAGCGGGAAAGGAAGGGAGAAATTGTTTAAATTGACGACTCAGGATGAGTTGATAAGAGAGATGGAAAAATTGGAAATAGAAGTGAAAGGACCGGAAGGGTCGGAAGAGAAGTTGTTTGTAATGGAAGCTCATCCGACATTGTTGGATAGAGTAAAGGAAGCACAAGAAAAAGATGAAGAATGTGAGAAAATCAGAAAAAGGATTACAGAGAATGAAGAAGGGAAATTTTGAATGGATAAAGACGGTATTTTGAGATTCGAAGGAAGAGTGTGGGTACCAGCGGTAACCGAGTTAAGGGAATAGATTTTGCACGAGGTACACAACACGACATATTCTGTTCATCCGGAAGGTACGAAGATGTACCAAGATTTGAAGCAACACTTTTGGTGGCCCAATCTGAAACGGGAAGTCATAGAGTGCGTTAGTAAATGTTTGACTTGCCAACGCGTTAAAGCAGAACATCAGCGGCCGAGTGGTTTACTTCAACAGTTAGAAATACTAGAGTGGAAATGGGAGCATATTACGATGGACTTCGTGGTAGGACTTCCAGTCACGCAGAAGGGTTATGATGCCATTTGGGTTATTGTGGATCGACTTACGAAGACCGCACATTTTCTACCGATCAAGATCCGTTACAGTTTGAATCAGTTAGCGAGCCTATACATAGAGGAGATTGTCTCATGACACGGAGTGCCGGTATCTATTGTCTCTGATCGAGATCAGCGCTTCATATCTAATTTTAGGAAGAGTTTGCAAGAGAGAATGGGAACACAGTTGAGGTTGAGTACGACTTATCATCCTCAGACAGACGTACAAAGTGAACGAACTATACAAATGCTAGAGGACATGATTAGAACTTACGTGATGGACTTCAAGGGAAATTGGGACGACCACCTACCCTTAGTCGAATTTACGTATAACAATAGTTACCATGCGAGTATCGGCATGCCACCGTACGAAGCTCTTTACGGAAGAAAATGAAGAAAGCCATTATGTTGGGACGAATTTGGAGAGCGACAAATACTCGAACCAGAGTTAGTACAACAAACCGCAGACGTGGTGACAGTGATAAGAGCCAGACTTGTAGAAGCTTAAGATCGCCAGAAGAATGCAGGGTTTACTTAGATTCCATGCTTATCCACCACGTGACCTAAGAATTGAACCTTTTCCATCCAAAATTTACACTTAGAAAATTTTGCATACATCTTTTCTTTCCTCAGTGCCTCTAAAACAATCTTCAGATGTTCGGCGTGTTCTGCCTCTGTCTTCGAGTAGATCAAAATATTGTCGATAAAAACCACTGCAAATTTATTCAAGCATGGCTTGAAAACTCAGTTTATCAAGTCCATAAATGGTCTTTGGTATGTCCTCATCCCTCAGTTTCAGTTGATGATATCCTGTTCGTAGGTTAATTTTTGAGAAACACTTTTCTCCCTTCAGTTGATCAAACAGGTCGTCTATCCTTGGTAGCGGATATCGGTTCTTGATCGTTACTCTGTTCAATTCTCGATAATCGATACAGAGCCTCATCGATCCGTCCTTTTTCTTAACGAATAACACTGGTGCTCCCCAAGGAGACACACTCCATCGAATGTAACCTTTATCCAACAGCTCTTGCAGTTGTATCATCAATTCCTTCATTTCTACTGGTGCCATACGATATGGAGCTTTCGAAATCGGTGCCGTTCCCGGTGCTAAGTCTATTATGAATTCAATTTCTCTGTCTGGCGAAAGACCAGGCAGATCATTCGGAAACGCATCTTAAAATTCATTAACTACGGATATATTCTTAATTTCTACTCCCTTTTTTTGAGTATCAACGATGTAAGCTAAATAACCTACACATGCTTTCATTAACAATTTCTTGGCCTGCATCATCGTAACGCAACATGATTGCTTAAGCGATGAGCTACCATAAAACACTACCTTAGACTTACTCGGAGTCTAAAGGTTCACACATTTATTTTGACACTCTATTATCGCTGCATGGTTATACAACCAATCCATTCCCAGTATTACGTCAAATTCTCCCAATCTAATAGGAATCAAGTCTACTTTTAGGTCATGTTCTCTAATGTTTGCGCGACAATTTCGATAAACGTATTCTACAGGGATCATTTCCTTATTAGCAACTTCTATGATCAAAGGATTTTCTAATTGGAGGGGCACATATCGCCAAATTGCCCAAAAACGAAGAAAATCAGGGGATGCTTTGCATGTGGCTCAACTGAGCACCGAATTAAGGATTGTCCGAAGAAGGGAAGTGGCGGAGGTAGTAGCCAACAAGGAGGGAACAAACTGATGATCAGCGGAATGGCACAATCCAAGAATTCACGTGCTTGTAGTCGGCCTTGTACGGTAGCAACACGAAAATGTGGAACACGTTGTGAATGTGCTCCAACTCAGGTGGTAACGCAACTTTGTATGCCACTTCGCCCACTCGCTTCAGTATCTCGAACGGTCCTATGAATCTTAGACTCAGTTTTTCTTTTTTGCCGAAACGGATTTTTCCCTTCCATGGAGATACTTTCAAGAAGACAAAACTGCCGACTTTAAAGTCCCGCTGTCCAGATGCTAGATAGGAAAGAGAAAACTTTGAGAAATAAAATTATATCTTCGGTAAAAGTACTTTGGCGTAACCACGATGTCGAGGAGGCAACGTGGGAGTTAGAAGATAGGATAATGAGGGATTATCCCCATTTATTTGTGTAAACTTGTAACAATTCCGGGACAAAATTTTTATAAGGGGGGGGGGGGGAGGATGTAATACCCGAGAAATTTCCTAGTATTAATAAATAAATGTAATAATGGGAATAAATATTTATTTGAATATAAATGATTTTGTGAGTAACTCAATTATATTAAACTGAATAATTATAATAATTGAAAAAAATATGGAGTTGATAATAAACTCGTGAAAGCCTTGTGTGGCACAGTGATGTGATATAATTAATTAACGAACGAATTATTAAGCCAACAATTAATCTATATTAATTGTTAATTGTAGAATATTAATTAATTGGTATCGCAGAATATTAATTAATTGTTGTAGACTATTAACGATAATTAATTAAGTGATATGTGATTATTATTATTAGGAATATAATAATAATAAACAATGTGTTTATAAATTTAATAAGATTATATTCATTCATGTGATATTTAATCATGTATGTGTTAATTAATTATTGTGAATATTAATAATTTCATTGATTAATGAGAAAAAGGATTAATTGATATTATTATTAAATTAATTAATAAAATAAGTAAATCATTTCCTTCTATGTGCAAGCATGCGAATTAAATGTATAGTAACTAACTATATGTTATGCAAAATGTAAAGTGTAGTGTGACCATATATTAAGATTTATGAAACTATATGTTATGATATGTGTAGGTGACAAATGATGTGTGGATATACATTAGAATAATGTATCATGAATATATGCATAATTAATGATTACTTCTATATATAATGGAATAATAGAATTTAATAATGTAAGAGACAATGTAATGTGGTAATATCCGATTAGAATATATCGATGTGATAAAATGTACATGGATTATATATGTACAAAGAATATTATTATATTGAAGTGTTACTTATTCATTGAAATACATTGTGGCATTTCATTATAGCCTAAGTATACTTTATACAACCTAAGTGAGTATATAAATGTTTAAGCCTTAGTGTTGCTACATTTCATATTACCAAATGCTGAGATGTTAGATCTTGTCCCACAATGAAGCTCATTTCCCTCACACGTGAAAAGGCTAAAGCCTATACTTCCTCAACTTCAGCATTCCTTAGCTTCATAGCTCATGATGAGCAAGGGAGTGGGAAAAATGACAGATTTCAACAACTCTTACCAACCCCCTCTTATCTAGCATGCAATTCAAACTTACATTAGTTTAATTTGTTGTACATATGCATGGTCTGGGTTTTTATTTTGCTATATATATGGCCCTTTCTCTTCATATTTTTCTTTGTTGAGAATTGGTTAAAGATTGAAATTGTGAGCATATATATACTTTAGTAATATCATTCTAGCAGTGGGAGATTTCAGTAGAAACAAGCTTAATTCATAGCAAAGGTATAATCGCATTTTCATTATTCTCCATTGTTGTTCTCTGAGATTTTCAAATTCTTGAATTAAGCATGGTTATCATGATAAATTGATTGGGTTGTAATTGTTGGTTGTTATATAGACTTAGTAACATCTTAGAATGCAATGTGGCTTACTAGCAATCAAATTCTTACAACAACTCTCATGTTCTTCATTTTCATTTTTGTTTTCTGATAAAAGTTCAAATCTTGATCATGACTAATTTGGATTGTAATTAGGTGGTAGGACACTTACTTAGTTGTGATATGAACTTATTTACATGTTTAAACTGGAATGTGGGTGATTAGAATCGATTTCGTGAAGTAATTCTGTGTTTTGGGATAAAGTCTGCCGAAGCAGACTGTGTCTTGAACTGAACCAGGCACGGCGCAGCAGCACCGGCATTCTACTGTGCTGCGCCGGGCCCTAATCCAAGTTTCTACAGATTTTGTTCCTGCTTGATTGCTGCTAAGTGATAATTATTGAAACGGATTAGAATAAGCATGCAAGCATGATGAATACATACATATGAATGTACTAAGGCAATGTAAACATGTTTTAGACCAAGATGGTATACATTTTAACAAAAAGAATTATGTTCTTCAAAGTAACTTAGAAGTTTTAAAAAGGGGATTTTGATACTTAAGTATCATTAATATATTCTGACTTGAGCATGTTAGTAGGACTAGAAATGCATGAAGAATGTGATACCATGTACGTATATGTTCCATGATGTAGGAGTTATAGTTCCTTGTTTATGACCGAACACGTTAGGCTTTGTATTAGAGAACATTTTCAAGTAAAGCTTGTTATATCGATGCAAATATGTACGAATACTACATGATATACATCCTGATCTTGAGAAGATGTTAACATGACTAGACTACACATTATTTGAACTTTAAAGAGATCTTGTATGTGTTGAATTGCATTGTTCAAGCTTAAAATGATTTTAAGGCGAACATGAACAAGTTTTTAAACCAATTGCATCAATATGAGTAGTTAAGTTCTAAAGAATCTAAAACATAACATGTTTACATTCGTTATGTGTGACACCCCCAGAATAGGTCCAGTCAACCCAACCCATTCTGAGTCGCCAAACACATGCTACATAATCCAAATACAATCTTTTATAACACAAGGTCATGAAAAATACGATCAGACACTGTGAGTGTCAATACAAACATCTAGAAAATATAAACATTCAACTAAGTCCTCATTATAATTATTATCACACTATATAAAAATAGTGAGGACTACTACTGCTCTAACTCGGACCATCATTCTGTCCCCCGACTCGTCCCTGCGACATTCTCAATTCCTGAAGAGGACAATAGATGAAAAGGGTGAGCTCAATTAGCCCAGTAAAGAATATTATGACTAAGATAATAAAGAATAATTTATCGCTAGTCTTCAACAAATCAGATAAAATATTAATGACAACAAGTTTTAGATCAATATTCGCAGCGAAAATAGCAATTCATTAGAAGAGTTAAGTAGAGAATGAAGTCTACTATCTTCTATGATTTAAAAGTCCATCATCAATATTTTATCCCTATAACATCAATCAATAAATATCTTGAATCAAATATTCATCTTTGCACTACGGGCCAAAGATATTCATCAGGTAATCATTCATCTTTGCACTACAGGCCAAAGATATTCATCAAATAATCATCCATTTTTGCACTACAGGCCAAAAATATTCTTTTATATCACCATTTAAGACTGAAGATGATGAAAAATATTTTTAAAAAAACGAATCCAGTGAGATAAAGGACAAAATTAGGAATTCGTAATTTAGTTTATCCAAGTTCAAGAATACTCCATAATACTTAATTGTGGAGCAAAATTCAAGAATGAAGATCAAAACTTAGATCCAATCAAAGATAGGAACCTTAACAAGCAACTTGGACAAATAGAAGAAAATTTAATTTTTTTCGTGAATAGTGCCATATACGTGAATAGTGCCGTATACGTGAATAGTAACTCCGACGAAAAAAGTAAGAATTTCATAATAAAATCTATGACAATATTTTGGTATAATGATATTGAAAAGAATAACATCGTTTACGAAAGAAAATAACATCCCTTACCTCAAAAGAACAGTACTTCGAACTGGAATATCGGATATAATACTGAAGGAAACTTGCACTGAATAGTAACACTCAAAGTATCTAAATACTCACAAAAATACGCTCGATATTATATAGAGAGAAAACTTCTGATTCTAGTGTGATTTTCAATTCTAACCTAAGCACCCTATTTATAGGAAAATGCCAGAACACCAAAGCTGACTTACCTGCTACTGGTGGCTTCAACCCTCTGAAATTCCAACGCACACCAGGTTAGAATTCAGAATTTTTCCACCAAAAACAAAAGTGGGGCCCACCCATATTTTTAATAAATAAAATATTTATTTTCGCAACTTCAATAATTCATAATAAATAGCCCTTTTATCAGAAAAATACGAATTCTATATCCTTTCCACAGGAAATTTATTTCTCTACAACTTTGTAGAAGAAAGTTTTTCCAAATTCCAAACGAAAAGTGATCGAAATCCACATACGGATGATTTCCACACCAAAATACTGATAAAACATCAACATTAATTTATCCACATAAAATAAATATTTTTTTATCATATAAATCAATAATTAATTATTCACAAATAAAATTACAGAACTGCAATATTGACAACTAGGTCATTCCCAGGAAAGAGGTGCCCTTCTGATAAGGATTTCTCCTTACTGGCGCGCAATTAAATAACCCCTCCTAGACAGAACTTTCTTATACATTGCCAATAATGCTATCTAATAATATTATTCAAATAATATGATTTATTAATTTGATAATGGAAAATACGGTGCAGTGACAATTATTGAAACAATAATATAAAATATCAACGTAGCAATTATTGATATAAAATATCAACATATCAATTATTGAATCAATAAAATATTATGCAATTGTAGCAATTATTGAATCAATAAAATATTATGCAGTTGTAGCAGTTATTGAATCAATAATATAAAATATTGAACAGTAATTACTATAACAATTATTGAGTAAATGTCTTCTTATGTAAGAATCAATAATTAAAATTATTGTGCAATACTGTGTGCTACTGTGCAACACCGCTTATTACTGTATTTTAACCACTGGTATTTCAACAGTTTAACCGTAACAGTTTTACCATTATTGATAAAAAGGTTATTTCTGTCGCTTTCTATATCCGACAGTTATTCCGTTGTGGGGCCCACAAATGGCTGCGCCGTCGTACGAATATTCCCCGACAATAAGAATATTCCACGACCAAACGAATATTCCCCGACAACAATGAATATTTTATAACCACTTGCTTATTTAAAATATTTGCGCATTTTACCCATAACATTTCACATTATCAAATTAACCTCTACCTATTTCAAAATAATATATAGAGGAATCTAATGACTAAGTCTGAGGTGAACAAACTCCGGGATTTAGAGTTATACGAAAGGTTGATCACCTACGTATGGAAGAGGTAGTTTACTTTCTTGGTGATTGTAAACCGGCTGTGATAGAATGGTGTACGGTGAAATGCTGTTAAACCCAGTAAGAGTTCATGGTCCATATGACCCCTCAACAAAATATAAATTATTTTAAAGGAATCCTTATATTCCTCGCTATTCATTCTACTCCATAATTCTTGATAAATTGTGGAGACTCTGGAATATTTGAAGGATGACAACTTCTTTGAAGAAAAGTTGAGAGAATAGTATGCTAAAATTTTGAGGACGAAATTCTGTGAAGAATGGGTGAATGTGATATCCCGAATGATTGACAATTATGTCGAAAGAAATAAGATGTTGAGGTTATTCAACAAGGAGAAGAAGTAATATTAAAACCTTGAATAAAGGTTGTGAGGATAAGGCATCCGGGTATGGATGTGGTTTTAGAAATTCCAATGATGAAATTTTTATAAGAGGGGAAGAATGTGACAACCTGGAAAATTGGATTGCCCCAAAAATTAAGTTTAAAGAATTATTAATTAATCAAATAGATTTTATTATTTTTATTCTCTTTTATTGTCATAAGCCGGAAGTATTCTGGCTATGAGCTGGAATGAACGAGTAAAAATTTTCAAGACGAAAATAAAATATTTTCAGGAACAAAAATATTTTCCAGAAAAATACGAAATATGCACTATTCACACGAAAACTCAAGGGTTTAGGGTCTGAATAACCTAGGTCTTTTTGAGAGTTCAGTATGTCGTAATGACATTCTGTCTAAAGATTTGACGGTAATAAGCTGTGAAAAGTTATGTTAGTCGATAAAAGTTTTTCTCAAAAAACAGGCAGTAATCGGACGAAATAAAAACGATGAAAAGTACTGTTATATACTTTTCATTCTCTTAACTACGTTTTGGGGAAACGTGATGAAAAACACTAATCATCAAAAAGTGTTTTTCAATTTTTTGAAGTTTCAAAGAACGGGTAAAAGTTAATTTGTAGAGGAAAGACGAAATATCTAAAAATATTTGAATTTCGAGAAAAGCAGTTTTGAAACAGTCGGACGAATTCCGAAAGACGGAACCACGAAGTTTCCAATAGAAGCTTTGTGAATAGTAAGGAGTCATGAATAGTAAAGATGTGGGGGTAAAATGGTAAAAAAACTGCCAAATAACCAAAATACCCATAGCCTTGAAAATCTATATAAACAAGCTTAACTCTTAATTTTTCGAAAAAACGAGAGACGAAACTCTAGAAAAACGAAGAGAGGAAGTGAGGGACTCAAATTAACAATTCTCGGGAGTGAAAAAGCTAGCAAATCGTCAGCTTTGCCACAAGAAAGAAGAAAACAAAGGAAAAATCAAGAAGAAATGTATTAAAAGTTACCTTTAGTCAACATTTCTTTAAGTTTTCTATGTCAAATATATAGCTTAATGAAAATAGAAGTAAAAGATGTTAAGAAACGATTTTCATATGGTTTAATCATAAGGAAATGAAGAAATAAGAATTTAAAGTTTAGTTTATAAATTTCTTTAAAAGTTTTCATAGAAAATATGAATTGCTTGTTGTTAATGGACGATTCGGATGAGTTATCAAACTTATAACATTAATATGCAAGAAAATGTAAAATTGTAATCATAATATCGATTAAAAATGAAGAACGAACGAAGAGCACGAAGCACGAACGAAGAACGCAGTAAGAACGTTGTTGGTGGACAAATTTTAAAGCATATAATTAGAGCTTGTTGTTGATAGACAAGTTTAAAACCATCATATATATGTATGCTTGGATAAGATTGGTAGAAACGTTCATGAAGAACGGATTGGAATTAGCCGATAACGAAGTTATGGCAAAATTTCAAAAAAGACGAATGAAATGTAAAAATTATGTAAATGAACCCAAATGTGTAGGGTTTCATAAGAATGTAAGAAAATATAGAAAACATGAGTCGTGGACTCAAGAATGAACGAATTCTGGGTTCGGATGAACGAATTAAGGACGAACAAAAATTTAACGTAAAGCTGAAAAACTTAACGAGGGAGGACTTTCGAGTGAAGATTTAGGGAGACTCGAGAAAGTTAATCTACCTAGAGGAATTTGTAGAGGGTGTTGCAAGCTTTCCAACGCCTTAAAAACGGATTAATTCCGAGTTTGAACGAAGAAGTTATGAGATTTTAAAGTAGGCGTCTCAAACTTGTTCAAGACTTAGAAAAAAAAATTGAGTTTTACCAGAGGCGCCGCAGCGCCTCCCAAGACTAAGGAAATGGCGTCGCAGTGCCTACTCCGGACCCCAAGTACTACCAACCGGTGTCGTAGTGTCGGCTTTAACAAAGTGACTGGCGCCGCATAGCCCTTAAGAAAATTTTCTTTGATTGGAACTATTCCTAGTTATGTTATGAACTTTTCATCCGAAACATCAACTTGTAGCTTCATTTACAACTATATACTTCGTCTTTATCACTAAACCAGCAACTATTTACTGTTTGGAACCTTTCCAATTCATTGCACCACCTTTCAAGGGAACGACTTACCCTAAAGTGGATTTGCTATTGTCTTGGTCAGTCTGAAAACTTGAGTCTGTGTAGTCCTTTAGTTTAATTCAGACCCATCATGAATTATGATTACATCCTTATTGTCGGTTAAGTACTTAAAGATGTTTATCACTGTCTTACAATGATCTTCTGTAGAATATAACTGATCAACATCAAGTCTGGTACATTTCATTGCATACATGATAGTAACTCATGCAATCTCTTTTATTGAGGACAATTTTAGAGAGATACACTACATGACTCATCATCATGAGACATCTCTTGGAGTTTGCCATGCTAAACGCCTTTAGCATCAAATGAATATATGTTCCTTGGGTTAAGCTGAGCATCCTATTAAATCTATCTATATAGATTTATATCCCCAATTTTGGATGATCTACCCAAATCATTCATGGAGGAATGTTTAGATAACTTTATCTTTATTGATTATAGTACTGGTATATCATTCCTTATCTGTAATATATTAACATATAATACTAGGAATGTTATCTCACTTCGAAATGGAAAAGAGTTAAAAGAAACTACTGCTGAGAATCAACATAGAGTGCCCAACTCTTTGGGAAAAGAACATGAGAATAAAGGTGTGGAGAAGAAAACTGATGAAAGTCAAAAGGTGAATTCAAAAAAAGAAAAACAAAGTTCAGTTCTACCTCCTGTGCCTTTTCCTCAACAATTACAAACTCAAAAACTTAATAACCAGTTCGCAAAATTCATGGAGATCTTTAAAAAGTAACACATCAATATCTCATTTGCCGAAGCACTAGAGCAAATGCCAAGCTACATGAAATTTATGAAAGATATACTATCCAGGAAACGAAGGCTAAGCGAGTTTGAGACCGTAACAAAAGAGTGTAGCGCAATTCTCCAAAAAAAGCATCCACCAAAATTGAAGGATCCGGGGAGTTTTAACATCCATTGTTCAATCGGAAATCAATTTTTTGGGAAAGCTTTGTGTCATTTGGGAGAATGTATCAACCTCATGCCACTCTCTATATACAAAAAGTTGGGTTTCAAGGAAGCAAAGCCAAAAAATGTCACCTTACAGCTTGCCGATAGATCGATCACGTACTCTTTAGGTATAGTGGAGGATGTTTTGGTGAAGGTTGACAAATTAATTTTACCTGCAAATTTTGTGGTGTTGGATTGTGAAGAAGACAAAGACATTCCAATCATCTTGGGAAGACCATTTTTGGCCACCGGAAGAACTTTAATTGACGTGCAGAAGAATTAACTATGAGAGTAAATGATCAAGAAGTAATGTTTCAAGTGTTCAAAGCGATCAAATTCCCAAGAAATGTTGAGGAGTGTCCTTTGATCATGGAAGGTAACGAATTGGTTCATGTAGATTCTCGGTGTAGTTTTGGTCTGAAAATTGGGATTGGTGATGAAATTCGCAGTAAAAAGAAAATCGATGGTGGAAAAGGAGAAATGGTGAAGCATTGCTAGTAATGTGCAGTTGAGACCAAGAACATCCAAAATATCCCAGTGGAGCCTGATTAGAATAGAGAAGACAAAGTCGGCTGAAGACTATAAATCAAGAGCTAACAGGGAGGCAACTAAAGAATTTTTATATTTATTTTATTTTGTTTTGCTGTTAGTTTATTTAGTGGGTATACTTTTATTTAAATAGCTTAGGATTTTATAGAACTAATTTCAGTAGTTACGTCCGTTCTGTTATTTAACATGGTCTTTAATTAATTTCAGGATGGGAAACAAGTTTTATATTTGGCGGTTTCGACTAATGGCCACTACGACTACACAAGCACCTATGAGCGCAATTACAGATTATACATTTGTCAAATCCTTAAATTTTCAATCAATTTGTTAAACTAGCATGAAGGAGTTGGGAAGCAAAACCAAGCACGAACATCAACTCCCTGCCTCGCAGCGCCTAGTGCGTTACAGTAGGCCAAGAGGCAGCGCCTAGTGCGCTGGGCTGCCAATCAAACCCCTGCCTGACAGTGCCTTATGCGCCCGACACTTGCACATCTTGGCGCCTAGTGCGCCTGAGTGCCCCAACACGACATTGCCTGCCCCATAGCGTATGAAGCGCTCAACTTGCCCATTTTCTAGAGCCCTAGTTCACAAGCCCCTCTCTTGGCTCTTAGCGCCTAGTGCGCTCCACTTGCTTAAAACATAGCGCCTAGTGCACTGTAACATTGCCGAGTGCTCTACTTGACAGTGCATCAGGCGCCCCAAAAAGCTGGCAGCCAGCGCCTAGTGCACCTAATCCGCCCCAAATCCCTACTACTCCAAACCCTAAGACCTAATAGCTTACTCAATCTCATCAACAAATCACACTTCCTACTCTAAGCAACACTGATTAAACTCCTCAGTCCACTTCAACACATCCAAACTTCTAATCAAACTCATACACAAATTGGACATCTCAAGCATCAAGAGGCCAAATTGGTTCATCTCTGTCCATTATAACAACATCTAGTGCATTCTAGAAGTTTCGGGCAGAATAAGTTTGGGGGAAGAGCTTTTTAAAAGTTGCTAAGAACATTGTACTCTAACTGTTTGATATTATTCCTCAAAGATAACTTTTGGCTTCTGAGGGGTTTGAACTATGTTTTTGTTTGGGCAAGAAAATAACACACACATCTATGGCTCGCAAGAGACAGATAGGAGAGAGTTCAGGAGCTACAGGAAAATTTGACAAGAAGCGGTTCCAAAGCTATGAAGCAGTTGAACGTTATAAAAATTGGTTAGCTAGAAGACGTTTAATACCTGAGCGGGGATTGCTCCCGGAAACTTAAGATGGGGAACTTTCCTTAATGATATCAAGCCGCAATTGGCTAGCTTTTACTGCTCAACCAGAGCCGGCGGTGGTTAGGACTGTCAGAGAATTTTATGTCAATGCAACTGAGGTTGATGGCAACAATGTTATGGATCGAGGACGAGCAGTCAACATGGGACGTAAAGCAATCAATGCATATTATGGGATGTCCAAGATCATAAGCAGTGATTATCAGCAATATATGAAACATGATTTGGATTATAGTGAGGTGATTGCAGCTCTATGTGAACCAGGGACATAATGGGCATTAACAGATCAGCAAGAAGCACACTATTTCCCTACATCAAAGCTAAGTTGATATGGTAAATCTTGGAATGCCTTCATATGTGCTAAGTTGATACCATGTCGGCATATGAGTTACGTAATCAGTCATAGGACTGCCTAATTATTTTGCATTGCGAAAGATAAATTAGTTGACATTGGGGAGGTGATCCATAAATCTTTCTTGAATGGAATTCAGCAAGAAACTACAGGTGGTTTACCTCATCCTTCTTTAATTATAGCATTGTGTCGGCAAGCAGGGGTTCAATGGAATGATAAGGAAGAAGCTCTGATGCCTTTACCCCGAATTGATCATAAAGCAATAGCTAGATACAGGGTATGGGCCAGGGCCGAATCACATCCAAGAGGACTAGGCTTCATTATAGAGCCGGTTGAGCAGCCAGATGAGAACCCTACTATGACTGCTGAGGACGTTCATCGGGTCTTGAGACATCATACTAGGCAAATTGACTTGGTGGCAACCCAAATTCAACAGGGTTTTAATCGGATGGATAGAAAGCACTACAGGTTTGCTCAGCGCCAAGCGGAGATATATTCCCATAATTTAAATTGCACTATGACATTAACAGAGATGTTCAGCGGAATGAATCCAGCTACAACTCCATACCAATTCCCACCACCTCCACCGTTGTCTATGTACCCACCAACTGATTTTTCCCCTGAGGATGAGGCTAATGAAGAGGAAGCAAATGATGCTAATGAGGAGTAAAGCCTCGATCTTTCAGGGAAGTCATCTGTGCTTAACGTTTAATCTATATACAATGAGGACATTGCATATGTTAAGTTTGGGGGTGCATTCTGATAGTGCATGTTTATTTAAGCAGTTTAGGGCATGTTGCATGATAGTAGTGCAAGTTAGGTTGTTGTTAGCATTTAGTTGCATGAATCAAGTGATAAATGCTATAGGATCTAATTTTTGGCCAATGAAAAGACTGGATTGTAAGTTTTACTTTAACAGAATTGAAAACTGATGCTAAGTGAAGACTTTGATTGTTTAATTAATTATGCTTGTCTAGAACTCACATTAACAAGGAAAAGCACTGTATTAACTATTTGCCTAATCTGAATTCAAATCTTTACATAATTTATTTCTAGTAGGATAGTTTAAGATAAAATTTGACAAAGTCAGTAAAGCATCTATAAAGACAAAGTCAAGTAAGACACTAAGTTTGGTGCGAATCTTGGGATATTTTTTGAATTTTTTTTAATAAAAGCTGGCTTAGTTTAACTTTGTGGCCATTGTTACTCGAACAAGTATGCCCTAGGGGTGTCTCTTCACCTAGTGCCTTAAAACCAACCGATTTGGGAGTCATTGTTGGAAAGTTCGCTAAATGGGTAACTTTGAACAGCCTGAGAAAGTTGAACATTGCACAAGTCAGATAAAAAAAATAAAAAAAATCACTTGACTAGTTAGTTTGTGGCCTTTGCTACTCGAGTTATTAGACCCGTAGGGGTGTCTCAACACCTAGTGCCATAAAGCTGACTGGTTTGGGAGTCATTGGTCGAAAGCTTGATACATGAGTTGTGACGCCCCCAAATTTGGACCGCCACTTGGTCACTCAAATTCGGTTTGTCACGTTCTATAATCTAACATCATGATAATAATATTACGACTAAATGTCGCATCGCACAGCGGAATTATACACAACTACTATCGAATAGATTATATTTAAATAATATAATTTATTCACGTCCCAAGGTCTCGTAACTTAAACATCGATTACATATCTTAAACATACCTTAAGCATATATAAACATAATTAATACATAATATCATAAGTTCTTATTACAAAACATAAAGTTCTACATAAATAAATGCTACTCAGTAGCCTTTCCCTTGCCCTTGTCTGTGCCCGAGGGTCCGCACTGCTTTGCCTTAACTGAAATGTCTTAGGGAAGGCAAGAATGAGCAACAAGTTTACTCAGCAAGTAATATATCAATAAAGGTGAGTAATATAGTTCTCGAATCCCAAAAAGGTATAGCAAGGTATGATAGTTCAAGGATAGCAAGAATATCAACAGTTCTCAATAACAGTCGCTAAGGACAGAATAATATCAATATGATTCAACACCAAATCAATGTAAGATTTCAAGCTAACTGAATACTGAGCAGTCACTAAGGACTCTGAACTTCTACTAGAATTTAACAGTAATATACTGAAAATCCAATAAAATAAGTACAACAGGTGACAGCCTAAAGTACCCTACGGTATGCATATCGTTTAATCGTACTAAAGTGTGCGCATATTGGTCTCCCGAAAAATATATTTTTCCTTCGAAGAAGGTTGTTCATCTCAGTCAAAGTAAGACTCCACACCAATCAATTGGTTTGAATAGCTTTCTAATAATGGTATAAGTCTAGCCGAATCAAATGGCATAGACCACTATTTATAAATTCAATACTTGACATTAAAGTTCGAAGATTATAATAGACTTTATCGTAACCATGACGCAATAAGTCATAATTTGAATAACTCACTTGCACAACAATAACTTAATATGAATTCAATAAGAAAAGAGTTCAAGTACTTGCTTACGATATTCATTAAATAAAGTAATGCAAGGGTTTAGGATACTTGCAAATAATACAAGAACGGGTTTAAGGAAACTTGCAAATAATACAAAAATGGGTTTAAGAAAACTTACAAATAATATAATAACGGGTTTAAGAAAACTTGCCTTTAGCGTAGTTTGCTCACGTAAAGCTAATCGACACTTTCGAACCCTATTTATAGTATATAATATGTTTAGGATGTTCATTAGTTAAACATATTAGATAAACAAACTTGATATGTAATTCAAGTATACACATATTACTAGTCATACAATCCAATACGTATGCTACTACGTAGTTCGGAACCATCGTTAGACTTTATCGTTTATAAACACCTTGTCAATTTAATATGGTTTCATAACTTAGCATGCTCATAGACATTAGAATAACATTCTGGACATGTATCACAGAGTAAGACAACCACACAAGTATGCTTCAAGTTCAGGTCATAATGTAAAATAACTTCTGGAATTCCTGCACATCGTCGCGGCCGCACTTGGTTTGCACTAAGGAGTGGCGCGGCCACGCGACTTTTGGTGCAGACCAAGACAGGGCTGCTCCTGCTGAACCCAACTCAAAATGCCACGCTCAGAAATGAAGGACTATGCCAAACACATGTCGGGATACTTATAACTAGCTTGACCCTATATCATGTTTAGTATAATTTGCTATTTATTCTTGTTCAATCAAAGCGTTAAATAGTCAAGTTATGAATTTTCTCACGTTTAATTACTACACAAACGTCATTAGATTTTACTAAGTGTCATACACACATGTTTAAGTTACTTTAGTCGTGCATTTCATGTTCTATGTTTCACTTTCTGGGAAATTATCTTTAATCATGCTCAACTAGTTCATCATGCATAGGACTAGCTAGGCATACATGGAAAACATGTTTAGGGGCATATGATATCTTATCACAATGGTCATAAATTTTAGAATACTTGTAATGTATCTATCAACGAAACTAGTTTTTGAACTATTGAGGTTTCTTTTTGAAATCCTATGTTAAACCATTCTACATACAATGTAGCTTCACATATCATATGTCATTCTTTTGTATGCATGAATAGATCACATAGGCATGCATACAAGTTCATGATTCAAGCGTATGGAGTTTAAGTTTTTATGTGAAACTCTAAGTTTCCATTAGCATGTTATCAACATTATCTAGGCATGCAAAGTCACTTTACTTGTTATACATCATGCTTGCATATATGCATATCAAGAATACGTAACTACGTTCACAAGTTCTTAACTCAAAAGCGTTTATGATTTATCAAGTCCATATTGGAAACTCTAAGTAATTCTTTAGAGGGTCCTCATAGTTACTCAAGCATGCCAAGTAATTCCACATATATCATACTTTCATGCTTTCATGCTTACGTACAAATGTAATCTGACCATACTAACATGTTCTTCAAGTTAAAATTTAAAGTACACATGGTTTATTGAGTTTGCATATTGAAAAATCAAGTTCTCTTTTGAAATCAAGCTATGGTGAGTGATTATATGAAAGACAATATAAACTAGCATGTCAGAGACTTGTATGGTCTTATCGAAGTTTACTTAGTACGCTCAACATATCAAAAGGCATGAAAATCACAAACTGACTCTGCAGAGGGGCGCGGCCGCACGCCATTTGTACTAGGGAGTGGCGAGGCCGCGCCACTCCGGTTCCAAACCAAGAAGTGTTCTGCTATTGCAGAGCTTCCAACAACCTTCAATTTCTTCATACAATCATGCTTGTAAACAACTACATTACTTCTATATCATGCATACTAACTTAAGTAACATGCTAGCATCCTTTCACATATTCAATTTCCATAAATTCATACAATTTCTAAGAATTGAATTTCAAAGTGGTTTAAAGATTATACCTCTTGAACTCAAATTGCACAAAGCTTGCTCTAAACTTACTCTTGCAACACTTAGCAACTAATTTCAGCAACATGAAATGAGAAGAGGGATGCTCAATTTATATAATTTTGAATATACATGCCAAAGCTTTGTCCAAAGATTGGAACCAATGGAGGGAAGAGGAACACATTGGACAAGGGATATTTGGTAGCATAGTGTTCCAACCACCCCCATCACCCACTCCCCTTTCATCATGATCTCTAGCTTGTTGAAATTGAGAAGCAAGATGATAGACTAGGCCATTGGTAAACACGTGAATGAGAAATACGAGGGGTGACCCTCTTTTAGGGACAAGGCTATATCTCAACATTCTAGTAATGAAGGAAACACCATATATTATACACTTAACACACATATATGCTTACCTTAGCTTAAATTCATTTAGGGCATACATGGACCTAAAATGTCACAACAACATTACATGGTAGCACATTGAGGTACATGTATACACATTGATATATAATCCATGTACATTTTAATAATATCAAATTATGAGTTAATTGAATGGTGACTTACTACATTATCACAAATCTCATTATTATTATTATTTTAATTATATTACTTATTGGAATACATGTTAATTATCCACATACTCTAATTTAATATTCCATATAGTATACATTAACGCACTATATCTATTACATGGTCACATAAGTTCATGTATGTAACTCATACAATTCTTTACTCTGACAATATAGTTTCTGTATTACATATTCTTACTAAAGTGTCACACTACACTCTCTTATATTGTCATAATGCACTTTATATAATATAGTTTTGGTTCCATACTGTATAATGTACATACAACATGCATTTTACAAGTCCAACCATGTGACTCACTTTATTATATAGTCCTCATATTACCAAGTTATATCAAAATGTCACATTATACCTTATATTATATAGTTGTGATATTAAGCAATTAATTGAATAAACATTAATTTTAATTAACTATTTATTCATTAATATGTTATCATTCGTACAAACAATTAATTAACAATATGTTATTAATTAATCATCTACTTATTAATTCTTCTTTAAATAAATTAAATCATCGTAATTCTCATCACTACATAAGGCATTAATTGAGCTTATCATAAACTCCACATTTTCTTCTCAATTATTATAAATTCAATTTGAAGTCATTGAGTTAACTCATCTCATAACACATAAATATTTATATTCAAATAAATATTCAACTTTCATTAATATATTTATTTAATAATATTTGGAAATTCTCGGGTATTACATCCTCCCCCCCTTATAAAAATTCTATCCTCGGAATTGCTACAAGGTTACACAAATAAGTAGGGATAATCCCTCATCATCCTATTTTCTAATTCCCACGTAGCCTCCTCGACATCGTGGTTACGCCAAAGTATTTTTATAGACGAAATAACTTTATTTCTTAAGGTTTGATCTTTCCTATCTAATATCTGGATAGGAATTTCTTCATACGCAAGGTTCTTCTCCACTTGAATGGGATCGTAAGAAATCACGTGCCTGTAGTCGGCCTTGTACGGTCGCAACACGGAAATATGGAACACGTTGTGTATGTGCTCTAACTCGGGTGGTAACGTAACTTTGTATGCCACTTCGCCCACTTGCTTCAGTATTTCGAACGGTCCTATGAATCTTGGACTCAATTTTCCCTTCTTGCCGAAATGAATTTTTCCCTTCCATGGAGATAACTTCAAGAATACGATACTGCCGACTTTAAAGTCCCAGTTTTGTCGATGCAAGTCCGCGTACTTTTTTTGGCAATCTTGAGCTGCTACTAGTATGGCTCTTATCACTGTCACCACGTCTGCGGTTTGTTGTACTAACTCTAGTCCGAGTATTCGTCATTCTCCGACTTCGTCCCAACATAATGGCGTTCTGCACTTTCTCCCGTAAAGAGCTTCGTACGGTGGCATGCCAATACTCGCATGATAACTATTATTATACGCAAATTTTACTAAGGGTAGGTGGTCGTCCCAATTCCCCTTGAAGTCCATCACGCAAGTCCTAAGCATGTCCTCCAGTGTTTGTATTGTTCGTACACTTTGTCCGTCTGTCTGAGGATGATAAATGGTATTCAACCTCAACTGCGTTCCCATTCTCTCTTGTAAGCTTTTCCAGAAGTTCAACGTGAAGCGCGGATCTCGATCAGAGACAATTGACACCGGCACTCCATGTTGTGAAATAATCTCCTTTACGTACAGACTTGCTAACGGATTCAAACTGTATCGGATCTTGATTAGTAGAAAATGTGCGGTCTTTGTTAGTCTATCCACGATAACCCAAATGGCATCATATCCTTTCTGCGTGATTGGAAGTCCCACCACGAAGTCTATCATAATGTACTCCCATTTCCATTCTGGTATTTCCAACGGTTGTAGTAAACCACTCGGTCGTTGGTGCTATGCTTTGACGCGTTAGCAAGTAAGACACCTACTGACGCACTCTGCCACTTCTCGTTCTAGATTGGGCCACCAAAAATGTTGCCTCCAATCTCAGTACATCTTCGTGCCTCCCAAATGAACTAAATACGTCGTATTGTGTGCCTCGTGCAAAATTTCTTCCCTCAACTCGGTTACCGCTGGTACCCACACTCTCCCTTCGAATCTCAAGATACCGTCTTTATCTATTCTGAATCTTTCTTCTTTATTTTTTGCGACCCTTTTTCTGATTTTTTTCGCACTCTTCATCCTTCTCTTGTGATTCCTTCACTCTATCCAACAAAGTTGGACGAGCTTCCATTATAAATAACTTCACTTCAGACCTCTCTGGTCCTTTTACCTCTATCTCTAATTTTTCCATCTCTCTTATTGACTCGTCTTGAGTCGTCAAATGAAACAATTTCTCTCTTCCTTTTCTGCTCAGAGCATCGACGACTACGTTTGCTTTACCAGGGTGATAAAGAATAACACAGTCATAATCCTTGATCAATTCTAACCACATTCTCTGACGCAAATTCAACTCTTTCTGTGTGAAGATATAATTCAGACTTTTGTGGTCCGTGTATATCTCACATTTCTCTCCGTACAAATAATGCCTCCAAATCTTCAAAGCAAAAACTACTGTCGCTAACTTTAGGTCGTGAGTAGGGTATCATTTTTCGTAGTCCTTTAATTGTCGTGATGCATATGCAATGACCTTGTCGTGCTGCATAAGCACACAACCAAGTCCCTTGTGCGATGCATCACTATACACCATAAAATTTTCCGCATCATCTGGTAGTGTTAACACAGGCACTTCGCTTAATCTCTTCTTCAACTATTGAAAACTTTCTTCGCATTTGTCAGTCCATACAAATTTCACCGTCTTCCTTGTCAAATTGGTCAACGGGGTTGCTATCTTAGAAAAATCCTGGATGAATCTTCGATAGTACCCTAAGAAACTTCTCACCTCTGTTGGTGTTCTCAGCTGTTCCCAATTACTTACTGCCTCAACCTTTGCAGGGTCTACTGAGATTCCATTCTTATCCACCACGTAACCTAAGAATTGAACCTTCTCCAACCAAAATTCACACTTAGAAAATTTCACATACATCTTCTCCTTTCGTAGCGCTTCCAGAACTATCTTCAGATGTTTGGCGTGCTCTTCCTCGGTCTTTGAGTAGATCAAGATGTCGTCAATGAAAACTACTACGAAATTATCCAAGTATGGCTTGGAGACTCGGTTCATCAAATCTATGAATGCTGCCGGAGCATTAGTCAATTCGAATGACATTACCAAAAACTCGTAATGTCCATAACGGGTTCGAAATGCAGTCTTTGGTATGTTCTCATCCCGTACCTTCAGTTGGTGATAACATGTCCGTAGGTCTATCTTCGAAAAACACTTCGCTCCTTTCAGTTGGTCAAATAAGTCGTCTATCCTTGGCAACGGATATCTGTTCTTAATCGTTACTCTGTTCAATTCTTGATAATCGATATAGAGCCTCATCGATCCGTCCTTTTTCTTAACGAATAACACTGGTGCTTCCCAAGGAGACACACTTGGTCGTATGTAACCCTTATCCAATAACTCTTGCAGTTGTATCATCAATTCCTTCATTTCTATTGGCGCCATACGATATGGAGCTTTCAAAATTAGTGCCGTTCCAGGTGCTAAGTCTATTACAAATTCGATTTCTCTGTCTGGCGGAAGACCAGGCAGATCGTCCGAAAATACATCATGGAATTCATTCACTATGGATATATCCTTAATTTCTACTCCCTTTTTCCGAGTATCTACAATGTAAGCTAAGTAACCTACACATCCTTTCCTTAACAATTTCTTGGCATGCATCATCATAACGCAACACGATTGTTAAGCGATGAGCTACTATAAAACACTACCTTAGACTTACTCAGAGTCTGAAGGTTCACACACTTATTCTGACAGTCATTTATCGCTGCATGGTTATACAACCAATCCATTCCCAGTATTACGTTAAATTCTCCCAATCTAATTGGAACCAAGTCTATGCTCAGTTCATGTTCTCTAAGGTTTGTGCGATAATTTCCTTAAACGTATTCTACAGGGATTACTACCTTATTCACAACTTCTATGTTCAAGGGATCTTCTAATTGTTCTCGGGGTGTGTTAAGTCTACTAGCAAATTCTTCAGATACAAAAGAACAGGTGGCACCCGAATCAAATAAAACATATGCATTTATATCATTGATTGGGATAATACCTGACACCACGTCCTTCGCAGCCACTGCGTCCTGGACGGTCATGTTAAAGGTTTTGGCGGTTGGGCGATTGGATTGTGCCAATCAGCCGATCATTAGTTTATTTCCCCCTTGTTGGCTACCTCCGCTACTTCCCTTCTTTGGGCAGTCCTTAATCCGGTGCTCCGTTGAGCCACATGCAAAGCGTTCTTGTATCTTTTTTGATTTCGGGCAGTTGGGTGAAATGTGCTGTCCACAGTTGTAGCAAGTGTCACGTCCCTTCTAGCACTCGCCCTGATGATTCTTTCCACATTTTGGGCATCCCTCAGCCCTCTTCTTAAAACCTCCACGAAAATTTCCAGACTAATTGTTGTTGTTTTTGTTGTTGTTGTTGTTCTCCCACTTCCTTTTTCCCAAGTTCCTTCCTCCACTACTATTTCCTCCAGTATGGTTCTCTCCTCCAGTATTCTTTCCTTTCTTCTCTTTGTTGTACAGACGTAAGGCCTCACTGCCACCTTCTGCAATGATCGCCTTCTCCAGCAATGTCGCAAAGGAATCAATTTGAAGAACTGATACCTTATTGAACAGCCACGACTTCAGCCCTTGTTTGAATCTTCTCGCCTTCCTTTCTTCATCTCCAACTTGGTTTTCCACAAATCACGCTAGTTCGTTAAACTTAGCTGCGTATTGTGCCACAGACATGTCACCTTGTTTAAGTTCTAAAAATTTTACCTTCATTCTATTCTTCATGCTTTTCAGGAATTAGTTCTCGAAAAATAGCGTCTTAAACTTATCCCATATTATCGTCCCTTCTCCAGCTCTCTGCTGATTTGCCTCTGACCAGTAGTTTGCTTCGCCCCTCATCATGTATGTAGCAAATACCGTCTTCTGGTCCTCGCTCACACAAGCTATAGTGAAAGCCTTCTCGATCTCCTTGATCCAGGTTTGCGCAATTATCGGGTCAGTAGTACCCTCGAACTCTGGAGGTCCTACGCTTCTAAAGTCTTTAAAGGTTGTTACTTTGATGGCTTGAGGGTTTGGGCGAACGGGTTTGTTGTTCCTTCCCCTTAGAGCTTCTCCTAACAAGTCTACCAGTTTTTGGATCGGGTCTACTTGTTCCCTCTCGTTATTAACTGATTCCTCGGGTTCAGTCAATCTACGTCTTGGTGCTATGATCTGCATCACAAATTTTCATTTTATTATTGCTCAGTTATTATACTAAAGCATTTCTTTTAATACTAAACGAATAAATTTATAACACGTTTCTGAAGTAAACTTCATTTATATTCATATGCCAAATTATTTCATTACGTGATTAGCCCTAGCATATTTCTATAAATGTTATCATATATTCCCAAATATCACAAAAAATGGGGAACACTAACATACTACCATACTACCCCC
Organism: Panax stipuleanatus; assembly: GCA_020205555.1. Taxonomy (NCBI): domain Eukaryota; kingdom Viridiplantae; phylum Streptophyta; class Magnoliopsida; order Apiales; family Araliaceae; genus Panax; species Panax stipuleanatus. The sequence goes on from CM035115.1 coordinate 95,362,770, forward strand.
CTTACAAAGCTTACTCGGGGTTTACAATACTATCCCACACTTTACATAAAAAGTTGGGATTATAACATAGTATATACATCACATAAAGTAAATACTACTACTAGACTGACTAAGGGTCTCATCCCATCATCCCACGCTCCACAGCACTCTTATACTCGATCTATGCTATATACGCCACCAACACTCGGCTCATAGTATGTAGGGTCTGTCCCCGCTCCTCTGGGTAGTGGTACACACCGTCAATTACCCTCTCAAATGCTGAACGGAACACATACCCCATCTTGTTCATCTTCCTCTTCTTACATCTGACCTCATCTTCTAGGTTATCAGCTCTCTCATTAGCCATTTCCCACTTCTCCTCGAAGTGTATCCTATCCATCACCTCCAACTCTAGCTAAGTACGGAGTGCTTCCTTCTCGGTCTTCTCACTCAATTCCCTCTGCTCGACCTCATCTAGATTCCTTGCCAGATCTACATTTCTGGATACCAACTTGTGGAATAAGGTTCCCATCTGGATCCCTGCCTCCTTGTGGTAAGCAACCTCCACCTCCAACTCCTGCATGTCTAACTTCCTCTGATGGTCTTCGTCCCTCAGTTTCTGGAACTTCGACTCTCTCTCTTGGGCCTTGGCCTCCAGCTCCTGGACTCATCAGTCCAACTCCAAAATACGCTCCTCGTACTCTCCCAGCATATGCTCCTCCAGGTTAGGCTAGTAGGAGTCCTCCATGGGCTCTTCCTTGGTAGGCTCGTCCTCAACAGGCTCGTCCTCCATAGGCTCCTCCTCGGGGTCAAACTCCACCTCGATCTCATCCTCATCGTCAGACTCGGATGGTGCAATAGCCTGCACTGGCACAACCTCTAAAGGTGCCTCGTATACTACATGTATATCTCTAGGCTCTTCCTCGGCTACTCTACTAGGTATTCATGTGTCTGCTATCCTACAATCACAAACACAAGACAAACAAACAACAACTTCATTAGAATGTTAAATAAAATATAAGTTCATTGTATAGAATGAAGTTACATTTCATAACAAACTGAGTCTCTCTCTAGGGAAAACTCTATGTGAGTTCTATCCCTTTCTAACTTCTAAATTCTCCTAAGTTATAATCTAAGGACACTCGCTCCTAAGGTTTATAACTACAACTTTGATACCAACCTGTGACGCCCCCAAATTCGGACCGCCACTTGGTACCTCGAATTCGGTTTGTCACGTTCTATAATCTAACATCATAATAATAATATTACGACTAAATGTCGCATCGCACAGCGGAATAATACACAACTACTATTGAATAGATTACATTTAATTAATATAATTTATTCACGTCCCAAGGTCTCGTAACTTAAACATCGATTACATATCTTAAACATACCTTAAGCATATGTAAACCTAATTAATACATAATATCATAAGTTCTTGTTACAAAACATAAAGTTCTACATAAATAAATGCTACTCAGTAGCCTTTCCCTTGCCCTTGTTTGTGCCCGAGGGTCCGCACTGCTCTGCCTTAACTGAAATGTTTTAGGGAAAGCAAGAATGAGCAACAAGTTTGCTCAGCAAGTAATATATCAATAAAGGTGAGTAATATAGTTCTCGAATCCCGAAAAGGTATAGCAAAGTATGATAGTTCAAGGATAGCAAGAATATCAATAGTTCTCAATAACAGTCGCTAAGGACAGAATAATATCAATATGATTCAACGCCAAATCAATAGAAGATTTCAAGATAACTGAATACTGAGCAGTCACTAAGGACTCTGAACTTCTACTAGAATTTAACTGTAATATACTGAAAATCCAATAAAATAAGTACAACAGGTGATCAGCCTAAATTGCCCTACGGTATGCATATCGTTCAATTGTACTAAAGTGTGCGCACGTCGGACTCCCGACAAATATATTTTCCCTTCGAAGAAGGTTGTTCATCTCAATCAAAGTAAGACTCCGCACCAATCAATTGGTTTGGATATCTTTCTAATCATGGTATAAGTCTAGCCGAATCAAATGGCATAGACCACTCTTTATAAATTCAATACTTGACATTAAAGTTCGAAGATTATAATCGACTTTATCGTAACTATGACGCAATAAGTCATAATTTGAATAACTCACTTGCACAACAATAACTCAATATGAATTCAATAAGAATAGAGTTCAAGTACTTGCTTATGATATCCGTTGAATAAAGTAATGCAAGGGTTTAGGATACTTGCAAATAATACAGGAAACGGGTTTAAGAAAACTTGCAAATAATACAAAAATGGGTTTAAGAAAACTTGCAAATAATACAAAAACGGGTTTAAGGAAACTTGCCTTTTGCATAGTTTACTCACGTAAAGCTAATCGACACTTTTGAACCCTATTTATAGTATATAATATGTTTAGGATGTTCATTATTTAAACATATTAGATAAACAAACTTGATATGTGATTCAAGTATACACATATGACTAGTCATACAATCCAATACGTATGCTACTACGTAGTTCAGAACCATCGTTAGACTTTATCATTTATAAACACCTTATCAATTTAATATGGTTTCATAACTTAGCATGCTCATAGACATTAGAATAACATTCTGGACATGTATCACAGAGTAAGACAACCACACAAGTATGCTTCAAGTTCAGGTCATAATGCAAAATAACTTCTGGAATTCCTGCACATCGGCGCGGCCGCGCTTGGTTTGCACTAAGGAGTGGCGCTGCCATACGGCTCCTGGTGCAGACCAAGACAAGGCTGCTCTTACAGAACCCAACTCAAAACGCCATGCTCATAAATGAAGGACTATGCCAAACACATGCCGGGATACTTATAACTAGCTTAGCCCCATATCATGTTCAATATAGTTTGCTATTTATTCTTGTTCAATCGAAGCGTTAAATAGTCAAGTAACGAATTTTCTCACGTTTAATTGTTACACCAACGTCATAAGGTTACTAAGTGTCATACACACATGTTTAAGTTACTTTAGTCATGCATTTCATGTTCTATGTTTCACTTTCTGGAAAATTATCTTTAATCATGCTCAACTAGTTCATCATGCATAGGACTAGTAAGGCATACATGGCAAACATGTTTAGGGGCATATGATATCTTACCATAATGGTCATAAATTTCAAAATACTTGTAATGTATCTATCAACGAAACTAGTTTCCGAAATTAGAGGATATACCAGTCGTAAGGGACTTCTTAGACGTATTTCCGGATGATCTGCCAGGACTTCCGCCAGACAGAGAGGTTGAGTTTGTGATCGATTTGGCGCCAGGGACGGCCCCAATATCGAAGGCACCATACCGGATGGCTCCGGTAGAGATGAAAGAGTTAATGGTACAACTACAAGAGTTACTGGACAAGAAGTACATCCAACCAAGCGTATCGCCGTGGGGAGCGCCGGTGTTGTTTGTGAAGAAGAAGGGCGGGACGATGCGGCTTTGCATCGACTACAGAGAACTGAATAAGGTCACAATTAAGAATAGATATCCATTACCGAGGATCGACGATCTGTTCGACCAATTGAAGGGTGCAAGGTACTTTTCAAAGATAGACTTGAGGAGTGGCTATCATCAGCTGAAGGTGAGGCCAGAGGATGTTCCAAAGACAGCATTTAGGACTCGATATGGCTACTACAAATTTTTGGTAATGTCATTTGGTCTAACGAATGCTCCTGCAGCATTCATGGGCTTAATGAATGGAGTGTTCAAGCCGTTTTTGGACAAATTCGTGGTGGTCTTTATCGACATTATTTTGGTATACTCGAAGACCAAGGAAGAACATGTAGAACATCTGAAGTTAACATTAGAGGCGTTGAGAAGAGAGAAGTTGTACGCCAAATTTTCTAAATGTGAATTCTGGATTGAAAGAGTGCAATTTCTTGGACATGTGATCGACAAGGATGGAATTTCGGTAGATCCCTCTAAAGTAGAAGCTGTGATGAACTGGGATCAGCCGAAAACACCATCGGAAGTGAGGAGTTTTCTTGGATTGGCGGGTTATTATAGAAGATTTATTCAGGACTTTTCCAAGATCGCAACTCCGCTGACGAATTTGACTAGAAAATCGGCGAAATTCGTTTGGACAGAGAAGTGTGAGGAAAGTTTCCAAGAGCTTAAGAGGAGGTTGAGTTCGGCACCTGTGTTATCCCTTCCGGATGACACAGGAAATTTTGTGATTTATAGTGATGCGTCGCATAAAGGACTTGGCTGTGTACTTATGCAAAACGGCAGGGTCATTGCGTATGCGTCACGACAATTGAAAGACTATGAGAAGGGGTATCCGACCCATGACTTGGAGTTAGCTGCAGTGGTATTTGCTTTAAAAATTTGGAGACACTATCTCTATGGGGAGAAGTGTGAAATATATACAGACCACAAGAGTCTGAAATATATTTTTACACAGAAGGACTTGAATATGCGCCAGAGAAGGTGGCTGGAGTTAATTAAGGACTATGACTGTGAAATCTTATACCATCCGGGTAAGGCTAATGTGGTTGCCGACGCCTTAAGCAGAAAGGGTCGGGAGAAATTGATGATGTTGACTGCTCAGGAGGAGCTAATTTCAGCAATGGAAAAGCTGGAATTGGAAGTGAAGTATCCGATAGAGATTGACGAGAAGTTGTTTCAGATGCAAACTGGTACAACCCTATTGGATAAAGTTAAGGAAGCTCAACTTCAGGACGAAGAATGTGAAAAGGTTAAGAAAAAGATATCTGAAGGAACCGAACCGAGATTCAAGATAGACAGTGAGGGACTACTGAGATTTGAGAACAGAGTTTGGGTACCGTCAGTGCCAGAGATTAAGGATAACATTTTGAGCGAGGCTCATAGCTCACGATATTCGATTCACCCCGGTAGTACCAAGATGTACCAAGATCTTCGACAGCACTTCTGGTGGCCGAATTTGAAACGGGATGTTGCTGAGTGTGTTGCAAAGTGTCTAACCTGTCAGAAAGTGAAAGCAGAACATCAGAGACCGAGTGGTTTGCTACAACCCCTGGAAATCCCAGAATGGAAATGGGAACATATTACGATGGATTTCGTGGTTGGCCTTCCGACGACTCAGAAAGGCTACGACGCAGTATGGGTTATCGTTGACCGACTGACGAAATCAGCACACTTCCTTCCGATCAAAATCAGATTCAACTTAGATCAGTTGGCAAGGTTATATGTGAAAGAGATTGTTTCGAGGCACGGAGTTCCGGTGTCAATTATTTCCGACAGAGATCCGCGCTTCACATCGAACTTCTGGAAGCGACTACACGAATGCATGGGGACACAGTTGAGAATGAGTACGGCTTATCACCCTCAGACAGACGGGCAGAGTGAAAGAACGATCCAGACATTGGAAGATATGTTGAGAGCATGCATCATGGATTTTAAAGGAAATTGGGATGATCACCTACCGCTTGTGGAATTCGGTTACAACAACAGTTACCACGCTAGTATTGGTATGCCGCCTTACGAAGCGTTGTACGGAAGAAAATGCAGAACTCCGCTATACTGGGATGAAGTTGGCGAGAGACAACTACTAGGTCCAGAACTGGTACAGCAGACAGCAGAGATAGTCAAAGTGATCAGAACAAGACTGGTAGCAGCTCAGGATAGGCAGAAGAAATACGCCGATCCACACCATAAGAACGTTGAGTTTGAATCGGGTAGCTATGTGTTCTTGAAAGTCTCTCCCTGGAAGGGGAAGATCAGATTCGGTAAGAAGGGAAAATTGAGCCCAAGGTTCATTGGACCCTTTGAAGTGCTGCGAAGGATTGGAGAAGTTGCGTATGAGGTAGCCTTACCTCCGGCCCTTGAGAATGTCCACAACGTCTTTCATGTGTCAGTTTTACGCCCCTACAAACCCGATTACAAACATGTGATTGAATATGAACCCCTACATTTTGAGAAAGACTTATCCTATGAAGAAATTCCTGTTCAGATTGTTGACAGGAAAGAGCAAGTCCTCAGAAATAAAGTTATACCTTCTGTTAAGGTAATTTGGAGGAACCACAATGCTGAAGAAGCTACGTGGGAACTCGAAGAGCATATGATGAAGAATTACCCAGATTTATTTACTTAATTTTTTGTTTATGCGATTCTGGGGACAGAATCTTTGTAAGGGGGGGAGAATGTAACGGGACGAAATTTAATTGAACCGTGATTCTGGGGACAGAATCCTTTTAAGGGGGGAAAGATGTGACAAACAAGATTTTTGTAATTTATTTTGAATATTTATTGAATTAAATAAATATTTTTCGATGATTTAATTATTGAGTTAAATAATTAATTGATGAATTTGTGGTAGAGTAATTTAATTATATGTGTCACATTAGTTAAATTAATGTGGTGAATTTTTTATATTCAAAGTATGTATTTAATTGAGCTTATTTGATTAATATAATAATTAATAAGCATAATGTTATTCTAATTAATTTAATAATTAATTAGAGATTTATGATTAGACATAATTAATAAATAAGAATTTTAATTATGTGACTATGTGATTTAATGTAGATTTATGCTATTTTATTTAATTAATTTAAATAGCATTATTTGATTTAATTGGGTGTGACATTAATTAACTATATAATAGTAAGTTAATTAAATTAAATGGAAAGGAGGAATAAGGGACAAACAAACTAAGCCCTAGTGGGGGTTGGAGCCAGTTAACCCATTATGGGATTAACTGACGACCCATAACCCACGACTTCTAATTACGCGTATAATATATTAATTTACATATACATATCAATTCATATAATTAATTTGTAAGACACTAAGTTCCAGAGAGAAAAAGAGAGAAATTGAGAGAAAAGACTCGAGAATTAGTTAGAGAAGAGATTGAAGAATTTAGTTGCATCATCATCACTAACTAGCAAGGGTAATTCTTTCTCCTACGTTTTTAAATTCAAGTTCTTACAGTTTCCATTAACGTATTCTTAAAAAGTTCTCTGTGAATGACTAATTTGATGATTAATGCATGATATGATTTTATATGTATTATTATATGATCATAACATGTTTTATACCATGTATGCATGATTTAATGTGATAAATTTCATACAATTATACTTGATTTGATTTTTACAAAAGTCACAGAGTAGAAAAGTTGTATATATGGCCATACAGCCCTTATGTACAATTTTTATACTATGAATCGATGATTTAACTTTGAATTAGCACTTACATATGATTGTACACGTTTATACGAACAAAACGGAAGTTAAACGAACGGATTCGGTGTTATAACGAATCCGTAAAGTTAAATTTCGTGATTTTCCTTCAAAACATGATAAAGTATGAAAAATAGTGAATTTGATTGCCATAACTTGTGTAATTAAGTGATTTAGAATGCTAAGATCATGCTAGAAATATTGTATAGTGTTTCTATGAAGTCCATACTTCATGGGTAGCAATTAAATTGTTGTGGTAGCATTTACTCTGGGCCTGGTTCTCTGTTATTCGTGAACTGCAGATTCTGAAAATGGCGTTTGGAGCTGCAGCGCCAACTTTAAGCCTAAGATTGGGGCTGCAGCGCCAGTGGAGCTGCAGCGCCATGATTGGGGCCGCAGCGCCAGTGGAGCTGCAGCGCCAAGATTGGGGCCGCAGCGCCAGTGGAGCTGCAGCGCCAAGATTGGGGCCGCAGCGCCAGTGGAGCTGCAGCGCCATTTTTAGTTCAAATGGTGGAGCTGCAGCGCCACTTGGCAATTTTGCCCAAAAATGAGATTTTAATTGTTCAAGTCCAGGAAATGTAATTGTAACCTAATGTAATAAACATGAAGACATGATTAAACATATAATAAGAGGTTAATAACTTATATTACGTGAGTAATTAATAAGTTAATTACATGACTTGATTCGTTAATTGTATAGTCCAATAACGTGCTCAAGACCGATGTGTGTGATTCGATACGTATATCGAGTTATTGATTAATGTGTATTGTGAACGTATTGATATGTAGGATTTAATAAAGAACGTGAATTATAATTGTAGCTTGTGCAAGAGGCAAGTTTCCTATCCTTAAACTTGTTCTATATTTTGCAAGTTTCCTAAACTCAAATCTTACTTTTACATTGAGCAAGTTCTTATCCTTGTTTATTCAAGTTGAGATTTTCATATGAGATATTACTATTTTTTAAGCATGATTCAGCTATACAATACTTATTCGATTGTATACTCTCGAGATTTACCATTCAAGTTGAATATCGATGATATTGTTGAACTTATAGGACTAGTGAACCCTTATTTATTCGACTAGTCCATAGTTGATGTACGTTCTAAATTCTAGAATACTTATTGAGCTTATCCAAACCAAACTTCCTTTGGTGCGGACTCTGATGTCAAAACTGAGATGAACAACCCTTTAATAGGGGATTATTTACGCTTTAGCGTTGAGATATTGTGCACAATATGGTACTAAGGGCTGATCCCCCTAAGTACGAGAAGTAGAGTCCATAGTCTTATGACTGTTAAAGGTTTAAAGTATAAACACTTTACAACCTAGGACATAGTTCAAGGTCTTATGACCCTCAGATGTTATTTTGATTCCTGTTATTTATCCTCGAGTCAAAAGTTGAGTTTCTTTATTCAGATGTCCTTGATTCACTCGCATGTTATTATATTGTTGTCATATTATTATACTTGTGGGCAATCGTGCTCACTCTTGCGTATAATAACATTGCAGTTAAGAACGAAAGGTCCAACGAGCCTTCTACTAGCAAAGGCAAGGGCAAGGTCAACAAGTGATGAAGACTTGTTGTTTATTTTATATGTTTATGTTTCAGCTCTATGTTAAAGTTGTGTAAGACTATTTAATTATTTATGTTCCGCACAGATGTTTAAGGTTAGTATTACCTGGGATTGATGTATTTATTTTCAGATGTTGTAACCCATAAGGGAGGATTTAATTCTATTTATTGCATGGTTTGCATTTACTATGGGTAGATTGATAGATGATATTCGTACAGTGAACACCAAGTCCCGTGGAATTGAAGTACCCGGATTTGGGGGTGTCACATAGCACATTGAGGTACATGTATACACATTGATATATAATCCATGCACATTTTAATAATATCAAATTATGAGTTAATTGAATGGTGACATACTACATTATCACAAATCTCATTATTATTATTATTTCAATTATGTTACTTATTGGAATACATGTTAATTATCCACATACTCTAATTTAATATTCCATATAGTATACATTAACGCACTATATCTATTACATGGTCACATAAGCTCATGTATGTTACTCATACAATTCTTTATTCTTACAATATAGTTTCTATATTGCATATTCTTACTAAAGTGTCACACTACACTCTCTTGTATTGTCATAATGCACTTTATATAATATACTTTTGGTTCCATACTATATAATGTACATACAACATGCATTTTATAAGTCTAATCATGTGACTCACTTTATTATATAGTCCTCATATTACCTAGTTATATCAAAATGTCACATTATACCTTATATTATATAGTTGTGATATTAAGCAATTAATTGAATAAACATTAATTTTAATTAACTATTTATTCATTAATATGTTATTAATTAATCATCTACTTATTAATTCTTCTTTAAATAAATTAAATCATCGTAATTCTCATCACTGTGCCACACAAGGCATTCATTGAGCTTATCATAAACTACACATTTTTCTCTCAATTTTATAAATTCAATTTGAAGTCATTGAGTTAACTCATCTCATAACACATAAATATTTATATTCAAATAAATATTTGACTTTCATTAATATATTTATTTAATAATATTTGAAAATTCTCGGGTATTACATGAGTGGCTCTGAAAAGCCTAATAAAACTAGACATTGCACATGTCGGTAAAATAATAAAGTATGATGTAATAAACCTTGTTGATACCCCTTTGCTTAGAACTTGCTTGCGATAATATGATTTGATGTATTCACTGATAGAGTTAAGTAAAACTGAAATTTCTAGCTAAGAAGTTAATTATGTGAGTGATTTGAGTTGTGATTGATCAAAATAGTTTATTTTCACACACACACACACACACACACACAATATGGATGATGACAGGTATAATTGATGTAGTAGTTAGAATTGGAAATTTGGCATTGGTTGGATATTTTTTTTGAATGTTATATGTTATCTTTGAGGCCTGTTATTGGATGCTATGATTATTTGGTTACTTGATTCGTAGGCATGTAGATAGGTTGCATTTGCATGATTCATTGCTTGCGTACAAGCAATTGGGTAAGTTTGGGGGTATTTGATGAGTGAGTTTTATACCTATGAATCTAGTATTGTTAACCTTAATTATTGTTATTTTTGAGTATTTTTTGTATATTTTTATTGGTTTTTGTGTTTATTTCTTGTAGGATGGAGCTAGAGGGACAAATTGGTCATTTGGGAGAAGAAAAGAATTAAAAATTGGAGCTGAGTGGCATTTTTGTAATTACATAGTCCTTGTCAAGCGCCTAGTGCGCTTGGAATGCACTAAACCTAGCGCCTAATACTCTAGGTCATGCCCAATGTTGGGTTATTTTGCTGCTAAGTTGATTTTGAAGAGAGAGGAATCTGACAAGAGGTTTTTGGTCCAATACAAAGAGGAAAAGACTTTAGAAAAGACGTATCGTGGAATTTTAGAAGATAATTTGTAGAGAGAACATCAAAGGAAACACGAAGGAGATTTCAGAGGCTAAAGATAAAAAGGAGAATTAGGAGCAATCTGACAAATTTCTTCTACTCTTCTATAAATTCTTAGACTTTGTAATTATCTGAGATGTTTGGATTATTTATTCGGATGATGTTTTCCTTATTCATTATGAACTAAACTTTTATTTAGGATTACTGATAAGTAGGTTTTATACCTACTTATTAGCTATCAACTTGCTAGAATTATGGCTTAAAAGCAAGTGTTTTAGTGTCTTTTTATATTTTTTATCTTAGTTTTATAGGTTGCATGAAGGAAACTCGAATGGCAAGCAATGGCATGGATAGGGCATGGACTTCGCAAGATGGTGAGCATGTGGGGAGCTGAATATGGGGCATAGCTTATGGCATGTGGAAATGGCATCTAAGCAGGTACAAGTGAAGGCAAAAGAAGAGCTAAAGCAGCAGCTAAGCAGCAGCAAAGATCAGCAATGCACCAGCAAATTCTGCAGGAAATACAGCATGGCGCGACCACACAGCCTTGAAGTGTAAACTTGGCGTACCCGCCCCAGGAAGCAGTCAAACTGAAGAACAGCACGCCCGCACTCAATAAGGCCTATGTATTGTCGCGACCGCGTCAGTCAACTACTGATAAATTGTTGACTTCTCACTTAAACAATTGTTATAGAGTATTTTCCATATATGGGTGTATTTACAAGTTACAAGAGAAAAGTTTTAAAATTTTTATTTTCTATTTCTAGGGTTTTTGAAGATCTAGAGAGGGTTCTTAGCTATAGTTTCTCTTTTTTGGTTTCTCTCTTTGCTCTTAATAGATTTTTATTATTAGGGTTTTGGATTTGGATGATTGTGATCTTGAACTCAACTTGAAGGGTTATTTTGGATAGAGATTTATCAGATTTGCAATTTTATCTCTCTTAATTCTCTTTGCTTTCATTTCACACTTTCAATGCTTAAATCAAATCCCATAATGGTTATTAATTCAGAGATAAACTAATCACCATTATGGGAATCTAATGGAGCTTATCGTTTAATTCAGATCTATATGCATCTTTGTTATGTGTGATTGATTATGTATGGATTGCCTAGCATGGTTGTGTTTATTGTTTAGATGCTTGATCACCATCTGCCTTAATAGTTTATATGGAATTGAAAGAGGAAGAATAAACTCAGATTTGAGTATGCTAGCATATGTTCATGAAATTTTCATGTGATAGATTTTGTGATTCGTAATTTGGATAGACATATACCGGCTTACCATGTGTAGTTAATTGAGAGCTTGCATTTAAATCGATTTTTCTTGTAAGTCACATAGACATATAGTGATTTAGGTAATATTGATGTTCATATGAATTCTATCACTTTTGTGGATTTTATGTGATATGGATTTGGTATATTGAAAGATAGCCAATTCTAACCTTCGTGCTCTCGACTAGCAATCTTAAGTAATTAATTAGGCTTAAGAAGAGGGGTATAATCTGAATGATACATTAAGTGACATTACGATCCTATATCTTTCCATTATTAAATCCGTCGTTTGTTAATTAGTTAATTTTAGTTGATAATCATTTTAGTCATTAATTCACATCTTATTCACTCGTTTGAGCAGCCAGAAATAGCTATAAAGTTGTTGCATGATAGTTTAGAAGTAATTGCTTTTCTTCATGGGAACGATCTTTACTTATCATATATTACTTGTTGACCGTGTATACTTGCACGTGTTTGTGTTTGTTTTGTTAACACCAAAATAAGCCAACAAGTTTTTGGCGCCGTTGCCGGGGAGAAGTTGTTATTTTTATTACTATTGACATCAATTTAAGTTATATTTGTCTGACTTGAACAATTCACACCTTATCTCATTTCTATTTTATTTTTATTTGTGTTTCAGGTACTTGTGGTTAGTATATGCACACCCGATCTTCAAATTCTGTGTTGGTACCTTAACAGGATAATATCAACGGGAAAGCTTGGAGAGCGGATACACGTACTACTAACACACAAAAAGACACTGAACCACCGGTACAAATGGCAGCCGAGGAACATAGAGCATTGAAGGATTACTCTATGCCAAACATCAATGAATTACAGTCGAGTATAGTTCGGCAAGCGATAGTTGCGAACACCTTTGAAATCAAACCAAGGACAATTCAAATGGTTCAGAACACATTCCAATTTGGGGGTTCAGCTACCGATGATCCGAACTAACACCTTCTGAGTTTCATTGAAATTTGTGACACATTCAAATACAACAACGTGTCGGATGATGTGGTGAAGCTTAGTCTCTTTCCATTTACTTTGAGGGACAAAGTAAGAAGCTGGCTTCATTCGTTACCATCAGGATCAATTACTATATAGGAGGATCTAGCTCAAAATTTTTTAGCCAAGTTCTTTCCTATGGCCAAAACAGCAAAGATGAGGAGTACTCTATCTCAATTTGAGCAATAGCAGGGAGAATCTTTGTATGAGGCCTGGGAACGCTATAAGGAGATGCTGAGAAAATGTCTTCACCACAGGATACCAAATTGGATGGTGATCAATACTTTTTATAATGGTTTAGGATGGCAATCTAGGACGATCATTGAGGCCGCAGCAGGTGGAGCTTTGTGGGCTAAGAGTTTTGAGGAAGCTTATGCATTGATTAAGACCATGGCGGAAAATAACTTTTCGAATTCGACAGCTAGAATGCCTCAACCAAAAGTTACCGGGGTATTGAATGTGGATGTCATCACCGCATTATTAGCTCAAATAACAGCGATGTCGAAGAAAATTGACTCTATTGCTGAAAACAAAGTTCATCAAGTTGCTTTCGTATGTGAGTTATATGCGGGATCACACCCGACAGAACAATGTGTTATCATTATAGAGTTGGTTAAATTCGTCAGCAACTATCAAAAGCCACAGAGTCAATTTCTGAACTCCTACCATCCAAACAACAGAAACCATCCAAACTTCAGCTAGAGTAACAATCAAGGTGCTCAACAACACCAACCTTAACATCAATACCAGCCACAACAGTCTCAACCACAGCAGTCTTATCCATAGTATGCCCCTAGACCGTCACATCCTCCCAAATTTCAACAACAACAACAACATTAACACCATCCAGCTCCTGCTCCACGACCAGATAAGAAAACTTAAATGGAAGAGCTCATTTTGATGTTGAAGAGTCAAGCGGTGGCGATCAAAACATTAGAGAATCAAATGGGCCAGATGGCTAACATGTTGACCAACAGACCGCAAGGGGCCTTACCAAGCAATACTGAAGCAAATCCAGGAAAAAGGGCTGGAAAGGAACAATGTCAAGCTATTACATTAAGGTCTGGGAAGAAAACTACAGATCTGGGGACTGGAGCGGCTGCTCCTCAAGATGAAGAGAACCTGGCGCTAGAGCGCCCATCAGCAGAAAAATCTGATGCAATTTTGAATGGTGGAAAAGATGGGGAGCATGTAGTGGAGTCAGAGAAGCATGATAAAGCTTAGAAAACCAATGCTACACCACAAGTGGTCTACCCTCCTGCACCATATCCTCAGAGGATTCAAAAACAGAAATTAGACAAACAGTTCGCAAAGTTTTTGGAGGTGTTTAAGAAACTGTACATCAACATTCCTTTCGCCAAAGCTTTGGAACAAATGCCAAGCTATGCGAAGTTTATGAAAGGCATACTGTCAAGGAAGAAGAAGCTAGAGGATTATGAAATAGTTTCCTTGACAAAAGAATGCAATGCAGTATTGCAACCAAAACTACCTCCAAAGCTTAAGGACCTAGGAAGCTTTACGATACCTTGCTCTATTGGAAAACTGTCCTTCAGCAAGTGTTTATGTGACTTGGGGGCAAGTATACATATGATGCCTCTATCAATATTCACACAGTTGGGATTGCCGACTCCTAAGCCGATAAATATATTATTGCAGCTTGCCGATAGATCCATCACATACCCGAGGGGTATCGTAGAAAATGTCTTGGTGAAAGTGGACAAGTTTATCTTCCTTGTCGACTTTATTATTCTGGACTACGAGGAGGACAAAGACATACCAATCATTCTTAGGAGACCTTTTCTAGCTACTAGGGGAACACTCATAGATGTACAGAAGGGAGAACTGACAATGAGGGTTCAGGACCAAGAGGTCACGTTTAATGTCTTCAAAGCTATGAAGTTCCCCACTGACGAAGAAGAGTGTCTCCGGGTTGATGTAGTCAACAGGGTACTGCGTGAAGAAGCTGAGCAAGTGATGAACATGGATCCATTAAAGAGTGCTCTATTGGGAGACTCTGACATGGATGATGCAAATGTTATGGAGTATGTACAAATTTTGAACACAGTGCCACGGATGAGAAAATTCAAGATTCCCATTGAACCACTTGGACATACTGGGAAGACATCGGAGTGACTCAAGCCTTCTCTTGAGATGCCTCCTACCCTTGACCTTAAACCTCTTCCTGATCATCCGAGATACGCATTTATGGGGGAATTTTCCATGTTGCCGGTTATTATTGCTTCTACATTATCATCAGGCCAAGAAAGTAAGTTGTTGCGAGTTCTACGAGAATTCAAATTGGCTATTGGTTGGACCATAGCGAATATCAAGGGGATCAGCCACTCATTCTGCATGAGTAAGATACTCCTGGAGGATGACAGTAAGCCGATGGTAGAGCAACAGAGGAGATTAAATCCTATTGTGAAAGAGGTCGTCAAAATGGAGATCCTAAAGTGGTTAGATGTCGGGATCATTTATCCAATCTCAGACAACTTATGGGTGAGCCCGGTGCAATGCGTTCTGAAGGAGGGCATGACAGTAGTGTCCAATGAAAATAATAAACTTATACCTACTAGAACAGTTACAGGGTGGAGGGTCTGCATGGACTATCGCAGATTGAATAAAGCTACAAGAAAGGACCATTTCCCTCTCCCGTTCATTGACCAAATGTTGGATAGGTTAACGGGACATGACTACTACTGCCTCTTGGATGGTTATTTGGGGTATAACCAGATTGTTATAGCTCCAAAAGACCAGGAGAAGACTACCTTCACTTGCCCATACGGTACTTTTGCATTCAGGAGGATGTCTTTTGGATTATGCAACGCTCCAGCCACATTCCAGAGATGTATGTTGGCAATATTCTTCGATATGGTCAAGCAAAATGTAGAAGTTTTCATGGACGACTTCTCAGTCTTTAGAGACTCTTTCGACATATGCCTGGAGAATTTTGTTCTGGTATTAAAGAGGTATGTTGAGACCAATTTAGTGCTGAATTGGGAAAAGTGCCATTTTATGGTACAGGAAGGCATTATATTGGGGCACAAAGTATTTGGGAAAGGATTAGAGGTGGACAGAACGAAGCTGGAGACTATTGAGAGCTTACCTCCACCAACTTCTGTAAAAGGGGTTTGTAGCTTCCTTGGGCACGCGGGATTTTATCGCCGATTCATTAAGGACTTCTCAAAGATTACTAAGCCACTATGCAGTTTGCTTGAGAAAGATGTCCCGTTTAGATTCAACGATGAATGCTTAGTCGCTTTCAAGCACTTGAAGAAGAGGTTGACTACGACACCCATTATCACAGCACCTGATTGGTCTCTTCTATTTGAACTAATGTGTGATGCAAGTGACTTCGCTGTGGGAGTTATCTTGGGGCAGCGCAGAGATAAGGTTTTTTGGGTTATCTACTATGCCAGTAAGACTTTGCTGATGCCCAACTGAATTACACTACCACAGAGAATGAGCTTCTAGCGGTGGTATATGCATTTGACAAATTTCGGTCTTATCTGATTGGCACAAGAGTTGTTGTATACACCGATCATGCTGCAATTCGATACTTGATTTCTAAGAAAGATGTTAAGCCCCGTCTCATTCGGTGGATTCTTCTTCAACAAGTGTTTGATTAAAAATCAAAGACAGAAAAGGGACTGAAAACCAAGTGGCTGACCACTTATCCCGATTGGAGAACCCGGGAAAGGACACAAATGACAAAGTGATGATTAATGAGTTCTTCCCGAACGAACAGTTATTTGTGGTGCAAGGCAAACTGCCATGGTTTGCGGATTTTGTGAACTTTTTAGGGAGCAACATTATCCCTTCTGAATTGACTAGACCCCAGAAGAAGAAGTTTTTACATGATGTTAAATGGTATATTTGGGATGAGCCTTACATGTTTAAGCGGTGTGCCGATAGGATGATCAGACGGTGCATCCCAGAAAGTGAGACAGACAGTATACTTCAGGATTGCTATTCATCAGTCTATGGAGGACACCACGGGGGCGAGAGGACAGCTGCCAAGGTACTTCAGGCAGGTTTTTATTGGCGGACTTTGTTTAAAGATGCTTACAACTTCGTGCAAAAATGTGACCGATGCTAGCGAGTTAGTAATATATCCAAACGGAATGAAATGCCTTTGAATATGATCCTAGAGGTTGAGATATTTGACGTCTAGGGGATAGACTTCATGGGGCCTTTTGTTCCGTCGTGTGGAAATTTGTATATATTGCTAGCAGTGGATTACGTGTCCAAGTGGGTAGAAATAGCAGCCTTGCCGACTAATGATGCTAGGGTGGTCTTGTGATTTCTTCAAAAGAGTATTTTCACAAGATTCGTGACTCCTCGGGCTATCATAAGTGATGAGGGCACCCATTTTTATAATTGATAGTTTACTGCACTATTGACCAAGTATGGGGTGAATCACCGTATCGCCATGGCGTATTATCCCCAAACGAACGGCCAAGCTGAGGTGTCCAATCGTGAGGTGAAAAGGATATTAGAGAAAATTGTCAATCCCACGAGAAAGGATTGGTCCCTTAAGCTCGATGATGCAGTTTGGGCATACAGGACTGCGTACAAGACACCATTGGGTATGTCACCATATCAGCTAGTTTATGGGAAGGCCTGCCATCTTCCCATGGAACTTGAGCACAATGCCTACTGCGCTATAAAAAAGCTAAACTTTAACTTGACAGCTACAGGGGAGAAGCGCCTACTCCAACTAAATGAGCTAGATGAATTCAGACTACAGGCTTACGAAAACTCAAAACTGTATAAGAAAAAAGTGAAAAGGTGGCACGATCGTAAAATTATGGAAAGGAAATTTGAGTCGGGGCAAGCGGTATTATTGTATAACTCTCGTCTTAGACTCTTTCCTGGAAAGCTCAAATTGCGGTGGTCGGGCCCTTTCACGGGGAAAACTGTGTTTCCACATGGTGCAGTGGAGATTTTTGATCAATACCCAGATAAACCGTTTAAAGTGAATGAACAAAGGTTGAAGCACTACTATAGAGACGAAGTCAATCGGCAGAAAGTCACCTCAATCCTTTCTTCTAGTTAATCCTTTCAAACAGAGTCGAGCTAATTGACTATAAACAAGCGCTCGATGGGAGGCACCCCATCATCTCTATTCTCCCTTTCATATAATTCTTGTTACATTTCTCTATTATTTCCCTCCCCTTATTTAATTCTGAAAATTATGAAAATTTTAAACAATTTGGAGTTTAGGAGCTTATTGCATATATTCTTGGAGTTAGGATGCTTATTGCATATACACATATATAGCATTTTTAAGGATTCACATATCTATGATTCACTTATATAGCATTTTTTTGAGGATTCAAACATACATACATCTTATATAGTCCAATTTTGATATTGGAAACATTTACATCTCATTTTTCAGTAATATGTGTGCAGGAAATAAATTGTATGTTGGTTTAGATTGCATGTTGGTTTATATTGCTGTTGAATATATTGCATGTTGGTTATGTTGTGTTTAATATTGCTTGTTAGTATGCTATGTTGGTTTGCTATGTTGGTCTGATGTTGGTTTGCATGTTGGTTACTGTAGAAAACTTCACTGTTGCAGATAACAAATTCACAGCTGGGCTCAGGGTAGTGCGGCCGCGCCAACCTCAAGTCAAAAAGCTGGGTGGCCGCGCCAATATGCAGACCAGAGAGATACTCTGATCGTTGTGCTCGCGCCAGCCTCAAGGCACAACTCTGCGCGCCCGCGCCAATTCTCAAAAATTCTAGAAGTGTATCTTGACCCGCGCGGCTGCGCCCTCATCACAGCAAATCTTGGCGCGCCCACGCCTGACCCCAGCAAACTACCGACTTAAATTCTTAAAACATTTATCCCTTCCTTTAAAACCTATTCCTATTTAGTCAAAGCATTATTAGAATATAACCAACCCTCTCATATACGAACTCCCTTTCTTCTAAACACCTCTCTTATTCGAATTTCATCTCCTTCTCACAAACCTAGCCCTAATCACATTAAAACATACAAACACCTCCTTCAAATTCCAAACTATCTACAAACTCTTAGCCCTATAAAAACTCTATCTCTCCATATATAAATCCCTAACCCTAGCCTAGCCACTACCATCTCATCATTCTATTCACATAATAGTTGTAGTAAGGATTTTCAAGGGAAATTTGGGGAGTTTTGCAGCAGTATTAGTGTTTGTGCATTCAAATTTCAGAGGGTTATAAGGCACAAGTTTGGGGGTGTTCTTCTGCATCATAAACTAGGGTTTACTCTACAAAATTCAGAGGCACAAGTTTGGGGGGTGTTCTTTAAGTTCATAAGTTAGGGTTTGCAAGATAATTACCTACAAGAGATTATGGGTCCTAAGAGAGCAAGATCTACCACGCCTGAT
The DNA here is from genome assembly GCA_020205555.1 of Panax stipuleanatus. NCBI lineage: Eukaryota > Viridiplantae > Streptophyta > Magnoliopsida > Apiales > Araliaceae > Panax > Panax stipuleanatus. Next base: position 95,382,080 of record CM035115.1, read on the forward strand.
TCACCTTTGCAAAGCAGCTAGGCTGAGGATACTATGGACTTGACCAGGTTCATCAGTCTCACGGCACAGACTGAATATTACCGAATTACTGCTAAGATATTTGTGAATGAGCTGGGATTGAAACCTGGCAAAGAAGATGGCAAAATGCTTGCTATGATCCAAGATAGGGCCTGGTTTGGAGTTGTGACAACGCCTGTGCCTGCTCCGATGGCCATAGTTCGTGAATTCTATGCGAACGCCAAGGAGACACAGAGTGACTTCTCGTTCGTTCGGGGCTTTCAAGTTGACTACTGTCCGCTGGCGATCCGTGAGGTTTTCAATTTGCCTTCAATCCCTGCTGGTCGAGTAAATTGGGTTGAGGTAGAGCATTTTTAGACTGACTTGGACAGGGTGATCATAGATTTATGTGTGTCGGGCATGAAATGGAACTATAAGGCGGGCACCGATACACCCACCAATTTCCCAAGCTCAGCCCTGAACCGATATGCAAAGGAGTGGAACCTATTTATCTGCGCCAATCTGATGTCGTCTACTCACCAGCATGGCATTCCGGTCGAGAGGGCAATTCTTCTGTGGGGAATCATTACTAGAGAGTATATAGATATTGGCCATTTACTCCATCAGAATATGCTGCGCTACATGCGGGGCAGCACCACTGGCAGTATTCAACATGCGTCAGTCGTGACGCATCTGTGCTCCCAGGCTGGGCTTGACTGGGATAACGAGCAGGTTCAAATGCCGAGCCAGGACATCACGCACGCCACCATTAAGAAGTTTGAAGATTAGGCTAGTGGAAAGGCACATCCACGGGGCAAAGGATTCATTCTGCCATCTCCTCCACCAGTGCCTCCACCACAGCCAGCAGAGGCAACCGCTCCTCCAGCCAGTGAAGTGAATCAGGATCGCTAGATGAGGCGATTGGAGAGGAGGATGGACGCATTGCATGGCAACTTCGCAGCGTTTGCCAATGGGCTATCTCGTTCCTTGGCTGAGGCCTTTACGCAGCAGGGATTGATGGTGGAGTGGCCAGTTTTTGGTTCTGCCATTCCATAGCCGCCGCCCGATTCACCACCCAAGGAGGGTGGCCATGCCGATACATAGGGGAGTTTTCTTACCCTTTATCTCCAATGAGGACATTGTAGTTTTTAAGTTTGGGGGTATTGGGTTATAGTTAGTAGTAGTGCATATAGCTAGTTGCATGTAGTTTAATTGCATGTTTAGTTTATGTTTAGTTTGCATGGTAGTATTTATTTGTTAAATATTTATAAAATTTTGAGTAAATTTTTTTTTTTCAGTTTTCTTTAGTTTTGTTTAGTTAGTTATGTGTTTAGTTGCATTTGCTTAGCATAATCCCATGTTTTTAGCCTGTTGAATTCCAGTCTGCCGATGATGATATTGAAATGTTTTAAGATTTTTGAACTCAGTTGGTAACTTAAGCTTAGTTATAATTTTATACATGATGTAGTCTATGCCTGTTGCTTTGATGTTACCGGATAGCACGGCATTGTTATTCTTTGCTTGTTGGGTAGATTAGCACATGCTTGTCTTCTGAGGGGAAAATTTTGTTTTTTAATGATAGAATTGTGTAGAAAAATTATTAATGGCCATAATGACACAGAAATGCAATTTTGGGAGAAAACATTGGGTATGCATGCTAAAAAGAAACAGAAATAGAAAAAGAAAAGAAAAGAAAATGAAAAAAATAAATAAATAGAATAAACGCCTTGGCTAGCTAAGTCTTGTGGCCTTTCATACTCGAGCAAGTACGCCCTAGTGGATTGTCTCTACACCCAGCGCCCTAAAGCCTTATGATTTGGGAGTCGTTGGTCGAAAGCTCATTAAATGGGTATCATTGAAAAGCCTAAGAGGGCTTAGCATTGCACAGTCGGGTGTAACCACGGGAAAGTGCAAAAATCGCCCTCGTGTGGAATAAAAGCATAATAAGCCTTTTGTTGAACCTTAGCTTGTATTGATGTGTTGGACTGGTTGTTAGTTCATATATGTGCAAAGTTCTTGGCTTAAAACCTCAGTTTTCTTCCTTAGAAGTATAGCATGTGGAATATTCATCTTAGCAATAGGTTGTGATTTTCAGATTGTATGTCTTTATGACTTTAGCTTGAGTTGATACCTTGTTCATGGATCTTGTTATTCTCTGAGGCATATCTTATTGGAATTCATATCATGACTGAAATTTTGGGATTCATTTTCATAGTAGTATAGTTTGCATAGCATGTAATAGCATCTATGCTATGGCTTGAGGGCAAGCAATAGTTCAAGCTTGGGGGTATCTGATAAGTAGGTTTTATACCTACTTATTGGCTATCAACTTGCTAGAATTATGGCTTAAACTCAAGTGTTTTAGTGTCTTTTTATGTTTTTTATCTTTGTTTTGTAGGTTGCATGAAGGAAACTCGAATGGCAAGCAATGGCATGGAAAGGGCATGGACTTGGCAAGATGGTGAGCATGTGGGGAGATGAAGATGGGGCATAGCTTATGGTATATGGAAATGGCATATGAGCAGGTACAAGTGAAGGCAAAAGAAAAGCTAAAGCAGCAGCAATGATCAGCATTGCACCAGCAAATTCTGCAGGAAATACAGCATGGCGCGGCCACGCGGTCTTGAAGTGTAGACCTGGCGTGCCCGCGCCAGGAAGCAGTCGAATTGAAGAACAGCGCGCCCGCGCTCAAAAAGGCCTATGTACTGGCACGGCCGCATCAGTCAACTTCTGATAAATTGTTGACTTTTCACTTAAACAGTTGTTTTAGAGTATTTTCCATATATGGGTGTATTTGCAAGTTACAAGAGAAAAGTTTTAAAAATTTTATTTTCTATTTCTAGGGTTTTTGAAGAGCTAGAGAAGGTTCTTAGCTATAGTTTCTCATTTTTGGCTTCTCTCTATGCTCTTAATAGATTTTCATTATTAGGGTTTTAGATTTGGATGATTGTGATCTTGAACTCAGCTTGAAGGGTTGTTTTGGACAGCGATTTATCAGATTTTCAATTTCATCTCTCTTAATTCTCTTTTCTTTCATTTCATACTTTCAATGCTTAGATCAAATCCCATAATGGTTAATGATTCAGAGATGAACTAATCACCATTATGGGATTCTAATGGAGCTTATAGTTTAATTCAGATCTATATGCCTCTTTGTTATGTGTGATTGATTATGTATAGATTGCCTAGCATGGTTGTTTTTATTGTTTTGATGCTTGATCACCATCTACCTTAATAGTTTATATGGAATTGAAAGAGGAAGTATAAACTCAGATTTGACCATGCTAGCATATGTTCATGAAATTTGCATGTGATAGATTTTGTGATTTGTAATTCGGATAGACATATACCGGCTTACCATGTGTAGTCAATTGAGAGCTTGCATTTAAATCGATTTTGCTTGTAAGTCACATAGACATATAGTGATTTAGGTAATATTGATGTTTATATGAATTCTATCTCTTTTGTGGATTTTATGTGATATGGATTTGGTATATTGAAAGATAGCCAATTCTCACCTTCGTGCTCTCGACTAGCAATCTTAAGTAATTAATTAGGCTTAAGAAGAGGGGTATAATCTGAATAATGTATTAAGTGACATTAGGATCCCATATCTTTCCATTATTAAATCCGTCGTTTGTTAATTAGTTAAATTTAGTTGATAATCATTTTAGTCATTAATTCACATCTTATTCACTCGTTTGAGCAGCCAGAAATAGCTATAAAGTTGTTGCATGATAGTTTAAAAGTAATTTCTTTTCTCCGTGGGAACGATCTTTACTTATCATATATTACTTGTTGACCGTGTATACTTGCACGCGTTTGTGTTTGTTTTGTTAACACCGAAACAAGCCAACAATTACAACGGAACTTGATGAGTAGCTTTAATTAATATATTTTTCTAGGAATTACCATTGGTTAATATTGGATTGTCTATTGTATCTTGTGCATAATTATTTAAGCGATTGGCCAATAATTAGTGGGATAATTCGTATGAAATTGATGAATGGAATATGAATTTGGATCTAGATATAATAGTATAAGATTATAATTTTTACATATGTTGGAACTTATAATTTGTGTATAGGATAGAGATATACCTATACGCCTTATGTGATCTAAATAAGAACCCGTGCTTAAAATTCTTGTTAACTCCAATTCCCATAGAGATATAGTGAATTAGTTAACTGCAGTGCTCTTTCAAATTCTAATCTTTATTGGATTTGGGAGGATTTGTCTATATGTTCATTGAAATATGCTTATAGACACTAATGAGTTCTTGGTCAACAATCCATATTAATTGAACTAATTCAATAGGAATTGTTGACATTAAGTGAATCATCAAGGGAAGTTGCGATCCTAAGCCTTTTTAATCTGAAACCAATTCTTGGTAGTTAAGTTTAATTAGTTAATTCATATAGTTTTTTCATAAATTCACAACAATTATCGATTTGTTTATTAAAATTGGTTTAATATAAAGTTAGTAGGTGATAGTTATTTTATACTATTCTTTGTGGGATACGATACTCTATTTGCTACTTTACTACTATTCAATTGCGTATACTTGCGTATTTTGCTAGTACGTATTTTGGCAAACACAACCCTCATAAACTATTTAGGATTAGGGTTTCATATTAATTAATTAAACCCTTTTAATTAATTAGACTTCGCAATCCTATTGAGAATAATTAAATTCTTTTAATTAATTAGCCTCCTAATGTTATTAGGAATATATATGAGAGAAAGAGAGAGAGTATCTTATTAATTAATTCCCAAACTCTTTTAGGAATTAAATAATAATAATAATAATAATAATAATAAGACTCCTCTTATTAATTTATATTTAATATTTCCAAAATATTAAATAATAAATATTAAGCTATTTAATTTATTCTATCACCATATATTAAATTAAATATACTTAACTTATTATTACGATTATGTCATTTGCTTCTTTAATAAATATTCTTCCTTTTATGGTGTGACCATTTAGATTCTCCATATTAAACCAGTTGTGAATAAATCAATTAAAAAAATTCTTATCTTATTTAAATAAATAAATTAAATTAATAATTTATTTAAAGAAATAACATTTATTATACAATAAGGGTAAGCCCCTTAGCGATCAACGACTTTCCAGATAATATAGATTTCAACATTAATCATAAAAGAACCTGTTAGTTAATTGTTACCGTACAATTCAATCCTTCTACCATACAATATCCCAAATAAATATATGACATGGAATTACTGTCAAGTCTTATTTTATTTAATTATATGTATTTTGATTCCAAAATGTACAACTCCAAATAATAAAAATTAGAAACTCCTTTCTAATTTCATTCCACATTGGCCAAGGATTCGTGGGTTGTCATTTATCGAATCACATAGGACATATCTCTTCTTTTACTAGAGCTGGTAGATTCTTTATTGATCATTCATTATATCCGTAGATAACTTATTACACCCAAGCATACCCTTTGATATATCCTAAGGGTCTTAAGGGACATGTCAAAGTATAACTCATCATACATAAGATACTATGATGATCTCAAGTCCAATAATCACTTGTACTACTATCACTACAGGAATTCCTATTGACAGACAAGTAAAACTCCATTAGGTATTCCTTAGCGAGCCACGTTCAGTGAACTTATTCTCCAATAAGCACCTATATACTTGCTTTAGTGTCTCCACACAAATGATCATGAGATCAATCATCCTCATCCAATGAGCAAGCAACATATGTACTAATCTATCCGGATTGACTAATCCCGTTTTTAGTAATCTAACGATTTGGAACAATTTTAGTTTTAAGCTATCTAAGAATTTAGATCTCATTAGCATGATCATCATCATGATTCTAAATGCATTGCTTAAAACTATGGGTTTATCACATATTATAATAACATTAACATGTAGATAATTAAATGTCTTTAATTAAATAATACTTTTATTAATAAATGAATAAGATTGTTACAAAGTATATGCTTTATAATCAAACATGATTGGCTTGTGTACATACTACTTTCAAATCTATCGTAGATGATGATGGTAAGAATTAAGACATCTCTGTATGTCGTAACGCCAAAAAACGATAAGGAAGAATGGTTACGTGAACTTAGATTACAAGAACGCGAGCCATATTAAGTAAAGTTAAGTTTAAACCAATGAGTAAGTCAAATATATGTTTAATTGGTGTATGTGCTATTCCTTATGTGATATATAGGGATTGCGGTAAACAGTTCAGCATAAACAATAAGTTGTAGCTATGCTTAAGGAAAGTTTCCTAACCTTGATTCATATTTTTAAATGAATGTTAGTTTCTTAACTTTCACAGATGTTGAACATGAGAAAGTATTTCATATGTGCAAATGTGTGATATTTGTGTAAGGTGTTTATGTATGAGGCCTTGTGCCGAACTTTCAACACTTATGTGTTTCTGTGAAATAAACTGTCCCGCGATTGAACGGTTTTATGTGGTGTGGTTCTATTTGCGAACTGTTAGGATTAAGTCTGTGCTAATGATTCTAGCCTGACTGAATGTAAGTATGTAAAAGTAAATGTGATTAATGTTTTAAAATGATAGGAATCAAAGTTTTTCCTATTATTCGAACTGCTTCATAAGCCTTGTTCGGTTATTGAAGTTTTAAAAGAATATGTGATTCTTGCTTAGTTGTTATTCAACTGCTTTAACTTGCTGAGAAATTGAATGCTCACTCTTGCTTTAAATAAAAACATTTTTAGCAAACGACGATAGAATGAACTTAAGGATCCCGTAAGGATCAATCTGACCGGTGTCCTACTGAGGTGATGCTCATTATATGAACAAGCGTAAAGATCAAGCCATGACTTGTAATATAGAATAGTTAATTAGACTATAGAGTAGTTTAATAAACTGCTATGTATCTTTTGTGGCTAATGAAAGTCACACCTGTAAGATGTAAAGAATAATGTAATTTACCATTATTTGTAATGAACGAGGTTTTAAGATAGTAGAACCTAGGGTTTGTAGATGTATGTTGTTATATTTAGTTATATAATGATGTACGGAATCAGTGTGACACCCCCAAATCCGAGTACTTTATTTCCACAAGATTTGGTGCTCACTATCTAAATAAAATACAACTATTGCCCAATAATAAAGAATTGCAAGATAAATTACAAGCTTTATAAATACTTGAAATCTTTCTTATAAAAAGGATTACAACTTTATCCAAAATATATCAGGGTTTACCTAACCTTAACATCAAATAAATAAGTGCGGAAAAAAAACATCAGAACATAAAGTCTTATTACAAACATAGATCAATAAAACAAGTCTTCACTTGTTCATCTTGCCTTTGCCCTTACTAGTTGACGGAGCATCAACACTTTCAACTTTAGCTGCAATGGTTATTTAAAATTGCAAGAGTGAGCAAACAACAGCTCACTAGAATACAACAATAATCAAGACATAATGGAATAACTTCATTAGATTTGAATAACTTTTCCTTCATAAAGAATTGAATAATAATTCTTTCATCAATACTTAGAATTTCCAATATTGAAATCAGCTAAGAGTCATAAGACCTTGAACTTTGTCCTAAGTTATAAACATTTCTATTTAAAACCTTTAACAGTCTTTTAGACTATGGACCTTAACTCGTACTTAAGGGGATCAGCCCTTAGTACCATGTATTGTGCACAACCATCTTAACGCTTTTGCATAAAAATCCCCTAATAAATAGGGTGGTTCATCTCAGTATTTGATACGAGTCCGCACCAAAGAAAGTTTGGTTTGGATAAGCTCAGAAAGGAAATTTTGAGTTTCAACTATCATCAACTAAGGAGTAGTTGAATCGACTCAATAATTCAATGACAATGAATTATGAAATAACTCATGCTTTAGAATTTAAACTTAAAGCATTTACAAGATAAGATAGACCATTGTAGAAATAAGAACTTGTCCATTGTAGAAATAAAAGGACAATCTCAATACAATAAATATTTGAATTTAAAATACTTGCATAATAATAACAAGTTTGAGTTTAGAAAACTTGCATAATATAAGGATTAAAGAACTTGTATAATTAACGAGTTTAGGGATAGCAGACTTGCCTTAAGCGCAAGCTACTATTACAAATCACGTTCTTTAACACTTTCTATAAATATATATTTAACCGTAATAATCTAAATTAGTTAACACGTAACTAATTCACATAATTAGTTAACCCATCTAGGTTAACTCATTCTTGTTTATTTATTAAATTAATAATTAATTATCACATAATTAATCATGTTACATGCTCACATAATTAAATCAAATAATAATTATGTACTCATATTAATCAAATTATAATTAAATAAATTATAATTCAATTTAAACATTTATTTAATTATAATTAATCAAATTATAATTAAATCTTATATTAATTATAATTAAATAAATTATAATTTATAATTAATCAACTACATCATACATTTGTTAAATTATAATTAATCAAATTACATCATGTACTAAATTATAATTACACAAATTATAATTTATAATTAATCAAATTACATTATGCATTAAATTAAATTATAATTAACATTATATAATTTAAATTATATTCACTTTCTGCAACTCGCGTCGGGGCGCGCTTTACGTACAGAACCTGCGCCGGGGCGCATCTCGCCGGGGCATGCTATCTGGCTTTGCAAGGCTCGCCGGGGCCGAACCCCTACAGCGGAGGCAGACAGTTCGCGAACAGTGCAGAGAAAAAGCCAATTTGGCTTATTTCTCTACATCGAGTTCCGAATTTAGTCAACCAATTACACATAAAACTTTACAGAAATATAATATTAAAGTTTCTAACATATTTTAATACATTGAATCATTAAAACATATAATTAAAACTAAATTTCATAATTTTTGAAGAAAAGCCATAGATAAGTGTTCTTGATGAAATTGAACACTATAATTTTATTTCTACTTCAAAATACCCAATTCAAGTTATATTGAATTCTTTTATAAACACGTTATCATTATCTAACATCAATTAAACAACAATTAACCATCAACCATGAAACTTTTATTTTGAAAGACTATTTAGAAAAACCAATTCTTTGCAACTTTTTGGATGAACATGAATCCCTTATGTTCATCATGCATGTATGAATTAACAACTAAACTAAACATACAAATCATACATGAACATGTTATGTACTATGTGATGCATAAAATCTGTTTGGTTTTGCTAAGCTGTCTAGCTCACTCTTGCAAATAACCACTTTTACAGGTCAAGGATGCAAGATAATGATGCGTGCAAATTGAATGTTAAGATCAATAGCGATGCAAGAAATTATTTATTCTTGATAAGTAATGTGTTTGTTTTGGATGTATTATACTTGTTAAAGTTGTAAGGTTGAGCTATCCGATGTATAGTGGATATTGCTTTTGATGTAATACTTTGTATTGTGACGCTCCCAAATTCCAAGACCGTCACGGGGTCGCTTGAATTCGGTTCATCACGTGCTCATGATAATACAATAATAACTAAAATCACACATTCACAATGAAATACCTAATTTAGAATAATTTACAATGATTTATTATAATTATTTCCCCCAAGTCTCGCAACCTACAGTACTTAATAGATTACATAATAATATCAATTAACGACTTATTACATAATCTAACTTAAGCTTAAACATAATCAAATCCAGTCTTACTACATCATCTTAATACAATATTAAAATATTTGAAAACATAAAAGACACAAGCTAGTTGGTAGCCTTGCCCTTGCCCTTATCAATGCCTGAAGGTTCGCCATGCTCTGCCTTAACTGAAATATTTTAAGGAAAGCAAGAATGAGCACAAATTGCCCAGCAAGTAATATACAATAAGGGTAAGTGATATAATTCTTAATTCTCGAAAGAGTATAACAAGGTTTGATAATTCAAGGATAACAAGAATATCAACAGTTTTCAATAATAGTCGCTAAGGACAGAATAATATCAATGTGATTCAATAATAAATCAATTCAAGATTTCAAGATAACTGAATACTGAGCAGTCACTAAGGACTATGAACTTCTACTAGAATTAACAGTAATAAACTAAAAATCCAATAAAAACAGGTACAACAGGTGAACAGCCTAAAGCACCATCGTTATGCATAACAATCAATCATACTCAAGTGTGCACGTCGGTTCTCCGACAATTATATATTCCCTTCAAAGAAGGTTGTTCTTTTCAGTCAAATACAAGATCCCGCACCAATAAATTAGTTTGGGTCACTTTTCAATAATATAAGTCTAGCCGAATCAAATGGCATAGACACTTTCATAATATTCAAGAACAATACTAAGTTCAACATGAATAATAGCTTTAATGAAATAAGAGTTCAAGTATGCTAATTCAATTCAAACAATTAAGTAGGAAACTAGTTCGCAATATACAAAGATAGAATACTTGTACAGTAAAAGAGTGTAAGTTAGGAAACTTGCACAATCATAGATTTCCTTGTATAAAGTAAATGCGTCGGTTAGGATACTTGCCTTTAGCGTAGTTTACTCACGTAAAGCTAGCCAACACTTTCGAATTCTTATCGTAACGTATATATATGATATTCATTAGTCATATAATTAAAATTCACATTTTATCTAGCTACACAGTTATATAGAGTATAATTTCCATCCTTAACTTTCTCTTTTCTCAAGTTGATCATATTTATACATCATTACTATTATGTGAGACTACCACAATTAGCAAACATACTCGTATATTATTATTATCACATAAGACCACAATCAATACTAAATATATTTTATTTTAGCAAGTTATGGCATTCTTCTAAGTTAATCGTCAAAATCGAATTCACATATATCACATAGTATATATACATGTTAAAGAGTCTTTTTATATTCGTATGACCTTCCCTTGTTCCAAACATATGTGATATAGGTTCTAGGTCGACACTTGTGGTCATTCAAGGTCATGAAATTTACAAAGCCTATCATGCTTGCTTTCAAAACACTTAAGGTATTTATATTAACTTGTATTAGGCATGCTCATGAGTACTCGTATTGCATATATGTAGCTAGCATTGTTATTATCTTGAAAACATGCTTCGTTTATGCTAAACTTGAATCATGGTATATATACATACATGACACATGAATGAGTCTAGGAGTACTATCACACGTGTCCATAAATATCAGAATATGAAACTTACAATAACATGTTAAGATTTACGTTCAAAACTTATACTTTCACTACTAAAGTTCATTTAAAGTGATCCACGTGCTCGCGTTACCTTATAAAATCTATATATGCAAGTTAACATGTATTACATGTGATTCTAGGTCATGTAAACATGTTTGCAAAATCAGTACCTCAATGTGTCACACATATATCAAAGTTTGTTTCATAAAACTTCCATTTTCGTTCGAAATATTTACTAGTCGAGGTTTAGCATGCTCACGTTTACTATGAAACATGTATACACAAGTCATCATTCATTTCATGCATTTCTAAGCCGCTCTACCACGTATCAAAAATCAGAATATACTCATGCTTTATAATGTTAATGATTGTTTATGAAACTTTAAGTTCGTCTCCAAACTTTATGTCATTTTGTTAACCATGCATGCTAATATACTAAAACATGCTTACATTGCCTCATTAGGTTTATATATATGTATTAATCATGCTTCCATGCTTGTTTAAACAAAATCAAACAATTAGTACATAACAGTTTTGTTGCAGGGTGCAAAAAATTGTAGAAGGGTGCCGGCACTACGGTGCGGCAACAACAGCCACAATCAGGCGTTGCGGCGCGGAAGGAGCTACGACGCAGGAGGCGCTGCGGCACGGGAGGCGCTACGGCGCTACGGCGCGGGAGGCGCTGCGGTGCGGGCATAATGCCTAGGATTGGCGCTGCGGCGCCGCGATGCAGACTCAGTTCCTGCAGTTCACGCTGCAGCCAAAACTGTCCCTAAACTTCCCATTTCATCGATTTCGACATACCCATTTGCCATTAGACTAACCTTTTTAACTTACTAACACATATATATGCTTATATAACAGTTAATTGCCCAATCGATCCCCAATTTCATGAACTCCAACTAAATTTAAGAATTAAAACTGAAATTTCAGAAACAGAAAACGAAAATGAAGAACAAAGGAAGAGGGATTATACCTCTGCTAGGATTCAAATAGAGTTTGCTGCTAATCCAACTTCTCCTACTGATATATGTATATTGCTTTCACTCACCACTTATGCAAACTCTCATCAAATTGAAAACGAAGAAACATGGATGCTATTTATAGAAGAATCCTTACACAGACAATGCAATTGTCCATTAAATTGAACCAATAGATTGAAGCTTTGTATATCAGCTAAGGAAGAGTTGGTAGAGTGGTTGAAGAACACTGTTGTGCCCACTCCCCATAACATGATTTGCTATAATGCTGAGTTTGAGAGAAGAGAGTAGGCTAGCTTCATGATGTATTTCACGTGTACAAGGTTTGTGTCTATTAATATGGGACAAGGCATAGAAATCTCAGCATTTCCAATTTGTAAACAAACTAGTGTTAATACTTAGGTTATATATACACACATATTTAGATACTTAGGTCTTTAATTGAAATGTCACAATAATTCACATAATGTAGTAAGTGTAAATTGACACATATAATCCATGTACATTTTGTTAATACCGGATATAATCTAATCGGATGTTATCACATTACACTGTCTCCTTTATTAAAACTAATAGTTTACAATATGTTCATGATATATTATACAATGTATACCCACATATTTATTATCACACAAGCATAAACATGTAGCTTATATATTTCAATCAATCTTAATACATGGTCTCTATGTGTAATGTATTCACATTGCACTATATAACATAGTTTATGTATACTTGCATGGTCACACCTAAGTGTTTCTCTACACTATATAATATAGTCGTATTCCATATACTTTATATTTAATTCTTGCACATTTGCACATAACATTCAATATAATCTTATTATATTAATAACTTACTTATTTATTTTATTATTCATAATGTCAAATAAATAAATTATTCATTTCATTGATTAATTAATAATAATATTAATTAATCCATTCCTCATTGATTATTAATTTATATGATTAAATATCGTACATTGCTTATTCTTATTATATTTCTCGCAATAATAATAATCACGTATTATTAATCAATCACAGTTAATATTCCATAACTGTCAATTAATATTCTACAATTAACAATTAATATAGATTAATCGTTCACTTTAATAATTCATTCGTTAATTACTATAATCATTAATAATCCTCAACACTGTGCCCCACAAGGCTATCAACGAGTTTATTATAAACTCCACATTTTTCTCAGTTATTATAATTATTTAATTTTATATAATTGAATTAATCCTTCTCATAACACAAAATCATTTATATTAAATAAATTCTCATTTCCATTAATATTTTCATTTAATAATAGATGGAAATTCTCGGGTATTACATCCTCCCCCCCCCCCCCCCTTTATAAAAATTTCATCCCAGAATTGCTACAAGGTTACACAAATAAATGGGGATAGTTCCTCATCATCCTATCTTCTAACTCCCACGTTGCCTCCTCGACATCGTGGTTATGCCAAAGTACTTTGACAGATGAAATAACTTTATTTCTCAAAGTTTGTTCTTTCCTATCTAATATCTGGATAGGAATTTCTTCATACGCCAAGTTCTTCTCCACTTGAATGGGCTCGTAAGAAATCACGTGCTTGTAGTCGGCCTTATACGGTCACAACACGAAAATGTGGAACACGTTATGGATGTGCTCCAACTCGGGTGGTAACGCAACTTTGTATGCCACTTCGCCCACTCGTTCAGTATCTTGAACGGTCCTATGAATCTTGGACTCAATTTTCCTTTCTTGCCGAAACGGATCTTCCCCTTCCATGGAGATACCTTTAAGAAAACAAAACAACCGACTTTATAGTCTCGGTCCTGCCGATGCAAATCTGCATACTTTTTCTGGCGGTCTTGAACTGCTACTAATCTGGCTCTTATCACTGTCACCACGTCTGCGGTTTGTTGTACTAACTCTGGTCCGAGTATTCGTCGCTCCCCGACTTCGTCCCAACATAATGGCATTCTGCACTTTCTCCCGTAAAGAGCTTCGTACGGTGGCATGCCGATACTCGCATGGTAACTATTATTATACGCAAATTCGACTAAGGGTAGGTGGTCGTTCCAATTTCCCTTAAAATCCATCACGCAAGTCCTAAGAATGTCCTCCAGCGTTTGTATCGTTCGCTTACTCTGTCCGTCGGTCTGAGGATTGTAAGCAGTACTCAACCTCAACTGCGTTCCCATTCTTTCTTGCAAACTCTTCCAAAAATTAGACGTGAAGCGCGGATCTCAATCAGAGATAATTGACACCGGCACTCCATGTCATGAGACAATTTCTTTTACGTATAGGCTCGCTAACTGATTCAAACTGTAGCGGATCTTGATTGGTAGAAAATGTGCTGTCTTCGTTAGTCGATCCACGATAACCCAAATAGCATCATAACCTTTATGTGTAACTGGAAGTCCTACCACGAAGTCCATCGTAATATGCTCCCATTTCCTCTCTGGTATTTCTAACGGTTGTAGTAAACCACTCGGCCGTTGATGCTCTGCTTTAACGCGTTGGCAAGTCAAACATCTACTGACGCACTCTGCGACTTCCCATTTCAAATTGGGCCACCAAAAATGTTGCTTCAAATCTCGGTACATCTTAGTGCCTCCCGGATGAACGGAATACGTCGTATTGTGTGCCTCGTGCAAAATCTCTTCCCTCAACTCGGTTACTACTGGTACCCACACTCTTCCTTCAAATCTTAAGATATCGTCTTTATCCATTTGAAATTTCTCTTCCTCATTTTTTGTGATCCTATTTCGAATTTTCTCACACTCTTCATCCTTTTCCTGGGCTTCCTTTACTTTATCCAACAATGTCGGATGAGCTCCCACTACAAATAACTTCTCTCCAGGCTTCTTTGGTTCTTTCACTTCTATTTCAAATTTCTCCAGCTCTCTTATCAACTCTTCCTGAGTCATCAAATTAAACAACTTCTCCCTTCCTTTCCTGCTCAGAGCGTCGACAACCACATTTGCCTTCCCCGGGTGATAAAGAATATCGCAATCATAGTCTTTGATCAATTCTAACCACCTCCTCTGCCGCATATTCAACTCCTTTTGTGTGAATATATATTTTAGACTCTTGTGGTCCGTGTATATCTCACATTTCTCTCCGTACAAATAATGCCTCCATATCTTTAACGCAAAAACTACTACCGCTAACTCTAAGTCGTGAGTAGGGTATCATTTTTCGTAATCCTTCAATTGTCGTGATGCATACGCAATGACTTTGCCATGCTACATAAGCACACAGCCAAGTCCCTTGTGCGATGCATCACTATACTCCACAAAATTTCCCGCATCATCTGGTAGTGATAACACAGGCGCTTCGCTCAATCTCTTCTTCAACTTCTGAAAACTCTCTTCGCATTTGTCGGTCCATACAAATTTCACCGTCTTTCTAGTCAAATTGGTCAACGGGGTTGCTATCTTAGAAAAATCTTGGATAAATCTTCGATAGTACCCAGCTAACCCTAAAAAGCTTCTCACCTCCGTCGGTGTTCTCGATTGTTCCTAATTACTTACTGCTTCAACCTTCGCAGGGTCTACAGAGATTCCATTCCTATCCACCACGTGGCCTAAGAATTGAACCTTCTCCATCCAAAATTCGCACTTAGAAAATTTCGCATACATCTTCTCCTTCCTTAGTGCCTCCAAAACAATCTTCAGATGTTCGGCGTGTTCTTCCTCTGTCTTCGAGTAGATCAAAATGTCATCGATAAAAACCACTACAAATTTATCCAAGTATGGCTTGAAAACTCGGTTCATCAAGTCCATAAATGATGCCGGAGCATTAGTTAATCGAAATGACATTACCAAAAACTCGTAGTGTCCATAATGGGTTCGAAATGCAGTCTTTGGTATGCCCTCATCCCGTACCTTCAATTGATGATATCCTGTCCTCAGGTCAATTTTCGAGAAATACTTTGCTCCCTTCAGTTGATCAAACAGGTCATCAATCCTCGGTAGCGGATATCGATTCTTGATCGTTACTATGTTCAATTCTCGATAATCGATATAGAGCCTCATCGATTCGTCCTTCTTTTTAACGAATAACACTGGTGCTCCCCAAGGAGACACACTCGGTCGAATGTAACCCTTATCCAATAACTCTTGCAGTTGTATCATCAATTCCTTCATTTCTACTGGCGCCATACGATATGAAGCTTTCGAAATCGGTGCCGTTCCTGGTGCTAAGTCTATTACGAATTCGATTTCTCTGTCTGGCGGAAGACCAGGTAGATCTTCTGGAAACACATCTTGAAATTCATTAACTATAGATATATCCTTAATTTTTACTCCCTTTTTTCGAGTATCAACGATGTAAGCTAAATAACCTACACATCCTTTCCTTAACAATTTCTTGGCCTGCATCATCGTAACGCAACACAATTGCTTAAGTGATGAGCTACCATAAAACACTACCTTAGACTTGCTCGGAGTCTGAAGGTTCACACATTTATTATGACAGTCAATTATCGCAGCATGGTTATACAACCAATCCATTCCTAGTATTACGTCAAATTCTCCAAATCTAATAGGAATCAAGTCTACGCTCAGTTCATGTTCTCTAATGTTTGCGCGACAATTTCGATAAACGTATTCTACAGGGATCACTTCCTTATTAGCAACTTCTATGATCAAAGGATTTTCTAATCGTTCTTGGGGTGTACTAAGTCTACTAGCAAATTCTTTAGATACAAAAGAACAGGTGGCACCCGAATCAAATAATACATAAGCATTTATATCATTGATTGGGATTATACCTGACACCACGTCCTTTGCAGCCACGGCGTCCTGGACGGTCATGTTAAAGGTTCTGGCGATTGGGCGGTTGGATTGTGTCGGCCCGCTGATCATCAGCTTGTTGCCTCCTTGCTGATTGCTACCCCCGCCACTTCCCTTCTTTGGGCAATCCTTAATACGGTGCTCAGTTGAGCCGCAAGCAAAACACCCTTGGATCTTCTTTGGTTTCGGACAGTTGGGCGAGATGTGACCTTCCTGTCCGCAGTTGTAGCAAGTGCCACGTCCCTTCCAGCACTCGCCCTGGTGATTCTTCCCACACTTTGGGCATCCTTCAGCCCTCTTCTTGAAACCTCCACGTAAATTCCCTGATTGATTATTATTATTTTTGTTATTGTTGTTGTTCTCCCACTTTCTCTTTCCCAAATTACTTCCTCCACTGCTGCTTCCTCCAATACGATTCTCTCCTCTAGTATTCTTTCCTTTCTTCTCTTTGTTATACAGACTTAAGGCCTCACTGCCACCTTCCGCAATGATTGCCTTCTCCAGTAATGTTGCAAAGGAATCAATTTGAAGAACTGATACCTTATTGAACAGCCATGGCTTCAACCCTTGTTCGAAGCGTCTAGCCCTTCTCTCTTCATCCCCAACTTGGTGCTCCGCAAATCGCGCTAGTTCGTTAAACCTAGTCGCGTACTGCGTCACCGTCATGTCACCTTGTTTTAACTCTAGGAATTTCACCTCCATCCTATTCTTCATACTCTTCGGGAAGTAATTCTCGAAGAACAGCGTCTTACACTTATCCCAAGCTATTATCCCTTCTCCAGCTCTTTGTTGATTAGCCACCCACCAGTAGTTCGCTTCTCTCCTCATCATGTACGTGGCAAACACCGTCTTCTGATCTTCGCCTATGCTAGCTATAGTGAAAGCTTTTTCGATCTCCTTGATCCACGTTTGTGCGACGATTGGGTCGGTAGTTCCCTCGAACTACGGGGGTCCTACACTCTTAAAGTCTTTAAAGGTTGTTACTGGCACAGCCTGAGGGTTCGGGCGAATGGGTTCATTGTTCCTTCCCCTTAATGCCTCTCCTAACAGGTCTACCAGTTTTTGGATCGGGTCTACTTGTTCCCTCTCATTGTTCACTGACTCCTCAGGTGCAGTCAATTTACGGCTGGGCATCATTATCTACATCAAAAGTTTTCATTTTATTATTATTCAAGTATATTACTTAAGTATTTCTTTTAATACTAAAAGAAAAAAAAATTGTAACACATTTCTGAAATAAACTTCATTTATATTCATATGCCAAATCATTTCAGTACATGATTTCCCTAGCATACTGCTATAAATGTTATCACATATATCCCTTAATATCACAAAAGACGGGGAATATACCAACCTACTACCAAACTACCCCTCTAACAAAAGCTAACTCGGGGTTCACATCACTATTCCACATCTTACACAAAAGATTGGGATTACAACATAGTATATACAATACATAAAGAGAATACCACTAGACTATCTAAGGGAATCTCATCTCATCATCCCGCGCTCTACTGCGCTCTTATACTCCATTTGCGCTATATAGGCAACCAGCTCTCGGCTCATAGTGTGTAGGGTCTGTCCCTGCTCTGCCGGGTAGTGGTACACACCATCAATCACTCTCTCAAATGCCAAACAGAACACGTACCCCATCTTGTTCATTTTCCTCTTCTTACATTTGACCTCATCTTCCAGGTCATCTGCTCTCTCATGGGCAGCCCCCCACTTCTCCTCAAAGTGTATCCTATTAATTACCTCTAATTCCAACTGAGTGTGGAGTGCTTCCTTCTCTGTCTTCTCACTCAGCTCCATCTGTTCAACCTCTTCTAGCTTCTCTGCCAAATCTACATTCCTAGCCACTAACCTGTGAAACAGAGTCCCCATCTGGATCCCTGCCTCCTTACGGTAGGCGATGTCCACTTCTAACTCCTGCATGGCCAGCTTCAACTGGTGGTTCTCGTCCCTCAGTTTCTGGAACTCGAACTCTCTCTCTTGGGCCTCTCCCTCCAGCTCCTGAACCATGCAGTCTAACTCGAGGATCCGCTCCTCATACTCTCCTAGCATCTGCTCCTCTACAGTAGCCTCATCAGAGTTCTCTACTGGCTCATCCTCCATCGGCTCCTCTTTTGGATCAGACTCTATCTCAATCTCATCCTCATCGTCAGACTCGAATGGTGCAATAGCCTGCACTGGTGTAGCCTCTAGGGGTGCCTCGTATACTACATGTATATCTCTGGGCTCCTCCTCTGCCACTCTACTAGGTACACCTGTGTCTGTCATCCTACAATCATAAACACAAGATAAACAAACAGCAATTCCATTAGAATGTTAAATAAAATATAAGTTCATTGTATAGAATGAAGTTATATTTCATAACACGCTAAGTCTTGCTCAAGGGAAAACTCTATGTAAGTTTTATCTCCTTTCCAACTTCTAAGTTCGCCTAAGTTATAGTCTAAGGACACTCGTTCCTAAGGTTTATAACTACAGCTCTGATACCAACCTGTGACGCCCCCAAATTCCAGGACCGTCACGGGGTCCCTCGAATTCGATTCATCACGTGCTCATGGTAATACAATAATAACTAAAATCACACATTCACAGCGGAATACCTAATTTAAAATAATTTATAATGATTTATTATAATTATTTCCCCTAAGTCTCGCAACCTACAGTACTTAATAGATTACATAATAATATCAATTAACGACTTATTACATAATCTAACTTAAGCTTAAACATAATCAAATCCAGTCTTACTACATCATCTTAATACAATATTAAAATATTTGAAAACATAAAAGACACAAGCTAGTTGGTAGCCTTGCCCTTGCCCTTTTAATGCCTGAAGGTTTTCCATGCTCTGCCTTAACTGAAATATTTTAGGAAAAGCAAGAATGAGCACAAATTGCCCAGCAAGTAATATACAATAAGGGTAAGTGATATAATTCTTAATTCTCGAAAGGGTATAACAAGGTTTGATAATTCAAGGATAACACGAATATTAACATTTTTCAATAATAGTCGCTAAGGACAGAATAATATCAATGTGATTCAATAATAAATCAATTCAAGATTTCAAGATAACTGAATACTGAGCAGTCACTAAGGACTATGAACTTCTACTAGAATTAACAGTAATAAACTGAAAATCCAACAAAAATAGGTACAACAGGTGATCAGCCTAAAGCACCATTGTTATGCATAACAATCAATCATACTCAAGTGTGCACGTCGGTTCTCCGACAATTATATATTCCCTTCAAAGAAGGTTGTTCTTCTCAGTCAAATACAAGATCCCGCACTAATCAATTAGTTTGGGTTGCTTTTCAATAATATAAGTCTAGCCGAATCAAATGGCATAGACACTTTCACAATATTCAAGAACAATACTAAGTTCAACATGAATAATAGCTTTAATGAAATAAGAGTTCAAGTATGCTAATTCAATTCAAACAATTAAGTAGAAAACTAGTTCGCAATATACAAAGATGGAATACTTTTAAAGTAAAAGAGTGTAAGTTAGGAAACTTGCACAATCATAGATTTCCTTGTATAAAGTAAATGCGTCGGTTAGGATACTTGCCTTTAGCATAGTTTACTCACGTAAAGCTAGCCAACACTTTCGAATTCCTATCGTAACGTATATATATGATATTCATTAGTCATATAATTAAACTTCACATTTTATCTAGCTACACAGTTATATAGAGTATAATTTCCATCCTTAACTTCTTCTTTTCTCAAGTTGATCATATTTATACATCATTACTATTATGTGAGACTACCACAATTAGCAAACATACTCGCATATTATTAATATCACAAAAGACCACAATCAATACTAAATATATTTCATTTTAGCAAGTTATGGCATTTCCCTAAGTTAACCGTCAAAATCGGATTCACATATATCACATAGTATATATACATGTTAAAGAGTCTTTTTATATTCGTATGACCTTCCCTTGTTCCAAACATATGTGATATAGGTTCTAGGTCGACACTTGTGGTCATTCAAGGTCATGAAATTTACAAAGCCTATCATGCTTGCTTTCAAAACACTTAAGGTATTTATATTAACTTGTATTAGGCATGCTCATGAGTACTCGTATCGCATATATGTAGCAAGCATTGTTATTATCTTGAAAAAAATGCTTCGTTTACGCTAAACTTGAATCATGGCAACTAATCATGGTATATATACATGCATGACACATGAATGAGTCTAAGAGTACTATCACATGTGTCTATAAATATCAGAATATGAAACTTACAATAACATGTTAAGATTTACGTTCAAAACTTATACTTTCACTAGTAAAGTTCATTTAACGCGATCCACGTGCTCGCGTTACCTTATAAAATCTATATATGCAAGTTAGCATGTATTACATGTGATTCTAGGTCATGTAAACATGTTTGCAAAATCAGTACCTCAATGTGTCACACATATGTCAAAGTTTATTTAATAAAACTTCCATTTTCGTTCGAAATGTTTACTAATCGAGGTTTAGCATGCTCACGTTATACTATGAAAGATGTATACACAAGTCATCATTCATTTCATGCATTTCTAAGCCGTTCTACCACGTATCAAAAATCAAAATATACTCATGCTTTATAATGTTAATGATTATTTATGAAACTTTAAGTTCGTTTCAAAACTCCATGTCGTTTTGTTAACCATGCATGCTAATATACTAAAACATGCTTAAATTGCCACATTAGGTTTATATACATGTATTAATCATGCTTCCATGCTTGTTTAAACAAAATCAAATAATTAGTACATAACAATTTTGTTGTAGGGTGTAGAAAATTACAGCAGGGTACCGGCGCTGCGGCGCAGCAACAACAGCCACAATCTGGCGGTGCGGCGCGGGAGGCGGTGCGGCGCGGGAGGAGCTGCGGTGCGGGCATAATGCCTGGGATTTGCGCTGCGGCGCCGCGATGCAGACTCAGTTCCTGCACTTCAAGCTGCAGCCAAAACCGTCCCCAAACTTCCCATTTCATCGATTTTGACATACCCATATGCCATTAGACTAACCTTTTTAACTTACTAACACATATATATGCTTATATAAAAGTCAATCGCCCAATCGATCCCCAATTTCATGAACTCCAACTAAATTTAAGAATTAAAACTGAAATTTTGGAAACAGAAAACGAAAATGAAGAACAAAGGAAGAGGGATTATACCTCTGCTAGGATTCAAATAGAGTTTGCTGCTTATCCAACTTCTCCTACTGATATATGTATATTGCTTTCACTCACCACTTATGCAAACTCTCAGCAAATTGAAAACGAAGAAACATGGATGCTATTTATAGAAGAATCCTTACACAATGCAATTGTCCATTAAATTGAACCAATAGATTGAAGCTTTGTACATCAGCTAAGGAAGAGTTGGTAGAGTGGTTGAAGAACACTGTTGTGCCCACTCCCCATATCATGATTTGCTAGAATGTTGAGTTTGAGAGAAGAGAGTAGGCTAGCTTCATGATGCAGTTCACGTGTACAAGGTTTGTGTCTATTAATATGGGACAAGGCATAGAAATCTCAGCATTTCCAATTTGTAAACAAACTAGTGTTAATACTTAGGTTATATATACACACATATTTAGACACTTAGGTCTTTAATTGAAATGTCACAATAATTCACATAATGTAGTAAATGTAAATTGACACATATAATCCATGTACATTTTGTTAATACCGGATATAATCTAATCGGATGTTATCACATTACACTGTCTCCTTTATTAAAACTAATAGTTTACAATATGTTCATGATATATTATACAATGTATACCCACATATTTATTGTCACACAAGCATAAACATGTAGCTTATATATTTCAATCAATCTTAATAAATGGTCTCTATGTGTAATGTATTCACATTGCACTATATAACATAGTTTATGTATACTTGCATGGTCACACCTAAGTGTTTCTCTACACTATATAATATAGTCGTATTCCATATACTTTATATTTAATTCTTGCACATTTGCACATAACATTCAATATAATCTTATTATATTAATAACTTACTTATTTATTTTATTATTCATAATGTCAAATAAATAAATTATTCATTTAATTGATTAATTAATAATAATATTAATTAATTCATTCCTCATTGATTATTAATTTATATGATTAAATATCATACATTGCTTATTCTTATTATATTTCTCGCAATAATAATAATCACGTATTATTAATCAATCACAGTTAATATTCCATAGCCGTCAATTAATATTCTAAAATTACCAATTAATATAGATTAATCGTTCACTTTAATAATTCATTCGTTAATTACTATAGTCATTAATAATCCTCAACACTGTGCCCCACAAGGCTATCAATGAGTTTATTATAAACTCCACATTTTCCTCAGTTATTATAATTATTCAATTTTATATAATTGAATTAATCCTTCTCATAACACAAAATTATTTATATTAAATAAATTCTCATTTCCATTAATATTTTCATTTAATAATAGATGAAAATTCTCGGGTATTACATGTACAGTAACTTAGAGGAAGCGATTCATGTAATAGAATTGAATCAAATATTTGTAATGTAAAGGTTGTGATTCAGGGCAATAAAGATAGATTGTATAAAAGTTTTAAATATTTTGCATTTTTAGTGATTTTAATAGCGAATAATGATGTAAAGATAGATTAAAGTTGTATTGTTAACGATCGAGAATGAGAATTATATTGTAAGAATTTTGGGGTCGTTACAGTTGGTATCAAAGCTGATAGGTTGTACAATCTCCCTAACATAAAGCTTAGCTAACTGATCCAGGTTATACTTGATTTTTATCGGCAAGAAATGAGCCGACTTTGTCAAACGATCCACTATTACCCAAATAGCATCGTATCCTTTCTGCGTCGTGGGAAGTCCTACCATAAAGTCCATCGTGATATGCTCCCACTTCCATTCCATAATTTCCAATGATTGTAACAAACCACTAGGTCGTTGATGTTCGGCCTTAACTTTTTGACAAGTTAAGCACCTACTAACATACTCTTCTATCTCCCTCTTCATGTTGGACCAATAGAAATAATGTCGAAGGTCTTGATACATCTTGGTACTACCAGGATAAATCGAGTACCTCGAGTGATGAGCTTCATCCATTATCTCCTCTTTTAATTCAGGTTTACACGGAACCCAAATTCGTCCTTCAAATCTTAATAACCCTTCATTATCAAGACTATACTTATCATCCGTATTGTCCATAATTTTCTTCTTAATCTCCACGCACTCTTCGCTGCTGAGTTGGAATTCCTTTATCTTTTCTACAATAGTAGGCTGAACCTCAATTGCAAACATCTTCTCACCTTCTCCACTTGTACAACGGACCTCTATTTCCATTCTGGCCATTTCTGTTATCAACTCCTCCTGAGTTGTTAACATTAACAGCTTCTCTCGACCTTTCCTACTTAAAGCATCGGCTACTACGTTTGCTTTTCCTAGGTGATACAGGATTTCGCAATCATAATCTTTTATCAATTCCAACCATCTACGCTGCCTCATGTTTAATTCCTTCTGAGTGAAGATATACATTAGACTTTTATGGTCTGTTTAAATTTCACACTTCTCCCCGTACAGGCAATGCCTCCAAATCTTTAAGGTGAAAACCACTGCGGCAAGTTCAAGGTCATGAGTAGGATAATTCCCCTCATACTCCTTCAACTGCCTAGATGCATACGCGATGACCTTGTCATGCTGCATAAGCACGCAACCCAGTCCTTTATGTGACGCATCACTATATACTACAAAATTTTCCGTCTCATCCGGTAAGGACAATACCGATGCTTGACTTAACCTTTTCTTCAGTTCTTAAAAATTATCTTCATATTTCTTTGTCCACACATACTTAACCGTCTTCCGAGTTAAATTTGTTAATGGAGTAGCTATCTTCGAGAAGTCCTGTATGAACCTCCGATAGTACCCCGCTAACCCTAAGAAGCTCCGCACCTCAGTTGGCGTTTTCGATTATTCCCAGTTCATTACGGATTCCACCTTAGATGGATCCACTGAGACCCCGTCTTTATTGATAATGTGACCCAGAAACTGCACACTCTCTAACCAAAATTCACACTTTGTGACTTTCGCATACAACTTCTCTCTTCTTACTGCCTCCAACACTAATCTCAAATGTTCCGTATGATCCTCCTTCGTCTTGGAATAGACTAGGATATCATCAATGAACACTACGACGAACTTGTCCAAATATTGTTTGAACACTCGGTTCATCATGTCAATGAATGTGGCGGGCGCATTCGTCAACCCAAATGACATCAATAAGAACTCATAATGGCCGTAACGAGTCCTAAATGCTGTCTTAGGTACATCCTCCGCTCTAACCTTCAGCTGGTGATACCCCGTACGTAAATCAATCTTCAAAAAATACTTTGCCCCTCTCAACTGATCAAAAAGATCATCGATCCTGGGAAATGGGTACTTATTCTTTATTGTTAGTTTGTTCAACTCTTGGTAGTCGATATAAAGCCTTAACGATCCATCCTTCTTCTTTAAAAATAGTACCGGTGCTCCCCATGGTGAAACACTCGGCTGAATGTACTTCTTGTCCAACAGTTCTTGCAACTGAATCATCAACTCCTTCAACTCCACTGGCGCCATACGATATGGTGCCTTTGAAACTGGTGCAGTTCCGGGCGCAAGGTCTATAACAAACTCGATTTTCCTATCAGGTGGAAGACCTGGTAATTCATTCAAAAATACATCTGCATACTCATTGACTACCGGTATCTGTTCCAATGTCACTCTCACTCGTTGGGTATCAACAACATGGCACAGATAACCTTCACATCCTTTCCTCAACAACCTTCTGGCTTGTGTCATTGTTAGACCACAAGAGCGTCCCGGTGCTTTACTACCGTAGAACACTAATTTGGGCTTCTTAAAAATCCGAAGGTTTACCCTTTTCTTTTGGCAATCAATGATCGCCCCATGGTTCATCAACGAGTCCATTCCGAGAATTACATCGAATTCTCCAAATTTTATCAGTATAAGATCTACTAATAACTTGTTACCTCTAATCTCTACACAACACTCAATATGAATGAAGTCAATAGGAATTAATTCCTCATTTGCTACCTTAACGCTCGAAGGTATTACAAGCTTTTCAGGAAATAACCCTAATCGTTTAGCAAAATCATATGCTATAAATGAACAAGTAGCACCCGAATCAAAAAGAACATATGCATTCACATCGTTGACCGGGATAATACCTGCTACCACATTACACGATGCCACAACATCTTGAACTGTCATATTAAAAGTTTGGGCCATTAGCTTAATCGGTTGTATGGGTCCACCTATTGCTAACTTAGCTCCGCTAGCTCCCTTCCCACTATTTGTCCCCTTCTTCGGACAGTTTCGTGCAAGGTGATATGAGGATCCACACGTAAAGCATACTGGACTCTTTTCAGGCTAGGACAATTAGACGAGAAGTGCCCTTCTTGTCCACAGTTATAACACACCAACTTCCCCTGCAGGCAACCTCCCAAATGAGCCCTACCACAAGTCTTGTACGGCTCGAACTTTTGCTTAGGATCTCCTTTCCTTACCCCAGTATTCCCTCCCGAAAACACCTTTCTCTTTGGTGTGCTAACCACCACATTTGTATTCTCTGGCCTGACGCTTCCGTCACCCTTATTCTTATTCTTCCTTTCCTTCTGGTATAGGCTCAAGGCCTCACTACCTCCTTCGGCTATTATAGCCTTCTCTAGCACCGTTCCAAAGATTTCACTCTGGAACACAGAAATTCGATTATAGAGCCAAGGATTCAACCCTAGCTCAAACCTCTTCGTCCTTCTGGTTTCGGTATACACTTGGTGTGGCGCAAATCTGGCTAGTTTATTGAACCTAGCAGCATATTAGGGAACAGTCATATCCCCCTGTTTTAACTCCAGGAATTGAATTTCCATCTTACTATGCATGATAATAGGGAAATAGTTCTCGAAGAATATCTTTTTGAATTGTTCCCATATAGCGTCAACTAATTCAACCCTATTATGGTTTGCCTCCCACTAGCAGTTTGCCTCTCCTTTCAACATATAAGTGGCAAAAGGAATCTTATGTTCCTTCTTGACATTCGTTATCATGAATGCCTTCTCAACTTCCTTTACCCAAGCTTGGGCAGCTATAGGATTCGTAGTTCCTTTGAACTCCGAAGGACCTACACCTTTAAAATCCTTAAAGGCTGTTCCAATTACTACTCCCGAATTTTTTCTAACCCCTCCTCCAGCCCCTTTAAAGGCTACAGTCATGAGATTTACAAATTCTTGCATTGGGGTATGCGGAACTCCATCTTCTTCCACAATAAGTGGCTCAGATTGGCGAGTGCGTTGCTGTCTCTTTGGTGGCATTTTCCTGTTAACGTAAATAATGTTTCATTATTATTTACTACCTTCTGCTGGTTAGTATTCGTGAAAAATAATAACACAACCACATTGCCAAGTATTTCAAGAAACTGCTTATATTAAAATACTTCTTCATTACATGGCCATAGCCATTTACAAACTATCCCGCTATTGGTTGTCAAAAGTTGGGATCTATAAAAGACTACCCTTTAACTATACAAAATAGGGTTTTATGTATATTCTAGCTTCACTGCTATTTACAATCTACAACTATTAGACTACATCTGCCTTACGATATTCGCATAGTCCACCTTTGCCATACTGGCCACTATGTCCCGATTAATAGTATGCCGGGTCTGGCCTTGCTCCATCGAATACCCTGCAATATGGTGCTGGAAATCCTCATACGAACTCCTATGGATATAGGACATCCGACTTATCTTCTACTTTTTAGTCAGAAGCTCAATCTTAAGTTCCTGGACCTCAAGTTTTAGGTCTCAAACCTTATCCTTAGTGAGCACCTTCTCATCATGCTCTTGCTCCCAGAGAACCTCCATGTCTTCCCTGTCCTCTACAATGTCGTCAACTACTATTTTGAGGTCACGAACCTCTTTGCTTAGTTGGACATTCCTGTCCAGGATTGTCATAAATAAAGCCTTCATGGACTCCTCGGGTGACATCTCCTCCTCTATAGGTACTACCGGATTAATTGTTATCATCTCTACATCCTCTGACATACCCTCAAAGATAATGGCATAATCAAAGCATCTTCAGAAAGATCCTCCTCCTTTGTATCCGACCCATCTAGTATCACTAATGGCACCTCAGCTTCTGGCATTTGTTCTACATCTATGTAGTTGATAGACACTTCACTTAGCAACTGTAGTTCGTTATCTGAGTTCATAATTCCTGTTATCTACAATAAGGCAAATAACTTGATTAGTACACAATCACAATATTAAAAACACATAACACATTTAATATGTTTATGGTTAATTTCTTCATTAGGACTCTACTTACTTCTAACTTCTCTCCCCAAGGTTATGGCTTAAGGTTTTCTCTCCTTAAGTTTTACAACCTAAGGCTTTGATACCAACCTGTGATGCCCCCAAATTCGGGTACCTTCACCCAGGATATGGTGCTCTACTGTACAACTATCTACTCATACATTCAACTGAATAATTCAATAGTTTGTATAAGCTTAACTAACATTTCATTACATAACTTCCTTCCCAAAATCTTATTAACCCTTACCATCGTTCAGTGTCATAATATTGTTTATTACAACAGAGTACTATAATATTACAAAGATAGTTAAGCATTCATCTTGGATTTCCCCTTGTCGCTACCGGATCCTTTGGTCTGACTGCTATTAGCTGAAACATATGATTTTAAGCAAGGGTGAGCATAACTGGCTCAGCAAGTCTAACAATTTATGTTGCAATCACAAAATCAAGAATCATATGTCTCGTCTTCGATAACTGTACAAGAGTTATGAAGAAATAGGAATAAACAAAATAATGTTTTTGAATTCCTTTAAACTTCCTTCTTAAAGACACGAAGTCACTTAAGAATCTGAGCTGGTCAGAGACCGTAAACATCATCTTTTGAAAAGGGCAAACTGGTACAAGACCATAAGCCCGGCTTCACTTACGAGCACGTACAGGTGATCAGCCTGTAGTACTCTGCATTGATCAACACTACTTTCGTAAACGTTTTCACGTTTATATGGCAACACAATACCTAGTCGAATTAACGACCATAAAACCTTTGTGTATTCATACTCAGGTTTTCATTCAGAATCCGTACCAAATAAATTGGCATAGGATAGCTCAGCAATAATACTTTGAAGGATTTATGACAATCAATCAAGGTATTGTACATATTCGTCTAGCCGAAACAATTGGCATCGACTATCCAATAACAGTTCATACATAGATTACCATGCATAATGACAACTTGTCCAACCATAACGTATAGACAAGAGTTTAAGAAAGCTTGCATAACACAACGTTAAAGCAGGAGTTAGAAAACTTGCATCAAGTAAATCTTGAACAAGTTTAGAAACACTTGCCTTTGCGTCTTCTATACCTCTACGTAGTCTACTCAGTCTTTATCACGTTTACAAAGTATAGTACATAGTATATCAATTAGTAATCATAGTTGATATACACTATAATTGCCTAACTCCTCCTTAAGTAACTTAAGCGAATTGTTATATAATTAACATTCGTTCAAGTTATTTAATGTTCATTAACTCAATCTTGGTTAACGTTTCAAAAACTTAAGTTCAATTATGTTTGTTCAATGTTTAACTCTAATAAACATTGATTAAATATGTTGTTTAAAGCTTACATTACATCACTTGCTAGCCCCTTAATTGATATGCAAAAGGTTAAGTACTTACTAGCAATGTCAAAATTTTCTGCCATGTTGGCGCTGCGGCGCCAGATTTTCCTCTTGGAGTGGCGCTACGGCGCTAACCCTCCAGAGATTTCTCCCCGGAGTGGAGCTGCAGCGCCGTTTTAAGCCTATTAGGTGGCGCTGCGGCGCTACCCCTGCAACTCAAAAAAATTTCTATATCTTTGAAAATTCTAAAATTCCCAAGCTCGTAACGTAACCGTTACAACTCAGAATTGGCCCGTTCCAAAGCTAAAAGTTCTCAAATGACATGCTCTACCATCCTATCAAGTCAGAATTCATTTCTGAATTTGTCGGCGAGAAATTTGCCGATTAGTCCATTTTTACGTTTTTATTAAACGTTCGTGAATGTTCGACGCTCAATTCTTTGTTT
This sequence comes from Panax stipuleanatus, assembly GCA_020205555.1. NCBI lineage: Eukaryota > Viridiplantae > Streptophyta > Magnoliopsida > Apiales > Araliaceae > Panax > Panax stipuleanatus. The sequence goes on from CM035115.1 coordinate 95,412,242, forward strand.
TAAGTCGAAATTGATCCGTTCTTATTCTTGCAAGTCTTATTTACCTAAATACATGTGTTGCAATTGAAAACCATCATTTTTGATGCACATGGCGACTTTTGACTTCTAATCCGAGAAAATTACGTTTTCGACGATTATCGTCTAATCGCGTATCGTCCATCGAATCTTCGTTTTTCATTATTCTTACTTCAAACCAATTGGAATCAATCCAATGGTTAATTATTACCAATTCTAACCATTGTGGTTATCTATGTTCAATGATTTACATGCTCATCATTCAAGTTCTTTTAATCCTTTCTTTATGAAATCATAGTTAGGTCAATTACATCTAAGGTTCCATTATTAGGTCCTTCATCACTTACTCATTATTCCATTATGCTTGGTTTATTAAGGTTTATAATTCCCCAATAACCCCTTATCACTTCATAGTCTTCCTACTTCATTAATCACACTTCTCTACCAAAACTTATTGAAGGAAGATGAAAGAATTGAAGTTAAAGGAAGTATACTTTCTTGTGTTCTTAGTAGTTCTTGATTGTTCAAGGGAGTAGTTCTTCTTCTTGGTTGCTATCAATACTTAGCTTCTCTTGCTTTCTCTCTATTTGCTCTCAACTCAAACAACCCACAAATGAGCTCAAGAGCTCTCTACTTATAGGCTTGGCAAGACTTAGGGCATAATAGTCATTTAGGCCCCAAACCTCCTTATTCTTTCTTTGGCTCCAAGCTTTGACCACCTCCTTAACTTAACTTAGCCACCAAGTTTACGACATCACCCACATGACATCACAAGCTTAATGACTCATCAATTGGGTTGCCCTTATGGGTTGAACCTACCCAATAACCCATTGGTTCGACCCATGGGTTTAATAATTAACTATAATTCTTTTTAAACGTATTGGCTTCGTCTAAAATTCGTATTATACATTGCACCAATTCTCACATTCACTACTTATTATACTCGTATAATAACTCGTATTATACTCGAATTCATATCGTATAATAATCATTATTATTATACATAACCCATAGTTCATAGGTTTAACTCTCCCTAACCGTTAGGGTTATAAGTCCCCAGGCAAAAACTTCGTGAGTCATAACTGAAATTTTATCGGATATTCCATCTCGTCATCAAATCCTATCATTATGCGTTTCTCAAAATTTCAAAATTCATTTCCGATCAAAAATTGATGAATAGTGATTTCTCAAAAATTTCTTAGAAAACCTTCATTTTCGTCTTAAAAATTTATATGATTTAATTTTAGCACGAAGCCAAAATACTAACCATATTCACATCTTTTAGGTTGTAAAATGACCGAGAATTAGCTTACTCGCTTGAATAAACATTTAATAGAATTTTATTAAAATAAGCAAAAATAAAAATTCCTTTTTATAACGTCTGAATTTCTCGGGCGTTACAGTCTCAAACTGAGGATTATATTCCAACCATACACCAAGGTTATATAGGTAGTGCTCATAGATATAATCAGTAAGTGGATGCGCACAACCATGTCTTATGATAACATGAAGTCGTATGTGGTTAGACATCTTGTATGATAGTGGCAACACACCCTTCCAAATTCGGGTTCACCTCACCCTATTTGGGTTACCAAAATCAACTATTAAATGACGTATAAAATACGACACCCACATTTAAAGCTCTTAATACAATTATATATTGTCATGCTGTTTTATAATGTATTGAGAAACTTCAATGGTCACCGACCATCACTCTATTATCTTGTTATCCCCGCTCGACCCAGCTACACTCTTATTACCTGAAAGGAATTGTGAAGCAAAAGAGTGAGCACAAATTACCCAGTAAAAAATATCATGATTAAAAATAATTAAATTATCAATAGTCTTCATCAGTAATGAATCAGATCTTTAGAACCTTAGTCCTTAATAGGAAAAAATCTGATAGAATACAACAGACAACAAGTTTTAGATCTACAACTGCAGCGGAACAAGCAATCCATTAGAAGAGTCAAATATAATGTCTTTTATCTTCTCCATATTAAAAGTCCACCAACAATATTTTATCCCTGTAACATTAATCAACAGTTCCTCTCTATAATCATGGAAATAGTTCATGATCGTAATTATGTTGATAAATTCCTCTTCGCACCCAGGACGAAGATACTTTTCATCACCTGTCTTTACCTGAAACACCAAAGATCATGGTTATACCAAATCGAAGTTCCTTTTCATAATCATGCTAATAAATTCATCTTTGCACTCAGGCCAAAGATATTCATTTGTAACATCAATGGTCATGATTATACTAGTTTACAGGCTTTAGTCATAATCATGTTAGTCAATTCATCTTTGCACTGCGGGCCAAAGATATTCAACAGTGACATCAATGGCCACGATCATGTCAAACACCTGTCCATCTTTGCACTACGGGCCAAAGATATTCAACAATAACATCCATGATCATGATCATGCCATACACATGTCCATCTTTGCACTATGGGCCAAAGATATTCATCAATCAACTGTTCATCTTTGCACTACGGGCTAAAGATATTCATAAATCAACAGTTCATCTTTGCACTACGGGCCAAAGATAACTTTAACCACAATTTTAAGTTTGAGGATTATGACAATGATATAAAGAACGAATCAAGTGAGATCAAGGATAAATATTAAAGATTTATAATTTAATTTATCTAGAGTTCAACAATATCAAAATTATCAACATGAAGATCAAAACATGGATCCAATTTCAAGAATAAGATTCATAAATCAAAGATAATTTGGACAGAAAAATAAACCAATTTTTTATCGTGAATAGCACTCCGTGAAATAATACCCCGTGAATAGTACCCCATGAATAGTACTTGTGAATAGTACCCGAATGGATAGTAACCCGATATGAAAAGATAAAAACTTTATAAGAAAGTTCAGACCAATATTCCAGTGAAATGATATTAGATGAAGAGCAAACCTTAAGGAATTTTCAAGAATTATAGAAGCAATACTTACCATAGTAAGTTTAGAGTTAGGAATCTGAAATGAAATAATATACTAAACTACAAATGGATTTTCACCCGTCATGCGGTAGTCCGCGTAGACAGATCATTTTCATAATTTAATAAAGGATGAATACAAATTGTTATTCATCAGGCATGCGGTAGTCCGCGTAGACAAGTTATTCCCATAGATTAATAAAGAATGAATACGAAGGGTTATTCACCATATATACGGTAGTCCGCGTAGACAGGTTATTCCCACATATTAATAAGGAATAAAAGGACAACCCTTATGAGTATTGAAAGGAGATAACATCCGTTACTAAAAAAAAAAATATCCTTTACCTTAGTATGAAACTAGATTTGACTGATATACCGGATATTATTCTGAGAAAATCTTGGACTATAAACTACACTCAAAGTATCGTTATACTCAAAAGAAATACTCGCAATATTATAAAGAAAGAATTTTCTGATTCTGGTGTGCTTCCTTCATCGCTCAATTGAGCAGTCTATTTATAGAGTTAAGGAGGCACACCATTTCTGACATACACAGTTTTGCAAAACCAACTTGCAAAAAAAAAAAAAATTAATAATGTGGCCCCTCCATGTCTCCACCCTCTTGCAAAAAATTTAATAATGTGGCCCCTCCATGTCTCCAGCCACCACCATTAATTCCAACTTTGAAAAAATAATTCAAATACACTTTAATCATCTCCACCCCAATTAATTCATATGTAAAAATTTATATATATTTAATGGTATCATTATATAAAAAAATATTATAAAATTATACTATTATTATCACCTTATATTATTATAATATATTTGAATGAATATTTTATCGGATAAAATAATTGTGATTCCTTAGAAAATATGTCAAACTTTCAACAAATATCTCATTCTAAATTCCTCCATTTATAAAATTGAACCAATTATCATATTTTTATTCATCAATCATTATTCACAATAAATATTACAGAATCACAATATTGACAACCAGGTTGTTCCCAGGAAAGAAAAGGCTTTCCGATAAGAATTTCTCCTTACTGGCGCGCAATTAAATAACCTAACCCCTTTTCTCTACAGAACTTTCTAGACATTGTCAATAATGCTATCCAATAATATCATTTTAATAATATGTGTGACAATTATTGATTTAATAATGTGAAATACTGTGTAGTAGTTACTGTGACAATTATTAAACCAATAATATAAAATACTATGCAATTATCAATGTAGCAATTATTGAATCAATAATATAAAATATTGAACAATATTTACTGTAACAATTATTGAATGAGTGACTTTTTACGTAACAATCAATAATTAAAAATATTGTGCAATACCGTGTGCTACTGTGCAACAACGCGTATTACTGTATTTTTATCACCGGGTAATTCAACAGTTTAACAGTAAAAGTTTATTTTTATAAAAATGTTACTTCTGTCGCTTTCTATATCCGACAGTTATTCTGTTGTGGGGTCCACCAATGACTGCGCCGTCGTACGAATATTCTCCGACACAACGAATATTTTATGACAACTTGTTTACTTTATAAAATTTGCACATATCACCCTTAACTTTAACCTTTTATCAATTTAACCATTTACTGAATAGAATAATAATTATAAAAAAATTGAATACTTTTATTTCATAAAATTCGGGGTCTTACAGAGATGCTATCTATTCTATGTTTTAAAAAACTATGAATGAATAAATATCAAAGTTTATTGAAGTGCTAGGTGTTCAAGTGTGATTTAATTTATTTTAAATGTTTAAGTTGATCTTAAATATTTAAGAGATTAGTAGAGGTCTAATAAGAGTATGTCTTAACAGAACGATGCCTCCTAGAAGAAGATCAGTACGTCAACAACCAGAGGGTTCTACAAACTACAACAACAACAACGACGATGAGGCGAACGCCAATCCAGTTCAGCAACTGGTGAACTTCTTTACGGGAGCGCTTGTGAATCAGCCGCAAGTACAAGCCGCGACGTTCAAGGAATTCAAAGCGATAGGATCGCCGGAATTCTAGGGATCCGTGAACCCGATAGAGGCCCAGACGTGGGTGATGGAAATGGGGAAGGTTTTCAATGTGGCCAAAATTAATGATGACTAAAAGACGGCTTTTGTGACATTCATGCTTAAGTCGATAGGTAGCTACTAGTGGAATGCTAACAAGCCTCGAGGAGGGGAAGGTGTGATAGCATGGGACCGATTCAAGGAGATGTTCTTTGAAATGTATTTTTTGATGAGCTAGCAGAACCAGATGGAGGTTCAGTTTCTAGAGCTGAAACAAGGAGCGATGACGGTGCCAGAATACACCACAAAGTTCAACGAGCTGGCAAAGTTTGCAATGTACCAGGTCAGTACTGATGAAAGTAAAGCAAGGAGATTCGAGCAGGGATTGAAGCCTTGGTTATACAGTAAGGTCTCCATGTTCCCGCTAAATACTTTTGTTGCAGTATTGGAAAAGGAGATCATTGCGGAAAGTGGGAGCGATGCCTTGACCATATATAATCAGGATTTGAAGAAGACTGAGAACAAAGCTGGAGGTAGCGGTGCTAACAACTAGAAGAGGAAGTAGAGCGACAACACATCTGCTGGAAGTCAACAGGGAGGTCAGAAAAAGAGAAGAATTGAAACATGTGCTACATGCGGAGAGAATCACACTGGAATGTGCTTGAGGGAAAGGCGAGTATGTTTCAATTGTGGTCAGGAAGGCCACATTGCGCCGAATTGTCCTAACCCAAAGAAGGGAGCTTGCTTCACATGCGGGTCCAAGGATCATATGGCTCGAGATGGTGAATTATGTAGTATATTAATTCGACGAGTGGAGTATTCGGTAATGATCCTTAGAAAGGAATGAACGAGTTAAAGAATATATAATATTTGATATATGATTGAGTTTAAATTGAATATTATGTAATAAAACCTAATAGTTGTTGAAGAAATGAATGAAGTATATATATATATGTAAAACTTTTTGCTAAGTTAACATGTTGAAGTTATTCAACGATAATTGTGAAAGAGATTTTGCGAAAATCGAGTAATGGAGGTTTCGTTGATTCCGAGGACAGAATCCTTATAAGGAGGGAAGGATGTGACATCTTGGATTTTTAAGAATTAATAAATAAGAATTTAATAAATAAAATTCTTATTTTAAGATGTTTAAGTACGAGTATGTGTATATGTGTTATATATTGTGAAATATGTGATTTAGTGTGAAGAGAATTTATATATTTATTGAATTAAATAAATATATTAATTGAATTATTTATTGAGTTAAATAAATAATTATGTGATTATTATGGAGTAATTTAATTAAGTGTTATATGTTAATTAAATGAATATTTAGTATTTAATTTAATTAATATATAATGATTTTATATTATAGTTCTGATTTTAATTGGGATAATTAAATTAGATGAGTTATGTGATGATTCTTACACGAAATTATAATTAGCGAGTAATTATAATTATGTGATAATTTTATGAGATTAATTGATGTTAGACTTTTAATTAATTAAATTAATGTTAAGATTTAATTAATTAAAGGATAACATTAAGAATATGTGTTAAAGGATTTATTAAAAGAGTTAAAAGAGTTTTTAAAACTGTTTTCTCAAACAAGACCCTTACTTTTGTTTTAAATTTGTTTTACCCAAACAAGGCCTTAATTATTAAAACCTGTTTTTAAAATAAAGTTGTTTTTGCCAAACAAGCCTTAGGGCTTTTTAAATTCCAAATGTTGTAACCTATGTATTAAGTACAATTATTATACTTATTAGGGTCATTATATATTAAAAGTTATATATCTTATATTTATGTATTATATGTATAATATATTATATGTATATTACGTTAGTAGAAGAACAAAGAGTTAGAGTTAGTCTGTTAGAAACAAAGAAGAAAGAACAGAGTAAACTAGAGAGAAAAGAGAGAAGAAGAATAGAGAAAGAAGAAAGAGAAAAACTTTGAGAAATCAAAAGAGAAGATAATCACCATCATCTTCATCTTCTTCCTCTAGAACCAAAGGTATAACCAAAGTTTTATTGTTGTTTTTCACTGTTTTTATTCTCCGTAAATTGATTTTCATAATAAACTATAAATTGATGATCAATATGTGTTAGATTATATATAAAAACTATTATATATGAGTTATATGATAGTTTATGTTATTAATTTCATGTAGATATGATGAACATGGAGAAATTGTGTTCATAGTGTTCTATCATGAAGTTATTTTGAAAATTATTCTTAAATATTTGATGTGAGCATGAGTTATGTGTAACATGGGTTATATTAGGATATAATATGAGTTATATTATGGTTGTAGAAATTCAATCCATGTGTTTTTGATAAAAGGATTGTGGTCATAACGATTTTCCGAAAACTAATTTTAGAAAAATAGTTTTTTTTAAACTATCAAATTGGTGTTTGATTATGAGTTAGTGTTAAAATTAATCATGCATTATGTTAGTATGTTAAGAATATGAGTTATTGCGATTGGAATTACTTGAATTGGGTTAAAAGCGAATTCGTAGTAGCAATTTTTGTCAAGAACGCTTAATATTGTAGTTTTCTTTGAAATCAAGGAAATCTTAGTTTTGATTATTTTTTTATGAATTTTATATGTTATGATCGTGTTTAAGAGTTTAAAATATAGTTTTTATCAAGTTTCATGTTTATCATGTTAGGGAAAATTGAATTCGGTGTGAAGGAGCCAAATTAGCTTATTTCTCCACCAATTCGCGAACCAGTACCCTCACCAAGAGGGTGAACCACCCCAACGGGTGTATTAGGCTTGGGGGACCCGCCCCAGCGGGTACCCTTGCTGTCCGGAGTGGTTTAATTATTGTAATGCAAAACTGTTTTGATCTCCGTTAGTAAAATGGTCATAACGTTTTCATACGAACTTCGATTGAGGAGATTCACAATGATCCGGAACGAGCACGAGTAGACCTACAACTTTTGGTTTTAAATTTTTTGATTTGAGGTCGTTAGAAGGGGTCCAAATGGTCATCTTTGTGACTGATGCGTATTAAGAGGCAATCGGAGGGCGTCGGACATGCACATGCGCAAGTATAGTGTTGTCGACGATAATAGATGTTGTTCTAAGTTATAAAACATGAATGTTAGTAAATATAATGATGTTCAACATTAATAAATGATGTATTAGATAAGTTATATAAGCACACTAAGCATACACAAGAGAGACGATTCGGGCGTGTGACGAATGAACGTCGAAACGCCGTGACAAGTGTTAATGAACGTAAAAAGTGTTTTAAGTCAAATGAAATGAACATTATAAGATATGAAATGGGGTTAATATAAAACCAATAAGTAGTCCTAGCAAGACTTAAACACTTGAATGATTTCGAATATTACTAAAAAGAAATATAGTGAGATATAAGTCGAAAGTTGTATTGATAGTAGGAAGAGTTATGAGATGTAGAGTAGAGTTTATATTACAACTACTATGTGTTGTTATGTGACTAATAGTTGATGTGCATGATTATATAATTGTGTAGGGCACGTGAAGTGCAGATAGCTGTAAGCTGTTAATCTGTTATTGGTAAACAACGATCAAGGCAAGTCTTTTGGTTCCTATTTTCTACATGGACTTGATGAACTTTTTTAAATTGCATGATATGTTATGTGTTGTAAGCGAGCATGATATGTTATACATGTTGTAATCATGAAATGTTAAAGTCAATTTATAACTACATTATTTTGGTTAAATAATGATGATTGAGTAAGGAACTCAATCTTTATATTTGCTATGTGAATTAAAGCATGTATGCCATGTTACTTTAATTATTATGATATGTATGTTGAGCATATTATTATGTGCTATGTGATGCATGAAAACTGTTAGAACTTGCTGAGCTATCGAGCTCACTCTTGCAAATAATAATTTTTGCAGGTCAAGATTTCAAGGTAAGGATATGTGCCAAGTGAATTATAGAGATCCATATTCACAAAGATTACTTATGTTTTATGAGAAATGTATTTAATATTTTGAATGTAACATGTTGTTGAATTGTAAGTTGAGCTATCCGGTGTATATGGATATTGATTTATGATGTAAGACTTTGTATAGTCATTTTGTTGTAACGATTCATGATATAAATTTGAATCGAAGAGATGTAATGTAAAGGTTGCGATTTAGGGCAATACAGAAGAAAATGTATAAAAGTTTTATATATTCTGCATTTTTAGTGAGTTTTAATATCGAATAATGATGTAAAGATAGATTAAAAAATGTATTATTAACGATCGAGGGTGAGGATTATTGTATGAATTTTGGGGTCGTTACAGTTGGTATCAAAGCTGATAGGTTATACACCTTAGATAAGAGTACCTTAGGCTATGACCTTAGAGAATAAGAAGTTAAGTTTAAGTCGTATAACGAAAAGGTGATTCTTTTCACATACGTAGATATATAGGATGAGTTAAGTCCTAGAAATGTTATAAGAAGAAGATTAGAATGGCGAGGAATAAAACTTGAATAAAATATTGAACTATATGAATGGAGTTAGAAATTCTTAAAGGAAGAGTTGTTTAATAAACAAGAAGATTCAAAGAAAAATCTTGAAGAGATATAAAGATAAGAATCAGGAGTTCCTAACTCCAATAATAAAGATGACGAATAACGATAAATAGACGAAGTCTATAAGATTTAAAAGCATAATGAAATCATAGTATGATATGATGAGAGGTAAAATAAGAAGTTTTAAAATGAAACGATAATGGGATAAGAAAAAAATCATAAGAAGATGATTATAGAATAAGATCACGACGTGATCTTTTAAAGATGTAAAAGACAGATGGTCTGTAATGATTGAATAATTATAGTTTGAGACTATAACGAGAATGTACTATGATATAGTACGAGATTAACTCACGAGGAGTTATAAATGATGAGATACAAAAGTATGTATCGAGTATAGAGCGAGAAGTTATAAGTAAGATAGAGTTAAGTGGGATTTCAACTGAGGACTCATGTGGTGGCTGAGTTGTACAAATCTTTGTAGGGGCAGGGTTTTGTGCTTACACTTGGCTTATCATATTGATAATCGTTGGAAGGTTGGTGTCGAGATATCGATATATATATGACACGATGGTGATTCTTTTCTCATATTATATTTGATAGTTAGAGTCAATAGAGGATAGATTAGATGATATTAAGATTATATTAGATGATCTTAAGGCTAGGCGAGTTCTTAAAACTCATACTTATTGTGAGTTCGTGACTCATAATCGTATGTATGTTTTTAAACCCCTAAGCATATGGACAGTCTCTGATCAGTTCTTTGACAACGTATTGCTAGGACAAGTTCTTAAACTCATATTATTGTGGCAAGTTCCTGAACTTCCAAAGTGTGGTAAGTTCGATGAACTATATTGGGTATAGAAAGTTTATAGTATAGAAAGCATTGAGGTTGTTTAAGATTGATAGAATGATTAAGTAATGGTGGAGTAAAGAGTTATATTGATGGAGAAAACTTGATATTCTAAATCTCCTAGCTTTGCTAGATTTTCAAAATTTATTGACTTCGTGCTGATGTTGCACTTCTGTTTTATTTCTTGAAAAACATTGGATCAAATGATGGAACCAATGAAATTTTAAAATAGTGCTATTATTCACATATCTATGCTAATTGCTTCAGCTAGACAAAAATGATTTTAAAATTTCAAAATGTATTTTATATATGCATCATTTGATATGGTGTAGAAACAATAATCGAGGAAGTTATCAATGCAGTTAAACCTAGTATTGGATGTGATCGTATGATCGTCTGCCCACTATGGTATGACGTAGTATGACGACGTCGTGTAATGACGAAATCCTCAACGTACCATTACTACGGTACGCTATCAGGATATTATGAAGAGATTGATTTATTTATTTTTGGTTTCCTTAAACCAAAAAAAAAAATTTATTTTTGAGTTGGTTAAAATATATATATATATATATATATATATTTTTATTGATGTCCGAATTATTGCTAGAAGTCTATGCTACTTGATTCAGCTAGACAAATATTGAAAGATGTTTATGAAATTCGAGCGTTTTTGGTCAAACTATGCCAAACTAAATTGTTTTGGTGCGGATTCAGATGTTAAGAAGCTGAGGTGAACAACCCTATAAAAGGGGACATGTTATCGGAGACAATAGTTCCGAGTGTAACTCATATAGTCGTTACGATGTACTACGTTTGGGCCCGACGTAGGGGTACGATAGGCTGGCCACCTAGAGTATCGATGCGATTTATAGTGTGAAGTACCGATGGTGAATCACTATTAAACCTAGAAAGAAGTTTGAGGTCTTGTGACCACTCAGCATTATTGGAATCTTTTAAATTCCTGAGTTATTTATATCGCTTCTCAATTATTGAGCAATTGTCGAAGATTCTTACCATTCTGAAGGAGAATGTAGCGAGAAGAATAGCCCTTAGAAAGAAGTTGTTGTAGAACACTTTAATTCAGTGAATAGAGATTAACGTAAAATCTATGTTGATAGTTTGAATGAATGAATATTAATAAAAATTTTGAGTACGAAATTCTTAGAAGAAGAGGTGAATGTGATAACCCGAACAATTATAGATGGTGAATTATATAGTATATTAATTCGACGAGCGGAGTATTCGGTAATGATCCTTAGAAAGGAATGAACGAGTTAAAGAATATATAATATTTGATATATGATTGAGTTTAAATTGAAGATTATGAATAAAACCTAATAGTTGTTGAAGAAATGAATGAAGTATATATATATGTAAAACTTTTTGCTATGTTAACATGTTGAAGTTATTCAACGATAATTGTGAAAGAGATTTTGCGAAAACTGAGTAAGGGAGGTTTCGTTAATTCCGAGGACAGAATCCTTATAAGGAGGGAAGGATGTGACATCCCGGATTTTTAAGAATTAATAAATGAGAATTTAATAAATAAAATTTTTATTTTAAGATGTTTAAGTACGAGTATGTGTATATGTGTTAGATATTGTGAAATATGTGATTTAGTGTGAAGAGAAATTATATATTGATTGAATTAAATAAATATATTAATTGAATTATTTATTGAGTTAAATAAATAATTATGTGATTATTATGGAGTAATTTAATTAAGTGTTATATGTTAATTAAATAAATATTTAGTATTTAGTTTAATTAATATATAATGATTTTATGTTATAGTTCTTATTTAATTGGGATAATTAAATTAGATGAGTTATGTGATGATTGTTACACGAAATTATAATTAACGAGTAATTATAATTATGTGACAATTTTATGAGATTAATTGATGTTGGACTTTTAATTAATTAAATTAATATTAAGATTTAATTAATTAAAGAATAACATTAAGAATATGTGTGAAAGAATTTATTAAAAGAGTTTTTAAAACTGTTTTCCCAAAGAAGGCCCTTACTTTTGTTTTAAACATGTTTTACCCAAACAAGGCCTTAATTATTAAAACCTGTTTTTAAAATAAAGTTGTTTTTGCCAAACAAGCCTTAGGGCTTTTTAAATTCTAAATGTTGTAACCTATGTATTAAGTACAATTATTATACTTATTATGGTCATTATGTATTATAAATTATATATCTTATATTTATGTATTATATGTATAATATATATTAAATATATTTTATGTATATTACGTTAGTAAAAGAACAAAGAATTAGAGTTAGTCTGTTAGAAACAAAGAAGAAAGAACAGAGTAAACTAGAGAGAAAAGAGAGAAGAAGAAGAGAGAAAGAAGAAAGAGGAAAACTTTGAGAAATCAAAAGAGAAGATAATCACCATCATCTTCATCTTCTTCCTCTAGAAGCAAAGGAATAACCTAAGTTTTATTGTTCTTCTTCATTATTTTTATTCTCTGTAAATTGATTTTCATAATAAACTATAAATTGATGATCAATATGTGTTAGATTATGTATAAAAACTATTATATATGAGTTATATGATAGTTTATGTTATTAATTTCATGTAGATATGATGAACATGGAGAAATTGTGTTCATAGTGTTCTATCATGAAGTTATTTTAAAAATTAATCTTAAATCTTTGATATGAGCATGAGTTATGTGTAATATGGGTTATATTAGGATATAATATGAGTTATATTATGGTTGTAGAAATTCAATCCATGTATTTTTGATAAACAAGAAGGATTGTGTTCATAACGATTTTCAATAAACTAATTTTAGAAAAATAGTTTTTTTAAACAATCAAATTGGTGTTTGATTATGAGTTAATCTTAAAATTGATCATGTATTATGTTAGTGTGTTAAGAATATGAGTTATTGCGATTGGAATTACTTGAATTGGGTTAAAAACGAATTCGTAGTAGCAATTTTTGTCAAGAACGCTTAATATTTTAGTTTTCTTTGAAATTATGAAATCTTGGTTTTTATTATGTGTTATATGGATTTTATATGTTATGATCATGTTTAAGAGTTTAAAATATAATTTTTATCAAGTTTCATGTTTATCATGTTTCGGAAAATCGAATTCGGTGTGAAGGAATAAGCCAAATTGGCTTATTTCTCCATCAGTTCGCGAACCAGCACCTTCACTAAGAAGGTGACCCACCCCAATGGGTTTATTAGGATTGGGAGACCCGCCCCAGCGGGTACCCTTGCTGTCTGGAGTGGTTTAATTATTGTAATGCAAAACTGTTTTGACTTCCGTTAATAAAACGGCCATAACTTTTTCATACGAACTCTGATTGAGGAGATTCAAGATGATCCGGAACGAGCACGAGTAGACCTACAACTTTTGGTTTTTAACTATTTTGATTTGAGGTCGTTAGAAGGGGTAAAAATGGTCATCTTTGTGACTGATGCGTATTAAGAGGCAATCGGAGGGGGTCGAACATGCACATACGCAAGTATAGTGTTGTCGACGATAATAGATGTTGTTCTAAGTTATAAAACATGAATGTTAGTAAATATAATGATGTTTAACATTAATAAATGATGTATTAGATAAGTTATGTAAGCACACTAAGCATACACAAGAGAGACGATTCGGGCGTGTGACGAATGAACGTCGAAACGCCGTGACAAGTGTTAATGAACGTAAAAAGTGTTTTAAGTCAAATGAAATGAACATTATAAGATATGAAATAGGGTTAATATAAAACCAATAAGTAGTCCTAGAAAGACTTAAACACTTTAATGATTTTGAATATTAGTAAAAAGAAATATAGTGAGATATAAGTCGAAAGTTAACACAATCAAATTGAATATTGTGTATTGATAGTAAGAAGAGTTATGAGATGTAGAGTAGAGTTTATATTACAACTACTATGTGTTGTTATGTGACTAATAGTTGATGTGCATGATTATATAATTGTGTAGGGCACGTGAAGTGCAGATAGCTGTAAGCTGTTAATCTGTTATAGGTAAACAACGATCAAGGCAAGTCTTTCGGTTCCTATTTTCTACGTGGACTTGATGAACTGTTTTAAATTGCATGATATGTTATGTGTTGTAAACAAGCATGATATGTTATACATGTTGTAATCATGAAATGTTAAAGTCAATTTATAACTACATTATTTTGGTTAAATAATGATGATTGAGTAAGGAACTCAATCTTTATATTTGCTATGTGAATTAAAGCATGTATGCCATGTTACTTTAATTATTATGATATGTATGTTGAGCATATTATTATGTGCTATGTGATGCATGAAAACTGTTAGAACTTGCTGAGCTATCGAGCTCACTCTTGCAAATAATAATTTTTGCAGGTCAAGATTTCAAGGTAAGGATATGTGCCAAGTGAATTATAGAGATCCATATTCACAAAGATTACTTATGTTTTATGAGAAATGTATTTAATATTTTGAATGTAACATGTTGTTGAATTGTAAGTTGAGCTATCCGGTGTATATGGATATTGATTTATGATGTAAGACTTTGTATAGTCATTTTGTTGTAACGATTCATGATATAAATTTGAATCGAAGAGATGTAATGTAAAGGTTGCGATTTAGGGCAATACAGAAGAAAATGTATAAAAGTTTTATATATTCTGCATTTTTAGTGAGTTTAATATCGAATAATGATGTAAAGATAGATTAAAAAATGTATTATTAACGATCGAGGGTGAGGATTATTGTATGAATTTTGGGGTCGTTACAGTTGGTATCAAAGCTGATAGGTTATACACCTTAGATAAGAGTACCTTAGGCTATGACCTTAGAGAATAAGAAGTTAAGTTTAAGTCGTATAACGAAAAGGTGATTCTTTTCACATACGTAGATATATAGGATGAGTTAAGTCCTAGAAATGTTATAAGAAGAAGATTAGAATGGCGAGGAATAAAACTTGAATAAAATATTGAACTATATGAATGGAGTTAGAAATTCTTAAAGGAAGAGTTGTTTAATAAACAAGAAGATTCAAAGAAAAATCTTGAAGAGATATAAAGATAAGAATCAGGAGTTCCTAACTCCAATAATAAAGATGACGAATAACGATAAATAGACGAAGTCTATAAGATTTAAAAGCATAATGAAATCATAGTATGATATGATGAGAGGTAAAATAAGAAGTTTTAAAATGAAACGATAATGGGATAAGAAAAAAATCATAAGAAGATGATTATAGAATAAGATCACGACGTGATCTTTTAAAGATGTAAAAGACAGATGGTCTGTAATGATTGAATAATTATAGTTTGAGACTATAACGAGAATGTACTATGATATAGTACGAGATTAACTCACGAGGAGTTATAAATGATGAGATACAAAAGTATGTATCGAGTATAGAGCGAGAAGTTATAAGTAAGATAGAGTTAAGTGGGATTTCAACTGAGGACTCATGTGGTGGCTGAGTTGTACAAATCTTTGTAGGGGCAGGGTTTTGTGCTTACACTTGGCTTATCATATTGATAATCGTTGGAAGGTTGGTGTCGAGATATCGATATATATATGACACGATGGTGATTCTTTTCTCATATTATATTTGATAGTTAGAGTCAATAGAGGATAGATTAGATGATATTAAGATTATATTAGATGATCTTAAGGCTAGGCGAGTTCTTAAAACTCATACTTATTGTGAGTTCGTGACTCATAATCGTATGTATGTTTTTAAACCCCTAAGCATATGGACAGTCTCTGATCAGTTCTTTGACAACGTATTGCTAGGACAAGTTCTTAAACTCATATTATTGTGGCAAGTTCCTGAACTTCCAAAGTGTGGTAAGTTCGATGAACTATATTGGGTATAGAAAGTTTATAGTATAGAAAGCATTGAGGTTGTTTAAGATTGATAGAATGATTAAGTAATGGTGGAGTAAAGAGTTATATTGATGGAGAAAACTTGATATTCTAAATCTCCTAGCTTTGCTAGATTTTCAAAATTTATTGACTTCGTGCTGATGTTGCACTTCTGTTTTATTTCTTGAAAAACATTGGATCAAATGATGGAACCAATGAAATTTTAAAATAGTGCTATTATTCACATATCTATGCTAATTGCTTCAGCTAGACAAAAATGATTTTAAAATTTCAAAATGTATTTTATATATGCATCATTTGATATGGTGTAGAAACAATAATCGAGGAAGTTATCAATGCAGTTAAACCTAGTATTGGATGTGATCGTATGATCGTCTGCCCACTATGGTATGACGTAGTATGACGACGTCGTGTAATGACGAAATCCTCAACGTACCATTACTACGGTACGCTATCAGGATATTATGAAGAGATTGATTTATTTATTTTTGGTTTCCTTAAACCAAAAAAAAAAATTTATTTTTGAGTTGGTTAAAATATATATATATATATATATATATATATATATTTATTGATGTCCGAATTATTGCTAGAAGTCTATGCTACTTGATTCAGCTAGACAAATATTGAAAGATGTTTATGAAATTCGAGCGTTTTTGGTCAAACTATGCCAAACTAAATTGTTTTGGTGCGGATTCAGATGTTAAGAAGCTGAGGTGAACAACCCTATAAAAGGGGACATGTTATCGGAGACAATAGTTCCGAGTGTAACTCATATAGTCGTTACGATGTACTACGTTTGGGCCCGACGTAGGGGTACGATAGGCTGGCCACCTAGAGTATCGATGCGATTTATAGTGTGAAGTACCGATGGTGAATCACTATTAAACCTAGAAAGAAGTTTAAGGTCTTGTGACCACTCAGCATTATTGGAATCTTTTAAATTCCTGAGTTATTTATATCGCTTCTCAATTATTGAGCAATTGTCGAAGATTCTTACCATTCTGAAGGAGAATGTAGCGAGAAGAATAGCCCTTAGAAAGAAGTTGTTGTAGAACACTTTAATTCAGTGAATAGAGATTAACGTAAAATCTATGTTGATAGTTTGAATGAATGAATATTAATAAAAATTTTGAGGACGGAATTCTTAGAAGAAGAGGTGAATGTGATAACCCGAACAATTATAGATGGTGAATTATATAGTATATTAATTCGACGAGCGGAGTATTCGGTAATGATCCTTAGAAAGGAATGAACGAGTTAAAGAATATATAATATTTGATATATGATTGAGTTTAAATTGAAGATTATGAATAAAACCTAATAGTTGTTGAAGAAATGAATGAAGTATATATATATGTAAAACTTTTTGCTATGTTAACATGTTGAAGTTATTCAACGATAATTGTGAAAGAGATTTTGCGAAAACTGAGTAAGGGAGGTTTCGTTAATTCCGAGGACAGAATCCTTATAAGGAGGGAAGGATGTGACATCCCGGATTTTTAAGAATTAATAAATGAGAATTTAATAAATAAAATTTTTATTTTAAGATGTTTAAGTACGAGTATGTGTATATGTGTTAGATATTGTGAAATATGTGATTTAGTGTGAAGAGAAATTATATATTGATTGAATTAAATAAATATATTAATTGAATTATTTATTGAGTTAAATAAATAATTATGTGATTATTATGGAGTAATTTAATTAAGTGTTATATGTTAATTAAATAAATATTTAGTATTTAGTTTAATTAATATATAATGATTTTATGTTATAGTTCTTATTTAATTGGGATAATTAAATTAGATGAGTTATGCGATGATTGTTACACGAAATTATAATTAACGAGTAATTATAATTATGTGACAATTTTATGAGATTAATTGATGTTGGACTTTTAATTAATTAAATTAATATTAAGATTTAATTAATTAAAGAATAAAATTAAGAATATGTGTGAAAGAATTTATTAAAAGAGTTTTTAAAACTGTTTTCCCAAAGAAGGCCCTTACTTTTGTTTTAAACATGTTTTACCCAAACAAGGCCTTAATTATTAAAACCTGTTTTTAAAATAAAGTTGTTTTTGCCAAACAAGCCTTAGGGCTTTTTAAATTCTAAATGTTGTAACCTATGTATTAAGTACAATTATTATACTTATTATGGTCATTATGTATTATAAATTATATATCTTATATTTATGTATTATATGTATAATATATATTAAATATATTTTATGTATATTACGTTAGTAAAAGAACAAAGAATTAGAGTTAGTCTGTTAGAAACAAAGAAGAAAGAACAGAGTAAACTAGAGAGAAAAGAGAGAAGAAGAAGAGAGAAAGAAGAAAGAGGAAAACTTTGAGAAATCAAAAGAGAAGATAATCACCATCATCTTCATCTTCTTCCTCTAGAAGCAAAGGAATAACCTAAGTTTTATTGTTCTTCTTCATTATTTTTATTCTCTGTAAATTGATTTTCATAATAAACTATAAATTGATGATCAATATGTGTTAGATTATGTATAAAAACTATTATATATGAGTTATATGATAGTTTATGTTATTAATTTCATGTAGATATGATGAACATGGAGAAATTGTGTTCATAGTGTTCTATCATGAAGTTATTTTAAAAATTAATCTTAAATCTTTGATATGAGCATGAGTTATGTGTAATATGGGTTATATTAGGATATAATATGAGTTATATTATGGTTGTAGAAATTCAATCCATGTATTTTTGATAAACAAGAAGGATTGTGTTCATAACGATTTTCAATAAACTAATTTTAGAAAAATAGTTTTTTAAACAATCAAATTGGTGTTTGATTATGAGTTAATCTTAAAATTGATCATGTATTATGTTAGTGTGTTAAGAATATGAGTTATTGCGATTGGAATTACTTGAATTGGGTTAAAAACGAATTCGTAGTAGCAATTTTTGTCAAGAACGCTTAATATTTTAGTTTTCTTTGAAATTATGAAATCTTGGTTTTTATTATGTGTTATATGGATTTTATATGTTATGATCATGTTTAAGAGTTTAAAATATAATTTTTATCAAGTTTCATGTTTATCATGTTTCGGAAAATCGAATTCGGTGTGAAGGAATAAGCCAAATTGGCTTATTTCTCCATCAGTTCGCGAACCAGCACCTTCACTAAGAAGGTGACCCACCCCAATGGGTTTATTAGGATTGGGAGACCCGCCCCAGCGGGTACCCTTGCTGTCTGGAGTGGTTTAATTATTGTAATGCAAAACTGTTTTGACTTCCGTTAATAAAACGGCCATAACTTTTTCATACGAACTCTGATTGAGGAGATTCAAGATGATCCGGAACGAGCACGAGTAGACCTACAACTTTTGGTTTTTAACTATTTTGATTTGAGGTCGTTAGAAGGGGTAAAAATGGTCATCTTTGTGACTGATGCGTATTAAGAGGCAATCGGAGGGGGTCGAACATGCACATACGCAAGTATAGTGTTGTCGACGATAATAGATGTTGTTCTAAGTTATAAAACATGAATGTTAGTAAATATAATGATGTTTAACATTAATAAATGATGTATTAGATAAGTTATGTAAGCACACTAAGCATACACAAGAGAGACGATTCGGGCGTGTGACGAATGAACGTCGAAACGCCGTGACAAGTGTTAATGAACGTAAAAAGTATTTTAAGTCAAATGAAATGAACATTATAAGATATGAAATAGGGTTAATATAAAACCAATAAGTAGTCCTAGAAAGACTTAAACACTTTAATGATTTGAATATTAGTAAAAAGAAATATAGTGAGATATAAGTCGAAAGTTAACACAATCAAATTGAATATTGTGTATTGATAGTAAGAAGAGTTATGAGATGTAGAGTAGAGTTTATATTACAACTACTATGTGTTGTTATGTGACTAATAGTTGATGTGCATGATTATATAATTGTGTAGGGCACGTGAAGTGCAGATAGCTGTAAGCTGTTAATCTGTTATAGGTAAACAACGATCAAGGCAAGTCTTTCGGTTCCTATTTTCTACGTGGACTTGATGAACTGTTTTAAATTGCATGATATGTTATGTGTTGTAAACAAGCATGATATGTTATACATGTTGTAATCATGAAATGTTAAAGTCAATTTATAACTACATTATTTTGGTTAAATAATGATGATTGAGTAAGGAACTCAATCTTTATATTTGCTATGTGAATTAAAGCATGTATGCCATGTTACTTTAATTATTATGATATGTATGTTGAGCATATTATTATGTGCTATGTGATGCATGAAAACTGTTAGAACTTGCTGAGCTATCGAGCTCACTCTTGCAAATAATAATTTTTGCAGGTCAAGATTTCAAGGTAAGGATATGTGCCAAGTGAATTATAGAGATCCATATTCACAAAGATTACTTATGTTTTATGAGAAATGTATTTAATATTTTGAATGTAACATGTTGTTGAATTGTAAGTTGAGCTATCCGGTGTATATGGATATTGATTTATGATGTAAGACTTTGTATAGTCATTTTGTTGTAACGATTCATGATATAAATTTGAATCGAAGAGATGTAATGTAAAGGTTGCGATTTAGGGCAATACAGAAGAAAATGTATAAAAGTTTTATATATTCTGCATTTTTAGTGAGTTTTAATATCGAATAATGATGTAAAGATAGATTAAAAAATGTATTATTAACGATCGAGGGTGAGGATTATTGTATGAATTTTGGGGTCGTTACAGTTGGTATCAAAGCTGATAGGTTATACACCTTAGATAAGAGTACCTTAGGCTATGACCTTAGAGAATAAGAAGTTAAGTTTAAGTCGTATAACGAAAAGGTGATTCTTTTCACATACGTAGATATATAGGATGAGTTAAGTCCTAGAAATGTTATAAGAAGAAGATTAGAATGGCGAGGAATAAAACTTGAATAAAATATTGAACTATATGAATGGAGTTAGAAATTCTTAAAGGAAGAGTTGTTTAATAAACAAGAAGATTCAAAGAAAAATCTTGAAGAGATATAAAGATAAGAATCAGGAGTTCCTAACTCCAATAATAAAGATGACGAATAACGATAAATAGACGAAGTCTATAAGATTTAAAAGCATAATGAAATCATAGTATGATATGATGAGAGGTAAAATAAGAAGTTTTAAAATGAAACGATAATGGGATAAGAAAAAAATCATAAGAAGATGATTATAGAATAAGATCACGACGTGATCTTTTAAAGATGTAAAAGACAGATGGTCTGTAATGATTGAATAATTATAGTTTGAGACTATAACGAGAATGTACTATGATATAGTACGAGATTAACTCACGAGGAGTTATAAATGATGAGATACAAAAGTATGTATCGAGTATAGAGCGAGAAGTTATAAGTAAGATAGAGTTAAGTGGGATTTCAACTGAGGACTCATGTGGTGGCTGAGTTGTACAAATCTTTGTAGGGGCAGGGTTTTGTGCTTACACTTGGCTTATCATATTGATAATCGTTGGAAGGTTGGTGTCGAGATATCGATATATATATGACACGATGGTGATTCTTTTCTCATATTATATTTGATAGTTAGAGTCAATAGAGGATAGATTAGATGATATTAAGATTATATTAGATGATCTTAAGGCTAGGCGAGTTCTTAAAACTCATACTTATTGTGAGTTCGTGACTCATAATCGTATGTATGTTTTAAACCCCTAAGCATATGGACAGTCTCTGATCAGTTCTTTGACAACGTATTGCTAGGACAAGTTCTTAAACTCATATTATTGTGGCAAGTTCCTGAACTTCCAAAGTGTGGTAAGTTCGATGAACTATATTGGGTATAGAAAGTTTATAGTATAGAAAGCATTGAGGTTGTTTAAGATTGATAGAATGATTAAGTAATGGTGGAGTAAAGAGTTATATTGATGGAGAAAACTTGATATTCTAAATCTCCTAGCTTTGCTAGATTTTCAAAATTTATTGACTTCGTGCTGATGTTGCACTTCTGTTTTATTTCTTGAAAAACATTGGATCAAATGATGGAACCAATGAAATTTTAAAATAGTGCTATTATTCACATATCTATGCTAATTGCTTCAGCTAGACAAAAATGATTTTAAAATTTCAAAATGTATTTTATATATGCATCATTTGATATGGTGTAGAAACAATAATCGAGGAAGTTATCAATGCAGTTAAACCTAGTATTGGATGTGATCGTATGATCGTCTGCCCACTATGGTATGACGTAGTATGACGACGTCGTGTAATGACGAAATCCTCAACGTACCATTACTACGGTACGCTATCAGGATATTATGAAGAGATTGATTTATTTATTTTTGGTTTCCTTAAACCAAAAAAAAAATTTATTTTTGAGTTGGTTAAAATATATATATATATATATATATATATATATTTATTGATGTCCGAATTATTGCTAGAAGTCTATGCTACTTGATTCAGCTAGACAAATATTGAAAGATGTTTATGAAATTCGAGCGTTTTTGGTCAAACTATGCCAAACTAAATTGTTTTGGTGCGGATTCAGATGTTAAGAAGCTGAGGTGAACAACCCTATAAAAGGGGACATGTTATCGGAGACAATAGTTCCGAGTGTAACTCATATAGTCGTTACGATGTACTACGTTTGGGCCCGACGTAGGGGTACGATAGGCTGGCCACCTAGAGTATCGATGCGATTTATAGTGTGAAGTACCGATGGTGAATCACTATTAAACCTAGAAAGAAGTTTAAGGTCTTGTGACCACTCAGCATTATTGGAATCTTTTAAATTCCTGAGTTATTTATATCGCTTCTCAATTATTGAGCAATTGTCGAAGATTCTTACCATTCTGAAGGAGAATGTAGCGAGAAGAATAGCCCTTAGAAAGAAGTTGTTGTAGAACACTTTAATTCAGTGAATAGAGATTAACGTAAAATCTATGTTGATAGTTTGAATGAATGAATATTAATAAAAATTTTGAGGACGAAATTCTTAGAAGAAGAGGTGAATGTGATAACCCGAACAATTATAGATGGTGAATTATATAGTATATTAATTCGACGAGCGGAGTATTCGGTAATGATCCTTAGAAAGGAATGAACGAGTTAAAGAATATATAATATTTGATATATGATTGAGTTTAAATTGAAGATTATGAATAAAACCTAATAGTTGTTGAAGAAATGAATGAAGTATATATATATGTAAAACTTTTTGCTATGTTAACATGTTGAAGTTATTCAACGATAATTGTGAAAGAGATTTTGCGAAAACTGAGTAAGGGAGGTTTCGTTAATTCCGAGGACAGAATCCTTATAAGGAGGGAAGGATGTGACATCCCGGATTTTTAAGAATTAATAAATGAGAATTTAATAAATAAAATTTTATTTTAAGATGTTTAAGTACGAGTATGTGTATATGTGTTAGATATTGTGAAATATGTGATTTAGTGTGAAGAGAAATTATATATTGATTGAATTAAATAAATATATTAATTGAATTATTTATTGAGTTAAATAAATAATTATGTGATTATTATGGAGTAATTTAATTAAGTGTTATATGTTAATTAAATAAATATTTAGTATTTAGTTTAATTAATATATAATGATTTTATGTTATAGTTCTTATTTAATTGGGATAATTAAATTAGATGAGTTATGCGATGATTGTTACACGAAATTATAATTAACGAGTAATTATAATTATGTGACAATTTTATGAGATTAATTGATGTTGGACTTTTAATTAATTAAATTAATATTAAGATTTAATTAATTAAAGAATAACATTAAGAATATGTGTGAAAGAATTTATTAAAAGAGTTTTTAAAACTGTTTTCCCAAAGAAGGCCCTTACTTTTGTTTTAAACATGTTTTACCCAAACAAGGCCTTAATTATTAAAACCTGTTTTTAAAATAAAGTTGTTTTTGCCAAACAAGCCTTAGGGCTTTTTAAATTCTAAATGTTGTAACCTATGTATTAAGTACAATTATTATACTTATTATGGTCATTATGTATTATAAATTATATATCTTATATTTATGTATTATATGTATAATATATATTAAATATATTTTATGTATATTACGTTAGTAAAAGAACAAAGAATTAGAGTTAGTCTGTTAGAAACAAAGAAGAAAGAACAGAGTAAACTAGAGAGAAAAGAGAGAAGAAGAAGAGAGAAAGAAGAAAGAGGAAAACTTTGAGAAATCAAAAGAGAAGATAATCACCATCATCTTCATCTTCTTCCTCTAGAAGCAAAGGAATAACCTAAGTTTTATTGTTCTTCTTCATTATTTTTATTCTCTGTAAATTGATTTTCATAATAAACTATAAATTGATGATCAATATGTGTTAGATTATGTATAAAAACTATTATATATGAGTTATATGATAGTTTATGTTATTAATTTCATGTAGATATGATGAACATGGAGAAATTGTGTTCATAGTGTTCTATCATGAAGTTATTTTAAAAATTAATCTTAAATCTTTGATATGAGCATGAGTTATGTGTAATATGGGTTATATTAGGATATAATATGAGTTATATTATGGTTGTAGAAATTCAATCCATGTATTTTTGATAAACAAGAAGGATTGTGTTCATAACGATTTTCAATAAACTAATTTTAGAAAAATAGTTTTTTTTAAACAATCAAATTGGTGTTTGATTATGAGTTAATCTTAAAATTGATCATGTATTATGTTAGTGTGTTAAGAATATGAGTTATTGCGATTGGAATTACTTGAATTGGGTTAAAAACGAATTCGTAGTAGCAATTTTTGTCAAGAACGCTTAATATTTTAGTTTTCTTTGAAATTATGAAATCTTGGTTTTTATTATGTGTTATATGGATTTTATATGTTATGATCATGTTTAAGAGTTTAAAATATAATTTTTATCAAGTTTCATGTTTATCATGTTTCGGAAAATCGAATTCGGTGTGAAGGAATAAGCCAAATTGGCTTATTTCTCCATCAGTTCGCGAACCAGCACCTTCACTAAGAAGGTGACCCACCCCAATGGGTTTATTAGGATTGGGAGACCCGCCCCAGCGGGTACCCTTGCTGTCTGGAGTGGTTTAATTATTGTAATGCAAAACTGTTTTGACTTCCGTTAATAAAACGGCCATAACTTTTTCATACGAACTCTGATTGAGGAGATTCAAGATGATCCGGAACGAGCACGAGTAGACCTACAACTTTTGGTTTTTAACTATTTTGATTTGAGGTCGTTAGAAGGGGTAAAAATGGTCATCTTTGTGACTGATGCGTATTAAGAGGCAATCGGAGGGGGTCGAACATGCACATACGCAAGTATAGTGTTGTCGACGATAATAGATGTTGTTCTAAGTTATAAAACATGAATGTTAGTAAATATAATGATGTTTAACATTAATAAATGATGTATTAGATAAGTTATGTAAGCACACTAAGCATACACAAGAGAGACGATTCGGGCGTGTGACGAATGAACGTCGAAACGCCGTGACAAGTGTTAATGAACGTAAAAAGTGTTTTAAGTCAAATGAAATGAACATTATAAGATATGAAATAGGGTTAATATAAAACCAATAAGTAGTCCTAGAAAGACTTAAACACTTTAATGATTTTGAATATTAGTAAAAAGAAATATAGTGAGATATAAGTCGAAAGTTAACACAATCAAATTGAATATTGTGTATTGATAGTAAGAAGAGTTATGAGATGTAGAGTAGAGTTTATATTACAACTACTATGTGTTGTTATGTGACTAATAGTTGATGTGCATGATTATATAATTGTGTAGGGCACGTGAAGTGCAGATAGCTGTAAGCTGTTAATCTGTTATAGGTAAACAACGATCAAGGCAAGTCTTTCGGTTCCTATTTTCTACGTGGACTTGATGAACTGTTTTAAATTGCATGATATGTTATGTGTTGTAAACAAGCATGATATGTTATACATGTTGTAATCATGAAATGTTAAAGTCAATTTATAACTACATTATTTTGGTTAAATAATGATGATTGAGTAAGGAACTCAATCTTTATATTTGCTATGTGAATTAAAGCATGTATGCCATGTTACTTTAATTATTATGATATGTATGTTGAGCATATTATTATGTGCTATGTGATGCATGAAAACTGTTAGAACTTGCTGAGCTATCGAGCTCACTCTTGCAAATAATAATTTTTGCAGGTCAAGATTTCAAGGTAAGGATATGTGCCAAGTGAATTATAGAGATCCATATTCACAAAGATTACTTATGTTTTATGAGAAATGTATTTAATATTTTGAATGTAACATGTTGTTGAATTGTAAGTTGAGCTATCCGGTGTATATGGATATTGATTTATGATGTAAGACTTTGTATAGTCATTTTGTTGTAACGATTCATGATATAAATTTGAATCGAAGAGATGTAATGTAAAGGTTGCGATTTAGGGCAATACAGAAGAAAATGTATAAAAGTTTTATATATTCTGCATTTTTAGTGAGTTTTAATATCGAATAATGATGTAAAGATAGATTAAAAAATGTATTATTAACGATCGAGGGTGAGGATTATTGTATGAATTTTGGGGTCGTTACAGTTGGTATCAAAGCTGATAGGTTATACACCTTAGATAAGAGTACCTTAGGCTATGACCTTAGAGAATAAGAAGTTAAGTTTAAGTCGTATAACGAAAAGGTGATTCTTTTCACATACGTAGATATATAGGATGAGTTAAGTCCTAGAAATGTTATAAGAAGAAGATTAGAATGGCGAGGAATAAAACTTGAATAAAATATTGAACTATATGAATGGAGTTAGAAATTCTTAAAGGAAGAGTTGTTTAATAAACAAGAAGATTCAAAGAAAAATCTTGAAGAGATATAAAGATAAGAATCAGGAGTTCCTAACTCCAATAATAAAGATGACGAATAACGATAAATAGACGAAGTCTATAAGATTTAAAAGCATAATGAAATCATAGTATGATATGATGAGAGGTAAAATAAGAAGTTTTAAAATGAAACGATAATGGGATAAGAAAAAAATCATAAGAAGATGATTATAGAATAAGATCACGACGTGATCTTTTAAAGATGTAAAAGACAGATGGTCTGTAATGATTGAATAATTATAGTTTGAGACTATAACGAGAATGTACTATGATATAGTACGAGATTAACTCACGAGGAGTTATAAATGATGAGATACAAAAGTATGTATCGAGTATAGAGCGAGAAGTTATAAGTAAGATAGAGTTAAGTGGGATTTCAACTGAGGACTCATGTGGTGGCTGAGTTGTACAAATCTTTGTAGGGGCAGGGTTTTGTGCTTACACTTGGCTTATCATATTGATAATCGTTGGAAGGTTGGTGTCGAGATATCGATATATATATGACACGATGGTGATTCTTTTCTCATATTATATTTGATAGTTAGAGTCAATAGAGGATAGATTAGATGATATTAAGATTATATTAGATGATCTTAAGGCTAGGCGAGTTCTTAAAACTCATACTTATTGTGAGTTCGTGACTCATAATCGTATGTATGTTTTTAAACCCCTAAGCATATGGACAGTCTCTGATCAGTTCTTTGACAACGTATTGCTAGGACAAGTTCTTAAACTCATATTATTGTGGCAAGTTCCTGAACTTCCAAAGTGTGGTAAGTTCGATGAACTATATTGGGTATAGAAAGTTTATAGTATAGAAAGCATTGAGGTTGTTTAAGATTGATAGAATGATTAAGTAATGGTGGAGTAAAGAGTTATATTGATGGAGAAAACTTGATATTCTAAATCTCCTAGCTTTGCTAGATTTTCAAAATTTATTGACTTCGTGCTGATGTTGCACTTCTGTTTTATTTCTTGAAAAACATTGGATCAAATGATGGAACCAATGAAATTTTAAAATAGTGCTATTATTCACATATCTATGCTAATTGCTTCAGCTAGACAAAAATGATTTTAAAATTTCAAAATGTATTTTATATATGCATCATTTGATATGGTGTAGAAACAATAATCGAGGAAGTTATCAATGCAGTTAAACCTAGTATTGGATGTGATCGTATGATCGTCTGCCCACTATGGTATGACGTAGTATGACGACGTCGTGTAATGACGAAATCCTCAACGTACCATTACTACGGTACGCTATCAGGATATTATGAAGAGATTGATTTATTTATTTTTGGTTTCCTTAAACCAAAAAAAAAAATTTATTTTTGAGTTGGTTAAAATATATATATATATATATATATATATATATTTATTGATGTCCGAATTATTGCTAGAAGTCTATGCTACTTGATTCAGCTAGACAAATATTGAAAGATGTTTATGAAATTCGAGCGTTTTTGGTCAAACTATGCCAAACTAAATTGTTTTGGTGCGGATTCAGATGTTAAGAAGCTGAGGTGAACAACCCTATAAAAGGGGACATGTTATCGGAGACAATAGTTCCGAGTGTAACTCATATAGTCGTTACGATGTACTACGTTTGGGCCCGACGTAGGGGTACGATAGGCTGGCCACCTAGAGTATCGATGCGATTTATAGTGTGAAGTACCGATGGTGAATCACTATTAAACCTAGAAAGAAGTTTAAGGTCTTGTGACCACTCAGCATTATTGGAATCTTTTAAATTCCTGAGTTATTTATATCGCTTCTCAATTATTGAGCAATTGTCGAAGATTCTTACCATTCTGAAGGAGAATGTAGCGAGAAGAATAGCCCTTAGAAAGAAGTTGTTGTAGAACACTTTAATTCAGTGAATAGAGATTAACGTAAAATCTATGTTGATAGTTTGAATGAATGAATATTAATAAAATTTTGAGGACGGAATTCTTAGAAGAAGAGGTGAATGTGATAACCCGAACAATTATAGATGGTGAATTATATAGTATATTAATTCGACGAGCGGAGTATTCGGTAATGATCCTTAGAAAGGAATGAACGAGTTAAAGAATATATAATATTTGATATATGATTGAGTTTAAATTGAAGATTATGAATAAAACCTAATAGTTGTTGAAGAAATGAATGAAGTATATATATATGTAAAACTTTTTGCTATGTTAACATGTTGAAGTTATTCAACGATAATTGTGAAAGAGATTTTGCGAAAACTGAGTAAGGGAGGTTTCGTTAATTCCGAGGACAGAATCCTTATAAGGAGGGAAGGATGTGACATCCCGGATTTTTAAGAATTAATAAATGAGAATTTAATAAATAAAATTTTTATTTTAAGATGTTTAAGTACGAGTATGTGTATATGTGTTAGATATTGTGAAATATGTGATTTAGTGTGAAGAGAAATTATATATTGATTGAATTAAATAAATATATTAATTGAATTATTTATTGAGTTAAATAAATAATTATGTGATTATTATGGAGTAATTTAATTAAGTGTTATATGTTAATTAAATAAATATTTAGTATTTAGTTTAATTAATATATAATGATTTTATGTTATAGTTCTTATTTAATTGGGATAATTAAATTAGATGAGTTATGCGATGATTGTTACACGAAATTATAATTAACGAGTAATTATAATTATGTGACAATTTTATGAGATTAATTGATGTTGGACTTTTAATTAATTAAATTAATATTAAGATTTAATTAATTAAAGAATAAAATTAAGAATATGTGTGAAAGAATTTATTAAAAGAGTTTTTAAAACTGTTTTCCCAAAGAAGGCCCTTACTTTTGTTTTAAACATGTTTTACCCAAACAAGGCCTTAATTATTAAAACCTGTTTTTAAAATAAAGTTGTTTTTGCCAAACAAGCCTTAGGGCTTTTTAAATTCTAAATGTTGTAACCTATGTATTAAGTACAATTATTATACTTATTATGGTCATTATGTATTATAAATTATATATCTTATATTTATGTATTATATGTATAATATATATTAAATATATTTTATGTATATTACGTTAGTAAAAGAACAAAGAATTAGAGTTAGTCTGTTAGAAACAAAGAAGAAAGAACAGAGTAAACTAGAGAGAAAAGAGAGAAGAAGAAGAGAGAAAGAAGAAAGAGGAAAACTTTGAGAAATCAAAAGAGAAGATAATCACCATCATCTTCATCTTCTTCCTCTAGAAGCAAAGGAATAACCTAAGTTTTATTGTTCTTCTTCATTATTTTTATTCTCTGTAAATTGATTTTCATAATAAACTATAAATTGATGATCAATATGTGTTAGATTATGTATAAAAACTATTATATATGAGTTATATGATAGTTTATGTTATTAATTTCATGTAGATATGATGAACATGGAGAAATTGTGTTCATAGTGTTCTATCATGAAGTTATTTTAAAAATTAATCTTAAATCTTTGATATGAGCATGAGTTATGTGTAATATGGGTTATATTAGGATATAATATGAGTTATATTATGGTTGTAGAAATTCAATCCATGTATTTTTGATAAACAAGAAGGATTGTGTTCATAACGATTTTCAATAAACTAATTTTAGAAAAATAGTTTTTTTAAACAATCAAATTGGTGTTTGATTATGAGTTAATCTTAAAATTGATCATGTATTATGTTAGTGTGTTAAGAATATGAGTTATTGCGATTGGAATTACTTGAATTGGGTTAAAAACGAATTCGTAGTAGCAATTTTTGTCAAGAACGCTTAATATTTTAGTTTTCTTTGAAATTATGAAATCTTGGTTTTTATTATGTGTTATATGGATTTTATATGTTATGATCATGTTTAAGAGTTTAAAATATAATTTTTATCAAGTTTCATGTTTATCATGTTTCGGAAAATCGAATTCGGTGTGAAGGAATAAGCCAAATTGGCTTATTTCTCCATCAGTTCGCGAACCAGCACCTTCACTAAGAAGGTGACCCACCCCAATGGGTTTATTAGGATTGGGAGACCCGCCCCAGCGGGTACCCTTGCTGTCTGGAGTGGTTTAATTATTGTAATGCAAAACTGTTTTGACTTCCGTTAATAAAACGGCCATAACTTTTTCATACGAACTCTGATTGAGGAGATTCAAGATGATCCGGAACGAGCACGAGTAGACCTACAACTTTTGGTTTTTAACTATTTTGATTTGAGGTCGTTAGAAGGGGTAAAAATGGTCATCTTTGTGACTGATGCGTATTAAGAGGCAATCGGAGGGGGTCGAACATGCACATACGCAAGTATAGTGTTGTCGACGATAATAGATGTTGTTCTAAGTTATAAAACATGAATGTTAGTAAATATAATGATGTTTAACATTAATAAATGATGTATTAGATAAGTTATGTAAGCACACTAAGCATACACAAGAGAGACGATTCGGGCGTGTGACGAATGAACGTCGAAACGCCGTGACAAGTGTTAATGAACGTAAAAAGTATTTTAAGTCAAATGAAATGAACATTATAAGATATGAAATAGGGTTAATATAAAACCAATAAGTAGTCCTAGAAAGACTTAAACACTTTAATGATTTTGAATATTAGTAAAAAGAAATATAGTGAGATATAAGTCGAAAGTTAACACAATCAAATTGAATATTGTGTATTGATAGTAAGAAGAGTTATGAGATGTAGAGTAGAGTTTATATTACAACTACTATGTGTTGTTATGTGACTAATAGTTGATGTGCATGATTATATAATTGTGTAGGGCACGTGAAGTGCAGATAGCTGTAAGCTGTTAATCTGTTATAGGTAAACAACGATCAAGGCAAGTCTTTCGGTTCCTATTTTCTACGTGGACTTGATGAACTGTTTTAAATTGCATGATATGTTATGTGTTGTAAACAAGCATGATATGTTATACATGTTGTAATCATGAAATGTTAAAGTCAATTTATAACTACATTATTTTGGTTAAATAATGATGATTGAGTAAGGAACTCAATCTTTATATTTGCTATGTGAATTAAAGCATGTATGCCATGTTACTTTAATTATTATGATATGTATGTTGAGCATATTATTATGTGCTATGTGATGCATGAAAACTGTTAGAACTTGCTGAGCTATCGAGCTCACTCTTGCAAATAATAATTTTTGCAGGTCAAGATTTCAAGGTAAGGATATGTGCCAAGTGAATTATAGAGATCCATATTCACAAAGATTACTTATGTTTTATGAGAAATGTATTTAATATTTTGAATGTAACATGTTGTTGAATTGTAAGTTGAGCTATCCGGTGTATATGGATATTGATTTATGATGTAAGACTTTGTATAGTCATTTTGTTGTAACGATTCATGATATAAATTTGAATCGAAGAGATGTAATGTAAAGGTTGCGATTTAGGGCAATACAGAAGAAAATGTATAAAAGTTTTATATATTCTGCATTTTTAGTGAGTTTTAATATCGAATAATGATGTAAAGATAGATTAAAAAATGTATTATTAACGATCGAGGGTGAGGATTATTGTATGAATTTTGGGGTCGTTACAGTTGGTATCAAAGCTGATAGGTTATACACCTTAGATAAGAGTACCTTAGGCTATGACCTTAGAGAATAAGAAGTTAAGTTTAAGTCGTATAACGAAAAGGTGATTCTTTTCACATACGTAGATATATAGGATGAGTTAAGTCCTAGAAATGTTATAAGAAGAAGATTAGAATGGCGAGGAATAAAACTTGAATAAAATATTGAACTATATGAATGGAGTTAGAAATTCTTAAAGGAAGAGTTGTTTAATAAACAAGAAGATTCAAAGAAAAATCTTGAAGAGATATAAAGATAAGAATCAGGAGTTCCTAACTCCAATAATAAAGATGACGAATAACGATAAATAGACGAAGTCTATAAGATTTAAAAGCATAATGAAATCATAGTATGATATGATGAGAGGTAAAATAAGAAGTTTTAAAATGAAACGATAATGGGATAAGAAAAAAATCATAAGAAGATGATTATAGAATAAGATCACGACGTGATCTTTTAAAGATGTAAAAGACAGATGGTCTGTAATGATTGAATAATTATAGTTTGAGACTATAACGAGAATGTACTATGATATAGTACGAGATTAACTCACGAGGAGTTATAAATGATGAGATACAAAAGTATGTATCGAGTATAGAGCGAGAAGTTATAAGTAAGATAGAGTTAAGTGGGATTTCAACTGAGGACTCATGTGGTGGCTGAGTTGTACAAATCTTTGTAGGGGCAGGGTTTTGTGCTTACACTTGGCTTATCATATTGATAATCGTTGGAAGGTTGGTGTCGAGATATCGATATATATATGACACGATGGTGATTCTTTTCTCATATTATATTTGATAGTTAGAGTCAATAGAGGATAGATTAGATGATATTAAGATTATATTAGATGATCTTAAGGCTAGGCGAGTTCTTAAAACTCATACTTATTGTGAGTTCGTGACTCATAATCGTATGTATGTTTTTAAACCCCTAAGCATATGGACAGTCTCTGATCAGTTCTTTGACAACGTATTGCTAGGACAAGTTCTTAAACTCATATTATTGTGGCAAGTTCCTGAACTTCCAAAGTGTGGTAAGTTCGATGAACTATATTGGGTATAGAAAGTTTATAGTATAGAAAGCATTGAGGTTGTTTAAGATTGATAGAATGATTAAGTAATGGTGGAGTAAAGAGTTATATTGATGGAGAAAACTTGATATTCTAAATCTCCTAGCTTTGCTAGATTTTCAAAATTTATTGACTTCGTGCTGATGTTGCACTTCTGTTTTATTTCTTGAAAAACATTGGATCAAATGATGGAACCAATGAAATTTTAAAATAGTGCTATTATTCACATATCTATGCTAATTGCTTCAGCTAGACAAAAATGATTTTAAAATTTCAAAATGTATTTTATATATGCATCATTTGATATGGTGTAGAAACAATAATCGAGGAAGTTATCAATGCAGTTAAACCTAGTATTGGATGTGATCGTATGATCGTCTGCCCACTATGGTATGACGTAGTATGACGACGTCGTGTAATGACGAAATCCTCAACGTACCATTACTACGGTACGCTATCAGGATATTATGAAGAGATTGATTTATTTATTTTTGGTTTCCTTAAACCAAAAAAAAAAATTTATTTTTGAGTTGGTTAAAATATATATATATATATATATATATATATATATTTATTGATGTCCGAATTATTGCTAGAAGTCTATGCTACTTGATTCAGCTAGACAAATATTGAAAGATGTTTATGAAATTCGAGCGTTTTTGGTCAAACTATGCCAAACTAAATTGTTTTGGTGCGGATTCAGATGTTAAGAAGCTGAGGTGAACAACCCTATAAAAGGGGACATGTTATCGGAGACAATAGTTCCGAGTGTAACTCATATAGTCGTTACGATGTACTACGTTTGGGCCCGACGTAGGGGTACGATAGGCTGGCCACCTAGAGTATCGATGCGATTTATAGTGTGAAGTACCGATGGTGAATCACTATTAAACCTAGAAAGAAGTTTAAGGTCTTGTGACCACTCAGCATTATTGGAATCTTTTAAATTCCTGAGTTATTTATATCGCTTCTCAATTATTGAGCAATTGTCGAAGATTCTTACCATTCTGAAGGAGAATGTAGCGAGAAGAATAGCCCTTAGAAAGAAGTTGTTGTAGAACACTTTAATTCAGTGAATAGAGATTAACGTAAAATCTATGTTGATAGTTTGAATGAATGAATATTAATAAAAATTTTGAGGACGAAATTCTTAGAAGAAGAGGTGAATGTGATAACCCGAACAATTATAGATGGTGAATTATATAGTATATTAATTCGACGAGCGGAGTATTCGGTAATGATCCTTAGAAAGGAATGAACGAGTTAAAGAATATATAATATTTGATATATGATTGAGTTTAAATTGAAGATTATGAATAAAACCTAATAGTTGTTGAAGAAATGAATGAAGTATATATATATGTAAAACTTTTTGCTATGTTAACATGTTGAAGTTATTCAACGATAATTGTGAAAGAGATTTTGCGAAAACTGAGTAAGGGAGGTTTCGTTAATTCCGAGGACAGAATCCTTATAAGGAGGGAAGGATGTGACATCCCGGATTTTTAAGAATTAATAAATGAGAATTTAATAAATAAAATTTTTATTTTAAGATGTTTAAGTACGAGTATGTGTATATGTGTTAGATATTGTGAAATATGTGATTTAGTGTGAAGAGAAATTATATATTGATTGAATTAAATAAATATATTAATTGAATTATTTATTGAGTTAAATAAATAATTATGTGATTATTATGGAGTAATTTAATTAAGTGTTATATGTTAATTAAATAAATATTTAGTATTTAGTTTAATTAATATATAATGATTTTATGTTATAGTTCTTATTTAATTGGGATAATTAAATTAGATGAGTTATGCGATGATTGTTACACGAAATTATAATTAACGAGTAATTATAATTATGTGACAATTTTATGAGATTAATTGATGTTGGACTTTTAATTAATTAAATTAATATTAAGATTTAATTAATTAAAGAATAACATTAAGAATATGTGTGAAAGAATTTATTAAAAGAGTTTTTAAAACTGTTTTCCCAAAGAAGGCCCTTACTTTTGTTTTAAACATGTTTTACCCAAACAAGGCCTTAATTATTAAAACCTGTTTTTAAAATAAAGTTGTTTTTGCCAAACAAGCCTTAGGGCTTTTTAAATTCTAAATGTTGTAACCTATGTATTAAGTACAATTATTATACTTATTATGGTCATTATGTATTATAAATTATATATCTTATATTTATGTATTATATGTATAATATATATTAAATATATTTTATGTATATTACGTTAGTAAAAGAACAAAGAATTAGAGTTAGTCTGTTAGAAACAAAGAAGAAAGAACAGAGTAAACTAGAGAGAAAAGAGAGAAGAAGAAGAGAGAAAGAAGAAAGAGGAAAACTTTGAGAAATCAAAAGAGAAGATAATCACCATCATCTTCATCTTCTTCCTCTAGAAGCAAAGGAATAACCTAAGTTTTATTGTTCTTCTTCATTATTTTTATTCTCTGTAAATTGATTTTCATAATAAACTATAAATTGATGATCAATATGTGTTAGATTATGTATAAAAACTATTATATATGAGTTATATGATAGTTTATGTTATTAATTTCATGTAGATATGATGAACATGGAGAAATTGTGTTCATAGTGTTCTATCATGAAGTTATTTTAAAAATTAATCTTAAATCTTTGATATGAGCATGAGTTATGTGTAATATGGGTTATATTAGGATATAATATGAGTTATATTATGGTTGTAGAAATTCAATCCATGTATTTTTGATAAACAAGAAGGATTGTGTTCATAACGATTTTCAATAAACTAATTTTAGAAAAATAGTTTTTTTAAACAATCAAATTGGTGTTTGATTATGAGTTAATCTTAAAATTGATCATGTATTATGTTAGTGTGTTAAGAATATGAGTTATTGCGATTGGAATTACTTGAATTGGGTTAAAAACGAATTCGTAGTAGCAATTTTTGTCAAGAACGCTTAATATTTTAGTTTTCTTTGAAATTATGAAATCTTGGTTTTTATTATGTGTTATATGGATTTTATATGTTATGATCATGTTTAAGAGTTTAAAATATAATTTTTATCAAGTTTCATGTTTATCATGTTTCGGAAAATCGAATTCGGTGTGAAGGAATAAGCCAAATTGGCTTATTTCTCCATCAGTTCGCGAACCAGCACCTTCACTAAGAAGGTGACCCACCCCAATGGGTTTATTAGGATTGGGAGACCCGCCCCAGCGGGTACCCTTGCTGTCTGGAGTGGTTTAATTATTGTAATGCAAAACTGTTTTGACTTCCGTTAATAAAACGGCCATAACTTTTTCATACGAACTCTGATTGAGGAGATTCAAGATGATCCGGAACGAGCACGAGTAGACCTACAACTTTTGGTTTTTAACTATTTTGATTTGAGGTCGTTAGAAGGGGTAAAAATGGTCATCTTTGTGACTGATGCGTATTAAGAGGCAATCGGAGGGGGTCGAACATGCACATACGCAAGTATAGTGTTGTCGACGATAATAGATGTTGTTCTAAGTTATAAAACATGAATGTTAGTAAATATAATGATGTTTAACATTAATAAATGATGTATTAGATAAGTTATGTAAGCACACTAAGCATACACAAGAGAGACGATTCGGGCGTGTGACGAATGAACGTCGAAACGCCGTGACAAGTGTTAATGAACGTAAAAAGTGTTTTAAGTCAAATGAAATGAACATTATAAGATATGAAATAGGGTTAATATAAAACCAATAAGTAGTCCTAGAAAGACTTAAACACTTTAATGATTTTGAATATTAGTAAAAAGAAATATAGTGAGATATAAGTCGAAAGTTAACACAATCAAATTGAATATTGTGTATTGATAGTAAGAAGAGTTATGAGATGTAGAGTAGAGTTTATATTACAACTACTATGTGTTGTTATGTGACTAATAGTTGATGTGCATGATTATATAATTGTGTAGGGCACGTGAAGTGCAGATAGCTGTAAGCTGTTAATCTGTTATAGGTAAACAACGATCAAGGCAAGTCTTTCGGTTCCTATTTTCTACGTGGACTTGATGAACTGTTTTAAATTGCATGATATGTTATGTGTTGTAAACAAGCATGATATGTTATACATGTTGTAATCATGAAATGTTAAAGTCAATTTATAACTACATTATTTTGGTTAAATAATGATGATTGAGTAAGGAACTCAATCTTTATATTTGCTATGTGAATTAAAGCATGTATGCCATGTTACTTTAATTATTATGATATGTATGTTGAGCATATTATTATGTGCTATGTGATGCATGAAAACTGTTAGAACTTGCTGAGCTATCGAGCTCACTCTTGCAAATAATAATTTTTGCAGGTCAAGATTTCAAGGTAAGGATATGTGCCAAGTGAATTATAGAGATCCATATTCACAAAGATTACTTATGTTTTATGAGAAATGTATTTAATATTTTGAATGTAACATGTTGTTGAATTGTAAGTTGAGCTATCCGGTGTATATGGATATTGATTTATGATGTAAGACTTTGTATAGTCATTTAGTTGTAACGATTCATGATATAAATTTGAATCGAAGAGATGTAATGTAAAGGTTGCGATTTAGGGCAATACAGAAGAAAATGTATAAAAGTTTTATATATTCTGCATTTTTAGTGAGTTTTAATATCGAATAATGATGTAAAGATAGATTAAAAAATGTATTATTAACGATCGAGGGTGAGGATTATTGTATGAATTTTGGGGTCGTTACAGTTGGTATCAAAGCTGATAGGTTATACACCTTAGATAAGAGTACCTTAGGCTATGACCTTAGAGAATAAGAAGTTAAGTTTAAGTCGTATAACGAAAAGGTGATTCTTTTCACATACGTAGATATATAGGATGAGTTAAGTCCTAGAAATGTTATAAGAAGAAGATTAGAATGGCGAGGAATAAAACTTGAATAAAATATTGAACTATATGAATGGAGTTAGAAATTCTTAAAGGAAGAGTTGTTTAATAAACAAGAAGATTCAAAGAAAAATCTTGAAGAGATATAAAGATAAGAATCAGGAGTTCCTAACTCCAATAATAAAGATGACGAATAACGATAAATAGACGAAGTCTATAAGATTTAAAAGCATAATGAAATCATAGTATGATATGATGAGAGGTAAAATAAGAAGTTTTAAAATGAAACGATAATGGGATAAGAAAAAAATCATAAGAAGATGATTATAGAATAAGATCAC
Source organism: Panax stipuleanatus (assembly GCA_020205555.1). NCBI lineage: Eukaryota > Viridiplantae > Streptophyta > Magnoliopsida > Apiales > Araliaceae > Panax > Panax stipuleanatus. The sequence goes on from CM035115.1 coordinate 95,451,239, forward strand.
GACGTGATCTTTTAAAGATGTAAAAGACAGATGGTCTGTAATGATTGAATAATTATAGTTTGAGACTATAACGAGAATGTACTATGATATAGTACGAGATTAACTCACGAGGAGTTATAAATGATGAGATACAAAAGTATGTATCGAGTATAGAGCGAGAAGTTATAAGTAAGATAGAGTTAAGTGGGATTTCAACTGAGGACTCATGTGGTGGCTGAGTTGTACAAATCTTTGTAGGGGCAGGGTTTTGTGCTTACACTTGGCTTATCATATTGATAATCGTTGGAAGGTTGGTGTCGAGATATCGATATATATATGACACGATGGTGATTCTTTTCTCATATTATATTTGATAGTTAGAGTCAATAGAGGATAGATTAGATGATATTAAGATTATATTAGATGATCTTAAGGCTAGGCGAGTTCTTAAAACTCATACTTATTGTGAGTTCGTGACTCATAATCGTATGTATGTTTTTAAACCCCTAAGCATATGGACAGTCTCTGATCAGTTCTTTGACAACGTATTGCTAGGACAAGTTCTTAAACTCATATTATTGTGGCAAGTTCCTGAACTTCCAAAGTGTGGTAAGTTCGATGAACTATATTGGGTATAGAAAGTTTATAGTATAGAAAGCATTGAGGTTGTTTAAGATTGATAGAATGATTAAGTAATGGTGGAGTAAAGAGTTATATTGATGGAGAAAACTTGATATTCTAAATCTCCTAGCTTTGCTAGATTTTCAAAATTTATTGACTTCGTGCTGATGTTACACTTCTGTTTTATTTCTTGAAAAACATTGGATCAAATGATGGAACCAATGAAATTTTAAAATAGTGCTATTATTCACATATCTATGCTAATTGCTTCAGCTAGACAAAAATGATTTTAAAATTTCAAAATGTATTTTATATATGCATCATTTGATATGGTGTAGAAACAATAATCGAGGAAGTTATCAATGCAGTTAAACCTAGTATTGGATGTGATCGTATGATCGTCTGCCCACTATGGTATGACGTAGTATGACGACGTCGTGTAATGACGAAATCCTCAACATACCATTACTACGGTACGCTATCAGGATATTATGAAGAGATTGATTTATTTATTTTTGGTTTCCTTAAACCAAAAAAAAAAATTTATTTTTGAGTTGGTTAAAATATATATATATATATATATATATATATATTTATTGATGTCCGAATTATTGCTAGAAGTCTATGCTACTTGATTCAGCTAGACAAATATTGAAAGATGTTTATGAAATTCGAGCGTTTTTGGTCAAACTATGCCAAACTAAATTGTTTTGGTGCGGATTCAGATGTTAAGAAGCTGAGGTGAACAACCCTATAAAAGGGGACATGTTATCGGAGACAATAGTTCCGAGTGTAACTCATATAGTCGTTACGATGTACTACGTTTGGGCCCGACGTAGGGGTACGATAGGCTGGCCACCTAGAGTATCGATGCGATTTATAGTGTGAAGTACCGATGGTGAATCACTATTAAACCTAGAAAGAAGTTTAAGGTCTTGTGACCACTCAGCATTATTGGAATCTTTTAAATTCCTGAGTTATTTATATCGCTTCTCAATTATTGAGCAATTGTCGAAGATTCTTACCATTCTGAAGGAGAATGTAGCGAGAAGAATAGCCCTTAGAAAGAAGTTGTTGTAGAACACTTTAATTCAGTGAATAGAGATTAACGTAAAATCTATGTTGATAGTTTGAATGAATGAATATTAATAAAAATTTTGAGGACGGAATTCTTAGAAGAAGAGGTGAATGTGATAACCCGAACAATTATAGATGGTGAATTATATAGTATATTAATTCGACGAGCGGAGTATTCGGTAATGATCCTTAGAAAGGAATGAACGAGTTAAAGAATATATAATATTTGATATATGATTGAGTTTAAATTGAAGATTATGAATAAAACCTAATAGTTGTTGAAGAAATGAATGAAGTATATATATATGTAAAACTTTTTGCTATGTTAACATGTTGAAGTTATTCAACGATAATTGTGAAAGAGATTTTGCGAAAACTGAGTAAGGGAGGTTTCGTTAATTCCGAGGACAGAATCCTTATAAGGAGGGAAGGATGTGACATCCCGGATTTTTAAGAATTAATAAATGAGAATTTAATAAATAAAATTTTTATTTTAAGATGTTTAAGTACGAGTATGTGTATATGTGTTAGATATTGTGAAATATGTGATTTAGTGTGAAGAGAAATTATATATTGATTGAATTAAATAAATATATTAATTGAATTATTTATTGAGTTAAATAAATAATTATGTGATTATTATGGAGTAATTTAATTAAGTGTTATATGTTAATTAAATAAATATTTAGTATTTAGTTTAATTAATATATAATGATTTTATGTTATAGTTCTTATTTAATTGGGATAATTAAATTAGATGAGTTATGCGATGATTGTTACACGAAATTATAATTAACGAGTAATTATAATTATGTGACAATTTTATGAGATTAATTGATGTTGGACTTTTAATTAATTAAATTAATATTAAGATTTAATTAATTAAAGAATAAAATTAAGAATATGTGTGAAAGAATTTATTAAAAGAGTTTTTAAAACTGTTTTCCCAAAGAAGGCCCTTACTTTTGTTTTAAACATGTTTTACCCAAACAAGGCCTTAATTATTAAAACCTGTTTTTAAAATAAAGTTGTTTTTGCCAAACAAGCCTTAGGGCTTTTTAAATTCTAAATGTTGTAACCTATGTATTAAGTACAATTATTATACTTATTATGGTCATTATGTATTATAAATTATATATCTTATATTTATGTATTATATGTATAATATATATTAAATATATTTTATGTATATTACGTTAGTAAAAGAACAAAGAATTAGAGTTAGTCTGTTAGAAACAAAGAAGAAAGAACAGAGTAAACTAGAGAGAAAAGAGAGAAGAAGAAGAGAGAAAGAAGAAAGAGGAAAACTTTGAGAAATCAAAAGAGAAGATAATCACCATCATCTTCATCTTCTTCCTCTAGAAGCAAAGGAATAACCTAAGTTTTATTGTTCTTCTTCATTATTTTTATTCTCTGTAAATTGATTTTCATAATAAACTATAAATTGATGATCAATATGTGTTAGATTATGTATAAAAACTATTATATATGAGTTATATGATAGTTTATGTTATTAATTTCATGTAGATATGATGAACATGGAGAAATTGTGTTCATAGTGTTCTATCATGAAGTTATTTTAAAAATTAATCTTAAATCTTTGATATGAGCATGAGTTATGTGTAATATGGGTTATATTAGGATATAATATGAGTTATATTATGGTTGTAGAAATTCAATCCATGTATTTTTGATAAACAAGAAGGATTGTGTTCATAACGATTTTCAATAAACTAATTTTAGAAAAATAGTTTTTTTAAACAATCAAATTGGTGTTTGATTATGAGTTAATCTTAAAATTGATCATGTATTATGTTAGTGTGTTAAGAATATGAGTTATTGCGATTGGAATTACTTGAATTGGGTTAAAAACGAATTCGTAGTAGCAATTTTTGTCAAGAACGCTTAATATTTTAGTTTTCTTTGAAATTATGAAATCTTGGTTTTTATTATGTGTTATATGGATTTTATATGTTATGATCATGTTTAAGAGTTTAAAATATAATTTTTATCAAGTTTCATGTTTATCATGTTTCGGAAAATCGAATTCGGTGTGAAGGAATAAGCCAAATTGGCTTATTTCTCCATCAGTTCGCGAACCAGCACCTTCACTAAGAAGGTGACCCACCCCAATGGGTTTATTAGGATTGGGAGACCCGCCCCAGCGGGTACCCTTGCTGTCTGGAGTGGTTTAATTATTGTAATGCAAAACTGTTTTGACTTCCGTTAATAAAACGGCCATAACTTTTTCATACGAACTCTGATTGAGGAGATTCAAGATGATCCGGAACGAGCACGAGTAGACCTACAACTTTTGGTTTTTAACTATTTTGATTTGAGGTCGTTAGAAGGGGTAAAAATGGTCATCTTTGTGACTGATGCGTATTAAGAGGCAATCGGAGGGGGTCGAACATGCACATACGCAAGTATAGTGTTGTCGACGATAATAGATGTTGTTCTAAGTTATAAAACATGAATGTTAGTAAATATAATGATGTTTAACATTAATAAATGATGTATTAGATAAGTTATGTAAGCACACTAAGCATACACAAGAGAGACGATTCGGGCGTGTGACGAATGAACGTCGAAACGCCGTGACAAGTGTTAATGAACGTAAAAAGTGTTTTAAGTCAAATGAAATGAACATTATAAGATATGAAATAGGGTTAATATAAAACCAATAAGTAGTCCTAGAAAGACTTAAACACTTTAATGATTTTGAATATTAGTAAAAAGAAATATAGTGAGATATAAGTCGAAAGTTAACACAATCAAATTGAATATTGTGTATTGATAGTAAGAAGAGTTATGAGATGTAGAGTAGAGTTTATATTACAACTACTATGTGTTGTTATGTGACTAATAGTTGATGTGCATGATTATATAATTGTGTAGGGCACGTGAAGTGCAGATAGCTGTAAGCTGTTAATCTGTTATAGGTAAACAACGATCAAGGCAAGTCTTTCGGTTCCTATTTTCTACGTGGACTTGATGAACTGTTTTAAATTGCATGATATGTTATGTGTTGTAAACAAGCATGATATGTTATACATGTTGTAATCATGAAATGTTAAAGTCAATTTATAACTACATTATTTTGGTTAAATAATGATGATTGAGTAAGGAACTCAATCTTTATATTTGCTATGTGAATTAAAGCATGTATGCCATGTTACTTTAATTATTATGATATGTATGTTGAGCATATTATTATGTGCTATGTGATGCATGAAAACTGTTAGAACTTGCTGAGCTATCGAGCTCACTCTTGCAAATAATAATTTTTGCAGGTCAAGATTTCAAGGTAAGGATATGTGCCAAGTGAATTATAGAGATCCATATTCACAAAGATTACTTATGTTTTATGAGAAATGTATTTAATATTTTGAATGTAACATGTTGTTGAATTGTAAGTTGAGCTATCCGGTGTATATGGATATTGATTTATGATGTAAGACTTTGTATAGTCATTTAGTTGTAACGATTCATGATATAAATTTGAATCGAATAGATGTAATGTAAAGGTTGCAATTTAGGGCAATACAGAAGGAAATGTATAAAAGTTTTATATATTCATCATTTTTAGTGAGTTTTAATATCGAATAATGATGTAAAGATAGATTAAAGATGTATTCTTAACGATCGAGGATGAGGATTATTGTATGAATTTTGGGATTGTTACAGTTAGTATCAAAGTTGATAGGTTATACACCTTAGATAAGAGTACCTTAGGCTATGACCTTAGAGAATAAGAAGTTAAGTTTAAGTTACGTATAACGAAAAGGTGATTCTTTTTACATACGTAGATATATAAGATGAGTTAAGTCCTAGAAATGTTATAAGAAGAATATTAGAATGGCGAGGAATAAAACTCGAATAAAATATTGAACTATATGAATGGAGTTAGAAATTCTTAAAGGAAGAGTTGTTTAATAAACAAGAAGATTCAAAGAAAAATCTTGAAGAGATATAAAGATAAGAATCAGGAGTTCCTAACTCCAATAATAAAGATGACGAATAACGATGAATATACGAAGTCTATAAGATTTAAAAACATAATGAAATCATAGTATGATATGATGAGAGGTAAGATAAGAAGTTTTAAAATGAAACGATAAGGGGATAAGAAAAAAATCATAAGAAGATGATTATAGAATAAGATCACGACGTGATCTTTTAAAGATGTAAAAGACAGATGGTCTTTAATGATTGAATAGTTATAGTTTGAGACTATAACTAGAATGTACTATGATATAGTACGAGATTAACTCACGAGGAGTTATAAATGATGAGATACAGAAGTCTGTATCGAGTATAGAGCGAGAAGTTATAAGTAAGATAGAGTTAAGTGGGATTTCAACTGAGGACTCATGTGGTGGCTGATTTGTACAAATCTTTGTATGGGCAGGGTTTTGTGCTTACACTTGGCTTACATATTGATAATAGTTGGAAGGTTGGTGTCGAGCTATCGATATATATATGACGAGAAGGTGATTCTTTTCTCATATTATATTTGATAGTTAGAGTCAATAGAGGATAGATTAGATGATATTAAGATTATATTAGATGATCTTAAGGTTAGGCTAGTTCTTAAAACTCATACTTATGGTGAGTTCGTGACTCATAATAGTATGTATATTTTTGAACCCCTAAGCATATGAACAGTCTCTGATCAGTTCTTTGACAACATTTTGCTAGGACAAGTTCTTAAACTCATATTATTGTGGCAAATTCCTGAACTTCCAAAGTGTGGTAAGTTCGATGAACTATATTGGGTATGGAAAGTTTATAGTGTAGAAAGCATTGAGGTTGTTTAAGATTGATAGAATGATTAAGTAATGGTGGAGTAAAGAGTTATATTGATGGAGAAAACTTGATATTCTAAATCTCCTAGCTTTGCTAGATTTTTGAAATTTACTGATTTCGTGCTGATGTTGCACTTCTGTTTTTTTTCTTGAAAAAAATTGAATCAAATGATGGAACCAATGATATTTTAAAATAGTGCTATTATTCACATGTCTATGCTAATTGCTTCAACTAGACAAAAATGATTTTAAAATTTCAAAATATATTTTATATATGCATCATTTGATATGGTGTAGAAACAATAATCGAGAAAGTTATCAATGCAGTTAAACCTAGTGTTGGATGTGATCGTATGATCGTCAGCCCACTATGGTATGATGTAGTATAACGACGTCATGTAATGACGAAATGCTCAACGTACCATTACTACGGTACGCTATCAGGATATTATGAAGAGATTGATTTATTTATTTTTGGTTTCCTTAAACCAAAAAAAAAAATTTATTTTTGAGTTGGTTAAAATATATATATATATATATATATATTTTGATTGATGTCCAAATTGTTGCTAGAAGTCTATGCTACTTGATTCAGCTAGACAAATATTGAAAGATGTTTATGAAATTCGAGCGTTTTTGGTCAAACTATGCCAAACTAAATTGTTTTGGTGCGGATTCAGATGTTAAGAAGCTGAGGTGAACAACCCTATAAAAGGGGACATGTTATCGGAGACAATAGTTCCGAGTGTAACTCATATAGTCGTTACGATGTACTACGTTTGGGCCCGACGTAGGGGTACGATAGGCTGGCCACCTAGAGTATCGATGAGATTTATAGTGTGAAGTACCGGTGGTGAATCACTTTTAAACCTAGAAAGAAGTTCAAGGTCTTGTGACCACTCAGCATTATTGGAATCTTTTAAATTCCTGAGTTATTTATATCGCTTCTCAATTATTGAGCAATTGTCGAAGATTCTTACCATTCTGAAGGAGAATGTAGCGAGAAGAATAGCCCTTAGAAAGAAGTTGTTGTAGAACACTTTAATTCAGTGAATAGAGATTAACGTAAAATCTATTTTGATAGTTTGAATGAATGAATATTAATAAAAAATTTGAGGACGAAATTCTTAGAAGAAGAGGTGAATGTGATAACCCGAACAATTATAGATGGTGAATTATATAGTATATTAATTCGACGAGTGGAGTATTCGGTAATGATCCTTAGAAAGGAATGAACGAGTTAAAGAATATATAATATTTGATATATGATTGAGTTTAAATTGAAGATTATGAATAAAACCTAATAGTTGTTGAAGAAATGAATGAAGTATATATATATGTAAAACTTTTTGCTATGTTAACATGTTGAAGTTATTCAACGATAATTGTGAAAGAGATTTTGCGAAAACCGAGTAAGGGAGGTTTCGTTAATTCCGAGGACAAAATCCTTATAAGGAGGGAAGGATGTGACATCCCGGATTTTTAAGAATTAATAAATGAGAATTTAATAAATAAAATTTTTATTTTAAGATGTTTAAGTACGAGTATGTGTATATGTGTTAGATATTGTGAAATATGTGATTTAGTGTGAAGAGAATTTATATATTTATTGAATTAAATAAATATATTAATTGAATTATTTATTGAGTTAAATAAATAATTATGTGATTATTATGGAGTAATTTAATTAAGTGTTATATGTTAATTAAATGAATACTTAGTATTTAATTTAATTAATATATAATGATTTTATGTTATAGTTCTAATTTTAATTGGGATAATTAAATTAGATGAGTTATGTGATGATTGTTACACGAAATTATAATTAGCGAGTAATTATAATTATGTGACAATTTTATGAGATTAATTGATGTTAGACTTTTAATTAATTAAATTAATATTAAGATTTAATTAATTAAAGGATAACATTAAGAATATGTGTGAAAGAATTTATTAAAAGAGTTTTTAAAATTGTTTTCCCAAAGAAGGCCCTTACTTTTGTTTTAAACATGTTTTACCCAAACAAGGCCTTAATTATTAAAACCTGTTTTTAAAATAAAGTTGTTTTTGCCGAACAAGCCTTAGGGCTTTTTAAATTCTAAATGTTGTAACCTATGTATTAAGTACAATTATTATACTTATTATGGTCATTATGTATTATAAATTATATATCTTATTTTTATGTATTATATGTATAATATATATTAAATATATTTTATGTATATTACGTTAGTAAAAGAACAAAGAATTAGAGTTAGTCTGTTAGAAACAAAGAAGAAAGAACAGAGTAAACTAGAGAGAAAAGAGAGAAGAAGAAGAGAGAAAGAAGAAAGAGGAAAACTTTGAGAAATCAAAAGAGAAGATAATCACCATCATCTTCATCTTCTTCCTCTAGAAGCAAAGGAATAACCTAAGTTTTATTGTTATTCTTCATTATTTTTATTCTCTGTAAATTGATTTTCATAATAAACTATAAATTGATGATCAATATGTGTTAGATTATGTATAAAAACTATTATATATGAGTTATATGATAGTTTATGTTATTAATTTCATGTAGATATGATGAACATGGAGAAATTATGTTCATAGTGTTCTATCATGAAGTTATTTTAAAAATTATTCTTAAATCTTTGATGTGAGCATGAGTTATGTGTAATATGGGTTATATTAGGATATAATATGAGTTATATTATGGTTGTAGAAATTCAATCCATGTATTTTTGATAAACAAGAAGGATTGTGTTCATAACGATTTTCCATAAACTAATTTTAGAAAAATATTTTTTTTAAACAATCAAATTGGTGTTTGATTATGAGTTAATGTTAAAATTGATCATGTATTATGTTAGTGTGTTAAGAATATGAGTTATTGCGATTGAATTACTTGAATTGGGTTAAAAACGAATTCGTAGTAGCAATTTTTGTCAAGAACGCTTAATATTGTAGTTTTCTTTGAAATTATGAAATCTTGGTTTTGATCATGTGTTATATAGATTTTATATGTTATGATCATGTTTAAGAGTTTAAAATATAGTTTTTATCAAGTTTCATGTTTATCATGTTGGGAAAAATCGAATTCGGTGTGAAGGAATAAGTCAAATTGGCTTATTTCTCCACCAATTCGCGAACCAGCACCCTCACCAAGGGGGTGACCCACCCCAACGGGTGTATTAGGCTTGGGGGACCTGCCCCAGCGGGTACCCTTGCTGTTCGGAGTGGTTTAATTATTGTAATGCAAAACTATTTTGACCTCCGTTAGTTAAATGGCCATAACGTTTTTATACAAACTCCGATTGAGGAGATTCAAGATGATCCGGAACGAGCACGACTAGAACTACAACTTTTTTTTTTTACTTTTTTGATTTGAGATCATTAGAAGGGATCAAAATGTTCATCTTTGTGACTGATACGTTTTCGGAGGCAATCGGAGGGCGTCGGACATGCGCATACGCAAGTATAGTGTAGTCGATGATAATAGATGTTGTTATAAGTTATAAAGCATGAATTTTAGTAAATATAATGATGTTTAACATTAATAAATGATGTATTAGATAAGTTATATAAGCACACTAAGCATACACAAGAGAGACGATTCGGGCGTGTGACGAATAAATGTCGAAATGCCGTGACAAGTGTTAATGAACGTAAAAAGTGTTTTAAGTCAAATGAAATGAACATTATAAGATATGAAATGGGATTAATATAAAACCAATAAGTAGTCCTAGCAAGACTTAAATACTTGAATGATTTTGAATATTACTAAAAAGAAATATAGTGAGATATAAGTCAAAAGTTAACACAATCAAATTGAACATTGTGTATTGATAGTAGGAAGAGTTATGAGATGTAGAGTAGAGTTTATATTACAACTACTATGTGTTGCTATGTGACTAATAGTTGATGTGCATGATTATATAATTGTGTAGGGCACGTGAAGTGCAGATAACTGTAAGCTGTTAATCTGTTATTGGTAAACAACGATCAAGGCAAGTATTTAGGTTCCTATTTTCTACATGGACTTGATGAAATATTTTAAATTTCATGATATGTTATATGTGTTGTAAGCGAGCATGATATGTTATACATGTTGCAATCATGAAATGTTAAAGTCAATTTATGACAAAATTGTTTTGGTTAAATAATGATGATTGAGTAAGGAATTCAATCTTTATATTTGCTATGTGAATTAAAGCATGTATGCCGTGTTACTTTAATTATTATGATATGTATGTTGAGCATATTATTATGTGCTATGTGATGCATGAAAACTGTTAGAACTTGCTGAGCTATCGAGCTCACTCTTGCAAAAAATAATTTTTGCAGGTCAAGATTTCAAGGTAAGGATATGTGCCAAGTGAATTATAGAGATCCATATTCACGAAGATTATAAGTTTTATGAGAAATGTATTTAATATTTTGAATGTAACATGTTGAATTGTAAGTTGAGCTATCCGGTGTATATGGATATTGATTTATGATGTAAGACTTTGTATAGTCATTTTGTTGTAACGATTCATGATATAAATTTTAATCGAAGAGATGTAATGTAAAGGTTGCGATTTAGGGCAATACAGAAGGAAATGTATAAAAGTTTTATATATTCTGCATTTTTAGTGAGTTTTAATATCGAATAATGATGTAAAGATAGATTAAAGATGTATTGTTAACGATTGAGGATGAGGATTATTGTATGAATTTTGGGGTCATTACACTGCCGACTTTAAAGTCTCGGTTCTGCAGATGCAACTCTGCGTACTTTTTTTGGCGGTCTTGAGCTGCTACTAGTCTGGCTCTTATCACTATCACCACATCTGTGGTTTGTTGTACTAACTCTGGTCCGAGTATTCATTGCTCTCCAACTTCATCTCAACATAATGGCGTTCTACACTTTCTTCCGTAAAGAGCTTTGTACGGTGGCTTGCCGATACTCGCATGGCAACTATTAGTATACGCGAATTCTACTAAGGGTAGGTGATCGTCCCAATTTCCCTTGAAGTCCATCACGCAAGTCCTAAGCATGTCCTCCAGCGTCGTTTGCCCACTCTGTCCGTCTGTCTGAGGATGATAAGCGGTACTCAACCTCAACTGTGTTCCCATTCTCTCTTGCAATCTTTTCTAAAAGTTTGACGTGAAGTGCGGATCTCGATCAGAGACAATTGACACCGGCACTCCATGTCGTGAAACAATCTCCTTTACGTACAGACTCGCTAACTGGTTCAAACTATAGCAGATCTTGATCGGTAAAAAATGTGCTGTCTTCGTTTGTCGATCCACGATAACCCAAATAGCATCATATCCGTTCTATGTGACTGGAAGTCCTACCACGAAGTCCATTGTAATATGCTCTCATTTCCACTCCGGTATTTCCAACGGTTGTAGTAAACCACCCGGCCGCTGATGCTCTACTTTAATGCGTTGGCAAGTCAAACATCTAATAACGCACTTTGTGACTTCCCGTTTCAGATTGGGCCACCAAAAGTGTTGCCTCAAATCTTGGTACATCTTCGTGCCTCCCAGATAAACGAAATACATTGTATTGTGTGCCTCGTGCAAAATCTCTTCCCTTAATTCGTTTACCGCTGGTACCCACGCTCTTCCTTCGAATCTCAAAATACCATCTTTATCCATTCGAAATCTTTCTTCTTCATTTTCGGCGATCCTCTTTCTGATTTTCTCGCACTCTTTATCTTTCTCTTGTGATTCCTTTACTCTATCCAACAATGTCGGACGAGCTTGCATTACGAATAACTTTTCTCCCGACCTTTTCGGTCCCTTTACCTCAATCTCTAATTTCTCCATTTATCTTACCAATTCTTCCTGAGTCGTCAAACAAAATAGTTTCTCCCTTCCTTTTCTACTCAGAGCGTCGACAACCACGTTTTCCTTACCCGGGTGATAAAGAATATCGCAGTCATAATCCTTGATCAACTCTAACCACCTCCTCTGACGCATATTCAACTCCTTCTGTGTGAAGATATATTTCAGACTTTTGTGGTCCGTGTATATCTCACATTTCTCTCCGTATAAATAATGCCTCCAAATCTTCAACGCAAAAACTACTGCAGCTAACTCTAAGTCGTGAGTAGGGTATCATTTTTCGTAATCCTTTAATTGTCATGATGCATACGCAATGACTTTGTCGTGTTGCATGAGCACACAACCAAGTCCCTTGTGCGATGCGTCACTATACACCACAAAAGTTCCCGCATCATCTAGTAGTGACAACACAGGCGCTTCGCTCAATCTCTTTTTTAACTCTTAAAAACTCTCTTCGCATTTGTTGGTCCATGCAAATTTCCCCGTCTTCCTCGTCAGATTGGTCAACGGGGTTGCTATCTTAGAAAAATCCTGGATGAATCTTCGATAGTACCCAGCTAACCCTAAGAAACTCCTCACCTCCATCGGTGTTCTCGGTTGCTCCCAATTACTTACTGCCTCGACCTTTGCAGGGTCTATTGAGATTCCATTCTTATCCGCCACGTGGCCTAAAAATTGAACCTTCTCTATCCAAAATTCACACTTAGAAAATTTCGCATACATCTTCTCTTTCCTTAGTGCTTCCAAAACAATCTTCAGATGTTCGGCGTGTTCTTCCTCTGTCCTTGAGTAGATTAAGATGTCGTTGATGCAAACTACTTCAAATTTATCCAAGTATGGCATGAAAACTAGGTTCATCAAGTCCATAAATGCCGCCGGAGCATTAGTCAATCCAAATGACATTACCAAAAACTCGTAATGTCCATAACGGGTTCGAAACACAGTCTTTGGTATGTCCTCATCCCGTACTTTCAGTTGGTGATATCCTGTTCGTAGGTCTATCTTTGAGAAACATTTCGCTCCCTTTAGTTGATCAAATAAGTCGTCTATCCTCGGTAGCGGATATCTGTTCTTGATCGTTACTCTGTTCAATTCTCGATAATAGATACAGAGCCTCATCGATCCGTCCTTTTTCTTAACGAATAACACTGGTGCTCCCCAAGGAGACACACTCGGTCGAATGTAACCCTTATCCAATAACTCTTGCAATTGTATCATCAATTCCTTCATTTCTATCGGCGCCATACGATATGGGGCTTTCGAAATCGGTGCCGTTCCCGGTGCTAAGTCTATTACGAATTTGATTTCTCTGTCTAGCGGAAGACCAGGCAGATCGTTCGGAAACACATCTTGAAATTCATTTATTATGGATATATCTTTAATCTCTACTCCCTTTTTCTGAGTATCTATGATGTAAGCTAAATAACCTACACATCCTTTCCTTAATAATTTCTTGGCCTGCATCATCGTAACGCAACACGATTGCTTAAGCGATGAGCTACCATAAAACACTACCTTAGACTTACCCGGGGTCTGAAGGTTTACACATTTGTTCTGACAGTCAATTATCGCTGCATGGTTATACAACTAATCCATTCCCAGTATTACGTCAAATTCTCCCAATCTAATTGGAATCAAGTCTACGCTCAGTTCATATTCTCAAATGTTTGCGCGATAATTTTGATAAACGTATTCTACTGGGATTACTTCCTTATTTGCAACTTCTGTGTTCAAGGGATTTTCTAATCGTTCTCGGGGTGTGTTAAGTCTACTAGCAAATTCTTCAGATACAAAAGAACAGGTGGCACCCGAATCAAATAATACGTAAGCATTTATATCATTGATTGGGATTATACCTGACACCACGTCCTTCTCAGCCACTGCGTCCTGGACGGTCATGTTAAAGGTTCTGGCTGTTGGGCTGTTGGATTGTGCCGATCCGCTGATCATCAGTTTGTTCCCAAATTGTTGGCTCCCTTAGCTACTTCCCTTCTTAGGGCAGTCCTTAATCCAGTGCTCCGTCGAGCCACATGCAAAGCATCCTTGTATCTTTTTCAATTTTGGGCAGTTGGGCGAGATGTGCCCTTCCTGTCCGCAATTGTAGCAAGTGCCACGTTCATTCCAGCACTCACCCTGATGATTCTTCCCACACTTCGGGCATCCTTCAGCCTTCTTCTTGAAACCTCCACGAAAACTCCCCGATTGATTGTTGTTTTTGTTGTTGTTGTTGTTATTCTCCCACTTTCTCTTTCCCAAGTTGCTTCCTCCACTACTTCTTCCTCCAGCACAGTTCTCTCCTCCAGTAATCTTTCCTTTCTTCTCTTTGTTATACAGACTTAAGGCCTCACTGCCACCTTCCGCAATGATCGCCTTCTCCAGCAATGACGCAAAGGAATTAATTTGAAGAACTGATACCTTATTGAACAGCCATGGCTTCAGCCCTTGCTCGAATCGTCTCGCCTTCCTTTCCTCATCTCCAACTTGGTGTTCCGCAAATCGCGCTAGTTCGTTAAACTTAGCTGCGTATTGCGCCACCGTCATGTCACCTTATTTTAGTTCTAAGAGTTTTACCTCTATTCCATTCTTCATGCTTTTCGGGAAGTAGTTCTCGAAAAACAACGTCTTAAACTTATCCCATGTTATCGTTCCTTCTCCCGCTCTCTGCTGATTTGCCTCCCACCAATAGTTCACTTCTCCTCTCATCATGTATGTAGCAAACACCGTCTTCTGGTCTTCGCCCACGCGAGCTATAGTGAAAGCCTTCTTGATCTCCTTGATCCAGGTTTGTGCAATTATCGGGTCGGTAGTACCCTCGAACTCCGGGGGCCCTACGCTTCTAAAGTCTTTGAAGGTTATTACTGGTACAGCTTGAGGGTTTGGGAGAACAGGTTCGTTGTTCCTTCCCGTTAGAGCTTCTCCTAACAAGTCTACTAGTTTCTGGATCGGGTCTACTTGTTCCCTCTCATTGTTCACTGACTCCTCAGGTGCAGTCAATCTATGTCTTGGCGGCATTATCTGCATTACAAATTTTCATTTTATTATTACTCAGTTATATTACTTAAGTATTTCTTTTAATACTAAAGGCATAAAATTTTATAACACATTTCTGAAATAAGTTTCATTTATATTCATATGCCAAATCGTTTCATTACAACATTTCTCCCTAGCATATTTCTATAAATGTTATCACATATCCCCTAATATCACAAAAGACGGGAATATACCAACCTGCTACCATACTACCCCTCTAACAAAAGCTTATACGGGGTTTACATCACTATCCCATACTTTACACAAAAAGTTGGGATTACAACATAGTATATACTTCGCATAAGATAAATACTACAAACTACTACTAGACTGACTAAGGGTCTCATCCCATCATGCAACGCTCCATAGCGCTCTTGTACTCGATCTGTGCTATATACGCCACCAACTCTCGACTCATAGTATGTAGGGTCTGTCCCTGCTCCGCCGGGTAGTGGTACACACCATCAATCACCCTCTCAATTGTCGAACGGAACACGTACCCCATCTTGTTCATCTTCCTCTTCTTGCACCTGACCTCATCCTCTAGGTCGTCAGCTCTCTTATTAGCCGCTTCCCACTTCTCCTCGAAGTGTATCCTATCCATAACCTCCAACTCTAGCTGAGTACAGAGTGCTTCTTTCTCAGACTTCTTGCTCAATTCTCTCTGTTCTACCTCTTCCAGCTTCCCTGCCAGATCTACGTTTCTCGCCACCGACCTGTGGAATAAGGTTCCCATCTGGATCCTTGCCTCCCTGAGGTAAGCAATCTCCATCTCTAGTTCCTGTATGGCCAGCTTCCTCTGATGGTCTTCATCCCTCAGCTTCTGGAACTCCGACTGTGACACCCCCAAATCCGGGTACTTCGTTTTCACATGATTTGGTGTTCACTTTCTATCTATAACATACCTTTACCCAATATATCTCAAAATGATTTACAACCTTAATTCAAAATAATAAAATCTCCCTTAAAACAAGGGTTACAACCTTCTCAAAACTCAATCCCAGGGTTACTCTAACCTTGACATAAACAATAAAGTGCGGAATAAAAATATGACCTAAAATTATTACAATCATTTCAAAATAATTAAACAAATCTTCACTTGTTCATCTTTCCCTTGCCTTTACTCGTAGACGGGGCATCAACGTTATCAACTTTAACTGCAATTGTTATTTATTGCAAGAGTGAGCAAACAACAGCTCACTGGAGTTTAACAATAATAAATACATGAAAGAATATCTTTACAAAGATCTGAATAACTTAGCTTACTTTAACAATAAAGAATTGAATAATAATTCTCTATCAATATCAAAATTCGAATATAGAATTTATCTGAGGGTGATAAGACCTTTGAACTCTTCTTGTCTTAGGTTATAAATATTTCTATTTAAACCTTTAACAGTCAATAAGACTATGGACCTCAACTCGTACTTAGGGGGATCAGCCATTTGTACCATGTATTGTGCACAAACATCTTAACGCTATGCGTACTAACCTCCCCTAATAATTAGGGTTGTTCAACTCAATAATTTGAATTCAAGTCCGCACCAAAGAAAGTTTGGTTTGGAAAAGCTTACAATGGTAATTTAGAATTCACGTTCATCAACTAAGGATTAGTTGAATCGATTTTTAATAATTCATAAATAAAAGAATTATGAATTAACATATGCTTTAGAAGTAAACTTAAAGCATTTAAAATAATAAACTGGATCTTACTTGAACAATAAGTCAAGATCTCTTAGGTTAAGTAAATAATTGTCCAGTACCGAAATGAAAAGGACATTCTCAACAATGAAAATATGAACATCAAAGAACTTGCATAGAAATAGCGAGTTTAGGGTTTAGAAGACTTGCCATAAGCGCAAGCTACTTAACACAATTCACGTACTTTAATACTTCCTACACATATATATTAAGTCACAAAAACCTAAATTAGTTAACACATAACTAATTCACATAAGTGGGTAACCCTCATGGTTAACTCACTCTAATTAAATAAATAATCAACTATCACAAAATTAATTACATCACACACATACTCACATAATTAAATTAATTATGTATTTTAGCTAACTTATAATTAAACAATTATAATTTAAACACTTAATCTAATTATAATTACCTCTTAAATTATCAAAATTACATAATTAATAGTTAATTAAACTATATCATACATTATAATTACACAATTTATAATTAATCATGTATTTATCAATTTATAATCCATAATTAAACATGCATTTATTAAATTATAATTACATAAATTATAATTTAAATTAACATCTAATTGATTAAAATAAATCAACTACTACTCATTATAATTTAACAAAATTATACTTTAAATTAAACACTTGCTCTTAATTACTCAAATTAAGTAACTCATTTTACTATCAAACAATTATAATTTAATTAAGGTTTTCAAAATTCTTTTCTCTAATTATGAAATTGTCCAACTCATACTAGCAACATGTTATAGCCACTGAATTCATGCTCATTATCATAACCAATTATCATAAGCTATCAAATAAAACTGCACAAGTAAGCAAAACTCACTGCCCAAGCACTGTGCCCGGCGCAGCTGCGCAGCCAGCTGCCTTAAAATCGGTGCAGCTGCGCAGGGGAGGAATCTGGGATCGGCCAGTGGCGCAGCTGCGCTGCTCCTGGCCTTGCTGCCAGCGTAGCTGCGCAGCAGCTCAGCCAGACGCAGACAACCACGGCTCTCTGTTTAACCGAACAACCCAAACAAGCCAACAACGCCAAAAATACAGTACTATAGACTCTGTAAAAATATATATACGCTATTACACATATATAAAGCATGCTTCCAAAACTTAAATTTATTTAAACAATGATAATCACAAGTTTTGAAAATCCATTTTGGCCATTTTCATGAAAACTCATATTTTCTCAAAAATAATCTACTGTAACTATTTTTCTCCATCAATTCAAATTTATATACATGCATTATATACAAGTTGAAGATAGCATCAAGTAATTATCTAATAAGCATATTAACACATACTAATTTCATCAATTTCTCAATTAAAATTAACCAAACTCATGAAACTCCATATGAACTCATATAAACATGACTTTTCTGTTAAAATATATTTCTATAGTAATTTGATTTCTGAAAATCATTGATAACCATATAATTCACCATGAACAACACCACCTATATATATATATCATCTATGTTTATGCAATTACATAAAAACTCAGTTTTCACAGAGAATAAAACATGAAACTGAAACCCGAGTTCTGAAAATATGAAAGTAGAGATTTTGGATTACCTTTCGGTGATAGGAGAAGAAAACAAAGATTAACTCTAGCCTTCACAAGCTTCTTCTTCCTTCTCTTCTTCTCCAACTCTTCTCTGCACTTTCTCTCTTTCTTTTCTTAGTTTCTCTAACTGACTAACTCTAAACTAACGTAACTTAGTGTATATACAATATACATATAACACATATAATTATAGAATATGTAACTCCTAATATAATTACATATACTAATTACTAATTAATATATAGGTTACAAATATTTTGAATTTAAATATCCACAAGGCTTGTTTGGCCAAAACAAAATTATTTTTAAAAACAGATTATTATTACTAAGGCCATGTTTGGTAAAATAGATTTAAAACAAATGCAAAGTCTTGTTTATTTAAACTCATTTAAAATGCTTTTTCTTTTATTTTAACAAATCATTTTAACACATACCTTAATGTCATATTTTAATCAATTAAATATTAATCAACTAATTTAATCAATTAAAATCTAACATCAATTAATCACATAAACTTGTCACATAATTATAATTACTCGCTAAATTATAATTCGTGTAACACTTCATCACATAATTCATCTAATTCAATTATCTCAATTAAATTAGAACTATAATATAAAATTAAATTTAATTAATATATAACACTTAATTAAATCACTCTATAAATTGCATAATTTATTTATTTAACTCAATAAATAAATCACATAAAATATTTAATTAACTCAATAAATATTTTAAATTATTATATAAAATCACAATCGTTACACCGACTCTCTCTTTTGGGCCTCAGCCTCCAACTCATGGACTCTGCGGTCTAACTCTAGAATACGCTCCTCGTATTTGCCTAACATCTGTTCCTCTACAGTAGCCTCATCAGAGTCCTCTACTGGCTCATCCTCCATCGGCTCCTCTTCCATCGGCTCCTCCTCTGGATCGGACTCTATCTCAATCTCGTCCTTGTCGTCAGACTTGAACGGTGCAACAGCCTGCACTGGCACAGCCTCTAGAGGTGCCTCATATACTACATGTATATCCCTGGGCTCCTCCTCTGCCACTCTACTAGGTACCCCAGTGTCTACCATCCTACAATCACAAACACAAGAAAAACAAACAGCAACTCCACTAGAATGTTAAATAAAACATAAGTTCATTGTATAGAATGAAGTTACATTTCATAACACACTAAGTCTCTCTCTAGGGAAAACTCTATTTGAGTTCTATCCCTTTCTAACTTCTAAGTTCTCCTAAGTTATAATCTAAGGACACTCTCTCCTAAGGTTTATAACTACAGCTCTGATACCAACCTGTGACGCCCCTAAATTCGGACCGCCACTTGGTCACTCGAGTTCGGTTCGTCACGTTCTCATGGCAATACGATAATAACTAAATTCACACAATCACAGCGGAAAATCAAATCTAGAATAATTTACAATAATTTATTATAATTATTCCCCCAAGTCTCGCAACCTACAGTACTTAATAGATTACATAATAATATCAATTAACGACTTATTACATAATCTGACTTAAGCTTAAACATAGTCAAATCCAGTCTTACTACATCATCGTAATACAACATTAAAATATTTAAAACATAAAAGAGACAAGCTAGTTGGTAGCCTTGCCCTTGCCTTTATCAACGCTCGAAGGTTCGTCCTGCTCTGCCTTAACTGAAATGTTTTAGGGAAAGCAAGAATAAGTAACAAGTTTGCTCAGCAAGTAATATAACAACAAGGGTGAGTAATATAGTTCTCGAATCTCAAAAGAGTATAACAGAATGTGATAGTTTCAAGGATAACAAGAAATATCAATAATTCTCAATAATAGTCGCTAAGGACAGAAAGATATCAATAAGATTCAATACTAAATCAATTCAAGGTTTCAATATAACTGAATACTGAGCAGTCACTAGACTATGAACTCTTACTAGAATTAACAGTATTAAACTGATAACCCAATCGAAAACAAGTACAACAGGTGATCAGCCTAAAGTACCCTACGGTATGCATATCATTCAATCGTACTAAATTGTGCGCACGTCGGTCTCCCGACAAATATATTTTCCCTTCAAAGAAGGTTGTTCATCTCAGTCAAACACATGATCCCGCACCAATCAATTGGTTTGGGTCACTTTTCAACAACATAAGTCTAGCCGAATCAAATGGCATAGATCACAACAATTATAAGTTCAATCTCAAGATTTAAAGTTCGAAGAATATAAATCGACTTTTATCTTATCCATGAAGTATATAATTCATAATATCTGGATTTCAATCTCAAAAGCTTACTTGTACGACAATAATATTGCAAGCTAAATGAATGTTCAATAAAGAGTAGAGTTAGGAACTTGCTTACAACGTTCCTCGAATAACATAAACACAAAGATAGGATACTTGCCTTATGCGTAGTTTATCCACGAAAAGCAAATCAACACTTTCAAATCCTATCGTAATATAGTTACGTATATATATGATATCCATTAGTCATATATTATAGCTTCATATCTTATCTAGGACATACGATCAACACACAAGCTAAGTCTTAGCCTAGCTACACAGTTATATATATAGTATCATACTAGTATAACCTTTATTGTCCTTTATCCCTAACGTTCCTCTTTTTAAGTTAAACATCTTCATACATTATTACTATCATGTGAGACCACAACAAATAGCAAACATACTCTTTTTAGCAAGTTATAGTCTTGTTATAAGTTAACCGTCAAAATTGAATTCAAGTATCAACATATAATATCACATAGCATGTATTCATATTAAAGGATGTGTTCATGCTCGTTCAACCTACTCACGTTCAATATACATGATATAGGTTCTAGATCTATATTTTGAACAAATTAAGGCTTTACAACATCATAAAATCATGTAAGCTATCATGCTTCTTATTTTAAACACATAAGGTATTCATATAACTTGTATTAAGCATGTTCATGAGTATTCATATCGCATACATGCAACTATCATTGTTATTAGTTTGAAAACATGCTTCGTTTATGCTAAAATTGAATCACGACACCTAATCATGGTATATATACATGTATGATACATAAGTGGGTCTACGAGTGCTATCTATCATGTCCATAAATTTCAGAATCCAACTCTCAAGGTAGCATGTTAACATTCACGTTCAAAGTTCGTATTTTCATTAGTAAAGCTTACTAATAAGTCCAACATGTTCATGCTTCCTTATGAATCATATAAACACAAGTTAACGGGTTATTCGTGCATTTCTAAACCATTCTAACATGCTTGCAAAATCAGTACCTCAATGTGTCACACACATGTCAAAGTTTATTTTCAAAACTTCCATTCTCTTTAGGAATGTGCACTAGTGAGGTTCACATGTTCATATTATATTATGAAATCCATATACATAAATTAATATGTCTTTCATGCATCTCTACGTCACTCTAACGTGTCTCAAAAGTCAGAATACTAACATGCTTCATATATGCTAACGTTCATTTATGAAACTTTAAGTTTCTTT
This sequence comes from Panax stipuleanatus, assembly GCA_020205555.1. Lineage (NCBI taxonomy): Eukaryota > Viridiplantae > Streptophyta > Magnoliopsida > Apiales > Araliaceae > Panax > Panax stipuleanatus. The sequence continues at coordinate 95,473,360 of CM035115.1, forward strand.
TTACAACTACATGTCGTTTCATATACTTTGCATGCAAACATAACAATACATGTTCACACTAGGTCTAGGTATATCACTATACATGTTTAACCAGACACCAAGTTTGTTTAAACTTATATGAGCAAGCCATGACTTAACAGATTGTAGCAGGATGCAGAAAACTACAGCAGGGTGCCGGCACAGCTACGCAGCATTCGAGGGTTAAACCGGCGCAACTGCGCCACTACTGGTTCGCACCAGACAGCAGGCAGCTACGGCAGTTTCCAGCCCAATTACCAAAATTCTTATCGAATTTGATACCAGACAAACTACCTAGCCATACTAACATATATAACAGCCCACATATCAACTAACAAACAATACTTGATCACAAAATCATGAATTTCATGCTAAATTCAAAAATCAAAATCTGGACAGTAAACTTGAACGAAGAACAAGAGTGAAGAATTTTATACCTCTGTTAAGAATCTGAAGTTGCTGCTACTTTCCACTCACAATGCTACTATACTAATAAATGTATTACTCTCAACTCAATACTCAAGCAAAATCTCAACATTTGATTTTGTGAAGAGGATGAGCTATATATATAGAGATAACATTACACAGATAATGCAATAATCCAATAAATTGAACCATCAGGAGATTGGATTGTATGGTAGTTATAAGGAAGTTGGTAATTAGTGGTTGGCTTGCACTATTGAGGCCACTCCCCTTGCAATGATCCCATCTATGTTGCTGAGTTTGAGAATGTAGGAGTAGACTAGCTTCATGAGTGTTTCATGTGAGAATGAACTGAGTCTCTTATTATGGGACAAGGAATGAAACTCTGATATTGTGCAAATAAACTACATGCCACACTTTATAATATACATACCATATACTTAAGTTTCTATATTTCATGTGTATTCAACATATGTTTAGGTGTCACAATGTAATTCAACTAATGTAATAAGTGAAATTTTGCACACATATAATCCATATACATTTTATCACACCGGTATAATTTTCTCAGATTAAATTCTATTAGTCAACCATTGTTTATAATATATCTATGATATATTATTTTAAGGTATACTCACATACATAATGTCACATACGCATAATTCATGTAGCTTATATGTTTCAATCAATCTTAATATATGGTTTCTATGTATAGTATAGTCACATAAATGTTGCACTACTCTATATAATATAGTTGTATCCCATATACTTTATATAATTAATTATTGCATACTTGCACATAACAATCAATATAATCTTATTATATTAATAACTTACTTATTTGTTTTATTATTCCTAATGTCAAATAAGTAAATAAATTATTCATCTCATCGATTAATTAACATTAATGTTAATTAATCCATTCCTCGTCAATTAATGTAATTATTAATTTTCACAATAATTGATTATTTATCACAGTAAATAAGTATAAATCTTATTATATTTATAGGCACGTCGCTTATTATTATTATATTTCTTGCAATAATAATAATCACATATTATTAATTAATCACCATTAATATTCTATAACAATTAATTAATATTATACAATAACAATTAATATAAATTAATTGTTCACTTAATAATTCCTTCGTTAATTAAGATAATTATTAATATTTCTCATCAATGTGCCACACAAGGCTTTCAACGAGTTTATCGCAAACTCCATATATTCTCAATTATTATAATTATTCAATTTAATATCATTGAGTTAGCTCATCTCATAACACAAAATCATTTATATTCAAATAAATTCTCATTCCCATTAATATATTCATTTAATAATATATGAAAATTCTCGGGTATTACATAGAGAGATAGAGTTTGTGATCGACTTAGCACCGGGGACTGCTCCGATATCGAAAGCCCCGTACAGAATGGCTCTGGTCGTGATGAAGGAGTTGATTGTTCAACTGCAAGAATTGCTAGACAAGAAGTATATTCAGCCGAGCGTATCAGCGTGGGGAGTGCTGATATTATTCATGAAGAAGAAGGACGGATCAATGCGGCTTTGCATTGATTATAGGGAGTTGAATAAAGTCACGATCAAGAATAAGTATCCTTTACCTACAATCGATGACTTGTTCGATCAACTAAAGGGTGCTAGATACTTCTCGAAAATAGATTTGAGAAGTGGATATCATCAGTTGAAGGTAAGGAGAGAGGATGTACCGAAGACGACATTTAGAACTTGGTATGGACATTACGAATTCTAGGTGATGTCATTTGGTCTAACGAATGCACCAGCAGCATTTATGGACCTAATGAATAGGGTAATTAAGCCATTTCTGGACAAGTTCGTAGTGGTGTTCATAGATGACATTTTGGTCTATTCCAAAACTAAGGAGGAACACACCGAACATTTGAGGTTAGCATTGGAATCGCTTAGACGGGAGAAGTTGTATGCAAAATTCTCAAAATACGAATTCTGGTTAGAACGTGTGCAATTTCTTGGTCACGTGATTGACAAAGATGGAATTTCAGTAGATTTGTCGAAGGTTGAAGTTGTGATGAATTGGGATCAGCCGAAGACACCGTCAGAAGTGAGGAGTTTCCTGGAATTGGCAGGTTACTACAGAACATTCATACAAGAATTTTCTAAGATTGCAACTCCGTTGACGAATTTAACTCAAAAGACGGTGAAGTTCGTTTGGACGGAAAAGTGTGAGGAAAGTTTTCAAGAACTGAAGAAGAGGTTGAGTATTGCGCCTGTGTTGTCATTGCTTGATTGTACAGGAAATTTTGTGCTATATGGTGATGTTTTACATAAAGAACTAGGCTGTGTGCTGATGCAGAACGGCAAAGTCATTGCTTATGCATTACGTCAGCTAAAGGATTATGCGAAAGGGTATCCGACCTATGACTTAGAATTACCGGCAGTAGTGTTTGCTCTAAAGATATGGAGAAACTAACTATATGGAGAGAAGTGTGAGATATATATGGATTATAAGAGTCTGAAGTATATCTTTACACAAAAAGATTTGAACATGCGCCAAAGGAGATGGTTGGAGCTTATCAAGGACTACAATTGCAAAATTTTATACCATCTGGGTAAGGCAAACGTCGTTGCCGATGCCTTAAGCAGAAAGGGTCGAGAGACGTTAATGTTGGTAACTGCTCAAGAACAGTTGGTAAATAAGACGGCTAAGCTAGAGCTGGAAGTTAAGTATACAAAGGAATCGGATGAGAAATTGTTCCAAGTAACTACTGGTTCAACCTTGGTAGACAAGGTGAAAGATGCACAACTACATGATGAGGAGTGTGAGAAGATCCTAAAGAGAATAACCGATGGTGAAAAGATAAAGTTCAAGATTGATAATGATGGATTGCTATGGTTTGAAGGAAGAATCTAGATAGCACTAGTACCTGAAGTCAAAGAGAAAATTTTAGGCGAAGCTCACAGTTCGAGATATTCGATTCACCTTGGAAGTACAAAGATGTACCAGGTTCTCAGACAATATTTTTAGTTGTCGAATATGAAGAGAGACGTTGATGAGTGTGTGGCGAAATGTCTAACATGCCAGAAGGTCAAAGCAGAACACCAAAGACCAAGTGGATTGCTACAATCGCTGGAGATTTCGGAATGGAAGTGGTAGCATATCACGATGGATTTCGTGGTTGGTCTTCCAACGACTCAGAAGGGTTTTGATGCAGCGTGGGTTATCGTGGATCGACTAACGAAATCAGCACATATCTTACCTATCAAGATTAGATTCAATTTGGATCAATTGGCGAAGTTGTACGTTAAGAAAATTATTTCTAGACACGGTGTTTTGGTGTCAATTGTATCAAACAAGGATCCGCGTTTCACGTTGAATTTTTGGAAGTGATTACAGGAATGTTTGGAAATGCAATTACGAATGAGTATGGCGTACCATCCTCAGACTGATGGCCAGAACGAGAGAACGAATTATACTCTAGAGGATATGCTGAGAGCTTGTGTTATGGACTTCAAGAGAAGCTGGGATGATCATCTACCATTGGTGGAATTCGCCTATAATAACAGCTACCATGCCAGTATTGGCATGCAGCCTTACGAAGCATTATACGGTAGGAGATGCATGACTCCATTGTGCTAGGATGAGGTCGATGAGCGTCAACTGTTGGGACCAAAATTGGTGCAATAAACTACTGAGATCGTCAAGCTGATCAGAACGAGATTGGTTGCTGCTCAGGACATACAGAAGAAATATGTCGATTATCATCGTCAGAATCGAGAGTTTGAAGTGGGAAGCTTCATTTTTCTAAAGGTATCTCCTTGGAAGGGGAAGATTCGATTTGGCAAGAAAAGAAAACTAAGTCCCCGATTCATTGGACCTTTTGAGATACTGCGAAGGATTGGTGAGGTAGCTTACGAGGTTGCATTACCTCTGGAGTTAGATCATATTCATAATGTATTCCATTTCTGTGTTACGATCGTACAAACACGATTACAAGCATGTGATAGAGTATGAGCCTTTAAAGTTTGATAAAGACTTAACTTATGAAGAGGTTCCTGTTCAGATAGTTAACAGAAAAGAGCAAATACTTAGAAATAAAGTAATACCTTCTGTTAAGATAATCAGGAGGAACCACAATGCTGAAGAAGCTACGTGGGAACTCGAAGATGTTATTATAAAAATCTATCCCTAATTATTTGTTTAATTTCTTGTGTAACGATTCTGGGGACAGAATCGCTTTAAGGGGGAAAGAATGTGACGAACGAGTTTTTTGTTGTTGTGATTCTGGGGACAGAATCCTTTTAAGGGGGGAAGATTGTAACAAACGAGATTTTGTATTTTATTTTAAATATTTATTAAATTAAATAAATATTTTAATTGATTTATTTATTGAGTTGAATAAATAATTGATGTGTTTATATTGTGGAGTAATGTAATTAAGTGCAATATATTAATTAAATTGATGTTAAATATTAAATTGATGTGTAAGTAATTTTGTAATAAAATTCTAATTTAATTGAGATAATTAAATTAGATGAATATTATGTGGTATTTGATAATAAGAATATATTGATTTAATTATAGTAATATCTAATTAAATTTAAATAATTAAATTAGAGATTTACTAATTTGTTACATGGAATTATGATTAATGAGTAAATTATAATTGTGTAGCAATTAGATTTATGTGGAAATTTTATTTAATTAATTGATGTTAGCTTTAATTTAATTAAATTGGGATAGTGAGATTTAATTAAATAAAGTGTGACATTTAAACTATGTAGTAAAAGAGTTATTAAATAAATTAAAAAGGATTTTAATTCTGTTTTACCAAACAAGGCCCTTAAGTCTATTTTAATGTAGTTTTACAAAACAAGGCCTTAGTCCTAAAAATTTATTTTTCTTTTAAATGGGTTTTGCCAAACAAACCTTATGGCTTTTGATTTTCAAATAAAAAGTAACTGATGTCTATTTATTAAAAGGTTTAAAAATTTATCAGCTATATATTATATGTAATTATATGTATATTGTATTATATCAATTATGTTATACATTATATCTTATAATACGTTAAGTTAGAAAGAGCAGAGTAAGAAAGAACAGAGAGTTTGAAAGAGAGAAAAATATATTGTGTGAGTTTGGAAGAGGAAGATTGAGAGGAGTTTGGTGATTCTGAGAATCAAGAGGAGATTATCAGAACTATTCTCATCATCTAACAAAGCATAATCAAGGATTAAGGTAGTAATTCAACTCTTTGTTCTTAGTTTTTCTTGTGTTCTTGAGTTTTTATGATAATTGGAATTTGTAGTTGATGATTTGGTTAGATAAGTTGTAGACACTCGAAATTTCGCTTTCTTTATACTAACCTTGCAGAAGGGCAAAAGCATCATTGTACTTCGGAGACAACCCCGAGGTAGGGCAAAAGAGCCATATCATCTCGAAGACAACCCCGAGAGTGATGCAAAGGACCAATGACATCCGAACATATCGCGAACCAAGCGAGGATCGACGAGCTGAGACAGTAATCATCGGCAACCACCTTAGCAAACCTCGAATAACGTGCTATCAGAGAAAAGCCAGCTAACTGATATCTGGACCTGGAGGATATATCCCGTCCATGAGTATCGACTTCTTGAACCCTAATTCAGTCAGGCTCGATCTTCTCCCGCTGCGTTCATCAAAGACTGTCCAAAAGTTCGAGCGACAGAGGTCAACTTCTGCCAAACCAGGACCGAAGGAACACCTGTCGAGCTTATGGGGCCCACCTAGCCTAGCCGCAGCCATACATGCTGTTGGTCGCATATATGTATGCGGCTGGCTCAGGTAAATTAAAACACCCACATTAGCTCATTTGTAAAGAGAGAGAGAGCAATTTTAGAGAGAGAAAAAGATATTCTAGAGAGAGAGGCTCAGGTGGAACTCAAGAACACCAACTTGAAGTTTAATCATCTCATCTAGTATCTATTTGAAGCCCCGAGAGTTTTCCACGTTGGCCACAGGAGTTAAAATGCTTGTTCACACGTCCCCCAAGGTGAAACAACGCACTTTCTAGCTTCGTTTCTTTGTAAATGTTGTTCAAACACTAGATTAATGATATATCTTGTTTGAATATAGTTAAACTTGTTGTATTTTAAGTATATCGTGTAATAGTTGGTAGATATTACATTTCTATCGATTATATTGTGTATATTAGGTTGTAAATAGACCGCGGAGGCTAAATCTACTTAGATTTAAGCCTAATCTAGCCTTTGAGAGGTTATTAAGCATGAAAATTTAACCCATGGGCTAGAGTGTCTTAGATTCATGGTATATCTACAGATTTATTCCTTTAAATGGTTCGAGTTACCCCGTATAACACTAAATCTATATTTAGTGGCGAAAGGGGTCCACAATTGCTTAAAACGGTGATTTCAACTGATGAAATCACCTAATATCAAAGCCGAGGACATTGTATATATTTAATCCAGCATAAATAATGTGAGCCTACGAATTCCGATGTTGAGATCCCCGAATGGATCTGACTTGATTCCCACGATGGATCAATTTTTATGTTGTAATGTTCTAATAGCGTAAATATCGTTGTATATATAATATTTGGATCTTAAAAACGAGCTCGAGGGGTTAGTCCCAAGAAGTCGGATTCAATATCCCATGATAGTGAAAACCTTGATTGCGGGAGCTCGATTCATCGAGATGGCTTACATGCCCGACGATGTTCTGACCCTTTTTAACGCTTTTGCATGCATATCATCAAAATGATTTCTAATAAAACCGCAAAGAGCTTTCAATCATAATAAAGTTATTCAAGGTAGATCACGTAATAAACGTAAAGAATAAAAGGAAGTATCGAACTCCTCGATTCCTAGTCGGGCAAAGGATTTGAAAATCTTACTTTCTAAAATCTCACTTCAATTCATATATCTTGTTAAAAACAAACTTTTTATCAAATCAAATCCTTCGTACCTAGGCGCAAAAGAGATACAACACTACTTTCAAGTTACCCAAAATAAAGACTGAGAAAAAAAACTAATAAAGCATTCAAAATAAAAAAAAACACACACACACACATACAGACACACATACATACTTTATGCATAGAAAATCAATATAGATGCGGTACCGTGCTTGCACGGGAGTCGAGGGGTGCCTAACAGCTTCCCCCTGCTTAACCTAGCCCCTGGATTCCATGAATCACGGGTTTCAAGACTAATCTTTTGGAGTCACGCATTGGACTATCTTGCGAAAAACCATTAAAACTCGAATGAGTTGGTACATCCATTTAAACCATACTAACTGGCGAGTCTGTCTCATTCGGTGCAATCATCAAAATAAAATCAATCTTTTCAAAATCGTCGACACTTATGTCGGTACCAATTTCCTAAAAATTCACCCTTTAAACTGAATCCCCAATGACATAGCGAAAGCGAAACGGTATAATAATATCAATTTAGGAAATTTGGGCATTCCTCTCTTTTTCCCCCGGATAAGAGAGGATGGGAAACAAAACCAAAGAAAAAGACTTCTCCTTCAACAAAAAGGGAGAGAGGATTTTTTTTCCCGGCGTCGACAGGTGGCGACTCTGCTGGGGATCAAAGAGGGCTTAAGCCGCGATCAAACTTTTTGATTTCATTCTGCATATGCATCTTATGTGAATGATCTCTGTGTGTATCAATCTTTTAGCATTTTGTATTAATGCCCGCACAATATATTAGTGCTTCGCACAATGTCATCATATTACATGCGATGATGTCGTGAATGTATATGAATGTATGTTGTGTGGTACCTCCATTAGGAGGCAATTCCGTCGGTTGTTTATTACTGGACTCCTCTGGGTGTTTCCATTATGAGGCTCAGGAAAGGCACCACTCAGATCCGCTCCAATTGAAAAATAGAAGTTTTCATCAAGTAAATTGCAAAGATCTGGGAACCAATTTCCAACAGCCCATGAGAGTAACCCTAAGATAGGTCAGCCGTTGATAAACCAAACGCGCGGTGCGCTTCTCCATGCCCTATTTAATCTTTTGCGTATATAAATGGCAATCATCTGAAACTGTCATACATACATCTTTCTATCCTGTCATCAATTCGACTAACCCGTTGTGTTGCAGGAAAAGATTAAAAAACCCATTAAACTGATGCATAGCATATCATGCATCCTTGTCCACCAATATCCAGTCTAAACTAGATATCGGTTTTGTGCAGATTGGTCCTAGAACTCGATTCCGAGCCAAGAAGGCCCTTTCACCACCGTTCAAGATGGCTAAAGGAAGTTCTTCTGAACATATCCCTATATCTCGAGATGAATTCGAGGAGTTTAAGAAACAGATGGACGAGATGACGACCCTGTTAAAAGAGCAGTACAAAGTATCTCACGAATCTAAGCACAAGAGTCCGACTGAATCCTCTGTGCAAGGAGACATGAAAATACCCGAAAAGGAAGGTGATACGCAAATTTCCACACCTATATCTCCCCTCGATGTTGAAGTACCCAAGGAGGCCCCGATCCAGAAGACGACATGGGAAATCATAGACCTCCGGGAGGACAAAGACACTGGAGACATTAGGAAGAAAGTTAGACAAATGGAGGACACTATCCGGTTTATGAAAGGGACAGGATCCCACGGTAGCATGAATTATTCGGATCTATGTATTTTCCCAAAGGCGAGATACCCGGATAAGTTTTAAGTCCCCGAGTTTGAGAAATATAATGTACTGGGAGACCTATACACTCACTTGAAAGTCTACATAGGTGAACTTGGAACTTACGCCAAGGATGAAAACCTCTGAATGCAACTGTTTCAGAAGATAGGTGAACTTGTATAAGGATGAAAGTCTACATAGGTGAACTTGTATGCACGGATAGACAATTCCAAAGTCAGAGGTTGGGAAGATTTGGCCCATTCTTTCCTCAACCAATACAGTTTCCAGTCCCAGATGGCACCTGATCGCTACCAGGTTACCAAAGTCAAAAAGCTGGGAAATGAATCATTCAGAGAATACGTACAGCGGTCGAGGCGAATGGCGGCCCAAGTCAACCCACCAATGGATGAAGGTGAGATGGTGACAACATTAATTAATATACAAGAAGCCCCTTTCTATGAGAGAGTCCTCATCGGGTTAGGGAAATCCTTCTCTGAAATGATCAAACACCGAAAAATGGCAGAAATGGGTTTGAAGTCTGGAAAAATTAAGGACCTCACTGCTTTAGAAGCCGTGGCCTAGCACATATAATCGGGAAATTATGCAAGCGCTCCCAAAAGAGTATCAAAGAGGAAGGAAGAAGATGTCTCTTTAATATTGCAGCGATAATCTGCTAACAAGAGCCCTAACTCACCTATCCAGAGGCAGAACTCTCATATAGCGTATTCTCAAAATTCTACAGCAGTGAAAGTTGGGGAAAATAAGCGAAGAAGGATATTCACTCTTTTGGGAGATTCCTTGGAGAATATATTAGCACTACTGATCGCCCAAAAATAGATCGTTGAGTTCGCTCCACCTTCCGATCCAAACGGAAAGTAATTTGATTCCAGCAAGAAGTGTGCTTACCATACCAACTCACCGGGGCATGATACTCAAGAATGTTGGACGTTAAAGCACAAAATTCAAAATTTGATTGACAGCTGGGAGATTATAGTCAAAGCGCCCAAGCAGCCGAATGTCAACAACAACCCTCTGCCTCAGCATACGGAGGAAGGAGTCAACATGATCAGTGCCAGAAGAAGGGAAAATCGCAAATTCCTGAGGAAGATGGGAGAGTTACCCTCTACACATGACCCTGCAATTTAGGGATACCCTGAAGAAAAGTATGGGGTAGAAACTGGTTTGGCTTCAATAAAGACGCAAGTTGATCAGTTGGCAGAATTAGTTGTATACCAACACCAGTTAACCCGACTGCTAATAGACCAAGTCCTACCAAGGCCAACCGACCCCATATCTGTCTAAGATGTTTCAACCTCCAGAAGGGATCGAATTCGCTGCTAGGAGCAGAAAAAATGGACCAAAAAGATGGCCCGAGAAGCTAGACTGCAAAGTCGACGAGAATTTGTCGCCAAACAGAAATTTGCCCCGTTGAGGCAATTCAGGGTGAAAATTCTTTGTACCTTGATTGAGGAGGGGAATATCACAGAATTTTTGTCACCCCCAGATCCACGATCGAAGTGTTTCGATCCTTCCTGATCCTACCTCTACCATTCAAATGCTCCTGGACATGCCACGAAGGAATGTTGGGCCCTGCGCCATTTAATCCAGAACTTGATTGAATCAGGAGAATTGGAATTAATGAACAAAGTTGAGATCTTCTCTGAGGAAGAGATAAACTACCCTCAAGGACCGAGGAATTTAGAGGGTATGGTAGCGGTTATCCTTTGCATGGAAGGAACGTCTGGCGGACCCATAACCATCAAAGGAATATCTGAGCAGAGAAACAAAGCCACTCTAGAGATACCAGTGCTGAAACCCCTGATGTTGGCTCCTTGGCCATAACTTCCAATTCTTAGCCTGAAGAAGGTACCATGGAATTACGGGGAAGGCATAAAATTGACACCCGACTGTACCGCCATCATACCTGGGGACAATCCATTTTACCTCCTAGGGTGTTTGGAAAAATCGGCGACCAAGGTATTGGGGTAGGTATCGACTGGAAAGATCTCAGATTTCCTCCATAAGATGGGGCACGACGAGGCAAGGACGGTGAAGCAGTTAGAAGCTTAACCCTATCAAATCTCCATCCTGGATTTGGTATTAGATTCTGACGACCATCGTCGAATTCTGATCCAAGTATTAGAGGAAGCACATTTACCCAAGACTATCGATATTGAGAAATTTCAGCACCTGATCAGCCATGTACTGGACAGTAATGTGATATCATTCACCGACGATAATATACCAGCCAAAGGAACTGGGCATCACAAACCATTGCATATCGTTGTCGTTTCATCAGGATATGTGGTAGGTGGCGTGCTAATCAATGGAGGATAGTCCTTAAACATCTGTCCACAGGATACTCTGGAAAAGATGAAGATAAACCCAAACCAGATTCGGGAAAGCCATGTAGTGGTAAGAGCTTTTGACGGATCAAGAAGGGATACCGTGGGGAGATTGAGCTTCCTGTGGAAATTGACCCTTTCACTTTTAACATACCTTTTCAAATTCTGAAGATCACTACCGGGTATAATCTGTTGTTGGGACGACCATGGATCCACATGACTGGAGCTGTTCCTTCCACTCTTCATCAACAATTGAAATATATCGTCAACGACAATCAGGTGACTGTCAGTACAGAACCTGATTATCCTATTCATGATCTGGGAGATATGCCCCTGATCGGCGTGAATAAAGGTGTCGAGCCTGCCTGTTTTTAAGCATTCAAAATAAGTAATCCGCGATATAACTCTATGGTGGCGCCAATCTTAATTCCCCGGATAGCTCTAGAGGTGATGGTAATTGGCCAAGAGATGCTTTCCCAAGGTCATCGACTAGGCCGAGGATTGGGAAGGAATGGCCAAGGAATCAGGACCCAATCCGTATACCCACGCAGTTGGGAAAGGCTGGATTAGGATATTCTGGTGGATCCAAACATCAGAATCCTCACAAGCACAAACCAGTTAATCAGCTGATTCACATTAAGCCAAACCTCAGTGAAGTCAGATTTAAAGAGCCATTAAAGTAGATCGTCGTCGTTATCTCAAGTCTTCTGATTCCTAAAGTCAATCAGAGCGGACATCAGTAGGTTGGGGATGAAAAGCCTCTCAAGGATGCGGCCCGGAAGGCCAAAGAAAAGAAGTTTCTGGAGGAGATTCAGTTGCAATTCATGAGCAGTTTTTGCCTTTCTGAAGAGGACCTGAAGAAGTCCAGCGGGGCAGATTTGTCGAGAGATCAACCCATCCTCCCGGTCCTTAACTGAGGAACTATAAACATCCCGAACGAGGATCCAGGGACCAATGTCAAACAAGTTATGGCCATCTTGGAAGATGACGACTCCAGTAGCACGTCTATCTCAACGACTCCCTAGGATCTCATGACCAATAATTGGACGATCACCCCACAGATAGTCCAGAAAGGGTAAAAACCAGAAAGTGACCGCTGACAGGGAGCTCTACCTTTATCTATATTTATCTCTATTTTATTTCATCTGTAGCTTGTTATTGCTTGTTGTGATATTGATTGATGAATCTTTTTGTAATTAACAACTACTTGTATATATTTAGCAATCAAGTTTTTATCTCAGGTTTCCAAATTTGCGTATTCCTGGCCACGTCCATAACTTGCCAAATTTGAGTAATGATTTCGATTTCGATATAGAATTGGACTTTGACTTGATGGGAATCAAGAAAAAAGAAGGGGATGATGATGAGGTGCCCGGGGAAATCAAAGCATGGGTCGAAGATTAACCTAAACCCAACCTTGATCAAACCACCACCATAAATATCGGAACCCCTGACCATCTCCAAGAGATACAGATAGGGACCAACCTTCCCTCTAACCAAGAAAAAGAACTAATACAACTCTTAACCCAATTCAAGGATGTTTTTACCTGGTCTCATGAAGACATGATAGGTCTATCCACCGATATAGTTGTCCATCGACTACCAATTAAAGAATGGTTCAAACCAGTCAAGAAAAAACTGAGACGATTGAAACTAGAATGGAGCCTGAAGATCAAAGAAGAAATTATCAAACAATTCAAAGCGGGAATCATTATGGTGTCAACGTACCCTGAATGGTTATCTAACGCAGTCCCAGTGCCAAAATCTAGGGGAAAGGTGCGAGTATGTGTAGATTATCGGGATCTCAACAAAGCCAGCCTTAAAGAAGACTTCCCAGTGCCGTTTATCCACGTATTAATCGACAACACTGCACAGTTCGAGATGTATTTTTTCGCTGATTGCTTTGCTGGATATCACCAGATTATGGTTGCTGAAAAAGACAGGGAAAAGACTGCCTTCATTACCCCTTGGGGAACCTTCTGTTATCAAAGACTAGGTTTCGGCCTTACCAATGCTGGTGCTACTTATCAAAGGGCTATGATGACCTTATTCCAAGACATGATGCACAAAGATCTCAAAGTGTATATGGATGATATCATCGTAAAGTCCCGACAGGCTGATGACCATTGCACCCATCTTCGGAAGTTGTTTGAACAACTCCGCAAGTTTAATTTGAAGTTAAACCCAGCGAAATGTGCTTTTGGTGTGAAATTCGGCAAGCTGCTAGGATTTTTCGTGAGCAACCGGGGCATTGAATTGGTTCCTGCCAAAATCAAAGCCATCGTGGAAATGCCTGAGCCAAAGACCGAAAAGGAAATATGAGGTTTCTTGGGAAGAATAAACTTCATCAGCCAGTTCATATCGAAGTTGACAGCAACCTATGAACCCATTTTTAAACTGTTAAGGAAGAACTCTTTGGGAAAATGGAATGAAGACTGCCGAAAAGCTTTCCACACCATCCAGAAGAGGTTGATTGAAGCACCAATTTTGGTACCCCCGAGGGATGGGATTTCGTTGTTCATATATATCTCAGTCAACTCCAATGCTATGGGTTACCTACTGGGGCAGAAGGATGACACGGGGAAAGAAAGAGCGATTTATTATCTCAGTAAACGCTTCAGCAGGGGAGAACAAAAATATACCCTGATAAAAAGAACCTGTTGTGCATTAGCTTGGGCAGCCACGAGGTTATAGCATTACCTATACGGCCATACCACTTATCACATCTCGAGGATGGATCCTTTGAAATACATCTTCAGCAAACCGATTTTGAATTGTCGTTTATCCAAGTGGCAATTAATCCTTCAATAGTTCGACATCATCTATGTAACCCAAAAGTTCATTAAAGGGCAAGGGATTGCGGACCACCTGTCGGCTGCACCAGCAGGGGGTTTTGAGCCTCTAGAAACGTATTTCCCGGAGGAGGAAGTGATGACTGTTCAACTGATCGATAGGGAGGATCAAGGTCAATTCTGGTAAATATATTTTGACGGCACATCAAACACTGAAGGCGCTAGAGCCGGGGCAGTCTTGGTATCTATTATGGGAGATCAATTACCTTATGGCAACCAAGTTGCATTTCAACAACTCCACCAATACCGCAGAATATGAAGGGTGCATTGTGGGGTTAAAGCTGGCTCAGTCCATGGGAGTAAAATGTTTAGCAGTGTTTGGAGTTTCGGAGGTAGTCATCAGACAGTCTACCGGGGCATACACCACCAAGGAATTGCATCTATTGCCTTACCATCAACATATTCTCATATTGGCAGGGGAATTTGAAGACATTGCCTTCATGCATATCCCCCGGAACCGGAATGATTTCGTCGATGCATTGGCCACATTAGCTTCATTGGTGAACCTGTCAGCAAGAAGGGGAATGACTATCATCACTTTCACCGTGCAGAATACACCGTCATATGGAAACTATGTAGGGGAGATATCAGATGAGATAGAACCTGCTGGACCACCTCGGTACCACCATATTAAAGAATATTTGAGAGATCAGTCAACCCTTGAAGGGATGAGTCAGACCACGAAGAAGCAAATACAGAAAATGGCAATGAATTTCTACCTAAGTGGAGATGCTCTCTATAAGAGAGACCCAAGTGTAGGCCTTCTGAGATGTCTAGACAAAGATCAAGCCCAACGACTTATGAATGAAGTACATGGTGGGGTATGCGGAGCACATATGAGTGGACCTCTGCTTGCCAAGAAAATCCTGAGGACAGGACACTACTGGATATCCCTCAAAGAGGATTGCAATGATCATGTCAAGCGTTGCTATCAATGCCAGACCCACGCCAACATTATTCAAGTGCCTCCGAATCAACTACATTGCATGACATCACCATGGCCTTTTTCCATGTGGGGAATGGACGTGATAGGACCAGTTGAGCCTAAAGCCAATAACGGTCATCGATTCATCTTCACTATGATTGACTACTTTACCAAGTGGCTGGAAGCAGCCTCTTTCCCCAAGGTCACCAAGGAAGTCATCATTGGTTATATTAGAAACAACATCATATGTTGGTATGGACAACCCGAGGCTATTGTATCATACAACGCGAAGAATTTGAATAACGAGATGATGAGGGAACTGTGCAGTAAGTTTAATATCAAACACCTCAATTCGGTTATTTATCGTCTAAAATGAACGGTGCGGTGGAAGCGGCTAATAAGAACATCAAGATGATAATGATGAAGATCTCAGCAAATCACCGGGGATGGCCTGATCTATTGTCGTTAACCCTACTTGCATATCGAACGTCGACTCGAACCTCGACTGGGGCAACACCCAACTTACTGGTATATGGTATGGAGGCTATACTTCTAGTCGAAGTGGAGATGGAATCACTGAGAGTGATGCTAGATGCCCAGATAGAGAAAAGCCAATCGATACAAGATCGATACGATCAGTTATCCCTGATAGATAAAAGGAGGGCCGCGGCTATCTTCCACGGTCAACTCTATCAGCAGCGAATGTCCCGATCTTATAATAAGGTGTGACCTCGAGAATTTAAAGAGCATGACTTGGTGCTGAAGAAGATCATTCCGAGCCACGATGCAGGTAAAGGAAAATTTGCCCTAAATTGGGAAGGACCCTTTATTGTCAAAGCAATCCTATCGGGTGGAGCTTTGAAATTGGAAGAGATGGACGGTGAGGAATTCTCGCAATTAATCAATTCTGATTCGGTGAAACGGTATTATGTCTGAGACCCCTTTTGCTTTCAAACTGAAATACTCTGTCTTGATAAAAAAAGAAAAAAAAGAAAAAGATAAAGGAAAAAAATATATCAAGTCTAGTTTTTCTAGTCTGAGCCTGAACTACGAAAGACCTGATCTCCTATCTGTGGGAGTACGTAGGCAGCCATTTATGGTGCGGTCTAACCCTTGAAAAATCAAATCAGAGCTTATCAACTCAAACTAAAAACATCAAAATCCTATCAAATCAAACTCAAACCCAAATAAACCATTTTCAACCTTTTCAGGTCTGAGCCTGAACTACAAAAGACCTGATCTCCCATCTAAGGGGGTACGTAGGCAGCCGTTTATGGTGTGGTCTAACCTTCAAAAAAATCTAAACATTTCTCTTATTCAAAATCCTAACCTATACAGAAATCAAAATCTTATCCATAAAGCCCACCCAATCGACGGCTCATGCGGAGAAGACCTAGCGACATCTCAGCATCACTCTCGCCGAATCTAATGCCACATGACAAGACTAGTGTTATGTAAACATAATAAATCATGAAGCAAAAATGGTAACAATGGACAAGGCTAGACATGCTCAAACAAGGGAAGTGAACTGAACTTGTTTCTTTTTATGTACAACTGTTTAGAATACAAAAGTTGATTCTAACCTATGACAAGTTATAATAACAAAGTCTATACAGGGAAATAAAATAGAGCTATAAATCGGCAGTAAGACGAACCAATATAGCCAGATATCTAGTAGTCTCTGCAGTCGGGGGAGCATCTCTGAGTTCGTGATCTAGTATATCAACCCGTCTCAGCATCTCTGCTGCCATATAAAAAACCTCCTCCCGACTCTACACTATACCCTGTACATGACCAATGAGTCCATCTGAGAAAGTCTAGGCCGCATCTCTGTCAACGAGGGCCTGGTCTCTGGAAGCACGGGCTGCATCTCTCTCAGTGATAGCAGCATCCCTACCAGCTACGGTGGCAGACATCAGAGCTAGAGCCCGATCCCTCTTAAAAGTCACCAGGTGAAGCTGTCTATCCATCTCCTCCATGGAAACTGAGACTGAACGCGGGACAGTGCTCACTAGAGAAGCGTCAACTCTACAAATAAAGCATCCTAAGTCAAAGATATAGGATCCTCCATGGGCTCCTCACCGTCTGTGAATCCAATATAATCCCTGGATAAATATCCTGTCTTAATCTGGTCTACTGTGTCTGGTGCCAAATCCGACTCTAGCCAAGCTGAGTACTCTACAGATCGACCAGGATGGTAGTCTTTGAACTCCACTGTTTGTCGATGAGACCAAAATCCATAAACCCAAACCAGATCAGCCTCGGTAACTGAGCAGACGGGGAAGCGATAATCCTCAGTCCCCTCAAATGCATGGACCTCCTGGTACTGATCAAACTGACCCATCACTGCCAGAGGATGATAGGTCGTCACATACCTAAAACTCGCCAACGAAAGGAAATCCAGGTCGACTACGTGGGTGATGAAACTCAGAAAAAAGCACTAACCCGAGTACATAACTATAGCAAAATGATGCTACATGGCACCCAAAAATGAAGTCTAGGACGCCTCATTGACTCAAGAATTTGGGCGATATGAGTAGACCTGAGACAAGCCATGTCAAAAACAAAACTCGTGACAACGAAGCCGCCCGATCGGTCTGAGGTGCATCATAAACCAGATGTATAAGAGCACGGGGCTACCTCTGAACTCCTGATCCTCTACAGTACGGCAGATAGAAGCTGATATCAATGTCTCTGCCAGGATAAGGGGAAGTATAGTAAAGTCATCTCTGAGAGCCCTAACAGCCATCGACATCGCCACATCCAAATGGTCAGTATAGAATGGCATGTATAGTTAGGCTATGAGGCACATAACCAAGGCGTCCACTCGAGCAATGTGCCATCTCTCCTCTGAAATGGCAAAATTAACATGATAAACGGTGAAACTATCAGCAGAAGCGAAGTGACCGATTATAAAGTTCATGGAGATAATGTGGCTACCACCCACCTCGGACAACACAACTGCCCTCCTAAGTCCAGTCATTGTCATGAACTGGCGGGCCATCCGAGCACATGGCCCCTCCATCGACAGTCCAAAAATGCGATCGTACTCCTCCAAAGTAGGAGTCAACTCGGCTGAGCCAAACCGAAAGATGTGGCGCTCAGGAATCCAATACCTAAATATCCCGGCAATAAATCCCTCTTGAACCTAAAAGGACAACAGAGACAGGGAGGAACCTAGCATGCGACTGACAGCGACACGGTCAGCATATGGTAACTGGTCATACCAAACCCTCAAACTGGTAGCTATATGGCTAGGAAGAAGGTGGTCTAAGCACACCACAGCAGAGGACGACATTTGTAAAAACTGTGTCAATAAGACCATATAGGGGTCAATCTCCATCGAATCATTTAAATATATTTGAAGCATGCATCATAACAAGTGATAAAATAGTGTGTGCGATGAATAAATAGAAAGCATCATACACAGATATCTGTCAAATACATTAGTTTCATAAACATCACTGTCATACCTATGATACATGTGAAAACTAAAAAAATAAAAAAGTACAAGATACTGGGGCACAAGCGCCCAATAACTAACAGAGGACCTATGGGCTCACCACAACATCAAAATCATCCAGAAAAGTGATGGTCTCGTCAAATTGATCAACCTGGGGCAGTCTACCTGGAGTGGACATATCCTGTTGATCCAGGATATAAGGTGTCTTCTGCATATCTGGGTGACAAGTAAAAGGATCATCCCTATCCTGAGAGACACCAATACCTGAGGGTCCAGCACTATAAGAGCCACCACCACCTGACGGTCTAGCCTCATGACCCTGAGCAGCAAAAGAACTAGCTAAGGAGGGGTCCAAACCATTATAACGACAGTATGCCGACTGCTGCTCCAACTGAAGTCTCAAATCAGCAATCTGAGCCTGATGAGAGGGCTTCTGAAAACATGATATCCAGTCCTTCATCATAAGGGAACCTGGAACCATATCTCCCAAGAACTGGGTAGCCCAGGTCTGAGCTCCTATCATGCGTGGGCTCCACCAAGCGAAGAAGGGATCGGACCATCGAACAAGTGAAAACCATCATACCCCATAGTGGGAAACGATGCAATCGACGAAGATAAAGGCCAGAATCACTGAGCTGGAGGAAGAAAAGGAAGGCGAATCTCCCCAGTGATACATCAAAAAGTGCGTTCCCCGAGGTAGAGCTCCCAACCTCCATCAAAAAGGAATAGAATCTAGCGAGTAGATAAATGAAACTCTGGCCCTATCAGTAAACCATCCTCAAATCCCTCGGCCAAGTGCTCTTCGGTATATGGAACCCACACTATTTCCTCAGCCATTAATGTCTCCAACTGAAGACGGGCATGGGTAAAGCCCCCCGCGACCGGGACCTCTGACAAAGTAGACTGATGCCATCTATGTCCCCGTGGATAAGTGCCCAAACCCAAGACAAATATGGGGTAAAGATAGGGAAGCCTCTCATAAGCCCAGAACTGTTAATGCAAAATAACCCTCCATTAGTCGTGGGAAGAGATAAGCTAATCAAAAGTTAAACAAATGAAATTCGGTCAAAAGGACTTACCAGAAGAAACGGGTAGAATCCGACCCAGGCGTCAGTAACTCCCTCGGATCACAATCGCATCCCATGCAGAAAAAGAGCGAATGTAAACAATCCCCAATCGCAATCCCCAATGCGGTCTAAGTCTCGAACGGCCCCTACCAAGCTGAAGGGAACAGTGGAGGCCTTGTTCGTAATGAAAAAACCCCTCAGGATGGTTAGGAATAGACGCCGTAAGATGCGATCCTTCTCCGTCAAATCAGCAGGCAACTGCTGTTGCAGGGTACCTCGAGCAGCATCGACGCTCAGGCTCCCCGATCGGACACTGCGAGCCTTGAAGGCCCGCTCCTGAGGAGAAAACCCTAGGAGGGTACGCACCGTAGTCGAAGTGATGGTCGTCTCCAAGGGCACTCTGGTCCCAGTAAACTCTAAACATATGATGTACCTCTAATCCATGGGAGTCATCACAACCTTGCAGTCCAGTAGATGGAGAGATTGACTCTGATGAAACCATCTCTCGAACAAAGCTCGCATATAGCCCCAAGGGCAGCGATGGGGAGCAATGGTGAAGAAAGCCTCAAAACCCCAAGAATCCACGATCGCCCTGTACTCTGCATGTAACGAGTGATACAGAGCATATATGCTGAACCAGTTACCCCTGGGCTGGGTAAACTTTGGAACCTACACGACCTCAAGGTTAAGAAAACCCGTCGATGACAGAAAGGAGAAATGAAGATAAATTAATTACATACCTCATTCGCCTGCAAGTGAATAGAGGGATGGCGACTCAGATCCATACCCAGCAAATTAGGGACAGCTACCTTAATGCCGGGAAGAAATCTAGGCACAGCTGGGGGATGAGGTAGAATCTCAGGCTCAGGGATATCCTCATCATCCACGAGAGGATGGTCCTCCCCATCATGTCGAAACGTTGGCTCCGTCAATCGCTATACCCGTCTGATAATTCGGGGAACAGGAACGTCAAAAGGAGCTCTCCGTCGGCGAACTCCAGCTGAAACCTGCTGGAATGTAGAACGACTGGGTCCCGTAGAATCCATGCCTGAACAATGAGTTCGTAGGAATCAAAGCCAAGTCAGGTATGTTCTTATCCTTTTTAAATTTTAAATTAAATCCATGAAATATAATTTAGGTCATCACATCATGCATGTCCTACATTTGCTATTATATGTGGACGTTATTTCAATCGCATCCTAGCATATCTAAAAATATATCTAGGACCCTGACGTTTGGCTCATGAATTTTTTTTGCCAGAGTGTCCTCTATAAAATGGATTATCCACATGCCCGAAACATGTATTAAATCACCCTATGAGGGTATACCATCACAACTAAGCATGTAAACATCAATTTAAACGGTTATTCTAATACGTGGATACAATGCATGTCTAGATTAACTGATAAAGGATAATATATCGCATCCATACGGTCCATAAGATGATCTGTGAGCATACATTGCATCATAAACATGTTTATCTAGCTATCTATGCATACATGTTAGATATAATAAATTTAAGAAAGGAAATACGAGTTTTTGGCAACGAAAACATAAAAAACGAAGTCTAGACGTTACCCGTAGTACGTAAAAGAGGTGTACGATGGCGGATCGCTCTAAATCAAGCCGAAATCGAGTAAATGTGAAGTGGGGCTCAATTTTATAGAGAGAAAACAAAGAATTTCGAATGGAATGGGTGAAAATGAGGCCTCCCGAGGGTATAAGACCGATCACGGACAGCCTTGACCATAGCTGCTCCAACCGCAACCATATATGTGGCTGCTATATGTGGGCTCCGCGGCCTCCAGATTTATAATATGATGTTCGAAACGTGTTATTTTGGGTTCAGAAAGGTCACATTATTTAAGATGATACCTTTCTGGGATAGTTTTAAACCCTAAAAACCCTAAAACAACCTCTGAAATAGTAGAAGTTCAGCGAAGATCAGAAATCCCGACGTTGAATGTCGGAAGACCAAAAAATCAATTCAAATCAATATTACATCTCAGAATCCACTAGCAACGAACCAGTGAAGGCATCGACTCTCTCCTGACGATGTAATCCACCGGCAACGAACCTGTGAAGGTGTCGGCTCGACCCCCGATGAGGTAATCCACTGGCAATGAACCAGTGAAGGCATAGGCTCTCCCCCGACAATGTAATCCACCGACAACGAATCAATAAAGGTGTCGGCTCGACCCCCGATAATGTAATCCATCAGTAACGAATCAGTGAAGGCATCGGCTCTCCCCCGACGATGTAATCCACAGGAAACGAATCAGTGAAGGGGGCGGCTCGACCCCCGACGATATAATCCACCGACAACGAATCAGTAAAGGCATCAGCTCGATCCCCGACGATGTAATCCACCGATAACGAATCAGTGAAGGCGTCGACTCGGCCCCCGACGATGTAATCCATCGACAACGAATCAGTGAAGGCGTGGGTTCGACCCCTGACGATGAAATCCACCGACAATGAATCAGTGAAGGCGTTGGCTTGTCCCCCAATAGTGTAATCCACCGACAATGAATCAATGAAGGCGTCAGCTCGACCCCCGATGATGTAATCCACTGACAACGAATCAGTGAAGGCATCGGCACAACCATGATGGTGTAATCCATTGGCAACAAAACTAGTGAAAGCATCGGCACAACCCCGATGGTGTAATCTATTGGCAACAAAACTAGTGAAGGCATCGGCACAACCCCGATGGTGTAATCCGTTGGCAATAACCCAACGCAGGTCGGCAAATTCCCGATGATGTAATCCGTTAAGAACAACCCTAATGCAGGTCGACAAATCCCCAATAATGTAATCCATTGACAACAACCCCAACACAAGTCGACAAATGCCCGATGATGTAATCCGTTGACAACAGCCCCAACGCAGGTCGGCAAATCCCCGATGATGTAATCCGTTGACGACAACCCCAACGCAGGTCGGCAAATCCCCGATAATATAATTTGTTGGCTACAACCCAGTGAAGGCATCGGCATGACCTCGATGGTGCAATTTATTGACTACAATTCAACGCAGGATGACTTAATCCCAATAACGTAATCTTTACTTTCCCCAGTCGGGGGAGTACATATCATTACATCTGTTATACATGACATTGCATCATCAGATATACCTTGTCATGCATTCTCTGTGTCTATTAATATTTATCATATTCATTCCATTACATTTCATAAACATGACAAAGAGAGGCATCTGTAAACACTCAAAATTTTGCCTTCTTTGTACTAACCTTGTAGAAGGACAAAAGCGTCATTTTATTTTGGAGCCAACCCCGAGGTAGGGCAAAAGAGCCAGATCATCTAGGAGACAACCCCGAGAGTGATTCAAAGGACCAATGACATCCGAACATATCGCGAATCGGGCGAGGATCGACTAGCTGAGACAGTGATCCCCGACAACCACCTCAGCAAACCTCGAACAACGTGCCATCGGAGATAAGACAGCTAACTGATATCTAGACCTGGAAGATATATCTCGGCCATGAGTATCGACTTTTCAAACCCTAATTTAGTTAGACTCGATCTTCTCCCACTGCGTTCATCAAAAATTGTCCGTAAGGTCGAGCGGCGGAGGTCAACTTCTGCCGAACCAGGACCGAAGGAACACCTGCCGAGCTTATAGGGCCCACCTATCCTAGCCGCAACCATACATGAGGCTGGCTGTATGTATGTATGCAGCTGGCTTGGGCAGATTAAAACACCCACATTAGCTCATTTGTAAAGAGAGAGAGAGAGCAATTTTAGAGAGAGAAAAAGACATTCTAGAGAGAGAGGCTCGGGTGAAACTCAAGAACACTAACTTGAAGCTTAATCATCTCAACTAGTATCTATTTGAAGCCCCAGGAGTGTTACACGTTGGCCACGAGAGTAAAAATGCTTGTTCACGCGTCCCCAAGGTGAAACAACGCACTTTCTAGATTCGTTTCTTTGTAAATGTTGTTCAAATACTAGATTAATGATGTATCTTGTTTGAATATAGTTAAAATTGTTGTATTTTAAGCATATTGTGTAATAGTTGGTAGATATTACATTTTTATCAGTTATATTGTGCTTATTACGTTGTAAATAGATCGCGGACGCTAGATCTACTTAGATTTAAGCCAAATCTAGCCTTTGAGAGGTTATTAAGCATGAAGCTTTAACCCATGGGCTAGAGTGGCTTAGATTCATGGTATATCTATAGATTTATTGCTTTAAATGGTCCCGGTTACCCCATATAATCCTAAATCTATATTTAGAGGCGAAAGGGGTCCGAAATGGCTTAAAACAGTGATTTTAACTGATGAAATCACCTAATATCAAAGCCGAGGACATTGTATATATTTAATTCCGCATAAATAATGTGAGCCTAGGAATTTCGATGTTGAGATCCCCGAATGGATCCGACTTGATTCCCACAATGGACCGATTTTTATGTTGTAATGTTCTAATAGCATAAATATCGTTGTATATGTAATATTTGGATCTTGAAAACAAGATCGAGGGGTTAGTCCCGAGAAGTCAGATTCAAGATCCCATGATAGTGAAAACCTTGATTGCGGGAGCTCGGTTCATTGAGATGGCTTACATGTCCGACGATGTTCCGACCCTTTTTAACGCTTTTGCATGCATATCATCAAAATGATTTCTAATAAAACCGCAAAGAGCTTTCAATCATAATAAAGCGATTCAGGGTAGATCACATAATAAATGTAAAGAATAAAAGGAAGTATCGAAGTCCTCGATTCCTAGTCGGGCGAAGGATTTAAAAATCTTACTTTCTAAAATCTCACTTCAATTCATATATCTTGTTAAAAATAAACTTTTTATCAAATCAAATCCTTCGTACCTAAGCGCAAAAGAGGTACGCACTACTTTTAAGTCACCCAAAATAAAGACTTAGAAAAAAACTAATAAATCTTTCAAAATAAAACACACACACACACACATATACACACACATACACACTTTATGCATAGAAAATTAATAAAGATGTGGTACCGTGCTTGCACGGGAGTCGGGGGGTGCCTAACACCTTCCCCCCGCTTAACCTAGCCCCCGGATTCCACGAATCTTGGGTTTCAAGACCAATTTTTGGAGTCACGCATTGGACCATCTTGCTAAAAACTATTAAAACTCGGATGAGTTGGTACATCCATTTAAACCATACCAACTGGCGCTGTCTCATTCGGTCCACTCATCAAAATAAAATCAATCTTTTCAAAATTATCGACACTTATGTCGGTACCAATTTTGTAAAAATTCACCCTTTAAACGGAATTCCCAAAGACATAGCGAAAGAGAAAGGGTATAATAATATCAATTTAGAAAATATGGGCATTCCTCACTTTTTTCCTCAGATAAGAGAAGAAGGGAAACAAAACCAAAGAAAAAGACTTTTCCTTCAACAAAAAGGGAGAGAGGATTTTTTTTTCGGCGTCGACATAAGTGTTATATGAATTAATAGATGTTTATAATTCATTATATGCATGCTATAAACGATTTTTAGAAATCAAGATATTATAAAAACAAGTTTTAAATGAAGAATTTGTGTTCTTTTGGAGTTTACATGTTTTGGTTGATTTTTAGAGTGAAAATTGATGATTTAATTATGTTTTAATATGCAAATTGAGAGTTGTTTATGATATTATCTTTAAAAAAAACAATGCATGTGTTATGGATTGATTTGGTTGAAAATTGAATTAATGGTGAATTATTTAGCTAAATGTATGAGTTTTGAGAAAATAGCAAAAGTTGGATCTAAAAACCTTTGATTTTGGTTTCTTAGATGGTTTTTATTGTTGGAGTCATGTTATGCATGTGTGTTGTTGTATATATGTGGTTTATATTTTTTGGGTAGCTTTGAATTGCTGTTTGTTGGAGTTTTAGGGAAGAACAGTGTAGCAGAGAGCAGCCTGCAACGTTGCTGTCTGCGTTCCAGCGCAGCTGCACCGGCAGTAAAAGCAGGAATGGTGCAGCTACGCTTGCTGAGCTTCTTGAGTAGAGTACCAGCGCAGCTGTGCCGGTGCCAATGCTTAAGGAAGCGCAGCTGCGCCCGACTTTGAGTAGAGGCAGTTTACTTTATTTGTTTGTTCAATATTTAAAACTCAATCTTATTTGGTCTAATGATGATGGTTATGTGTTAGACACGTAACAAGTTGCTATAGCATATTCTTAAACATGTATTTGATGATTTCAAATTAAAAAGTAAGTAAGTTGTGAAAACTTTAAGTTATTGTTTGATAAAGTCTAGAGATGTTGAATAAGTGTTGTATTGCTTTACTAAGAATTGTGGTTTTAGAGTTGTGTATGATGATGGTCAGAACTTGAACTAAGATAATTTAACTTGTTAAGTTAATGTTAGTGTAGCTAATCGGCATTACAATTCTAATGGTATGTGTAGGGTATTCGAGAAGCGTGAGTATTAATTGTGTAGCTAACGCATGAGGCAAGTTGTTCTATCCTTTCTTGTTTACGTTTATGCATGTTATCTTATTCTCTATTGTTATCAATTGAGCAAGTACTCTAATTTCCATACTAAACAAATATCTTATTGAAATTCATTATTGAAAATAATGTAACCTTCACTTAATTGTTCAAGAAAAATTTTATTTGTATCTTTCAAATGCTTTAAGTTTGTTTCTAAAGCATGACAATTGAATATGATGTATGTTGTTATGACTCATAGTTATTTCATAATTCTTTTGTTATCGAACTCATAATTATTGTAAGTTGATTCAACTATTCTTTAGTTGATGATAGTTGAACTCTAAATTACCCTTTAAGCTTATCCAAACCAAACTTTCTTTGGTGCGGACTCGTTAATTAATACTGAGATGAACAACCCTATTAACAGGGGATTACCATGCGAAAGCATTAAGATGTTTGTGCACAATACATGGTATGAAGGGTTGATCCCCCTAAGTACGAGATAAGAGTCCATATAATCTAACTACTGTTAAAGGTTTAAATAGAAATGTTTATAACCTGGGACATAGTTCAAGGTCTTGTGACCCTCAGATAAATTCTAAACTCTATATTATATTCTTCATTATCAATAATAGAAATATTATTCATTTCAATTGAACTTATTCAGTGATATGTCATCATTATTGATTGTTATTTCAAGTGAACTTTTGTTTACTCACTCTTGCATTTATATAACCATTGCAGCCAAAGTTGAGAAAGTTGATGAACCGTCAACTAGCAAAGGGAAAGACAAGATGAACAAGGGAAGACTTGTTCATATTTGATATGATTTCTGTAATAAGACTTTAAGTATGTTATGATGTTTTATTTTCCGCATTGACGATGTTTAAGGTTAGAAACCCTGGGAAGTTTTGTTAAGTTGTATCCTTTTTGAAGGAAAATTTTATTGATTAAGGTTGTAATTTATTTTGCATTCCTTAATTATGGGAAGTTAGTTATGTTTTATTTAGATAGTGAACACCAAATTCTGTGTAAATAAAGTACTCGGATTTGGGGATATCACAATATATAACTTACATTATATATTAATCAAGTTATTATATTGCGTGTAGATGTTACGCGAAGGGATCCAGGTTTTCTATGTAGAGCTCAAGGATATGATAGCTCCATAACCGCTAGAACCCCAGCCAACATAGGAGCCAATGCAGGTGGTAGTGATAGGTAATGACTCTAATGATGATCCCAAGGAGGGACCCTTTGCGGAAGAACTCAAAAAAATGTTAGAAGAAAGTGCAGCCATTGAGGTTGTACCATATGAGGCTGAGCCTATTAATCATGAGATGGAGGAGGCCATGATTCAGTTAGGGGCATTAGTCCATTAGCTGATAGATAGGAATCTGGAGTTGAGCGCTAGGCTTTAAAGAACTGAGAATTGATCCCAATACTTTAAGGCCAAGGTTCAAGATATACAGGTGGAGTATCATGAACTGAATAATGTGAGGACCGAGGAACTTCAGAGGTAAAAGAGGACTGATGAACATGTACAGAACCTTGAGAATGAACTAAGAGGTATTAAAAGGAAGGTATATTTGATTAACTATGCAAGTACTACTTCTATATAGCGATTTTAGACCTAAGTTTGTGCTTATTCGAATGAGATAGGCCAATTTTGTCATTCTATCTCTCGTGCACGAGTAATAGTCATTACTAAAGATGAACGTGTCAGCACCATCATTGTTGGACGAGATAGAGTATAATAAGAGCATGTTATGTGAAACAATGTGACTGTTTGTATGTGTATATGATGTGAATATGTGGTTATGTAGGTAATATCTAAGAATCCCAGCTTTTGATATTAGTACAGGGATATCTTTTGGAATCCTAACTATGATGTTAGTAAAGGATTAGCGAACATAAAACCTCTTTTGATGTAAAGACAAAGATGATATGTAAATAGCAGTAAGTGCTATAAATATGAAAATAACTAGAGAAGCTATTAGAAGAAAGAAGATATGTAGTATGAAATAATAATTAAATATGTTTTGAGATGAATATGTGTTAAGCATGGAATGAAAATATTTTAACACAAGTAATGGTTTAATAAATAATAAATTTTTATTAAACAGAAAAATATTGTCAAGAGGAAGAGGTTGAAGAAGACCACCAATGAACATAAATAGATATAAAGAATCTAATAATGATAATGAAAATAGAAAAAAAGGTTAAAGGGACCCAATGCAACAGTTCGTAGATCTGTTAATAAGAGCCTTCCAAAATAGGGATCCTCCTAACCTTGATGTGAATGTAAACCCGCCAGTGATGCATCTAGCTAGCTTTAAATATTTAAGAGTGTAGGACCTTCAGAGTTTTGAGGAACCACCAAGCCTATACAGGCTCAATCTTGGGTACAGAAAATCGAGAAAGTGTTCGAGATAACTAGGGTAGGTGACGAACATGAAACCTCTTTCGTCGCTTATATGTTAAAGGGGGAAGCCAACTTTTGGTGGGAAGCGAATAAGATAAGAGCCGGAGAAGGAGTAATTAGTTGGGAAAGATCCAAGGAAATTTTCTTCGAGAATTATTTCCCTCCCAGTTCACAAAGTCGTATGGAAATAAAATTTCTAAAACTGAAGTAAGGAGAGATGACAGTATCTCAGTACGCAGTTCGATTTAATGTGTTGGCATGATTCACTCCACACCAGGTGGACACCAAAAAAGGAAAGCTAGAAGGTTTGAGCAAGGCTTGAAGCCTTGGCTCTACAACAAGTTGTCTGTATTGCAGATTGGATCCTTTGGTACCATTCTGGAGAAAGTAATTAAAGATGAAGGCGGAAGTGAGGCGATGAATCTGTACAACAAAGAAAGGAAAAATAAAGGTAATACTGAAGGGTCGGTCAAACTAGAAGCACGCAGTGGAAGTGGAGGAAATAAGAAAAGAAAATGGTGAAAGTTTTGGAAACTCGGGGAACACACAAGTGGATCAGAAGATGAAATTTGAAACATGTAAGAACTGTGGTAAGAAACATACCGGAGTGTACCTAAAAGGGAAAACTGTATGCTACAAATGTGGGCTTGAGGGACATCTTTCCTAACTACCCTAACCCAAAGAAGAATCTTGGTTGTTTTGTCTTTTCGGTGATGGTCAACTCTACAAACTACCGTTTGAGTAGGAATCAATTCAGTTCAACCGACCGTTGTAAACTACCGTTCGAGTAGGCACCAAGAAGGTTCGGTAATGGTCAACTCTGCAAACTACCGTTCGAGTAGGTATCAAATTAAATCAATTCAATCGACCGTTGTAAACTACCATTCGGGTAGGCATCGAGGAGGTTCGATGATGGTCAAATCATTGTCAACTATTATTCGAGTAGATCGTGAGACTTCTACCCCCGACAAAGAATGTTGGCATCAACCAAATAGTAATCCAAACCGTTGGCAAGAACTCCAATGTAGCATCAGGAAAGATCCGATAAAGTAAACTAGTGTAAGTTATCATCAGGATAGGCATCAGAAATCCCCAATAAGGTCACTCGTTAAAAGAGGAACCTCCCCAGCGAAGAAAAATTCAGAAAGCTTATCTGAAAATAGAAGATGTTGGTGACAACCCCAACATCGAGTTCAGAAATGTCTAAAGGCATCAGCCAAGAATCTTCCCCACATAGATCTTGAAAATATATCTACAGCATGTCATATGATTAGTCTTGATAGCACCGACGGACATAGTAAATCATTGGCTTCAACCCAATACAACATCGGGAAAGATCTGGTGATGATCAAATTATGCAAACTACCGTTCGAGTAGGCATCAAAAGAGTTCAGTGAAAACCATCATGAACAACTCCACCCCCAATAGAAAGTGCAAGAACAGACGATGATAGCATACTCGTGGCAACTAACACCACGAGGACATATAACATTCATAATATGACATTCATGCATTGCCTTACATTTGTATATGACATATTTCTAGTGTCTAGCAGTCTTTATCATGTTCATTCCATTGAATTGCATAAACTTGATAAAGAGGGGCATCTTTAGACACTCAAAATTTTTCATCCCTGTTACTAACCCTGCAAGAGGGAAAAACTGTATTTTACCTTTTGGAGACAACCTCGGAAGATCAAATGAAGCCCCGATGACAATATCGGGAGATCAAGTCAATCCCCGGCAACAACCCCGGGAGATACAGTTGCCCCGACGACAACACCGGGATGTCAAGTCAAGCCCCGATGACAACCCCATGAGATACAGAAACCCTGACGACAACCCTAGGAGATTAGATCTATCTTCGAAGACAGTCCCAAAGCATTAAATCATCCCTAGAGATAACCTTGGGAGACCAAGGCAACCTCGGAGACAACCCTGAGGAAGAGCAGAGTCGGCTGGAATCAAACCTTGGAGACAACCCCGAAAACCTTGCCAAGACAGGAGACAACCCCTGGAAGGGAAAAATGCTCATTTTACCAACTTGAAGCCAAATCAAGTCAAAATTGAGCCAAATTAATGCAATGAGGGTCAGAAAGAGCCATAACATCAGTCCCGAGTGAAAACAGCACAGGATATCTCAACGGACGGACTATAAAAATTCAAAGATCTAGTTACAAACCCATCTTCCAAGATTCGAAAAAGGTCAAATCCCATGCTATTGTGTAGCTCTCGAAAAGGGCTTTCCGGAAAGGTATAGCATGCCTCAAACGGACGCCCGGATCAAAAGTTATGAAGGTTCGAAGCATACCCAGCGTTGGTGGGAGTGCACGTACTTTGAGAAAATGGGACTCACGGGAGTGGGCCCCACTCGGGGAGCCACACCTTTACCCGCGGCTGCCGCAGGTAGACCTGCTACCATGTGTTCTATAAATAAGACCCCCACCCATGCAAAATAAGAAGAAAAAATAGAGAAACTCTGCCCATTTCGACCCTTAGCCCTACTTCTAGTACTCCAAACCTCAATTTTATTCTTCCAATACGTTTGCACATGTATATTCTATAACATATCAAAAATTAACCAGTGGAAACTTCCATTTGAATCCCCCCGATTGGCAAAGAGTCCTTTGAGCAGTCCATTGTAAGTTTTTTTAAGATCAGGAACTATTTCCTACTTTATTACGTATATGTGAATGTGCATATAAAGTTTCATCTTCTAGTTTTGCCCAGATTTCAAATATGTGGCCTTTCTAGCTTACTTTTTAGTATATATATACGTTTTTCTTTGTTTGCACAGCTTGGATTGCTAATCCGAGGCTTTTTAGCTTTGTAAATATTAAAGAGACTACGTGACCCTAGATCCCTATCTAGCAAAAACGGGAAGCTTTGGCTACGCGCACGCAAGGATTTAACTGACGAATCCTTTGTTTTGCGACATCTAGAGTACAACTTGTACTATACGTCAATATCTTTGATGTGCAGGTTCTTTGGGTATTCTCTGTGAGCCTAGGAATTGTGGGATTAATGATCAATCACACTAATCTGAATCTGATTCCCACGATGGACAACTCCACATTGTAAACATATCCAGAGACCTTAAAACGGTTATCCGAATTTAAGGTCTCTAACATAGTGAAATATGGTTTGTAGTGCTAGAGTCACTTCGATGGCTGTCATGCACATAAGAAGAACATCACTTGTATATACATTTTGTGGTCGAGGATGCTTCACATCCCGACAAAAAACATCCAAATCAAGCCAAAGGCTTAACAAAATAAAAACGGAAGTATCAATATGCTTCAATTCCTATGCGATAGAAAGGGTTTGAAAACCACCTTTCAAAACATCATTTTTATATCTTGTCTAAAAAGAACTTTTTTCAAACAAATCAAACCTTTCGTATATAGGTCCAACGAAGCATGGCACTACTTTCAAATCAAACAAATGTAGGCTCAATTACTTCTAACATACACACATATTTGCAAATAAAAAAGGAAAATGTTGACAAGATGTGGTAACCGTGTTTCACGAAAGTCGGGGTGGTACCTAACACCTTTCCCCCACTTAACCAAGCCCCTGAACTTTAAGGATCTTGGTTTCCAAGGCTAAGTTTTGATAGCATCCAGTAATTGGGCCTACTTGCAAAAAATCAAACAAAACTCGATTGAGTTGGTACAACCATTTCAAAATATACCAACTGGCGACTCTATAAACCTTTCAAATCGTCGACATGATACATTTTGGCCTATTCCTAAAAAATTCATCCTTCATAAAATAGATAAGACAAACAAGGATAGAAAACAACAAAATTTAGGGAGAGGAAGATCTGTCCAAAGAGAAGATTTTTTCCGACATCGGCACACCTCCAACCACATATCCTAAGGACATCACTGCTATGTGCAATGACTTGCAATGACTCGTCCCTTCTGTTGGTATGTCATCGTCAGTGAAAGATATCACATTGCTATTAAAAATGTGCTCTATCAAGTGACAGAACTTTTTTGTATCTACCGTCTTCGGCAGATGTGCTTCTTTCAGTACTTTCACTAAGATCTTGTGATGGTCTTCTAAAAATAAGACCAAATCCAGAATGGATATCTGTCGGGGTGCCTCTTTTAAATTTTGCACCACTTTGACTTCATTATGCCCCATCTTGCTAAGGAATTCTTCAATTTTCTCCTCGGGCACTCTTACCTTGGATTTGATGACTGACTTTATAACTCGCTGAGGTAGGTACAACGAGTTTTCCTTTGATATAATAGCAATGTGGTTTGATATTAATCCCTCATCTTTCCCATAGTTCCATTAGACTTTCTTCAAGCTGACTACATGATATTGCGGTCTGAATGACAATATTAGAGGTTCGGGCGCAGCCACTTTCACAGGATTCCTTCTCTCTTGGCCCCCATTTACTCGAATTATCAAGAGCGTTATGTCTCGATCCTTCTCACAGGAAATGACATCTACTATTTCTTTTAGATTCCATGCCATGGGAGAAATAATTGCTCCCTCAGTAGGATAACTGTAATCTTGGCTTACTTTCAGCAGTTCACCGCTTTCAATCAGATTTTGAATTAAGTGGCGAAGTCCCCAACAATCTTCTGTATCATACCCAGGAGTGTTGGAATGATATTGACATATCCTATTGGGATTGAACTTCCTGGATCGAGGGTCTACTGGGGGTAACAATTCTATGACTTTCCCCTCGTTGATCAACATTTGGAGAATTTCTTCCATAGGCTGATTCAAATGAATGAAATTCCTTTTATAGGCGAACTCCCTGTTAGCTCAGAACTTTTCTTCCCTAGCAACTTTGTCTGCCCAGTGTTCATACTCATGGAACTAGTAATGATCCTTCTTGGCAATGGGACTAATTTCAGGCATAGAAAGATTTTCTTCTTACTGATTGGTCCAATTTATCAATTGTCGCGTTATCTGATGTTGATAAACTACCAGCTCTGCTAGTTGACCAACTTGCTCCTTGATAGATTTGATTTCTTGTTCTATCAAAAACCGCCTTTTTGAACATTCCCAATTATCCGGCGTATCCTTATTTGCTTGGGGGGACTCCCTTGTGTACCAAAGGTATTTGGAACTTTCTCCATTTCCCATGACGATCATATTGACACCCTCTTCATTGTTCTGAGGCAGAGGATTATCTTGAACATGTGGTTGTTCTTGTGTTGTCACCATAATCTCCCCACTGTCTATCAGGTCCTGGATTTTGTGCTTGAGAGACCAACTGAGACAACCCGAAAAATTAGATTGTCCAGAAATTTAGTTTAAAGAATTATTAATTAATAAAATATATTTTTATTAATTATATTTTGTGTTATGTGTTTATTATTCATTCTATGACCTAGGATGATCATAAGCCGGGAGTATTCTGGCTATGAGCTAGAATGAACGAGTAAGAATTTTTAAGACGAAAATAAAATATTTTCAGGAACAAAAAATATTTTTGAGAAAAAGACGAAATAAACACTATTTATATAACAAACCCTAAGGGTTAGGATTTGAATAACCTAGGCCTTTCGAGAGTTCGATACGTCGTAATGACATTATGTCAAAAGATTTGCTGGTAATATGCCGTGAAAAGTTATGTTAGCCGATAAAAGTTTTTCTCGAAAAACGTGCAGAAATCGGACAAAATAAAAATGACAAAAAGTACTATTATGTACTTTTCGTTCGCTTAACTACGTTATGGGGTAACGTGACGAAAAATGTTAATCATCAAAAAGTGTTTTTCAGTTTTTTGAATTTCTGAAGAATGTGTAAAAGTTAATCTGTAGAGGAAAGACAGAATATCCAAAAATATTTGAATTCCGAGAAACACAGTTTTTTGAACTGTCGGACAAAACCCGAAAGACGGAACAGCAAAACTTCCAGGGGAAGTTTCGTTAAGGAGGTGGGAATAGTATTTTGGGCCTAAATGACTATTTTGCCCCTAGCCTTGGTTTTCTATATAATAAAGCCTTAAGTCTTCATTTTTCTCTTACAAAAAAACCACCAACACTTGAGAGAGAGAGAGGAGCTCGGATGGGAGAAGAGGAAGAGAAGGAAGGAAAAGCTAGCAATTAGCAATCTTTATCCATGAGGAGGAAGAATCAAAGAAGAAAGGTAATTAAAACATAACCATAATCCATTTTTCTTTAAGTTTTTATATGGAAATCATATAGCTTAATGATAATGGAAGTAAAAGATATTAAGAACGATTTTCATATAGTTGAAATCATGAGAAAATGAAGTAAGAAGAATTTGAAGATAGTTTATAAATTTCTTAAAAGATTTTCATATGAAGTATGAATCACTTGATGTTAATCGACAATTCGGATGCGTTATATGAACTCTCTGATGTTATAAGGATGAATTATCAAACTTATAACGTTCAAATGCAAGAAAACGTAAAATCATAATCATAATATCGATTAAAAACGAAGAACGAACGAAGAATGCAGTATGAAGTTGTTGATGGACAAATTGAAAACCATCCTGTATAAGTTAGATTCTTATTGTTGGTTAGGATCATAGATGAAAAACCAATGGATTGATTCCATTTGGTTTGGCATAAAAATCTCGAGTAACGAAGTTATGGAAAAATTTACGAGATTAGATGTTAAACGTCGAAATCGTAGAATTCTCAAAACGATAGTCAAAAGTCGTTGTTTAACTCAAAAACATTGGCCTTCGATGGCGTATCTTAAAACTATGTATTTAAGAGTTGCGGGCTCAAGAACGGACGAATTCGGACTTAAACAAAGAAACAACTATGAACGTTCACGAACGTTTAACGAACGTGTAATGAAAACTTAATCGGTGAATTTATCGTTAACAGATTCAGAAACTTATTCTATCCAGATAGAATCAAAGTATATGAGATATGTGAGTTGATGGTTTTTGAACGAGCCAATTCTGAGTTATAACGATCGCGTTACGGGCTCGGGAATTTCGTGTATTTGAAAAACTTAAAAAAAATTCAAAGGTTCATGCCGCAACGCCGCCCATTCCTTGTAAATCGGCGCCGCAGCACCTACCCGGGGAGCTGGCCACTGCAAGCCGGCGCTGCCGCGCGATTAATAATGTGACGAACAAGATTTTTGTAATTTAATGTGAATATTTATTGAATTAAATAAATATCAATGATTTAATTATTGAGTTAAATAATTAATTGATGAAATTATGATAGATTAATTTAATTATATGTGTCACGTTAGTTAAATTAATGTGGTGAATTTTATATTCAAAGTACGTATTTAATTGAGCTTATTTGATTAATATATTAATTAATAAGCATAATGTTATTCTAATTAATTTAATAATTAATTAGAGATTTAATGATTTGACATAATTAATAAATAAGAATTTTAATTATGTGACTATGTGAATTATTTTGGAATTATGCAATTTTATTTAATTGATTTAAATAGGATTATTGATTAATTAAAAGTGTGACATTATTAAACTATATTATAGTAAGTTAATTAAATTAATGGGAAAGGAGGAATAAAAGGGGTAAGCAAACAAAGCCTTAGTGGGGGTTGGAGCCAGTTAACCCATTATGGGATTAACTGACGACCCATAACCCACGACTTCTAAATTACACGTATATCATATTAGTAGTATATCATATATCATATATTACATTCATCAGTTAAGAAAGTTAGAGAACACAGAGAGAAAAAGAGAAAAATTTGAGAGAGAGTGAGATTGAAGAAGGTTTGGAGAATCAAAGAAGAGTTTCCTATCATCTAAACAAGAATCAAAGGGTAAGAATCCAAGTTATAATCTCTATTTCTCATGTTCTTGAGTTTTCATAGAAAAATTAGTTTCAGTTCTCTGTAAATAATTTTGTGACTAATACATGAGAAAGTGATTGATATATGTTAGGTAGTATGTATAAATCATTATATGATGTTTATAAACTATTTTGGTTGAATTAATCCATTAGATTGTGTTTAAAAAGAAAGTTTTGAGTTTACAGTGAAAATATTCGAAAATGGCTTGTATGTATGAAATTTGATGCCTTAGTTGCATGTAAAATTGTAAATTGACAATTTAATATGTTTGTACATGTAAAAGCAAAAAGAACGAAACTTAAACGGACTGATTTGGTGTTATAACGAATCTGTATTGTGTGATTTCATGAAAATTGACGAAACTTTGAAAAATAGCAAAAACATGGAATTTATGGGTTTAAATTTAGGTGTTTAAGTTGTCAAAATCATGCTATAAGTGTTGGGTTATACTTCTATAAAGTCTAGAATTGATGAGTACGATTAATTTATTGTTTGAGCAAAGTTTTGGGTGCTCTGTTCTATGTTATTCGCGAACTACAGATTCTAAAACTGGCGTGTGGAGCTGCAGCGCCAACTTTAAGCCTAAGAGTGGGGCTGCAGCGCCAACTGTAAGCCTAAGAGTGGGGCTGCAGCGCCAGACTTAAGCTTAAAGTCCGAGCTGCAGCGCCAGTGGAGCTGCAGTGCCATTTTTAGTTCAAATGGTGGAGCTGCAGCGCCACTTGGTAATTTTTCCTAAAAATGAGATTTTAATTATTCAAGTTCAGAAAATGTAATTGGAACCTAATGTAATAAACATGAAGACATGATTAAACATATAATAAGAGGTTAATAACTTATATTATGTGAGTAATTAATAAGTTAATTACATGACTTGAATCGTTAATTGTATAGTCCAATAACGTGCTCAAGACCGATGTGTGTGATTCGATACGTATATCGAGTTATTGATTAATGTGTACTGTGAACGTATTGATATGTAGGATTTAATAAAGAGTGTAAATTATAAATTGTAGCTTGTGTAAGAGGCAAGTTTCCTATCCTTAAACTTGTTTAATATTTTGCAAGTTTCCTAAACTCAAATCTTACTTTTACATTGAGCAAGTTCTTATCCTTGTTTATTCAAGTTGAGATTTTCATATGAGATATTACTATTTTTTTTAAGCATGATTCAGCTATACAATACTTATTCGATTGTATACTCTTGAGATTTACCATTCAAGTTGAATATCGATGATATTGTTGAACTTATAGGACTAGTGAACCCTTATTTATTCGACTAGTCCATAGTTGATGTACGTTCTAAATTCTAGAATACTTATTGAGCTTATCCAAACCAAACTTCCTTTGGTGCAGACTCTGATGTCAAAATTGAGATGAACAACCCTTTAATAGGGGATTATTTACGCTTTAGCGTTGAGATATTGTGCACAGTATGGTACTAAGGGCTGATCCCCCTAAGTACGAGAAGTAGAGTCCATAGTCTTATGACTGTTAAAGGTTTAAAGTATAAACACTTTATAACCTAGGACATAGTTCAAGGTCTTATGACCCTCAGATGTTCTTTTGATTCCTATTATTTATCCTCGAGTCAGAAGTTGAGTTTCTTTATTCAGATGTCTTTGATTTACTCGCATGTTATTATATTGTTGTCATATTATTATACTTGTGGGCAATCGTGCTCACTCTTGCGTAATAATAACATTGCAGTTAAGAACGAAAGGTCCGACGAGCCTTCTACTAGAAAAGGCAAAGGCAAAGTCAACAAGTGATGAAGACTTGTTGTTTATTTTAATTGTTATGTTTCAGACTTATATTACAGTTGTGTAAGACTTATTTATTTGTTTATGTTCCGCACAGATGTTTAAGGTTAGTATGACCTGGGATTTATTTTATTTATTACTCAGATGTTGTAACCCCATAAGGGGAGGATTTAATTCTATTTATTGCATGGTTTGCATTTACTATGGGTAGATAGATAGATGATATTCGTACAGTGAACACCAAGTCCCGTGGAATTGAAGTACCCGGATTTGGGGTGTCACAAATAACACTGAGAGTGGCAAGATAAATATAATATCTTCATGAATGTAATATTCATGAAGATAAATATCTAGATTAATGAGTAAAACCTTGAGTTGGACGATGAAACATCGAATAAAGGTTATAATATGACGAACGTGTAATACGTAACCGATATCCAGGGATCGTGTTCGCGTGAAAACAAACATATGGGATTGCTATGTTTGTAATTCCTTAGACGTTGAGTGCCGATGGTGACTTATGACATTCTGATGTTATAATGTCGTAATGAAAGTTAAGTGTAAGTGTATAAATGCTGTAAACGTAACTTAGTTGCGATGAATGAGCGGTCTTAACATACATCGAGCAATATGACTTAGACATTAAGGGAGGGTGATGAACGTGATGTTCACGTAATGAATCACTATTGAAAGTGATTAAAACCTTAAGTAAAGGTGGAATGAAAGTAAAAGACAAACGATGTGAACGTAGGAAGATAAGTAAACGTAAAACACTTACACTGACATGAAGGTATTAAGTGTACACGTAAGTTAAACGTGTTTAGCATATACGCCATGTATGGTTTAAACGTAAAGAAACGAAGATTAATGAATAATGTGTAAACGTTGGAAAGTCGAGTTAATGATAATAACTTGAATAATGTTCCGGGTTGAATGGACCGAACGTTGTAAGGTGTGAAGATAAAGTAATGTTAAATGTTTAAAAACTATGAACACATAGTCTTAACATTGGATATTTGTTCTCGGCATACAAATGATTGTATAACCTAAACGATATTAATAAATCTGAAGGTATGGCATTTAGTTGTCAAAAAGATATAAGGAATGGGAAGTTAACTTAATAAACTTTATAGTTTTAATGGTTCGATTAAGCTAAGTTTAAGTTGCGGTACAATCGTAGTCTGCAATGGATGATATATAGTGTCTGGGCTAAACGATTCCTTCAGAGAGCTGTGGTTAATATGAACTAGAAACCGATCTAACTCGCCATGAAAGACAGTATAGATGAGACGGGTAACTAGTTTGTTGGTTGTTTGTGGGAAACCACTCAGCGTACTGTATTGAACACTGTTAGAGACTCAATGTGTGCTAGGTATAAATATTATAGAAGAAGATGAGAATGTAAATATATCGTAAAAGATCATTGTAAGGTTTATGACAACTCCATATGTCATAATACTGAAGGAATGAAAGTAAAGTTGGTCGCGTAAACTTAGATTACAAGAGCGTGAGGCATAGGAAGTAAAGTTAAGCTTAAACCAATGCGTAAGTCAAATATATGACTAATTGGTGCATGTGCTTTTTCCTTATGTGATATAGGGATTGCTGTAAATAGTTCAGCGTAAACTAAGCAGTAGTTGTGTAAAACGCAAGTTTCCTAACTTCATTCATTTTTTAATATGAATGTTAGTTTCTTAACCTTTCTCAAATGTTGAACTTGGGAAGTTTTACCTATGTGAAAATGTGTGATATTTGTACAAGGTGTTAATATGTATGAGGCTGTAACGCCCCCAAACCCGGGTCCTCTAACCTCGAATTCGGTGCGTTACGGTACTTCATTCTTCATACACATTCTATCATCTAATGCGGAACATATAAACATATATTGTTTATTTCAGATGATTCTACAACAATTCCCCAGGTTTCTTAACCTTAACTGAATACATACCTTTAACACTCAAAAAGGTTTACATAAGATAACTAAATAGTTATTCTTGTATAACAATAATCTACTATTGTACTTTGCTCTTGACTGTGCCCTTCTCCAAGCCTTCGTCTTAATTTAAAATTGGTTATCATGATATAGTAAGGGTGAGCAACAAGTTTGCCCAGCAAGTTTAAGTTCAAATGAAGATATATCATGATTGAAAAGAATAGTAAGCTGACAAACTTTCAACAATATGATAGTTGTGAAAGAATATAAATCAATTTCTTTCATATTTGAATGACCGAGTCAATAATGATGAATGGCCAACAATGAATATGAACACATTCAATTGAACCCTATGGTAATGAAGGTGATCAGACTTTCATACGTGATAAACATACGCAACATGCATTAAGTCTTCAAAAAAAACTTGAGTTAACAAATTTTAAACATGCTTGATCTAGCTGACACAACTAGCATAGATCCATCTTTCTAAACAGTTCATGAATAAAAGTACTTTAATCTATTCACAGTTCAATAAACAGTAGAACATGAATTTAAATGCACAAAGTGCGATTCACAATAATTCATCAAGATGTGGAATAATCAATAATATTTATCCACCAACATGCTTGAAAAATAATAACTCGAGTTTGAGTTAGAAAACTTGTCTGTTTGTCGAGCTACGGCTTACTAGCTTTAATTAAAACTCTTTGAATGACCTAACATTGATAATGTAGATCTATCAATTAGTACTGCGTATAATTGTCCCTCTATACGCCTACTTGTACTATTATTTAACAAATAATTCAATCACAAAGTACATATATATAATGTACTATCATTAATCCTATAAGATATTTAATTGATCTTAGGTTAATGATTTAATAATTAATAAGGCTTTTCTTAAGTGATAAACACTTATTAGATCCTTAAACAATTTATTATAATTGTTTAATCTAAGGAGTTATTTAAATTTCCTTTAATTGTTAACTCCCTCTTCCTTCGATTACTATTTAATATTTGTTCAATAGTAATTAACTATTTACCTTTAGTTATTACTTACTAATAATCAATTATAACTCCTCATTATTTAATGTCGATTAAATAATGGATAATTAAATTATTATTTATCTTTAAATAATAATTAATAACTCTCTCATCCTTGATTAAATAATAATTGATTTATTCACTTCATTCTTCTTTAATCATTCCTTATTATAATTAAGAGAATAATTAATTAACATTCATCTTTATTTATTATTTAAATAATAAATAAGTAATTCTATAAACTTTCATGTCAAAGTAAGTAAGTAATTACTTCATTATTACTTAATCTTACTTAAATACTCTTTAATCATTATTTAATATTAAATAATAATTAACTAATTGATTAACTCAATTTATTATTTAATCTTAATTAAATAATAAGTGGTTATTTTATTAACACTAACTCATTTTAATTATTAATTAATATCATTTAAATAATAATTAAATAATTAATTACATTTCATTTTATGTGTAATTAACTTACTAGCCCATTAGTGGTTTTAAAGTTATTTATTCTAATAACTTACTTTCATCTCACTCCATAAACATACTCTAATTTTCGCCCAAAATTTCAAATTTGGGGTCCTACACGAAAACGCTTGTAAAACGAAGCCTACAACTCGAATTTTGGTTCCGTCAGAGGCATTGGATTCGTATATTCCCGAATTCTAATTTTCATTTATCAAACATCAAATTCTATTCTGTTTGGGTCCCGGAAATCAGTGTTAAAGTGGATTGATCCGCAAGGATATTCATAACAGTTAGTTCGTTTTTCAGATTTGGGGTCCTTTATAGAAACGCTCATATCTCGAGATCTACACCTCGAATTTAGGTCCATTTGGTATCGTTGGATTTGTATTTTCCCAAAATACATTTTTCATATATCAAAAACCAAATTTGAGTTTGTTTTGATTATCGAAAACAATCCACAGGTGACTAATTAGTAGCATGTTTATCACAGTTGGGTAGTTTGGGATTTAATTCATAACTTGCACATTTTTAAACATATTTGAGTGATTCCAAAGGGGTTTTGCCCTTAACTCATGTATCTAGCATACCAAGAAAGAAAATCTCAAATATCACTTGTAGATTTCAACATGCACATATTATAGCATACTAGTTAAATAGAAATTCCTTCAAAAATTCATCAAACATCCTTTTTCCAACTCGCATCACATGAACTCATATAAATTCACAAGTCTCATTTGTTAAACTCAAGATCTAACACTCTAAACTTGATATTAACCATATTCAACATACATCACAAGAATCTAATATAAAATTACCTAGTTCATGCATGCATGTGCCTTTTTCTACCCATTTGGTATTAATCTCTCTTTTGATCTTACTTTCAACTTCAAAAATATTTTGATCATCATATAAAATATTTATACACATATAGATGAAGGGTTTTCAAAGATCAAACTTAAGACTCTTTGTTTCATCAAAATCCAACAAATAAGAAATCAAAGCTTGAAAATGAAGAGAATCAATACCTAGTTTTTCTTGCTATTCTTCTTATTCTTCCAAAGTAGCTTAGATACTTAGCATGCATGAAGATCAAAGCTTTTCTTTCCTCCTTGTAGTGGCCGAAATGGCTCTCCCTCTCTCTCTCTCTATATTTTCTTTTTTTTTCTTTTGCTAGCTAACTTGGA
This sequence comes from Panax stipuleanatus, assembly GCA_020205555.1. Lineage (NCBI taxonomy): Eukaryota > Viridiplantae > Streptophyta > Magnoliopsida > Apiales > Araliaceae > Panax > Panax stipuleanatus. The sequence continues at coordinate 95,516,135 of CM035115.1, forward strand.
GAATGAAAAAAATGAAGAAAACTTTTTAGTTAGAATGAAGGGAAGGGTATTTATAGTAGGAGATATATATATATATATATATATATATATATATATATATAACATATGTATGTATATTAAATCTCCTAACAAATCTCCATCTTCTCTCTCTAATATCTTTTCATATCTCATCTTCTCTCTCCATATATCTTCTTAGATCTTGCAAAATCTATCCAAAATCTCTTATTTCTCTTTCATAATCCTAACAAATCTTTTTAAATCTTTCCATATCTATCCATAAGATTTAATTCACATGCTCCATTTCCTTTCTAGCTTGGGCCGGCCACTTGGGCCTTCCTTTGGCCCAAGTTTTATTTTCTTAATTCCTCACTTAACTTACTAAAGTTCTAATAATTTCTCTCTCCCATTGGGCTAAGCTTGGGCTTTTGATTTAATTCATTTTGGGCTTGCAAATAAATTTTATTTTGCTTACTAGTTAAAATAAGCTTGGGCTTCCTCCCGTAGTTAAATTGGGTCATCACTATATTGCTTGATACATAATATATTGGGCTAGATTAATAATTTAATTGTCCTTAATTCACTTTATCTACAAGTTCCATGCTTAATAAAATAATTGAGCTTGTTTAAACTATTTATTCTCCTTAGTCTATGAAATAAATTATCATTTTGGACTCTTATACATTATTATTAATATAAACACATTCTCATATATCAACAATATCAATTAACTTACATAACCCAATTAGATTTTTATCCATAGAAGTCAACTGTTGACTTTGACCAAAAAGTCAAATCCCTGCACATTTTGTGTTTATTATCCTTTCTGACTTAACTTGACGTTCCGGACGCAACCAAGCAGTCCGTGCTTCAAAATTCTATCTCTAACTCAAATTTTGAGTTTTAAGTTACTCCATTTTTATTGCTAATTATATTACCTAATAACTTTTCACTTATTCCTCTTCTTATTTGCCAATCAAGGCCAACATTCAAACTATATTAATTACTGATATAGTTTTATCTTGATTCTCATATCCTTAACTTAATTCATCATTCCTCTTGCTAAAATATATTGCACCTTACTAAGTATATATATATATATATATATATATATATATATATATATATCTTTTTATACATATACTCATTTTCGTTTAACCTCATAGTATCTCTTTATGAAAAAATTTATTTCCTTAATAAATGTCCACGTATATCATTATCACATTTCTAACACTATTCAATCCACATTGAATTTATAGGTATCACAATACCTTATTCTTAACATTCCATCAAATACATATAACTTCTTTATAGGATTTGAAATTTTGTAACCCATGCTTTCTCTATTCTCATTCAAATAGCAAACCATATAGGTTTTACTTGAAAATTTTAAATAAATTCTCAAATTCTCATCTAGGTTTTATCCTTTAACCTTTATTCTAATCATTCAAGATTTTATAAATTCTCGGGTTATCACATTCACCCTTTCTTCTAAGAATTTCATCCTCGAAATTACAGTATACTAATCACTGTTCATTCTGTTTATCAAAACTAGGTTATTCATTTAACCTTTACAATTTCCTCCTCTGAGGATTTTTCTTCTATCATCACATTCTACTAGGTATTCTTTACCATCACGAAGAAGGTACACTACCTAGTCTGGTACATTAGGTTATCAGCCTATTGCACCTTAGCTTTCGGAACGGCTGCATGCGTTCTTAGATTGGAATATATCATCAACCAATATATCCCCATTTATTCATCAAAACTAGATTTTCTCAATAACCTTTATTCAATCATATCAGATTCTACCCACAGGTAATGAGTTTACACTATTTCATACTCATCAACACATACTCTCACCCCATCACTCTAAGGAGTAAGAATTTTCATATCATGCTAAGGGGTCATATAGACCATGAACTTTAAGATTTAGGGGTATAACTACCTGCTACCTTTTTTGTAATAAAAAAAGTATTCTACCTCTGAAAAGATTAACGGTACTTCACCTCCGTACTTCATACCGTATACACTTTCTACTAGGTATGTTTACGATCATGAAGAAGGTAAACTACTTAGTCGGGTACATTAGGTGATCAACCTATTGCACCTTAATTTTTGGAACGGCTATATACGTTCTTAGATTGGAAAATATCATCAACCGATATATCCCCATTTTTTTGGGGTAGTTCACCTCAGTCTTAACATCAGAGTCTGTACCAACACAATTTGGTTTGGGATACATTCTCAAAAAGATACTTGAATCTTCATAAACATTGGTCTAGCTGGATCAATTAGCATAGACATAGATCAATAATTCGAACATCAATCGAAACATATATCTGGCCAAATCCAATTGGCACTCAACTTTTCTTAAAAATTTAGAAAATTATTTTATGACGTCATGATACCGAACTGTATTCACAGTCCGTTTGAGAATTTCATCATTTCATGACTCGTCATACTACATCGTACCATAGTGGGTTGACGATCCTTAGATCACATCCAACACTAGGTAATTCTGCATTGATAACTCCATCATTTTTATCATTCTGCATCAGGTTCCATGATGCATTGATGATATATAAAATACATTTTGACATCTCAAATTATTTTTGTCTAGCCGAAACAAATTAGCGTAGACTCTTCTTTAAACAACTCAAAACCATTGAAAATCACTTTTGATGTTATCATGCCGCTTGCTGATAACAAAAATTCATTTTATTTCGAAAGGCACATCAGTGCGAATTTAGCTTGATGTCAAAAATTTAAAGTCTAGCACAGCTAGAAGATTTGGAATACCTATGCTTCTATCATCAACTTTAATTCCTCTAATGATCATTTGCTTAATCATTCTATCTATTCTATCACCATTAGAATTTAACAATTCTTCCTTCTTCATCCATCACTTTTCTATATCCCAGTATAGTTCATCAAACATACCACACGTTATGAGTTCAGGAACTTTCCACAATAATATGAGTTTATAAACTTATCCTAGCAATACGTAGTTTAAGAACCAATCAGTAACTGTCCATATGCTTAGGGGTTCAAAAACATACCATACAATTATGAGTCACGAACTTACCATAAGTATGAGTTCCAAGAACTCGCACCTATTCTTATATTCTCTATCTATCCATCATACACATGAGAAAAGAATCACCTTCTCAGCATACATATAGCGAATAGCGCGACATTAACATTTCAATGATTATCAATATAAGAAGCTAAGTGGTTGTCGAACCAAACACAATCCTCTACCCATACAAGGAACTGGTCAACTCAACCACTAATCAATATAGGAAGCTAAGCGATTTGTTAGACCAAGGACAACTCCCTGCCCATACAAGGAATTGTTCAACTCAACCACTATATCAATATAGGAAGCTAAGTGGTTCTAAAACCAAGCATAAATTCCCGCCCATACAAGGAATCATACTACTTAACTGCTAATATGAGTCCTCAATTGAAATCCCACATAACTCTATCTTGTTCATAACTTCTCGCTTTATGCTCGATACAGATTTTTTTTGTATCTCATCATTTATAACTCCTTGTGAGTTTATCTCGTACTATATCATAGTACATTCTCTTCTTTGCTTAATACGAATTTCATTTAATCCGTATATCATCCTTTTCAACTCTTTTGAGTTTAACTCGTAATATCTCATAGTACTATATTTGCATAGTCCTTCTCCTATAAAGTTTTCAATCAATAGATTGATTATCTGTCCTCCTAGGATCTCATCGGATCACGTTGTGATCTTATCTTACAATCGTGTTATATTAAGATTCTTTCTCATTCCAAGATCGTTTTATTTTACGATCTTCATTTCTTTCATCCTTAATCATATTATTTATGATTATCCGAATCAGGTGTCCCCTGATCCTCTACTTCTTGCCTTTCTAAGATTCTTCTTTGAATCTTTTTTCTATCATATGATCGTTTTGATCCATACTCTTCCCGTTTCATTCTTTAATCATATTACTTTATGATTAACTTAATCAGGTGTCCCCTGATCCTTAAGCTTTTCAAGATTCCTCTTTGAATCTTATTTATCATCTTTTTATCTTAATCATGAATTTCCTGAATTCATCTCTTATCACTTAAACTCTATTTGAGTTTATTCATCATCATCCTTATCATCATTTCTACGGTTATAGCCTAAGGTACTCCTACCTAAGGTTTATAACCTATCAGCTCTGATACCAACCTGTGACGCCCCCAAACCCGGGTCCTCTAACCTCGGATTCGGTACGTTACGGTACTTCATTTTTCATACACATTCTATCATCTAATGCGGAACATATAAACATATGTTGTTTATTTCAGATAATTCTATAACAATTCCCCAGATTTCTTAACCTTAACTGAATATATACCTTTAACACTCAAAAAGGTTTACATCAAATACCTAAATAGTTATTCTTGTATAACAATAATCTATTATTGTATTTTGCTCTTGACTGTGCCCTTCTTCAAGCCTCCGTCTTAATCTGAAATTGGTTATCATGATATAGCAAGGGTGAGCAACAAGTTTGCCCCGCAAGTTTAAGTTCAAATGAAGATATATCATGATTGAAAATAATAGTAAGCTGACAAACTTTCAATAATAAAATAGTTGTGAAAGAATATAAATCAAGCCTTTCGTACCTGATAAACATACGCAACATGCATTAAGTATTCAAAACGAACTTGAGTTAACAAATTTTAAACATGCTTGATCTAACTGACACAACTAGCATAGATCCATCTTTCTAAACAGTTCATGAATAAAAGAACTTTAATCTATTCACAGTTCAATAAACAGTAGAACAGGAATTCAAGTCCACAAAGTGCGATTCACAATAATTCATCAGGATGTGGAATAATCAATAATATTTATCTACCAACATGCTTGAAAAATAATAACTCGAGTTTGAGTTAGGAAACTTGCCTGTTTGCCGAGCTACGGCTTACTAGCTTTAATTAAAACTCTTTGAATGACCTAACATTGATAATGTAGATCTATCAATTAGTACTGCGTATAATTGTCCCTCTATATGCCTACTTGTACTATTATTTAACAAATAATTCAATCACAAAATACATATATATAATGTACTATCATTAATCCTATAAGATATTTAATTGATCTTAGGTTAATGATTTAATAATTAATAAGGCTTTTCTTAAGTGATAAACACTTATTAGATCCTTAAACAATTTATTATAATTGTTTAATCTAAGGAGTTATTTAAATTTTCTTTAATTGTTAAATCCCTCTTCCTTCGATTACTATTTAATATTTGTTAAATAGTAATTAACTATTTACCTTTAGTTATTACTTACTAATAACCAATTATAACTCCTCATAATGTGAATTAAATAATGAATAATTAAATTATTATTTGTCTTTAAATAATAATTAATAACTCTCTCATCCTTGAATAAATAATAATTGATTTATTCACTTTATTCTTCTTTAATCATTCTTTATTATAATTAAGAAAATAATTAATTAACATTCATCTTTATTTATTATTTAAATAATAAATAATTAATTCTATAAACTTTCATGTCAAAGTAAGTAAGTAATTACTTCATTATTACTTAATCTTATTAAATACTCTTTAATCATTATTTATTATTAAATAATAATTAATTAATTGATTAACTCAATTTATTATTTAATCTTAATTAAATAATACGTAGTTATTTTATTAACACTAACTCATTTTAATTATTACTTAACATCATTTAAATAATAATTAAATAATTAATTACATTTTATTTTATGTGTAATTAACTTACTAGCCCATTAGTGGCTTTAAAGTTATTTATTATAATAACTTACTTTCATCTCACTCCATAAAGATACTCTAATGTTCGCCCAAAATTTCAGATTTGGGGTCCTTCACGGAAACGCTTGTAGAACGAAGCCTGGAGGCTTTGGATTCGTATCTTTCCGAATTCCAATTTCCATTTAGCAAACATCAAATTCTGTTCTGTTTAGGTCTCGGAAATCAGTGTTAAAGTGGACTGATCCGCAATGACATTCATAACAGTTAGTTCGTTTTCTAGATTTGGGGTCTTTTACGGAAGCGCTCATATCTCGAGATCTACATCTCCGGTTTAGGTCCATTTGGTATCGTCGGATTCGTATTTTCCCGAACTACATTTTCCATATATCAGACACCAAATTTTAGTTTGTTTTGGTTACCGAAAATAGCCCACAAGTGACTGATCAGTAGCATGTTTATCATAGTTGGGTAGTTTGAGATTTAATTCATAACTTGCTCATTTTTAAACATATTTGAGTGATTCCAAAGGGGTTTTTCCCTTAACTCATGCATCTAGCATACCAAGAAAGAAAACCTCAAATATCACTTGTAGATTTCAACATGTATATGTTATAGCATACTAGTTAAATAGAAATTCCTTCAAAAATCCATCTAACATCCTTTTTAAAACTCTCATCACATGAACTCATATAAATCCACAAGTCTCATTTGTTAAACTCAAGATCTAACATTATAATTTTGATATTAACCATATTCAACATGCATCACAATAATCTAACATAAATTACCTAGTGCATGCATGCATGTGCCTTTTTCTACCCATTTGGTATAAATCTCTCTTTTAATCTTACTTTCAACTTCAAAAATGTTTTGATCATCATATAAAACATTTATACACATATAGATGAAGGGTTTTCAAAGATCAAACTTAAGACTCTTTGTTTCATCAAAATCCAACAAATAATAAATCAAAGCTTGAAAATGAAGAGAATCAATACCTAGTTCTTCTTGCTATTCTTCTTATTCTTTCAAAGTAGCTTAGATACTCAGCATGCATGAAGATCAAAGCTCTCCTTTCCTCCTTGTAGTGGCCGAAATGGCTCTCCCCCTCTCTCTCTATGTTTTCTATTTTTTTTCTTTTGCTAGCTAACTTGGAGAATGAAAAAAATGAAGAAAACTTTTTAATTAGAATGAAGGAAATGGTATTTATAGTAGGAGATATATATATATATATATATAACATATGTATGTATATTAAATTTCCTAACAAATCTCCATCTTCTCTCTCTAATATCTTTTCATAGCTCATCTTCTCTCTCCATATATCTTCTTAGATCTTGCAAAATCTATCCAAAATCTCTTATTTCTCTTTCACAATCCTAACAAATCTTTTCAAATCTTTCCATATCTATTCAATATCTATCCATAAGATTTAATTCACATGCTCCATTTCCTTTCTAGCTTGGGCCGGCCACTTGGGCCTTCCTTTGGCCCAAGTTTTGTTTTCTTAATTCCTCACTTAACTTACTAAAGGTCTAATAATTCCTCTCTTCCATTGGGCTAAACTTGGGCTTTTGATTTAATTCATTTTGGGCTTACAAATAAATTCTATTTTGCTTACTAGTTAAAATAAGCTTGGGCTTCTTCCCGTAGTTAAATTGGGTCATCACTATATTGCTCCATACATAATATATTGGGCTAGATTAATAATTTAATTGCCCTTAATTCACTTTATCTACAAGTCTCATGCTTAATAAAATAATTGGGCTTGTTTAAACTATTTATTCTCCTTAGTCTATGAAATAAATTATCATTTTGGACTCTTATACATTATTATTAATATAAACACATTCTCATATATTAATAATATCAATTAACTTACATAACCCAATTAGACTTTTCTCCATAGAAGTCAACTGTTGACTTTGGCCAAAAAGTCAAACCCCTACACATTTTGTGTTTATTGTCTTTTCTGACTAAACTTGACGTTCCGGACGCAACCGAGCAGTCCGTGCTTTAAAATTCTATATCTAACTCAAATTTGGAGTTTTAACTTACTCTATTTTTATTGCTAATTATATTACCTAATAACTTTTCACTTATTCTTCTTCTTATTTGCCAATCAAGGCCAACATTCAAATTAAATTAATTACTGACATAGTTTTATCTTGATTCTCATATCCTTAACTTAATTCATTATTCCTCTTGCTAAAATATATAGCACGTTACTAAGTATATATATATATATATATCTTTCTATACATATACTCATTTTCGTTTAACCTCATAGTATCTCTTCATGGAAAATTTTATTTCCTTAATAAATGTCCACGTATATCATTATAACATTTCTAACACTATTCAATCCACATTGAATTTATAGGTATCACAATACCTTATTCTTAACATTTCTTCAAATACATATAACTCCTTTCTAGGGTTTGAAATTTTGTAACCCATACTTTCTCTATTCTCATTCGAATAGCAAACATATAGGTTTTACTTGAAAATTTTAAATAAATCCTCAAATTCTCATCTAGATTTTATCCTTTAACCTTTATTCTAATCATTCAGGATTTTATAAATTCTCGGGTTATCACAGAGGCCTTGTGCCACAATTTTAACACTTCGGTGTTTCTGTGAAATGAACTGTTCTGTGATTGAATTGTTCAATGTTAAGAAGTTCTGATTATTCATGAACCGTTACTGTTAAGTCTGTGCTGATGATTCTAGCCAGACAGATTGTATATGGAAGAGTAGAAAAATGAAAGTATGATAAGGTAAATGCGATGAATGTTTTAAAATGATAGGAATCAGAACGTATTCCTGTTATTCGAGCTGCTTCATAATCATTGTTCGGTTATTGAAGATTTTAAAAGAAAATGTGATTCTTGAGTTGTTATTATCCAACTGATATGACTTGCTGAGCAATTGAATGCTCACACTTGCTTTAAATAAAAATATTTTCAGCGAACAATGTTAGAATGAACTAAAGGATCCTGTAAAGATCAAGCTAACTGGTGTCCTGCTAAAGTGTTGCTCATTTTATGAATAAGAGTGAAGACCAAGCCAAGACTTGTAATATAGAATAGTTGATTAAACTATAAAATAGTTTAATAGACTGTTATGTATCTTTTGTGGCGGATGAAAGTCACTCTTGTAAGAAGTAAAGAATAATGTAATTTTCATTATTTGTAATGAATGAGGTTTTAAGGTAATAGAACCTGGGATTTTAAAGATGTATGTTGTTGTATTTAGTTATATAGTGATGTATGTTTGAATTGAGATGTACTTGTGATGTACAGAATCCGGGTGTGAAGATAGACCTGATCTCGGGGCGTCACACCAACAATCTTGGGTATCGTAGCCCGGAGCTCCAGAATGATAAACACATTTCTTACTTGGGTTAAAATTTCGTCCACTTGGATTAGCTGAAGGAAGGAGCTGGACAATCTTCTTTTGTGTTATCAGAAGTTTTAGCACATTTTCCAGTGAGTCCCCTAAGGGTGTTAATGTTCTTCGACGTTTAACTTCTCCGATTTTTTGAAATAGAGGATTTGAAGATTGTGCAGAAGTTTGGAAAGAGGAATAATTTCTCCTTTGGATGGGCAAGTTTTGATTGTCTCTCTGACTTTGTTCTTGAAGTATCAAAGACACATCTTCCTCATTCTTTTTATGAACTCTCCGAGGATTATTCCCATAGCTTCCAGCTTGAATATACTCGACCACGGCTTCCAAAGTAGTAAGGTCTTTGATCTTTACAGACTTCAATCCCATTTCATCCTTTTCTCCGTGTTTAATCATTTCTGAGAATGGTTTTCCTATACCTACTAGGGCCATCTCGTAAAATGGAGTTTCCAGTATATCAATGAATGTCATGACCCTTTCTATTTCTGTCATTAATGGAATAACTTGAGCAGCCATGCGTTTCCACCGTTGGGTATATTCACGAAAAGATTCACTGTTTTGCTTCTTAACCTTGGTAATTTGATACCTATCTGGAGCCATTTGTGATTGGAAACTGTATTAATTTAGGAAGGCATGTGCTAGCTCCTCCAAGCTATGGATTTTAGAATTATCTAGTCGAGCATACCATGCTCTAGCTTCTCTGGTTAAACTTTTCTAAAACAGCTGCATACTTAATTTCTCATCTTCGGCATAGGATCTGACTTCTCCAATGAACACTTTGAAATGAGTGTAAGTGTGACACCCCCAAATCCAGGTACTTCATTTCCACAGGATTTGGTGTTCACTATCTAAATAAAACATAACTAATTGCCTATAAATAAGGAGTGCAAAAAAATTACAACTTTAATAAATAAAAATCTTCCTTCAAAAAGGATTAAAACTTATCAAAACGTTCCCAGGGTTTCTAAACTTAAACATCGTCAATGCAGAAAATAAAACATCATAAACAATTAAAGTCTTATTACACAATCACATTATAACTATGAACAAGTCTTCACTTGTTCATCTTGTCTTTTCCTTTGCTAGTTGACGACTCATCAACTTTCTCAACTTTGGTTGCAAGGGTTATATATATGCAAGAGTGAGCAAATAAAAGCTCACTTGAAATAACAATCAATAATGATGTCATATCACTAAATAAGTTCAATTGAATTGAATAACATTTCTATCATCGATAATCAAGAATTGAATATAGAATTTAGAATTCATCTAAGGGTTATAAGACCTTGAACTATGTCCCAGGTTGTAAGTATTTCTAATTAGACCTTTAACAGTCGTTAGACTATATGAACTCTAACTCGTACTTAGGGGGATCAGCCCTTTGTACCATGTATTGTGCACAAACATCTTAACGCTTTCGCATGGTAATCCCCTAATAATAGGGTTGTTTATCTCAATATTAATTAACGAGTCCGCACCAAAGAAGGTTTGGTTTGGATAAGCTCAAAAGGTAATCTAGAGTTCAACTATCATCATTTAAGGAGTAGGATAATCAACTTATAATAATTAAGAGTTCAATAACAAAAGAATTATGAAATACTACGAGTTATACAATAGACATCATATTTAACAGCCATGCTTTAGAAATAATCTTAAAGCAATTGAAAGATACAATAAAACCTTGCTTGAACAATTAAGTCAAGGTTACATTATTTCAATAATGAACTTCAATAAGATATTTGTCCAATGCAGAATAAAAGAACTTGCTCAACTAAAAGTATAGTTAAAAAACTTGCACAATGTAAAAGAAAGGTTTAGGAACTTGCCTCATGCGCAAGCTAGCAATTAACAACTCGTTCCACAATTATTCTATGTACACGTTATTAACAATAGTAACATAAATTAGTTACCATATAGCTAATTCACACCATTAGTTAACCCATCTAGGTTAACTCGTTATTCTTTAGTTATTAGGTTTAATCACTAATTATCACATAACATGTTCAAACTACACATTCACATCAAACTTTATAATTAATCAAATTATAATTTAAAATCATACATTTCATATTAAAAATACGATTTAATACTGTCTAATTAGCATATAATTTTATTAACATGCTTTTATATTTATTACATTAACATTCTCATAAAATTATACATTTAAATATAATTTTCCGGCAAAACTACATGGGTGGCGCTGCAGCGCAACATAATGAACTGCAACCAGCGCTGCAGCGCCGTGCCACATCATCAGGGCGTTGGGCTTGGCGCTGCAGCGCTCTAGTGACACTCAGAACGGGCTCTGTCGCGCTGCCACGTCAGCACGCTCCACTTCCGATCTCGGCGCTGCAGCGCTGCAGTTAACATACATAGCTGGCGTTGCCGCGCCGTGCCACATCACCTAACTCTGTAGTGGCGCTGCAACGCCCAGTTTACTCACAAAGCTGGAGTTGCGGCACCACATCACAGTCAGACAGAGACAACCTTGCGAACTGTGCAGGAAAAAGCCAATTAGGTTTATTTCCTCTTACCAAACTCAGAATTTAGTTCATATAATCAAGATAAAACTTTACAAAATCATAACCTTATGTTTCTAACATGTTTTAATACGTAGAAACATTACAACAATCAATTAAAAACCTTTAATTTTATGATTTTGAAGAAAAAACCATTGTTAAGTGTTCTTGATGACAATAAACACTGTGACTTTGTTTTTAAACCAAATCACATAATTCAAATCATGTTATTTTCGTTTCTTAACATATTGTTATAATCTAAACTCAATTTACATACATAACATGAATTAAACATCAACTTTGATATTAAAGAAACTATTTTTCCAAATAGTTCACTGTAATTGATATTAACATGATTTCTTCATGTTTATCATATTTACATGAATTAAACTACTTAAACTTGCATACAAATCATATATAAACATTTTGTAACACAAATTACATATAAAATTCAACTTTACATGAATTTCATGAAAAACTCAAATACAGAGAAGTAAAACTATGAAGAACAAGAAAACTTAATTTAAAAAACTTAAAGTTTAGATTGCTGCCTTGTTAGCTTTTAGAAGGAGATGAAGAAGATGGATGATGAGTTTTTGAATTCACAAAGCTTTCTCCTTCTTCTTTCTTCTCTCTTTTCTCTCTAGTTTTCTTTCTCTGCTCTTTCTCTTTTTTTACTCTGATATTCTAACTTACGTAATATACATAACTGACATATAGATATAATATACATATAATATATAACTGATGTTTTAAACCTTTTAATAAATATATCAGTTACTTTTATTTTGAAAATCAAAAGCCACTAAGACTTGTTTGGCAAAACCAATTTAAAAATAGGTTTTTAGAAACTAAGGGCCTTGTTTGGTAAAACTGAATTAAAATAGACTTAAGGGCCTTGTTTGGTAAAACTGAATTAAAACCATTTTACTTTATTTTAATAACTCTTTTACTACATAGATTAAATATCACACTTTATTTAATTAAATCTAAATATTCTAATTTAATTAAATTAAAGCTAACATCAATTTATTAAATAAAATTGCCACATAAATTAAATTGCTGCACAATTATAATTTACTCATTAATCATAATTTCATGTAACAAATTAGTAAATCTCTAATTTAGTTATTTAAATTAAATTAGACATTACTATAATTATTCATTAAATCCTTATTACCAAATACCACATAATATTCATCTAATTTAATTATCTCAATTAAATTAGAACTTCATCACAAAATTACTCACACATAAATTTAATATTAAACATCAATTTAATTAATATATTTCACTTAATTAAATTATTCTACAACATAATCACATCAATTATTTATTTAACTCAATAAATAAATCAATTAAAATATTTATTTAATTCAATAAATATTTAAAATAAAATACAAAATCTCATTTGTTACAATCTTTCCCACTTAAAAGGATTATGTCCCCATAATCACAGCTAAAAAAAACTCATTCGTCATATTCTTCCCCCCTTAAAAAGATTATGTTCCGAGAATCGTTATACAAGAAATTAAACTAATAATTGGGGATAGGTTTTCATTATAACATCTTCGAGTTTCCATGTAGCTTCTTCAGCATTGTGGTTCCTCCAGATTACCTTAATAGAAGGTATCACTTTATTTCTAAGTACTTGTTCTTTCCTGTCAACTATCTGAACAGGAACTTCCTCATACGTTAAGTCTTTATCAAACTGTAACGGTTCATATTCTATCGCATGCTTGTAATCGTGTTTGTACTATTGCAACATAGAAATATAGAAAACGTTATAAATATGATCTAACTCCGGAGGTAACACAATCTCGTAAGCTACCTCGCCAACCCTTTGCAGTATCTCAAAAGGTCCAATGAATCTGGGACTTAGTTTGCCCTTTTTGCTAAATCTAATCTTCCCCTTCCAGAGAGATACCTTAAGAAAAACGAAGCTTCCCACTTCAAACTCTCGATTCTAATGATGATAATCAGCATATTTCTTCTGTCTGCCCTGACCAGCTATTAACCTCATTCTGATCATCTTGACGATCTCAGCAGTTTGTTGCACCAATTTCGGTCCCAACAGTTGTCACTGACCAACCTCATCCCAACATAATGGAGTCCTGCATTTTCTGCCGTACAATTCTTCGTAAGGCGGCATGCCAAAACTTGCATGGTAACTGTTGTTGTAGGCCAACTCCACCAATTGTAGATGATCATCCCAATTTCCCTTGGAGTCCATAATATAAGCTCTCAGCATATCCTCTAAAGTCTGAATTTTCCTCTCGCTCTGCCCATCAGTTTGGGGATGGTACGCCGTACTCATTTGCAGTTGCGTTCCCAAACATTCCTGTAATCGCTTTAAGAAATTCGACATGAAATGCGGATCCCTGTCTGATACAATTGATACCGAAACACCGTGTCTAGAAATAATTTTCTTAACGTACAGCTTTGCCAATTGATCCAAATTGAATCTGATTTTGATTGGTAAAGAGTGCGTTGACTTCGTCAGTCGATCTACGATAACCCATACTACATCATAACCCTTTTGAGACGTTGGAAGACCAACCACGAAATCCATCGTGATATGCTCCCACTTCCATTCCGGAATCTCTAGCGGTTGTAGCAATCCGCTTGGTCTCTAGTGTTATGGTTTGACCTTCTGGCATGTTAAACATTTTACAACACATTCAACAACGTCTCTTTTCATATTTGGCCACCAGAAATGTTGTCTGAGATCCTGGTACATCTTCGTACTCCCAGGGTGAATCAAATATCTCGAACTTTGAGCTTCACCCAAAATTTTTCCTTTGACTTCAAGTACTGGCGGTAACCAGATTCTCCCTTCAAATCGTAGCAGTCCATCATTATCAATATTGAACTTTATCTCTTCACCATCAGTTACTCTCTTCCGGATCTTCCCACACTCCTCATCATGTAGTTGTGCCTCTTTCTTCTTGTGCACCAAGGTTGAACCAGTAATTACTTGAAACAGTTTCTCATCCGACTCCTTCGAATACTTAACCTCCAGCTCCAACTTAGCCATCTTATTCACCAATTATTCCTGAGAAGTTAATAACATTAACTTCTCTCGACCCTTTCTACTTAAGGCATCAGCAACGACATTCGCTTTAACCGGATGGTATAAAATCTCGCAATCGTTGTCCTTAATAAGCTCCAACCATCTCCTTTGGCGCATATTCAAATCTTTCTGTGTAAAGATATACTTAAGACTCTTATGATCCGTATATATTTTACACTTCTCTCCATATAGGTAGTGTCTCCATATCTTCAGAGCAAACACTATTGTTGCCATTCCAAGTCATGTGTCGGATACCCTTTCTCATAATCCTTCAGCTGACGTGATGCATAAGCAATGACTTTGCAGTTCTGCATTAGCACACAGCCCAATCCTTTATGTGAAGCATCATTGTATACCACGGAATTTCCTGTACTATCCAACAAAGACAACAAAGGCGCAATACTCAACCTCTTCTTCAAATCCTAAAAACTCTTCTCACACTTTTCCGTCCAAACGAACTTAACCGTCTTTCGAGTCAAATTTGCCAATGGAGTTGCGATTTTGGAAAAGTCTTGAATAAATCTTCTGTAGTAACCTGCCAATCCCAAGAAACTCTTCAATTCTGACGGTTTATTCGGCTGATCCTAATTCATTACAGCTTCCACCTTCGATGGATCTACTAAAATCCCATCTTTGTCAATCACGTGGCCAAGAAATTGCACACGTTCTAACCAGAATTCACACTTTGAGAATTTTGCATACAACTTCTCCCGTCTCAGCTATTCCAATGTTAGCCTCAAATGTTCCGTGTGTTCCTCCTTAGTTTTGGAATAGACCAAAATGTCATCTATGAACACCACTACAAACTTGTCTAGAAACGTCTTAAACACTCTATTGATTAGGTCCACAAATGCCGCTAGTGCATTCGTTAGACCAAATGACATCACTAAGAACTCGTAATGTCTATACCAAGTTCTAAATGCCGTCTTCGATACATCCTTTCTCCTTACCTTCAACTGATGATGCCCACTTCTCAAATCTATTTTTGAGAAGTATCTAACACCCTTCAATTGATCGAACAAGTCATCAATCCTAGGTAAAGGATACTTATTCTTGATCGTGACTTTGTTCAACTCCCTATAATCAATGCAAAGCCGCATTGATCCATCCTTCTTCTTAAGAAATAATACCAGCGCTCCCGACGGTGATACGCTCGGCTGAATATACTTCTTGTCTAGAAATTCTTGCAGTTGAATCATTAACTCCTTCATCTCTACCGGAGCCATTCTGTACGGGGCCTTCGATATCGGAGCAGTCCCCGATGCTAAGTCGATCACGAACTATATCTCTCTATCCGGAGGAAGTACAGGCAAATCGCTCAGAAACACGTCCACAAACTCCCTAACCACTGATATCTCTTCCAACTTTGGACTCTCCTTACGAGTTTCCACTATGTAGGATAAGTACCCTACACAACCTTGCTTAAATAACTTCTTGGCATGCATAATCGTCAGACAACTCGCTTGTCTAGGCGATTTGCTGTCATAAAACACTACCTTCGACAAAGTCGTAAGGTTCACAGATTTCCTCTGGCAATCAATTACCGGCCCATGGTTGAACAACCAATCCATACCCAATATAACATCGATTTCCCCAAGTTTTATAGGAATCAAATCTACCATCAACTCATAACCCTTAATGTTCAATCTACAGTTCTAGTATACGAACCTAACAGGAATAACCTCCATATCTGCAATCTCTATGTTCAAAGGGTACATTAATTCCTCCTTAGGTAAGTCTAAACTCTTAGCAAAGTCATCTGATATAAATGAATAAGTAGCACCTAAATCAAATAATACATAAGCATTAATACTATTGACCGAAATAATACCTGACGCCACATCCTTTGATTGCACAGCATCCTGCACGATTATGTTGAATGTTCTGACGGTGGGTCGGCTCAACTGCGGTGGTCCAGCAATAGTCAAAGTGTTGTCGCTGCTATTTCCTCTCCTTTCTTCCAACCCTCCAGCTGGTTTCTTAGGGAAATCCCGGGCCATAGGATCCTTAGACCCGCATGTGAAGCAAGCTCCCTTCTTTGGGTTAGGATAATTCGGCGCAATGTGGCCTTCCTGACTACAATTGAAACATACACGCCTTCCCCTCAAACACACTCCAGTGTGATTCTTTTTGCATGTAGCACATGCTTCAATTCTTCTCTTCTGCTGGCTTCCCTGTTGACTCACAGCAAAAACACTGTCATTCCATTTCCTCTTCTGGTTGGTACCACTACCACCAACCTTACTCTTAGTCTCATTCTTCTTCTTCTTTTTCAGGTCTTGGTTATACTTGGTCAAGGCATCGTTTCCACCTTTCGCGATGATCGCCTTTTCCAACACAGCTGCAAATGTATTCAGCTGAAACATGGAGACCTTACTATACAAATAGGGCTTCAATCCATGTTCGAACCTTCTTGCTTTCTGCTCATCATTACTGACCTGGTACATTGCAAACCTTTCTAGCTCGTTGAACTTGGCGGCGTCCTCCGGCACCAACATTGGTCCCTGCCTCAGCTCTAGAAACCAAACCTCCATTTGATTCTGAGAGCTTATTGGAAAGTACATTTCAAAGAACATCTCCTTGAATCTATCCCACGCTATCACACCTTCTCCTCCTCGAGTCTTATTAGCCTGCCACCAGTAGCTAGCTTCAGACTTCAGCATGAATGTCGCAAAAGCCGTCTTCTGGTCGTCATTGATTCTGGCCACGTCGAAGTCCTTCTCCATTTCCATCACCCACGTCTGGGCCTCTATCGGGTTCACGGATCCTTTGAATTCCGGTGGTCCTACCGCTTTGAATTCCTTAAACATCGCGGCTTGTACTTGAGGCTGATTCGCAAGCACTCCCGTCAATAAATTCACCAGTTGCTGAACTGGATTGGCATTCGCCTAATCGTTATTGTTGTTTTTCATAGAACCCTCTTGTTGTTGTTGACATACTGGTCTTCTTCTAGGAGGCATCTTTCTGTTAAGACATACTCTTATTAGATCCATACTCATCTTTTAAATATTTAAGGTCAACTTAAACATTTAAAATAAATAAATTCACACTTGAACACATAGCACTTCAATAAACTTCAATACTTATTCATTCATAGTTTTTCTAAAAAAACATTGAATAGATAGCAACTCTACTATGTACATCATCTTTCCTGAACTGAAACAAGTTACTGTTGGGTTTGTACGTAACGCATACATGCAATCAAATTACACAATTAAAGGGCGGAAGCGCAAAACATAGGTTTTTAAAAATTTGATACAAACCCATATCATGATCATACTTTGTACTTAATTATCAAAAACAGAAAAGTAAGGATGAATCAGAATCATACCCTTGTAAAATCTAGCTTCCACAGGTACGAGTTCTACTCCTTGCTTTTATTGATCTCCTTGAATTTCCTATAATGGCTCCTTCTTTTGATCAACGTTAGCCACTCAAGTGTTTGGCCCCTAGAAGTGATCCACCAAGGAAGAGGAATAACTCAGGAAGATGGATGGTTGGCTAAACCCTTTTTCTATTCTTTGTAGAAAATATGTTGTACTCTCCAACTCTTGGAATCACGTATATCTTATATCTGATATAAGACTCTCTTATATAACCCTACTAATCTAATTAGAATTGGGTTTCTTTTATTAATTAATTAAATTATTTTAATTAATTAGGCTTCCCAACATATTGGGATTAATTAATTAAACTCTTTAATTAATTTGCCTCCTAATCTCATTAGGAATGAGTGAGAGTACTTATATTAAATTAATTTCTAAACTCCTTTAGAATAAAAATAAAAAAAAAATAATAATAATATTAATACGACTCCTTTTATTAATTTATTTTTAAATTTCTAAAATATTAAATAATAAATATTAAGCTATTTAATTTATTCTATCACCATAGATTAAATTAATTACACTTAATGCATTATTACGATTATGCCAATATCTTCTTAAATAATTCTTCATCCTTTTATGGTGTGACCCTTTAGGTTCTCCATCTTAAACCGGTTAGGAATAAATAAATTAGAACAATTTTAATCTTATTTAAATAAATAAATTAAATTAATAATTTATTTAAATAAATAATATTTATTCTATAATAGGGATAAGCCTCCCTAGCAATCAACGACTTTTCAGATAATATAAATTTCAACATTAATCATAAAAGAACTTGTGAGTTAATAGTTACCGTACGATTCAATCCTTCAACCATACAATGTCCCAATTAAATATAAGACATGGATTTACTATCAAGACTTATTTTATTTAATTATATGTATTTCGATTAGAAAATGCACAACTCCAAATAATACAAATTAGAAACTCCTTTCTAATTTCATTCCACATTGGCCAAGGATTCCTGGGTTGTCATTTAACGAATCACATAGGACATATCTCCTCTTTTACTAGAGGTGGTAGATTCTTTATTGATCATTCATTATCTCCATATGTAACTCATTATACCCAAGCATACCCTTTTATATACCCTAAAGGGCCTTAAGGAATAAGTCAAAGTATAATTCATTACATACAAGATACTATGATGATCTCAAGTCCAAGGATCACTTGTACTACTATCACATTAGGAATTCCTATTGACAGGCAAGTAAAACTCCATTAGGTATTCCATAGCGAGTCACGTTCAGTGTACTTATTCTCCAATAAGCTTCTACATACTTGCGAGTCACGTTCAGTGAACTTATTCTCCAATAAGCTTCTACAAATGATCATGAGATCAATCATCCTTATCCAATGAGCAAACAACATATGTACCAATCTATCCGGATTTGCTAATCCCCTTTTTAGTAATCCCACGATTGGAAACTAATTTAGTTTTAAGCTTTCTAAGAATTTAAATCTCATTAGCATGATCAGCATTATGATTCTAAAAGTATTGCTTAAAACTATGGGTTATTTACATATTATAAAAACAGCATCATGTAGATAATTAAATGCCTTTAATAAATGAATACTTTTATTAATAAATAAATAAGATTGTTTACAAAGTATGTGCTTTATCATCATTTATAATTGGCTTGTATGCACACTACTATCAGTTACAGGATTACATCATCATCTTATCCCATTGTTATCTCAAATTATAGGATTTACAATTATTTAATACATAAAGAAACACATAGTTTATTACTCTACTATCTAGGCATGTTAAGATATCGTACAGCCTCTCCACGTTCTTCTTCCATCGCTCGGAACACTTTTCTGTGATCCACCATATACCACGGCAAATCCTTGAACTGAACTGGGTAATAAAAGACATAATCCTGGGCCCTGTCTATAGCCAAATGAAAAGCATAGTCTGTCTCCTTCATCTTGGCCTTTTTCACTTGGACCTCGTCTTCAGCACGATCTGCACATTGAGTAGCCTTCAAATATGCATCCTCTGCTCTGGCACGCTTCGCTAACTCCTCTTTTATGTCGCTTCTTCAATAACATTATATTTAGCACACATTGAGTCTCTAACATTATTCAATATAGTGCACTGAGTGATTTCCCACAAACAACCAACAAACTAGTTTCCCGTCACGTCTACACTGTCTTTCACAATGAGTTAGATCGGTTGCTAGTTTATATTAACTGTCGCTCTCTGACGGAATCATTTTACCCAAATACTATATCTCGACCATTATAGACTATGACTGTACTAAATTTTAAACTGAACTTATCCAAAATATTATAACTATAATGTTTGTTAAGTTAATCCTCATTCTCTTGGTCAAAGACTTACTCATGCCCCTGACCCACTACTATAATCAATGGAGATGGCTCTCTCTGAACCAACTGCTCCCAGGCAGTATGGATGTCTCAGGGCTCCTCATCCCTATGATAGTAGTGTGCATACAAGCCAATCATGTATGATGATAAAGCACATACTTTGCAAACAATCTTATTTATTTATTAATAAAATATTAATTTAAGGCATTTAATTATCTACATGGTGTTGTTTTTATAATATGTAAATAACCCATAGTTTAAGCAATGCTTTTAGAATCATGATGAGATCATGCTAATGAGATCTAAATTCTTAGAAAGCTTAAAAACTAAAATAGTTCCCAATTGTGGGATTACTAAAATGGGGATTAGTAAATTCGGATAGATTGGTACATATGTTGCTTGCTCATTGGATGAGGATGGCTAATCTCATGGTCATTTGTGTGGCGACACTAAAACAAGTATGTAGGTGCTTATTGGAGAATAAGTTCACTGAACGTGACTCGCTATGGAATACCTAATGGAGTTTTACTCGCCTGTCAATAGGAATTCCTAATGTGATAGTAGTACAAGTGATCCTTGGACTTCAAATCATCATAGTATCTTGTATGTAACAAATTATACTTTGACTTATTCCTTAAGGCCTTTTAAGACATATATAGGGTATGCTTAGGTATAATGAGTTGCATATGGAGATAATGTATGATCAATAAAGAATGTACCACCTCTAGTAAAAGAGAGATATGTCCTATGTGATTCGTTAAATGACAATCCAGGAATCCTTGGCCAAGGTAGAATGAAATTAGAAAGAGGTTTCTAATTTGCATTATTTGGAGTAGTGCATTTTCTAATCGAAATACATATGATTAAATAAATTAAGACTTGACAGTAAATCCATATCTTATATTTAATTGGGACATTATATAGTGGAATGATTGAATTGTACGGTAACTATTAACTCACAGGTTCTTTTATGATTAATGTTGAAATCTATATTATCTGGAAAATTGTTGATCGCTAGGGAGGCTTATCCCTATTGTAGAATAAATATTATTTATTTAAATATATTATTAGTTTAATTTATTTAATTAAATAAGATTAGAATTGTTCTAATTGATTTATTCACAACCGGTTTAATATGGAGAACCTAAAGGGTCACACCATAAAAGGAAGAAGAATTATTTAAGAAAAAAATGGCATGATAGTAATAATGCATTAAGTGTAATTAATTTAATCTATGGTGATAGAATAAATTAAATAGCTTAATATTTATTATTTAATATTTTAGAAATATTAAATATAAATTAATAAGAGGAGTCTTATTAATATTATTATTATTTTTATTTTTATTTTTATTCTAAAGGAGTTTAGGAATTAATATAATATCAGTACTCTCTCTCAATCCTAATAAGATTAGGATATAAATTAATTAAAAGTATTTAATTAATTAATTAAATAAAACCCTATTCTAATTGGATCAGGAGGTTATATCAGAAATAAGGGACGTGAATTTTTCTAAAGGTTGGGAGTACACATATTCTATAGAGATAGAAACAAGGGTTAAGCCAATAACCCATCTTCCTGAGTTCTTCATCTTCCTTGGTGGATCACCGTTAGAGGCCAAACATTTGAGTGGCTGACATTGATCAAGGGAAGGACCCACTACAGAGGAATCAAAGGAATCAAAGGAGTAGAACTTGTACCTGAGGAAGCTTGGATCTTCAAAGGTATAATTCCATCTTCTCCTTCTATGTATTGACTGATAATTAATGCACAAGAATGATCATAGTTATGAGTTTGTATAAATTTTTGAAAATCTATGTTTCGCGCTTCCACTCTATTTATGTAATTTGATTGTATGCTTACGTTACGTACAAACCCAACAGTGGTATCAGAGCCAATCTTGTGCTAATTATCAGTCTATGTGATTTCATACATGTATGATATGCGATTGGATCGAGTTCTGGGCAACAAAAATTTTTCTGATTCTGCGAAGCTGCGCTGATGCAAGGCCTTCTTGCTGCGCAGCTGCGCCGGTGTCTTTTCATGGTTTTCATTCTGCGCAGCTGCGCTGGTTCCCTTTATATTCCTGGCGCAGCTGCGCCACTTAACAGGAACTGAAATTTTTTTGTTTTATTTAATTAAATGAATGGTTTATTTAATTAATAAAGGTTTAAAATAAAGATGTTTATTTTATATGAAATGAGATTTCAGAATTGCTAAAATTAAAGAGTTTAATTTGGAATTGTTTTTGAATGAAATAAAGGAGTTTATTTTTCCAAAAACAAAATTTAGCAAACTTTTGCCCATTAACTAATATTAATACATATATGGAATGAATTTATTTTCATGAGATGAATAAATTTTATTGATACGTATGATGATATGTATGTTAATAAAAGGGATTGATTATGGACTATGACCAATGTGATTGGATTTTATTTTGGATGAATGCTTGAATATATGGGTTTTAAAAAATGGGGTCTGCGTACCTCGTCTTCTCTGGTTTTATTCTCGGTGTAAAATTCTATCTCCCTCCTATGTACTTCCCCTTGACTGCTGATCAAGGTTTCTATTTAATTATAAATAGTTTATGTAATAGAGATAGTTTGAATTATCTTGAAAAAACTGGAGACCAAGGAGCAAGGAGCGCGTGAAGACCCGTTTGTATGGAACCCGGGTTTAAATGTAATAGTTACATTTAAAAGTTAAATTCTTGCACTCCTAGGTTTGACCTTTTAGTTCACTTGGTGGCTCTAGTGAACCAAAACTAGAATAAAAGTCCATAATCAATCCGGGTAGAATATAGTATTCTATATTGCATGCTAAATATTATATATATTATATTTTATGCAAACATGCTTCGCATGTTTAATAAAATGACGCGTATTTTATATATATATATATATATATATATATATATGCATGCGCGCTAAACAAGATGAGACAAATAATAACAAACCCCTCAAAAAATAATATTAAGTCTGAAGCGTTCAAATGATATTTGGAATATCGAACGTCGCCTTCTAGCATGATTAATTAATAGAGTATTAAATATTTAATATGAGTTTGTTGTGCTATCCACAAGGCGAGTATTGAGTATTTAAGATGTTAATTAATCACATTTGATGCTTATCAAGAAATTAAACAATCTAGTCTTGTTGTGCTATCCACAAGGACGAACATTTTTTTTTTTTGAATTTATGGAAGTGCTAGGCTAGACTTAACTTAAATCATTTTAGTTCGGATGTGCACACACAGACCATTATGATTTGAGAGGCAAAATAAAAGGAGTTACATGGTGATGTAATTGACAAGAGTTGTCTACCTATTTATTTGTATATCGCTTGTTGTGCTATCCACAAGGTTATATACATTTGAAATGGGATCCTTAATCTCACTAGCAAATCTTTCATTAAATGTTGCCGAACTATATAAGTGAGGGTAATATAGTTTGATGAAAATAGTGGGAGATACCAATTTAAAATAAAGACCTAAATTTATTTTGGTATGCAAAGTTAATAAAATGAATGTTTGCTAAAAATGTTGTCTTTTCACATGCAAAATTTTAAAAAATGTCAAAATCACTAATCTCACTACGTAGCATACTTGATGCAAATAAGCTTACCGGGTCGAATTATAAGGACTGACTAAGAAATCTGAGAATTGTTCTCACTGCTGAAAAGATTTCTTATGTCCTAAATTCAACTATCCTTGAATCTGTTTCGGAAACAGCATCTGAGGAAGAGATTGCCACTTTCAATAAGTGGCAAGATGATGCATCTGTAGCTCAATGCATCATGCTCGCATCCATGAATAACGAGCTTTAGCGTCAGCACGTAAATATGGATGCTCCTGCTATGCTGCTTCACCTCAAGGAGTTGTATGGTGAACAGAGTAGGACTGCTAGATATGAGATATCTAAAGAGCTCTTCCGATCTCGGATGACCGAGGGCACTGCCGTCGAGACTCATGTTCTGAAGGTAATCAATTTGATTGAACGCCTTGGACAGCTTGGGTTCGTCATGGATGGGGAGTTGAGTCAAGACTTGGTCTTGCAGTCACTCCCTGAGACCTTCTCGCAGTTTGTGGTTAATTTTTACATGAATAAGCTAGATGTCAACTTGCCTGAGCTGCTTAAACTGTTGAAAACTGCAGAAGGTCACTTCTCATCCAAGAAGAACCATGTCTTGATGGTGGATTCTTCCTATAAAAGGAAGAGGCCCAAGGTGTCTTCTAAAAAGAAGAAATCCAAGAAGGCTAAGGGAAAGGGGAAAGAAAAGGAACAAAAGAAACCTGAACCAGCTAAAGGAATGTGCTTTCATTGCAATGAACCGGGACATTGGAAGAGGAACTGCAAGAAGTTTCTAGCAGAGAAGAAGCTTGGAGAAGCTTTGACTTCCAATCAAGGTTTGTTTATGATTGAAATTAATTTTTCTGAAAGTCATAATTCTACTTGGGTATTGGATACCGGCTGTGGGTCTCACATATGTAATACTGTGCAGGGACTGGTCAGAAGTAGAAAGCTGAACAATGAAGAAGTGATCCTACGAGTGGGGAATGGAGCAAAGGTTGCTGCATTAGCTGTAGGAACTTATTGTTTAGCAATGCCTTCGGGCAAGTCCATTTATCTTAATAATTGTTATTATGTTCCGAATATTATTAAAAACATTATTTCAATTTCGGTATTGGATATGGAAGGATTTAACGTTGTTATAAAGAACAATAGTTGTTCTATTTATAAAGACGATGTTTTATATGGTATTGGAAATTTGCGAAATGGACTTTATATACTTAACTTGCAAGAAAATATATTTCAAATTGAACAAACTAAGAAAAGGAAAAGAGATTATATTAATTATACCTATATATGGCACTGTAGACTCATTCACATCAATGAAGCAAGATTATCCAAGTTGCATAAGGATGGGCTCCTAGAGCTATCCGATTATGAATCATATCCAACTTGTGAATCTTGTCTCATGGGTAAAATGACTAAATCTCCTTTTAGTGGAAAAGGAGAAAGAGTTACAGAGTTGTTGGCATTGATTCACACAGACGTTTGTGGACTTATGACAACAAGTGCACGGGGTGGGTATTCTTATTTTATTACTTTCACTGATGATCACTCAAGATTTGGATATGTGTATTTAATGAAATACAAATCAGAATCATTTGAAAAGTTCAAAGAGTTCAGAAGTGAAGTAGAGAAACAAACGGGCAAGAGTATTAAGATACTTCGATCAGATCGAGGTGGAGAATACTTGAGCGGTGAGTTTCTCAATTGTCTCAAAGAAAATGGTATAATCTCACAATGGACTCCTCCAGGTACACCACAGTTAAATGGAGTATCTGAAAGGAGAAATCAAACACTGTTGGACATGGTTCGATCTATGATGAGTTTTACTGACCTTCCAATTTTCTTCTGGGGATATGCCCTAGAAACGGCTGCATACCTACTTAACAAGGTGCCTACCAAATCCACCCCAAAGACTCCATATGAGATGTGGAAAGGGAGGAAACCAAATCTTAAGCATGTTAAGACTTGGGATTGTCCAGCTTATGTCAAAAAGTTTGAAAATGATAAGCTATAGACTAAATTCGACAAGTGTAGATTTGTGGGATACCCTAAAGAAACCGTAGGGTATTATTTCTATCATCCTACTGATCAAAAGGTGTTTGTTGCGAAACATGCTACCTTCTTAGAGAAAGAGTTTATCCATGAAGGGGTCAGTGGGAGTAAGATATATCTTGAAGAAGTTCAAGAATCACAAATTACCACGGATCAAAGTCAGATACCTAACCAAGTAGAAGAACCTACTGTACCACACCCTGTTCGTAAATCTGGAAGAGTACCAAAGATACCTGAGAGGTATGGATTCATTATAGAGGATGACAATGAGGTACACATCATGAATGATGATGATCCATTGAATTACGAACATGCTATGAGTAATAAAAACTCAGGGAAATGGCTTGAAGCCATGAAATCCGAAATGGACTCCATGTATGAAAATAAAGTATGGACTTTGGTTTGACCACTTGAAGGTATTAAGCCTATTGGGTGTAAATGGGTTTTTAAGAGAAAGACTGGAGCAGACGGGAAGGTAGAGACCTATAAGGCCCGACTGGTTGCAAAAGGTTTCAAACAAAGACAAGGAGTTGACTATGATGAAACCTTCTCACCAATAGCTATGCTCAAGTCCATTCGGATTTTGCTTGCGATTGCAGCTTACAACGACTATGAGATCTGGCAGATGGACGTGAAAACGGCTTTCCTCAATAGGAAACTTGAGGATGATCTGTATATGACACAGCCAGACGGATGAGCCATTAAATACATCTCTCCAAGAAACAGGCCCCAAAGACACCTGAGGAGAGAGACCGTATGAGTAAGATCCCGTATGCTTCTGCAATAGGATTTATCATGTACGGTATGATATGTACTAGACCGGATGTTGCTCACGCACTTAGTGTAACGAGCAGATACCAGTCGAATCCAGGAGAAGAGCACTGGAAAGTAGTGAAAAATATCCTAAAGTTTTGAGAAGTACTAAAGATATTTTTCTTGTCTACGGTGGGTCTGAATTAAAACTCGAGGGATTCACGGACTCAAGTTTTCAAACAGACCAAGATGACAGTAAATCTATTTCAGGGTATGTGTTTACCTTGAACGGAGGCGCAGTGAGTTGGAAGAGTTCCAAGCAGCAAACAGTTGCTGATTCAGTGATAGAGACAGAGTATATAACTGCAAGTAAAGCTGCAAAGGAAGCTGTTTGGACGAAAAAGTTCATAACTGAACTTGGTGTGGTTCCAAGCATTGGAGAACCAGTTCCCGTATACTGTGACAACACCGGAGCGGTTGCACAGGCTAAGGAACCCAGGTCTCATCAGAAATCCAAACACGTGTTGCGGTGATTTCACCTGATCAGGGAGATCATTGAAAGATGAGACGTCACCTTGGAGCGTGTGGACTCTCAAAACAATATTGCAGATCCATTTACTAAAGCTCTAACACAACAGCAGTTTGATCGTCACTTAGAGAAGATGGGTATGAGATACCATGGCGATTGGCTTTAGTGCAAGTGGGAGATTGATAGTAGTGTGCATACAAGCCAATCATGTATGATGATAAAGCACATACTTTGTAAACAATCTTATTTATTTATTAATAAAATATTAATTTAAGGCATTTAATTATCTACATGGTGCTGTTTTTATAATATGTAAATAACCCATAGTTTAAGCAATGCTTTTAGAATCATGATGAGATCATGCTAATGAGATCTAAATTCTTAGAAAGCTTAAAAACTAAAATAGTTCCCAATTGTGGGATTACTAAAATGGAGATTAGTAAATTCAGATAGATTGGTACATATGTTGCTTGCTCATTGGATGAGGATGACTGATCTCATGGTCATTTGTGTGGAGACACTAAAGCAAGTATGTAGGTGCTTATTGGAGAATAAGTTCACTGAACGTGACTCGCTATGGAATACATAATAGAGTTTTACTTGCCTGTCAATAGGAATTCCTAATGTGATAGTAGTACAAGTGATCCTTGAATTTGAGATCATCATAGTATCTTGTATGTAACAAATTATACTTTTCCTTAGGCCTTTTAAGACATATATAGGGTATGCTTGGGTATAATGAGTTGCATATGGAGATAATGTATGATCAATAAAGAATCTACCACCTCTAGTAAAAGAGGAGATATGTCCTATGTGATTCGTTAAATGACAACCCATGAATCCTTGGCCAAGGTAGAATGAAATTAGAAGGAGGTTTCTAATTTGCATTATTTGGAGTTGTGCATTTTCTAATCGAAATACATATGATTAAATAAATTAAGACTTGACAGTAAATCCATGTCTTATATTTAATTGGAACATTGTATAGTGGAAGGATTGAATTATACGATAACTATTAACTCACAGGTTCTTTTATGATTAATGTTGAAATCTATATTATCTGGAAAGTCGTTGATCGCTAGGAAGGCTTATCCCTATTGTAGAATAAATGTTATTTATTTAAATAGATTATTAGTTTAATTTATTTATTTAAATAAGATTAGAATTGTTCTAATTAATTTATTCACAACCGGTTTAATATGGAGAACCTAAAGGGTCACACCATAAAAGGAAGAAGAATTATTTAAGAAGAAAATGGCATGATAGTAATATTGCATTAAGTGTAATTAATTTAATCTATGGTGATAGAATAAATTAAATAGCTTAATGTTTATTTTTTAATATTTTAGAAATATTAAATATAAATTAATAAGAGGAGTCTTATTAATATTAATATTATTATTATTATTATTTTAATTCTAAAGGAATTTAGGAATTGATATAATATCAGTACTCTCTCTCAATCCTAATAAGATTAGGATATAAATTAATTAAAAGTGTTTAATTAATTAATTAAATAAAACCCTATTCTAATTGGATCAGGAGGGTTATCCTAATATCTATATAAGAGAGTCTTATATCAGAAATAAGGGATGTGAATTTTTCTAAAGGTTGGGAGTACACATATTCTATAGAGATAGAAACAAGGGTTAAGCCAATAACCCATCTTCCTGAGTTCTTCATCTTCCTTGGTGGATCACCGTTAGAGGCCTAACATTTGGGTGGCTGACATTGATCAAAGGAAGGACACACTACAAAGGAGTCAAAGGAATCAAAGGAGTAGAACTTGTACCTGAGGAAACTTGGATCTTTAAAGGTATAATTCCATCTTCTCCTTCTATATATTGACTGATAATTAATGCACAAGAATGATCATGGTTATGGATTTGTATAAATTTTTGAAAATCTATGTTTCGCGCTTCCGCCCTATTTATGTAATTTAATTGCATGCTTACGTTACGTACAAACCCAACACCCTAGGAATCTGGGATAACTCCTCCCTATTCTGATTAGACTCTCCAATAATCGTCATCCTTACAACAAAATTTTAAGGTTTAATTATTACGTGACATCGATCGATACTCTTCGAGTACATAAACATAAACACATAGCACATAAGGTAGTTTATTATCTTTAACTATCATCACTATCTTTTCGATCTCCTATAAGGAAACTTCCTAAGGTTCCTCACCTAAGGTTTATAACCTAAAGCTTTGATACCAACTTGTGACACCCCCAAATTCGAGTACTTCATTTTCACAGGATTTGGTATTCACTATCTAAATAAAACATAACTAATTGCCCATAAATAAGGAATGTAAAATAAATTACAACCTTAATAAATAAAAATATTCCTTCAAAAAGGATTACAACTTATCAAAACAATCCTAAGGTTTCTAACCTTAAACATCGTCAATGCAAAAAATAAAATATCATAAACAATTAAAGTCTTATTACGCAATCACATCATAACTATGAACAAGTTTTCACTTGTTCATCTTGCCTTTTCCTTTGCTAGTTGACGGCTCGTCAACTTTTTCAACTTTGGCTGCAAGGGTTATATATATGCAAGAGTGAGCAAAAAAAAGCTGACTTAAAATAACAATCAATAATGATGTTATATCACTGAATAAGTTCAATTGAATTAAATAACATTTCTATCATCGATAATCAATAATTGAATATAGAATTTAGAATTCATCTGAGGGTCATAAGACCTTGAACTATGTCCCAGGTTGTAAGTATTTCTACTTAGACCTTGTTGGGTTGTTAATATTCTAACCTTATTATTTTGATGATGATTTGATATTATGTACTAAATTGTTTATTGTGAAATTTCAGGAAGTTGAGAAAAGGTACATTGATGAAAAGCCTTGAAGACTTTGAGTCTTAAGAATATATGTAAGGTCATTGCAAATATTTGATTTTTCAATACAAGGCTCTAGGACATATTATGTGCATATTATATGATAATTATGTTATGCATGATTAAAAGAGATAAAGGTTTTTAAATACTAACAGATTTTATTGACATTAAATGTTTAGTATTTATGTTACCATGTATAACCGTGATAATAATTATCAGATATATGTTGATATTCGAAGAGAATTCTTAGTGTGAGATATTGGTTAGCATGACACACGTGGCTGTGATGTAGTATTATCTATTTAAGAGTCATGTTTGCTGAAGGAGTGAAAATATGTGCATATATCTTGGGACTATAAGATAATGATTATATTGAAAGGTGTGTTGATTAATACTTGGCTTATATTACAGAACTAACACCTTGTTAATCCTTCCAAGATATTTATTTCAAAATTAAATTGGCTTTGAAGGAGTCTAACCTGTTTCACGGTTTTGACTTAAACTGATTATATTCCTTATCCGACTAAATTGGTTCTAACGAAAATAAAATTGTTAATTGATTTCAACAGAACTGATTTATCTCTTACCTGTTAGCAACGGTAATGTTATCTAGGCTATACAATTCAATTGAGATATCAGTGTTAGAAACACAACACCTACAAATTAATTTTGCATCTATCATACTTAAAAAGTTATTTTATCAATCTTGGTGCAATTATTACAAAGTTGCTGGGCAATTTAATTATCAGATTTCTACAGCTGATTTTCGTGAGCTTTAACTAGTGATATCTTTTACTCTTTGATCATTGCATTCATTAGTTGAGCCTTGCATTGTTAAATTATTTATTTGCTTTGATCATTAGACCTCTATATTTGTAATCTTATATTTTTAGACTAAGTGTTGTCTAAAGGAATTTAATCCGGGTGGATTAAGGATTGTTTACAAACAGGTTCAAGGAAGCATAGGTGCTTAAGGAGTGCATTGGTGCACAAGGAGCAAAAGTGCTCAAGTGAATTGTTGTAATTCAAGGTTTTGAAATGTTTTGCAAAAGGAGTCAATTTAAAAAAATAAATTGAGTCTCCAATACTAATTGGTATTGGATGTGGACTAGGCTATTATTATAGAGGGTAATAGCTGAACTACGTAAAAATCTTGGTGTTCATATTTTTACTTGCTTTATCTTATTTGCTCACAAAAAGGTATTTAATAAATAAAAATTAAGTATTTTCATTATCATAAGATAAATTGTTGACACTAAGAGTTTTTACGAAGAAATCAATTAAGCTAGTTATTTTTCATTAAATAACAAGAGTAAAGTTTTAATTCAGCAAATCGTATTTATCCAGCAAGTTGCATCCGTTTATATAGTAAGCTGAATTGTATAGTTATTACTTAAGTTTAAAAAATAGGTCATAGTTGTTCCTACACTTATTCAACCCCCTTTCTAAGTGTGCCTTATCTAAATTTCATTTAGTATCAAAGCTTAGCTCTACTTATCTTGGTCTTAAAGGTGACTTGTAAGGAAAGATTCTAACATGGCACAATTTGGGAACAAAAACCAAGAAGGTCAATCAACAAATAGACCTCCTCTGCTACATGGAACAGAAAACTACAACTTCTGAAAATTCCGAATGAGGATCTATCTTAAAAGGGATCCTTGGGAATGGTGGGTCGTGGAGAATGGACCAGTTACTCCAAGGAAAGATGACGGTACTCCAAAGACCTTGCTCGAAATGGAATCAACTGAAACGTACATGGCCTCCTCCGACTCAAGGGCAATGAACATGGTACAATCTGAGATCGACAAAGTTTCATCTTGCAACACTGCTAAGGAAATGTGGGACACTTTAATAGTGAGCCATGAAGGTACATCCAAAGTTCGAGAAGTTAAACTAAGTATGCTCATGCACGACTATGAAATGTTTAAACTTGAGAAAGACGAAACCATAAAATTAGCTCAAGCGAGGTTCCTTGTTTTACTAAACTCTCTGAAGCTGCTTGACAAATCCATCCCACAAAGTGCGATTAACCGTAAGTTACTTCGGGCTATGCCCAAAAGGTTTGCTTCTAAAATTACTACTCTTCAAGATTCTGTTACTATTTCCACTATGGATACTCTAACTCTTTTCGATGAACTTAAGGAATATGAACATCAACTAAAGAGATATGATGATGAGAAGGAAACCCCTCGAAGAAAATTTTTAGCTCTTAATGCAGAAATTGAAGACGAACTTGATGATGACTCCGATGAGGAAATTGCTATGATGTCAAGAAGACTCAAAGGACTACTTCAAAGGAAGAACAAGAGGAGGAACACGTTCAACTCAAACAAGTTCAAGGGAAAGCAAACCAAAGAAACATGCTTCGAATGTGGATGTCCTGGTCACTTCAAAAAGGACTGCTTTCAACTAAAGAACAAAGAGAAAACAGGTTTCAAGGACAACAAGAGAAACAAAGCACTTGTCATTTGGAGTGATGAAGAGGAGACCGAAGTCGAGGTTGATGCCAAGGATGAACTAGCTCAAGTCTGCTTTATGGGAATAGAAGGTGAACCAAACGAGGTATCAATTTATGAGTTTAATTCTTTGAAACAAGAAAATGAAAAATTGAAAGAAAATAATGCATGTTTAAAAGGACTAGTTAATTCATTAATGAGTGAAGTTGACTTTTTAATAGATGAAAAGAAAGAAATCGAAAAAGAAGCATCTTGTAAAGAAGAAAATATTTTGATTGCAAAGAATGATTACCTTGATATTATAACAAAATACTTTTCAATCGAGTAAACTATTTGAATAATGAAGTACAAAAATTGACTAATGAACTTAAAATAAGAGATGTATGTATTGATGCATTTAGTGATGAATCTCTTTGTAAAATCATTCCTGCTAATGAACTTCAAAAGAAAATAGATTCATTGAAATCATCTCTTGCTAAGTTTGTTCAAGGAGAAGAAAACTTAAATGTCATTTTAGGTAAACAAAGACCTGCTTTTGAAAGACAAGGAATTGGTTACAACCCTATGAATAAAAAAGGGAATGTGAACATGATAAAATCAAAATCACGGTTTAGATTAAATTATTGTTCTCCTTTTACAACAAGTAGAAATTGGGGTATTAAAGGTCACTTAGACATAAATTGTTTTAAGAGAAATAAGATTAAAAAGATATGGATTAAAAAGAGTGATATACTTGCAACTAACATTAAAGGACCCAAAAAGATGTGGGTACCAAAAGGATGAATTATCTTTTCTTGACAGGTGTGTTTCAAGGCAAGGATTCCATCTCAAAAATGGATTCTTGATAGTGGATGTTCTCATCACATGACTGGTGACAAATCAAAGTTCGTGAAATTAAAAATCAAGAAGAAAAATGGAACGGTTACTTTTGGAGATAATCGAACTTGCGACATTATCGGGAAAGGTAAAATGGTAAGGTCAATTTTGATAATGTACATCTTGTTAGTGGACTTGAATTTAATCTTATAAGTATTAGTCAATTAATGGATAGTGGTCATTAAGTATCTTTTGAAAAAGAAAAATGCACAATTTCCCATGGTTCTAACAATTCTATTCTAGTTGCACAAAGGGAAGGAAATATATATACTTTTGATTTTGAGCAACAGGATGAAGAACTATGTCTTGTCATTATGCAAGATGAGGCTAACTTATGGCAAAAAAGGATGGGACATGTTCACATGGATTTAATCAAGAAACTATCCTCAAAGAACCTTGTCAAAGGATTGCCAAAGATAAAGTATGAAAAGAAGGGAGTTTGTGTTCCTTGTCAACTCAGGAAACAAGTAAGAACATCATTCACCGCAAAGAACATGGTATCAACTTCTTCTCCCTTGTAATTACTTCATCCTGATTTGTTCAGACCAGAAAGACATGCTAGTATTAACGGTAAGTTTTATGCATTTGTAATAGTTGATGATTTTTCTAGATATACATGGGTATTGTTTTTAAGAACAAAAGATGAAGAATTTAAAGAATTTGAAAAATTTATAAGAAATCTTGAAACAAGGTATAGTTTCAAACTCATTAGAATTAGAAGTGATCATGGTACTGAATTTCAAAAGGACTTCATAATATTTTGTGATCAAAAGGGAATTAGCCATGAATTTTCAGCCCCGAGAACTCCATAACAAAATGGAGTAGTGGAGAGAAAGAATAGAACATTATAAGAAACAGCTAGAACCTTGTTACAAGAGAGTAAACTTCCTAAGAAGTTTTGGGCTGAAGCTGTAAATACATATTGTTATGTTTTGAATAGAGTACTTATTCGTCCAATCATTTTGAAAACCCCTTATGAACTTTTAAATAGTAAAATTCCGAACATAAGTTATTTCAAAGTTTTTGGTTCTAAATGCTTTATTCTCAATACTAATGATAACTTGGGAAAATTTGATGCGAAATCCTATGAAGGTATTTTTATTGGCTACTCACAAAATAGTAAGGCATATCGTGTATTTAATGTTAACAAGTTAAGTGTTGAAGAATCTGTTCATGTTACATTCAGTGAAACTAACAATGATCTTCCAAAAGAAAGATATGAGGATGCAGGTAACTTAGAGACTTTAGCGAATCCAGCAAACCGAAAAGGTATATTCAGCAGACCGAATGAAGAAATTTAGCAAGCTGAATTAGATAATTCTCATAAAGAGGAACAAGAAATAACACAAGAATTTGAGGAAGACATCCCCCAACAAGAAGAAATAATACACGATATCCATATGCCAAAGACTGCAAGATATCTCAAGAATCATCCACCAGAAAATATCATTGGAGATATCAACAAAGGAATCACCACTCGAAGAGGCTTACAAAATCATTGTGCATTCTCTGCATTCTTGTCAAAAGTTGAGCCAAAGAATGTTAAGGAAGCTATCCTTGATGAAAGTTGGCTTATGGCAATGCAAGAGGAGCTTCAACAGTTTGAAAGATGCCAAGTATGGGAACTTATGCCTCCTCCTAAAGGTTTTTCTATTATAAGGACAAAATGGTAATTCAAGAATAAGCTTGATGAGCATGGAACTATCACTCGCAACAAAGCTAGATTGGTAGCTTAAGGATACAATCAATAAGAAGGGATTGACTACGATGAAACTTATGCCCTAGTTACAAGACTAGAGTCTATTCGTATCTTGTTAACATTTGCTTATTACAAGAAATTTAAGCTTTATCAAATGGATGTGAAAAGCGCCTTCCTCAACGAATACATCAATGAAGATGTATACGTAAAGCAACCTCCCGGATTTGTACATAAGAAATATCCAAATCATGTCTATAAGCTAAAGAAAGCTATCTATGGTCTCAAACAAGCTCCAAGGGCTTGGTACGAAAGGTTGAGTAAGTACCTACTTTCAAATGGATTTATTAGAGGTAAAATTGATTCTACATTATTTATTAAGCATGTAAATAAAAATATTATTATTGTGCAAATATATGTAGATGACATAATATTTGGTGCTACTAATGATTTTCTTTGTGAGTGATTTTTAAAGTGTATGCATAAAGAGTTTGATATGAGCTTAATGGGAGAACTGAATTACTTTTTGGGACTCCAAATCAAACAAACAAAGGAAGGGATCTATATTCATCAAACCAAATACACAAAAGAGCTTCTCAAAAGATTTGGTTTCGAGGGATCAACCTCAAAGGCTACACCAATGAGTACATCAATAAAGCTTACTTCTGATGAAAAAGGTATAGATGTAGATTTAACCAAATTCCAAGGTATGATCTGATGCTTATTATATTTAACTACATCTAGACCTGACATAATGTATAGTGTATGTCTTTGTGCTCGATTTCAAGCAAAACCAAAGGAATCCCACTTACAGGCTGTTAAACAAATACTCAAATATTTAAGTGGTACTATCAATATAGGTTTATTTTATCCAATTTGTAATCATTTTGAACTAATTGGGTACTCAGATACTAACTATGCAGGATGTTAAATCGATAAAAAAATTACAAGTGGTGCTTGTACATTTTTGGGACAAAGTCTTGTATCTTGGCACAGTAAAAAGCAAACGTCAGTTGCCTTATCAACCACTGAGGGTGAATATTTAGCTACAGGGAGTTGTTGCTCTCAAATACTGTGGATGAGACAAACTTTATGTGATTTTGATATTCTATGTGATAGTGTGCTTATATAATGTGATAATTCAAGTGCAATTGATATTTTTAAAAATTCGGTTTTGCATTCACGAACAAAATATATTGAGGTAAGACATCATTTCTTAAGGGATAATGTTCCAAAAGATTTGATTAAATTAGTTTTTATTCCTACCTAGAATCAGTTAGCTGATATCTTTACTAAACCCTTAAGTGAAGAAAGATTTTGCATGTTAAGAATGGAACTTGGACTGTGCATGGTATAATGTGTGTTCACATACTTAATATGGTAAAGTATCTCTGCATGTTATTAAATAGAATTCGTCTGCCTGTTTTGTTTCATTATTTTTGGTTCGTGAATCTAATAATTTCTCCTGATATTTATTGCTGGAAATCATACTGATATACGTTAGGCATATTATTTGGCTACATTCTCGGTATTATCTCAACAGTGTTTTAGATATCTTCGAGATTTGAAAAGACCGAACAGATGAGGCGAGTTATCTTCTCGAGGCGCCTTCTCGATTTCCAACTCTTGCATATTAACTCTTTTTCTCTCTATAACTTTATCAACGCACTCTCGTTGCTCTCTCGTGAATTCTTCATTTTCTCTCTCTAAACTAATCTTTTTGAATCTCTATACAACATGAAGACTAGATCGAACAAGAGATCATCTGGTATCACCATTAAAGAAGGACAACAGTGTCGATCTCCTTACACTGTTAGATCACAGAAGAAATCCAAACGACAGAATCGTTCGGCGTCTGTGCATATTTCGTCTGACGATGCCTCTTTGTCCGATGGGTCCGATTCGGGTTTTTCCTTCTTGAAATCTTCTGAATCCAGTCCAAAAGAGAAGCCAAAAAATCTCCAGATGCTGAACCTCCCACTTCTCAACCTGAATTTCCATCGAATATGGTAAATCTTTTCTGTTCTTCTGAGTTGCCGGATAATTTCTTTAGAGGTCAGAGTTTTGAAACTCACTTCAAAACTTCAATTGCTAGAAAACAATTTGTTTATGAAAAAATCATGGATTCATTCTTTTTCAAAAATTCCTCTTTAGAAAATCTTTTTACTTCTTGTGGTCTGTCTGCTATGCTTTTTCCTCCAACTAAAGCATATCCTCTGTTGGTACAACAGTTTTACACAAATCTAGAATGTAATGGGGATTGTTACACGACTTATGTTAAGGGAAAATATTTATTCTTCATAGTTGTTGATTTCGGAAGTATCTTCAATATTCCATCCTCTGGTCCTTGTCCTTTTACTTTGAAGGGTGTTGCAAATATTCCTTTTCCTCCACTTGCTCAACTTTGTACTGTTATGAAAGACTCTTCTGTTTCTACTCTATTCACTCCTAAGACTGTTGATGTGTGTTCAACTGCATGTGTTCTTCATAAGTTGTTACGCTATAATCTGTTTCCACGACTTGGTGGTGGAGCCGATTTTATATATCAAGATCTTGTGGTTGTTGCTATGATTTTAAAAGGTGTCACTTTTAATTATTCTCTCATGATGCTGTCACACATTCTCAGTTGCATTCGACAGGTTAAGAAATGTCTTCCTTATAGTCTGTTTCTTACAAAAATGTTTCAACATTTCAATATTTGTTTTGATGATGAAATTGTGATTTCACATAGTGAATTCATTGATTCTGCCAGTCTAAAACAGTCTTATATATCTTTTATTGATGGTCTGTTTGTCCAGATTATTCCTGATCTGTCTCCTACTCTACCAAATTTTGTTTCGAATAATCTGCCATCCAATACTCCTACTTCATCTACTGTTCCCAGTTCATCAGTTTTCTCTCCTGAAGTGGTCAATCTATTGACTCAAATTCTTAAGAATCAAGAGTCCATGCATACTGACATTGTTGATGTTAAACAACGACTTTTGGTTTTGGAAAAAGGAAAGTTACCTATTCAGGTTACTGATTTGCAAAAATGCTTTTCTCAAATAGAGGATGAGTTTATCGATTTACAGGCTGGTTTTGAGTTACAAACAGTGGCTATGGTTGAAGCTCTTTCAAGAAAGATTAACAAAAATTCTTGTCAATTGAGTCAAGAGCTTAAATTTGTGAGCTGTCAAATTGGAGAATTTATAGATTTTATGGCTGTTCGTATGAATGATGTTGGTCGGAAGCTACATTTTGAAAGGATGAACTCTCCAATCCGTGAATGGCCTCAATGCAATTGGATGGCTGAGTTTATTTGAGATTTTTTAGACCTACCTCTACCTAATGAGACTTTTATTCCTCGTCCTCCTCGTTTTGCACGTGATTTCTCTTGGGAAGAAAAACTCCATCGTCTTTTCCATCGTCCTTACTTTACTAACCGTCCTATCCCCGTGGTTCATATTGATGATATTGATATCTGACCACCTGACAGTATGTTTTTGCCTGATGACAAAGGGGAAGACTAGCAAGGAAGCTGATGCTGGTAGTTGCTGATGCTGGTAGTTTATGTAGTTGCTGATGTAGTTGCTGTTATGTTTTTGTTTGTTTTGTTTAAAAACGTTATTACGTTTCTGGTTTATGTTTGAACAATATTAGATAATTTGATATTATGTTACTGGAACTCGTTTATCTAATAGTTGTTAAAGCTAACAGTTTTTCAGGATAAACAAAACTTAAACAAAAGGCATGACATGATAATCATTGAATATTTCTTATCCTGAAATTTTTGAATACGCATGAATTTAGGGGGAGTTATATTTTTTTGTCATCATCAAAAAGGGGGAGAATGTTGGGTTATTAATATTCTGACCTTATTATTTTGATGATGATTTGATATTATGTACTAAATTGTTTATTGTGAAATTTCAGGAAGTTGAGAAAAGGTACATTGATGAAAAGCCTTGAAGACTTTGAGTCTTAAGAATATATGTAAGGTCATTGCAAATATTTGATTTTTCAATACAAGGCTCTAGGACATATTATGTGCATATTATATGATAATTATATTATGCTTGATTAAAAAAGATAAAGGTTTTTAAATACTAACTGATTTTATTGACATTAAATGTTTAGTATTTATGTTACCATGTATAACTGTGACAATAATTATCAGATATATGTTGATATCCGAAGAGAATTCTTAGTGTGAGATATTGGTTAGCATGACACACGTGGCTGTGATGTAGTATTATCTATTTAAGAGTCATGTTTGCTGAAGGAGTGAAAATATGTGCATATATCTTGGGACTATAAGATAATGATTATCTTGAAAGGTGTGTTGATTAATACTTGGCTTATATTACGGAACTAACACCTTGTTAATCCTTCCAAGATATTTATTTCAAAATTAAATTGGCTTTGAAGGAGTCTAACCTGTTTCACGGTTTTGACTTAAACTGATTATATTCCTTATCTGACTAAATTGGTTCTAAAGAAAATAAAATTGTTAATTGATTTCAACGGAACTGATTTATCTCTTACCTGTTAGCAACGGTAATGTTATCTGGGCTATAAAATTCAATTGAGATATCAGTGTTAGAAACACAACACCTACGAATTAATTTTGCATGTATCATACTTAAAAAGTTATTTTATCAATCTTGGTGCAATTATTACAAAGCTGCTGGGCAATTTAATTATCAAATTTTTATAGCTGATTTTCGTGAGCTTTAACTGGTGATATCTTTTACTCTTTGATCATTGCATTCATTAGTTGAGCCTTGCATTGTTAAATTGTTTATTTGCTTTGATTATTAGACCTCTATATTTGTAATCTTATATTTTTAGACTAAGTGTTGTCTAAAGGAATTTAATCCGGGTGGATTAAATATTTTTTACAAACAGGTTGAAGGAAGCATAGGTACTTAAGGAGTGCATTGGTGCACAAGGAGTAAAAGTGCTCAAGTGAATTGTTGTAATTCAAGGTTTTGAACTGTTTTGTAAAGGGAATCAAATTTAAAGAAATAAATTGAGTCTCCAATACTAAATGGTATTGGACGTGGACTAGGCTATTATTATAGAGGGTAATAGCTGAACCACGTAAAAATCTTGGTGTTAATATTTTTACTTTCTTTATCTTATTTGCTCACAAAAAGATTTAAGTATTTTCATTATTATAAGATAAATTGTTGACACTAAGAGTTTTTATGAATAAATCAATTAAGCTAGTTATTTTTCATTAAATAACAAGAGTAAAGTTTTAATTCAGCAAATCGTATTTATCCAGCAAGCTACATTCATTTATATAGTAAGCTGAATTGTATAGTTATTACCTAACTCGTAATTAGGGAGATCGGCCCTTCGTACCATGTATTGTGCATAAACATCTTAACGCTTTCGCATGGTAATCCCTTAATAATAGGGTTGTTCGTCTCAGTATTAATTAATGAGTCCGAACCAAAGAAAGTTTAGTTTGGATAAGCTCAAAGGGTAATTTAGAGTTTAACTATCATCAACTAAGGAGTAGTTGAATCAACTTACAATAATTAAGAGTTCGATAACAAAAGAATTATGAAATACTATGAGTCATACAATAGACATCATATTTAACAGTCATGCTTTAGAAATAAACTTAAAGCATTTGAAAGATACAATAAAACCTTGTTTGAACAATTAAGTCAAGGTTATATTATTTCAATAATGAACTCCAATAAGATATTTTTCCAATGCAGAATAAAAGAACTTGCTCAACTAAAAGTATAGTTAGAAAACTTACACAATGGAAAAGAAAAGTTTAGGAACTTGCCTCGTGCGCAAGCTAGCAATTAGCAACTCGTTCCATAATTATCCTATGCACACATTATTAACAATATTAAAATAAATTAGTTACCATATAGTTAATTCACACCATTAGTTAAGCCATCTAGGTTAACTCATCATTCTTTAGTTATTAGGTTTAATCACTAATTATCACATAACATGTTCAAACTACACATTCACATCAAACTTTATAATTAATCAAATTATAATTATAAATCATATATTTCACATTAAAAATACGATTTAATACTGTCCAATTAGCATATAATTTTATTAACATGCTTTTATATTTATTACATTAACATTCTCATAAAATTAAACATTTATATATAATTTTCTGGCTAAATTGCATAGGTGGTGCTTCAGCGCCACATAATGAACTGCAGCCGACGCTGCAGCGTCGTGCCACATCATCAGAGTGTTGGGCCTGGCGCTGCAGCGCTCCAGTTACACTCAGAACTGGCGCTGCAGCGCTGCCACGTCAACACGCTCCACTTTCGGTCTCGGCGCTGCATCGATGCAGTTAACAAACATAACTGGCATTTTCGCTCCGTGCTGTGACACCCCCAAATTTGGGTACTTCAATTTTCACGGGATTTGGTGTTCACTGTACAAATATCATATATCTATCTACCTATAATAAATGCAAACCATGAAATAGATAGAAATAACTCCATCATCTCCCCTTATGGGGTTACAACATCTGAATAATAAATTCAATCCTAGGTCATACTAACCTTAAACATCTGTGCGGAAACATAAACAAATAATAAGTCTTAAACATTATAACATAAGTCTTTAAACAAATATTCTCAATTAAAATAATAAGTCTTCATCACTTGTTAACTTTGCCCTTGCCTTAGCTAGTGGAAGGCTCGTCTGACCTTTCGTTCTTAGCTGCAATCTTACTATGCAAGAGTGAGCACAATTGCCCACAAGTATACAAATATAACAATATAATAACATGCGAATAAGTCAAAGAAATCTTATAATAATATAAAGCTCGGCTTTTGAATCAAGAATGAATAACAAGAATCAAAAGAACATCTGAGGGTCATAAGACCTTGAACTATGTCCTAGGTTGTCAAGTATTTCTAATTTAAACCTTTAACAGTCATAAGACTATATGGACTCTACTTCTCGTACTTAGGGGAAACAGCCCTTAGTACCATACTGTGTACAATATCTCGACGCTAAGCGTAAATAATCCCATATTAAAGAGTTTTTCATCTCAGTTTGACATCAGAGTCCGCACCAAAGGAAGTTTGGTTTGGATAAGCTCAATAAAAGTTCTAAAATTTAGAACTTTCATCAACTATGGACTAGTCGAATCAATAAGGGTTCGCTAGTCTTACAAGGTTCAACAATAAACGATATTCAAATTGAATAACAAATCTCATGAGTATACAATCGAATAAGTATTGTATATCTGAAATAATACTTAAGGAACTTATAATATCTCATACGAATCTTGATTTGAATAAACAAGAGTAAGAACTTGCGCGCGTAATCAAAATTGAGTTAGAGTAAGGAAACTTGCCTCTTGCACAAGCTACAAATATAATTCACGTCCCTTAAATAAATCATACATATCAATACATTAACAATACCAATTAATTCTAAGTCCGATTATACTCATCGAATCACAAACATCGATTCTTGAATACGTTATTAGACTTCACGAGTAACGAGTTTACATAATGTATTTAACTTATCAATTAATCGCATAAACAAGTTATTAATTCTGTTTTAATATCTCCATATATGCTTAACATGCTCATACAATTTGTCTAAAACATCATTGATTAATGTTAAACATCATTATATTTTATAATATTTATGTTTTATAACTTAGAACAACATCTTTTATCGTTGAGAGCACTACACTTGCGTATATGTATGTCTGACGCCCTCCGATTGCCTCCAAATACGCATCAGTCATAAAGATGGCCATTTTGACCCTGCTAACGACTTTAAATCGAAAAACTTAAAGAATGAAAATTTTAGGTCTACCCATTTTCTTCCCAAATCATCCTGAATTGCCTTAATCGGAGTTCGTATGAAGAAGTTATGCTTATTTTACTACAAAAGGTCAAAACAGTCTCGAACATTTTCTCGGACACCAAGCAAGGTCCCGGACAGCACCCACCTCCGTCGGGGCGGGACTTTAAGCCTACACAGCCCCGCTGGGGCGGGGACCATGCTGGTGGAACTCTGGTTCGCGATTTTAACAGTTCGTTGGCCCAATTAATCCAATTAAATACAAATTAAACTAGTACCGTGATTTTTATGAAGTATAAACTTCATAGAAACATCATACAATGTTACTAACATGTTTTTAACATCTTAAATCAGGCAATTACTCGAATCAAATAACGTAATTTCACCGTTCTTGGTGTTCTTGAAAGTTTTGAAGAAAAACATGAAATTTGACGTCACGGATTCGTTATAACTCCGAATTCGTCCGTTCAAAGTTTGTTTTCTTTGTTTTAACATGTATTATCATAATCTACTATCAAATTTAAGTTAAAAAAATAATTCATGGCATACAATTGTTCGTAAGGGCCATAAGGCTATGTATACAACTTTTATGCTCTATAACTTCAAAAAAACCCAATTGAAACATAATTACATGGTGTTGGTCACTGTAATTCATGTATGCATGATATAAAACATGTTATTAACATATAATAGAATACATGTGATCATATCTTAAGTAAATCATGAAAATCATTTTTCACAAAGAACTTTTAAAACACGTAAGTGGAAAATTCTAATTTTAGCATGTTTATATAAAATTGGTTACTCCAACACATGAATACATGATATAAAACATATTGAAAACGCATAATAACATATATATCATTATATACTCATCAATTATCAATCTCTTCAATCATAGAGGACTTTAAAATAGTTTTTCATAGAAAATATAAGAACGTAAATTAAGTTTTGGGTTGAAGAGATTACCCCTTGCAATCTCTGTGAATATGATAGGAAGATGATGATAGAGACTTCTCAAATTCTTCTCCCTCAATCTTTTCTCTCAATTTTCTCTCTAAACTCTCTCTCTCTCTGATGGAAAACTACGAACTATACAACTGATATAAGATATAAGTTATAATATATGATAAGTAGGTTTTATTCCAACTTATTGGTTACCAACTTTCTATGATT
The DNA here is from genome assembly GCA_020205555.1 of Panax stipuleanatus. NCBI lineage: Eukaryota > Viridiplantae > Streptophyta > Magnoliopsida > Apiales > Araliaceae > Panax > Panax stipuleanatus. The sequence goes on from CM035115.1 coordinate 95,560,432, forward strand.
TTGGCTTAAACTCAAGCACTTTAGTGTCTTTTAATGCATTTTATCTTTGTTTTGCGTATTATTGTCAGGAAACTCTTTTGGCATGAAATGGCACAATAATGGCATGGTTGGCATAATTTGGCAAGGGATTGGATAAAGGCTATGTGGAACGCTGAAAAGAGGAAGCAAATGATGGAGTGGGCAAGAGAAAGCATGAAGATGGCATGAGGCACAAGCATAGGAAGATGGTCTTAAGGCAGCAAATGTGAAGGAGCTAGAAGCAACAAGGATTGCACAAGGCATCACAACAGAAACCAGATTACATCAGTAGATTTTAACAGCACGCGCGACCGCGCCAGGAATGTAAAGGAGGCTCGCGCGCTCGCTCTGGCTGGTAGAGCCAGAGGCTTGATCTAAGGACGCGCGCGCCCGCGCCAGGAAGCATAGCAAGGACTCGCGCCCGCGCCGGTACAATTTCTTTGACTTTTTATTTTTTTTTACTCTGCTGAATGTAATGAATATAAGGGTTGTGTTGCTTTAAATGGATATCACTTAACATTATCAGACTTAGTTTTATTACGAGCATTGTTCTTACATTTTCTAGGGTTTAGGAGCTAAAGATAGCTTAAGAGCTTAACTCTTCTTCTCTTCTAGTTCAAGTAGCATTTACATTTCTAGGGTTCTCTTTGGTTGGGTTTGTGGTCTGAACTTGAGCATTGAAGGCTCCTATTGGAAAGAGAACCACCAAGATTTGCATTTCCATTCTCTCTACTCTCTTTCTTTCATAGTTGTTTAAATGCTTGGTTTAAATCCCATAATGGTTTGTGGTTCGGAGATGAACTATCTACCATTATGGGATTCTAATGGATTTTATTGCTTAGTCTAGGGTTTTATGCCTCTTTGAAATGTATGGATGAAAATGTATGGTTTGCCTAGATTTGTTGCTTTGTATGTTTAGATGCCTGATCAACATCTACTGTAATAGTTTATATGGACTTGAAAAATGAAGTGTAAACTTAGATTTTTCCATGCTAGCATATGTTCGTGAAACTTGCACTTGATGAGTTTTGTGATTTGTAATCTGGATAGAAATATACCGTATTGCCAAATGTAGTCTATAGGGGGATTGCACTTAAACTGATATAGCTTGTAAATCACATAGACATATAGTGGTTTAGGTTTTATTGTTGTTCATGTGATTTCTATCTCTTTTGTGAATATTACATGATATGGACTTGGTTTATTAAAAAATAGCCCTGTCTCACATTTGTGCTTCCGGCTAGCATTCCTATGTGATTATTTATACTTGACTTGAGGTGTTGTTAACCTAGATGATGCAATAGATGAAGTTAGGATCCCATATTTCTCTAATTTGAATCGTCTGTTAATTAGTTAAGTTCATTTTAAAACCAGTCTAGTTATTTAAAGAATACTTTGATACACCTTTGAGCAGACGAAAATAACCATAGGACTGTTGCATGATAGTTTAAGCCTGATTCCTTTCTCCGTGGGAACGATCTCGACTTATCAAATTTATTACTTGTCGACCTTGTATACTTGCACGTGTTTTGTGCCCGTTTTTGTGAACACCAAAACGGCGCAACAACTTTTTGGCGCCGTTACTAGGGAATTAATTTGTGGGTCAATTCCATTGAATCAACAAAGGAGATTTTGATTGAGCAAGCGAAGTGGATTGAGAATCTTTAGAATTGGGCGAAGCAAATTAGTATGGCTTTAATGAAGGAGGAAGTGATTGAGCAAGGTATAAAGACTCAAGATCTTCAGAATCCAATGCCTCAACTATTTGAAGTCATGAGCAATGGCCCTCAGAATACTTGGTGATATGAATTGGATGCTGAAACTGATGGAGAGCCCGAAGTGCACATGCAACTGCACGAACTGAAGGAAATGGATATCGAGGAGATAATTGGGGACGTGAAAAATTATGAATGTGAGCAAACCGTGACGACACCCCAAGTGCCTTCTCCGCCAAAGTTGGAAAATCCAGTGAAGTTTGCACACCCGTGTCTCCTTGGTAGTCACATTGCAGGGAATTATCTTTATGATAGTGACTCATCCTTGAATCCATGGAGGTACAAAGAAGAAAGAATTAAAGAAGAGCCCGTTGTGTTAGTTGTGCCTCAATGCCCCAATAGCTTCACAAACACAACGGAAGAAGTTCCTAGCTCCCTGAACTTCAAAATAGAGAATTCATATACACATTATATGCTAGGCGACTCAAATTCGAAGCCTCTCATGATGGGGAACCTCCAACCCACACAAAAATTCTAATGGACGGTGGGTTTCTCAAATATCGTCGAGGGATCGGATATCGGTGTCAAAGAGAAAGTCCAGCTAACGGACTATAAACTGCGCGCTCGATGGGAGGCACCCCATCATTTTCTCTCTTCTCCCTCATGTTTAATTTTATTTACCTATCTCCATTTCCCTTCCCCCTTTTTAATTCTTAGTTTAAAATTTTTGAATACTTTTGGATTTAGGAGCTCATTGCCTACATTTTTGGACTTAGGCATTTGTGCAGACATTTTTGGGACTTAGAAGCTTATGGAACATATTCATGAAGCACTAGCATTGTGCATTTTCGCACATGTAGTATATTTTTGGGAGTTCAAGTGCATATAATTCTCACCTTATGATGATTCTCCGCATAGTTGTAAATAGTTAATATTATGTTTTGGTGGATTAGAGGGCTTAATAAATGTTGCGTTCCTTTCTCAGGTTAAATTTGCTGGAATGAATCAAAGTCAAAAGGTCCATCCTCACTGCAGGTCAAAAGCTGCATATCAAAAATCTGGGGAAGGGCGAGGCCGCGCCGAAATCAGGGCTAATGGGCGCCCGATCGTGCGGCATACAGGTTGTCTCAGACTTAAGGCAAAAATTCAGCAGAAACTGAGCACCACATCATTTCATAGAGCAGACAAGGCTGACTATGGGAGTTCCCATTTTTCCTTTTACCTTTAATGAGGACATTACAGTTTTTAAGTTTGGGGGTATTAGGGTTATTTTTGCATATAGTGTAGTTCATTTCATTGTGTATATTGTGTTTAGTTCATATAATGCATGTAGGTCGTGTTTTGTTAAAATTTGTCAAAAGAAATTTGTTTTTTGTTTTAGTTAACTGTGTTAGAGCATATTGCATGAATCTAGTTTTCTGTTGGTTTGTCATTTATTTGGCCTATGAGGGAACAAAAATTACTTGATTTTTGAACTAATTTGAGACTTAAGCTTGATTATAATGTCATATATGTAAATTCTAATATGTCAGATACTGATGTAACCGGTTAGCACTCTAAGAGTAACCACCATGACTTGCTTAGTTTAAATTTTCACATACTTGCCTTCTGGTGGGAAATCTATGTTTTAATAAAAGAATTTCAGTTCTCATATGATAATAACTAGACTGTAAAAAGCTTAAGTTTGGGGGAAGCAGGGGGTATGCATGCTAGTTGTGGAAAAAGAATAGAAAAACATATGAAAAAAAAAAAGAAAAGAAAAGAAGAGAAAAAGAAGGTTGATTGTGAATAAACACTTCGGCTACGTCGAATCTTGTGGCCTTTGATATTCGAGCAAGTAAGCCCTAGGGGTGTCTCTACACCCAGCGCCCTAAGGCCTGTTGGTCTGGGAGTCGTTGGTCGAAAGCTCGCTACACGGGTATCATTGAAAAGCCTAAGAGGACTAGGCATTGCACAGTCGAGTGTGTACATGGAAAAGTGCAAAAATGCCCTCGTGAGTTAATAAAAAGCAGAATAAATCCCCTGTGGACTCTTAGCTTAAGTGATGCATGGTCTTAGTTAGAACTTATCTAATTTACTATTTTTCTTAAGTTAAAACTTATTTTTCCCCTAAGAAGTATAGTATGTGATATATTTGTTCAAAAGCATGTTTAATGGTTGCTAGGCACACACACAATACATCAGTGCTGACAGATTTGGATTTGCGAGGATATGCCTTATGACTTTGTCTTGGGTAGCTTTCCTGTTTAATTATCTTGTGATTTTTCTGAGGCATTTCATTTGAATATAAATTCTGACTGAGACTTGGATTCGCATTCATGATAGGATAGGTTGCATTCATTGTAGATACTGCATTGCATCTTTTGTTGGTTTTGTTTTGGTTACTTGAGGGCAAGCAACGTTTAAGTTTGGGGGTATTTGATAAGTGATTTTTATGACCACTTATTCAGATATTATCTAACTTGTTTTGTTGATTAAACACAAGTATCATTGAGCTTTTCATGCATTTTTGCTTTCTTTTGTAGTTTTTATATTGGGAACTCTCTTGGTGGCATTTGAATCTAAAAGGGAAGGAAATTACAATCCGAACGTCATTTGGGCTTTCATGTTCATTTCATGTTCTTGGATTGGAACTTGGGTCATATTGTAGAGCATCTCCTAAGCTTTTTGGAACATCTTGAATCATCTCAATCGAAATTCGGACGTGAGAGTTATGACCTTTTTACCAACCAACGAACGTTGAACTTCACGATTTTGGGTTGCCATTGCACAGCTGTCACTTCAAGCCCAATTTAGACCTTCATCCATCCATTATTTCTCAATGATCAAAGAATAAAAGTTGTATATCTCTTCGATAGTTGATTTGACAGGTGGCAGGCCCCGTAACTCCTCCCGGATCAAAAGTTATAGCCGTTCTACCAGAGTGCACTGCAGAAGAATTCCAGCGGCACGGCCGAGCCAGTTTGTAGTGTATTTTGGGCGCGGCCGCGCCCGTCCCCAGGCTAAAAATCTGATATTTACTTCTAGCATGCCCGCGCCCAATTCCAGGCCATTCCCAGCGCGGCCACACCACTCCTGAACGTGACCAGACTTGACTTTTTCATTAAAGAGTGAGATTTGAAGCAAATGGAGGGGGGCATTCGTATTAGGGTTTAGAGATAGAAACATAGGAGTAGATTAAAAGGGATTCCACCCTTAGGTTAGATTAGATTACATATTCTCCTCTCTTCTCTTCTTCTCTTGATTAGATTAGGTTAGATTAGAGTAGAACCCTAGGTTTAATTAGAGAAGAAGATTGAAGCAAGTGGATTTCATTGAAGATTCAACTTAGAAGCTTGAGCACTCAGATTTGCATTATCTATCTTTATACTCTTCTTGCTCTCTCCTTGTAATCTTATGATGTGTATTGAACTTGTGGATGGTATATCTAATTCTAGTATAAGTTAGCTTATATTTTGAGGTTTCAATGGAACCTAATGGTCTATTGATTGTTATGTGATTGTCTATTACAATTTGTTCTTTAATTACTTAATTGATTAGCTACCAATTACTGTGATAACCCATATGGACTTGAAAGATGAAATGTGGGTTTAGATCTGATTGTAGTAGCGAGTGATTGTATGTTCTACATGGCGTTGGGATGTATAATTTATGCTTAGGATAGATATATACCGAAGCGCCGCTCGTAGTCAATTGAGAACTTGGACTTAAACCCTAATTATTTGTAAATCACATAGACATATAGGGGTTTAGATAATGTGGGTGTTCATATGCGTTCTATCATCTGTGGATTGTATGTGATTTGGATTAGGTGCATTGAAAGATGGCCTTATCTCACTTTCGTGTTCTCGGCTAACAAACTATGACGATTAAATTGACCTAACTGGAAGTATGTTGACTTAGATGAATGATTAGGAAAAATTGGGATCTCATATCTTCATTATCTGATTTTACTCTAGGATTATTTAGTTTTAGTTTAATTACTTGTCTAGTTTAAATTAAAACACTCTATCGCTCTTTTAAATAAGACTGAGATGGTTATGGGCTAGTGGTTTGGTGAACTTTTATTATTTAATTCTCCGTGGGAACGATATCTGTACTTACTCTTTATTACTTGTTGACCGTGTATGCTTGCACGTTTATATTGATCGGTAAAACGACCAACAATATACATTTACATTTACGATATAAACTGACGTAGTAGTTGGTGTCAGTTAATTCCCACCCAGCATTCAACTGCTCCAACTCCCCTTAAGGTAGTGTTTGGCTATTCCTTAATAACTCCTTCCCATTTAATTTAATTAATTCTTACAATATAGTTAAATAATGTCACACCCAATTAATAATATAATCTTATTTAAATCAATTAAATAAAATAGAATAATTCCATATTAAATTACATAGTCACATAATTAAAATTCTCATTTATTAATTATATCAAATCATTAAATCTCTAATTAATTATAAAATTAATTAGAATTACATTATGCTTATTAAATAATCCATTTAATCAAATAAGCTCAATTAAATTCATACTTTGAATTATAAAATTCTCTACATTAACTTAATCAATGTAACACATATAATTAAATTAATCTACCATAATTCCATCACATAAGTATTTGACTCAATAATTAAATCATTGAAAAATATTTATTTAAATTCAATAAATATTTAAATTATATTACAAAATCTCGTTCGTCACATCTTTCCCCCCTTAAAAGGATTCTGTCCCCAGAATCACGGTTCAATTAAATATTTCATTCCGTTACATTCTCCCCCCTTACAAAGATTCTGTCCCCAGAATCGCTTACACATAAATTAAGTAAATAACTGCGGGTAATTCTTCATCATATGCTCTTCGAGTTCCCACGTAGCTTCTTCAGCGTTGTGGTTCCTCCAAATTACCTTAACAAAAGATATTACTTTATTTTGGAGAACTTGCTCTTTCCTGTCAACAATCTGAACAGGAATTTCTTCATAGGATAAGTCTTTCTCAAAGTGTAGGGGTTCATATTCAATCACATGTTTGTAATCGGGTTTGTAGGGTCGTAAAACTGAAACATAGAAGACATTGTGGACATTCTCTAGCGCCGGAGGTAAGGCTACCTCATATGCGACTTCTCTAATCCTTCGCAACACCTCAAAGGGTCCAATGAACCTCGGGCTCAATTTTCCCTTCTTACCGAATCTGATTTTTCCCTTCTAGGGAGAGACTTTCAAGAATACAAAGCTACCCGATTCGAACACAACATTCTTAAGGTGTGAATCGGAGTATTTCTTTTGTCGATCCTGAGCTGCTACCAATCTTGTCCGGATCACTTTGACTATCTCTGCTGTCTGCTGTACCAACTCTGGTCCTAGTAATTGCCTCTCGCCAACTTCATCCCAGTACAGTGGAGTTCTACACTTTCTGTCTTACAACGCTTCATAAGGCGGCATACCAATACTAGCGTGGTAACCGTTGTTGTAACCGAATTCAACAAGTGGTAAGTGATCATCCAAATTGCCTTTGAAATCCATGATGCATGCTCTCAGCATATCTTTCAATGTCTAAATCGTTCTTTCACTCTGCCCGTCTGTCTGAGGGTGATATGTCGTACTCATTCTTAACTGTGTCCCCATGCATTCCTGAAGTTGCTTCCAGAAGTTCGATGTGAAGCTCGGATCTCGATCAGAAACAATCGATATTGAAACTCCGTGGCTCGAAACAATTTCTTTCACATATAACCTTGCCAACTGGTCTAAGTTGAATCTGATTCTGAATGGAAGGAAGTGTTCGGATTTTGTCAATCGATCAATGATAACCCATACTGCGTCGTAGCCTTTCTGAGTTATCGGAAGGCCAACCACAAAATCCATTGTAATATGTTCCCATTTCTATTCTGGGATCTCTAAAGGTTGTAGCAACCCACTCGGCCTCTGATGTTCTACTTTCACTTTCTGATATGTCAGATAATTTGCAACACACTCTGCCACATCTCATTTCAAATTCGGCTACCAAAAATGTTGTCGAAGATCTTGGTACATCTTGGTACTACCAGGGTGAATCGAATATCGTGATCTATGAGCCTCGCTCAAAATATCTTCCTTAATTTCTGGCACTGGCGGTACCCAAACTCTGCTCTCAAATCTCAGCAGTCCCTCACTGTCTACCTTGAATCTCGGTTCGGTTCCTTCAGATATCTTTTTCCTTACCTTCTCACATTCTTTGTCCTGAAGTTGAGCTTCCTTAACCTTATCCAATAGAGTTGTACAAGCCTGTATCTGGAATAACTTTTCTTTAGTCTCCATAGGATACCTCACTTCCAATTCCAGCTGCTCCATCGCTGAAATTAGCTCTTTCTGAGCAGTTAACATCATCAATTTCTCCCAACCCTTTCTGCTTAAAGCGTCAGCAACAACGTTTGCTTTACCCGGATGGTATAAGATTTTGCAGTCATAGTCCTTTATTAATTCCAACCAACTTCTCTGGTGCATATTCAAATCCTTTTGTGTAAAAATATATTTCAGACTCTTGTGGTCTGTATATATTTCACATTTCTCCCCATAGAGATAGTGTCTCCAGATTTTCAAAACAAAAACCACTGCAGCTAACTCCAAGTCATGGGTCAGATACCCCTTACCGTAATCTTTTAACTGTCGTGACGCATATGCAATGACTCTGCCGTTTTGCATAAGCACACAGCCTAGTCCTTTATGCGACGCATCACTCTAAACCATAAAATTTCCTGTGTCATCCGGAAGAGATAACATAGGTGTTGTACTCAATATCTTCTTAAATTCTTGGAAGCTTTCCTCACACTTCTACGTCCAAACGAATTTCACAGCTTTCCTAGTCAAATTCATCAGCGGAGTTGCGATATTGGAAAAGTCCTGAATGAATCTTCTGTAATAACCTGTTAATCCAAGAAAACTTCTCATTTATAACAGCGTCTTCGGCTGATCCTAATTCATTACAGCTTCGACTTTGGAGGGATCTACCGAAATTCTATCCTTGTCAATCACATGTCCGAGAAATTGTACCCGCTCAATCCAGAATTCATATTTTGAAAATTTGGCGTACAACTTCTCTCTTCTCAACGCCTCTAACATTACTTTTAAATGCTCTACATGTTCTTCCTTAGTCTTCGAGTATACTAAAATGTCGTCGATAAAGACCACCACAAATTTGCCCAAAAATGGCTTGAACACTCCGTTCATTAGACCCATAAATGTTGCAGGAGCATTTGTTAGACCAAATGACATCACCAGAAATTCGTAGTGACCATATCGAGTCCTAAACGCTGTCTTTAGAACATCTTCTGGCCTCACCTTCAGCTGATGATAACCACTTCTCAGGTCAATCTTTGAAAAGTATCTTGCTCCCTTCAATTGATCAAACAGGTCGTCGATCCTCGATAATGGATATCTATTCTTAATGGTGACCTTGTTTAATTCTCTATAATTGATGCAGAGCCGCATCGTCCCATCCTTCTTCTTCACAAATAACACCAGCGCCCCCCACGGCAATACGCTCGGTTGTATGTACTTCTTGTCCTGTAACTCTTGCAGTTGTACCATCAATTCTTTCATCTCTATCAGAGCCATTCGGTACGGTGCCTTCAATATTGGAGTCGTTCATGGAGCTAAATCGATCACAAACTCAACCTCTCTGTCTGGCGAAAGTCCTGGCAGATCGTCCGAAAATATGTCTACAAAGTCCCTCACGACTGGTATATCTTCTAATTTTGGATTCTCTTTACGACTATCGACTATGTCGGCTAAATATCCTACACAGCCTTGTCTTAACAACTTCCTGGTCTGCATCATCGTCAGACAACTCGCTTGTATAGGCAACTTGCTGCCATAAAACACAACCTTTGATGGAGTCATAAGGTTAATACATTTCCTCTGGTAATCAATTACAGCCCCATAATTGAATAGCCAATCCATTCCCAGAATAACATCGAATTCCCCAAGCCTAATCGGGATAAGATCTACGTTCATAATGTTACCGTTAATATCTACTCTACATTTCTTGTGTACATACTTAACAGAGATCACTTCTCTATTCGCAATCTCGATGTTCATGGGGTATTCTAACTCGTCCATAGGAAGTTCTAAGTACTTAGCAAAGTCATCGGATATAAATGAACAAGTAGCACCCGAATCAAATAGTACATAAGCATTAACTTTATTGATTGGAATGATACCTGACACCATATTGCGAGACTACACAGTATCCTGCACTGTCATGTTGAACGTCCTGGCAGTCGGTCGATTGGTTGAGGTTGGTCCGGTGATAGTTAGAGCATTATCACCGCTGTTTCCCTTGTTTCATCCTGTTCCTGCCCCTCCAGATCCTTTCTTGGGACAATCCCTAGCCAAGTGGTCCTTCGACCCACATGTGAAGCAGGCACCCTTCTTTAGTTTAGGACTGTTAGGTGCTTTGTGGCCTTCCTGACCATAATTATAGCACACCCATTTTCCTTTCATACAGACTCGCAGGTGAGCTTTCCTGCAAGTCAGACATGCTTCGATTCTCTTCTTCTGACCTCCTTGATGATTTCCAGTTAACGAGTTGTCAGTCCACTTCTTCTTCTGATTGTTACTTCCTCCCATGTTACTGCCACTAGCCTTATTATTTCCTTCACTTTCACTCTTCTTCTTCTTCTTCTGATCCTGATTGTACTTAGTCACCGCATCGCTTCCACCTTCAGCGAGTATGTCCTTCTCCACTACTCCAGCAAAAATGTTCAATTAGAACATTGACACTTTGCTATATAACCAGGGTTTCAGTCCCTGCTCAAATCTCCTTGCCTTCCTCTCGTTGGTGTGCACTTGATATGTGGCAAACCTATCCAACTCATTGAATTTCGCCACATAGTCTGGTACAGATATATTCCCCTGCTTTAGCTCTAGAAATTGGACCTCCATTTGGTTCTGCGAGCTTGTAGGGAAATACATATTGAAGAACATCTCCTTAAACCTCTTCTAGGTGATTACACCTTCTCCTCCATGGACCTTATTTGCTTGACACCAATAACTGGCTTCTGATTTCAGCATGAACGTTGTGTAGGCAGTTTTCTAGTCCTCTTTGACTCTGGCGACGTTAAAAACTTTTTCCATCTCCATAACCCAAGTTTGAGCTTCTATCGGGTTCATGGAGCCTTTAAACTCTGTCGGTCCCACCAACTTGAAGTCCTTAAAAGTTGTATTTGGTGGAGCTTGAGGTTGATTGTTAATCGCTCCAGCCAGTAAGTTCACCAACTGCGGCACGGGGTTAGCTTTAGCATTGGCGTCGTTGTTGTTTGTCAACCCTTCTTGGGCCAGTTGACGGTTTGGTTGTCTTCTTGGCGGCATATTTCTGTTTAAGATATACGCTTATTAGATCTTTATTCAATCTTTAAATATCTAAGACTTAGCTAAAACATTTTAACATAATCACTTAACACATAATCATCTCAATTAACTCTGATATTTTATTTAATCAAAAGTTTTAACATAATACGATAGCATCACTGTTAATTACATCAACTATCCTACGATAAAGAATCTACATGATTTAAATCATCAAAATATTTCTCTATTTATAAGCACATCAGAATTTACATTATTAACTACCAGATAGGTTTGCACATAATCAAAATGATCCTATCACTGCCTACTAAGGCGACGAACAGCTTTACTTCATTCTTCCTCCATGATACGAACATCATCCTGCGATCTAGCATATACCAGGGCAGACCTTCGAACTGGACTGGATAATACATAACTCGATCCTGGGCCTCATCAATTGCCTTCTGAAACGTATAGCCCGACTCCTCGATCTTTACCTTCTTTGCACGATCATTATCCTCTGCAAGATCTGCATGTCATGAATCTTTCACCCAAGCGTCCTTTACTATGGCAAGCCTTGCAGATTTCTCTTTCAATTCATTCTTCAGCTTCTCTATCTCCTCTGACTTCTGCTCTACTTGGCCCTTCTCACGGACCAACTCCCACTCTACATGTGACCCCCCGAATTCGGGTCCTCTGACCCCGGTCTGGTCGCCATAAAACAATACTAACATCCACCTTTAAGTAACATACGATAACTAAAATGCGGAATATAATAAACGTACGTCGTTCATTCAAAAGGTGTTACTAGTCCCAAGATTCGATAACCTTAATACATCAATACAAATATACCCCAGAATAAACATTTGGGTTCATATTACATTAACAGCAATTAAACAAATCATAAAGACAAAGTCTGCTCCTTGCAAACCATCCTATATCTTTCCTTTACCCTTGTCCTTCTCTAAGGGCTCGGGCTCAACTGCAATATAAGTCAAGAAAAACTTGCTCAAATAAAATAGTAGTTTAGGAAAACTTGCAATATGATAATACCCTGCTCAATATAAATTTGAGTAAAGTTAGGGAGACTTGCATATAATACAAGAATGGTTTCAAAGGAACTTGCACAATCAAAGAGTGAAGTTCGGGAAACTTGCTTACAATATCCGTTGAATAAAGTAATGCAAGGGTCTAGGAAACTTGCCTGTTTGCTCAGCTACAAATAACTCTAGCTTTAATAAAACTGTGTTGGAACGACCTATCATTAACAAGTCGGTCTCTCCAATTAGTATAAACTAATATAAGTTCACACATACTAGAATCTAGTCGTTATATAAATCTATCACATAAGATCACGTTCAATATCAAACATACCATTTATAGCATCATAATATGTTAACTGTTAAAATTCGACTTAAGCAAATTGTTCGGGTCTGAAAGTGTCCTGGCGTAACTCTAGCATGCAACTATTGCCATTAAACCAATACACATGCTTATCAAGTTTAAATAACTCAAGTTCGAAAGCTAACATGTTCATTCTATGTTCACTTCAAGACCACATGTTTTTATGTCGGACATTCACATACCTTAAACAATATAAGTTCATGCTTCAAGATTGGTTACTAAAGTCATGTTATCACATAACAAGGTCAAACAATACTTAAGTAGTTATGCTTGTGCGTATACTACAAGTGTACACTTTAATCGTCATAACTCATACCTTAGGAATCCACTTTCTATGAATATGCGTGTATATGTGAAATCTGTATATAATGCTCATGTCAACATATCTATAGGCATAATGAAATCTTAATACTTATGCTTATATGCTCACAACATGTCTCACATAGTATTTAACTTTTAAATCTTAAGTTCTCCTTCAAAAGTATACTATGTCCACAAAGGTCGTTTAGTATAATCAAGTGTTTTGTAACTATGACTCACTTGCATTAGAAACACATACCAAAGCCACATGAATGATCTCAAATGGTCAGAAATCACAAGACAACATTATTGGTCAAGTTTACTTTGAAAGTCTTAAATTTTTGATTTTTGAAATTGTCTTAACCCTTCATCAAGTATGCTAATGTACGATTAACACATTAGACTTAGTGCTCACGTCCATTTAGACCATACAGACAGTTCTAAAAATCAGAATACACATACATGACATAACAAGTTCACTTTAGAAATTTCTAAGTTCATTTGTAAACATTAACTCCTTTTCATCATTTGAGTGTACTAACATGATTATACATACTTATACTGTGTCTACGTACCTATATATATATATATATATATATATATATATATATATATATATATATTAATCATGTATACATGCTTGCCAAATAAGGTACTATAGGTCGGCACATAACAGCTTAGCAACAGAACTCAAAATCTCTGGTTCAGGCCCGGCGCAGCTGCGCTGCTGGCCAGTGTAATACTGGCGCAGCTGCGCAGGCTGGCGGCCAGACCAGGAGCTTTGCAGTTTCGGCAGTAACCATAAACCCAACACAAAAAATTACAACGAATAACAATTCAATCATACTACAACACAGTTCTAGCATATATATCAACTTATATACCATTTAATCATATTCCAAACCAATTAACAATCAATCCATGCCTAACTCAAGAATCAAAGACTTAGAAATCTTAGAATTAGAAATATGAAGAACATGAATAAAGAGCATGGAGAGAATTATACCTCTGCAACTGCTAACTCACACTTCCTCTACTAATATGTATATAAGTACTCACTCTTTTCTTGAATTTATCAGACAATTTTTCTAGCAAATTGAGAATGAGAGGGAGAGCTTTCATTTATAGAAAATTGATTGCCCAGTACATAGCTTTGCTTCATGGTTTGATTCAATGTGCAATATAAGAATTCAATGGGTAGGAAGGAGTTGGTGATTTAATTGTTGGAGTTCATCATCATGCCCTCTCCCCATTGCATGATTGCTATGAAGCTGAGTTTGAGGAAGAATAGGGAATAGGATAGCCTCGTGATGTATTCACGTGTGTATGATATATAACCCTCATTGTGGGACAAGAACTCAGCATTTGGACAATCATACAACACTTAGTTAGGCTAAGGTTACACATATATAAGCCCACTTAGGTTATATAATAAATACACTAGGTTATATAATATATATACACATAGTATATATTTAAGTTATACATTAAGATGGGTGTTACCATGTTATCTCAATAAAATAATGTATCAAGTAGGTATATATACACCAATCATATAATCCATGTACATTATCTATTAACACCAAATATAAAGTAATTGGGTATTATTATAATAATAACTGTTATTATAATAATTATAATAACTTATTAAAATCATTTATCAATTAATAATGTTATTGATATAATATAAAGTAATAGGGTATACATATTAATGTCTATCCATGTATTGTCACATGCTCTTATGTACACATTCAATTCATCAACCTCACATAATACACTTAAGGTTACTATATAGTCTATATATAATATATGGTTAACTACCATATAAATAACACATGTTTGTATAAAATAATTAATCAAGTAAATATAATATTATATATTTATTAATCTCTTACTCATTAATTATTATTTATTCATAATAATAATTAATCACCACATTATCAATTAATTACTCCCAATTCATTAACTATTATTTATTCATAATAATTATAAATCAACAACAATAATAATTTCATACATTATCGATTAATTACACCAATATCAATTAATCAATCACAATTAACTCTCTACACTATATTCACGTAATTTGAATATATAATTACTAACACTTTTATCAATATTCTGATATAAAAGTCTCAGGGTTAATCTACTAATTTAAATAATCATTAGTGATTCCCTTTAATAAAAATCCTAGCATTTATTCGCATAGGTTAATTCACATAAGCACATAACCACATAAGGTTTAAATAAGTTTGAAAAATTAACTCCTAAAAATTTTAAATCACATATAAAATTAATAAGGAGCTTAAAATTCCTGGTCGTTACATCCCTCCCCCCTTATAAAAATTCCGTCCTCAGAGTTGTAAAAATAAGGTTACTCCAATAAAAACGGATAATTCGCTCTTATCACTTAGATAATCTCTACCGTCTGTTGTACCACTTCTGGTCCCAACAGTCGACGTTCACCTACTTTATCCCAACACAATGGTGTTTGACACTATCTCCCATAAATGCTTCTTGTAAAAATCTCTTCTCTTAGTTCTGGTACTAACGGTACCTAAATTCGTCCTTCAAATCTTAGCAATCCAGTGCTATCAATCTTAAATTTCAACTCATCACCTTTAGCTAATCGCTTCTTGATGTTATCACAAACTTCGTCCTTCTCTTGTGCCTCCTTAACCTTATCTAATAAAGTCGGGCTTGCTGACACTGTAATTAATCTCTCTTTGGTCTTCATCGGATACTTAACCTCTAAGTCTAGTCTTTCGAAAATCTTTCACTAATTCTCCTGAATGGTCAACCTCGATAACTTCCCTCTGTCTTTCCTATCCAAGGCATCTGCCACTACATTTGCTTTGCCTAGATGGTACAGAATTTCACAATCATAATCTTTGATCAATTCTAGCCATCGGCGCTGCCTCATGTTTAATTCCTTCTGCATGAAGATATACTTCAGACTGTGTATATCTCACACTTCTCGCCATACAAATAATGCTTCCAAAACTCCAAGGCAAAAACTATTGCTGCTAAATCTCGTTTAGGAAGACACCCACTAATTCCCTTCAAATCGGTATAACAGTTCCTATGAATGTATTCTACGAGGATAACTTCCTTGTTTGCTACTCCTACGCCCATAGGGTGTTCTAATTTCTCACGGGTAAGTCTGACTGTTTAACAAATTCTTTAGAAACAAAAGAGCAGGTGGCACCCGAATCAAATAACACATATGCATCTATATAATTGATCGAGATGATACCTGACACTACGTCCTTGTTGTTGCAGTTGCCGCTAGCTGCAATGCCCTTTCTCTTCGGGCAGTCCTTGATTTTATGGTACGTGGCTCTACACGCGAAACATCCTCCTTTTGGCTTATTCAGACACTGAGGAGCCATGTGCCCCGGTTGTCTGCAATGATAACACGTGTTCTTGCCCTTCAAGCATTCCCCAGAGTGGTTCCTTCCACAGTTACTGCACTTTAAACTTTTCTTAGCCTCTCCCCCGGATTTGCTACCTTCGGATGATTGGCTCTCCATCCATTTACGCTTATTGGGGTTGCTGCCTCCGTCGCTTCCCCCCTTCTGTCCTTCCTGACCGGTCTTTTTAACTTGCTTAAATTGCGCTATGGATTCATTACCTCCTTCGACAATGATAGCCCTTTCCAAAAGATCAGAAAAGGTCTTAATCTTCAATACATCTACTACCTTCTGCACCCATGGTTTCAATCCTAATTCAAATCTCTCTGTTTTTCTGGCCTCTGTATCCACCTGATGCGAGGTGAATCAAGCCCACTCTTTAAATCTTGCCACGTTCTCTACGACTGACATACCTCCTTGTCTCAGCTTCAGAAACTTAACTTCCATATCTTGTTGCGTATTCTCCGAAAAGAAATTCTTAAATCTATCCCACATAATAACTCCTTCGCCTGCTAGTCCTTTATTGGGTTCCCACCAATTATTAGCTTCGCTCTTCATCATGAATGTAGAAAAACTCGTCTTCTGTGCCTCGGCCACCCGTGCGACCTCAAACACGTTCTCAATTTCTTCTACCCATGTCTGGGCATCAATTGGGTCCAAGGTTTTCCGGAATTCCGATGGTCCTACCAATTTAAAGTCCTTAAAGCTAGCCAAGTAATGTCTTGGCTACTTAGCTGCTGGCGGGGTTATGTTCTGCATTGCTTCTGTTAATAGGTTAACGAAGCTCTGCATTGGGTCGACATTTCCCCCTCCACCATTGCTAACAGATCCTTCCACCCTCTGGTTCTGCCAAAATCCCCTAGGCGGCATGATCCTGACGACAGGAAGAAAACATTAGGCTTTATGTGATATGCTATTCATGTTAGCATTAAAAAGTTAGGACGTCTATCAATCATAGCTGATTTAAATAAACAACTTCAGTATCACAATAAGACTTGATGGATATCCTCAATCCATCACCTACAAACTCTACTTGAGTTTCCTACTAAGGTTATAACTTAGGTTTCGTATTCTTAACGTTTATAACCTAAAGCTCTGATACCAACCTATGACACCCCCGAATCTGGGTCCTCTGACCCCGGTCCGGTCGCCACGAAATAATACTAACATCCACCTTTAAGTAACATACGATAACTAAAATGCGAAATATAATAAACGTACGTCGTTCATTCAAAAGGTGTTACTAGTCCCAAGATTCGATAACCTTAATACATCAATACAAATATACCCCAGAATAAACATTTGGGTTCATATTACATTAACAGCAATTAAACAAATCATAAAGACAAAGTCTGCTCCTTGCAAACCATCCTATATCTTTTCTTTACCCTTGTCCTTCTCTGAGGGCTCGGGCTCAACTGCAATATAAGTCAAGAAAAACTTGCTCAAATAAAAGAGTAGTTTAGGAAAACTTGCAATATGATAATACCCTGCTCAATATAAATTTGAGTAAAGTTAGGGAGACTTGCATATAATACAAGAATGGTTTCAAAGGAACTTGCACAATCAAAGAGTGAAGTTCGGGAAACTTGCTTACAATATCCGTTGAATAAAGTAATGCAAGGGTCTAGGAAACTTGCCTGTTTGCTCAGCTACAAATAATTCTAGCTTTAATAAAACTGCGTTGGAACGACCTATCATTAACAAGTCGGTCTCTCCAATTAGTATAAACTAATATAAGTTCACACATACTAGAATCTAGTCGTTATATAAATCTATCACATAAGATCACGTTCAATATCAAACATACCATTTATAGCATCATAATATGTTAACTGTTAAAATCCGACTTAAGAAAATTGTTCGGGTCTGAAAGTGTCCCGGCGTAACTCTAGCATGCAACTATTGCCATTAAACCAATACACATGCTTATCAAGTTTATCTAACTCAAGTTCAAAAGCTAATATGTTTATTCTGGGGTATATTTGTATTGATGTATTAAGGTTATCGAATCTTGGGACTAGTAACACCTTTTGAATGAATGACATACGTTTATTATATTCCGCATTTTAGTTATCATATATTACTTAAAGGTGGATGTTAGTATTATTTCGTGGTGACCAGACCGGGGTCAGAGGACCCAAATTCGGGGGTGTCACACTATGTCTCCAAGACGTGTGTGAAGAGCCTCAACCTCACCATCCTTCTGCTCAATGGTAGACTGTTGAGTAACCGTCTGCTCCTTTAGCTCCCGAATAGTATCCCGTAACTCTATGTTACGGCCATAAAGTTCATCATACATGTCATCACTGATAGAGTTCGGTGGGAATTCTTCAGGGTCTTCCTCCTCCTCCTCGGCTGCCTCAGCCTGAACCTCAATCTCCTCAAAGTCCTTCTCTGAGTCAAACACTGGCTCATGCTCCCGACCAATGACTGTGATCAAAGAAGATGACTCTTGTCGAACTAACTGCTCCCAAACTGTGTGAATGTCTCGGGGATATTCCTTTCTAGACTCTCGGGGTACAATGTCTTTAGGCTGACTAGGTTCTCCAACATCAGTCATCCTGACAAATCAAATTTTAAGTATGTAATATATGATAAGGGTGAAGAGTTTTATAACACGAGCTTGAAATATCAAGGTATAATCTCGATGATAATCAAGAGTTTGAAGAATAACATCATGAACAACGAGTATCAACAATTCTCAAATCAAATCCTTGGAATATGAAACGATGGTTCATTATAGATCAACAGATATATATGAATTCAAAGGCAATCAACGTATCCAACTAGATAAAATAATTTATACTGAGCAGTCACTAAGGACTATTGAACATCTACTAGAATTATTAATATTAAACTGATAACCCAAAAATAAGTATAATAGATAATCAGTCTACAATACTTCATGTTATGCATAACACCACAATAATTTTCACGCGTGTTGGGCTTCCAACAAAATATACACTTCCCTTACCATAAGGGTTGTTCAACTCAGTTTTCAAAGATTCCGCACCAGTCAATTGGTTTGGATAGTTTTCTAAATACCCATATAGTCTAGCCGAATCAAATGGCGTAGACACTTTCACGATATTCAAGAACAATATTAAGTTCAACATGAATAATAGCTTTCATAAGACAAGAGTTTATTCAATAAGCATACTAACTCAATTTAAATGAGTAAGTAAGAAAACTTGCTTTCACAAGGATCCATTGCAAAGGTTAGGATACTTGCAATCAATAATACAAGAACGGGTTCAAGGAAACTTGCACAATAGAAGAGTGTAAGTTAGGGAACTTGCATTCAAAGAGATAAGGTTTAGATACTTGCCTGAGCTGCTGCTACAATTACTCTACGATTCAGTTCTTTGGATGACCTACATTAATCATAAGCCATTCTAACAATTATCCTCTGTCAGGTATCATAAAATGATTTAACTGTCCTACTGCATAACTCTCATTGTCTACCAATACTGTCTGACCATTCATTTATCACACGGTATATCAATTAAGGTATTTATGACTGACATGGCATATCAGCTTGGTAATTCTGCAGACACTCTACGATTTATCAGTAAGACTCTACGATCGCCAAAGTCACTCGACATCTTCGACTCCACGATGGTCGAAGTCACTCGATAGCTTTGACTCTACGATTGCTGAAGTCACTCGTCATCTTCGACTCTACGATGGTCGAGTCCACTCTATGATTGGTGAGTGAGCTCTATGATTTCATCCTACGACTGACGGACGAGCTCTACGATTGGAGTGAAACCACTCTACGATCGTAGAATTCACTCTACGATAGTGGGACTAAGTCATGCATTTAAATTCCATTTTTCAAAAGAAGTCTTTGACTGACTGAGCTAAGGTTATACTCATTTTATCTGAGAAGACTTAACAACATGGTTTAATCTGGAACACTAGGTTCCTGGTTTAATAGGTCTAAAGAAAAAGGTTTCACAACAGGTCTTGGAAGTCTAAGGTCTGATACAGAGACCAATCTTGGACTATCACTCTACGGCCTCTAAGACTTAGTTTCATTTACACTTTTTAAAATACAGCCAGGCTTGACTTAACAAGGTCATGGATAGCAAGTTTAAGCCACTAGGTCGACAGATAGTCAGGGCTGTCTTGGTAGAATCGTCACTACAAATGACAAGGTCAATATGCTTTATATGTCTTATGGGTCTATGGTTAAAGTTCATAGTCCGAACGCAACATGGATACAGAGCACTTGTGCTCATACCAGCTTTTGTTCTATTTTTGAAGTTAACACAGCAAGGTGTTATTGGTTTTGGTCCTGGTTATTCAGTTAAGTGGTTAACACATTTTATCATATATTTAACATGCAGTGTCCTTCAACAGTCACCTTATAACTTCGGAGTCCACCATGATTCCCACACATAACCTCCCACAACCAAGCAGGCATGATTATATTATAACATATCAAAGTTCCTTTTAAAACTCTAAGTTTTATTTCAAAAACTATAAGTCGTTTCATTAATAATGTATACTATCATAGCCAAGGATATGCATGTTATATAAAGAACATATATATATGTGTTAAACCTGTCCTTCATGCCTTTCTAAACCATATAAACATGTTATCACTTAGCAGATTTTAGCAGAATCAGAAAACAAAAACCAGAGCCTAGCGCAGCTGCGCTGCGCCTTAGTACAATACTGGCGCAGCTGCGCCGGGTCTCGGCCAGCACCAGAAAGGTTTCTGCTTCAGCAGTTTGCAGAGCCAAAAACCAAATTTCACAACCAATTCGACTCCAAACAGCCACATTGCAGTTTAAACATGTATATAAGCTAGTATATCAACTATATAAAAACTAACAACCATTACCCAATCACATTATCAACTATTTTAATCAAAATTAAGAAATTTTCAGAAATAACAAGAAAGAAGAACAAGAGGTGTTATACTTCTGCAAATGTGGATTGAGCTTGCTGCAATTTGAATTCTTAGAATGCTATCAATGATGTATATATTTGCTCACAACTCAACACTTAAGAAAATCTCAGTAAAAGGATTGTGAAGGAATTAGGTTGTATTTATAGAGAAATTGATATCCAGACAATGAATTCCTCCATTGAATCAAACCAATGGATTGAAGATTTGTATGATGGTTAAGGAAAAGTTGGTAGTTGGTTGTTGATTTACACTATTGAGGCCACTCCCCTTGTAATGATTTCCATCTAAGTTGCTGAGTTTGAGAATATAGGGAGTAAGCTAGCCTTGGAGTATTCACGTGAGGGAAAAAATGTGACTCTCATATTAGGACAATGAATATAACTCAGCATTCTAGCAAGTGTTGTACAATACAATGTTATAACATATATGCCTACCATATATTATATACATTTAGGTATTAAGTTAGAGTCACAGTGTAATTTTAAATGAGGAAACAATATTTCAATGTGGTAAATTTACTTTGCACATATATAATCCATGTACATATCATAATACCGAACACAGTTTAATCGGGTATTATTACATTCCTTGTTCCTCTCTATCATTTAATTATATTAAATTATTGAAGTATGCATTAATCAACAATTGTTTATAATATATTCATGAGGTACTTACTAAATGTTCACTCACACACATATTGTCACATAAGCATTAATCATATAACTCATATAATTTATTTAGTCATAACATATATTTTCTACATATTGTATAGTCACACATAAGTGTCACATTGCACTTTACATTTCATATAATATATATGTAACTACTATATATTATACATTTAATTATCGCATGCTTGCGCATAACAATTAATCGAGCAAACATAATCTTATTATATTAATAATTTACTCGCTTATGCGTTATTATTCTCCATGACAATTAATCAATATTAATTACTCATCTCATCAATTAATTATCAATAATATTAATTAATCCATTAATATTCTATCACTCATAATAACAATTAATATAATATTAATTATTGAATTACTTATCCATTCATCCCAAAACAAATCATCGTTTCTATTCTCGTGCCACACAAGGCATTCTTCGAGCTTATCATAAACTCCACGTTTTTCTCAATTATTATATATTCAATTTGAAATAATTGAGTTAACTCATCTCATAACATATAATTATTTATATTCAAATAAATATTCATTTCCATTAATATATTCATTTAATAATATTCAGAAATTCTCGGGTATTACATCCATCATCTCCCCTTATGGGGTTACAACATCTGAATGATAAATACAATCTCAGGTCATACTAACCTTAAACATCTGTGCGAAAACATAAATAAATAATAAGTCTTAAACATTATAACATAAGTCTTTAAACAAATATTCTCAATTAAAATAATAAGTCTTCATTACTTGTTAACTTTGCCCTTGCCTTTGTTAGTGGAAGGCTCGTCTGACCTTTCGTTCTTAACTGCAATGTTATTATGCAAGAGTGAGCACAATTGCCCACAAGTATACAAATATAACAATATAATAACATGCGAATAAGTCAAAGAAATCTGAATAATAGAAAGCTCGGTTTTTGAATCAAGAATGAATAACAAGAATCAAAAGAACATCTGAGGGTCATAAGACCTTGAACTATATCCTAGATTGTCAAGTATTTCTACTTTAAACCTTTAACAGTCATAAGACTATATGGACTCTACTTCTCATACTTAGGGGGATCAGCCCTTAGTACCATACTGTGCACAATATCTCGTCGCTAAGCGTAAATAATCCCCTATTAAAGAATTTTTCATCTCAGTTTGATATCAGAGTCCGCACCATAAGAAGTTTAGTTTGGATAAGCTCAATAATAGTTCTAGAATTTAGAACTTTCATCAACTATGGACTAGTCGAATCAGTAAGGGTTTGCTAGTCTTACAAGGTTCAACAATAAACGATATTCAAATTGAATAATAAATCTCAAGAGTATACAATCGAATAAGTATTGTATATCTGAAATAATACTTAAAGAACTTATAATATCTCATACGAATCTTGATTTGAATAAACAAGAGTAAGAACTTGCGCGCGTAATCGAAATTGAGTTAGAGTAAGGAAACTTGCCTCTTGCACAAGCTACAAATATAATTCACGTCCCTTAAATAAATCCTACATATCAATACATTCACAATACCAATTAATTCTAAGTCCGATTATACTCATCGAATCACAAACATCGATTCTTGAACACATTATTAGACTTCACGAGTAACAAGTTTACATAATGTATTTAACTTATCAATTAATCATATAAACAAGTTATTAATTCTGTTTTAATATCTCCATATATGCTTAACATGCTCATGCAATTTGTTTAAAACATCATTGATTAATGTTAAAAATCATTATATTTTATAATATTCATGTTTTATAACTTAGAACA
The DNA here is from genome assembly GCA_020205555.1 of Panax stipuleanatus. Classification (NCBI taxonomy): domain Eukaryota; kingdom Viridiplantae; phylum Streptophyta; class Magnoliopsida; order Apiales; family Araliaceae; genus Panax; species Panax stipuleanatus. The sequence continues at coordinate 95,583,984 of CM035115.1, forward strand.
ACATCGTTTATCGTTGAGAGCACTACACTTGCGTATGTGCATGTTCGACGCCCTCCGATTGCCTCTGAATACGCATCACTCACAAAGATGGCCACTTTGACCCCTGCTAACGACTTTAAATCAAAAAACTTAAAAAATGAAAATTGTAGGTCTACCCATTATCTTCCCGAATCATCCTGAATTTCCTTAATCAGAGTTCGTATGAAGAAGTTATGCTTATTTTACTACAGGAGGTCAAAATAGTCTTAAAAATTTTCTCGAACACCAAGCAAGGTCCCGGACAGCACCCACCCCCGTCGAGGTGGGGCTTTAAGCCTACACAGCCCCGCTAGGGTGGGGCCCCATGCTGGTGGAACTCTGGTTCGCGTTTTTGACAGTTTGTTGGCCCAATTAATCCAATTAAATATAAATTAAACTCGTACCGTGATTTCTATGAAGTATAAACTTCATAGTTACATCATACAATGTTACTAACATATTTTTAACATCTTAAATCATGCAATTACTCAAATCAAATCACGTACTTTCACCGTTCTTGGTGTTCTTGAAAGTTTTGAAGAAAAATATGAAATTTGACATCACGGATTCATTATAACTCCGAATCCGTCCGTTCAAAGTTTGTTTTCTTTGTTTTAACATGTATTATCATAATGTACAGTCAAATTTAAGTTAAACAAACAACTCATGGCATACAATTGTTCGTAAGGGCCATAAGGCCATATATACAACTTTTATGCTCAGTAACTTCAAAAAAACCCAATTAAAACATAATTACATGGTGTTGGCCACTGTAATTCATGTATGCATGATATAAAACATGTTATTAACATATAATAGCATACATGTGATCATATCTTAAGTAAATCATGAAAATCGTTCTTCATAGAGAGCTTTTAAAACACGTAAGAAACTCCTGATTTTAGCATGTTTATATAAAATTGGTTACTCTAACACATGAATACATGATATAAAACATATTTTAAACACATACTAACATATATATCATCATATACTCATCAATTATCAATCTCTTCGATCATAGAGGACTTTAAAATAGTTTTTCATAGAAAATATAAGAACGTAAATTAAGTTTTGGGTTGAAGAGATTACCCCTTGCAATCTCTGTGAATATGATAGGAAGATGATGATAGAGACTTCTCAAATTCTTCTCCCTCAATCTTTTCTCTCAATTTTTCTCTCTAAACTCTCTCTCTGATTGAAAACTACGAACTATACAACTGATATAAGATATAAGTTAAAATATACATATACATATACATATAATGTGACGCCCCCAAATTCGGGTCCCTTCGAACCTCGGATCCGATTCGCCACGATACTACTATCGTCAAACTATTACATCTTTTATTCATTACTTAAAGAATATAACTTTGCTTTATTACAATTTAGAATATAAACTCTTTCCATTTCCATGATCTGTATAATGATCTCAAACTTTACTAAGTTTCAAATCTTGGTCATTTATCATTCCTGTCTATACATCATATTCGATATTATAAAAATGCGGAATAATTTAAACTTTTCTATATCATTTGAATAAAATCTTTTATTAATTTCATAACTTTGAATCAATTACATATCCTTGGATCAAATTATGTTATGATTCACTTTATTCGAATTACTGTATAAACTTTTACATTTCAATTCGATATCCTCTATGTCTTAACTAATACATCTTTACAACACAAGTAATAACATCGTAGGACGTAAACTACTATCATGTACATCTCCTAGAACCTTAAATATGGTTCAAAACAATAACTTCAACAAAATAATAATCTTCTTGCGATACTATTGAACTTTATCAATCAAGTAGCAGTAACTTTTTACCGTGAGTCCTTAACTTGCAAAAATGGTTATTTGCAAGAGTGAGCTCGATAGCTGTGACACCCCCAAATCCGGGTACTTCAATTTCCACGGGACTTGGTGTTCACTGTACAAATATCATCTATCTATCTACCCATAATAAATGCAAATCATGCAATAGATAGAAATAAATCCTTCCTTTATGGGGTTACAACATCTGAATAATAAATACAATCCCAGGTCATACTAACCTTAAACATCTGTGCGGAACATAAACAAATAAATAAGTCTTACACAACTCTAATATAAGTCTGAAACATAAACACATAAAATAAACAACAAGTCTTCATCACTTGTTGACCTTGCGCTTGCCTTTGCTAGTAGAAGGCTCGTCGGACCTTTCATTCTTAACTGCAATGTTATTATTACGCAAGAGTGAGCACGATTGCCCACAAGTATAATAATATAACAACAATATAATAACATGCGATTGAATCAAAGATATCTGAATAAAGAAACTCAACTTTTGACTCACGAATGAATAACAGGAATCAAAAGAACGTCTGAGGGTCATAAGACCTTGAACTATGTCCTAGGTTGTAAAGTGTTTATACTTTAAACCTTTAACAATCATAAGACTATGGACTCTACTTCTCGTACTTAGGGGGATCAGCACTTAGTACCATACTGTGCACAATATCTCAACGCTAAAGCGTAAATAATCCCCTTTACAGGGTTGTTCATCTCAGTTTTAACATCAGAGTCCGCACCAAAGGAAGTTTGGTTTGGATAAGCTCAATAAGTGTTCTAGAATTTAGAACGTACATCAACTATGGACTAGTCGAATAAATAAGGGTTCACTAGTCCTATAAGTTCAACAATAACATCGATATTCAACTTGAATGGTAAATCTCAAGAGTATACAATCGAATGAGTATTGTATAGCTGAATCATGCTTAAAAGAGTTATAGCATCAAATATGAAACCTTTGAACTTGAACAACTAAAAACAAGAGCTCGCTCGATATAGAACACAAGTCTAAGACTTGATAAATGAATAACTTAGAATGTTAAGAAACTTGCTTATTAACAATAAGTTAGAGATAGGATACTTGCTCAATGTAAAAGTAAAGTTTGAGTTTAGGAAACTTGCAAAATATTAAACAAGTTTAAGGATAGGAAACTTTCCTCTTGCACAAGCTACAAATATAATTACAATTCACTTCCTTTACGTCCTACACATTACATTATGTATACGACATCGATTAGTTTTCATAACTACCATGTTTAACTGTTGAACTATTCACTTAAATTCGACTTACAACTTGGTTTATAATATTACTCAATGGCTAACCATATAACATGAATGTAAACTCACAACATGCATATCACACATGTATAGCCCTTTAAACAATCATAATCAAGTTTTACAATTACGATATTCAAGTTCGCACTTAGTTTGTTAACTTGAACTTTCACATTATCTTATAAATGTCAATAACATAATTTATTAATCATGAACTTCAAATCATATAATATTCATGTATGTAACTTAAAATAATATCTTTTATTATCGAGAACACTACACTTGTGTGTGTGCATGTCCGAAGCCCTCCGATTGCCTTCGAATAAGCATCAGTCACGAAGATGGCCATTTTCACCCATTTTAACGATTTCAAATTGAAAAACTTAAAGAATGAAAGTTGTAGGTCTACTCGTTATCTTTTCGAATCATCTTTAATCGCCTTAATCGGAGTTCGTATGAAAGAGTTATGCTTATTTTACTACACAAGGTCAAAACAGTCTCGGAAACCAAAAAAAAGGCTCCCGAACAGCCCTTATACCCGCTGGGGCGGGTCCTAATACCCATGAACACCCGCTGGGGCGGGTTCCCCTGCTGGTGCACTCCCTGGTTCGCGATTTTGACAGTTCGTTGGCCTAATTACTCAAACTAAATGCAAATTAAACTCACACAGCGATTTCTATGAAGTACGAACTTCATAGAAACATCATACAATGTTACTAACATGTTTTTAACATCTTAAATCATGCAATTACTCGAATCAAATCATTAAATTTCACTGTTCTCATACTTTATCATGTTTTGAAGGAAAATCAAGAAATTCAACGTTATGGATTCGTTATAACACCGAATCCGTTCGTTTAACTTCCGTTTTGTTCGTATAAACGTATACAATCATATGCAAATGTTAATTCAAAGTTAAACTATTGATTTATGGTATAAAATTTGTACGTAAGGGCCGTATGGCCATATATACGACTCTGTAATTTTTGAAAACCTAATTTAAACAAAATTCGATCACTACAAGTTATGCATATATGGCATATAATATGTTATAAACACATATGAACACACATATAGCCATATAATGAATAAATATCAATTTTTCCATTCACAGAGAATTTTTAAAGCACGTAAATAGAAAAACTCTGTAAAATTTTGAAAACCCAATTAAAGCCTAATTACATGAATTCGATTATTTTAATTCATTCATACCAAATACAAAACATGTTATAATCATACAATAACACATATATGATTACATCTTAAGTATTCGTCACCAAAATCATATACAGAGAGTTTGGAGTTCGGTTTGAAAAATAAACTAACGTAATAAAACTTGAGATGAAGGATTATACCCTTGTTAACTCTGTTTGATGATGATATGAACTTTAATTCTTCAATCTCTTCTCCAAATCAATTCTTCTCTCAATTTTCTCTCTTAATCTCTCTAAGTTCTCTGACGTTTATAATATATAAAATATAAAACTGGTGCATAGGATATATGTATAGAGTAATACGTATAATATGTATAGTGGACGAGTAATGGGTGAGTGGCGTCAGTTAATCCGTAATGGGTTAACTGGTGCAACTCCCCTTAGGGCCTTGTTTGCTTGCCCCTTATAATCTCCTTTCCCATCAATTTAATTAAAGCTTTATAATATAGTTTTAATGTCACACCCAATTAAATCAAATAATGTTATTTAAATCACTTAAATAAAATAGCATAAATCCATATTAAATCACATAGTCACATAATTAAAATTCTCATTCATTAATTATGCCAAATTATTAAATCTCTAATTAATTATTTAAATTAATTAGAATAACATTATGCTTATTAATTAATATATTAATCAAATAAGCTTAATTAAATACATACTTTGTATATAAAAATTCACCACATTAATTTAACTAACGTGACACATATAATTAAATTAATCTACCACAATTTCATCAATTAATTATTTAACTCAATAATTAAATCATAAAAAAAATATTTATTTAATTCAATAAATATTCAATTTAAATTACAAACATCTTGTTCGTCACATCTTTCCCCCCTTAAAAGGATTCTGTCCCCAGAATCACGCTTCAATTAAAAATTCATCCCGTTACATTCTCCCCCCCCTTACAAAGATTCTGTCCCCAGAATCACATATACAAAAAATTAAGTAAATAAATCTGGATAATTCTTCATCATATGCTCCTCGAGTTCCCACGTAGCTTCTTCAGCATTGTGGTTCCTCCAAATTACCTTAATAGAATGTATAACTTTGTTTCTGAGGACTTGCCCTTTCCTGTCAACAATTTGAACAGGAATTTCTTCATAGGATAAGTCTTTTTCAAAATGTAGGGGTTCATATTCAATCACATGCTTGTAATCGGGTTTGTAGGGTCGTAGAACTGAAACATGGAAAACGTTGTGGACATTCTCGAGCGCCAGAGGTAAGGCTACCTCATACGCAACTTCTCCAATCCTTCACAGCACCACAAAGGGTCCAATGAACCTCGGACTCAATTTTCCCTTTTTTCCGAATCTGATCTTCCCCTTCCAGGGAGAGACTTTCAAAAATACAAAGCTACCCGATTCAAACTCAACATTCTTACGGTGTGGATCGGCGTATTTCTTCTGCCTATCCTGAGCTGCTACCAGTCTTGTTCTGATCACTTTGACTATCTCTGTTGTCTGCTGTACCAATTCTGGACCTAATAGTTGTCTCTCGCCAACTTCATCCCAGTATAGCGGGGTTCTGCATTTTCTTCCGTACAACGCTTCGTAAGGCGGCACGCCAATACTAGCATGGTAACTGTTGTTGTAACCGAATTTCACAAGCGGTAGGTGATCATCCCAATTTCCTTTAAAATCTATGATGCATGCTCTCAACATATCTTCCAATGTCTGGATCGTTCTTTCACTCTGCCCGTTTGTCTGAGGGTGATAAGCCGTACTCATTCTCAACTGTGTCCCCATGCATTCTTGTAGTCGCTTTCAGAAGTTTGATGTGAAGCGCGGATCTCTGTCATAAACAATTGACACCGAAACTCCATGCCTCGAAACAATCACTTTCATATATAACCTTGCCAACTGATCTAAGTTGAATCTGATTTTGATCGAAAGGAAGTGTGCTGATTTCGTCAGTCGGTCAACGATAACCCATACTGCGTCGTAGCCTTTCTGAGTCGTCGGAAGGCCAACCACGAAATCCATCGTAATGTGTTCCCATTTCCATTCTTGGATTTCCAGGGGTTGTAGCAAACCACTCGGTCTCTGATGTTCTGCTTTCACTTTCTGATAGGTTAGACACTTTGCAACACACTCAGCAACATATCGTTTCAAATTCGGCCACCAGAAGTGCTGTCGAAGATCCTGGTACATCTTGGTACTACCGGGGTGAATCGAATACCGTGAGCTATGAGCCTCGCTCAAAATGTCCTCCTTAATATCTGGCACTGACGGTACCCACACTCTATTCTCAAATCTCAGTAGTCCCTCACTGTCTATCTTGAATCTCGGTTCGGTTCCTTCAGATATCTTTTTCTTAACCTTCTCACATTCTTCGTCCTGAAGTTGAGCTTCCTTAACTTTATCCAATAGGGTTGTACCAGCTTGCATCTAAAACAACTTCTCGTCGATCTCCATCAGATACTTCACTTCCAATTCCAGCTTTTCCATTGCTGAAATTAGCTCCTCCTGAGCAGTCAACATCATCAATTTCTCCCGACCCTTTCTGCTTAAGGCGTCGGCAACCACATTAGCCATACCCGAATGGTATAAAATTTCACAGTCATAGTCCTTAATTAGCTCCAGCCACCTTCTCTGGCACATATTCAAGTCCTTTTGTGAAAAAATATATTGCAGACTCTCGTGGTCTGTATATATTTCACACTTCTCCCCATAAAGATAGTGTCTCCAAATTTTCAAAGCAAATACCACTGCAGCTAACTCCAAGTCATGGGTCGAATACCCTTTCTCATAGTCTTTCAATTATCGTGACGCATACGCAATGACCCTGTCGTTTTGCATAAGCACACAGCCAAGTCCTTTATGCGACGCATCATTATAAACTACAAAATTTCCTGTATCGTCCGGAAGGGATAACACAGGTGCTGAACTCAACCTCCTCTTAAGCTCTTGGAAACTTTCCTCACACTTCTCCGTCCAAACGAATTTCACCGATTTTCTAGTCAAATTCGTCAGCGGAGTTGCGATCTTGGAAAAGTCCTGAATGAATCTTCTATAATAACCCGCCAATCCAAGAAAACTCCTCACTTTCGACGGTGTTTTTGGCTGATCCCAATTCATCACAACTTCTACTTTAGAGGGATCTACCGAAATTCTGTCCTTGTCGATCACATGTCCAAGAAATTGCACTCTTTCAATCCAGAATTCACATTTTGAAAATTTGGCGTACAACTTCTCTCTTCTCAACGCCTCTAATGTTAACTTCAAATGTTCTACACGTTCTTCCTTGGTCTTCGAGTATACCAAAATGTCGTCGATAAAGACCACCACGAATTTGTCCAAAAACGGCTTGAACACTCCATTCATTAAGCCCATGAATGCTGCAGGAGCATTCATTAGACCAAATGACATTACCAAAAATTCGTAGTGACCATATCGAGTCCTAAATGCTATCTTCGGAACATCCTCTGGCCTCACCTTCAGCTGATGATAGCCACTCCTCAAGTCTATCTTTGAAAAGTACTTTGCACCCTTCAATTGGTCAAACAGATCATCGATCCTTGATAATGGATATCTATTCTTAATTGTGACCTTATTCAATTCTCTGTAGTCGATGCAAAGTCGCATCATCCCGTCCTTCTTTTTCACAAACAACACTGGAAATCCCCACGGCGATACGCTCGGTTGGATGTACTTCTTGTCCAGTAACTCTTGCAGTTGTACCATTAACTCCTTCATCTCTACCGGAGCCATCCGGTATGGTGCCTTCGATATTGGGGCCGTCCCTGGCGCCAAATTAATCACAAACTCAACATCTCTGTCTGGCGAAAGTCCTGGCAGATCATCCGGAAATACGTCAATGAAGTCCCTCACGACTGGTATATCTTCCACTTTCGGGTTTTCTTTACGACTATCGACTATATAGGCTAAATATCCTACACAGCCTTGTCTTAACAACTTCCTGGCCTGCATCATCGTCAGATAACTCGCTTGTCTAGGTGATTTGCTGCCATAAAACACAACCTTTGACGGGGTCATAAGGTTGATACACTTCCTCTGGCAATTAATTATAGCCCCATAATTGACTAGCCAATCCATTCCCAGAATAACATCGAATTCCCCAAGCCTAATCGGGATAAGATCTACGTTCATAATGTTACCGTTAATATCTACTCTACAGTTCTTGTGTACATACTTAACAGAGATCACTTCTCTATTCGCAATCTCTATGTTCATGGGGTATTCTAACTCGTCCATAGGAAGTTCTAAGTACTTAGCAAAGTCATCGGATATAAATGAACAAGTAGCACCCGAATCAAATAGTACATAAGCATTAACTTTATTGATCGGAATGATACCTGACACCACATCGCGAGACTGCACAGCATCCTGCACTGTCATGTTGAAGGTCCTGGCGGTTGGTCGATTGGTTGCGGTTGGTCCCGTGATAGTTAGAGCACTTCCACCGCTGTTTCCCTTGTTTCATCCTGTTCCTGCCCCTCCAGATCCCTTCTTGGGACAATCCCTTGCCAGATGGTCCTTTGAGCCGCAAGTGAAGCAAGCGCCCTTCTTTGGGTTCGGACAGTTAGGTGCTATGTGGCCTTCCTGACCACAATTGTAGCATACTCGTTTTCCTTTCATACAGACCCCCAGGTGAGCTTTCCCGCAAGTCGGACATGCTTCAATCCTCTTCTTCTGACCTCCTTGCTGATTCCCAGTTGATGAGTTATCATTCCACTTCCTCTTCTGATTATTACTCCCTCCCGTGTTGCTACCACTAGCCTTGTTGATTCCTTCACCTTCACTCTTCTTCTTTTTCTGATCTTGGTTATACTTTGTAACAGCGTCACTCCCGCCTTCAGCGAGAATGGCCTTCTCCAACACCCCAGCAAAAGTGTTCAATTGAAACATTGACACTTTGCTATACAACCAGGGCTTCAGGCCCTGCTCAAACCTCCTTGCCTTCCTCTGATCGGTGTGCACTTGATACATGGTAAACCTAGCCAACTCATTGAATTTCGCCGCATATTCCGGTACGGACATATTCCCCTATTTCAGCTCCAGGAACTGGACCTCCATTTGATTCTGCGAACTGGTCGGAAAATACATCTCGAAGAACATCTCTTTAAACCTCTCCCAGGTAATCATACCTTCACCTCCCTGGACCTTATTCGCTTGCCACCAATAGCTGGCCTTAGATTTTAGCATGAACGTTGTATAGGCGGTTTTCTGGTCTTCTCTGACTCTGGCGACGTCGAAAACTTTTTCCATCTCCATAACCCAGGTTTGAGCTTCTATCGGGTTCATGGTGCCTTTAAACTCTGGCGGTGCCACCGCCTTGAAGTCCTTGAACGTTGTGTTCGGTGGAGCTTGAGGTTGGTTGTTAAGTGCTCCAGCAAGTAAGTTCGCCAACTGCTGAACGGGGTTAGCATTGGCGTTGTTATTGTTGTTAGTTGACCCTTCCTGGACCAGTCGACGGTTCGGCCTTCTCCTTGGCGGCATATTTCTGTTAAGATATACGCTTATTAGAACTTTATTCAATCTTTTAAATATTTAAGGCTTAACTTAAAAATTTAGACACAATCAGTCAACACATTATCTCAAATAAACTCTAATATATTACTAAATCAAAAGTTTTAACATAATACGATAGCATCACTGCTATTTACATCAACTATCCCGAGATAAAGAATCTCTAGGATTTAAAACATAAAATATTCCTCTGTTTATAAACACATTGGAATTTACATTATTAACTACCAGATAGGTTTCACAAAATCAAATGTTCCTATCACTGCCCATTAAGGCGACGAACAGCTTTGCCACGCTCTTCTTCCATAATCCGAGACATCGTCCTGCGATCTATCATGTATGACGGTAGTCCTTCGAACTGAATTGGGTACCTCATAACCTGATCCTGGGCCTCATTAATTGCATACTGAAGCGTAGAGTACGTCTCCTCAAGCTTGGCCTTCTTCGCACGACAGTTATCTTCTGCGAGATCTGCTCGTCGTGATTCCCTTACCCAGGCTTCCTCGGCTATGTCCTGCCTTGCTGATTTTTCTTTTAGGTCATTCTTCAATTCCTCTATTTCCTCTAACTTCTGCTCGGTTTGGCCTTTCTCGTGAACCAAATTTCACTCTATATTTCCCAAACGTGTGTGAAGAGCCTCAACCTCTCCATCCCTCAGCTCGATAGTAGATTGTTGAGTAACCGACCGCTCCCTCAGCTCCTGAACAGTCTCCCTCAGCTCCTGAACAGTATCACATAACTCTATGTTACGATCATACAGCTCGTCATACATCTCGGCACTGATAGAGCTCGGCAAGAACTCTTCAGGGTCTTCCTCCTCCTCTTCGGCTACCTCAGCCTGAATCTCAATCTCCTCAGGGTCTTCCTCAGAGTCCTCCTCTGAATCAAACACCGGCACATACTCCTGACCAATGACTGTGATCAAGGGTGATGCCCCTCGTTGGACTAACTGCTCCCAAACTACATGGATATCTCGGGGATCCTCCTCTCTAGTCTCTAGGGGTACAAGGTCCCTGGACTAACTAGGTTCTCCAGCATCCGTCATCCTGACAAATAAAATTTTAAGTTTTAGTAATTACGTGATGCTAATCGATACTCGAATATATAAGTATAAGCACATAGCACATAAGGTAAGTTATTATCTTTCTTAGAACTCGATAAGAGTTATCATTACTATGTTCTCGATCTCTAAAAAGGCTACTATCCTAAGGTTTTCCCCCACCTAAGGTTCATAACCTACAGCTTTGATACCAACCTGTGACACCCCCAAATCCGGGTACTTCAATTTTCACGGGACTTGGTGTTCACTGTACAAATATCATCTATCTATCTACCCATAATAAATGCAAATCATGCAATAGATAGAAATAAATCCTCCCCTTATGGGGTTACAACATCTTAATAATAAATACAATCCCATGTCATACTAACCTTAAACATCTGTGCGGAACATAAACAAATAAATAAGTCTTACACAACTCTAATATAAGTCTGAAACATAAACACATAAAATAAACAACAAGTCTTCATCACTTGTTGACCTTGCCCTTGCCTTTGCTAGTAGAAGGCTCGTCGGACCTTTCGTTCTTAACTGCAATGTTATTATTACGCAAGAGTGAGCACGATTGCCCACAAGTATAATAATATGACAACAATATAATAACATGCGATTGAATCAAAGATATCTGAATAAAGAAACTCAACTTTTGACTCACGAATGAATAACAGGAATCAAAAGAACGTCTGAGGGTCATAAGACCTTGAACTATGTCCTAGGTTGTAAAGTGTTTATACTTTAAACCTTTAACAATCATAAGACTATGGACTTTACTTCTCGTACTTAGGGGGATCAGCCCTTAGTACCATACTGTGCACAATATCTCAACTCTAAAGCGTAAATAATCCCCTTTACAGGGTTGTTCATCTCAGTTTTGACATCAGAGTCCGCACCAAAGGAAGTTTGGTTTGGATAAGCTCAATAAGTGTTCTAGAATTTAGAACGTACATCAACTATGGACTAGTCGAATAAATAAGGGTTCACTAGTCCTATAAGTTAAACAATAACAACGATATTCAACTTGAATGGTAAATCTCAAGAGTATACAATCGAATGAGTATTGTATAGCTGAATCATGCTTAAAAGAGTTATAGCATCAAATATGAAACCTTTGAACTTGAACAACTAAAAACAAGAGCTCGCTCGATATAGAACACAAGTCTAAGACTTGATAAATGAATAACTTAGAATGTTAAGAAACTTGCTTATTAACAATAAGTTAGAGATAGGATACTTGCTCAATGTAAAAGTAAAGTTTGAGTTTAGGAAACTTGCAAAATATTAAACAAGTTTAAGGATAGGAAACTTGCCTCTTGCACAAGCTACAAATATAATTATAATTCACTTCCTTAACGTCCTACACATTACATTATGTAAACGACATCGATTAGTTTTTATAACTTCCATGTTTAACTGTTGAACTATTCACTTAAGTTCGACTTACAACTTGGTTTATAATATTACTCAATGGCTAACCACATAACATGAATGTAAACTCACAACATGCATATCACACATGTATAGCCCTTTAAACAATCATAATCAAGTTTTACAATTACGATATTCAAGTTCGCACTTAGTTTGTTAACTTGAACTTTCACATTATCTTATACATGTTAATAACATAATTTATTAATCATGAACTTCAAATCATATAATATTCATGTATGTAACTTAAAACAATATCTTTTATTATCGAGAACACTACACTTGTGTGCGTGCATGTCCGAAGCCCTCTGATTGCCTCCGAATACGCATCAGTCACGAAGATGGCCATTTTTGCCCATTTTAACGATTTCAAATTGAAAACCTTAGAGAATGAAAGTTGTAGGTATACTCGTTATCTTTCCGAATCATCTTTAATCGCCTTAATCGGAGTTCGTATGAAAGAGTTATGCTTATTTTACTACACAAGGTCAAAACAGTCTCGGAAACCAAAAAAAAGGCTCCCGGACAGCCCTTATACCCTCTGGGGCGGGTCCTAATACCCATGAACACCCGCTGGGGCGGGTCCCCCTGCTGGTGCACTCCCTGGTTCGCGATTTTGACAGTTCGTTGGACCAATTACTCCAACTAAATGCAAATTAAACTCACATAGCGATTTCTATGAAGTACGAACTTCATAGAAACATCATACAATGTTACTAACATGTTTTTAATATCTTAAATCATGCAATTACTCGAATCAAATCATTAAATTTCACTGTTCTCATACTTTATCATGTTTTGAAGGAAAATCAAGAAATTCAACGTTACGGATTCGTTATAACACCGAATCCGTTCGTTTAACTTCCGTTTTGTTCGTATAAACGTGTACAATCATATGCAAATGTTAATTCAAAGTTAAACCATTGATTCATGGTATAAAATTTGTACGTAAGGGCCGTATGGCCATATATACGACTCTGTAATTTTCGAAAACCCAATTTAAACAAAATTCGATAACTACAAGTTATGCATATATGGCATATAATATGTTATAAACACATATGAACACACATATAGCCATATAATGAATAAATATCAATTTTTCCATTCACAGAGAATTTTTAAAGCACGTAAATAGAAAAACTCTGTAAAATTTTAAAAACCCAATTAAGGCCTAATTACATGAATTCGATTATTTTAATTCATTCATACCAAATACAAAACATGTTATAATCATACAATAACACATATATGATTACATCTTAAGTATTCATCACCAAAATCATATACAGAGAGTTTGAAGTTGGGTTTGAAAAATAAACTAACGTAATAAAACTTGAGATGAAGGATTATACCCTTGTTAACTCTGTTTGATGATGATATGAACTTTAATTCTTCAATCTCTTTTCCAAATCAATTCTTCTCTCAATTTTCTCTCTTAATCTCTCTAAGTTCTCTGACGTTTGTAATATATAAAATATAAAACTGGTGTATAGGATATATGTATAGAGTAATACGTATAATATGTATAGTGGACGAGTAATGGGTCCGTAATGGGTTAACTGGTGCATCTCCCCTTAGGGCCTTGTTTGCTTGCCCCTTATAATCTCCTTTCCCATTAATTTAATTAAAGCTTTATAATATAGTTTTAATGTCACACCCAATTAAATCAAATAATGTTATTTAAATCACTTAAATAAAATAGCATAAATCCATATTAAATCACATAGTCACATAATTAAAATTCTCATTCATTAATTATGCCAAATTATTAAATCTCTAATTAATTATTTAAATTAATTAGAATAACATTATGCTTATTAATTAATATATTAATTAAATAAGCTCAATTAAATACATACTTTGAATATAAAAATTCACCACATTAATTTAACTAACGTGACACATATAATTAAATTAATCTACCACAATTTCATCAATTAATTATTTAACTCAATAATTAAATTATAAAAAAAATATTTATTTAATTCAATAAATATTCAATTTAAATTACAAACATCTTGTTCGTCACAATAGCTTAGCAATTCTAACAGTTTTCATGCATCACATAGCATATAATATCATGCTCAGTTCATGCATTCATAATCATCTAATGTTTACTACGCATGTTACTTCTTACATAACAAGTATAGAGATTGACTTCATAAGCATATCAACAAAGATTAACTTTCACATTTCATACATATCTCATATGCATTCCATATATATAAATCAACATCCTCATAGCATAATAAAATTCAACTAACAGTTATCGAATTCATATAACAAATAGGAACTGAAAGACTTGCCTGGCTCATAGTTTATCAACTACAACTTAACTGCTTATAGCTATCTGCACTTCGTGTATTCCTACTCAATTGTATAATCATGGATTCATACCCATCAATCATACATTTCATACGCTCTTAATATAATAATAAATATTACATTGCTTTCTAAGTAGGTTTGTAAAACCTTCACTTTACTTTCTTATCATACCCTTAGGACAACAATGTATGTATAAGTATACCTTAACCATACATACTCAATATCATCATTCATAAACCCTTATCACACACTTGACTAGCTATGTGTTCGACACACATTTAAAGTTTATAGATGCGTGATCTACCTCGTTCTTACATTTAGCAAACCTTAACAAATCTGGGTTTTATATAACCATCATACCAATGAACGTTTAAAAACAACATTTAGACTTTATCTTATAGCTTAGAATAGTACTATAAGCAAACTACCAAAATCAGAAAGTAAATAAAATGTCAAGACCAACCTGCCCTGTAGCGCAGCTGCGCTGAGGTTAGGCTTGGGACCGGCGCAGCTGCGCTGTCCCTTGGTCAAACAAACTTGAGCTTTTGTTTTCTTGGTTTCATTCCACTTTTCTACATGCACAGATACTAATACATCTCATACGCATATGGTAAGAGATCTAGCATTCTTCTAAGGTCAACTCAAGTTTTATTTCTCTCATGTTATGACTTTAGTTTAGAATTTCTAAATAACTAAGGCCAAACGAAATCACGAGGCCAACTATATTAACCATCTATCCATGTAAGGATTTTAGACAACTTGTAATACGCATGCTCGCATGTATTTAATTTATTTACATATAGCTAGTATAGTTCGTCCTTTGAAATCTTACTTTAAAACATGCTCTTATAGTGCATATCACATCTAACTGGTTGTGTGCACATACCAATCATGACTAGGGGCATAAAAGTCCTATCATGCTTGCACATAAGGTCAGAATGCAATTAACTCAATGTTCGTCCATCTTAGTTTTAAAATTTCTAAGTTTTATTCTCAAAATCCATGTCATACTAAACTAATCATGCAAGGCTACTTTGAATCACTTGTCATGCTTATTTGTACATGTATCTAACATGTTAACAAGGTCAGAATATAACCACTCCATATTTACACAACTTAGTTTACAAAAATTGTCAAAGTTCGCCTTTGAAATCGTTTTAAAATAAGTCAAAGTAACTTAGCACATGCAAGACAACCTTGAATCACTCCTCATGCTTATGTATACTCATAACTCAACCATATGTATGTGTTAAAATATTAGAACTTAAAAGGCTCAAGGTTCGGCAATATTTGTTTTCAAAACTCCAAGTTTCTTTTCAAAACACATACTAAATCATGCTAAAGCATTCCATTATAAGTAAGGAAATCTTAGTTATATGACGTGTCTATTATCATGCATATTTATGTTTTATAACTTAGAATAACATATTTTATCGTCGGGAGCACTAGAATTGCGTATGTGCATGTTCGATTCCCTCTGATTGCCTTTGAATACGCAGCAGTCACAAAGATGGACATTTTTACCCCTTCTAAAAACTTCAAATCAAAAAACTTAAAGAATGAAAGTTGTAGGCCTACTCGTTATCTTTCCGAATCATCCTGAATCGTTTCAATTGAAGTTCGGATGAAGACAATATCCTTAGTTTACTATAAGAGGTCAAAACAGTTTTGTCTGACACTATTCCGGCACAGCTGCACCCAAAATGGCCTTGGGGGAAGCGCAGCTGCGCCCATTGATGCAGAATGGTTTCCCAGATTCTGATATTCGTGATTTTCAAACCATTTCTCCTTTCGATCTTCATAACGCGAGTTATACACATCCAAATCCGTTTTTGATTCTATGGATTCGTAATTCATAAAACTAAAACATACCAAAGAATCAACAATTTACAGAAATATTAACTAACCCAAATCTTAACCCAAAACTCATGTTCATACTAAATTTTTTATGTTTTAACATGTTTAGCTAGTTTCATCACTACGGATTCGTTTCTAAACCAAATTGGTCCGTTTAACTTCTGTTGTTTTCGTATTTAACTATATTATCAATATCTAACAACAATTTATGAATTACAACAATCCTTAGCCATCAAATTTTAACTCAAAAGTAAGTATTTCTTGACATTTCTAAGAAATTGCAAAACTTAGGAATCAAGAGCATATATGTGAGTATTATTACCACTTAATTGCTTGAATTTGTTAACTATAGCTCTTCAATCCACCAATTGCTCTCAATTCTACTAACCTTCCATAACCAAATTCTCAGACAACTTTCAACAAACGAAAAAGAGAAGAAGGAGGCTCTATTTATAGAGATTTCAATATCCAAATAATAGTTTTGCCCAATGTTTTGATTTATCAGGAAGAAGAGAGAACCAAAGGGTAAGGAGGGTTTGGTGACCTACTCCATCTTCTCCCATCCCTCAAGCCATCATTAGCTCTATCAATAATGAGTAGTAGTAGGATAGGCCAATGGCCTCTATACGGTTGGAACAAAATGGGACAAGTGATATGGGACAAGCTCTTTTAAAACTCAGCATTTGCCCATTTGGCTTATTTAAATCAATCCCAATGTCTTAATTAATGCTACTACATTATGTTAAGTTATAGTTACATGTATATATATACATATATACACCCACATATAACAAGCATACCAATACATATAATAACGTACCTTATGTACATTGTTTTAATCCAATAATATTTTAATTGGGCTAATTATAAAATAGTTGGGTATTCTCAACCCATCATTTTCCATAAAATTTATTATCTCAAATAAATCCAATTATCATAATGATAATTAATATCAATTATTTATTGACTCACCATTTATTTTCTTTTAATAATTCCAATCAAATCTCCCGTTAATTTAACTTCACTATTTATGCCGCACAAGGCATAATTAGGTGAACTTAGTAATTAATAGTCCACAAGCTTATAATAATCTCACAAAATAATATTATTCGTAACATTATATCTTATAATATGGTTATAATGTAATATCATTACTTTACTTATTCACATGTTCTCATAACATATATACTTGCATATAGCAAATACTTCACATTAATTAAATCTGTTTAATCATTCTTTCATTAATTTATTTAATGAATTGCTCACTCTACCACTTTGCCACACTAGGCATATCTCACAAGCTTAATTAAGCTCATTTTCATTCTCATCACTTATTCATTTCTACCACATTACTACTTATAAAATTTACGGTAATATAGTAACTTAAGTTATTTAGTACATTAAAATAACTTAGCTTTCTTTTATAAATTTAACCCTCTTGGAAATACATCACTATATAAAAATTATGTATTCCACTATAACATGTCATAAAATGTTTTTATTATGTTTTGTCCAAATAGAGGCATTAATTATAATAAAAGAATTTACTCATTATCTCAAGATATTATTTTTAATATAATATCTATGTCTCATTAAAGTAATTACATGTACGACACATGTACACATATTATATATAGAAAATAGATAATAAGTTTATTTTCTATTATGATAAATTATTTCCATATAGCAAATATATTTTAATATATTTAACTTATTACTTAATCATACATATTATCTCATACAAGGCTATATAAGGTAACATAATCATATAAAATATTATTCTCCTTTTATTAAAATAATTCAATGATAGAACTTATTTTAATATCCCTTATTAGAAATATACTATAATTATTTCTCTTTCCTTTCTATCAATTGCCCCAACATAATTTTTTTAATCTTCACATTTAGCCATATCTTAAATGCTAATATAATACCTCCATCTCTAACCAATATTCATTTATAATTATATTGGTTCTCTTCCTTTATTAATCACTTATCTTTCAAATATTAACCCTTTTGTATATTACAATACTATGTAATATATTAATAATATCAAATATTAATTAACATATTCCTTTCATCCTCTTATGCTAAACACATATATTAATTCACCGTCTTATGTAAGTGAATTAACTCTTTTTCATTCCCTTTACTATCACATTACTGCCACACACGGCTTATAATTACGATTTCCCATAATATAACTTGATTAACCAATATTTATTATAGGTTAATTAATTTCCATATTTAATATTAATTCAATTCATGCTTTTCTATCTTAGTCCATTCTCGAATAGCTTGAACGCCAATTATGACACATTTTAACCATTAATATATATATATAGTAAGTTCAGATTACACAAACTTACTCAGAAATGTCTGTAGACTAGCGCAGCTGCGCTGGTCTTAGGCTTAGAAGTGGCGCAGCTGCGCCACCTCAAGTTCAGGTGCAGACAAGTTCTGCTTGAGCAGAACCATAGTCTAAATTCATAAATACTTTGAGCATGCTTTTAAATTGCTAACTTGTTATACCAGTTAACCAACATGTTTTACCACCTCCTTCAATGATTTAGAGATTAAATTATATGTTCAAACTCTATTTTCTTTAATAATTAATCACTATAAAATCTCATATATATGTCTAATTTCTTCCCACCAAACCACATAATTCAAGATATATAACACATATATTCTTATTCGAATCTAACACATGCCTTAAGAATTTTATTTACTAAATTCTTATTTTAATAATTTCTGAAAATTCGGGTTCTCACATATACGATATAAACTGACGTAGTAGTGGGTGTCGGTTAATTTCCACCTAGCATTCAACTGCACCAACTCCCCTTAAGGTAGTGTTTGGCTATTCCTTAATAACACCTTCCCATTTAATTTAATTAATTCTTACTATATAGTTAAATAATGTCACACCCAATTAATCATATAATCTTATTTAAATTAATTAAATAAAATAGAATAATTCCACATTAAATCACATAGTCACATAATTAAAATTCTCATTTATTAATTATGTCAAATCATTAAATTTCTAATTAATTAGAATAACATTATGCTTATTAAATAATTCATTTAATCAAATAAGCTCAATTAAATTCATACTTTGAATTATAAAATTCTCTATATTAACTTAATCAATGTCACACATATAATTAAATTAATCTACCATAATTCCATCACATTATTATTTGACTCAATAATTAAATCATTAAAAAATATTTATTTAAATTCAATAAATATTTAAATCATATTACAAAATCTCGTTCGTTACACGTGCCACGTGGCCTGACTCTACAGTGGCTCTGCAGCGCCCAGTTTACTCACAGGGCTGGCGTTGCAGCGCCACGTCACAGTCAGACGCAGACAACCTCAGGAACTTTGCAGGAAAAAGTCAATTGGGCTTATTTTCTCGCACCAAACTCAGAATTTAGTTCATATAATCAAGATAAAACATTACAAAATCATAACCTTATGTTTTTAACATGTTTTAATACATAGAAACATTACAACAATCAATTAAAAATATTTAATTTTATGATTTTGAAGAAAACACCATTGTTAAGTGTTTTTTAATGAAAATAAACATTGTGACTTTGTTTTTAAACTAAATCACATAATTCAAATCATGTTATTTTCGTTTCTTAACATATTGTTATAATCTAAACTCAAAATACATACATAGCATGAATTAAATATCAATTTTGATATTAAAGAAACCATTTTTCCAAATAGTTCACTGTAAATTACTATGAACATGATTTCTCATGTTCATCATATTTATATGAATTAAACTACTTAAACTTTCATACAAATCATATATAAACATTTTATATCACAAATTACATATAAAATTCATGTTTACATGAATTTCATGAAAAACTCAAATACAAAGAAGTAAAACTATGAAGAACAATAAAACTTAATTTAAAAAACTTATAGTTTAGATTGCTACCTTGTTAGCTTTTAGAAGGAGATGAAGAATATGAATGATGAGTTTTTGAATTCACAAAGCTTTCTCCTTCTTTTTTCTTCTCTCTTTTCTCTTTAATTTTCTTTCTCTGCTCTCTTTCTCTTTTCTTACTTTGATATTCTAACTTACGTAATATACATAACCGACATATACATATAATATACATATAATATAGAATTAATGTTTTAAACCTTTTAATAAATATATCAGTTACTTTTATTTTGAAAATCAAAAGCCACTAAGGCTTGTTTGGCAAAATCAATTTAAAAATAGATTTTTAGAAACTAACGGCCTTGTTTGGTAAAATTGAATTAAAATAGACTTAAGGGCCTTGTTTGGTAAAACTGGATTAAAACCCTTTTAGTTTATTTTAATAACTCTTTTACTACATAGATTAAATGTCACACTTTATTTAATTAAATCTTAATATTTTAATTAAATTAAATTAAAGCTAACATCAATTTATTAAATAAAATTGTCACATAAATTAAATTGCTACACAATTATAATTTACTTATTAATCATAATTTCATGTAACAAATTAGTAAATCTCTAATTTAATTATTTAAATTAAATTAGACATTACTATAATTATTCATTAAATCATTAAATTCTTATTACCAAATACCACATAATATTCATCTAATTTAATTATCTCAATTAAATTAGAACTTCATCACAAAATTTTTTACACCTTAATTTAATATTAAAAATCAATTTAATTAATATATTGTACTTAATTAAATTACTCCACAACATAATCACATCAATTATTTATTTAACTCATTAAATAAATCAATTAAAATATTTATTTAATTCAATAAATATTTAAAATAAAATACAAAATCTCATTTGTTACAGTAAGGATCTCCTAATCCGTCATATTTTTCAAAATCAGGGATCTGAAACTTGTCTGGATAACGGGCCCTGGAAAGATGCAGAGATTTGAGTAATTTACACTCCTATAGACTCCAATCCCTTTAATTGAACGGATGGTTTCTTCCATTTGCTGGACTTTCTTTCTAATGTCACCAGTTTCTCGATCTTCTTTGAGATTGGTGATTTCAAGGGTGTTATTCGAATTGTCATTAATTTGTGGTTCAGGTATCTGAGCTTCCTTTTCTTTCTTATCATTACTCTAGCTTCGTCTTTGTGTGGAGGTTTCTGCTTGAGTGGGTATTTGTTGACCCTGAGTATTCTTGCTCTGCTCTTTCAGGAAAATAGCTAACTCTGCAATCTGATTTCCGAGTCCCTCAAACTCTTCTCGAGACACGAAGCTTGTTCCCTGTTGGGTACTTTCCTCCATGTTAGTGGGTAGGCTTTTTGCCTTCTTAGCTTTGGATCTGGTAGTGGGACCAATTTTGCCTACAATAAAAGTAGGTATATTAATTTTGATATATATTAATAGGATGCATGCTATGCAATGTGTCATTTTTTGAGGTTTTTAATCTTTTCCTGCAAAGCAGTTGTTAGTTGTTTTGCTGACAAGATGACATGATTTAATATCTGTGCAAAAATAAAATTGACAGGGAATGGAATGTATATTTACATTTATTTGATAATTACATAGAATTAAAATTTAACTTTAATTTACATAGAATTCGAAAGGGAAAGGTATGTAGAGACTTCTTTTCGCGTTTGGTTTATCAGAGGCTGACCTATCTTAGGCTATTCTCTCGACTTTTCGGCACGAAGGTCCCCAGATCATCGTAATTTACTAGATGGATAGTTAATCCGATCTTTCAATTGGAGTTGATCTAAGTGGCGCCTTTCTTGAGCCTCGCATGATTAGTCTCCTTTGAGTCCAATAATCAAACGCCGACAGGTTCGCCTCCTGGTAGAGGAATCAGACAACATACATTCACATACAACGCGTCTCACCGTATGAAATGATGGCATTGTGCGAAGCACTAATATAAAAGTAGTAAAATATTTATTTACATCCACTCAATGTAAAGACAGCATCCACACACATGCAGATAAAAGGGATTTTTTTTGAAAAAATTAAAATGCGGCTTAAGCCCTCTACAGTCCCCAGCAGAGTAACCACCTGTCGATGTCGGCAAAAATCTTGATTTCTTTTCCTATGTGTTTCTACCCTTTATGTTTTCTATTTGTGATTTGATTGATTTGAGGGTGAGATTTTCAGGAAAAGACCGACATATAATGTTGACGATTTAAAAAGATTTATTTTATTGGTCTGAATTAGACAGAGTCACCAAATGGTATGAGTTAAATGGTTGTACCAACTCAACCGAGTTTTAAAAGATTTTGCAATATGTCCCAATTACTGGACTCTGTTTAATTGGTCTTGGAAACCGAGATTCATAGAGTTCGAGGACTTAATTAAGCGGGGGGAAGGTGTTAGGCACCCCTCCCCCCCCCCCCCCCCCCCTCCGACTTCTGTGAAACACGGTTACCGCATTTTTTCAATTCCCTAAGCATTATGTATGTGTGTTGCAGTTAATTGGGCCTAAGTGCTTTATTTAAAAGTAGTTATGTGCTTCGTTTAACTTATATACGAATGGTTTAATTTGATGAAAAGTGATATTTTGAAAAGAGATTTCAAACCCTTTCGCTCGCATAGGAATTGAAGCCTTTAGATATGTGACGCCCCCAAATTCCAGGACCGCCACTTGGTCTCTCGAATTCGGTTCATCACGTGCTCATGGTAATACATCACAATAATAATAACTAAAAATCACACAATCACAGTGAAAAATCTAATCTAGAATAATTTACAATGATTTATTATAATTATTCCCCCAAGTCTCGCAACCTATAGTACTTAATAGATTACATAATAATATCAATTAACGACTTATTACATAATCTAACTTAAGCTTAAACATAATTAAATCCAGTCTTACTACATCATCTTAATACAACATTAAAATATTTAAAACATAAAAGAGACAAGCTAGTTAGTAGCCTTGCCCTTGCCCTTATCAACGCCAGAAGGTTCGCCATGCTCCATGCTCTGCCTTAACTGAAATATTTTAGGGAAAGCAAGAATGAGCACAAATTGCCCAGCAAGTAATATACAATAAGGGTAAGTGATATAATTCTCAATTCTCGAAAGGGTATAACAAGGTTTGATAGTTCAAAGATAACGAGAATATCAACAACTTTCAATAACAGTCGCTAAGGACAGAATAATATCAATGTGATTCAATAATAAATCAATTCAAAATTTTAAGATAACTGAATACTGAGCAGTCACTAAGGACTATGAACTTCTACTAGAATTAACAGTAATAAACTGAAAATCCAACAAAAAATAGGTACAACAGGTGATCAGCCTAAAGTACCATCGTTATGCATAACAATCAATCATACCCAAGTGTGTGCGTCGGTTCTTTGACAATTTTATTTTCCCTTCAAAGAAGGTTGTTATTCTCAGTCAAATACAAGATCCCGCACCAAATCAATTAGTTTGGGTCGCTTTTCAATAATATAAGTCTAGCCGAATCAAATGGCATAGACACTTTCACAATATTCAAGAACAATACTAAGTTCAACATGAATAATAGCTTTAATGAAATAAGAGTTCAAGTATGCTAATTCAATTCAACGATTAAGTAAAGAAATTAGCTTGCAATATACAAGGATAGAATACTTGCACCGTAAAAGAGTGTAAGTTAGGAAACTTGCTTACGATATCCGTTGAATAAAGTAATGCAAGGGTTAGGATACTTGCCTTTAGTGTAGTTTATCCACGTTAAGTAATCAACACTTTTGAATCCTATTTATAGTGTATTATAAGTATAGGATGTCCATTAGTTAACACATCCGTTACACAAACTTGTTACTCAATATACATATATGTTACTATCTTAGTCACATGTCATACTTATACTCATATGGTATGAAATCAGATTATATGTTATCGCGAATCAAGTACATAGTCATAATGTAAATGATACTATAGCAACTTATCATGTTCAAGTGGTTATGATCCTTTGACCCACTATATAAGTTAAACATTATCTTCTTACTTATTCATCACATATATACACATATCAGTAAGGTACAGATTATTTCTAGCAGTTTTAAAAAATAATTTACACTAACTGACATGACCAGAACAAGCAGATTTCAAAAATTCAGATTCCAGACCGGCGCAGATGCGCCCTGGTTAGGCCTAGGGACGGCGCAGGTGCGCAGTCCCCTAGCCAGACCAGGGTTAAGCCTTGCATTTTCTGATTCTGTCCATACTTTAGCATACTTAACCAATTTACACTTAACATACAATCATGTTAGAGGACGTTTATAAGCATATGACCATCTCATGTTCATTTTTATATGTTATGGTCTTAGTCTAGGATTTACACAAAATTAAGGTCGAATAGGGTCATGTAATCACCCCGCATATAATTAGATCATATGTTCACATCAAGAGATCACATACTTTGTACTATACATGTTTATAAGTGTCCACATCTTTCATTCATCATTAGCGTCGTTTATCACTTTAAAATATGCTTAAACTCATGCTTGGTTAACCTTTCATTGAATTTGACAAGCGAATACACATGTATGATATACTAGTGATGGTATACGTACTATTAAACATGTTACAAATATCCGGATATGAATCTCAATATAACATGTTAAGGTTCTCCATCAAAGCTCATATTTTCATTAGTAAGTCTTACTAATAAGTCCAACATGTTCACACTTCTTTACGAATAGTATAAACATAAGTTGATGGGTTATTCATGCATTTCTAAGTCATCTAAACATGCTCGTAAAAATTAGAATCTAGACTTCGATATAAAATGTCAAGATAAAATTATACTTTCACTAGTAAAGTTCATTTAACGCGATCAACATACTCATGTTACCTTATGAAACATGTATACATCTATGAACATGTTTTTCATGCCTTCCTAGATCATAATAGTATGCTTGCAAGGTCAGAATACCGTCGTAAGTCATATATGTTTAAAGTTTAATTATAAACCTTATGTTCACTTCGAAAGCTTTAACCGTTCGTTAATCATGCATGTAATCATAGAAGGACATGCTCATATTATGTCTACATACCCCTCTATACAAGTTATTCATGCTAATATGCCTTGCCTAAGTCATAACATCCAAGTATGCTTAACAGATTGACAGAACTCAAATAAAACTGGAATAGGCTTCCTGCGCAGCTGCGCTGCGCCTGGGTATAAACCCGGCGCAGCTGCGCCGTGTGCAGTTCGTGCCACTGTTCTTCCTACTTCAGCAGTTAACATCCCAAATCATAGAATTAGTTCATGAAAACAATTCTAAGCATGTCACATTATATATTAACATATATAACAACCCACATATCAACTAACAAACAATACTTGATCACAAAATCATGAATTTCAACTGGAATCAAGAATTCAAGAATAGAAATTTTGACAGAAACCAAGAATGAAGAATACAGAAATGGGATTATACCTCTGTTTAATGAAATTTGAATTCTCAACTACTCAGAATACTAACACTGATGATATACTAGCTCTCAACTCAATACTTAGCAATTTTCTCAGCAAATGAATTTGTGAAGGGAGGTCTCAATTTATAGAATTTCCTATACACAGACAATGTTAATGTTCTCCAAATTAAACCAACGGAAATTTGTATTGCAGGGAGGTTATTAGGGGGTTGGTAATGGTGGTTGAAATCCATCATGATAGCCACACCCTTCTTCATCATTTGCTAGCCTATGTTGTTGAGTTTAAGGAATAATAGGGGAGTAGGATAGCTTGTGTATTTCACGTGAAGGAGAAAGTGACTCTCCCAGCAAAACAACCTCAGCCTTCTAGCAACATGCATATATACATACTTAGGCTATATACATATATCATACACTTAGGTATATATGTATACTTAGGTAGTAAATTCATTTAGAGTAATAAGGAAATAATGTTATAATGTAATTTGCGCATATATAATTCATGTACATTGGTTTCACATTGTTTCATAATCAATGAAGATAATATAAGATAGTTAAACATTATTAAATTATCTATCATATAATCATGATGTCCTACTTTAATGTATATTCACATTGTCACATGGGCATTTCATGCAACTCCCATAATTCAATAAACCTTACTATATAATAGTGTCATATTACACTTCACATAATACACAGTTAGCTAATATATGTTATACATTTAATTCGCATGCTTGCACATAGAATTACTCATCTTATTAATATAAATTAATAATACACACACATCCTTCATCAATTAATATAATTGATAATCTTCATAACAATTTAATTAACCCTTATATGATTAATTATCACTTTAATATAACTCTTATTATATTTATAAATACGTTGCTCATTATTATTATTATATTTCTTGCAATAATAATAATCACATATTATTAAATTAATCACCATTAATATTCCACAACAATTAATTAATATTATACGATAACAATCCATTAATATTCTACAATAACAATTAATATAGATTAATTGTTCGCTTAAACTAATATAATCATTCTTATATTACGTCACTGTGCCACACAAGGCTATCAACGAGTTTATCGCAAACTTCATCAATTTCTCAATTATTATAATTATTCAATTTAATATAATTGAATTAATCATTCTCATAACACAAAATCATTTATATTCTAATAAATTCTCATTTTCATTAATATATTCATTTAATAATATTAGGAAATTCTCGGGTATTACAAGAGACTTCCATTTTATTCCATATTCGACTTGATTTGATTTTATTCTCGAGATGCGAATCATCTTCGATGAAATAATATACATACATAGGTGTCGGGCTCCTTTTGGGAATGAAAGCCATCGAAGTGACCTAAACACCACAAACAAATGCTTTTACGATGTTCAGACATTAAATTCAGATAACCGTTTTAAGGTCCCTCTTATTTACATTTACAAAAAGGCTTGCAAGCTATATAATCATTTCAAATTTGTCCATCATGGGAATCAGATCTAGATTCACGTGATTAATCGTTGATCCCATAATTCCTAGGCTCACACAATATCATTTAAAAGCTTGTAGGGCATATATATTGAACTAGACTGCAAATTAAAATATAGACGTCGCAAAACAAAGGATTCATCAATTAAATTCTTGCATGCGCGTAGCCAAGCTTCTCGTTCCCTCTAGATACAGATCTAGGGTCGCATAGTTGCTTAATATTTATAAAACTAGAAAGAAAACTAAATTTAAATAAATCTTAGTCATTCTAGCTCAACGGTTACAGTTTTACAACTTTTGAACCAGTTAAAAGTTAGATATGGTTAGATTTAGATAAATATAGTCCACAAACTCTACATTAGTACATATTTACATCAAATGAATATTTAAAACTGATATTTAATCACATTACACAAATAATATATATATATATATATATATATATTAAAGCAGGAAAAAGTCACGGATTCACAATTCAGGCATGACTTGTGACGCCCCCAGAATAGGTCCAGTCAACCCAACCTATTCTGAGTCGCCAAATACATGGTACATAATTTAAATACAAACTTTATATCATACGGTCGTGCAAAATACGACCACACAACTGTGAGTGTCAATACAAATATGTAGAAAATATTAATATTCAAACTAAGTCCTCATTACAATTATTATTCCACTATTTATCAGAAATAGTAAGGACTACTACTGCTCTAACTCGGACTATCACTCTGTCCCACGACTAGTTCCCGCAACATTCTCATTTCCTGAAGAGGACAACAGATGAAAAGGGTGAGCTCAACTAGCTCAGTAAAGAATATTATGACTAAGATAATGGAAAATAAATTATCGTTAGTCTTCAACAAATCAGATAAAATATAATGGACAACCAACTTTAGATCAATATTCGCAGCGAAAATAACAATTCATTAGAAGAGTTAAGCAGAGAATGAAGTCTACTATCTTCTATGATTTAAAAGTCCATTATCAATATTTTATCCCTGTAACATCAATCAATATACATCTCGAATCAAATATTCATCTTTGCACTACAGGCCAAAGATATTCATCAGGTAATCATTCATCTTTGCTCTACAGGCCAAAGATATTCAGTTACATCACCTTTTAGGACTGAGAATGATGAAAAACCATATAAATAACGAATCCAGTGAAATAAAGGATAAAATTAAGGATTCGTATTTTAGTTTATTCAAATTCAAGAATATTCCATAATAATACTTTGTGGAGCAAAATTCAAGAATGAAGCTCAAAACGTATATCCAATCAAAGATAGTAACTATAACAGACAATTTGGACAAATAGAAGAAAATTTAATTTTTTCGTGAATAGTGCCGTATACGTGAATAGTAACCCCGACGGAAAAAGTAAGAATTTCATAACAAAATCCATGACAATATTTCTGTATAATGATATTGAAAAGAATAACATCATTTACGAAAGAAATAGCATCCCTTACCTCAAAAAATAGTACCTCTGACTGGAATATCGGATATAATACCGAAGAAAATTTGCACTGAATAGCAACACTCAAAGTATTGAAATATTCACAAAAATACGCTCGATATTATAGAGAGAAAACTTCTGATTCTGGTGTGATCTTCAATTCTAACCTAAGCACCCTATTTATAGGAAAAACTTAGGATGCCAAAGGAGACTAAATTAATAAAATAATATTATTTTTAAAATTTTCGCCGCCGGCTGCTACAACAAAATCAGAATTTTTTTTTTCAACAAAAGTGGGGCCCACCCATTAAAAAAATATTTATTTTTTGAAACTTTAATAATTCATAATAAATAGCCCCTTTGTCTGAAAAATACAAATTCTATGTTCTTTCATAGGAAATTTAATTCCCTACAACTTTGTAGAAGGAAGTTTTTCCAAATTCCAAACATAAATTATCCGAAATCCATAAACAGATGATTTCTCACACCAAAATACTGATAAAAACACATCAGCACTAATTCCTTCTTTAATAACCACAAAATAAATATTTCCTTATCATATAAATCAATAATTAATTATTCACAAATAATATTACAGAACTACAATATTGACAACTAGGTCGTTCCTAGGAAAGAAGGGACCTTCCGATAAGGACTTCTCCTTACTGGCGCGCAATTAAATAACCCCTCCTAGACAGAACTTCCTTAGACATTGTCAATAATGCTATCTAATAATATTATTCAAATAATATGAATTATTGAGTTGATAATGTGAAATACTGTGCAATAACAATTATTGAATCAATAATACCAAAATATCAACTGTAGCCATTATTGAATCAATCATATAAAATGGCAACGTAGCAATTATTGAGTCAATAAAATATCAATGTAACAATTATTGAGTCAATAATATAAAATATCAACGTAGCAATTATTGAGTCAATAATATAAAATATTGAACAGTAATTACTGTAACAATAATTGAGTAAGTGCCTTCTCACGTAAGACTCAATAATTTGAAATACTGTGCAATACCGTGTGCTACTGTGCAACACCGCGTATCACTGTATTTTAACCACCGGGTATTTCAACAGTACTAACGGTAACAACTACGCCGTTATTTTATAAAAAGGTTATTTCTGTCGCTTTCTATATCCGACAGTTATTCCGTTGTGGGGCCCACAAATAGCTGCGCCGTCGTACGAATATTCCCCGACAACAAGAATATTCCACGACCAAACGAATATTCCCCGACAACCAGAATATTTTATAACCACTTGCTCATTTTAAAATATTTGCACATTTCACCCATAACTTTCATAATTATCAAATCAACACCTTACTATTTCGAAATAATATATAAAGAAAATTAAATCTTTATTCATAAAAGTTGGGGTCTTACAACCTCTCCTCCTTATGAAATTTCGTCCTCGAAATTGACGTACGTACCTGGTATGTCGAAAAGGTGAGGATACCTCGCTTTCATTTCCGATTCCAACTCCCACGTCATTTCCTCAATTGCATGGTTTCTCCACAAAACTTTAACTTGAGGTATAATTTTCGAGCGTAGGACATGCTCCTTCCTATCCAAGATCTTGACTGGTACCTCCTCGTACGTTAAATCTTCAGCTATCTCTTCTGGTTCTAACTCAATAATGCGGTTTGGATCCTTCACATATTTACGTAACACGGATATGTGAAACACGTTATGAACACAAGACATGCTTGGAGGTAAAGCGAGTCTATAGGCCACATTTCCTACTCGGTCAAGAATCTCAAATGGACCAATAAATCGTGGATTGAGCTTTTCTCTCTTCCCAAACCTCGTAACTCCTTTCCACGGAGCAATACGTAACAATACATGGTCCCCAACGTTAAATTCAACGTCCTTTCGATGAAGATCCGCATAACTCTTTTGTCGATCTTGTGCTGTTTGTATACGTTATCGAATCATTTGGATCTTTTCTGTAGTCATACGTACTAACTCCGGTCCCAACAATGTTGTTTCACCCACCTCGTTCCAACATACTGGAGAGCGACACTTTCTCCCATACAACGCTTCGAATGGAGCCACACCTATACTTGTCTGATAACTGTTGCTGTAGGAGAATTCCACCAATGGTAAGTACTTATCCCAACTCCCTTTGAAGTCTGGAACACAGAGTCTCAATAGATCTTCAAGAGTTTGGATAGTCCTTTCCGATTGTCCGTCTGTTTGAGGATGATAAGCCGAACTGAATCGTAAATCTGTGCCCATAGCTTTCTACAAATTGATCCAAAATCGTGAAGTGAATCTTGGATCACGATCCGAAACTATGGATACTGGCTGATAGTAGTGTGCATACAAGCCAATCATGTATGATGATAAAGCATGTACTTTGTAAACAATCTTATTTATTTATTAAAAAAAAATATTCATTTATTAAAGGCATTTAATTATCTACATGGTGCTGTTTTTATAATATGTAAATAACCCATAGTTTTAAGCAATGCTTTTAGAATCATGATGATGATCATGCTAATGAGATCTAAATTCTTAGAAAGCTCTAAAACTAAAATAGTTCCCAATCGTGGGATTACTAAAAAGGGGATTAGTAAATCCGGATAGATTGGTACATATGTTGCTTGCTCATTGGATGAGGATGATTGATCTCATGATCATTTGTGTGGAGACACTAAAGCAAGTATGTAGGTGCTTATTGGAGAATAAGTTCACTGAACGTGATTCGCTATGGAATACCTAATGGAGTTTTACTCGTCTGTCAATAGGAATTCCTAATATGATAGTAGTACAAGTGATCCTTGGACTTGAGATCATCATAGTATCTTGTATGTAACAAATTATACTTTGACTTATTCCTTAAGACCTTTTAAGGCATATATAGGGTATGCTTGGGTATAGTGAGTTATATATGGAGATAATGAATGATCAATAAAGAATCTACCACCTCTAGTAAAAGAGGAGATATGTCCTATGTGATTCGTTAAATGACAACCCAGGAATCCTTGGCCAAGGTGAAATGAAATTAGAAAGGAGTTTTTAATTTGCATTATTTGGAGTTGTGCATTTTCTAATCGAAATACATATAATTAAATAAAATAAGACTTGACAGTAAATCCATGTCTTATATTTAATTGGGACATTGTATGGTGGAAGGATTGAATTGTATGGTAACTATTAACTCACAGGTTCTTTTATGATTAATGTTGAAATCTATATTATCTGAAAAGTCGTTGATCGCTAGGGAGGCTTATCCCTATTGTAGAATAAATATTATTTATTTAAATAAATTATTAGTTTAATTTATTTATTTAAATAAGATTAAAATTGTTTTAATTGATTTATTCACAACCGGTTTAATATGGAGAACCTAAAGGGTCACACCATAAAAGGAAGAATAATTATTTAAGAAGGTAATGGCATAATCGTAATAATGCATTAAGTATAATTAATTTAATCTATGGTGATAGAATAAATTAAATAGCTTAATGTTTATTATTTAATATTTTGGAAATATTAAATATAAATTAATAAGAGGAGTCTTATTAATATTATTACAATTATTATTATTTTAATTTCTAAAGGAGTTTAGTAATTAATTTAATATTTAGTACTCTCATTTATTCCTAATAAGATTAGGAGACAAATTAATTAAATGAATTTAATTAATTATTCCCATGTGGTGGGAAGCCTAAATTAATTAAAGGAGTTTAATTAATTAAAAGAAATCTCATGTCTAATAGGATTAGAAGGGTTGACCAATGTCTATATAAGAGAAGTCTTATAATAGATATTAGATTGATGCAATTCCAATTGTTGGAGAGTACTCCTTTTCTATAGAGGATAGAAAACTAAGGTTAAGCCAAACACCCTCCTTCTTGATAATTCATCTTCCTTGGTGGATCACCTCTAGAGGCCAAACACTTGGGTGGCTAACGTTGATCAAAGGAAGGAATCTAACCCGAAAATTCAAGGAGATCATGAAGAACAAGGAGTTGAACTAGTACCTGTGGAAGCTTCGTTCTACAAGGGTATGATTCCATAACTTCTTATTTATCGTTTTAAATTAATAATTTGCATAAAGGATGATCCGGGTAATGGTTTTGTAGAAATTTTTTAAACTCTGATATACCATGCTTCCGCTAATTTTTGCAATTTGATTGCGCCCAACAGTGGTATCAAAGCCAAATCTTTATGCAATTATTAATTTATTTTTGATTTCATATACATATGGGTATGTATTTAAAATAATTTATTGGGCATAATTTTATTATATAAAATTATATTTTTTAAGAAAAAAAAAAGACTTTTTTAGGGACGAATCACAATTTTTTTTGGGTGCTAATCTTGAATTCTGCAAAGAAAAGGTGTTGTCTCTTTCTTACTCTAAAAAGAAGGTGACCCATCAGGAAATGACTTTTTTAATAAACCTGCAGGACTCTTTTAATAAAAGAAGGTGACTTCTTTTTAAAAAATAAATATGATATATTTATATATTATATTCTAAATAATTTTATAATTAAAATAAAGAGTTTATTTTAATCTTGAAATTGGATTTCATGCAATTTAAAATTGCCCATTAAATGATACTCATATATATGGAATGTTTTAATTCATGAGATGAATATTTATTTATTGATATATATGGTGATATGTATGAAAATAAATGGGGATTGATTATGGACTATTTGACCAATGTGATTGGATTTTATTTTAGTTGAATGCTTGAATGAATGGGTTTTATTAAATGGGGTCTGCGTACCTCGTCTTCTCTAAATTTTTTTTCTTGATGTAAAATTCTATCTCCCTCCTATGTACTTCCCCTTGACTGTTGATCAAGGTTTCTATTTAAATTAAATAGTTTAATGTAATAAGAATAGTTAGAATTATCTTGAAGAAATTGGAGACCAAGAAGCAAGGAGCGCGTGAAGACCCGTTTGTATGGAGCCCGGGTTTAAATGTAATAGTTATATTTAAATTTAAATTCTTGCACTCCTAGGTTTGACCTTTTGGTTCACTTGGTGGCTCTAGTGAACCAAACTAGAATAAAAGTCCATAATCAATCCGGGTAGAATATAATATTCTATATTGCATGCTAAATATTATATATATTATATTTTATGCAAACATGCTTCGCATGTTTAATAAAATGACGCGTATTTTATATATATATGTGCATGCGCGCTAAACAAAGATGAGACTAATAATAACAAATCCCTCAAAGAAATAATATTAAGTCCGAAGTGTTCAAATGATATTTGGAATATCGAACGTCGCCTTCTAGCATGATAAATTAATAGAGTATTAGATATTTAATATGAGCTTGTTGTGCTATCCACAAGGCGAGTATTGCGTATTTAAGATGTTAATTAATCACATTTGATGCTTATCAAGAAAATTGAACGATCTAGTCTTGTTGTGCTATCCACAAGGACGAACATTTTTCTTTTTTGAATTTATGAAAGTGCTAGGCTGGACTTAACTTAAATTATTTTAGTTCGGATGTGCACACACTTGACCATTATGATTTAAGAGGCAAAATAAAAGGAATTACATGGTGATGTAATTGACAAGAGTTGTCTACCTATTTATTTGTATATCGTTTGTTGTGCTATCCACAAGGTTATATACATTTGAAATGGGATCCTTATTCTCACTAGCAAATTTTTAATTAGATGTTGCCGAACTATATAAGTGAGGGTAATATAGTTTGATAAAAATAGTGGGAGATACCAATTTAAAATAAAGACCTAAATTTATTTTGGTATGCAAAATTAATAAAATGAATGTTTGCTAAAATGTTGTTTTTCACATGCAGAATTTTAAAAATGTCAAAATCACTAATTTCACTGCGAAGCATACTTGATGCTAATAAGCTTACCGGGCCGAATTATACGGACTGGCCAAGAAATCTGAGAATAGTTCTCACTACTGAAAAGATTTCTTATGTCCTAAACTCACATGTCCCTGGAACTGTTCCAGAAACAACCTCTGAGGAAGAGATTGCCACCATTGAAAAGTGGCAAGATGATGCATCTGTAGCTCAATGCATCATGCTCGCATCCATGAATAACGAGCTTCAGCGTCAGCAAGAAAACATGGATGCTCCTACTATGTTGATTCACCTCAAGGAGTTGTATGGTGAACAAAGTAGGACTGCTAGATATGAGATATCTAAGGAGCTCTTCCGATCTCGGATGACCAAGGGCAAGGTGAACATAAAGGAACAAAAGAAATCTGATCCAACTAGCAAAGGAATGTGCTTCCATTGCAACGAGCCGGGTCATTGGAAGAAAAACTGCAAGAAGTTTCTGGCAGACAAGAAGCTTGGAGAAGCTTCGACTTCCAATCAAGGTTTGTTCATGATTGAAATTAATTTTTCAGAAAGTCAAAATTCTACTTGGGTATTGGATACCGGCTGTGGTTCTCACATATGTAATAATGTGAAGGGACTGGTCAGAAGTAGAAAGCTGAACAATGATGAGGTGATCCTACGAGTAGGGAATGGAGCAAAGGTTGCTGCATTAGCTGTAGGAACTTATTATTTAGCAATGCCTTCGGGCAAGTCCATTTATCTTAATAATTGTTATTATGTTCCGAATATTATTAAAAACATTATTTCAATTTCTGTATTGGATATGGAAGGATTTAACGTTGTTATAAAGAACAATAGTTGTTCTATTTATAAAGACGATGTTTTATATGGTATTGGAAATTTGCGAAATGGACTTTATACACTTGACTTACAAGAAAATATATTTCAAATTGAACAAACTAAGAAAAGGAAAAGAGATGATATTAATTATACCTACATGTGGCACTGTAGACTCGGTCATATCAATGAAACAAGATTATCCAAGTTGCATAAATATGGGCTCCTCGAGCTATCCGATTATGAATCATATCCAACTTGTGAATCTTGTCTCATGGGTAAAATGACTAAATCTCCTTTTAGTGGAAGAGGAGAAAGAGTTACAGAGTTGTTGACATTGATTCACACAGACGTTTGTGGGCCTATGACAACAAGTGCACGGGGTGGGTATTCTTATTTTATTACTTTCACTGATGATCACTCAAGATTTGGATATGTGTATTTAATGAAATACAAGTCAGAATCATTTGAAAAGTTCAAAGAGTTCAGAAGTGAAGTAGAGAAACAAACGGGCAAGAGTATAAAGATACTTCGATCAGATCGAGGCGGAGAATACTTAAGCGGTGAGTTTCTCAATTGTCTCAAAGAAAATGGTATAATCTCACAATGGACTCCTCCAGGTACACCACAGGTAAATGGAGTATCTGAAAGGAGAAATCGAACACTGTTAGACATGGTTCGATCCATGATGAGTTTTACCGACCTTCCAATTTCCTTCTGGGGATATGCCCTAGAAACGGCTGCATACCTACTTAACAAGGTACCTACCAAATCCGCCCCAAAGACTCCATATGAGATGTGGAAGGGAAGGAAACCAAATCTTAAGCATGTTAAGACTTGGGGTTGTCCAGCTTATGTCAAAAAGTTTGAACATGATAAGCTACAGACTAAATCCGAAAAGTGTAGATTTGTGGGATACCCTAAAGAAACTGTAGGGTATTATTTCTATCATCCAACTGATCAAAAGGTGTTTGTTGCGAAACATGCTGCCTTCTTGGAAAAGGAGTTTATCCATGAAGGGGTCAGTGGGAGTAAGATATATCTTGAAGAAGCTCAAAAACCACAAATTACCACGGATCAAAGTCAGGTACCTGACCAAGTAGAAGAACCTACTATACCACACCCTGTTCGTAAATCTGGAAGAGTACCGAAGATACCTGAGAGGTATGGATTCGTTGTAGAGGATGACGATGAGGTACGCATCATGAATGATGATGATCCATTGAATTACGAACAGGCCATGAGTAATAAACACTCAGGGAAATGGCTTGAAGCCATGAAATCCGAAATGGACTCCATGTATGAAAACAAAGTATGGACTTTGGTTTCACCACCTGAAGGCATTAAGCCTATTGGGTGTAAATGGGTCTTTAAAAGAAAGACTGGAGCGGACGGCAAGGTGGAGACCTATAAGGCCCGACTGGTTGCAAAAGGTTTCAAACAAAGACAAGGAGTTGATTATGATGAAACCTTTTCACCAGTAGCTATGCTCAAGTCCATTCAGATTTTGCTTGCGATTGCAGCTTATAACGACTATGAGATCTGGCAGATGGACGTGAAAACGGCCTTCCTCAATGGGAAACTTGAGGAGGATGTGTATATGACACAGCCAGAGGGATTTGTTTCAAAGGTTGGAATAAATCAAGTCTGTAAGCTGCAACGATCCATTTATGGATTGAAGCAAGCTTCTCGTAGATGGAACATTCGTTTTGATGAGACAATCAAAGAGTTTGATTTTATCAAAAATGACGATGAACCATGTGTGTACAAGAAGGTTAGTGGGAGCGCAGTTTCATTCCTCGTATTATATGTTGATGATATATTACTGATAGGGAATGACATTCTTATGCTACAATAAATTAAAATCTGGTTATCTAAACACTTCTCCATGAAGGACTTGGGAGAAGCATCCTATATTTTGGGGATAAAGATCTATAGAGATAGATCTAAAAGGATGCTTGGTTTATCCCAAGGAACGTACATTGATGCAATGCTAAAGAGATTTAGCATGGAAGATTCCAAAAGAGGACTCATGCCGATGAGCCATGGAATACATCTCTCCAAGAAACAGGCCCCAAAGACACCTGAGGAGAGAGACCGAATGAGTAAGATCCCTTATGCTTCTGCAATAGGATCTATCATGTACGGTATGATATGTACTAGACCGGATGTTGCTCATTCACTTAGTGTAATGAGCAGATACCAGTCGAATCCAGGAGAAGAGCACTGGAAGGCAGTGAAGAATATCCTAAAATACTTGAGAAGGACTAAGGATATTTTTTTTGTCTACGGTGGGTCTGAATTAAAACTCGAGGGCTTCACAGACTCAAGTTTTCAAATGGACCAAGATGACAGTAAATCTGTTTCGGGGTATGTTTTTACCTTGAACGGAGGCACAGTGAGTTGGAAGAGTTCCAAGCAGCAAAAAGTTGCTGATTCAGTGACAGAGGCAGAGTATATAGCTGCAAGTGAAGCTGCAAAGGAAGCTGTTTGGATGAAGAAGTTCATAACTGAACTTGGTGTGGTTCCTAGCATTGGAGAAGCAGTTCCCATTTACTGTGACAACACAGGAGCAGTTGCACAGGCTAAGGAACCGAGGTCTCATCAGAAATCTAAACACGTGTTGCGGCGATTTCATTTGATCAGGGAGATCATTGAAAGAGGAGACGTCACCTTGGAGCGTGTAGACTCTCAAGACAACATTGCAGATCCATTAACTAAAGCTTTAACACAACAGCAGTTTGATCGTCACTTAGAGAAGTTGGGTATGAGATACCATGGCGATTGGCTTTAGTGCAAGTGGGAGATTGATAGTAGTGTGCATACAAGCCAATCATGTATGATGATAAAGCATGTACTTTGTAAACAATCTTATTTATTTATTAAAAAAAAAATATTCATTTATTAAAGGCATTTAATTATCTACATGGTGCTGTTTTTATAATATGTAAATAACCCATAGTTTTAAGCAATGCTTTTAGAATCATGATGATGATCATGCTAATGAGATCTAAATTCTTAGAAAGCTCTAAAACTAAAATAGTTCCCAATCGTGGGATTACTAAAAAGGGGATTAGTAAATCCGGATAGATTGGTACATATGTTGCTTGCTCATTGGATGAGGATGATTGATCTCATGATCATTTGTGTGGAGACACTAAAGCAAGTATGTAGGTGCTTATTGGAGAATAAGTTCACTGAACGTGATTCGCTATGGAATACCTAATGGAGTTTTACTCGCCTGTCAATAGGAATTTCTAATGTGATAGTAGTACAAGTGATCCTTGGACTTGAGATCATCATAGTATCTTGTATGTAACAAATTATACTTTGACTTATTCCTTAAGACCTTTTAAGGCATATATAGGGTATGCTTGGGTATAGTGAGTTATATATGGAGATAATGAATGATCAATAAAGAATCTACCACCTCTAGTAAAAGAGGAGATATGTCCTATGTGATTCGTTAAATGACAACCCAGGAATCCTTGGCCAAGGTGAAATGAAATTAGAAAGGAGTTTTTAATTTGCATTATTTGGAGTTGTGCATTTTCTAATCGAAATACATATAATTAAATAAAATAAGACTTGACAGTAAATCCATGTCTTATATTTAATTGGGACATTGTATGGTGGAAGGATTGAATTGTATGGTAACTATTAACTCACAGGTTCTTTTATGATTAATGTTGAAATCTATATTATCTGAAAAGTCGTTGATCGCTAGGGAGGCTTATCCCTATTGTAGAATAAATATTATTTATTTAAATAAATTATTAGTTTAATTTATTTATTTAAATAAGATTAAAATTGTTTTAATTGATTTATTCACAACCGGTTTAATATGGAGAACCTAAAGGGTCACACCATAAAAGGAAGAATAATTATTTAAGAAGGTAATGGCATAATCGTAATAATGCATTAAGTATAATTAATTTAATCTATGGTGATAGAATAAATTAAATAGCTTAATGTTTATTATTTAACATTTTGGAAATATTAAATATAAATTAATAAGAGGAGTCTTATTAATATTATTACAATTATTATTATTTTAATTTCTAAAGGAGTTTAGTAATTAATTTAATATTTAGTACTCTCATTTATTCCTAATAAGATTAGGAGACAAATTAATTAAATGAATTTAATTAATTATTCCCATGTGGTGGGAAGCCTAAATTAATTAAAGGAGTTTAATTAATTAAAAGAAATCCCATGTCTAATAGGATTAGAAGGGTTGACCAATGTCTATATAAGAGAAGTCTTATAATAGATATTAGATTGATGCAATTCTAATTGTTGGAGAGTACTCCTTTTCTATAGAGGATAGAAAACTAAGGTTAAGCCAAACACCCTCCTTCTTGATACTTCATCTTCCTTGGTGGATCACCTCTAGAGGCCAAACACTTGGGTAGCTAACGTTGATCAAAGGAAGGAATCTAACCCGGAAATTCAAGGAGATCATGAAGAACAAGGAGTTGAACTAGTACCTGTGGAAGCTTCGTTCTACAAGGGTATGATTCCATAACTTCTTATTTATCGTTTTAAATTAATAATTTGCATAAAGGATGATCCGGGTAATGGTTTTGTAGAAATTTTTTAAACTCTGATATACCATGCTTCCGCTAATTTTTACAATTTGATTGCGTCACGATTTCGTACAAACCCAACACTGGCATGCCATGCAATCTCACAATCTCATTCACATACATATGAGCAAGACGTTCAAGGGAATAAGTCTCTCGTATCGGCAAGAAATGAGCAAACTTGGTTAATCTATCAACAATAACCCAAATCGCATCTATGCCTTGAGAAACCTTGGGAAGACCCGTAACGAAATCCATTGTAATGTGTTCCCACTTCCATTTCAGAATCTCCAGTTGTTGCAATGGACCCTTCGGTACTTGATGCTCCGCCTTTACATGTTGACAAGTCAAACATCTCGAAATAAACTCCGCGATCTCTTTCTTCATATTGCTCCACCAAAATGTATGTCGGAGATCACGATACATTTTGGTACTCCCAGGATGGATCGCAAACGGTGTGTTGTGTGCCTCCATCATGATTCTATGCTTCAAGTCAGAATCGTTAGGAACACAAAGTCTGGAGTTGACTCGAAGTATTCCCTCTTCATCGATTCTTGCTTCTGGAATTGCACCTTCTTGCACCTTCTTCTTCATCTTCATCAGCTCCGAATCCGTAGCTTGAGCAGCTTTAACTTTATTAATCAAAGCTGGTTCTACGCGTATACTTGACATCATCGCATTCGTTTCCACATATGATCTTCTACTCAACGCGTCAGCTACCACGTTCGCTTTTCCAGGATGGTGTTGGATGGTATGATCGTAATCTTTCAACAGCTCAAGCCAACGTCGTTGCCGCATGTTGAGTTCCTTCTGAGTGAAGAAATATTTAAGGCTCTTATGATCCGTATAGATCTCCACTTTCTCTCCGTACAAGTAATGTCTCCAGATCTTCAACGCGAAAACGACAGCTGCCAACTCTAGATCATGAGTAAGATAATTCCTCTCATATTCTTTGAGTTGTCGCGAGGCATAGGGTATGACTTTCCCATGTTGCATGAGAACACATCCTAACCCTTTGCCCGAAGCATCGCTGTAGATAACAAATCCATCCGAACCAGATGGTATTGTCAGAACAGGTGCCGAGATAAGTCTTCTCTTGAGCTCTTGGAAGCTCTTCTCGTATTCCTCGCCCCAAACGAATTTTGTATCTTTCCGAGTCAACTAGGTTAATGGAGTAGCGATTCGAGAAAATCTCTCTACGAACCTCCGATAATAACCAGCTAAGCCTAGAAAGCTTCGTACTTCAGTCACCGACTTAGGTTGCTCCTAGCTTTGTATTACTTCAATCTTCACCGGGTCCAAAGATACTCCACGTTTCGATACCACGTGCCCAAGGAATGCTACTTCTGTGACGCCCCCAAATCCACGTTCCTTCAAAACCTTTGATTCGGTGCAGTCACGATACTACTAACGTGGAACTATTACATCTTTTAATCATTAGTAAAAGAATACAACTTTGTTTATTACAATTTAGAATATAAATTCTATTTATATCCAAGATCTCGTCTTTACATCATATTCGATGTTACTAAAATGCGGAATAATTTAAACTTTTCAATATCCTTTGAATAAATTCTTTTTATTGATTTCATAACTTGAATCAATTACATATCCTTGAATCAATTATAAAATATGATTCAATCTATTCAAATTTCTGTATAATCTCATACATCTTAACTTAATATCCTCTATGTATTATCTAATACATCTTTACAGTACGACAAGCATTAAACCTCGTAAACAAATATCAAATACCACACCTAGAACCTAAACATGGTTCGAGTAATAATCTAAACAGTGTTCTTCATTGCGATACTATCTATCTTTATCAATCAAGAAGCACAAAGTCTTTATCGTAAGTCCTTAACCTGCAAAAGTGGTTATTTGCAAGAGTGAGCTCGACAGCTCAACAATTCTAACAGTTTTCATGCATCTCATAGCATACAATATTATACTCAGTTCATGCATTTATAAACAATTTATAATTACTACGCATGTTACTTTTCACATAACAAGTATATTATCAAAGATCAATTTTCAATCTCATTTATATCTCATATACAGTTCATATATAAGTTCACATTATCACAGCATAATATAATTCAACTAACAGTTATTGAATTCATATATCAAATAGGAACTGAAAGACTTGCCTGATTCGTAGTTTAACAACTACGACTTAACTGCTTAAGAATATCTGCACTTCGTGTATTCCTACACAGTTATATAATCATGGATTTATACCCATCAGTCATACATTCATATATTCTCAATATAATAATAAGTATTACATTGTTTTCTATCTTGGTTCTTAGAACCTTCGTTTCACTTTCTTATCATACTCTTATAATAGCTAGGTATGTATAGGTGTAACTTAACCACCCGTACTTGACATCAACATTCATATACATTTATCACACACTTGACTCGCTATGTGTTCGCTGCACTCATATATGAAGGTTTCACATAGTTCTTGCATTTTGCAAACCTTAATAAAATTTAACAACTCTGTGTTTTATATAACCATTACATGCTTTTATGCTTAAAACATCATCTATGTCAAGTATTATAGCTTTAGACATTCATTACACATATGCTTTAAGGTCTAGATTAAAGTTAAAATAATCAGGCATTACTGTTCT
This sequence comes from Panax stipuleanatus, assembly GCA_020205555.1. Classification (NCBI taxonomy): domain Eukaryota; kingdom Viridiplantae; phylum Streptophyta; class Magnoliopsida; order Apiales; family Araliaceae; genus Panax; species Panax stipuleanatus. The sequence continues at coordinate 95,626,787 of CM035115.1, forward strand.
GTGGCGCAGCTGCGCTGCAAATTGGCTTGGGATGGGCGCAGCTGCGCCGTCCCCTAGCCAGACCAAAGTTGAGTATTAATTTTCTGTTTCATCTGGGTTCTTAGCATGCATGACTGTTAACACATAACTTATCCACATGTTAAGAGGTCTTAGCCCAAGTTGGGCATCTCTTGTGTTTACTTTAAGTTGTTTTCACACTTTAAGGACTTACTTGAAATTTTCCAACAAGGCTAAGTTGGTTCATGAACAAGGAATGAACTAACTTAACTATTTCATCACGTAAAGACGTTAAACGCCTATAACGCGTATGCTTGCCTTTATTCAACTCATTAGTATAGTTCATCTTTTGAGAACTCATTACAATTCATGCTCGCACAACTTATATGGTGTCTAGCTAGATGAGCACATATGTAAGCCATGTTTATAAAAACTTAGTTTCGCAAGGCGTTCAAGTTCACTTTTAAAAGTCATTCTAGGCCAAGTCAAAGAAACTAGGTGCTACTTTAATCTCATTTCATAGCCAACTAAGCCATGTATGTATGTTATCACGTTTAGAACTTTAAGTACACAAGTTACTTTAAGTTCGTTCTCAAAGTTTCAAGTTTTCTTTAGAAATCATTTTCAACTAAGCTATTGTAAGTTGATAATAAGTAAAGCAACTTTAAATCACCTCTCATGCTTAGGTATACTCATTACTCAACAATATGTATGTGTTAAAATATCATAACTTCAAAGACTCAAGGTTCGTCAATATTCGTTTTCAAAACTCTAAGTTTCTTTTTAAAATACATACTAAATCATGCCAAAGCATCCCATTATGAGCAAAGAAATCTTATAGGTCATGTCTATTATCATACATATTTATGTTTTATCACTTAGAATAACATATTTCATCGCCAGGAGCACTAAAATTGCGTATGTGCATGTCCGACGCCCTCCGATTGCTTCCGAATACGGAGCAGTCACAAAGATGGATATTTTTACCCCTCTTAACGACTTCAAATCGAAAAACTTAAAGAACAAAAGTTGTAGGTCTACTCATTATCTTTCCGAATCATCCTGAATCACCTCAATCGGAGTTCGTATGAAAACGTTATGCCTAATTTACTACAGCAGGTCCAAATAATGTTTTTTTTTTCTGTCTGACCATGCCCGGCGCAGCTGCGCCCAAAATGGCCTTGGGGCAGCGCAGCTGCGCCACAAGAGGCAGAAGGTTGTTCCAGACATGCTCCTTCGCGAATTTTCAGATCGTTTCACATTCCGATCGCCATAACGCGAGTTATACTCATCCAAATTAGTCCGTTTTCGATTCTATGGATTCGTAACTCATAAAACTACAACATACCAAAGAATCAACAATTAACATAAAGATTAGCTAACCCACATATTAATCCAAAGCTCATGTTCATACTAAGTTTTCATTATTTTTTTTTGACAAGTTTAGCAAATTCGATTCTAAACTACTACATTGCGTACTAATACTCGAATAACATGCTATCATCATTATATAATTTAATCATCAATTCATTCATGATAATTCTAAGATTTCCTTGAAATCAAAATTTAAAGAATATAGTTAAGGGATATTACCTTTGCTAAGCAAGTTCATGTTTTCAAACCACTGCTTGCTCTCCCAATTCATAACACTCTAACTCACTTTCTATACTAACTCAACATAAAAACTCAGCAATTCAATTTGAAAAAGAGAGGAGCTTTATTTATAGAGAATATTTTACCCAGACAAAGTCATTGCCTTAGAGTTCAAACTCAATAGAAAGAAGGAGAGTCCAATGGGCAAGCAAGAGTGGTTGGGAGTTCACTATTGAACCCACTCCCCCCATGATGATTGCATAGCCATCATTAACCTCTAGCTAGTCTTTCATGATATCACAGCAAAATGAAATAGAATAGGCCAAGGGTCTACTAACGTGTGAGAGGAAATGGGACTCTCTAATTAGGACAACTCCCTTCAATTTTTCTCAGCATTAGTAATTTTATACAAACATACTTAGGCTTATTTCATTTGGACAATATAAGTCACAAGTTGCTACACCAATTTTTGTTATGGGCACGTATACATTACTCTTCACAAATGTACACCCACATATATATATATATATATATATATATATATATATATATATATATATTAAGGTACTTCATGTACATTAGTTTAATTCAATTGTTATTTTCATATAATTTAGTTGGGTACTCTCAACCCATTATTTCCTATCACACTTTAATACCACAATAATTATTATCAATCATCTATTATCTTTCCATTAATTTTCTTTTAATAATTTCAGTTAAACCTTCAGTCTGGTTTAACTTTAATACTCAGGCCACACAAGGCTCATTTATCTCATTTACTAGAGTTATATAACTCAAGCTCATTATCTCTACAATAAAATATTAGGGGTCTAGGCCACGTTTGGCTTTTCCCCAGTTCCACATTATTTTAATATTTATTTAATATAAAATTTGTGTGACACACTTTACCTTAATACTATATTATTTAACCACATCTCAATGCATCAACTTAATATATCCATCTCTATCCAATATTTAAATATATTGGTCCCCTTCTTTTATTAGACACTTATTATCCATAACATATCTCAACTATCAAATCTTTTCATATATTATTACACTATGTAATATATTAAAATTCCCTTTTAATATACGCATTCATTCCATTTTCTTTATGTCAAACACATATATTTACTCACCATCATATGTAAGTGAATTAATCCTTTCTATTCAATTTAATATCATGCCACTACCACACAAAGCTTTATAATGTAATATTATATAATATCACTTAATTAACTAACCTTTATACTGGGTTAATTAATTAACCTTTATTCAAATCATGTTTTGCTAACTTAATTTATTCGTGGACAACTTAGTCACCATTTATGATCTTTATTAAACATATGAGTCCTTAATACACATGTCTTGAAATTCAAATTTCACAAACTCACTCAGAGCTTTCTGCAGACTGGCGCAGCTGCGCTGGTCATAGGCTTGGAAATGGCGCAGCTGCGCCATACCAAGTTCAAACACAACAAGTTTCTTGGTTTAGCAGAAATAGAATCTAGATTCCTAAATACCTTGCGCATCCTTCTTAAGTGTTAACTCGTCTAACATCAATCTCCTCTTTGATTTCATATCATCGGTTACTACTTTCCTTAACAATTTAAGGATCACACTTCAAGTTTTAAAACTCTGTTTTTCCCTTAATAGTTTAACCAACTATAAAATCTCCTTTACGATTTTCTTACCACCAATAACACAAAACTCAAACTTTATAGCACATACTATAATCACATATTCCACACGTGTATTAACTCACTATTTACTTAAGCGATTCTTAAACCCCTTACTATATCACCATAGTTAATTAAGGCTTTAATATTCAAATTATATTATTCCATAATATAACTTCCAATTTAATATAGATTAACCAATATTTATACTTGTTAGTTAATTCTCATAATTAACTAATTTATGCTTTGCTATCTCAATCTATTCATGGATAGCTTAAGCACTAATTAAAACTCATATTACATCATTCTAGTCGCTAGTTTATATATTCAAGGGAAAGGTGGTTATTCATTTAATGACACCACGTACTATGATAAAATAATTTTATAAATTATTTAATATCGATGGTTAATTTTATCCACCTCCTTTACTTTAATTAAATTATCTCTATAACAAATATATATTAATAATATATTTATTAATCACAAAAACACATATTACATAGTCCATATTACCCAATGTAATATAATACCACATACCTCATATCACATATATATATTTTTATTCGAACCCATCTCACGGTTTAAGAATTTTATTTATTAAATCCTTATTTAATAATATCTGAAAATTCGGGTTCTTACATCCTCTCCCCCTTATAAGGATTCCGTCCTCGGAATCACCGAAACTTCCTCTACTCGATGCTACTCCGATTATTACATATTCTCTTGAATAATTTTAGTCATTCTCTTTTCAGAAGTTTTATTATTATAACTTTCTCAATCGCATTCTACCACTATCTCCTTTCTAAGGAACATTCTACTTACAACATTCATCCTTCAGAAGAATAAGAATCTTCCACGATTTTTCAATAATCGGGAAGTAGTATGAATAACTCAGATTCCAAATTATGCTGAGGGGTCACAAGACCGTGAACTTTTCTCCAGGTTTACTAATGCTTCAACACAATTCTTCACACTGCAAACCAGAGTGTTTATCAATCACAAATACTGAAAACACCCTCCACGCGTACTCTAGGTGGCCAACCTATTGTACCACTACGTTGAGCCACAACGCAGTGTTTTGTAACGACTATATGCGTTACGTTTGGAACCATTGTTCCCGAAAACATGTTCCCTTATAGGGTTGTTCACCTCAGCTTTTCAACATCAAAATCCGCACCAGAGTAATCTGGTTTGGCATAAATACACAAGAATGCTTGAATTCTATAATCTTTTTTCAATAGTCGCCTAGCCGAATCAAATAGCTTAGACTCTCATCAACACTTCGGACATCAATCGAAATAATTTAGTTAACTTTTCATAATTCGAAAGAAAACCAAAAACCGTTTTATGACGTCATGATGCCGCACCAACTTAGCAGTACGTTTAGGATTCCGTCATTTTGTGACTTTGCCATAATACATCATACCATAATGGGCTGACGATCTTACGATCACTTCCGACACTAGGTTCGATTGCATTAATGACTCCATCGTTTTACCATCATACACTATATCAATAATGCACATGGTCAAAATACATTTTGAAAGATTTTCAAATTATTTTTGTCTTAGCCGAAACAAATAGCATAGACATACGAATAACGATATTATTTTTAAAACTCATTGGTTCAGTCATCTGACTCAATGTTTTTCTCAAGAAAATTGAAGTGCAAACACTAGCACGAAGTTAATAAATTTTGAAAATCTAGCATAGCTAGAAGATTTAGGAAAATCTAATTTCTCCATCACTTCAATCTCTCACTACCATCAATGCTCACTATTCCAAAACTCTTATATAATATATCTATTCTCAATACAGTTCACCAACTTACCACACCATGGAAGCTCAGGAACTTATCACAATCATATGGGTTGAGGAACTTATCCTAGTCAGACCAAAATCGTCCATTCGCTGAGGGGTCCCATCATACGATTATGAGTCACGAACTTGTCATAGGCATGAGTTTTAAGAACTCGCACCTAATCTTAATATTATCTAATTATATCTTAGAAATCTCTATCTATCAAAATAAATATGAGAAAGAATCACCTTTCTACCATATGTATAATGATACCGCGACACTAACATTCCAACGATTATCAATGTGACGCACTCAGTGCAAGCACAAAACTTCTACCCATACAAAAGTTTGTACAACTAAGCCATCACATGAGTCCTCAATGGAAATCCAACACTTACCTCCATCTTACTCTATCATTTGCTCGTTACGAGCTTTCTACGTTTCATCACATACAACTCCTCATGAGTTCTTCACGTACATTTTATAGTACATTCTCTCATAGCATCAAGCTATACACACTTAGTCGTTACAGACTATCTATCATTTCACAGTTCAATCTGATCACGTCGTGATCATCACTATACCTTAGGGTTCTTTCCCTATTATCAACCAAACTCCATCTGAGTTTATTCTCACTATCCTTGTCATATTCATATAATAGACATTGTCTTAACATTTTTTATTACCGGAGTTAGGTAACTCCTGATTCTCATTCTCTAGATATTTCGAGATTCTTCTTTGAATATTCACGTATATATTTTAATCTTTATCTTTCTCTCTCTCAGGTTATAGCCTAAGGTACACTTACCTAAGGTTTATAACCTACAGCTTTGATACCAACCTGTGACGCCCCCAAATCCACGTTCCTTCGAAACCTTTGATTCGGTGCAGTCACGATACTACTAACGCGAAACTATTACATCTTTTAATCATTAGTAAAAGAATACAACTTTGTTTATTACAATTTAGAATATAAATTCTATTTATATCCAAGATCTCGTCTTTACATCATATTCGATGTTACTAAAATGCGGAATAATTTAAACTTTTCAATATCCTTTGAATAAATTCTTTTTATTGATTTCATAACTTGAATCAATTACATATCCTTGAATCAATTATAAAATATGATTCAATCTATTCAAATTTCTGTATAATCTCATACATCTTAACTTAATATCCTCTATGTATTATCTAATACATCTTTACAGTACGACAAGCATTAAACCTCGTAAACAAATATCAAGTACCACTACTAGAACCTAAGCATGGTTCGAGTAATAATCTAAACAGTGTTCTTCATTGCGATACTATCTATCTTTATCAATCAAGAAGCACAAAGTCTTTATCGTAAGTCCTTAACCTGCAAAAGTGGTTATTTGCAAGAGTGAGCTCGACAGCTCAACAATTCTAACAGTTTTCATGCATCTCATAGCATACAATATTATACTCAGTTCATGCATTTATAAACAATTTATAATTACTACGCATGTTACTTTTCACATAACAAGTATATCATCAAAGATCAATTTTCAATCTCATTTATATCTCATATACAGTTCATATATAAGTTCACATTATCACAGCATAATATAATTCAACTAACAGTTATTGAATTCATATATCAAATAGGAACTGAAAGACTTGCCTGATTCGTAGTTTAACAACTACGACTTAACTGCTTAAGAATATCTGCACTTCGTGTATTCCTACACAGTTATATAATCATGGATTTATACCCATCAGTCATACATGTTGGGTTTGTATGTAACGCAATCATGCAATCAAATCACATAAATAGGGCGGAAGCGTAAAAACTAGGTTATCAAAATTTATACAAACCCATAACCATGATCATGCTTTGTGCTTGTTATCAATAACAGAAAAGAGAGAACATGGAATTATACCTTTGAAGATCTAAGCTTCCTCAGGTACAAGTTCTACTCCTTTGATTCCTTTGATTCCTCTGATAGTGGCTCCTTCCCTTGAATAATGTCAGCCACCCAAATGTTTGGCCTCTAACGGTGATCCACCAAGGAAGATGAAGAACTCAAGAAGATGGGTTATTGGCTTAACCCTTGTTTCTATCTCTATAGAATATGTGTACTCCCAACTCTTGGAAAATTTCACATCCCTTATTTCTGATATAAGACTCTCTTATATAGATATTAGGTTAACCCTCCTAATCCAATTAGAATAGGGTTTTATTTAATTAATTAATTAAATACTTTTAATTAATTTATATCCTAATCTTTATTAGGATTGAGAGAGAGTACTGATATTATATTAATTCCTAAACTCCTTTAGAATTAAAATAATAATAATAATAATAATATTAATAAGACTCCTCTTATTAATTTATATTTAATATTTCTAAAATATTAAATAATAAATATTAAGCTATTTAATTTATTCTATCATCATAGATTAAATTAATTATACTTAATGCATTATTACTATCATGTCATTTTCTTCTTAAATAATTCTTCTTCCTTTTATGGTGTGACCCTTTAGGTTCTCCATATTAAACCGGTTGTGAATAAATCAATTAGAACAATTCTAATCTTATTTAAATAAACAAATTAAACTAATAATCTATTTAAATAAATAACATTTATTCTACAATAGGGATAAGCCTCCCTAGCGATCAACGACTTTTCAGATAATATAGATTTCAACATTAATCATAAAAGAACCTATGAGTTAATAGTTACCGTACAATTCAATCCTTCCACCATACAATGTCCCAATTAAATATAAGACATGGATTTACTGTCAAGTCTTAATTTATTTAATTATATGTATTTCGATTAGAAAATGCACAACTCCAAATAATGCAAATTAGAAACCTCTTTCTAATTTCATTCTACCTTGGCCAAGGATTCCTGGGTTGTCATTTAATGAATCACATAGGACATATCTCCTCTTTTACTAGAAGTGGTAGATTCTTTATTGATCATTCATTATCTCCATATGTAATTCATTACACCCAAGCATACCCTATATATGCCTTAAAAGGCCTTAAGGAATTAGTCAAAGTATAATTTGTTACATACAAGATACTATGATGATCTCAAGTCCAAGGATCACATGTACTACTATCACATTAGGAATTCCTATTGACAGGCGAGTAAAACTCCATTAGGCATTCCATAGCGAGTCACGTTCAGTGAACTTATTCTCCAATAAGCACCTACATACTTGCTTTAGTGTCTCCACACAAATGACCATGAGATCAGTCATCCTCATCCAATGAGCAAGCAACATATGTACCAATCTATCCGGATTTACTAATCCCCTTTTTAGTAATCCCACGATTGGGAACTATTTTAGTTTTAAAGCTTTCTAAGAATTTAGATCTCATTAGCATGATCAACATTATGATTCTAAAAGCATTGCTTAAAACTATGGGTTATTTACATATTATAAAAACAGCACCATGTAGATAATTAAATGCCTTTAATAAATAAATATTTTATTAATAAATAAATAAGATTGTTTACAAAGTATGTGCTTTATCATCATACATGATTGGCTTGTATGCACACTACTATCAATCTCCCACTTGCACTAAAGCCAATCGCCATGGTATCTCATACCCATCTTCTCTAAGTGACGATCAAACTGCTGTTGTGTTAAAGCTTTAGTAAATGGATCTGCAATGTTGTCTTGAGAGTCTACACGCTCCAAGGTGACGTCTCCTCTTTCAATGATCTCCCTGATCAAGTGAAATCGCGGCAACACGTGTTTAGATTTCTGATGAGACCTGGGTTCCTTAGCCTGTGCAACCGCTCCGGTGTTGTCACAGTATACGGGAACTGCTTCTCCAATGCTAGGAACCACACCAAGTTCAGTTATGAACTTCTTCATCCAAACAGCTTCCTTTGCAGCTTCACTTGCAGCTATATACTCTGCCTCTGTCACTGAATCAGCAACCGTTTGCTGCTTGGAACTCTTCCAACTCACTGCACCTCCGTTCAAGGTAAACACATACCCTGAAATAGATTTACTGTCATCTTGGTCTGTTTGAAAACTTGAGTCCGTGAATCCCTCGAGTTTTAATTCAGACCCACCGTAGACAAGAAAAATATCTTTAGTCCTTCTCAAGTACTTTAGGATATTTTTCACTACCTTCCAGTGCTCTTCTCCTGGATTCGACTGGTATCTGCTTGTTACACTAAGTGCGTGAGCAACATCCGGTCTAGTACATATCATACCGTACATGATAGATCCTATTGCAGAAGCATAAGGGATCTTACTCATACGGTCTCTCTCCTCAGGTGTGTTTGGGGCCTGTTTCTTGGAGAGATGTATTCCATGGCTCATCGGCATGAGACCTCTTTTGGAATCTTCCATGCTAAACCTCTTTAGCATTGTATCAATGTACGTTCCTTGGGATAAGCCGAGCATCCTTTTAGATCTATCTCTATAGATCTTTATCCCCAAAATATAGGATGCTTCAACCAAGTCCTTCATAGAGAAGTTTTTAGATAACCAGATTTTAATGGATTGTAACATAGGAATGTCATTCCCTATCAGTAATATATCATCAACATATAATACAAGGAATGATACTGCGCTCCCACTAACCTTCTTGTATACACATGGTTCATCCTCGTTTTTGATAAAATCAAACTCTTTGATTGTCTCATCAAAACGAATGTTCCATCTACGAGAAGCTTGCTTCAACCCATAAATGGATCGTTGTAGCTTACAGACTTGATTTGTTCCAACTTTTGAAATAAATCCCTCTGGCTGTGTCATATACACATCCTCCTCAAGTTTCCCATTGAGGAAGGCCGTTTTCACGTCCATCTGCCAGATCTCATAGTCGTTGTAAGCTGCAATCGCAAGCAAAATCCGAATGGACTTGAGCATGGCTACTGGTGAGAAGGTTTCATCATAGGCAACTCCTTGTCTTTGTTTGAAACCTTTTGCAACCAGTCGGGCCTTATAGGTCTCTACCTTTCCGTCTGCTCCAGTCTTTTTCTTAAAAACCCATTTACACCCAATAGGTTTAATACCTTCAGGTGGTGAAACCAAAGACCATACTTTGTTTTCATACATGGAGTCCATTTCAGATTTCATGGCTTCAAGCCATTTTCCTGAGTCTTTATTACTCATAGCCTGTTCGTAATTTAATGGATCATCATCATTCATGATGTGTACCTCATCGTCATCCTCTATAACGAATCCATACCTCTCAGGTATCTTCGGTACTCTTCCAGATTTACGAACATGGTGTGGTACAGTAGGTTCTTCTACTTGGTTAGGTACCTGACTTTGATCCGTGGTAACTTGTGGTTCTTGAACTTCTTCAAGATATATCTTACTCCCACTGACCCCTTCATGGATAAACTCTTTCTCCAAGAAGGTAGCATGTTTCGCAACAAACACCTTTTGATCAGTTGGATGATAGAAATAATACCCTACGGTTTCTTTAGGGTATCCCACAAATCTACACTTATCGGATTTAGTCTGTAGCTTATCATTTTCAAACTTTTTGAAATAAGCTGGACAACCCCAAGTCTTAACATGCTTAAGATTTGGTTTCCTCCCTTTCCACATCTCATATGGAGTCTTTGGGGCGGATTTGGTAGGTACCTTGTTAAGTAGGTATGCAGCCGTTTCTAGGGCATATCCCCAGAAGGAAATTGGAAGGTCGGTAAAACTCATCATGGATCGAACCATGTCCAACAGTGTTCGATTTCTCCTTTCAGATACTCCATTTAACTGTGGTGTACCTGGAGGAGTCCATTGTGAGATTATACCATTTTCTCTGAGACAATTGAGAAACTCACTGCTTAAGTATTCTCCACCTCGATCTGATCGAAGTATCTTAATACTCTTGTCCGTTTGTTTCTCTACTTCACTTCTGAACTCTTTGAACTTTTCAAATGATTCTGATTTGTATTTCATTAAATACACATATCCAAATCTTGAGTGATCATCAGTGAAAGTAATAAAATAAGAATACCCACCTCGTGCACTTGTTGTTATAGGTCCACAAACGTCTGTGTGAATCAATGCCAACAACTCTGTAACTCTCTCCCCTTTTCCACTAAAAAGAGATTTAGTCATTTTACCCATGAGACAAGATTCACAAGTTGGATATGATTCATAATCAGATAGCTCGAGGAGCCCATCTTTATGCAACTTGGATAATCTTGTTTCATTGATATGACCGAGTCTACAGTGCCACATATAGGTATAATTAATATCATCTCTTTTCCTTTTCTTAATTTGTTCAATTTGAAATATATTTTCTTGCAAGTCAAGTGTATAAAGTCCATTTCGCAAATTTCCAATACCATATAAAACATCGTCTTTATAAATAGAACAACCATTGTTCTTTATAATAACGTCAAAACCTTCCATATCCAATACAGAAATTGAAATAATGTTTTTAATAATATTCGGAACATAATAACAATTATTAAGATAAATGGATTTGCCCGAAGGCATTGCTAAACAATAAGTTCCTACAGCTAATGCAGCAACTTTTGCTCCATTTCCCACTCGTAGGATCACCTCATCTTTGTTCAGCTTTCTACTTCTGACCAGTCCCTGCACAGTATTACATATGTGAGAACCACAGCCGGTATCCAATACCCAAGTAGAATTATGACTTTCAGAAAAATTAATTTCAATCATAAACAAACCTTGATTGGAAGTCGAAGCTTCTCCAAGCTTCTTCTCTGCTAGAAACTTCTTGCAGTTCCTCTTCCAATGTCCCGGCTCATTGCAATGAAAGCACATTCCTTTAGCTGGTTCAGGTTTCTTTTGCTCCTTTTCTTTCCCTTTTCCTTTAGCCTTCTTAGATTTCTTCTTTTCAGAAGACACCTTGGGCCTCTTCCTTTTATTGGAAGAATCCACCATCAAGACATGGTTCTTCTTGGATGAGAAGTGACCTTCTGCAGTTTTCAGCATGTTAAGCAGCTCAGGTAAGCTGACATCTAGTTTATTCATGTGAAAATTAACCACAAACTGCGAGAAGGTCTCAGGGAGTGACTGCAAGACCAAGTCTTGACTCAACTCCCCATCCATGACGAACCCAAGCTGTCCAAGGCGTTCAATCAAATTGATTACCTTCAGAACATGAGTCTCGACGGCAGTGCCCTCGGTCATCCGAGATCGGAAGAGCTCCTTAGATATCTCATATCTAGCAGTCCTACTCTGTTCACCATACAACTCCTTGAGGTGAAGCAGCATAGCAGGAGCATCCATTTTTTCGTGCTGACGCTGAAGCTCGTTATTCATGGATGCGAGCATGATGCATTGAGCCACAGATGCATCATCTTGCCACTTATTGAAAGTGGCAATCTCTTCCTCAGAGGCTGTTTCTGAAACAGATTCAGGGATAGTGGAATTTAGGATATAAGAAATCTTTTCAGCAGTGAGAACAATTCTCAGATTTCTTAGCCAGTCCTCATAATTCGGGCCGGTAAGCTTATTTGCATCAAGTATGCTTCGTAGTGAGATTAGTGATTTTGACATTTTTAAAATTCTGCATGTGAAAAAACAACATTTTAGCAAACATTCATTTTATTAACTTTGCATACCAAAATAAATTTAGGTCTTTATTTTAAATTGGTATCTCCCACTATTTTCATCAAACTATATTACCCTCACTCATATAGTTCGGCAACATCTAATTAAAGATTTGTTAGTGAGATTAAGGATCCCATTTCAAATGTATATAACCTTGTGGATAGCACAACAAGCGATATACAAATAAATAGGTAGACAACTCTTGTCAATTACATCACCATGTAACTCCTTTTATTTTGCCTCTTAAATCATAATGGTCATGTGTGTGCACATCCGAACTAAAATGATTTAAGTTAAGTCCAGCCTAGCACTTCCATAAATTCAAAAAAGAAAAATTTTCGTCCTTGTGGATAGCACAACAAGACTAGATCGTTCAATTTTCTTGATAAGCATCAAATGTGATTAATTAACATCTTAAATATTCAATACTCGCCTTGTGGATAGCACAACAAACTCATATTAAATATTTAATACTCTATTAACTAATCATGCTAGAAGGCGACGTTCGATATTCCAAATATCATTTGAACGCTTCAGACTTAATATTATTTCTTTGAGGGGTTTGTTATTATTTGTCTCATCTTTTTAAGCGCGCATGCACATATATATATAAAATTCGCGTCATTTTATTTAAACATGCGAAGCATGTTTGTATAAAATATAATATATATAATATTTAGCATGCAATATAGAATACTATATTCTACCCGGATTGATTATGGACTTTTATTCTAGTTTGGTTCACTAGAGCCACCAAGTGAACCAAAAGGTCAAACCTAGGAGTGCAAGAATTTAAATTTTAAATGTAACTATTACATTTAAACCCGGGCTCCATACAAACGGGTCTTCACACGCTCCTCGCTCCTTGGTCTCCAATTTCTTCAAAATAATTCTAACTATCTCTATTACATTAACTATTTAAAATTAAATAGAAACCTTGATCAGCAGTCAAGGGGAAGTACATAGAAAGGAGATAGAATTTACATCGAGAATAAAACTAGAGAAGACGAGGTACGCAGACCCCATTTTATAAAACCCATACATTCAAGCATTCATCCAAAATAAAATCCAATCACATTGGTCATAGTCCATAATCAACCCCATTTATTATCATACACATCAACATATGCATCAATAAATATCCATTCATCTCCTGAATAACAATGCTATTCCATATATGGATCGATGTTATTTAATGGACAAAAGTTTTGCTAAATTTTATTTTTGAAACAAAATAAACTCTTTTATTTTAATCAAAAATAAATCCAAATTAAACTCCTTTAATTTTAGCATTCTGAAATCATATTTCAGATAAAATAAACTTCTTTATTTTAAAACTTTATCAATTAAATAAACAGTTTACTTAATTAATTAAAATCAATTTTCAGGGTCTGTCCAGATACCGGCGCAGCTGCGCCAGTAACGAACTGGGTAGCTGCGCAGCTGCGCAGGTAGACGGAAGCAGCAGTTTTTGCAGACCGGCGCAGCTGCGCCAGTAATGAACTGGGCAGCTGCGCAGCTGCGCTGTTCGCCGCAGAAACTTGCAGAAAACGATTTTTGTCCAGAAAAACGATCCAATTTTCACATCAATTCATACATGGAATTATAAAATTGATAATTAGCACAAAGTTAGGCTCTGATACCACTGTTGGGTTTGTATGTAACGCAATCATGCAATCAAATCACATAAATAGGGCGGAAGCGTAAAAACTAGGTTTTCAAAATTTATACAAACCCATAACCATGATCATGCTTTGTGCTTGTTATCAATAACAGAAAAGAGAGAACATGGAATTATACCTTTGAAGATCTAAGCTTCCTCAGGTACAAGTTCTACTCCTTTGATTCCTTTGATTCCTCTGATAGTGGCTCCTTCCCTTGAATAATGTCAGCCACCCAAATGTTTGGCCTCTAACGGTGATCCACCAAGGAAGATGAAGAACTCAAGAAGATGGGTTATTGGCTTAACCCTTGTTTCTATCTCTATAGAATATGTGTACTCCCAACTCTTGGAAAATTTCACATCCCTTATTTCTGATATAAGACTCTCTTATATAGATATTAGGTTAACCCTCCTAATCCAATTAGAATAGGGTTTTATTTAATTAATTAATTAAATACTTTTAATTAATTTATATCCTAATCTTTATTAGGATTGAGAGAGAGTACTGATATTATATTAATTCCTAAACTCCTTTAGAATTAAAATAATAATAATAATAATAATAATATTAATAAGACTCCTCTTATTAATTTATATTTAATATTTCTAAAATATTAAATAATAAACATTAAGCTATTTAATTTATTCTATCATCATAGATTAAATTAATTATACTTAATGCATTATAACTATCATGCCATTTTCTTCTTAAATAATTCTTCTTCCTTTTATGGTGTGACCCTTTAGGTTCTCCATATTAAACCGGTTGTGAATAAATCAATTAGAACAATTCTAATCTTATTTAAATAAACAAATTAAACTAATAATCTATTTAAATAAATAACATTTATTCTACAATAGGGATAAGCCTCCCTAGCGATCAACGACTTTCCAGATAATATAGATTTCAACATTAATCATAAAAGAACCTATGAGTTAATAGTTACCGTACAATTCAATCCTTCCACCATACAATGTCCCAATTAAATATAAGACATGGATTTACTGTCAAGTCTTAATTTATTTAATCATATGTATTTCGATTAGAAAATGCACAACTCCAAATAATGCAAATTAGAAACCTCTTTCTAATTTCATTCTACCTTGGCCAAGGATTCCTGGGTTGTCATTTAACGAATCACATAGGACATATCTCCTCTTTTACTAGAGGTGGTAGATTCTTTATTGATCATTCATTATCTCCATATGTAACTCATTACACCCAAGCATACCCTATATATGCCTTAAAAGGCCTTAAGGAATTAGTCAAAGTATAATTTGTTACATACAAGATACTATGATGATCTCAAGTCCAAGGATCACATGTACTACTATCACATTAGGAATTCCTATTGACAGACGAGTAAAACTCCATTAGGCATTCCATAGCGAGTCACGTTCAGTGAACTTATTCTCCAATAAGCACCTACATACTTGCTTTAGTGTCTCCACACAAATGACCATGAGATCAGTCATCCTCATCCAATGAGCAAGCAACATATGTACCAATCTATCCGGATTTACTAATCCCCTTTTTAGTAATCCCACGATTGGGAACTATTTTAGTTTTAAAGCTTTCTAAGAATTTAGATCTCATTAGCATGATCAACATCATGATTCTAAAAGCATTGCTTAAAACTATGGGTTATTTACATATTATAAAAACAGCACCATGTAGATAATTAAATGCCTTTAATAAATAAATATTTTATTAATGAATAAATAAGATTGTTTACAAAGTATGTGCTTTATCATCATACATGATTGGCTTGTATGCACACTACTATCAATACATTCATATATTCTCAATATAATAATAAGTATTACATTGTTTTCTATCTTGGTTCTTAGAACCTTCGTTTCACTTTCTTATCATACTCTTATAATAGCTAGGTATGTATAGGTGTAACTTAACCACCCGTACTTGACATCAACATTCATATACATTTATCACACACTTGACTCGCTATGTGTTCGCTGCACTCATATATGAAGGTTTCACATAGTTCTTGCATTTTGCAAACCTTAATAAAATTTAACAACTCTGTGTTTTATATAACCATTACATGCTTTTATGCTTAAAACATCATCTATGTCAAGTATTATAGCTTTAGACATTCATTACACATATGCTTTAAGGTCTAGATTAAAGTTAAAATAATCAGGCATTACTGTTCTGTGGCGCAGCTGCGCTGCAAATTGGCCTGGGATGGGCGCAGCTGCGCCGTCCCCTAGCCAGACCAAAGTTGAGTATTAATTTTCTGTTTCATCTGGGTTCTTAGCATGCATGACTGTTAACACATAACTTATCCACATGTTAAGAGGTCTTAGCCCAAGTTGGGCATCTCTTGTGTTTACTTTAAGTTGTTTTCACACTTTAAGGACTTACTTGAAATTTTCCAACAAGGCTAAGTTGGTTCATGAACAAGGAATGAACTAACTTAACTATTTCATCACGTAAAGACGTTAAACGCCTATAACGCGTATGCTTGCCTTTATTCAACTCATTAGTATAGTTCATCTTTTGAGAACTCATTACAATTCATGCTCGCACGACTTATATGGTGTCTAGCTAGATGAGCACATATGTAAGCCATGTTTATAAAAACTTAGTTTCGCAAGACGTTCAAGTTCACTTTTAAAAGTCATTCTAGGCCAAGTCAAAGAAACTAGGTGCTACTTTAATCTCATTTCATAGCCAACTAAGCCATGTATGTATGTTATCACGTTTAGAACTTTAAGTACACAAGTTACTTTAAGTTCGTTCTCAAAGTTTCAAGTTTTCTTTAGAAATCATTTTCAACTAAGCTATTGTAAGTTGATAATAAGTAAAGCAACTTTAAATCACCTCTCATGCTTAGGTATACTCATTACTCAACAATATGTATGTGTTAAAATATCATAACTTCAAAGACTCAAGGTTCGTCAATATTCGTTTTCAAAACTCTAAGTTTCTTTTTAAAATACATACTAAATCATGCCAAAGCATCCCATTATGAGCAAAGAAATCTTATAGGTCATGTCTATTATCATACATATTTATGTTTTATCACTTAGAATAACATATTTCATCGCCAGGAGCACTAAAATTGCGTATGTGCATGTCCGACGCCCTCCGATTGCTTCCGAATACGGAGCAGTCACAAAGATGGATATTTTTACCCCTCTTAACGACTTCAAATCGAAAAACTTAAAGAACAAAAGTTGTAGGTCTACTCGTTATCTTTCCGAATCATCCTGAATCACCTCAATCGGAGTTCGTATGAAAATGTTATGCCTAATTTACTACAGCAGGTCCAAATAATGTTTTTTTTTTCTGTCTGACCATGCCCGGCGCAGCTGCGCCCAAAATGGCCTTGAGGCAGCGCAGCTGCGCCACAAGAGGCAGAAGGTTGTTCCAGACATGCTCCTTCGCGAATTTTCAGATCGTTTCACATTCCGATCGCCATAACGCGAGTTATACTCATCCAAATTAGTCCGTTTTCGATTCTATGGATTCGTAACTCATAAAACTACAACATACCAAAGAATCAACAATTAACATAAAGATTAGCTAACCCACATATTAATCCAAAGCTCATGTTCATACTAAGTTTTCATTATTTTTTTTTGACAAGTTTAGCAAATTCGATTCTAAACTACTACATTGCGTACTAATACTCGAATAACATGCTATCATCATTATATAATTTAATCATCAATTCATTCATGATAATTCTAAGATTTCCTTGAAATCAAAATTTAAAGAATATAGTTAAGGGATATTACCTTTGCTAAGCAAGTTCATGTTTTCAAACCACTGCTTGCTCTCCCAATTCATAACACTCTAACTCACTTTCTATACTAACTCAACATAAAAACTCAGCAATTCAATTTGAAAAAGAGAGGAGCTTTATTTATAGAGAATATTTTACCCAGACAAAGTCATTGCCTTAGAGTTCAAACTCAATAGAAAGAAGGAGAGTCCAATGGGCAAGCAAGAGTGGTTGGGAGTTCACTATTGAACCCACTCCCCCCATGATGATTGCATAGCCATCATTAACCTCTAGCTAGTCTTTCATGATATCACAGCAAAATGAAATAGAATAGGCCAAGGGTCTACTAACGTGTGAGAGGAAATGGGACTCTCTAATTAGGACAACTCCCTTCAATTTTTCTCAGCATTAGTAATTCTATACAAACATACTTAGGCTTATTTCATTTGGACAATATAAGTCACAAGTTGCTACACTAATTTTTGTTATGGGCACGTATACATTACTCTTCACAAATGTACACCCACACATATATATATATATATATATATATATATATTAAGGTACTTCATTACATTAGTTTAATTCAATTGTTATTTTCATATAATTTAGTTGGGTACTCTCAACCCATTATTTCCTATCACACTTTAATACCACAATAATTATTATCAATCATCTATTATCTTTCCATTAATTCTCTTTTAATAATTTCAGTTAAACCTTCAGTCTGGTTTAACTTTAATACTCAGGCCGCACAAGGCTCATTTATCTCATTTACTAGAGTTATATAACTCAAGCTCATTATCTCTACAATAAAATATTAGGGGTCTAGGCCACGTTTGGCTTTTCCCCAGTTCCACATTATTTTAATATTTATTTAATATAAAATTTGTGTGACACACTTTACCTTAATACCATATTATTTAACCACATCTCAATGCATCAACTTAATATATCCATCTCTATCCAATATTTAAATATATTGGTCCCCTTCTTTTATTAGACACTTATTATCCATAACATATCTCAACTATCAAATCTTTTCATATATTATTACACTATGTAATATATTAAAATTCCCTTTTAATATACGCATTCATTCCATTTTCTTTATGTCAAACACATATATTAACTCACCATCATATGTAAGTGAATTAATCCTTTCTATTCAATTTAATATCATGCCACTACCACACAAAGCTTTATAATGTAATATTATATAATATCACTTAATTAACTAACCTTTATACTGGGTTAATTAATTAACCTTTATTCAAATCATGTTTTGCTAACTTAATTTATTCGTGGACAACTTAGTCACCATTTATGATCTTTATTAAACATATGAGTCCTTAATACACATGTCTTGAAATTCAAATTTCACAAACTCACTCAGAGCTTTCTGCAGACTGGCGCAGCTGCGCTGGTCATAGGCTTGGAAATGGCGCAGCTGCGCCATACCAAGTTCAAACACAACAAGTTTCTTGGTTTAGCAGAAATAGAATCTAGATTCCTAAATACCTTGCGCATCCTTCTTAAGTGTTAACTCGTCTAACATCAATCTCCTCTTTGATTTCATATCATCGGTTACTACTTTCCTTAACAATTTGTGAGCTAAAGACTAAAATACCCTTTTTGTATTCTTTAATAAGAAAGTGTACAAATCTTTCCAAAATATTTGGTAGTTTACCAACTAGATATCTCACATGTGTTTATAATCTCCCAAGATCAGATTTCCGTGCCACCTTGCAAGACTTGGTATATTAGATCAAAATATAAACTATTAAAGTAAAGAAAAAGCTTACTTTACTTTTCATTATAACCAAGACTTTCTCTCTCTTCAAATTTCAAAAATGAGAGTGAAAGTGAGTGATATGTTAAGCTAATATCAAACCTTAGCTTACCAATATCAGAATCCAAGGATCAGATTCAAGGATCAAAGTTTTAAAAAGGTATAAACCCTAACTCATGCTAGATCTTTAAGATCTCTGTAAATTTTATGTTTTGTTGTTTAATTATATGTTATGTGATGTTATTTAGTGATCTAGGTTGTTACATCATGGACCCATAACATCTAAGTGCATGAAAATAGGATTTTAGCAACTGTCCAAGTACCCTAAAAATATGATCTGACAGCCATATGTCAGAGCTCATAGATCCTTGTGTGTTAATTTTTAGGTTGGATTGATGTTATATACTTGTTCTCTACCATGAGGAGAGTAGAGTGAAAGTGGAATCAAATCCATACCATGTCTAAATCTCAAGATATGAGTGGTCAAACATGGTTGACCAACCATGAAAACTAGAATCTGGGCAACCCAGAAATTTTCCAAAATGTTTGACAATGGGCAACCCAGAAACACTTTTATACTTATATATTTAGTATATATAAGTATAAAAGTGTTTACAAAGAACAATATTGAAGTTTGGAACACTGCTGGAAGGGTTAAGAGCTGAAACCGGCAGAATTTCCTCTCTTTTATCCTTTTTTTCTCTTTCTTTTTGGCTGATGGAGGGGTCTATTTATAGACCAAAGGAGCCGCGGGTCTACCTGCTGTTGACCCGGGTGGGCCCGGGCTCGTGGGTCGTGTCATCTCGAAGTACGTTCACTCCGACCAATATATTATCTTCTAAAACCTTCATAACTTTCAATCCGGAAATCCGATGGAGGTGTGCTATACCTTTTCGGAAAGCCCTTTCCGAGAGCTACACAATGACATGGGATTTGACCTTTTTTGAATTCGGGAAGATGGGTCCATGACCAGATCTTCAAGTTTTCGCAGTCCGTCCGTTGATCTGTCTTGTGCTGTTTTCACTCGGGATTGACGTTATTGTTTTACATGACCTTGATGGCAGTGATTTTACTTAATTTGATGTTGAGTTGGCCAAATGACCATTTTTCCCTTCCGAGGTTATCTCCAAGGTTGTCGGGGCTTTCGACTGTTTCTCGGGATTGTCTCCGAGGTTTGGTTTAAGCCGATTCTGTTCTTCCTTTGGGCCATCTCTAAGGGTTGATTTGATATCCCGGGGTTGTCTCTGGGGATTGATTTGATACTTCGGGGTCGTCTTCAAAGGTTGAAGGTTGACTTGGTCTCCAGGGGTTGTCGATGGGGTTTTACTTGATCACCCGGGGTTGTCACCGGGGTTTGATTTTATATCCCGAGGTTGTCGTCGAGGTTGGACTTGATCTCCTGGGGTTGTCATCGGGGTTTGATTTGATCTCCCGAGGTTGTCGCCGGGGTTTGACTTGATCTCCCGTGGTTGTCATCGGGGTTTGACTTGATCTCACAGGGTTGTCACTGGGGTTTGACTTGATCTCCTGGGGTTGTCGCCGGGGTTTGACTTGATCTCCCGGGGTAGTCGTCAGGGTTTGACTTGGTCTCCTAGGGTTGTCGCCGTGGTTGGACTTGATCTCCGGGGGTTGTCGTCGGGGTTTGACTTGATCTCCCGAGGTTGTCGTTGGGGTTTGACTTGATCTCTCGGGATTGTCGTCGGGGTTTTATTAGATCTCCTGGGGTTATCACCGGGGTTTGACTTGATCTCCTGGAGTTGTCTTCGGGGTTTTACTTGATCTCCAGGTGTTGTTGCCGGGGTTTGACTTGATTTTTCGGGGTAGTCGTCGGGGTTTGACTTGGTCTCCCAGGGTTGTCGACGGGGTTTGACTTGATTTTCTGGGGTTGTCACCTGGGTTTGATTTGATCTCTCGGGGTTGTCGCCGAGGTTTGACTTGATCTCCCGAGGTTGTCACCTGGGTTTGATTCGATCTCCCGAGGTTGTCGCTGAGGTTGAACTTGATCTCCAGGGGTTTTCGTCGGGGTTTTACTTGATTTCCCATGGTTGTCACCGGGGTTTGACTTGATCTCCCGGGGTTGTTGTCGGGGTTTGACTTTATCTCCTGGGGGTAGTCGCTGGTGTTTGACTTGATCTCCCAGGGTTGTCGCCTTGGTTGGACTTGATCTCCGGGGGTTGTCATCGGGGTTTGACTTGATCTCTCAGGGTTGTCGCCGGGGTTTTATTTGATCTCCCGGGGTTATCATCGGGGTTTGACTTGATCTCATTGAATGTAGTATGCATATAAACCAATCATGTATGATAATAAAGCATCTACTTTGGAGACTATCTTATTTATTTATTAATAAAAGTATTCACTTATTAAAGGCATTTAATTATCTACATGATGCTAATTTTATAATATGTAAATAACCCATAGTTTTAAAGCAATTCTTTTAGAATCATGATGTTGATCATGCTAATGAGATCTAAATTCTTAGAAAGCTTAAAACTAAAATAGTTCCCAATCGTTGGATTACTAAATAGAGGATTAGTAAATTTGGATAGATTGGTACATATGTTGCTTGCTCATTGGATGAGGATGATTGATCTCATGATCATTTGTGTGGAGACACTAAAGCAAGCATGTAGGTGCTTATTGGAGAATAAGTTCACTGAACGTGACTCACTATAGAATACCTAATGGAGTTTTACTTGCCTGTCAATAGAAATTCCTAATGTGATAGTAGTACAAGTGATCCTTAGACTTGAGATCATCATAGTATCTTGTATGTAATGAATTATACTTTGACTTATTCTTTAAGACCCTTAGGGTATATCAAATGGTATGCTTGGGTATAATGAGTTACATATAGAGATAATGAATGATCAATAAAAAATCTACCACTTCTAGTAAAAAAAGAGATATGTCCTATATGATTCGTTAAATGACAACTCAGTAGTCCTTGGCCAAGATAGAATGAAATTAGAAAAGAGTTTCAAATTTGCATTATTTGGAGTTGTGCATTTTTCAATCAAAATACATATAATTAAATAAAATAAGACTTGACAGTAATTCCATGTCTTATATTTAATTGGGACATTGTATGGTGGAAGGATTGAATTATACGGTAACTATTTACTCACAGGTACTTTTATGATTAATGTTGAAATCTATATTATCTGAAAAGTCGTTGATCGCTAGGGAGGCTTATCCCTATTGTAGAATAAATATTATTTATTTAAATAGATTATTAGTTTAATTTATTTATTTAAAAAAGATTAGAATTGTTCTAATTGATTTATTCATAATCGGCTTAATATGGAGAACCTAAAGGGTCATACCATAAAAGGAATAATAATTATTTAAGAAGATAATGACATAATCGTAATAATGCATTAAGTGTAATCAATTTAATCTATGTTGATAGAATAAATAAAATAGCTTAATGTTTATTATTTAATCTTTTGGAAATACTAAATATAAATTAATAAGAGGAGTCTTATTAATATTATTACAATTATTATTATTTTAATTTCTAAAGGAGTTTAGGAATTAATTTAATATTAGTACTCTCATTTATTCCTAATAAGATTAGGAGGCAAATTAATTAAATAAATTTAATTAATTATTCTCAATGTAGTGGAAAACCTATTTAATTAAAAGAGTTTAAATAATTAAATGAAACCCTATGTCTAATAGTATTAGAAGGGTTGATCAATATCTATATAAGAGGAGTCTTATTTTAGATATCAGTTGATGCAATTCCAATTGTTGGAGAGTACTTCTTTTCTATAGAGGATAGAAAACTAGGGTTTAGCCAACTACCCTCCTTCTTGTTAATTCCTCTTCCTCGGTGGATCACCTCTAGAGGCCAAACACTTGGGTGGCTAACGTTGATCAAAGGAAGGAATCTACCCCGAATATTCAAGGAGATCGAGACGAACAAGGAGTTGAACTTGTACATGTGGAAGCTTCGTTCTACAAGAGTATGATTCTATAACTTCTTATTTATCGTTCTAAATTAATAATTTGCATAAAGGATGATTCGGGCAATGATTTTGTAAAAAAATTTTAAACTCTGATATACCATGCTTCCGCTAATTTTTGCAATTAGATTGCGTCACGATTTCTTACAAACTCAACAGTGGTATCAAAGTCAAACCTTTATGCACACTACAAAAAATGGTGATTTTGCAACAAATAGTTTTCGTTGCTAAATGTGCAAAATTTCGTTGCCAAATGCCATTTGCAACAATTTTTCGTTCGTTGGATATTTCGTTGCGCAATGAGCGTTGCTAATTGTCTAGCAACGAATTTTTTTTTCGTTGCAGAAAGTAATATATTTCGCAACGAAATTTTGTTTTCGTGTAAAATCATAAATCATTTAGCAACAAAATATTTTGTATCAAATTTATTAAGAAGTTACTAAAAAACAATTTTCGTTACAAAATACGCCTAATAGGTACCGAAAAGAATCTTTTTATTTTCCAACGAAGATAAAATTCGTTGCATTTGATACACATTTGCCAACGAAGTTTGCCGTTACTGAACAATATAGAAATTGTTGCCTTAATTGGTTTTCTTTGCTAATTGTATACTTTTTGGTAACGATATTTGTTGCTAAATGTACAAAATAAACCAGTTATATATTAATTTGCAACAAAATTTTGCGTTGCCGTTGATTTTTTTTATGGATAATTATGATGAATTAGCAATGATACTATTCGATTGTTTTTAGAGAGCAACAAAAGTTATTGTCAATTAACGACGACACTATACGTTATCGTTTACTTTTCATGTGCAACGAAATTTGTTATGATTTACAACGATATAAATATTTCTTTTTCTTTTGTTATGTAACGAATGTCAAAATTATTTTATAAACAAAAAAAATTATGTCTCAATAACCCCATAACAAATTGTGACATAAATACAAAAAAACTAAAATATTATTAATTAAATAAAATCATCCGATACATGATCATTCATCATCTTTACAATCAAACTTCGTACAGTGCATACCCATTGGTATGGCGCTCTTTTAATTGTAAGATGTAGTATATGATAGGAACAGATGTACAGTGCATAGCGATTGGTATGGCTCCTGCTGCCATGTACTCTACAACGTTTATGCCAAAATGCTCATCTATCATAGAATCGATTCCTGCAACTGCACCACCTAAGAGTCTCACCAAATCCCTGCGGTTCAAACCAAAAAATAACATAAAGTAAAAAAATAACTTCTCAATGAAGGAAAACATCTGAGAAATTTAGTAACAGACTATAACCCCAAATCAAGTGATAGATATGGCACAAGCCTCCATAGCTGCTCATACAAAGGAAAACATAAAAATCACAACAAATGACCGAGTCAAAAAAGGAATATAATAAATATATACACACGCACACAAAAACAAAAACAAACACAAACACAAACAACGTAAATGTAAATCACAGCAAGTGACTATGTTAACCATTGTTAAAATTCAATTTTTGTGAAATATTAATAACTCCCAAATCCAACCTAGTTTGGTCAAATTCATCGTGACCATGGGAATCATGGACTGACCATGCTGCCTCTGAACAAGAATGACATTCAGAGTGGAAAATAGGACAACATGGTCTTATATAACTATGCATGGAATTTAAGGGTGAACAAGTAGGGGGAAAACAAAAGGACATACATTATTGTGTTGTGACTTCAACAGAAAAGGCTTTGGAAGCAGCATCCATGGGACGGAAATATAGGCCAAAAGTAGTAGCACAAGCTAGTAATGGAACACATGGAAAGTGAACACAAGCTAGTGCTATATTTACTCTTTAGAGCTCTTTGTTGGCGTTATGGTAAAAGTCTAGGATTCAAAGTGTCAGTACCTCTTGTGAATTGTCCACAAGATTTCATTTTTATAAGGCTTTGTAGCACATACACGGGACACAAGACACCAGAACAATATTATCAAATTGCAAAGATGTACATAATGTAAAACTGTCTGTTATACATTTCACAGAGATATCCCGTCCATCTCATTTTGGTTCTCTTTTTGAGTGGCTAACACAAATTAAGAACTCTTGAAATCACAAATTTGAGTTTGTTAATATGAAATTCTTGTATTTACTATTATGATAATGCAAAGAAATGTATTATTTATGATCTACCTTGCATCATGTAGATGTATTTCTAAATAAATACACATCCATCCAATTTATGCGGTCATTATTTTTCGGTGTTGGCATGGATTTCAGGATTGTGCCAAAACCACATTTACACATAACAATTTTCCATATTTTTTCAAATGTATTAAATATATCTGAAGTATGTAAGTCATAATTGTGTTTTCTGAATGTCTTTAAGTCTGCGTAGAACACACCCAAAAGTACTGGTCACATAAAATTTACAAAGGGAGTATATGTTGTCCACATCAGTATATGCTTAATGTGCTCCGATTTTTGTGAAATAGTTTATATTATTTATATTGTTAATAAGTTTCCCTTCTATCACTTGTTTCAGCCACATCATGATTTCAGATTTGCCTTAAAAAGGAAAAATAAAATAAAGAAAGAAAAAAGAACATATTTAACAGGTCCAGCAAGTTCCCAAAGTAACTATTCATAGCTCTTATTTCATTCCTACATTATACCGCAATTAGCTATTATATCACACCCAGTTGCATAGACCGATCAAAAATACTCATCTCCATTTCTTTTTCCCCTCTTCCCTTCCCAAATGACACTGAATTTGGTCCAACACTACTAATTATATTAGGTCCAACACTGCTAAATACAAACGCCAACAACATACTCGGTGTTAGGTGGCGTATATTAGCAAATAAAACCTACATCTATTACACAAAATCAAATTATCAAACAGGTAGAGTGCAACAACCAAAGAGTAACAGGCTACCCATAACTTGATTTCAAAACAAGGCAGAACAAACACCATTTGCGTATGTGTATACAAACATCAATAGAACTAGAGAAAACATATACACATAAAAAAGGAAAAAGAATCGAATCAAAAAAGTATTACCCGAAGAAGAAGAAGCAGTACGCAAAGAGAGTGAGGGCTCGTGGAGAGGGCTAGGGTTTGAGAAGTGGAGCTCTCTCCTCTCCACCTTCCACTTCAACCCTCTGCAAGAATGGAGAATGGAGAGATCTGAAGCAACGAGATGTCAATTTGATATCGACTATTTGCTTCAAGACTTGACAATACTCCTGATTAATAAGAGATGATTTGGGTGGAGGGGTAAAAGATTTTGTGTGAAAAATGGGAGGTAGGGAATATCAAATTGGGGGAAAATTATGAGGGATTGAAATTAAAATATACTAAATACATAGCTTGAATTAAAAAGTTAATTTACTATTATAAAAAATTTAATCTATTTATATATAATACAATTTATATTATTATAATTAATTCTAAAAAATTTATTTTAATAAAATAGTGACTAATTTTATTTCTCGCAAAAAATCTCTCACCAATAATATATAGCGAGTAATAATTTCTTCGCAAATTTTTATTAAAAATTGGCGCTAAACATTCTTCTATCATCTCAATTTTGTGAAAGAAAAAATCTATATTGTGAAGGATGTTTCCTTCAGAATAACTATATTGTTATTAAATTTTTTTCCTTCATTGTTCACTCGCTAAAAAACTCTTTATGTGAAGGAATGAATTTCTTCATAAATTTTCCTTCACTACATCTCTAGTTTCTTGTAGTGTAGGAATAGCTAGGGGTATACCATTACTATTCTTCTTTTATGTTTTATTTTTAGACTTAAAAATATGTTCATGATTTAAGTTACTCCCTCCGTCTAAGAATAAAAGTTCTTATTATTTTATGTAATCTCAAGTTAAATATTTACTTATATTAAATAATCTATTTTTTTTACAATAATTTGTGCGTAATATCCTTAATATTAAATGTCATATTTTTATTATTTATAAATATTTATATAATATCACTAGTCATGTATAAAAAAATATGCAATTAGATGAGAATTTAAATATGAATAATTTTATCATTTGACATTTTTTTTTAAATTCACAAAAAATCAATCATCAATTTCATTCTCGGAGTGAGGGAGTACTTGTAAGTATATCCTACTTCTATCTAGAAATAGGAAACATTGGGAAGTATAGATATAATAATCAGGTTTGATGAGGTTGAGTTTATTTGGGTCGGAGGCCCGGAACTAACATGCTTGGCAATCAGTTGTCACGGGTACTATTTCAACAACCATAATCTATACCGTTGATCGCAACATTGGATGGCACGGATTGAAATGGATTTCCCCCTGCCGCTACAGGTTGTAGCGACATGAGAAATTACTCATTTGCCCCTTATTTGCTCATGTGCTACACTGTCTACCGCTACAAGTTATGGCAGTAGTTTAGTTAACTAATAAATTAGAATGACTCAATGGTAGCTTATGTAAGACCCCAACTTTTTATGAATAAAGATTTAATTTCCTCTATATATTATTTTGAAATAGTAAGGTGTTGATTTGATAAAGGTGGTAAGTTATGGGTGGAATGTGCAAATTTTACAAAGTAAGCAAGTGGATATAAAATATTCGTTGTGTCGGAAAATATTCATTTGGTCAAGGAATATTCTTTTTATCGGAGAATATTCGTACGACGGCGCAGTCATTGGTGGGACCACAACGGAATGAATGCCGGAAATAGAAAGCGACAGAAGTAAATTTTTATAAAAAATAACGGTAAAATTGTTACCGTTAAACTGTTGAAATACCCGGTGATAAAAATACAGTAATACGGGGTGTTACACAGTAGCACACGGTATTGCGCAGTATTTCGAATTATTGATTCTTACGTAGGAAGACACTTACTCAATTATTGTTACAGTAATTACTGTTCAATATTTTATATTATTGATTCAATAATTGCATAATATTTTATTGGTTCAATATTTGCTACATTGATATTTTATATCAATAAGTGTTACTTTGCTATTTTATATTAGTGATTCAATAATTGTCATTGCACAGTATTTCAAATTATCAAATCAATAATTCATATTATTTGAATAATATTATTAGATAGCATTATTGGCAATGTCTAAGAAAGTTCTGTCTAGGAAATGGGTTGATTAATTCCGTGCCAGTAAGGAGAAATTCTTATCGGAAGACCTCTTCTTTCTTGGGAAGGACCTGGTTGTCATTATTGTGGTTCTGTAATATTATTTGTGAATAATAATTATTGATAAAAATGATAAGTAAATATTTATTCAATGTGGATTTAAACGGAAGAATTTTTAGCAAAAGTGACAATTATTGAGAATGAATATTTTATTTGTTCTGATAAAATAATTCATTCAAATATATTATTGTAATATTACATTATAAGTGTATAATGTAATAATATAATAATATAATAGTGATGATATTTTTTTACAACAAATTCACGATATATGAATAAAATGAGATGGAAGAAAGAAAAATTGAATTCATAATTCTTTTAATAATTATAAATGTTTTAATATATATATATATATATATATATGTTAGTTCCCAAAAGCACGTTAGTTATCTAGAAGGGGGGTTGAATAGATATTTTAAAATTTCTCAATTTAAAATACTTAGTTAATATTGGTGATACTGACTGCAGCGGAATATATGTTTTGTTCCCTTTAAAGATAATGCAGTTAAGGCGAGATAAACAGTTGAAGCAGTAATAACAGATATAGCAGTTATAGCAGTTAATGAGACACATGGTTTTAAGTGGTTCAGCGCCAACGCGACTCCTAATCCACTCTTCTACTCCACGAGTAGGAAATCCACTAAAGATGTCTTCTTACAAATGGATCACTTAGATCCCTTCAAGGCCAGCAGCCCTGGAACTTTACTTAGTTCACTTTTGAACTCTTCAAGTCCTTTGACTTGGATCTGCTCTTAGTTCACTTCTGAACTCTTCAAGTCCTTTGACTTGGATCTTCACTTAGTTCACTTTTGAACTCTTCAAGTCCTCTGACTTGGTACCTCACTTGGATCGGCAGTTGATAGTTGAGGTGTGCTACTCAGTTGCAGTTCAGCTTCTGTCTTTCAAAGGACTGAGTAGCGAAACAAACTTTCTTCAGTATCGTAGTGTTGCTCGTTTGAGTGTTCTTGAGCTTTTTCAATGTATTCTTTCTTTTTGTGTCTTGCTTTCTTAGTCTGAATCCTTGTCTGATTTCCTTATAAAAGAGCCATTCAAAAATAGCCATTTTGAATGCTCCCGTTGCTTCATTTAATGCTCCAGACGTTTTCTGTGCAGTGATGTTGACGTCCTGCTTTTCTGCTGCTCTGCCGCCTGGCTCACTGACACAGCAGACTGTATCTTTCACCTAACACCTAAAAAGGTGTTTTCTGCAGGCTACTTTAGTCCTATCCTTAGCTTCTACAATACGCTTCTTCAATTTGGACTAAGGATGATTATGGAAGTATTGGGACTATCACTTTGTCAACGGCTATAAGCCTTTCTTCATCTGTTGCTCTTCCTCCCTTCATTAGATCTTTAATCTTTGATGTTGACTGGAGGAACACTACGATTATGGTCATTGTGACACAATCATTGTGTGTTGGCTTTGCACAGCGTGATTCAGACTTCTTCGCAGAGCACACTACGATTTCTCTTAAGCTCTCGATAGACTACGATTCCTTGCTTGCTTATCTTGCAGACTTCACACTTCTGATAGCACTCTGCGATTCCTAACTTGGCTCGGCAGATGTTTTTCAACTTTTATGACTCTCAATGTGGCTTCTGAGGCAAACTACGATTCTTTGATGCTTTCACTTGAGCTCGGCGATTCTTGCCTTGGCCTCTGCAGACTTGATTTTTCGGCAGACTTCTAGTTTGTATATCTTCACTCAAGCTCCACGTTTTCTGCCTTAACTTCTGTAGGCTTGAATCTGTTGGCAGACTATGATTCTGATATCTTTGCTTAAGCTCCATGATTCTGCCCTGTCTTTCGAATGCTGTCTTTGATAGACTACGATTCTGTCAAGACTTTAACTTTTACAGCTCAAATAGATCAACCTAATAAGTTTGATCTTTTCTTCTATACATTCATTTACATAAATGATAAACATTAAGGCTCAGGTCAACCTAACACGATTGATCTATCATCTAAGTCCTTGTACAATGATTCTCTTAAGGACTGTACACTTAAGCATTTATATTTACTTTCAATATCAAATCTGAATATGCAATTCCCAACAATATATATATATATATATATATATATATATATATATATATATATTAAACATGTGGGATTTTGGTGGAGGCTTTTAAAATTCTTTGTTGGTGTGCTGCATAGTTTTTCAAAGTTAGCATACTTGGAAAGCTCATCCGTATGTAAATTTGAATCATTTTTCGTTCGGAATTTTGAAAAACTTTCTTCTACAAAGTTGTAGAGAATTAAATTTCATATGGAATGGACATATGGTTCGTATTTTTCCTAATAAAAGAGCTATTTGTTATGAAATATTAAAGTTCCGAAATATTGGGTCTTAATTGATTTTTTTGGTGGAGGATTTTCTAGAATGTGTGGGCCCCACTCTTGTTGTAAAATGTTGAAGTTTGGTTTTCAAATATGGTGGATTTGAAAAATCATACGTATAAAAAATAAAATAATATTTTATTATTTTTTTTCTCCTTTGGTGTGCTAAGCATTTCCTATAAATAGGGTGTTTAGTTAGAAATGAAAATCACACCAGAATAAGAAAATTTTCTCTCTATAATTTCGAGCGTATTTCTTGTGAGTATAAGGATACTCTGAGTGTTGATAACAGTGCAAGTTTTCGTCAGCATAATATCTGATAATCTAGACAGATTGAGTATTATATTGAGGTAAGGGATATTATTTTTCAAGTAAATGATGTTATTATCTTTCAATATTCATAAATAATATTATTTTCTTTCATATTCCATATTATGGAAGTAATAATATTTCATTTCATATTCCTAAATCTGAACTTACTACGGTAAGTATTGCTTCTATAATTCCTGAAATGATCAGAAATTTCTTGAGTTTTGCGCTTCATCTAGTATCATTTCATCGGAATAATTTTTTGAACTTTCTCGTGAATTTTTTTATCTTTTCATGTCGAGTCACTATTCACGAGTTACTATTCACAGGATACTATTCACGGTAAAACAAAAATATTTTTTTTTTATCTTTGATTGGATCCAGGTTTTGATCTTCATTCTTGAACTCTGGATAAATTCTCTAATATTTGTCATTTATCTCACTGGATTCGTTATTCGTATTGTTTTTCATCATCCTCAGTCCTAAATGGTGATATAACTGAATATCTTTGGCCTGTAGTGCAAAGATAAATGATTACTTGATGAATATCTTTGGCATGTAGTGCAAAGATGAATGATTACCTGATGAATATCTTTGGTCCGTAGTGCAAAGATGGACAGGTGTTGAGATGAACATGACCAAGTGGTGATACAAATGAATATCTTTGGCCCGTAGTGCAAAAGATGAATATTTGATTCGAGATGTATATTGATTGATGTTACAGGGATAAAATATTGATGATGGACTTTTAAATCATAGAAGATAGTAGACATCATTCTCTACTTAACTCTTCTAATGAATTGTTATTTCCGCTGCTATTGTCGATCTAAAATTTGTTGTCCATAATATTTTATCTGATTTGTTGAAGACTAACGATAATTTATTTTCCATTATCTTAGTCATAATATTCTTTACTAGGCTAATTGAGCTCACCCTTTTCTTCCATTGTTCTCTTCAGGAAATGAGAATATCGCGGGTACTAGTTGGGGAATGGAGTGATGGTCCGAGTTAGAGCTGTAGAAGTCCTCACTATTTTTTTTGTAAAATAGTGTGATAATAAATGTAATGAGGACTTAGTTTGAATGTTTATATTTTCTACATGTCTGTATTGACACTCACAGTTGTGTGGTCGTATTCTGCACGACCGTTTGATATGAAAGATTGTATTTGGATTCTGTACCATGTATTTGGCGACTCAGAATGGGTTGGTATTGAACCTATTTTGGGGGCGTCATAGCTTAATGGCCTAATAACCTATAGGTCTTAGGTTCGAAACCTAGCTGTGATATTTTTGCTTCTTATGCTATATTTTTTGTGTATTAGATAATTTCTATTACCATCTAAATATATATACCCATCTTAAATCTCCACATTAAACTAAATATATATAAAGTAACTATGAATATTTATATAACGTAACTATGAATATTTTAATATATATATATATATATATATATATAAATTTATCTCTAAATATTCATATAAATATTTATAAAGAAATATTCATATAAATTTATCTTTAAAATTTATAAACAAATATTTATTTATAAATTTATAAATATTTCATCTAAAATTTATAAAATTTAGATATGAATATTTTTTATAAATATTTATATGAATATTTAGAGATAAATTTATAAATATTTATATGAATATTTGTTTACATATATATATATATTTATATATAAAAATATTAATAGTTACTTTATATATATTTAGTTTAATGTTGAGATTTGTTTAGTATTTTATTTAGTTTGACAAGAAATTTTGAAAAGAATATGTATGTATATATATATATATATATATATATATATATATATATAATATCAGTAGAATAAATTTAAAAATATTGGAGACTACAAAAATACTTTTTTTGTAAAGAGAAACATATATATGGTAGTAAATTTATCTAATACATAAAAAATATAGCACATGAAGCATGAAAAAATTTAATAATGACTTATAAGTAAAAAAAAGTTAAAATTTAAGTTATTATCAGACACTAAATAATAACAAATGACTTATAACTTAGTTTGACCAACTTATAAGTCATTGCCAAACAACCTCTAATTCAAGATATAATGAGAAATTAATATTTGATTATAAAAAAATTTACGAGTCAAGAAAAAGGAGAATTTGAAAAAGGGGAGTTAAAAAAGAACTTACACACCATTGGTGCAACTTAATTGGTTTATGCCGGAACCATTGACGCGACTTAATCGGTGCAGTTTGGTCGATTTTTGGTGCAATTTCGGGAGCAATTTCGATTCCTTGCCCATCCCTTGTCAAAAAGTATATATGTAAAATAACGAGTTACAAGAAAAATTCATATAAATTATTTTAGAAATTAATTATATATTTTTTCAAAATTATAAGTGTGAGAATATGATCATTATAAACTACATCTAATTAACTACAAACTTTAATTTTTGTAAATTAGAAAATATATCTATATGTGCTCAATTTTAATTTCAAAAATTATAACTTTTAAAAAAATAAAACTGGGCATTTATTTTGAGACGGACGGAGTGAAATATTTCACTGTATAAAATTGTGTCCAAATAAATAAAAAATTTTAAATGAAAAATGATGCATTTTGGGGGGAGGAGGGGGGGGGGGGGGGGGGGAGGGAGGAAAGAGCCATCCTTATTGGGTTTGTCTTAATTTTGGGCAACAATTTACTAGTCGTTGCAAAAAAATATATTAAATACGCAACAACAAAAATTATTGCCAATGAATGTGGTCTATATTAGGCAACGAAATATAGCAGCAAAAAAGTTTTCGTAGCCGACGATGAGGAGAAATCTCATAGGCAACAAAAAAGAAAATAGGCGGTGTTTTTTTTCCCGCCAACGATTTGGCAACGAATTTTTGCAACGATTTATGAATTTCGTTATGAAAAATGAAAGCTTTTCATAAACTGCAACAAATGACAAATTTCGTTGCTAAACATGCATTTTTGGCAACGACTTTATAAGTCGTTGCCTGAAAAATTGTTGCCAAATGTCTATTTTTTTGTAGTGGCAATTATTAATTGTTTTGATTCGATATTATATGGGTATGTATTTAGAATAATTTATTGGACATAATTAATTATATAAAATTATTATTATTTTTTGAAAGAATAAAAAAAACGGAATACAAGGCTGATAGTAGTGTGCATACAAGCCAATCATGTATGATGATAAAGCACATACTTTGTAAACAATCTTATTTATTTATTAATAAAATATTTATTTATTAAAGGCATTTAATTATCTACATGGTGCTGTTTTTATAATATGTAAATAATCCATAGTTTTAAGCAATGCTTTTAGAATCATGATGTTGATCATGCTAATGAGATCTAAATTCTTAGAAAGCTTTAAAACTAAAATAGTTCCCAATCGTGGGATTACTAAAAAGGGGATTAGTAAATCCAGATAGATTGGTACATATGTTGCTTGCTCATTGGATGAGGATGACTGATCTCATGGTCATTTGTGTGGAGACACTAAAGCAAGTATGTAGGTGCTTATTGGAGAATAAGTTCACTGAACGTGACTCGCTATGGAATGCCTAATGGAGTTTTACTCGTCTGTCAATAGGAATTCCTAATGTGATAGTAGTACATGTGATCCTTGGACTTGAGATCATCATAGTATCTTGTATGTAACAAATTATACTTTGACTAATTCCTTAAGGCCTTTTAAGGCATATATAGGGTATGCTTGGGTGTAATGAGTTACATATGGAGATAATGAATGATCAATAAAGAATCTACCACCTCTAGTAAAAGAGGAGATATGTCCTATGTGATTCGTTAAATGACAACCCAGGAATCCTTGGCCAAGGTAGAATGAAATTAGAAAGAGGTTTCTAATTTGCATTATTTGGAGTTGTGCATTTTCTAATCGAAATACATATGATTAAATAAATTAAGACTTGACAGTAAATCCATGTCTTATATTTAATTGGGACATTGTATGGTGGAAGGATTGAATTGTACGGTAACTATTAACTCACAGGTTCTTTTATGATTAATGTTGAAATCTATATTATCTGAAAAGTCGTTGATCGCTAGGGAGGCTTATCCCTATTGTAGAATAAATGTTATTTATTTAAATAGATTATTAGTTTAATTTGTTTATTTAAATAAGATTAGAATTATTCTAATTGATTTATTCATAACCGGTTTAATATGGAGAACCTAAAGGGTCACACCATAAAAGGAAGAAGAATTATTTAAGAAGAAAATGGCATGATAGTAATAATGCATTAAGTATAATTAATTTAATCTATGATGATTGAATAAATTAAATAGCTTAATGTATATTATTTAATATTTTAGAAATATTAAATATAAATTAATAAGACGAGTCTTATTAATATTATTATTATTATTATTATTATTATTTTAATTCTAAAGGAGTTTAGGAATTAATATAATATCAGTACTCTCTCTCAATCCTAATAAAGATTAGGATATAAATTAATTAAAAGTATTTAATTAATTAATTAAATAAAACCCTATTCTAATTGGATTAGGAGGGTTAACCTAATATCTATATAAGAGAGTCTTATATCAGAAATAAGGGATGTGAAATTTTCCAAGAGTTGGGAGTACACATATTCTATAGAGATAGAAACAAGGGTTAAGCCAATAACCCATCTTCTTGAGTTCTTCATCTTCCTTGGTGGATCACCGTTAGAGGCCAAACATTTGGGTGGCTGACATTATTCAAGGGAAGGAGCCACTATTAGAGGAATCAAAGGAATCAAAGGAGTAGAACTTGTACCTGAGGAAGCTTAGATCTTCAAAGGTATAATTCCATGTTCTCTCTTTTCTGTTATTGATAACAAGCACAAAGCATGATCATGGTTATGGGTTTGTATAAATTTTGAAAACCTAGTTTTTACGCTTCCGCCCTATTTATGTGATTTGATTGCATGATTGCGTTACATACAAACCCAACAGTGGTATCAGAGCCTAACTTTGTGCTAATTATCAATTTTATAATTCCATGTATGAATTGATGTGAAAATTGGATCGTTTTTCTGGACAAAAATCGTTTTTTGCAAGTTTCTGCGGCGAACAGCGCAGCTGCCCAGTTCATTACTGGCGCAGCTGCGCCGGTCTGCAAAAACTGCTGCTTCCGTCTACCTGCGCAGCTGTGCAGCTACCCAGTTCATTACTGGCGCAGCTGCGCCGGTACCTGGACAGACCCTGAAAATTGATTTTAATTAATTAAGTAAACTGTTTATTTAATTGATAAAGTTTTAAAATAAAGAAGTTTATTTTATCTGAAATATGATTTCAGAATGCTAAAATTAAAGGAGTTTAATTTGGATTTATTTTTGATTAAAATAAAAGAGTTTATTTTGTTTCAAAAATAAAATTTAGCAAAAACTTTTGTCCATTAAATAACATCGATCCATATATGGAATAGCATTGTTATTCATGAGATGAATGGATATTTATTGATGCATATGTTGATGTGTATGATAATAAATGGGGTTGATTATGGACTATGACCAATGTGATTGGATTTTATTTTGGATGAATGCTTGAATGTATGGGTTTTATAAAATGGGGTCTGCGTACCTCGTTTTCTCTAGTTTTATTCTCGATGTAAATTCTATCTCCTTTCTATGTACTTCCCCTTGACTGCTGATCAAGGTTTCTATTTAATTTTAAATAGTTAATGTAATAGAGATAGTTAGAATTATTTTGAAGAAATTAGAGACCAAGGAGCGAGGAGCGTGTGAAAACCCGTTTGTATGGAGCCCGGGTTTAAATGTAATAGTTACATTTAAAATTTAAATTCTTGCACTCCTAGGTTTGACCTTTTGGTTCACTTGGTGGCTCTAGTGAACCAAACTAGAATAAAAGTCCATAATCAATCCGGGTAGAATATAGTATTCTATATTGCATGCTAAATATTATATATATTATATTTTATACAAACATGCTTCGCATGTTTAAATAAAATGACGCGTATTTTATATATATATGTGCATGCGCGCTTAAAAAGATGAGACAAATAATAACAAACCCCTCAAAGAAATAATATTAAGTCTGAAGCGTTCAAATGATATTTGGAATATCGAACGTCGCCTTCTAGCATGATTAGTTAATAGAGTATTAAATATTTAATATGAGTTTGTTGTGCTATCCACAAGGCGAGTATTGAATATTTAAGATGTTAATTAATCACATTTGATGCTTATCAAGAAAATTGAACGATCTAGTCTTGTTGTGCTATCCACAAGGACGAAAATTTTTCTTTTTTGAATTTATGGAAGTGCTAGGCTGGACTTAACTTAAATCATTTTAGTTCGGATGTGCACACACATGACCATTATGATTTAAGAGGCAAAATAAAAGGAGTTACATGGTGATGTAATTGACAAGAGTTGTCTACCTATTTATTTGTATATCGCTTGTTGTGCTATCCACAAGGTTATATACATTTGAAATGGGATCCTTAATCTCACTAACAAATCTTTAATTAGATGTTGCCGAACTATATGAGTGAGGGTAATATAGTTTGATAAAAATAGTGGGAGATACCAATTTAAAATAAAGACCTAAATTTATTTTGGTATGCAAAGTTAATAAAATGAATGTTTGCTAAAATGTTGTTTTTTCACATGCAGAATTTTAAAAATGTCAAAATCACTAATCTCACTACGAAGCATACTTGATGCAAATAAGCTTACCGGCCCGAATTATGAGGACTGGCTAAGAAATCTGAGAATTGTTCTCACTGCTGAAAAGATTTCTTATGTCCTAAATTCCACTATCCCTGAATCTGTTTCAGAAACAGCCTCTGAGGAAGAGATTGCCACTTTCAATAAGTGGCAAGATGATGCATCTGTGGCTCAATGCATCATGCTCGCATCCATGAATAACGAGCTTCAGCGTCAGCACGAAAAAATGAATGCTCCTGCTATGCTGCTTCACCTCAAGGAGTTGTATGGTGAACAGAGTAGGACTGCTAGATATGAGATATCTAAGGAGCTCTTCCGATCTCGGATGACCGAGGGCACTGCCGTCGAGACTCATGTTCTGAAGGTAATCAATTTGATTGAACGCCTTGGACAGCTTGGGTTCGTCATGGATGGGGAGTTGAGTCAAGACTTGGTCTTGCAGTCACTCCCTGAGACCTTCTCGCAGTTTGTGGTTAATTTTCACATGAATAAACTAGATGTCAGCTTACCTGAGCTGCTTAACATGCTGAAAACTGCAGAAGGTCACTTCTCATCCAAGAAGAACCATGTCTTGATGGTGGATTCTTCCAATAAAAGGAAGAGGCCCAAGGTGTCTTCTGAAAAGAAGAAATCTAAGAAGGCTAAGGGAAAAGGGAAAGAAAAGGAGCAAAAGAAACCTGAACCAGCTAAAGGAATGTGCTTTCATTGCAATGAGCCGGGACATTGGAAGAGGAACTGCAAGAAGTTTCTAGCAGAGAAGAAGCTTGGAGAAGCTTCGACTTCCAATCAAGGTTTGTTTATGATTGAAATTAATTTTTCTGAAAGTCATAATTCTACTTGGGTATTGGATACCGGCTGTGGTTCTCACATATGTAATACTGTGTAGGGACTGGTCAGAAGTAGAAAGCTGAACAAAGATGAGGTGATCCTACGAGTGGGAAATGGAGCAAAAGTTGTTGCATTAGCTGTAGGAACTTATTGTTTAGCAATGTCTTCGGGCAAATCCATTTATCTTAATAATTGTTATTATGTTCCGAATATTATTAAAAATATTATTTAAATTTCTGTATTAGATATGGAAGGTTTTGATGTTATTATAAAGAACAATGGTTGTTCTATTTATAAAGACGATGTTTTATATGGTATTGGAAATTTGCGAAATGGACTTTATACACTTGACTTGCAAGAAAATATATTTCAAATTGAACAAATTAAGAAAAGGAAAAGAGATGATATTAATTATACTTATATGTGGCACTGTAGACTCGGTCATATCAATGAAACAAGATTATCCAAGTTGCATAAAGATGGGCTCCTCGAGCTATCTGATTATGAATCATATCCAACTTGTGAATCTTGTCTCATGGGTAAAATGACTAAATCTCCTTTTAGTGGAAAAGGGGAGAGAGTTACAGAGTTGTTGGCATTGATTCACACAGACGTTTGTGGACCTATGACAACAAGTGCACGGGGTGGGTATTCTTATTTTATTACTTTCACTGATGATCACTCAAGATTTGGATATGCGTATTTAATGAAATACAAATCAGAATCATTTGAAAAGTTCAAAGAGTTCAGAAGTGAAGTAGAGAAACAAACGGGTAAGTGTATTAAGATACTTCGATCAGATCGAGGTAGAGAATACTTAAGCAGTGAGTTTCTCAATTGTCTCAGAGAAAATGGTATAATCTCACAATGGACTCCTCCAGGTACACCACAGTTAAATGGAGTATCTGAAAGGAGAAATCGAACACTGTTGGACATGGTTCGATCCATGATGAGTTTTACCGACCTTCCAATTTCATATGCCCTAGAAACGGCTGCATACCTACTTAACAAGGTACCTACCAAATTCGCCCCAAAGACTCCATATGAGATGTGGAAAGGGAGGAAACCAAATCTTAAGCATGTTAAGACTTGGGGTTGTCCAGCTTATGTCAAAAAGTTTGAAAATGATAAGCTACAGACTAAATCCGATAAGTGTAGATTTGTGGGATACCCTAAAGAAACCGTAGGGTATTATTTCTATCATCCAACTGATCAAAAGGTGTTTGTTGCGAAACATGCTACCTTCTTGGAGAAAGAGTTTATCCATGAAGGGGTCAGTGGGAGTAAGATATATCTTGAAGAAGTTCAAGAACCACAAGTTACCACGGATCAAAGTCAGGTACCTAACCAAGTAGAAGAACCTACTGTACCACACCATGTTCGTA
The DNA here is from genome assembly GCA_020205555.1 of Panax stipuleanatus. Taxonomy (NCBI): domain Eukaryota; kingdom Viridiplantae; phylum Streptophyta; class Magnoliopsida; order Apiales; family Araliaceae; genus Panax; species Panax stipuleanatus. The sequence continues at coordinate 95,667,316 of CM035115.1, forward strand.
AATCTGGAAGAGTACCGAAGATACCTGAGAGGTATGGATTCGTTATAGAGGATGACGATGAGGTACACATCATGAATGATGATGATCCATTAAATTACGAACAGGCTATGAGTAATAAAGACTCGGGAAAATGGCTTGAAGCCATGAAATCTGAAATGGACTCCATGTATGAAAACAAAGTATGGTCTTTGGTTTCACCACCTGAAGGTATTAAACCTATTGGGTGTAAATGGGTTTTTAAGAAAAAGACTGGAGCAGACGGAAAGGTAGAGACCTATAAGGCCCGACTGGTTGCAAAAGGTTTCAAACAAAGACAAGGAGTTGACTATGATGAAACCTTCTCACCAGTAGCCATGCTCAAGTCCATTCGGATTTTGCTTGCGATTGCAGCTTACAACGACTATGAGATCTGGCAGATGGACGTGAAAACGGCCTTCCTCAATGGGAAACTTGAGGAGGATGTGTATATGACACAGCCAGAGGGATTTATTTCAAAAGTTGGAACAAATCAAGTCTGTAAGCTACAACGATCCATTTATGGGTTGAAGCAAGCTTCTCGTAGATGGAACATTCGTTTTGATGAGACAATCAAAGAGTTTGATTTTATCAAAAATGAGGATGAACCATGTGTATACAAGAAGGTTAGTGGGAGCGCAGTATCATTCCTTGTATTATATGTTGATGATATATTACTGATAGGGAATGACATTCCTATGTTACAATCCATTAAAATCTGGTTATCTAAAAACTTCTCTATGAAGGACTTGGGTGAAGCATCCTATATTTTGGGGATAAAGATCTATAGAGATAGATCTAAAAGGATGCTCGGCTTATCCCAAGGAACGTACATTGATACAATGCTAAAGAGGTTTAGCATGGAAGATTCCAAAAGAGGTCTCATGCCGATGAGCCATGGAATACATCTCTCCAAGAAACAGGCCCCAAACACACCTGAGGAGAGAGACCGTATGAGTAATATCCCTTATACTTCTGCAATAGGATCTATCATGTACGGTATGATATGTACTAGACCGGATGTTGCTCACGCACTTAGTGTAACAAGCAGATACCAGTCGAATCCAGGAGAAGAGCACTGGAAGGTAGTGAAAAATATCCTAAAGTACTTGAGAAGGACTAAAGATATTTTTCTTGTCTACGGTGGGTCTGAATTAAAACTCGAGGGATTCACGGACTCAAGTTTTCAAACAGACCAAGATGACAGTAAATCTATTTCAGGGTATGTGTTTACCTTGAACGGAGGTGCAGTGAGTTGGAAGAGTTCCAAGCAGCAAACGGTTGCTGATTTAGTGACAGAGGCAGAGTATATAGCTGCAAGTGAAGCTGCAAAGGAAGCTGTTTGGATGAAGAAGTTCATAACTGAACTTGGTGTGGTTCCTAGCATTGGAGAAGCAGTTCCCGTATACTGTGACAACACCGGAGCGGTTGCACAGGCTAAGGAACCCAGGTCTCATTAGAAATCTAAACACGTGTTGCGGCGATTTCACTTGATCAGGGAGATCATTGAAAGAGGAGACGTCACCTTGGAGCGTGTAGACTCTCAAGACAACATTGCAGATCCATTTACTAAAGCTTTAACACAACAGCAGTTTGATCGTCACTTAGAGAAGATGGGTATGAGATACCATGGCGATTGGCTTTAGTGCAAGTGGGAGATTGATAGTAGTGTGCATACAAGCCAATCATGTATGATGATAAAGCACATACTTTGTAAACAATCTTATTTATTTATTAATAAAATATTTATTTATTAAAGGCATTTAATTATCTACATGGTGCTGTTTTTATAATATGTAAATAACCCATAGTTTTAAGCAATGCTTTTAGAATCATGATGTTGATCATGCTAATGAGATCTAAATTCTTAGAAAGCTTTAAAACTAAAATAGTTCCCAATCGTGGGATTACTAAAAAGGGGATTAGTAAATCCGGATAGATTGGTACATATGTTGCTTGCTCATTGGATGAGGATGACTGATCTCATGGTCATTTGTGTGGAGACACTAAAGCAAGTATGTAGGTGCTTATTGGAGAATAAGTTCACTGAACGTGACTCGCTATGGAATGCCTAATGGAGTTTTACTCGCCTGTCAATAGGAATTTTTCCTAATGTGATAGTAGTACATGTGATCCTTGGACTTGAGATCATCATAGTATCTTGTATGTAACAAATTATACTTTGACTAATTCCTTAAGGCCTTTTAAGGCATATATAGGGTATGCTTGGGTGTAATGAGTTACATATGGAGATAATGAATGATCAATAAAGAATCTACCACCTCTAGTAAAAGAGGAGATATGTCCTATGTGATTCGTTAAATGACAACCCAGGAATCCTTGGCCAAGGTAGAATGAAATTAGAAAGAGGTTTCTAATTTGCATTATTTGGAGTTGTGCATTTTCTAATCGAAATACATATGATTAAATAAATTAAGACTTGACAGTAAATCCATGTCTTATATTTAATTGGGACATTGTATGGTGGAAGGATTGAATTGTACGGTAACTATTAACTCACAGGTTCTTTTATGATTAATGTTGAAATCTATATTATCTGGAAAGTCGTTGATCGCTAGGGAGGCTTATCCCTATTGTAGAATAAATGTTATTTATTTAAATAGATTATTAGTTTAATTTGTTTATTTAAATAAGATTAGAATTGTTCTAATTAATTTATTCACAACCGATTTAATATGGAGAACCTAAAGGGTCACACCATAAAAGGAAGAAGAATTATTTAAGAAGAAAATGACATGATAGTAATAATGCATTAAGTATAATTAATTTAATCTATGATGATAGAATAAATTAAATAGCTTAATGTTTATTATTTAATATTTTAGAAATATTAAATATAAATTAATAAGAGGAGTCTTATTATTATTATTATTATTATTTTAATTCTAAAGGAGTTTAGGAATTAATATAATATCAGTACTCTCTCTCAATCCTAATAAAGATTAGGATATAAATTAATTAAAAGTATTTAATTAATTAATTAAATAAAACCCTATTCTAATTGGATTAGGAGGGTTAACCTAATATCTATATAAGAGAGTCTTATATCAGAAATAAGGGATGTGAAATTTTCCAAGAGTTGGGAGTACACATATTCTATAGAGATAGAAACAAGGGTTAAGCCAATAACCCATCTTCTTGAGTTCTTCATCTTCCTTGGTGGATCACCGTTAGAGGCCAAACATTTGGGTGGCTGACATTATTCAAGGGAAGGAGCCACTATCAGAGGAATCAAAGGATTCAAAGGAGTAGAACTTGTACCTGAGGAAGCTTAGATCTTCAAAGGTATAATTCCATGTTCTCTCTTTTCTGTTATTGATAACAAGCACAAAGCATGATCATGGTTATGGGTTTGTATAAATTTTGAAAACCTAGTTTTTACGCTTCCGCCCTATTTATGTGATTTGATTGCATGATTGCGTTACATACAAACCCAACAAAGGCTGCTAGCTGCTGGGATCCGTTGTTATTGAAAAGGACGAATTTGATTCTTTCAAAAAGTTAACATTATCAAGCAGGATTAATTCGTATATATATATATATATATATATATATATATATATATATATATATAAATATAAAAATAACATGTATGTCCTGGACCATTTCCTATTCTAGTGAATACCTGTAGAAAGGTGACTCATAAGATTAAAAGGTGACCAGGATTTACTAAAAGTGGCGGTTATATAAATATAATATATATAGGTTATATTATATATATATATATATATATATATATATTATATTCTAAATAATTTTATAATTAAAATAAATAGTTTATTTTAATCTTGAAATTGGATTTCATGCAATTTAAAATTGTCCATTAAATGATACTTATATATATATGGAATGGTTTAATTCATGAGATAAATATTTATTTATTGATGCATATGATGATATGTATGATAATAAATGGGATTGATTATTGGACTATTGACCAATGTGATTGGATTTAATTTTAGTTGAATGCTTGAATGAATGAGTTTTATTAAATGGGGTCTGCGAACCTCGTCTTCTCTGGTTTTTTCTTAATGTAAAATTTTATCTCCCTCCTATGTACTTCCCCTTACTGCTCATCAAGGTTTCTATTTAATTTAAATAGTTTGTGTAATAAAGATAGTTAGAATTATCTTAAAGAAATTGGAGACCAAGGAGCAAGGAGCGCGTGAAGATCCATTTGTATGGAGCTCGGGTTTAAATGTAATAGTTATGTTTAAATTTAAATTTTTGCACTCCTAGGTTTGACCTTTTGGTTCACTTGGTGGCTCTAGTGAACCAAACTAGAATAAAAGTCCATAATCAATCCGGGTAGAATATAGTATTCTATATGTGAATGCTAAGTATTATATATATATATATATATTATATTTTTTGTAAACATGCTTCGCATGTTCTAATAAAATGACGCATATTTTATATATATATGTGCATTCGCGCTAAACAAGATGAGACAAATAATAACAAACCTCTCAAAGAAATCATATTAAGTCTAAAGCGTTCAAATGATATTTGGAATATCGAACGTTGCCTTCTAGTATGATAAATTAATAGAGTATTAATTATTTAATACTAGTTTGTTGTGCACACACAAGGCGAGTATTGCGTATTTAAGATATTAATTTAATCACATTTGATGCTTATAAAGTTAATTGAACAATATTGTTTTGTTGTGCACACACAAGGACAATATTTTTCTTTTTTGAATATATGGAGTGCTAGGCTGGACTTAACTTAAATTATTCTAGTTCAGATGTGCACACACTTGACCATTATGATCTAAGAGGCAGAATACAAGTAGTCACATGTTGATGTGATTGACAAGAGTTGTCTACCTATTTATTTATATATCGTTTGTTGTGCACACACAAGGCTATATACATTTGAAATGGGATCCTTAATCTCACTAGCGAATGTTTAATTAGATGTTGTCGAACTATATCAGTGAGGGTAATATAGTTTGATGAAAATAGTGGGAGATACCAATTTAAAATAAGACCTAATTTATTTTGGTATATAAAATTATTTAAATGAATGTTTGCTAAAATATTATCTTTTCACATACAAAAATTTAAAAATATTGAAATCATTAATTTCATTGCGTAGCATACTTGATGCTAACAAACTAACCGGGCCGAATTACACGGACTGGTTAAGGAATCGAAGAATAGTTCTCACTGCTGAAAAGATTTCTTATGTCCTAAATTCACCTGTCTCTGGAACTGTTCCAGAATCAGCCTCGGAGGAAGAGATTGCCACCATTGTAAAGTGGCAAGATGATGCATCAGTGGCTCAATGCATCATGCTTGCATCCATGAATAACGAGCTTCAGCGTCAGCATGAAAACATGGATGCTCCTACTATTTTGCTTCACCTCAAGGAGTTGTATGGTGAACAAAGTAGGACTGCTAGATATGAGATATATAAGGAGCACTTCCGATCTCGGATGACCGAGGGCACTGCCGTAGAGACTTATGTCCTAAGGGTGATCTATCTGATTGAACGCCTTGGACAACTTGGGTTCGTTATGGATGGGGAGTTGAGTCAAGACTTGGTCTTGCAGTCACTCCCTAAAACCTTCTCGCAGTTCGTTGTTAATTTCCACATAAATATGTTAGATGTCATCTTGCCGGAATTACTTAACATGTTAAAAAATGCAGAAGGTCACTTCCCATCCAAGAAGAACCATGTCTTAATGGTGGATTCTTCTAAGAAAAGGAAGAGGCCCAAGGTATCTTCTAAAAAGAAGAAATCTAAGAAGGCTAAGGGCAAGGCAAAAGTGAAAGATCAAAAGAAACCTGATCTAGCAAGAAAATGAATGTGCTTCCATTGCAACGAGCCGGGTCATTGGAAGAGGAACTGCAAGAAGTTTCTGGCAGAAAAGAAGCTTGGAGAAGCTTCGACTTCCAATCAAGGTTTGTTCATGATTGAAATTAATTTTTCAGAAAGTCAAAATTCTACTTGGGTATTGAATATCGGCCGTGGTTCTCACATATGTAATATTGTGTAGAGACTGGTCAGAAGTAGAAAGCTGAACAAGGATGAGGTTGTCCTATAAGTGGGAAATGGAGCAAAGGTTGCTACATTAGCTGTAGGAACTTATTATTTTGTACTGCCTACGGGCAAGTCCATTTATATAAATAACTGTTATTCTGTTCCGAATATCATTAGAAATATTATTTCTATTTTCATATTAGATATGGATTGATTTGACATTATAATAAAGAACAACAGTTGTTCTATTTATAAAAATAATATTTTATATGGTGTTGGTAATTTACAAAATGGACTTTACATACTTGACTTGCATGAAAATATATTTTAATAGAATAAACTAAGAAAAGAAAAAGAGATGATGTTAATTATGTGGCACCGTAGAGTAGGTCAGATCAATGAAACAAGATTATCCAAGTTGCATAAGGATGGGCTCTTAGAGTTATCCGATTATGAATCATATCCAACTTGTGAATCTTGTCTCATAGGTAAAATGACTAAATCGTTTTTTAGTGGAAAAGGAGAAAGAGTTACAGAGTTGTTAGCGTTGGTTCACACAGACATTTGTGGACCTATGACAACGAATGCACGGGGAGGGTATTCTTATTTTATTACTTTCACTGATGATCACTCAAGATATGGATATGTGTATTTAATGAAATACAAATCTGAATTATTTGAAAAGTTCAAAGATTTCAGAAGTGAAGTAGAAAAACAAACTGGCAAAAGTATTAAGATTCTTTGATCATATCGAGGTGGTGAATACTTAAGCGGTGAGTTTCTCGATTGTCTCAAAAAAAATGGTATAATCTCACAATGGAGTCCACCAAGTACACCACAGTTAAATGGAGTATCTGAAAGGAGAAATTGAACATTATTGGATATGGTTCGTTCCATGATGAATTTTATCGATCTTCTAATTTTAATCTGGGGTTATACCCTAGAAGCGACTACATATCTACTACATAAGGTCCCCTCAAAATTCGTCCCCAAGACTCCATATGAGATGTGGACAGGGAGGAAACCTGGTCTTAAGCATGTTAAGATTTGGGGATGTCCAGCTTATGTGAAAAGGTTTCAAAAATGATAAGCTTGGGATAAGATCTGATAAGTGCACGTTTGTTGGATATCTTAAAGAAAGTTTGGGATACTATTTCTACAATTCTACTAGGCAAAAGGTGTTTGTTGCGAAACACGCTGCCTTCTTGGAAAAGGAGTTTACCCTTGAAGGGGCTAGTGGGAGGAAAATAGATCTTGAAGAAATTCAAGAACCACAAACCACTATAGATCAATTGGATGAACCTGTCCAAGTAGAGACACCTACTGTACAACACCCTATTCGTAAATCTGGAAGAGTACCGAAGATACCTGAAAGGTATGAATTCGTCATAGAGGATGACGATGAGGTAGACGTCATGAATGATGATGATCCACTGAATTACAAACAGGCTATGAGTAATTAACACTCAGAGAAATGGTAGATGACCATAAAATCTAAAATGGATCTTTGAAGCAATGCTCAAGTCCATTTGGATTTTACTTGCGATTGCAGCTTATTATTACTAAATCTGGCAAAATGGACGTAGATACATTCTCCTCAAATATACATTATTAGAGGAGAATGTATGTATGATACAGTCAGATGGATTTATTTTAATGGTTGAAGAAAATCATGTATATGAGCTACAATGATCCATTCATGGATTGAAGCAAGCTTCTCGTAGATGGAACATCCGTATTGATGAGACAATCAAAAAGATTGATTTTATCAAAAAATAAGGATGAACCATGTGTGTACAAGAAGGTTAGTGGGAGTGCTGTTTCATTCCTTGTATTATATGTTGATGATATATTACTGATAGGGAATAACATTCCTATGCTACAATCGATCAAAATAAAGTTGCCTAAACATTCTTCCATGAATGATTTGGGTAGAACATCCTATATTGGGGATATAAATCTGTATAGATAGATTTATAAGGATATTCGGCTTAACCCAAGGTACGTATATTCATTAGATGCTAAAGGCGTTTAGCATGGCAAACTCCAAAAGGTGTCTCATGATGATGAACCATGGAGTGAATCTCTCTAAAATTATCTTCAATAAAAGAGAGATCACATGAGTTACTATCATGTATGCAATGAAATATACAAGATTTGATGTTAATTAGTCATATTCTGGAGAAGATCACTATAAGACAGTGATAAACTTCTTAAAGTACTTAACTGACACTAAGATGTCATCATATCACATGATGGGTCTGAATTAAACTAGAGGGCTAAACAGACTCAAGTTTTCAGACTGACCAAGACGACAACAAATCCACTTTAGGGTAAGTCGTTACCTTGAAAGATGGTGCAGTGAGTTGGAAAGGTTCCAAACAGCAAAAGGTTGCTGGGTTAGTGATAAAAACAAAGTATATAACTGTAAGTGAATCTACAAGTTGATGTTTTGGATGAAAAGTTCATTATAGAACTTGGAATAGTTCCTAAGTCTCATCTTGAATCCAAACATGTGTTGCTGCACTTTGATTAAAGAAATCATTGAAAGAGGAGTATGTAGACTCTCAAGACAACATTGCAGATCCATTTACTAAAACTTTAACATAATAGAAGTTTGATCGTCACTTAGAGAAGAAGGGTATGAGATTCCATGGCGATTGGCTTTAGTGCAAGTGGGAGATTGAAAGTAGTATGCTTACAAGCCAATCATGTATGATGATAAAGCATCTACTTTGGAAACGATCTTATTTATTTATTAATAAAAGTATTCACTTATTAAAGGCATTTAATTATCTACATGATGCTATTTTTATAATATGTAAATAACCCATAGTTTTAAAGCAATGCTTTTAGAATCATGATGTTGATCATGCTAATGAGATCTAAATTCTTAGAAAGCTTAAAACTAAAATAGTTCCTAATCGTTGGATTACTAAATATGGGGTTAGTAAATCTGGATAGATCGGTACATATGTTACTTGCTCATTGGATGAGGATGATTGATCTCATGATCATTTGTGTGGAGACACTAAATCAAGTATGTAGGTGCTTATTGGAGAATAAGTTCACTGAACGTGACTCGCTATGGAATACCTAATGGAGTTTTACTTGCCTGTCAATAGAAATTCCTAATGTGATAGTAGTACAAGTAATCCTTGGATTTGAGATCATCATAGTATCGTGTATGTAATGAATTATACTTTGACTTATTCCTTAAGACCCTTAGGGTATATCAAAGGGTATGCATGGGTATAATGAGTTACATATGGAGATAGTGAATGATCAATAAAGAATCTACCACTTCTAGTAAAAGAAGAGATATGTCCTATGTGATTCGTTAAATGACAACTCAGTAGTCCTTGGCCAAGGCAGAATGAAATTAGAAAGGAGTTTCTAATTTGTATTATTTGGAGTTGTGCATTTTTTAATCGAAATACATATAATTAAATAAAATAAGACTTGAGAGTAATTTAATGTCTTTTATTTAATTGGGACATTGTATGGTGGAAGGATTGAATTATACGGTCACTATTTACTCACATGTTCTTTTATGATTAATGTTGAAATCTATATTATCTGAAAAGTCGTTGATCGCTAGGGAGGCTTATCCCAATTGTAGAATAAATACTATTTATTTAAATAGATTATTAGTTTAATTTATTTATTTAAATAAGATTAGAATTATTCTGATTGATTTATTCACAACCGGTTTAATATGGAGAACCTAAAGGGTCATACCATAAAAGAAAGAATAATTATTTAAGAAGGTAATGACATAATCGTAATAATGCATTAAGTGTAATTAATTTAATCTATGTTGATAGAATACATTAATTAGCTTAATATTTATTATTTAATATTTTAGAAATACTAAATATAAATTAATAAGATGAGTCTTATTAATATTATTACAATTATTATTATTTTAATTTCTAAAGGAGTTTAGAAATTAATTTAATATTAGTACTCTCATTTATTCCTAATAAGATTAGGAGGCAAATTAATTAAATGAATTTAATTAATTATCCCCAATGTGGTGGGAAGCCTATTTAATTAAATGAGTTTAATTAATTAAATGAAACCCTATGTCTAATAGAATTAGAAGGGTTGACCAATATCTATATAAGAGGAGTCTTATTTTAGATATCAGTTGATGCAATTCTAATTGTTGGAGAGTACTCCTTTTCTATAGAGGATAGAAAACTAGGGTTTAGCCAACTACCCTCCTTCTTGATAATTCCTCTTCCTTGGTGGATCACCTCTAGAGGCCAAACACTTGGGTGGCTAACGTTAATCAAAGGAAGGAATCTACCCCGGATATTCAAAGAGATCGAGACGAACAAGGAGTTTAACTTGTACATGTAGAAGCTTTGTTCTACAAGGGTATGATTCCATAACTTTTTATTTATCGTTTTAAATTAATAATTTGCATAAAGGATTATCTGGGTAATGGTTTTGTAGAAATTTTTTAAACTCTGATATACCATGCTGCCGATAATTTTTGCAATTTGATTGCGTCACGATTTCTTACAAACCCAACACTTACGGGGTTGTCGTCGGGGTTTGACTTGATCTTCCGGGTTTGTCACTGTGACAACCCAAATTTTCAAGAATTAATAAATAAGAATTTAATAAATAAATTTTTTATTATAAGATGTTTCGAGTACGAGTATGTTGTTAGTTCCCAGAGGCACGTTAGTTATCTAGAAGGGGGGTTGAATAGATATTTTAAAATTTATTTGTTTAAAATACTTAGTCAGTATTGATGATACTGACTGCAGCAGAATATATGTTTTGTTCCCCTTCAAGATAATGCAGTTATGGTTTGATAAGCAGTTATAGCAGTTATAACAGATATAACAGTTATAGCAGTTAATGAGAGACAAAGAGACGCAAGGTTTTAAGTGGTTTAGAGCTAACAAAGCTCCTAATCCACTCTTCTACTCCACGAGTAGGAAATTCACTAAGGATGTCTTCTTACAACTGGATCACTTTGATCCCTTCAAGGCCAGCAGCCCTGAAACTTCACTTAGTTCACTTTTGAACTCTTCAAGTCCTCTGACTTTGTACCTCACTTGGATAGGCAGTTGATAGTGGAGGTGTGCTACTCAGTTGCAGTTCAACTTATGTCTTTCAAAAGACTGAGTAGCGAAGCAAGCTTTCTTCAAGATCGTAGTGTTTGCTCGTTGAGTGTTCTTGAGCTTTTTTTCAATGTAATCTTTCTTTTTGCATCTTGCTTGATTAGTTCGAATCCTTGTCTGATTTCCTTATAAAAGAGTCATTCAAAAATAGCCGTTTGAATGCTCCCGTTGTTGCATTTAATGCTTCAGACGTTTTCTGTGCAGTGATGTTGACGTCCTGCTTTTTCTGCTGCACTACCGCCTGGCCCACTGACACGGCAGACTGTATCTTTCACCTAATAACTAAAAAGGTATTTTCTTCAGGCAGCTTTAGTCCTTTCTTAGCTTCTTCAATACGCTTCTTCGATTTGGACTAAGGATGAATATGGTAGTATTGGGACTATCACTTTGTCAACGGCTATAAGCCTTTCTTCATTTGTTGGTATTCCTTCCTTCATCAGAACTATGATCTTTGATGCTTATTGGAGGAACACTACGATTATGGTCACTGTACATAATCGTTGTGTGTTGGCTTTGCACAGCTTGATTCAGACTTGATCGTAGAGAACACTACGATTTCTCTTAAGCTCTTGGTATACTACGATTTCCTGCTTGCTTATCTTGCAGCCTCCACACTTCTGTTAGCACTCTGCGATTCTCAACTTGACTCAGCAGATGCTTCTTATCTTTGTGATTCTCAGTGTGGCTCTCAAGGCAGACTACGATTCTTTAATGCTTTCTCTTGAGCTCAATGAATCTTTCCTTGGCCTATGCAGACTTGATTCTTTGGCAGACTCCTTATCTGGATATCTTCACTTAAGCTCCACGTTTTTGCCTTAACTTCTGTAGACTTGAATCCCTTGGCAGACTACGGTTCTGATATGATCATTCAAGCTCCACGAGTCCTGCCTTGTCTTCTGCAGATTCGAATCCCTTGGCAGACTACGATTTTGGATCTCTTCGTTCAAGCTCTACGATTCTGCCTTGTCTTCTGCAGACTCAAATAACCTGGCAGACTACGATTCTCGATATCTTTGTTCAAGCTCTACAATTCTGCCTTGTCTTTCAAATGCTGTCTTTGACAGACTACGATTCTGTCAAGACTTTAACTTTTACAGCTCAAATAGATCAACCTAACAAGTTTGATCTTTTCTTCTATACATTTATTTACATAAATGATAAACATTAAAGCTCAGATCAACCTAACATGTTTGATCTATCATCTAAGTCCTTGTAGAATGATTCTCTTAAGGACTATACACTTAAGCATTTATATTTACTTTCAATATCAAATATGAATATGCAATTCCCAACAATCTCCCCCTATTTGATGTTAACATAATCAAGGAGATTTAGATCACAACATCATTTTCTAAATGCATAATGCTAGAAAGTAAATATGGCTTAGTGTTTCAGTGAGTAACTGAAATTTCTAAAGAATAAGTATGAATTTATTGATGTTTGAAAAGATATTACGATCTAGCATATAAACATCAATTCACAATTAAGCTTTAGGCTTATCTCTAGTTTCTTTGCCTCTTATTCCTCAAAGATTCTGTAGCTCTCATTCTTCTGGTTTGTTCATCTCTCCATTCAATGACTTCTAGCTCATATCTGGACTATACAGACATGCCTTGTGAGCTAGAGGCTTGACCTTGATTTCTTTGAAGAGGTATTCCCACTGGAGGCTACTGCCGATGCTGATCAGATCGTAGAGTTTAATCATTTGGACTACTGGAGTTGCCACCCGATGATTGACTAGTATTAGTTTGCCTCTACCTACCCTACTGCAGAGGTGGTTGAATATGTGTTTAAGTCTGCCTCGGTCTTCCACCTCTGCTTCTATCTCCTTTCCCCCTGCTTCTATCTCCTTGCCCCCTGCTTCTATCTCCCTGCCCAATCTTCTCCCCCTTTAAGTCATCATCAAGGGTTCGAATATCTGCTGAAAGACGTCTGACTCCGTCTACCAGGGTATGCATTTAAGTTCTTTGTTGAGAAATGTCACTGGTTTGTTCAGCAACTAAAGCCTCAGTGACCCTTCTTTGTTGCTGAAGCATTTTCACGGCATCGTTATTCTGGGAGATTTGAGCAGCACTACATTCTTGGAATTGGTTCAAAGAGATACACAGGGTTGAAATTTGTTCTGCCATTAGCTCATTTTGAGATTGCTGATTCTTTTGCATTAGTATCATGGCTTCTTGGTACTTCTTTGTCTCAGCAAAATGAATAACATCCCTTTCTTTGAGGATCGCAGCATTTCTCTAAAAATTTCCCTCAACGATTTTGACAGTTCAGTTCCTAATTATCTTGGCAGAGTTTTGACCGAGTCGAGGATGTTGTCGAATCTGTAGTGAAGTGCAAGGGAGTGTTCTTCAAGGATCTTTTCAGACTCTGAACCTATTTGATTCAATGTTGCAGTCAGCTCCTCCTTTGTTGGCATGAGAGCCAATTAATCTAGAATTTGTTGTGTTTCTGGAGGAGGAGTAGCTGTATTGTGTTCATCTCTCCCTGATAAACTTGAGAGAGCAAGAGTAGTATCAAAATATTCATTGTTGGAGGATGATGGGATGTCTACTTGGGTTAGAGGGGTTGGTGATTGCTGAATTGGCGTAGTGTTTGGTTTAGATGTTTCTGTTTGTGTTTCTTTGAGGAGCTCAGGACACTCTATGATTTCTTCTTTGGATTGATCAGAGTGTCCGAATTGTAGTGTGTTGTCCAAGGTTGGTGTTTCACTAATTGAGCTTGCAAGCATTTCTTTGACAACTCGAGTGATGTGCTCAATCATTATTGGATTGTTAAGGGGTCGCTCTACAAAAATGAGTTGGTTATTTGGTTCATCAAGCACAGAGTTTTGGGACTCTGTGACTGGAAGCTGATTTAGCATTACTTCATTCAAATTTTCCACCCTATCTTCCAACACATCATCTTTAACATCCATTATCACAGCATCTGCAGATATTATGGTTTCTTCATGAACTGGGGAGACTACGTTGTCTTTGATAACTGGTAGCTCCCCCTCAACTTTTACATTCTCTCGATTAGGAGCTTCCAGAGTTTCTTCTTCAGCATTAGCAAGTTCCTTTCCGATCAGAATCTTTTCAGACGGAACAACCATCTCAGTTTGTAGCCCTTCAATAGCACTTGGTTATGGCATTTCTTCTTCCTGTGGCTCAGTGATCTGTTCACCCTTCTCATCAGCTCTTTTTCTGTCCTCTTCCCTCAGTACTTTCTGATCAATGCCCTCTTCCTCTTGGGCTTGACTGCATCCTCAGAACCTTTTTCAGCTTTAGTCCTAATAGTCTGTTCAGGCTGAGAGGCTGTTGCAGCAACTTCTTCCATAGTAGTAGCCAGCCTAGATTCTACGATTAGTGAAGATTCCACAATCGTAGTTAGTGTAGGCTTCCTTGTTCAGTGACTTCATTTCTTCCTCTTTGAAGGCTCAGAACTTCCTTCGGCCATGTCTTCACTTGTTTCCCTCTTCTTCTTTTTCTTCTTCTTCTTCTTCTTCTTCTTCTTCTTTTCTTTTAGAGTCTCCTCTGATGCTTGAGCTGCTTCAGAAGCAATAACTCTTTCAATCGTTAGGCCACTAGATTCCATTTCAGCATCAGGACATGCTTGAAGTACATCAGTGGTTAGGCCTTGGGGTTCCTTAGCCATTGACACGTCTTCATTCATCTTCTTCTTTCCTTTCCTTCTTCTGACCAAGGCTTCATCATTTTCCTTAGTTACTTCTTCTTCTTCTACCTCCCAGGCTTCCTCCCTTACAACAGATAGAATTGTAGATTTCATCTTTACATTTTCTGCCGGGTTTCTCTTCCAGTTCTGAAATAATTGCTGGGTTATCTTCTTGTTGGGGACAATGGAGACACCTTCTTCATCTTCAATCTTGTCACCCAGTGTAGCTTCTAGTATCATGCTGATAAATCTTCCATAAGGCATCTTTGCAGTACTCTTGGTCTTCTTGGGGCTTTCCATCCATTTTCCAAACCATTCCATCAGTAAAGCTCCATAGTTTAGTTGAACTTTGAAACAAATAGCTGTCATGAGCTTCAATTGTTTCTCATTGATAGTATCGTGGCCATAGCCCTTGCAGCATATGCATTTGCCGACAATGTCAGCAAGAAACTCATATTCTTGGGTAATTCTTTCTTTCTGTAGCCACTCTTTCCTTCAGTTTTGTTGTGTCTCAGCTTCTCTAGACCTTCAAGGAAATCAATTTTTATCCAGTGATGGAAGACCTTTGTTGATGAACCCTAGAACTAGGTTTATGCTTTCTTAGCTGAGTCGAATCTGCTCGCCCTTGACTTTGGTGAGAATGGAGTCTCCTTCAACAATTCCATTTGTGTAAAACTCTTTCACCAGCTTGTTGTAGACTAGAGTGCTGGTGCTCAGGGCATCTTTAAGTCCAGCTCCCTCCAGTAGTGAAAGTACTTTGTGAATTTCTGGTCCAGCATCTTCACCTTCAAAGCATAGCTAAAAACCTGAGATAATTCTGGAAGCTGCCATTGATATAGGTTAATTTTCCTGAAATGAACTTACTTGGCTTAGCTTTATGAAACTTAGGGTTTTGTTTGAGAGAGAGAGAATAATCTTTTGAAATTCAAGGATGAACCGACATATGACAGTTTTAAAATTGTTTTAAACACTTCCCTCCCTATGATCTGCATCGTGGGACATGTGCCAGATTCTGCGGAACTGCATGATTTTAACTTGTGTGGAAATCTCCGTTCTGCCCTTAGCTCCCCCTGAGCTAGTGTGTCCTTGTGAGAAGAGTACGAATGCCTAGACCTGCTCCACGATTGTTCAGTTCAATCCTTTGCTCGCTTCTTGACTATTGACTCTACGATTTTCTGTGATGCCTTCTGAAGTGGCCAGCCTTCTGGATTAAGATTGCTCAGGAAGAGCCAACCTCTTAGTTTGTCACTAAGGATTAGGTTTGTCCCTGAGATACTTATCAAAAGGTTGCTTGGCTTGATGTTGCTATCACAGTGAGCTTTCATGCCTTGACTGGATCACTCCACGATCGTGGTTCCTCTTAGTCATCTCTACGATTTTGACTTGGCCTTTATATCTGCAAGATTAGCACCATCTAGAGCATAGAATTTATGGTTGCAAATTTAACATACCTAACTCACTTATTAATTTATTAAATCTGGATTCATCTAATGGTTTTGTAAACACATCAGCAAGTTGATCTTCAGTAGGGATGTATTGCAAATATATTGTTCCATTTTGAACATGATCCCTAATGAAATGATATCTTATTTCTATATGCTTGGTCCTAGAATGCATGATAGTATTATTTGTTATTGCTATAGCACTTGTGGTATCAAAGTGTATAGGTATAGATTTGAAATCAAACCCATAATCTGCTAGTTGGTTCTTCATCCATAGAATTTGAGCACAACAGCTACCAGCAGCAATATATTCAGCTTCTACTGTAGAGGTAGATACTGAATTTTACTTCTTGCTGAACTAGGACGCTAGTCTATTTCCAAGCAGTTGACAAGTGCCACTGGTACGTTTTCTATCTATTTTGCATCCTGTAAAGTCAGCATCTAAATATCCTGTCAGTTCAAATGAGGACTCTTTGTGATACCATAGACCCAAGTAGGGTGTTCCTTTAAGATACCTGAAAATCCTTTTTACAGCAGTTAAGTGTGATTCCTTAGGATCAGCTTGAAATTTAGCACATATACATGTTACAAACATTATATCTGGTCTACTAGCAGTTAAGTAGAGAAGTGAGCCTATCATACCTCTGTATTGAGTAATATCAATACCTTTACCTTTCACATCTTTGTTAAGCTTAGTTGTTGGAGCAATTGGTGTTTTCATGGGAGAGGCTGATTCCATGCCATACTTCTTAAGTAAGTCTTTGATGTACTTGGCTTGGCTTATGAAGATACCTTCATCAGTTTGCTTCACTTGTAATCCAAGAAAGAAGTTCAGCTCACCCATCATGCTCATTTCAAACTTGCTCTGCATAAGCTTGGCAAATCTCTTGCACAGATTTTCATAAGTAGAACCAAAGATAATATCATCTATATATTTGAACTAGTAAGACTTTATCTTTGTGCTTCCTAAGAAATAGTGTAGTGTCTACTCTACCTCAAGTGAATCATTTTTCAATAAGAAAGTTTGTTAGTGTTTCATACCATGCTCTAGGTGCTTGTTTAAGTCCATATAAGGCTTTATCTAATCTATAGACATGATCAGAGAGGGTTGGATTGACAAAACCTGGGGGTTGCTCTACGTAGACTTCTTCTTGAAGTTCACCATTTAGGAATGCACTCTTGACATCCATCTGGAATACTTTGAACTTTATGCGAGCAGCAAATGCAAGGAATATTCTGATATCTTCAAGTCTGGAAACTGGTGCGAAGGTCTCATCATAGTCTATGCCTTCTTCATGAGAGTAACCTTTGGCCACCAGTCTTGCTTTGTTTCTAGTGATCACCCCATCTTCATCCATCTTGTATCTGAAGACCCATTTGGTGCCAATGACTGGGTAACTCTTTGGTCTTTGAACAATTCTCTAGACTTTGCTTATTTCAAATTGATTTAGTTCCTCTTGTATGGCTTCAATCCAGCTTGCATCTTGTATATCATCTTCAATCTTCTTGGGTTCTATTTGAGACAGAAAACTCAAATAGAAGCATTTATTCTGAGTTGCGAATCTTGTTTTGATTCTGGCAGATGGATCTCCAATGATTAGATCTTGAGTGTGATTTCTTGCCCACCTGTTCCCTGTTGGAACATCTGTTCTGATGCCTTCTTGTCTGAACTCCTCAAGATTGACTTCTGGTTCTTGTTGTTCAGAATCGTCGATTGGTTCAGCTATTTCTACGATTTCTTCTTCGGACACTACGATTCTTTGTTCAAGAACTACAGTCGTTGTTCTAGGCTCGACCGCTTCATTCTTAGTGTCGGTGTCGTCAATCGTAGTGTCTTGTGGTGCAGACTTGTCCAGGTCTATTTCATCAAAGATGATATGGATCGAGACTTCAGCACTCAAAGTCTTCTTATTGAACACTCTATATGCTTTGCTGTCTGTGGCATAACAAAGGAAGATTCCTTCATCTGACTTTGGTTGGAACTTAGTCAGATATTGCTTTCCATTGTTGAGAATGTAGCATGAACAGCCGAACACATGGAAGTAACTGACATTTGGCTTTCTTCCTTTCCACAGCTCGTAGGTAGTCTTCTTTAGCGTAGAGTGTACAAGAGATCTGTTCTCTGTGTAGCATGCAGTATTGATGGTTTCTGCCCAGAAGTATTCAGTTAGATGAGCTGCTGCTAGTAGAGTTCTCCCAGCTTCTATTAGTGTTCTATTGTTCCTTTCAGCCACTCCATTTTGCTTAAGAGTTCGTGGTGCAGAGAAGTTGTGACTGATGCCATTGTCTGCACAGAACTGATCCATTTCAAAGAAATCGAACTCTCTGCCATGATCAATCCTTATTGCCTTGATAGTCTCTCCTTTTTCACTCATCACCAGCTTAAACATCTTTATCAGTTGGGAGCTTGTCTCATCTTTTGAGTTAAGAAAGAAAACCCATGCGTATCTGGTGTAGTCATCCACTACGACCAGTGAGTATCTCTTTTCTCCTAGGCTCATAGTTGTAATTAACCCAAAGAGATCCATATGAAGTAACTGTAGGGCCTGTTAATTGAGTTGACTGCTTTGCCTTTGAATGAGCTCTTTGTTTGCTTTCCAAGCTGGCATGCATTATATGGTCTTTCTTTGATGAAGCTGAACTTTGGTAATCCTGCTAGCAGATCTTTGGAGGCCAGTTTAGACATACTCTTGAAGTTGAGATGAGATAATCTTCTATGCCAAAGCCAACTTATTGCTTTAGTGGCTTTAGCAAGGAAGCATATTATCTCATCAGAACTGAGCTGAGCAAGATTGACAATGTATAAATTTCCTTCTCTTGTTCCTGTTAGCTTGATAGAGGATGTCTACAGATCTCTGACTTGACACTGATTGTTGAGAAATGTGACTAGATGGCCTTTATCGTAGAGTTGGCTGATGCTAAGAAGATTGTGCTTTAAAACATCAACATAAGCCACTTTGCTAAAGGACACTGCACCATTTCCAACTGACCCATAACCTCTTGTCTTTCCAGAGCATTTATCTCCAAAGATAATTGTTGGTCCCTCCTTCTCTGTGTAATTTGACAGGAGGGCTTTGTTTTCGGTCATATGTCTTGAGTAACCACTGTCCAGATACCATGTTGTAGTTGTGGTGCTGATTTCCTGCAAGCATAGTCAGCATTCATGTTGGTACCCAAACTAGCATGGGTCCTGCAATGTTAGTACCCTTAGGAACCTAAATTTGCTTGACTTTGGGTCTCCCATGCACAGTATTATGAAAGCATGATGTAGTTTTATGACCAAATCCTCCACAAGTAAAACATCCAAAATAGTTTATGTTTGTGTGTGTATGTGGATGCTTTCTCCAATTGGACTTGTGTGGGTATTTGTTGGTTTTACTCTTATATTGCATCTTCCTTTTCCATGTAGCCCTAGAGTTCACGTTCTGTGCTGAGTGAATCTCAACACTACGATTCCTTCCAAGCTGATTTGTGGAGTCAGTTTTACTTGACTCTACGATTCGTCGAGGTCGGGCAGTGATGACTGAATTACTCTTCACCTTTTTGAACCCTAGGCCAGCATGAGATCTGTAGTGTTTAGGAACACGTCTTGGTTCAGAAGAGCAGGGTTGCACTGGTCCATCTGTAACGACCAGGAATTTTAGGCTCCTTATTAATTTTATATGTGATTTAAAATTTTTAGGAGTTAATTTTTCAAACTTATTTAAACCTTATATGATTATGTGATTATGTGAATTTAACCTATGCGAAAAAAATGTTAGGATTTTTATTAAAGGGAATCACTAATGGTTATTTAACTTAGTAGATTAACCCTGAGACTTTTATATCAGAGAATTGATAAAAAATGTTAGTAAATTATGTATTCAAAGTTACTTGAATATAGTGTAGAGAGTTAATCGTGATTGATTAATTGATATTGGTGTAATTAATCGATAATGTTTGAAATTATTATTGTTGTTAATTTATAATTATTATGAATAAATAATAGTTAATGAATTGGGAGTAATTAATTGATAATGTGATGATTAATTATTATTATGAATAAATAATAATTAATGAGTAAGAGATTAATAAATATATAATATTATATTTACTTGATTAATTGTTTTATACAAACATGTGTTATTTATATGGTAGTTAACCATATATTATATATAGACTATATGGTAACCTTAATTGTATTATGTGAGGTTGATGAATTGAATGTGTACATAAGAGCATGTGACAATACATGGATAGACATTAATATGTATACCCTATTACTTTATATTATATCAATAACATTATTAATTGATAAATGATTTCAATAAGTTATTATAATAAAAATTATTGTTATAATAATACCCAATTACTTTATATTTGGTGTTAATAGATAATGTACATGGATTATATGTATAGACCCTACTTGATGCATCATATTATTAATTGCTCACTGAAATTGTGACTTTAATTTAATTATAGCCTAAGTATTTATATGAAATAAAATGTGTATACATGATATAGCCTAAGTAAGCATGGTATATATAGAATAATAGTGTAGTATATTGCATCCAAGTTGCTTCCATTTGCTGAGAATTGGTTGTCCCATATTAAGTGCCCAATTGCTCTCTTATTTCTCATACACGTGAACCCACATGCTACTCTATCTTCTTCTTCTCAAATTCATTCAAGCTAGCCATAATCATTATAAGGGGAGTGAGATTTATGATGAGTTCCACCCACTCTCACCAACTCTCTCTTATCTATTGTACATTCTTTCAATCCATGGGTTTGATATAGAAGATAATTGGATTGTCTGGTTATGGGATTGGCTATATATAAGAGCTCCCTCCTTGTTCTTTGTCTTGCTGAGAGTTTTATGAAAGTATAGAATTGATAAGTAAGCTTGTATTCTGAGATTTCAATTGAGTTGAAGGAGAGGATTTTTGCAGCTAGTCCATTTCTCACAGAGGTACAATTTTGTTTCCATATTCTTCATTGTTCTGTTTCTAAGATTTCTAGATTTTGATTTCAATTGAGCATGGATTGATTGTTAAGTTGTTTGGAACATGATTGTTAGGGGGTATATAAGTTTTTATATATGTTAGAATTATGTTAGAACTTGTCTGGAACGATTTTGGTTGGAAAATTTTTGATTTGGGCTAGCTCACTGCCGAAATTGCACAGCTTCAGGCCTGGCCGCCAGCCTGCACAGCTGCGCCAGTATTACACTGGCCAGCGGCGCAGCTGCGCCAGTGCCTGTCTGCAGATTTGTTTTCTGTTTTGCTTCCTGCTCATGCTAGCTTGATGGTACTAATTTGGACATGCATGAATGTTAGTTTAACTCATATATATATGTGCTTGATACAACATGCATGATTTTAACCATGCTAGTATACGTTATGGAAGGAAGCTTTATAGTTTTATAAATGAACTTAGGATTTGTTAAAGTAAACTTGTCATGAGCATATAAGTACCCTAGCTATATTCTGACTTTTGAGACTTTCTTGTATGACCTAGAAACACATGAGAAGCATGTCAACTTGCATACATAAGTTTCATGACGGAATGTGAACCCCACTATTGAACGTTTCTAACGAAAGATATAAGTTTCAAAGGTGAACTTTAATATATAGATATTGTGTATGCATTCTAATTCAACAAGCATGTTAGTATGACCTAGATAGGCATGAAGAGCATGTTAATTGGTATATACATGTTTAAAAATGTGCACGGTCATGTTAGACCTCATTAGGGAAAACTTACTAATGAAACGTGAGCATTGAACATGGACTTGGCATGTTACATTGAGATATGAATTCTGATTTTTATGAACCTGACTGTATAGTCTATATATGTACGTTTAAAGTGTTGAACACACTAGCATGCACGATTGCAAGATTTCAATGATTTCAAAAGAGAACTTAAGATTTGAAAGTTAAATACCATGTGAGACATGTTGTGAGCATATAAGAATAAGTATTAAGATTTCATCATGACTATAGACGTATTGACATGAACCTCATTTGTTTATATACAAATTTCACATATGCATGCTCAATCATAAGAAATGAATTTCTGAAGCCCGAACTACATGATTAAAGTATATGTGTGTAGTATACTCGAGCATACATATTATATATTGTTTAGCCTTGTTATATGAAAACATGACTTTAGTAATCAACTTTGAAGCATGAACTTGTATTAGTTAAAGTATGCGAATTACCGGCATGAAAACATGACTTTAAATTGGATTAGGATGAGCATGCTAGGCTTTCAAACTTGAAATTATAAAACTTATAAGCATGTGTGTTGATTTATAACTTGAAGTGCTATGTGTTCAAGCCTATATTGATGCATAGTAACTAGATAATCTAAAGTTATTAAACCTAAGACATGAGTAGATTGACTTACGTGAACTATGTGCTAGAATTATATGATAAGTAGATGTTTGTTAAGTGTAGACTTATATTAGTTTATACATGCTAATTGAAAGGCCGACTTGTTAATGCTAGGTCGTTCCAACGCAGTTTTATTAAAGCTAAATTTTTTTGTAGCTGAGCAAACAGGCAAGTTTCCTAACTTCACTTGATTGGAATGCAAGTTCCCTGACTTACACTCCTTATTTGTGCAAGTTCTTTAATTCTTACTCTTCTATTTGAGCAAGTTTTCTAGACCCTTGCATTACTTTATTCAACGGATATTGTAAGCAAGTTTCCCGGACTTCACTCTTTGATTGTGCAAGTTCTTTTGAACCCATTCTTGTATTATATGCAAGTCTCCCTAACTTTACTCAAATTTACATCGAGCAGGGTATTATTATATTGCAAGTTTTCCTAAACTACTCTTTTATTTGAGCAAGTTTTTCTTGACTTATACTTATTTATTGTACAAGTATCCGGACCCTATTGTGCAAGTATTCTAAATTCTTGTACTACCTTATTCAATGAACCGTGTAAGCGAGTTTCTAAACTTCACTTGTTTTTGGTGAAACTTTCCTATCCTTCTCATATTGTATTGAGTAGGTTATTATTATATTGTGAAAGTTTCCCGAACTTCACACTTTGGTTATTGTGAAAGTTCCCTGAACTTCATGTTTTGAGTATTGTGAAAGTTCCCCGAACTTCACATTTTGAGTATTGTGAAAGTTCCCTGAACTTCACATTTTGAGTATTGTGAAAGTTCCCCGAACTTCACACTTTAGTTATTTTGCAAATTCCCGAACTTCATTTCTTTATTATGCAAGTTCTCTAAACTTATACAAACTCGTATATTGTGCAAGCATCTTATCTTTGTGTTTACTTTACTCAAAGAACGTTGTAAGCAAATGTCCTAACTTATGCATTTACTTTATGCAAGAGATCTATTATGGTGAAATTCCCCGAATTTCACTCTTTGATGTTGTAAGTGTTTAAGCCTATGCATTTATTTTATGCAAGGAATCTATTATCGTGCAAGTTCCCCGAACTTCACACGTTGAGTATTGTGCAAGTTCTCCGAACTTACACAAATTCATATATTGTGCAAATTTTAAACTTCACTTTGTGCAAGTTCTCTATCCTTCTCATATTATATTGAGTAGGTTATTGTTGAATCGAAAGTTGTTTACTTAATTGCTTGAACTTTATTTCCAAGCATGTTATTTAGTGGCATAATTACTTATCAATTATTCCACATTGATATTATTGATGTCCGCACCTAGTGCATTTGAGCTCGTACAGTCTTGGACTTGTACATTATTCAAGGTTCTAAATTTCTTGAACTATGTCAGTAAGAGTCTGAACCTTTGCTCGGTCAGACTAGTGTATGAAGTTTTCTTTGAAGCTATCCAAACCAATTGATGGTAAGGATTCTTAGACGGAACAGAACACCCCTCATATGTAGGAGTGTGCCCAGGTATCTAATATATATGATACGAGTAAGCAGATATAAGTGTTATGCATATTCACGTTGTGCCCGAGGCTGATCTCCTCGAGGTACTTAGTTTCTGTAGCCAGAAGCTAGTAATTCTAAAAGGGTCAATTAGCTATTGAACCCATTGGAAAGTTATAGTTCAGAGTCTACTAGACTATCAGTCATTCTAAAGGCAATTATTATCTTTGCTTTTAATGGTCATATTATTGAATCTTTCAGATATTTATAGTGTTGAATCATGCAGGTTGTTGAATCTTACATATATTCATATCGTTGAATCATACAGATATTCATAGTATTGAATCATATAGATTGTTGAATCCTTCTAACATTCATATTGTTGAATCTTTAAGATATTCATTTTGTTGAAATCATTGTTAGATATTTTTCCATTCATCATGATATATCCTTTATTGTTGTATTTAAACTTGCTGAGCAAACTTGTTGCTCATTCTTGCTATATCATGACTTATATTGCAGTTAAGCCCGAGCCCTTAGGGAAGGACAAGGGTAAAGGAAAGATATAGGATGGTTTGCAAGGAGCAGACTTTGTCTTTGTGATTTGTTTAATTACTGTTAATGTAATATGAACCCTAATGTTTATTCTAGGGTATGTTTGTATTGATGTATTAAGGTTATCGAATCTTGGGACTAGTAACACCTTTTGAATGAACGACGTACGTTTATTATATTCTGCATTTTAGTTATCGTATGTTACTTAAAGGTGGATGTTAGTATTGTTTCGTGGCGACCGGACCGGGGTCAGAGGACCCAGATTCGGGGGTGTCTCACCATCCTTCTGTGTGGATTTTACAAATGTAATACTAATACTTCTATTTAAGTTGGAAGCACTACTTACATTAATTCTTTTTGTCTCTTCCACATAGGGTTTTGAGGTTGGTTCCTCAAACCCTAAGCCTGTTCTATCAGAGACACTTCTATGATTGGATATCAGGGAGTCCATGGATGAAGAAGATCTATTTTATGTAGAGATGGTCTTTTCTAGCTCCTCAATCTTAGAGGTTAGATTTGACTCTCTCTGTATGTTCAGTTTGTTGGGTTTGTACGTAACGCAATCATGCAATCAAATCACATAAATAAGGCGAAAGCGCGAAATATAGGTTTTCAAAAATTTATACAAACCTATAACCATGATCATGCTTTATGTTAGTTATCAATAACAGAAAAGAGAGAACATGGAATTATACCTTTGAAGATCCAAGCTTCCTCAGGTGCGAGTTCTACTCATTTGATTCCTTTGATTCCTCTGTAGTGGCTCCTTCCCTTGATCAATGTCAGCCACCCAAATGTTTGGCCTCTAACGGTGATCCACCAAGGAAGATGAAGAACTCAGGAAGATGGGTTATTAGCTTAACCCTTGTTTCTATCTCTATAGAATATGTGTACTCCCAACCTTTGGAAAAATTTACGTACCTTATTTCTGATATAAGACTCTCTTATATAGATATTAGGTTAACCCTCCTAATCCAATTAGAATAGGGTTTTATTTATTTAATTAATTAAACACTTTTAATTAATTTATATTCTAATCTTATTAGGATTGAGAGAGAGTATTGATATTATATTGATTCCTAAACTCCTTTAGAATTAAAATAATAATTATAATAATAATAATAATAATAATAATAATATTAATAAGACTCCTCTTATTAATTTATATTTAATATTTCTAAAATATTAAATAATAAATATTAAGCTATTTAATTTATTTTATCACCATAGATTAAATTAATTATACTTAATGCATTATTACTATCATGCCATTTTCATCTTAAATAATTCTTCTTCCTTTTATGGTGTGACCCTTTAGGTTCTCCATATTAAACCGGTTGTGAATAAATCAATTAGAACAATTCTAATCTTATTTAAATAAATAAATTAAACTAATAATCTATTTAAATAAATGTCATTTATTCTACAATAGGGATAAGCCTCCCTAGCGATCGACGACTTTCCAGATAATATAGATTTCAACATTAATCATAAAAGAACCTGTGAGTTAATAGTTATCGTACAATTCAATCCTTCTACCATACAATGCCCCAATAAAATATAAGACATGGATTTACTGTCAAGTCTTAATTTATTTAATCATATGTATTTCGATTAGAAAACGCACAACTCCAAATAATGCAAATTAGAAACCTCTTTCTAATTTCATTCCACCTTGGCCAAGGATTCCTGGGTTGTCATTTAACGAATCACATAGGACATATCTCCTCTTTTACTAGAGGTGGTAGATTCTTTATTGATCATACATTATCTCCATATGCAACTCATTATACCCAAGCATACCCTATATATGCCTTAAAAGGCCTTAAGGAATAAGTCAAAGTATAATTTGTTACACACAAGATACTATGATGATCTCAAGTCCAAAGATCACTTGTATTACTATCACATTAGGAATTCCTATTGACAGGCGAGTAAAACTCCATTAAGTATTCCATAGCGAGTCACGTTTAGTGAACTTATTCTCCAATTAGCACCTACATACTTGCTTTAGTGTCTCCACACAAATGACCATGCGATCAGTCATCCTCATCCAATGAGCAAGCAATATATGTACCAATCTATCCGGATTTACTAATCCCCATTTTTGTAATCCCACAATTGGGAACTATTTTAGTTTTTAAGCTTTCTAAGAATTTAGATCTCATTAGCATGATCTCATCATGATTCTAAAAGCATTGCTTAAAACTATGGGTTATTTACATATTATAAAAAACAGCACCATGTAGATAATTAAATGCCTTAAATTAATATTTTATTAATAAATAAATAAGATTGTTTACAAAGTATGTGCTTTATCATCATACATGATTGGCTTGTATGCACACTACTATCACATTTCATTTGTCTCTCTTAAGATTTTATTCTTAGCTTCAAGTTTAGAGAGAGAGTTAGAACTTAGTAGAACTGCTTCTAGCTCTTTCTGAACTTTTTCTTTCTCCTCTTGAAGATCAGTGTAATCTTTGGATAGAACTCTTAGCCACCTCATATTTTGATATAGATCAGTTAACATATCACGAATGCAAGTTCTTAAATCATCAATGTCTATATCAGGAGAGTTAAAATCAAATACCTTATCTATGACTGCTTCAGCATCTTTCCTGCTTAGTGCATCTTTCGCCATTAGACATATGTTGGCTTTCTGAGGTGCTTCATCTTCTTCAGACTCAGTATTAGTGTCATTGTCTGAGTCACTCCATGAACTTCTAGCTATAAGCCCCCTATCTGTCCTCTTATTCTTTTTGTAGCCCTTGAGCTCCTTCTTAGGGTTTGATTTCCTTTTCAGCTCTTCTCTGATAGGCTTGTTGCAGTTGGAAATGAAATGCCCAGGCTTCTTTCAGTTATAGGATAGGTCGTTGATCTGCTCCTGACTGCTGTTGTTGTTGAACCTTTTAGGTTTGCTGCTTCTGCCTTTGAGCATAAGTCTTTTAAATCTTTTGGCCAGCATTGTAGCTTCATCATCATCAATGTCATCTTCTTCATTAGAGTCTGACTCATTTTCCACCTGTGCTTTGGAGATCTCTTCTTTTGCTTTGAGAGCAACTCCCTTGTCCTTTTCATTCTTCCTTTAGATTTTTTGACTCTCTGATTGTAGTGGTCTTGGCATCCTATCTGCTTGGTAAAGACCTCATGAACTTGATGACCAGATCTTTGTTTGGATAGGTCTTTCCATAGGCTCTGAGAGAGTTGAGCAGTGCAGTGAATCTTTCATAAGTGGAAGTGACATTTTCTCCTGGAACATGAGCAAACATCTCATACTGTTGAGTCAGTAGAGATTGCTTGTTTTCTCTGACTTCTTCTGTTCCTTCATGCATGATGAGCAATGCTTCCCAGACTTCCTTTGCAGTTTTGCAGTTGACCACATTCTCGAACAGACTGTCTTCCAAAGACTGGAATAGGATGTTCTTAGCCTTCTTGTCAAGTTGAACATCTTTCTTTTCAGTTTCAGTCCATTCAGATTTGATTTTGACCACCGTGTTGTTTGGATCTTCTGCAGTTGGTGCAATCCTTCTTGGTATATAGGGCCCATTCAGAACAGTTTGAAATAGATCATCATCTATTGAATCTATGTAGGCCTGCATCCGAACTTTCCAGTTGACAAATTTATCTTTGTTGCACATGGGTGGTTTGCTTCCTCCACCTGTCTTGGTCTCGCTTATCAGTTGTGCCATAGGATCTACTCAAGCTTGTATGCTTAGATATGAGAACCTTCTTTGATACCAATTCTTAGTTCCAAGAGGCACGTTAGTTATCTAGAAAGGGGGTTGAATAGATATTTTAAAATTTCTTTTTTTTAAAATACTTAGTCAGTATTGATGATACTGACTACAGCGGAATATATGTTTTGTTCCCCTTCAAGATAATGCAGTTATGGTTTGATAAGCAGTTATAGCAGTTATAACAGATATAGCAGTTATATCAATTAATGAGAGACAAAGAGACATAAGGTTTTAAGTGGTTCAGAGCCAACAAAGCTCCTAATCCACTCTTCTACTCCACGAGTAGGAAATCCACTAAGGATGTCTTCTTACAATTGGATCACTTTGATCCCTTCAAGGCCAGCAGCCCTGGAACTTCACTTAGTTCACTTTTGAACTCTTCAAGTCCTATGACTTGGTTCTTCACTTAGTTCACTTCTGAACTCTTCAAGTCCTTTGACTTGATTCTTCACTTAGTTCACTTCTGAACTCTTCAAGTCCTTTGACTTGGATTTCCTCTTAGTTCACTTTTGAACTCTTCAAGTCCTCTGACTTGGTACCTCACTTGGATAACAAGTTGATAGTTGAGGTGTGCTACTCAGTTGCAGTTCAGCTTATGTCTTTCAAAAGACTGAGTAGCGAAGCAAGCTTTCTTCAGGATCGTAGTGTTTGCTCGTTGAGTGTTCTTAAGCTTTTTTTTAATGTAATCTTTCTTTTTGCGTCTTGCTTGCTTAGTCTGAATCCTTGTCTAATTTCCTTATAAAAGAGTCATTCAAAAATAGTCGTTTGAATGCTCCCGTTGCTGCATTTAATGCTTCAGACGTTTTCTGTGCAGTGATGTTGACGTCCTGCTTTTTCTGCTGCACTACCGCCTGGCCCACTGACACGGCAGACTGTATCTTTCACTTAATAACTAAAAAGGTATTTTCTTCAGGCAGCTTTAGTCCTTTCTTAGCTTCTTCAATACGCTTCTTCGATTTGGACTAAGGATGAATATGGTAGTATTGGGACTATCACTTTGTCAACGGCTATAAGCCTTTCTTCATTTGTTGGTATTCCTTCCTTCATCAGAACTATGATCTTTGATGCTTATTGGAGGAACACTACGATTATGGTCACTGTACATAATCGTTGTGTGTTGGCTTTGCACAGCTTGATTCAGACTTGATCGTAGAGAACACTACGATTTCTCTTAAGCTCTTGGTATACTACGATTTCCTGCTTGCTTATCTTGCAGCCTCCACACTTCTGTTAGCACTCTGCGATTCTCAACTTGACTCAGTAGATGCTTCTTATCTTTGTGATTCTCAGTGTGGCTCTCAAGGCAGACTACGATTCTTTAATGCTTTCTCTTGAGCTCAATGAATCTTTCCTTGGCCTATGCAGACTTGATTCTTTGGCAGACTCCTTATCTGGATATCTTCACTTAAGCTCCACGTTTTTGCCTTAACTTCTGTAGACTTGAATCCCTTGGCAGACTACGGTTCTGATATGATCATTCAAGCTCCACGAGTCCTGCCTTGTCTTCTGCAGATTCGAATCCCTTGGCAGACTACGATTTTGGATCTCTTCGTTCAAGCTCTACGATTCTGCCTTGTCTTCTGCAGACTCAAATAACCTGGCAGACTACGATTCTCGATATCTTTGTTCAAGCTCTACAATTCTGCCTTGTCTTTCAAATGCTGTCTTTGACAGACTACGATTCTGTCAAGACTTTAACTTTTACAGCTCAAATAGATCAACCTAACAAGTTTGATCTTTTCTTCTATACATTTATTTACATAAATGATAAACATTAAAGCTCAGATCAACCTAACATGTTTGATCTATCATCTAAGTCCTTGTAGAATGATTCTCTTAAGGACTATACACTTAAGCATTTATATTTACTTTCAATATCAAATATGAATATGCAATTCCC
Source organism: Panax stipuleanatus (assembly GCA_020205555.1). Classification (NCBI taxonomy): domain Eukaryota; kingdom Viridiplantae; phylum Streptophyta; class Magnoliopsida; order Apiales; family Araliaceae; genus Panax; species Panax stipuleanatus. The sequence goes on from CM035115.1 coordinate 95,697,629, forward strand.
AACAATCTCCCCCTATTTGATGTTAACATAATCAAGGAGATTTAGATCACAACATCATTTTCTAAATGCATAATGCTAGAAAGTAAATATGGCTTAGTGTTTCAGTGAGTAACTGAAATTTCTAAAGAATAAGTATGAATTTATTGATGTTTGAAAAGATATTACGATCTAGCATATAAACATCAATTCACAATTAAGCTTTAGGCTTATCTCTAGTTTCTTTGCCTCTTATTCCTCAAAGATTCTGTAGCTCTCATTCTTCTGGTTTGTTCATCTCTCCATTCAATGACTTCTAGCTCATATCTGGACTATACAGACATGCCTTGTGAGCTAGAGGCTTGACCTTGATTTCTTTGAAGAGGTATTCCCACTGGAGGCTACTGCCGATGCTGATCAGATCGTAGAGTTTAATCATTTGGACTACTGGAGTTGCCACCCGATGATTGACTAGTATTAGTTTGCCTCTACCTACCCTACTGCAGAGGTGGTTGAATATGTGTTTAAGTCTGCCTCGGTCTTCCACCTCTGCTTCTATCTCCTTTCCCCCTGCTTCTATCTCCTTGCCCCCTGCTTCTATCTCCCTGCCCAATCTTCTCCCCCTTTAAGTCATCATCAAGGGTTCGAATATCTGCTGAAAGACGTCTGACTCCGTCTACCAGGGTATGCATTTAAGTTCTTTGTTGAGAAATGTCACTGGTTTGTTCAGCAACTAAAGCCTCAGTGACCCTTCTTTGTTGCTGAAGCATTTTCACGGCATCGTTATTCTGGGAGATTTGAGCAGCACTGCATTCTTGGAATTGGTTCAAAGAGATACACAGGGTTGAAATTTGTTCTGCCATTAGCTCATTTTGAGATTGCTGATTCTTTTGCATTAGTATCATGGCTTCTTGGTACTTCTTTGTCTCAGCAAAATGAATAACATCCCTTTCTTTGAGGATCGCAGCATTTCTCTAAAAATTTCCCTCAACGATTTTGACAGTTCAGTTCCTAATTATCTTGGCAGAGTTTTGACCGAGTTGAGGATGTTGTCGAATCTGTAGTGAAGTGCAAGGGAGTGTTCTTCAAGGATCTTTTCAGACTCTGAACCTATTTGATTCAATGTTGCAGTCAGCTCCTCCTTTGTTGGCATGAGAGCCAATTAATCTAGAATTTGTTGTGTTTCTGGAGGAGGAGTAGCTGTATTGTGTTCATCTCTCCCTGATAAACTTGAGAGAGCAAGAGTCGTATCAAAATATTCATTGTTGGAGGATGATGGGATGTCTACTTGGGTTAGAGGGGTTGGTGATTGCTGAATTGGCGTAGTGTTTGGTTTAGATGTTTCTGTTTGTGTTTCTTTGAGGAGCTCAGGACACTCTATGATTTCTTCTTTGGATTGATCAGAGTGTCCGAATTGTAGTGTGTTGTCCAAGGTTGGTGTTTCACTAATTGAGCTTGCAAGCATTTCTTTGACAACTCGAGTGATGTGCTCAATCATTATTGGATTGTTAAGGGGTCGCTCTACAAAAATGAGTTGGTTATTTGGTTCATCAAGCACAGAGTTTTGGGACTCTGTGACTGGAAGCTGATTTAGCATTACTTCATTCAAATTTTCCACCCTATCTTCCAACACATCATCTTTAACATCCATTATCACAGCATCTGCAGATATTATGGTTTCTTCATGAACTGGGGAGACTACGTTGTCTTTGATAACTGGTAGCTCCCCCTCAACTTTTACATTCTCTCGATTAGGAGCTTCCAGAGTTTCTTCTTCAGCATTAGCAAGTTCCTTTCCGATCAGAATCTTTTCAGACGGAACAACCATCTCAGTTTGTAGCCCTTCAATAGCACTTGGTTATGGCATTTCTTCTTCCTGTGGCTCAGTGATCTGTTCACCCTTCTCATCAGCTCTTTTTCTGTCCTCTTCCCTCAGTACTTTCTGATCAATGCCCTCTTCCTCTTGGGCTTGACTGCATCCTCAGAACCTTTTTCAGCTTTAGTCCTAATAGTCTGTTCAGGCTGAGAGGCTGTTGCAGCAACTTCTTCCATAGTAGTAGCCAGCCTAGATTCTACGATTAGTGAAGATTCCACAATCGTAGTTAGTGTAGGCTTCCTTGTTCAGTGACTTCATTTCTTCCTCTTTGAAGGCTCAGAACTTCCTTCGGCCATGTCTTCACTTGTTTCCCTCTTCTTCTTTTTCTTCTTCTTCTTCTTCTTCTTCTTCTTTTCTTTTAGAGTCTCCTCTGATGCTTGAGCTGCTTCAGAAGCAATAACTCTTTCAATCGTTAGGCCACTAGATTCCATTTCAGCATCAGGACATGCTCGAAGTACATCAGTGGTTAGGCCTTGGGGTTCCTTAGCCATTGACACGTCTTCATTCATCTTCTTCTTTCCTTTCCTTCTTCTGACCAAGGCTTCATCATTTTCCTTAGTTACTTCTTCTTCTTCTACCTCCCAGGCTTCCTCCCTTACAACAGATAGAATTGTAGATTTCATCTTTACATTTTCTGCCGGGTTTCTCTTCCAGTTCTGAAATAATTGCTGGGTTATCTTCTTGTTGGGGACAATGGAGACACCTTCTTCATCTTCAATCTTGTCACCCAGTGTAGCTTCTAGTATCATGCTGATAAATCTTCCATAAGGCATCTTTGCAGTACTCTTGGTCTTCTTGGGGCTTTCCATCCATTTTCCAAACCATTCCATCAGTAAAGCTCCATAGTTTAGTTGAACTTTGAAACAAATAGCTGTCATGAGCTTCAATTGTTTCTCATTGATAGTATCGTGGCCATAGCCCTTGCAGCATATGCATTTGCCGACAATGTCAGCAAGAAACTCATATTCTTGGGTAATTCTTTCTTTCTGTAGCCACTCTTTCCTTCAGTTTTGTTGTGTCTCAGCTTCTCTAGACCTTCAAGGAAATCAATTTTTATCCAGTGATGGAAGACCTTTGTTGATGAACCATAGAACTAGTTTTATGCTTTCTGAGTTGAGTCGAAATTGCTCGCCCTTAACTTTGGTGAGAATGAAGTCTTCTTCAACAATTCTATTTATGTAAAACTCTTTCACCAGCTTGTTGTAGACTAGAGTGCTGGTGCTCAGAGCATCTTTAAGTCCAGCTCCCTCCAGCAGTGAAAGTACTTTGTGAATTTCTGGTGCAGCATCTTCAAACCCTTCAAAGCATAGCTGAAAACCCGAGATAATTCTAGAAGCAGCCATTAATATAGGTTGATTTTCCTGAAACGAACTTACTTTATGAAACTTAGGATTTCGTTTGAGAGAGGGAGAGAGAATAGTCTTTTGAAATTCAAAGATGAAGCGACATATGATAGTTTTAAAATTATTTTAAACACTTCCCTCCATATGATCTGCATCGTGGGACATGTACCGAATTCTGCGGAACTCCATGATTTTAACTTATGTAAAAATCTCCGTTCTGCCCTTAGCTCCCGCTGAGCTAGTGTGTCCTTATGAGAAGACTACGAATGCTTACACCCGCTGCACGATTGTTGAGTTTGATCCTTTGCTCGCTTCTTGACCATTGACTCTACGATTTTCTGTGATGCCTTCTGAAGTGGCAAACCTTCTGGATTAAGATTGCTAAGGAAGGGCCAACTTCTTAGTTTGCCACTAAGGATCAGGTTTGTCCCTGAGATACTTATCAAAAGGTTGCTTGGCTTGATGTTGCTATCACAGTGAGCTTTCATGCCTTGACTGGATCACTCCACGATCATGGTTCCTCATAGTCATCTCTACGATTTTGACCTGGCCTTTATATCTGTAAGATTAGCACCATCTAGAGCATAGAATTCATGGTTGTAAATTTAACATACCTAACTCACTTATTAGTTTATTAAATTTGGATTCATCTAATGATTTTGTAAACACATCAGCAAGTTGATCTTCAGTAGGGATGTATTGCAAAGATATTGTTCCATTTTGAACATAATCCCTAATGAAATGATATCTTTTTTCTATATGCTTGGTCCTAGAATGCATGAAAGAATTATTTGTTATTGCTATAGCACTTGTGTTATCACAGTGTATGGGTATAGATTTGAAATCAAACCCATAATCTGTTAGCTGGTTCTTCATTCATAGAATTTGAGCACAACAGCTACCAGCAACAATATATTCAGCTTCTGCTGTAGAGGTAGATATTGAATTTTACTTCTTGCTGAACTAGGACACTAGTCTATTTCCAAGTAGTTGACAAGTGCCACTGGTACTTTTTCTATCTATTTTGCATCCTGCAAAGTCAGCATCTGAATATCCTATCAGTTCAAATGAGGACTCTTTGTGATACCATAGACCCAAGTAGGGTGTTCCTTTAAGATACCTAAAAATCCTTTTTACAGCAGTTAAGTGTGATTCCTTAGGATCAGCTTGAAATCTAGCACATATACATGTTGCAAACATTATATCTGGTCTACTAGCAGTTAAGTAAAGAAGTGAGCTTATCATACCTCTGTATTGAGTAATATCAATACCTTTACCTTTCTCATCTTTGTCAAGCTTAGTTGCTGGAGCAATTGGTGTTTTCATGGGAGAGGCTGATTCTATGCCATACTTCTTAAGTAAGTCTTTGATGTACTTGGTTTGGCTTATGAAGATACCTTCATCAGTTTGCTTCACTTGTAATCTAAGGAAGAATTTCAGCTCACCCATCATGCTCATTTCAAACTTGCTCTGCATAAGCTTGGCAAATCTATTTCACAGATTTTCATCAGTAGAACCAAAGATAATATCATCTATATATTTGAACTAGTAAGACTTTATCTTTGTGCTTCCTAAGAAATAGTGTAGTGTCTACATTACCTCTAGTGAATCCTTTTTCAATAAGAAAGTTTGTTAGTGTTTCATACCATGCTCTAGGTGCTTGTTTAAGTCGATATAAGGCTTTATCTAATCTATAGACATGATCAAAGAGGGTTAGATTGACAAAACCTGGGGGTTGCTCTACGTAGACTTCTTCTTAATGTTCACCATTTAGGAATGCACTCTTGACATCCATCTGGAATACTTTGAACTTCATGTGAGCAGCAAATGCAAGGAATATTCTGATAGCTTCAAGTCTGGCAACTGGTGCGAAGGTCTCTTCGTAGTCTATGCCTTCTTCTTGAGAGTAACCTTTGGCCACCAGTCTTGCTTTGTTTCTAGTGATCACCCCATCTTCATCCATCTTGTTTCTGAAGACCCATTTGGTGCCGATAACTGGGTAACTCTTTGGTCTTCGAACAATTCTCTAGACTTTGCTTCTTTCAAATTGATTTAGTTCCTCTTGCATGGCTTTAATCTAGCTTGCATCTTGTATAGTATCTTCAATCTTCTTGGGTTCTATTTGAGATAGAAAACTCAAATAGAAGCATTCATTCTGAGTTGCGGATCTTGTTTTGATTCTGGCAGATGGATCACCAATGATTAGACCTTGAGTGTGATCTCTTGCCCACCTGTTCCCTGTTGGAACATCTGTTCTGATGCCTTCTTGTCTGAACTCCTCAAGATTGACTTCTGGTTCTTGTTGTTCAGAATCATCGATTGGTTCAGCTCTCTCTACGATTTCTTCTTCGGACACTACGATTCTTTGTTCAGGAACTACAGTCGTAATGCTAGGCTCGACCGCTTCATTCGTAGTGTCGGTGTTGTCAATCGTAGTGTCTTGTGGTGCAGATTTGTCCAGGTCTGTTTCATCAAAGATGATATGGATCGAGACTTCAACACTCAATATCTTCTTGTTGAACACTCTATATGCTTTCCTGTCTGTGGCATAACCAAGGAAGATTCCTTCATCTGACTTTGGTTGGAACTTAGTCAGATATTGCTTTCCATTGTTGAGAATATAGTATGAACAGCCGAACATACGGAAGTAACTGAGAATTTGGCTTTCTTCCTTTCCACAGCTCGTAGGGAGTCTTCTTTAGCGTAGAGTGTACAAGAGATCTGTTCTCTGTGTAGCATGCAGTGTTGATGGCTTCTGCCCAGAAGTATTTAGGCAGATTAGCTGCTGCTAGTAGAGTTCTCCCAGCTTCTATTAGTGTTTTGTTGTTCCTTTCAGCCACTCCATTTTGCTGAGGAGTTCGTGGTGCTGAGAAGTTGTGACTGATGCCATTGTCTGCACAGAACTGATCCATTTCTGAGAAATCGAACTCTCTGCCATGATCAATCCTTATTGCCTTGATAGTCTCTCCTTTTTCACTCATCACCAGCTTAAACATCTTTATCAGTTGGGAGCTTGTCTCATCTTTTAAGTTAAGAAAGAAAACCCATGTGTATCTGGTGTAGTCATCCACTACGACCAGTGAGTATCTCTTTTCTCCTAGGCTCATAGTTGTAATTAACCCAAAGAGATCCATATGAAGTAACTGTAGGGCCTGTTAATTGAGTTGACTGCTTTGCCTTTGAATGAGCTCTTTGTTTGCTTTCCAAGCTGACATGCATTACATGGTCTTTCTTTGATGAAGCTGAACTTTGGTAATCCTGCTACCAGATCTTTGGAGGCCAGTTTAGACATACTCTTGAAGTTGAGATGAGATAATCTTCTATGCCAAAGCCAACTTATTGCTTTAGTGGCTTTAGCAAGGAAGCATATTGTCTCATCAGAACTGAGCTGAGCAAGATTGACAATGTATAAATTTCCTTCTCTTGTTCCTGTTAGCTTGATAGAGGATGTCTACAGATCTCTGACTTGACACTGATTGTTGAGAAATGTGACTAGATGGCCTTTATCGTAGAGTTGGCTGATGCTAAGAAGATTGTGCTTTAAAACATCAACATAAGCCACTTTGCTAAAGGATACTGCACCATTTCCAACTGACCCATAACCTCTTGTCTTTCCAGAGCTGTTATCTCCAAAGATAACTGTTGGTCCCTCCTTCTCTGTGTAATTTGACAGGAGGGCTTTGTTTTCGGTCATATGTCTTGAGCAACCACTGTACAGATACCATGTTGTAGTTGTGGTGCTCATTTCTTGCAAGCATAGTCAGCATTCATGTTGGTACCCAGACTAGCATGGGTCTTGCAATGTTAGTACCCTTAGGAACCCAAATCTGCTTGACTTTAGGTCTCCCATGCACAGTATTATGAAAGCATGATGCAGTTTTATGACCAAATCTTCCACAAGTAAAACATCCAAAATAGTTTATGTTTGTGTGTGTATGTGGATGCTTTCTCCAATTGGACTTGTGTGGGTAGTTGTTGGTTTTACTCTTATATTGCGTCTTCCTTTTCCATGTAGCCCTAGAGTTCACGTTCTGTGCTGAGTGAATCTCAACACTACGATTCCTTCCAAGCTGATCCGTGGAGTCAGTTTTACTTGACTCTACAATTCGTCGAGGTCGGGCAGTGATGACTGAATTACTCTTCACCTCTCTAAACCCTAGGCCAGTATGAGATCCGTAGTGTTTAGGAACACGTCTTGGTTCAGAAGAGCAGGGTTACACTGGTCCATCCTTCTGTGTGGATTTTACAAATGTAATACTAATACTTCTATTTAAGTTGGAAGCACTACTTACATTAATTCTCTTTGTCTCTTCCACATAGGGTTCTGAGGTTGGTTCCGCAAACCCTAAGCCTGTTTTATCAGAGACACTTCTTTGATTGGATATCAGGGAGTCCATGGATGAAGAAGATCTATTCCATGTAGAGATGGTCTTTTCTAGCTCCTCAATCTTAGAGGTTAGATTTGACTCTCTCTGTATGTTCAGTTCATTTGTCTCTCTTAAGATTTTATTCTCAGCTTCAAGTTTAGAGAGAGAGTTAGAACTTAGTGGAGCTGCTTCCAGCTCTTTCTGAACTTTTTCTTTCTCCACTTGAAGATCAGTGTAATCTTTGGATAGAACTCTTAGCCACCTCATATTTTGATATAGATCAGTTAACATATCACGAATGCCAGTTCTTAAATCATCAATGTCTATATCAGGAGAGTTAAAATCAAATACCTTGTCTATGACTGCTTCAGCATCTTTCCTGCTTTGTGCATCTTTTGCTATTAGACATATGTTTGCTTTTTGAGGTGCTTCATCTTCTTCAGACTCAGTATTAGTGTCATTGTCTGAGTCACTCCATGAACTTCTAGCTATAAGCCCCCTATCTTTCCTCTTATTCTTTTTGTAGCCCTTGAGCTCCTTCTTAGGGTTTGATTTCCTTTTAAGCTCTTCTCTGATAGGCTTGTTGCAGTTGGCAATGAAATGCCCAGGCTTCTTTCAGTTATAGCATTGGTCCTTGATCTACTCCTGACTGCTGCTGTTGTTGAACCTTTTAGGTTTGCTGCTTCTGCCTTTGAGCATAAGTCTTTTAAATCTTTTGGCCAGCATTGCAGCTTCATCATCATCAATGTCATCTTCTTCATTAGAGTCTGACTCATTCTCCACCTGTGCTTTGGAGATCACTTCCTTTGCTTTGAGAGCAACTCCCTTGTCCTTCCTTCTTCCTTTTGATAGAGTTTCTGCACGTTGTGTCAGTTCTAGCTCATAGGTGAGAAGGTTTTCGTATAGTTGTTGAACTGTCATCTCATGCAGATTTTTTGACTCTCTGATTGTAGTGGTCTTGGCATCCCATCTGCTTGGTAAAGACCTCATGAACTTGATGACCAAATCTTTTTTTAGATAGGTCTTTCCATAGGCTTTGAGAGAGTTGAGCAGTGCAGTGAATCTTTCATAAGTGGAAGTGACATTTTCTCCTGGAACATGAGCAAACATCTCATACTGTTGAGTCAGTAGAGATTGCTTATTTTCTTTGACTTCTTATGTTCCTTCATGCATGATGAGCAATGCTTCCCAGACTTCCTTTGTAGTTTTGCAGTTGACCACTTTCTCGAACAGACTGTCTTCCAAAGACTGGAATAGGATGTTCTTAGCCTTCTTGTCAAGTTGAACATCTTTCTTTTCAGTTTCAGTCCATTCAGATTTGATTTTAACCACCGTGTTGTTTGGATCTTCTGCAGTTGGTGCAAGCCTTCTTGGTATATAGGGCCCATTCAGAACAGTTTCAAATAGATCATCATCTATTGAATCCATGTAGGCCTGCATCCAAACTTTTCAGTTGGCAAATTTATCTTTGTTGCACATGGGTGGTTTGCTTCCTCCACCTATCTTTGTCTTGCTTATCAGTTGTGCCATAGGATCTACTCAAGCTTGTATGCTTAGATATGAGAACCTTCTTTGATACCAATTCTTAGTTCCAAGAGGCACGTTAGTTATCTAGAAAGGGGGTTGTATAGATATTTTAAAATTTCTTTGTTTAAAATACTTAGTCAGTATTGATGATACTGACTACAGCGAAATATATGTTTTGTTCCCCTTCAAGTAATGCAGTTATGGTTTGATAAGCAGTTATAGCAGTTATAACAGATATATCAGTTATAGCAGTTAATGAGAGACAAAGAGACACAAGGTTTTAAGTGGTTTAGAGCCAACAAAACTCCTAATCCACTCTTCTACTCCACGAGTAGGAAATCCACTAAGGATGTCTTCTCACAACTGGATCACTTTGATCCCTTCAAGGCTAGCAGCCGTAGAACTTCACTTAGTTCACTTTTGAACTCTTCAAGTCCTTTGACTTGGTTCTTCACTTACTTCACTTTTGAACTCTTCAAGTCCTTTGACTTGGATTTCCTCTTAGTTCACTTTTGAACTCTTCAAGTCCTCTGACTTGGTACCTCACTTGGATAGGCAATTGATAGTTGAGGTGTGCTACTCAGTTGCGGTTCAGCTTATGTCTTTCAAAAGACTGAGTAGCGAAGCAAGCTTTCTTCAGGATTGTAGTGTTTGCTCATTGAGTGTTCTTGAGCTTTTTTTCAATGTAATCTTTCTTTTTGCGTCTTGCTTGCTTAGTCTAAATCCTTGTCTAATTTCTTTATAAAAGAGTCATTCAAAAATAGCCGTTTGAATGCTCCCGTTGCTGCATTTAATGCTTCAGACATTTTTTCTGCAGTGATGTTGACGTCCTGCTTTTTCTGCTGCACGGCCGCCTGGCCCATTGATACGGCAGACTGTATCTTTCACCTAACTCCTGAAAAGGTGTTTTCTGCAGGCAGCTAGTCCTTTCCTTAGCTTCTTCAATACGCTTCTTCGATTTGGACTAAGGATGAATATGGCAGTATTGGGACTATCACTTTGTCAACGGCTATAAGCCTTTCTTCATTTGTTGCTCTTCCTCCCTTCATCAGAACTACTATCTTTGATGCTTACTGGAGGAACACTACGATTATGGTCACTGTGACATAATCGTTGTGTGTTGGCTTTGCACAGCTTGATTCAGACTTGATCGTAGAGAACACTACGATTTCTCTTAAGCTCTTGGTAGACTACGATTTCCTGTTTGCTTGTCTTGTAGTCTCCACACTTCTGATAGCACTCTGCGATTCTCAACTTGACTCGGCAGATGCTTCTTGTCTTTGTGATTCTCAGTGTGGCTCTCAAGGCAGACTACGATTCTTTAATGCTTTCTCTTGAGCTCAATGAATCTTGCCTTGGCCTCTGCAGACTTGATTCTTTGGCAGACTCCTTATCTGGATATCTTCACTTAAGCTCCACATTTTTGCTTTAACTTCTGTAGACTTGAATCCCTTGGCAGACTACGGTTTTGATATGATCATTCAAGCTCCACGAGTCCTGCCTTGTCTTCTGCAGATTCGAATCCCTTGGTAGACTACGATTCCGAATCTCTTCGTTCAAGCTCTACGATTCTGCCTTGTCTTCTCGATATCTTTGTTCAAGCTCTACAATTCTGCCTTGTCTTCCGAATGCTGTTTTTGATAGACTACGATTCTATCAAGACTTTAACTTTTACAGCTCAAATAGATCAACCTAACAAGTTTGATCTTTTCTTATATACATTCGTTTACATAAATGATAAACATTAAAGCTCAGATCAACCTAACATGTTTGATCTATCATCTAAGTCCTTGTACAATGATTCTCTTAAGGACTGTACACTTAAGCATTTATATTTACTTTCAATATCAAATCTGAATATGCAATTCCCAACATATGTGTATGTGTTATACTCTGAAATGTGTGATTTGGTATGAATAGAATTATATTCATGTAATGGGGAAAAAAGGTTTAATATTTAATTAAACTATTAAAGAAAGTGAAGAAAATTAGTTAATTTAATTGAGTTGAAAATTATATTATGGGACAATATAATTTGGTTATTATTGTGGAAATGGAAATTATTATGAATTAAGTTTCATAAATATTGTGAGTGATTCACTTAATTAAAATAGTGAATTAATGTGAATATATTTGTTTTAGTAAAATGAGAGATTAATATATATTACATATAAATGTAATATGTTAATCTAGTAAGATTGTGAGTTTCGTAAATAGTTACAAATATTTATGGAATTGAATAAATATTTTATTTGGATTATTTATGGAATTAAATAAATGTTTGATGGAAATTATTATGGAAATATTCTAATTTAATTAAATAATTAAATTATAGAGATTATGATTTGTTAAATAAAGTTAGAGTTATATTGGTTAAGTAATTTAATCAAATAAAGTGTGACATTTGTGAACCATTGTAGACACTCGAAATTTTCCTTGGCCCAATACTAATACAATGAGAGGACAAAATCGTCAATCAAGCCAATCCTGGTATAGATACCGGGCTTCCAAACCTAAATCCGGCCACCAATGCCGGTAAACCTAAATCTGGCCATCAATGCCGGTAAACCCAAATCCGATCCCAAATATCGGTAAACCCAAATCCAATCCCCCAATGTCTGTACTCAAGTTAAATTCGATCCCAAATATCGGTACTCCACCCAAATCCGATCACCAATGTCGGTACTCTTGTCAAATCCAATCACCAATGTCGGTACTCCTGTTAAATCCGATCACCAATATCGGTACTCCTGTCAAATTCGATCACTAATGTCGGTACTCCTGTCAAATCCGATCACCAATGTCGGCACTCCTATCAAATCCGATCACCAATGTCGGTACTCCATCCAAATCCGATCTCCAATCGGACCGTCTATCCATCTCTGATCTCTAATTGGACCATCTATCAAAATCTGATCTCCAATCAGACCGTCTACCCAGCTCTGATCTCCAATCGGACCGTCTATCCAGCTCTGATCTCTAATCGGACCGTCTATCCATCTTTGATCTCCAATCGGACCGTTTATCCAAATTCGATCTCCAATCAGACCGTCTATCCATCTCCGATCTCCAATCGGACCGTCTATCCAGTTCCGATCTCCAATCAGACCGTCTATCCAGCTTCGATCTCCAATAGGACCGTCTATCTAGCTTCGATCTCCAATCGGACCGTCTATCCAGCACGGATCTCCAATCGGACCATCTATCCAAATCTGATCTCCAATCGAACAGTCTATCCATCTCTGATTCCAATCGGACCATCTATCCAGCTCCGATCTCCAATCGGACCGTCTATCCAGCTCCGATCTCCAATCGGACACTCTATCCAAATTCAATCCCAATTGAACATCCTATCCAGCTCTGATCTCCAATCGGACCGTCTATCCATCTCCGATCTCCAATCGGACCTTCTATCCATCTCCTATCTCCAATCGGACCGTCTATCTAGCTCTGATCTCTAATCGAACTGTCTATCCAGCTCTGATCTCCAATCGGACCGTCTATCCAGCTCCGATCTCTAATCGGACCGTCTATCCAGCTCCGATCTCCAATCGGACTGTCTATCCTTCTCCGATCTCCAATCAGACCGTCTATCCAGCTCCGATCTCTAATTAGACCGTGTATCCTTCTCTGATCTCTAATCGAACCCTCTACCCAGCTTCAATCTCCAATCAGACCGTCTATCCATCTCCGATCTCCAATCGGACCGTCTACCCAGCTCTGATCTCCAATCGGACCGTCTATCCAGCTCTGATCTCTAATCGGACCGTCTATTCATCTTTGATCTCCAATTGGACCGTCTATCCAAATTTGATCTCCAATCGGACCGTCTATCCAGCTCCGATCTCCAATCAGACCGTCTATCCAACCTCGATCTCTGATCGGACCGTCAGTTCAAACCTTGATCTCAATATCGAGCCTTCAAATCAGCCTCGGCAGCAACCCGAGAGGTATAAATCAGCCCCGGTAGCAACCCGGGAGATACCGATCAATCCCGATCTCAATATCGAGCTGTCAAGTCAGCCCCGACATCAACCCGGGAGGTACAGGTCAACCTCGACATTAACCCAGGAGAAGTCGAATCATCCCGGTCTTAGTCCGGGAAGTGCAGTTCAGCCCAGAGATGACCCTGGTAAGCCAGATCCACTAAGGACCACCCCGAGAGGGGAAAAATGGTCATTTTATTAACTCTCAATTGATTCGGTCACACTCAAGCCGAATTGATGCCATCAAAGTCAGAATGAACCATAACGACGATCCCTAGTGCAAACAACACAAGACAGCTCACCAGACAAACTGCGGGGAATTGAAGACCTGGTTATGAACCCATCTTCTCGGACCTGAAAAATGTTTTATCCCATGTTATTGCGACACTCTCGGCGAGGGCTTTTTGAAAAGGTATCTCACGCCTTAAACGGACGCTCTGATCAAAAGTTAGAAAGTTTCGACTTCGATTGCGCGTTGTCTGGAGTGCACGTACTTTGAGACGATAGAACCCAACATCGCGGGCCCCACCAGGGGAGCCGCACCTCTACCTGCAGTAGCAGTAGGTAGAGTGGAGGCTCCCTGACCTATAAATAGAGGTGCCCCCCTTCATTTTAAAAAATTCAGAAACGCAGCGAAGCTCTGCCAGTTCAATTTTTTGACTTTTACACCTCTTCGAAACCCAAATATTTTCACTCTAACACGTAGATATACCTATATACTACCACATATCAAAAAATAACCGGTAGATTTGGACGTATAGAGTCTACGATTTGGCAAAAAGCCCGTGTAGCAGTCCATTGTAAGTATTTTCACGATCAGAAAGTGAATATTACTTCTTCGTACTTTTATACACTTGCACGTTAAGTTTCATTTTCTAAAAATGCCCAGAACTTAGTTTTGTGGCCGTTTTCATCAAAATTTGATACATTTTTGTACATAAACTAATTTTCTGGTATTTCTACAACTCGGATTGATGACCCGTCAGCTCCAGGAGATTCAATGCACTAGCACACACATTCTGGCAATTTTGCCAGATTGGGTTATCTTCCCAATACGGGTTTGGCCCTTTTTTGTATATATTTAACTGTATATATACTAACATTTTAATTTTGTCAAGCCCGGATGTCAAATCCGAGGTAGTTTATCGCTTTTATATATATTTACGCATATATGAGCGACTTTCACCATAACTGGGTTCTCTTCCCAATATTGGTTGACTACATTTCTGTCAATGTAAATATATATATATATATATATATATATATATATATATATATATATTTCAATTCCAGTCCGGGCACCGGCGTAAAAATCCATCGTTCTTTATACTATTTTTGCACACTTCACTATGCGTGAAAACCCATCGCCCTTTATACTGTTTTTGCACACTTCACTATACTGGGTGATCTCCCCAGTCACTGGTTGACTACTTTTCTGCAATTTATATTTAAGTCTGGCCTGAACTATTTCGTGGCCTTTATACCATTTTTGCACACTTCACTATGCGTGAAAACCCATCGCCCTTTATACTGTTTTTGCACACTTCACTATACTGGGTGATCTCCCCAGTCACTGGTTGACTACTTTTCTGCAATTTATATTTAAGTCTGGCCTGAACTATTTCGTGGCCTTTATACCATTTTTGCACACTTTGTCATACTAGGTGATCTCTCCAGTCACTAGTTGACTACTTTTCTGTATATTTACATTCCAGTTCGGCCTGGATTATTCTCTGGCCTTTTTACTGCTTTTATATATATTTATGCATATATAAGCAGCCTTCACCACCACTAGTCCTCTTCCCAGTTTTGGTTGACTATATTTTTGTCAATATATATATATATATGTATATATATATATATATATATATATATATATATATATATTTCAATTTCAGTCCGGGCACCGGCGTGAAAACCCATCGCCCTTTACAGCTTTAATATATATTTGTATATATATATATATATATATATATATATATATATATTGCTTTACTCGCTTTCTATTCAACTGCTGCTTTAAATATTCATTTTATATGAATTGGCATTGACATATTTGTAGGCAGACTAGATTTATTTAAATCTCGCCAATTCTAGTTTTCAAATGGTTCAAAACCTCCAGACTGAACCGGGAAGCTAGAATGGCTGAGATTTCCTTAAATCTAGCTTTCTTTCTAGTTTCAGCTTCAAAAGCAATCTCGTGTCCCTTAGATCGCTATCTAGTGGGAACGAGATGTTTCGGCCATGCGAACCAGAATTTACTGAATGAATCCTCGATTCTGGCAATATTGGGATATTTATCTGTTTCTGTATAAATTTGAACTATGTAGGTTTTGGCTACTCAATTGTGAGCCTAGGAATCGTGGGATTCATGATCAAAACGATTGGAATCTGATTCCCACGATGGACAAACTCTGATTTACAAATGTACCCTGCCAGTTTTTCTGCAAAAATGTACATGTAAACAGACCTTAAAACGGTTATCCGAATTGGTCCTGTCACTAGGTCTAAATCTAAAGCACCTAGTCCATCCACGGATATGGCTTCTAGTGCTCAACCAGAATCCGCCCCGGTATCCCGTGAAGAGTTCAAAGGACTGAAGAATTAGATATCTGAGTTAGCCAGTTTTCTACGAGAATAAAGCAAGGTTCTTAAAAGGAAACAATCTTAAGCTCACACAGAATCGGGAGCATCTGGTGGTAGCGCTGGAGGTCAAGAGACTGAAAAGGCCGAAACTCAGATTCCTGGACCACAAAACCAAGACACGACCAACAAAACCCCTGAAATCACCCCCCTCGTCAAAGAACAGGAAGTTGGTGACATTATGAAGAAAGTACAACAAATGGAGGAAGCTCTCCGATTAATCAAAGGAATTGGGGCATTCGGTAGTGTCAATTACTCCGACATATGTATACTCCCCCGGGGCTCGTTGTCCTAAAAAATTTAAGACTCCTGACTTCGAGAAGTATGATGGAACGGGAGATCCTTACACACACTTAAAAGTATTCATTGGAGAACTCGGATCCTATGCAGAGGACGAGTAGCTTTGAATGCAGCTATTTTAGAAGAGTCTAACCGGAGAGGCGAGATCATGGTATGCCCGTCTGGACAGCTCTAAAATCCACAGTTGGGAAGAACTGGCCCACGCTTTCCTTGGTCAATACAGCTTCCAATCTCAACTGGCTCCAGACAGATACCAAATTACCAAGATCAGGAAGAATAACACTGAATCATTCAGAGAATATGCCCAGCGATGGAGACGGGTTGCAGCACAAGTCACCCCAGCCATGACTGAATCTGAAATAGTCATAACCTTCATCGACATCCAAGAAGCGCCTTATTATGAGAGGGTCCTAGCAGGCATAGGAAAACCATTATCTGAAATGATCAAAACATGGCAAAATGGCCGAATTGGGGCTCAAATCCGGGAAGATAAAAGATCTAACTGCCCTCGAAGCTGTCGCTAAGCATATCCAGTCCAAAAATTACGGGAATAATCCCCGGAGGGCGCACAAAAAGAAAGATGAAGAAGTGTCCTTAGTCTTACAAGGACAAAATCGAAGGGGCGAGTCAAACAGTATGCCCATTAAAAGGAGGAATTATACCCTTTTTCAAAATCCAGCACAACCTCCCTCCACTCCAGAAAAATATGGAGGTTAGGCGTCAAAGAACTTTCACCCCTCTAGGGAATTCACTCGAGAACGTATTCAAACTTCTGACAGCCCAGAAGAAGATTGTCCAACTCCTTCCACTAACCAACACTAATGGTCAGAATTTCGACCCAAGCAATAAGTGTGCTTATCACTCTGGATCTCTGTAACGAATGAGAATTTTATATATTAATTGTAAATATTTATTGAATTAAATAAATATTTGATTTGATTTATTTATTGAGCTAAATAAATAAATTATGTGATTATTGTGGAGTAATTTAATTAAGTGCCAGAGAATTAATTAAATTGATGTGTACGTAATGGTGTAGCATAAGTCTAATTTAATTAAGAATAATTAAATTAGAGCAATATTATGTTCTAAGTGTTTATAATGATTTACTAATTTGTTACATGAATTATGATTAATAAGAGAATTATAATTGTGTGGCAATTTAGTATTATGTGCAATTTTAATTAATTAATAAATGTTAGTTTGTATTTAATTAAATTAGAAGGTTGCAATTTAATTAAATAAAGTGTACATTTAAACTATGGGGTAAAAGATTTATTAAAAGAATAAAAAGGGGTTTTAAATTGGTTGCACCAAACAAGGCCCTTACTTTTGTTTTAAACCCGTTTTTACCAAACATGGCCTTAGTTACTATTAATCTGTTTTTAAAAATAATGTTGTTTTGGCCAAACAAGCCTCATGGCTTTTCAAATTCAAAACTTGTAACTTATGTATTAATTGTATTTATTATAATTATTATAGAGTCATTATATTTTATAAGTTATATATTGTACATTTATGTATAATATATGTAAGTTATATATTATATGTATATTACAATATACGTTGGTTAAAGGTTAATTAGTTAGAACAAAACAAAGAAAAGAAAGAGTATAGGAAAGGTTAGAGAGAAACTCAGAGAGGAGTCCTTGCTAGAAGACTTCATCTTCTTCTTCCTCACAATCAAAGGGTAAAATATCTAAGTTTCACTCTCTTCTTATTGTGTTTTATATATTCCATGTTTTTCAAAAAGAACTTCTCTGTAATAATCTTTTTGTGTAAATTTCTTGATTATGATATATGTATGGGATGTATATATATATATATATGATTACATATGATTTTTATAGTTGTTTAAGTGATTCAATTCACGTAATTACGATGAACGTGAAGAAATCATGTTCATATTAATTTACTGTGAGCTTGTTTTGAAAATAGTCTTTAAATCTTCAAAAATGGCTTGTGTTTGTCAATTGTTGTTTAAATTGATCATAGATTATGTTAATATGTTAAGAAATAGAGTTAACATAATTGGAATTTCTGAATTGGTTTAAAAATGAATTCGCAATAACGATTTTCGTCAGGAACGCTTGATATTGTCGTTTCTTCAAAAATCATGAAAACTGTGTTTTGATTATGTGTTGTAATTATTTTTTATGTTATAATCATGTTAAGAGTCTAAAATTTTGTTTTCATTAAGTTTCATATACATCATATTGAGAAAAAATCGAACTTTGGTGTGAAGAAATAAGCCAAATTGGCTTATTTCTGTACAGTTCGCGAGCTGGGGGAACCCACCAGTAGTGGGCCCCACCCCAGCAGGGCTTTTAACCTGAGAGGACCCACCCCAGCGGGGCAACCTCCTGTCTGGGAATTTTGTTTGTGCTTCGTTGAGTTTTTGTGCAGTGTTTGTTTAGCTAACTTATATTGATGACTTGTTAAGTGTAATAGACAATGAAATAACATAATTTTGATATGTTTAAGATGACTTGAAGTCTTATATGAATATATTATATGTGTACGTGTGTATTACTTTCATAAGGTAGCCTGATAGTTTAAAACATTATAAGCTTGTGAAGTGAATGTTGTGAGTATCGACTCACGTATGTGTATGTGGCTAGTTAGCAACTTATGTTGTAAACCACGTTGTGAGTTGAACTTAAGTAAGAAGTTCAATGATGTTAACGTAACAATCGTGTACTAATTGATATTATAAAAATAATGTAATATGTAGGGTAATTGTGGAAGTGGTTTGTAATTATAAAGTGTAGCTTGCGCTAGAGGCAAGTTTTCTAATCCTTATTCTTTTACATTAAGCAAGTTTCCTAAGACCTTTCTTTTACGTTTATGCGAGCTTTCTCATTGAATCTTTTCATTGTGCAAGTTCTCTAACCCTTGCTCATTATATCATGTAAGTTTATTTCCGATTCTTAACTTATTATGTATTGTACAAGTTATATTGTATTCTAATGTTCATAATGTACAAGTATTGAAGTTATTGTCATAATGATGTGATCTTGACTTAATTGTTCAAGCGAGATCCACCAATCTTTCGAATGCTTTAAGTTATTCCAAAGCATGTCTAGTTATTATGAAATCTATTGTTGTATCTTACATTTGGTTCAGGATTCTTATATTATTGAACTGTTAAAGTATTGTGAGTCGATTCAACTACTCCTTAGTTGATGATAGTTGAAACTCCAATTTCCTTTTAGCTATCCAAACCAAACTTTCTTTGGTACGGACTTGTATTCAAATACTGAGATGAACAACCCTATTTATTAGGGGAAGTTACTACGCGAAAGCGTTGAATGTTTGTGCACAATACGTGGTATGAAAGACTGATCTCCCTAAGTACGAGTTAAAGGTCCATAGTCTCAATGACTGTTAAAGGTTTTAAATAGAAATTTTTATAACCTAGGACATAGTTCAAGGTCGTATGACTCTCAGATAAATTCTATATTCAAATTTTAAATATGATGAAAGAATTATTATTCAATTCTTTATTTTGAAGAAAGTAAAGTTATTCAAACCCTTTTTGAAGTTATTCAGTTATGTCATATCATTGTTATATTTTAAGTGAGCTTTTTTTTGCTAGCTCTTGCACATTTTATAACCCCTTGTAGTTAAAACCGAGAATGTTGACGTACCGTTAACCATTAAAGGGAAAGGAAAGATGAGCAAGTGAAGACTTGTTGCCTTCAATCTTGATTGTAATAAGACTAGTTTATGATATTTTATTTTCGTACTTAATTATTATGTTAAAGTTAGATAACCCTGGGATTTATGTTGGACAAGATTGTAATCCTTTTATAAGGAAGATGATTTTTATTTAAGTAATTATGAAGGTTGTAATCTACTTTGTAATTCTTTATTATTGAGTAGATACATGTTTTATTTAGAAAGTGAACACCAAATCTTGTGGAAACGAAGTACCCGGATTTGGGGGCGTCACAGGTTGGTATCAAAGCAGTAGGTTATGAACCTTAGGTGGGGTGAAAAACCTTAGGTAGTAGCCTTATAGGAAGATCGAAAAGATAGTGGTGATAGGTAAAGATAATAAACTACCTTATGTACTATGTGTTTACGTTTAAGTATTCGAAGAGTGACTAGTCGATATCACGTAATAATAAACTTTAAAATTTTTTTGTCAGGATGACGAACGTTGGAGAGTCTAGTCAGGCTAGAGAGGAGTTACCTCAGGTGCCTAGAGAGGAGGAGGCCCGAGACATCCATGTTGTCTAGGAGCAGTTGGTTAGGAGAGAGTCATCTCCAGTGATCACCATAGCTGGTCGGGAGCATGAGCTAACACCTAATCCAGAGGAGGAGGACGAGGATGAGTCAGAGGAGGAAGAGGATCCCGAGGAGGAATACCCACCTCACTCTACTAGTGCTGAGATGTATAAGGCAGTTTACGACCGCAACGTGGAGATTCAGAAATTATTGGACGAGAGTCGGACTACGATACAGCAGCGGGATGAGACTATCGAGGAGATGGATAGTGAGCTAGGAGAAGTGCAGTGGAAGCTAATCTATGTAGAGAATGATAGAGACAAGTCACGGGCCGAGCTAGTGAAGCTGAAGCAAGACATCCAGGAAGAGTCAATGAAGCGTGCTAGAGCGGAGGAAACAAGCTTGAGGGCTACTCAACGAGCCGATTGAGCTGAAGACGAGACTAAAGCCAAGAGGGCCAAGCTGAGGGAAATAGAATAAGCATTTCATACGACCATAGATAGGGCCCAAGATCGTGTCTTCTATTACCCAGCTCAGTTCCAAGGTTTACTATAGTATGTGGCGGACCGAAGGACAGTGTTTCGGGTGATGGAGGAAGAACGCAGAGAGGCTGTGCGACGTCTTAACGTGCTTAGACAGTAGAGTCCGTAACTACGTGTTTCTTTATGTAATAAATAAATGTAAATCCCATAATTTGAGATAATAATGGGATAAAGTGATGATGTAGTCTTGTAACTTGTTCCAGTTCAGGAAAGATAATGTAAATAGCAGAGATGCTATCTATTCTATGTTTTTCAAAACTACGAGTAATGAATAAAAGAAGTTATTGTTGTGCTATGTGTTCATATACGAACTGAGTTATTTAAATATTTAAGTATAAACTTGAATACTTAAGAATTTAGTAAAGGATCTAATAAGAGTATTTCTTAACAGAAAATGCCTCCTAGAAGAAGACCTACAAGTCAAAACCCCGAGGGATCAACGAACAATAACAACAACAATAACGATGGGACGAATCCTAATTCGGTTCATTAGCTAGTGAACCTGCTGACGGGAGCACTTGTGAATCAGCCGCAAGTGCAGGGCACGACGTTTAAAGAATTTAAGGTAGTAGGACCGCCGGAGTTCAAGTGATCAGTAAACCCGATAAATGCCCAGATGTGGGTAATGGAGATGGAGAAGGTCTTCGACGTGGCTAGGGTTAGCGAAGACCAGAAGACAGCTTTCACAACTTTCATGTTAAAGTCGGATGCTAGCTTCTGGTGGCAGGCCAATAAGACCAGAGAGGGTGAAGGAGTGATACCGTGGGAACGTTTCAAAGAAGTATTCTTTGAAATATACTTTCCCATGAGCTCGCAGGACCAGATGGAGGTTCAATTTCTAGAGCTGAAGCAGGGAGGGATGACGGTGTCGGAATACGCCGCAAAGTTTAACGAGTTGGCCAGGTTCGCTACTTACCAGGTCAGTACTGATGCTAGGAAGGCGAGGAGGTTTGAGCGGGGACTAAAATCCTATATCTACAACAAGGTCTCCATGTTCCAGCTAAACACGTTTGCAGCTGTGCTGGAAAAGGCCATTCTCGCTGAAGGAGGGAGTGACGCCGTGACTAAATTCAATTAAGATAAGAAGAAGAAGAATGAGACATAGAACAAGGCTGGTGGTAGCGGGGCTATCAACCAGAAAAGGAAATGGAATGACAATACCTCTGCTTAGAGTCAGCAGGGAGGCCAACAGAAGTGGAAGTTCGAAGCATGTGCTACATGCGGGAAGAATCACACTGGAGTGTGTATGAAGGGGAAGCGGGTGTGCTATAACTGTGGTCAGGAAGGCCACATTGCGCTAAATTTCCCGAACCTAAAGAAAGGAACTTGTTACACATGTGGATCCAAGGATCACATGGATCGTAATTGCCCAAAAAAGCCAGTGGTGGGGTCAACAGGGAAGGGAGGAAATGGCAGCGACAACACTCTGACTATCGTTGGACCACTGCAAACCGTTCGACCCACTGCCCGCACATTCAACATGACGGTGCAGGACGCTGTGCAATCAAAAGATGTGGTGGCAGGTATGATTTTGGTCAATAGTATAAATGAATATGTATTATTTGATTTGGGTGCTACTTGTTCATTCATATCTGATGATTTTGCTAAGACCTTAGACTTACCTAAAGAGGAATTAGTTTACCCCTTGAACATAAAAATTGCGAATATGGAAGTTATTCCTATTAGGTTTGTTTATAAGAACTGTAGATTGGACATTAAGGGTCAAGAATTAAGGGTAGATTTGATTCCGATAAAACTTGGGGAATTCGATGTCATACTGGGTATGGACTGGTTGTTCAACCATGGGGCGATAATCGACTGTCAGAAGAAGTCGATAAACCTTACGACTCTGTCGGAGGTAGTGTTCTATGGTAGTAAATCGCCTAGACAAGTGAGTTATCTGACGGTTATACAAGCCAAGAAACTTTTGACGCAAGGCTGTGTAGGATATCTAGCTTACATAGTAGATACGCGTAAAGAGAGCCTGAAAATAGAAGAGATATCGATGGTTAGGGAGTTTGTGGACGTGTTTCCGGATGATTTACCAGGACTTCCACCAGATAGGGAGATAGAGTTCGTGATCGACTTAGCGCCGGGAACTGCTCTGATTTCGAAAGCTCCGTACCGAATGGCTTCTATCGAGATGAAGGAACTGATGGTTCAACTACAAAAATTACTGGACAAGAAGTATATTCAACTGAGCGTTTCGTCGTGGGGAGTGCCCCTTTTATTTGTGAAAAAGAAGGATGGATCGATGCTTCTTTGCATTGATTATAGGGAGTTGAACAAAGTTACGATCAAGAATAGGTATCCTTTACCTAGGATCGATGACTTATTTGATCAGTTGAAGGGTGCTAGATACTTCTTGAAAATAGATTTGAGGAGTGGGAATCATCAATTGAAGGTGAGAAGGGAAGATATACCGAAGACAGCTTTTAGGACTCGGTATGGTCATTACGAGTTCTTGGTGATGTCATTTGGTCTAACGAAGGCCCCAGTTGCATTTATGGACTTAATGAATAGAGTGTTTAAGCTATTCCTAGATAAGTTCGTGGTGGTGTTCATAGACGACATCCTGGTTTATTCCAAAACTGAGGAGGAACAGACTGAACACCTAAGGCTAACCTTAAAATTGCTGAGACGAGAGAAGCTTTATGCGAAATTCTCGAAGTGCAAATTCTGGTTAGAACGTGCGCAATTTCTTGGCCACGTGATTGACAAAGATGGAATTTCGGTAGATCCGTCGAAGGTTGAAGCTGTAATAAATTGGGATCAGCCTAAGACGCCGTCTGAAGTGAGGAGTTTCTTGGGATTGGCAGGTTATTATCGGAGATTTATCCAAGACTTTTCTAGAATCACAACTCCGTTGACGAATTTGACTCATAAAATAGTCAAGTTAGTTTGGACGAAAAAGTGTGAGGAAAGTTTTCAGGAGCTGAAGAAGAGGTTGAGTACTGCGCCTGTATTGTCTTTACCGGATAGTACGGGAAATTTCATAGTATATAGTGATCCCTCACATAAGAGATTAGGCTGCGTGCTAATGTAGAGCGGCAAGGTCATTGCCTATACATCAAGACAGCTGAAAGATTATGAGAAAGGGTATCCGACCCATGATTTAGAATTGGCGGCAGTAGTGTTTGCTCTAAAGATATGGAGACACTACTTATATGGAGAAAGGTGTGAGATATACACAGATCATAAGAGTCTAAAGTACAACTTTACACAAAAGGATTTAAACATGCGCCAAAGGAGATGGTTGGAACTGATCAAAGACTACGACTGCGAGATTCTTACCATCTGGGTAAAGCTAACGTCGTCGCCGACGCCTTGAGCAGAAAAGGTCGGGAGAAGCTGAACATGTTAACTGATTAGGACCAGTTAATAGAACAGATGACTAGACTAGAACTGGAAGTGAAGTTTTCGAAAAAATTAGATGAGAAGTTATTTCAAGTAACTATTGGTTCTATTTTGGTAGACAAGGTGAAAGAAGCACAATTTCACGACGAAGAATGCGAGAAGATCCGGAAGAGAATAGCCGATGGCAAAGAGTTCAAGTTCAAGATCGATAATGAAGGTCTGCTACGATTTGAAGGAAGAAACTGGGTACCGCCAGTACCAGAAGTCAAAGAGGATATTTTGAGCGAATCTCATTGCTCGAGATATTCTATTCACCCTAGAAGTACGAAGATGTACCAGGATCTCAAACACTATTTCTGGTGGCCGAATATGAAGAGGGACGTTGCTGAATGCGCTGTGAAATGCTTAACGTGCCAGAAAGTCAAAGCAGAACACCAGAGACCTAGTGAATTGCTACAATAGTTGGAAATTCTAGAGTAGAAGTGGGAGCATATCACGATGGATTTTGTAGTGGGTCTTCCAGCGACTCAGAAGGGTTTCGACCCGATTTGGGTAATTGTGGATCGACTGACAAAGTCAGCCCACTTTCTACCGATCAAGATTAAGTTCAACTTGGATCAGTTAGCGAAACTCTACGTGAAGGAAATTATTTCTCGACATGGTGTTTCGGTGTCGATTGTGTCCGATAGAGATCCGCGTTTCACGTTAAATTTTTGGAAGCGATTACAAGAATGTCTGGGAACGCAATTGCAAATAAGTACGATATACCATCCTCAGACTGACGACCAGAGCAAGAGAACGATTCAGACACTAGAGGATATGCTGAGAACTTGCGTTATGGACTTCAAGGGAAGCTGGGATGATAATGGAGTTCGCCTACAATAATAGTTATCACGCGAGTATTGGCATGCCGCCTTACGAAGCATTATACGACAGGAAATGCAGAACGCCTTTGTGTTGGGATGAAGTCGGAGAACGTCAACTGTTGGGACCGGAGCTGGTACAACAAATTGCCAAAATCGTGAAGCTGATCAGAACAAGTTTAGTTGCTGCTCAAGACAGACAAAAGAAATATGCCAATCAACATCGACAGAATCGGGAATTCTTATCGGGAAGCTTCGTTTTCCTAAAGGGATCTCCCTGTAAGGGGAAGATTCAATTTGGTAAGTAGGGGAAGTTGAGCCCCGATTTATTGGACCTTTTGAGGTACTACAAAAAGTTGGCAAAGTGGCTTACGAGGTGGCGTTACCTCCGGAGCTAGACAATATACACAACATATTCCATATTTCCTTGTTACGACCGTACAAACACGACTACAGGTATGTAATAAAATACGAGCCTTTACAGTTTAATAAAGACTTAACTTATAAAGAGGTTCCTATTCAAATAGTTGATAGGAAGGAACAAGTACTTAGAAATAAAGTGATACCTTCTATTAAGGTAATCTGGAGGAACCACAGTACTGAAGAAGCCACGTGGGAACTTGAAGATGTAATGAGGAAATCGTATTCTCAATTATTTGCTTAGCCTTTGTGTAACCCTTTATATATCGATTCTGGGGATAGAATCTTTTTAAGGGGGGAAGAATGTAACAGATGAGATTTTGTTTTTGTGATTCTGGGGACATAATTCTTTTAAGGAGGGAATATTGTAACGAATGAGAATTTTATATATTAATTATAAATATTTATTGAATTAAATAAATATTTAATTTAATTTATTTATTGAGCTAAATAAATAAATTATGTGATTGTTGTGGAGTAATTTAATTAAGTTCCATAGAATTAATTAAATTGATGTGTAAGTAATGGTGTAACATAATTCTAATTTAATTAAGAATAATTAAATTAGAGCAATATTATGTGCTAAGTGTTTATAATAATTTACTAATTTATTACATGAATTATGATTAATAAGGGAATTACAATTATGTAGCAATTTAGTATTATGTGCAATTTTAATTAATTAATAAATGTTAGCTTGTATTTAATTAAATTAGAAGGTTGTAATTTAATTAAATAAAGTGTACATTTAAACTATGGGGTAAAAGATTTATTAAAAGAATAAAAAGGTGTTTTAAATTGGTTGTACCAAACAAGACCCTTACTTTTGTTTTAAACCCGTTTTACCAAACATGACCTTAGTTACTATTCATCTGTTTTTAAAAATAATGTTGTTTTGGCCAAACAAGCCTCATGGCTTTTCAAATTCAAAACTTGTAACTTATGTATTAATTGTATTTATTATAATTATTATAGAGTCATTATATTTTATAAGTTATATATTGTACATTTATGTATAATATATGTAAGTTATATATTATATGTATATTACAATATACGTTGGTTAAAGGTTAATTAGTTAGAACAAAACAAAGAAAAGAAAGAGTAGAGGAAAGGTTAGAGAGAAACTCAGAGAAGAGGAGTCCTTGCTAGAAGCCATCATCTTCTTCTTCCTCACAATCAAAGGGTAAAATCTCTAAGTTTCACTCTCTTCTTATTGTGTTTTATATATTCCATGTTTTTCAAAAAGAACTTCTCTGTAATAATCTTTTTGTGTAAATTTCTTGATTTGATATGTGTATGGGATGTGTGTATATGTATATATATATATATATATATATGATTACATATGATTTTTATAGTTGTTTAATTGATTTAATTCACGTAATTACGATGAACGTGAAGAAATCATGTTCATAGTAATTTAATGTGAGCTTATTTTGAAAATAGTCTTTAAATCATTAAAATTGGTATGTGTTTTTCAATTATTGTTTAAATTGATCATGGATTAAGTTAATATGTTAAGAAATAGAGTTAACACAATTGGAATTTCATGAATTGGTTTAAAAACGAATTCGCAATAGTAATTTTCGTCAGGAACGTTTGATATTGTTGTTTTCTTGAAAAATCATGAAAAATGTGTTTTGATTATGTGTTGTAATGATTTTGCATGTTATAATCATGTTAAGAGTCTAAAATTTTGTTTTCATTAAGTTTTATGTACATTATGTTGAGAAAAAATCGGACTTTGGTGTGAAGAAATAAGCCAAATTGGCTTATTTCTCTGCCGTTCGCGAGCTGGGGGAACCCACCAGTAGTGGGCCCCGCCCCAGCGGGGCTTTTATCCTGAGAGGATCAGCTCCAGCGGGGCAACCTGCTGTCCGGGAATTTTGTTTGTGCTTCATTGAGTTTTTGTGCAATGTTTCTTTAGCTAACTTATATTGATGACTTATTAAGTGTAATAGACAATGAAATAACATAATTTTGATATGTTTAAGATGACTTAAAGTCTTATATGAATATATTATATGTGTACGTGTGTATTAATTTCATAAGGTATGCCTGATAGTTTAAAGCGTTGTAAGCTTGTGAAGTGAATGTTGTGAGTATAGACTCACGTATGTGGCTAGTTAGCAACTTATGTTGTAAACCACGTTGTGAGTTGAACTTAAATAAGAAGTTCAACGATGTTAACGTAACAATCGTGTACTAATTGACATTTTAAAAACAATGTAATATGTAGGGTAATTGTGGAAGTGGTTTGTAATTATAAAGTGTAGCTTGCGCTTGAGGTAAGTTTTCTAATCCTTATTCTTTTACGTTAAGCAAGTTTCCTAAAACCTTTCTTTTACGTTTATGCAAGCTTTCTCATTGAATCTTTTCATTGTGCAAGTTCTCTAACCCTTGCTCATTATATCATGCAGGTTTATTTCCGATTCTTAACTTGTTATGTATTGTACAAGTTATATTGTATTCTAATGTTCATAATACACAAGTATTGAAGTTATTGTCATAATGATGTGATCTTGACTTAATTGTTCAAGCGAGATCCCCCAATCTTTCGAATGCTTTAAGTTATTCCAAAGCATGTCTAGTTATTATGAAATCTATTGTTGTATCTTACATTTGGTTCAAGATTCTTATATTATCGAACTGTTAAAGTATCGTGAGTCGATTCAACTACTCCTTAGTTGATGATAGTTGAAACTCCAATTTCCTTTTAGCTATCCAAACCAAACTTTCTTTGGTGCGGACTTGTATTCAAATAATGAGATGAACAACCCTATTTATTAGGGGAGGCTACTACGCGTAAGCGTTGAATGTTTGTGCACAATACGTGGTACGAAAGACTGATCTCCCTAAGTACGAGTTAAAGGTCCATAGTCTCAATGACTGTTAAAGGTTTTAAATAGAAATATTTATAACCTAGGGCATAGTTCAAGGTCGTATGACTCTCAGATAAATTATATATTCGAATTTTAAATATGATGAAAGAATTATTATTCAATTCTTTATTTTGAAGAAAGTAAAGTTATTCAAACCCTTTTTGAAGTTATTCAGTTATGTTATATCATTGTTATATTTCAAGTGAGCTTTTGTTTGCTAGCTCTTGCACATTTTATAACCCCTTGCAGTTAAAACCGAGAATGTTGACGTACCGTTAACCAGTAAAGGGAAAGGAAAGATGAGCAAGTGAAGACTTGTTGCCTTCAATCTTGATTGTAATAAGACTAGTTTATGATATTTTATTTTCGTACTTAATTGTTATGTTAAAGTTAGATAACCCTGGGATTTATGTTGGACAAGATTGTAATCCTTTTATAAGGAAGATGATTTTTATTTAAGTAATTATGAGGGTTGTAATCTACTTTGTAATTCTTTATTATTGAGTAGATACATGTTTTATTTAGAAAGTGAACACCAAATCTTGTGGAAACGAAGTACCCGGATTTGGGGGCATCACAATCTCCAGGCCATGACACCCAAGACTGTTGGTCTCTCAAGCACAAAATACAAGACTTGATTGACAGCGGAGAGATTGTGGTCACAATGCCTGAGCAACCCCATGTGCATGACAATCCTCTGCCATATCATAAAGAGGAGAATGTCAACATGATCAGCACCACAAATGGAGAAGGATCCAATTACCTCCATTATGTTTGAGAATCAATTCAATCCAACAACACTAGTCCTGATAGTTGGGAAGTTTGTGAAAGGCGGTTCTTGATATAGTAGGAGATCAAGTCTATCAAGGAGCAGATCGAGCAGTTAGCAGAACTGGTCGTTTACCAGCATCAGCTCACCAGGAATATGGTGAAACAAATCAACCAGTCTATTGTCGATCGTCCTCCCACACCGGAGATCACTTCCCCGAGAAGTCAATACCAGTCTAATGAGAATGATCTTTGGGCCAACAGGGTGCCTGAAGAAGAGAATCTTCGAGCAGATGAGAAATTCCTATTCTAGAGGAACTTCACCAACCTAAATCAATCAATAGAAGAAATCCTTCAAATGTTAATCAACGAAGGAATGGTTGCAGACTTGTTACCTCCATTGAATCCTCGAGCCAGAAAATTCAAACCTGACCAAATATGTCAGTACCATTCAAATTCACCCGGCCATGATACTGAAGATTGCTGGACATTTCGTAACTTGATTCAAGACATGATTGAAAATGGGGACCTGATAAGGGGAAATCAAATCCTCGATCTCCCAGACAATGACACTCTATGGATCCCCACTGTATGGAACCAGAACACAGTGGCTATTATATCCTGCGATGAGGAGTCGACTCTCAAACCCTTAGTACTGCCCGGGAAAGGGGTTCAAGAACTACCAGATCCTGTGAAGGTGGCTACACCTCAGCCTTTAATCTTTCCCTTCAGACCTCAGTATCCAATCATCAGTTTGCAGTGTGTCCCATAGAAGTACAGGGATAATGAAGGCTCTACTTCAAACAACATTACCGTTGTGCCAAAGGACAATCCCTTATACCTACCTTAGCGGGTAATCAAACCGGTCATCAAAGCAAAAGAGAAGGTGGCTGAAGAGAAAATCAAAGAGTCCTTAACAAAATGGGACACAATGAAATCAAAATAGTGCAAAGCTTGGAGGACACACCTAAACAAATGTCCATCCTCGACTTGGTTCTATCCTCAGCGAATCATCGCAACATTCTAGTAAAAGTACTAGGAGAAGCTCATTTGCCACATACAGTGGACACCGAGAAATTTTGTCACATGATAGAGCACATCTTTAACAGCAACGTGATATCTTTCACTGACGATGATATCCCGGTAGAGGGAACGGGCCACCACAAGTCCCTGCATATAGCGGTAATGTCCTCCGGATATGTGATCAGAGGTGTGCTCATCGATGGAGGATCATCCCTTAACATTTGTCCATACTATACTTTAGAAAGGATGAGGATCAAAACCAGTCATATGGTCATCCGGGCCCTCGATGGATCTCGCCGACAGGCTATGGGGGAAATAGAGCTTCCTCTAGAAATTAGCCCACACATTTTCTACGTATCTTTCCAGGTGCTCAACATCACCACCGGATACAACTTATTGCTGGGCAGACCCTGGATCCACATGGCAGGGGTAGTGCCATCCACCCTCCATCAACAACTCAAGTACATTATCAACGGTAGCCTCATTAAAGTGAATGCTGAACTAGAATACCCTACTTACATACATGGGGAAATGCTAGTGATCAGCCTGGATGCGGGGATTGAACCTGCCAGTTTTCAAGCTTTAGAGGTGAGCGATACTCAGTATCTACCTATCGGGCACCAGCCCTAAAACCTAAAGTCTCCACCAAATTAATGACAGTGGGGCAAGAGGTATCTTCGGGCTTCCAACCTAGAGAAGGGTTGGGAAAGGATAAGCAAGGTATCAAGATGCCAGTCCAAATCCCAAGTAAAACTGGGAGAGCAGGATTGGGATATTCATCCGGGTCAAGCCACCGGAACCAACATGAACATCCCAAGGCTCATGCCTCCACAATTCTACTGCCAAACCTCACAAATGCCGGATGGGTGAAACCTACGAGGACAATCCTGGCTGTGGTATAAGCCATGCTATTCCCTCAAATCATACCTGTCCATGAAAGAAAAGCCCTCAAGTCTGAGGCAGACAGCGAAAAGGGGAAAGAAAAGATCCTGTACGAAGGACGAGACCCATTCGCTAGCATGAGGGTCATTATCAACTACGAGGGCATGAATGACGAACTCCCAGACAGCGACGACGAGGATCAAGTTCAAATTCCTTGCATCAAGAAGGGAAAAGGGAGCAGTTCAAAGAAGAGCCCTGACCCTATTATAAAGGATGTCTCAGTCATCATCCAAGACGAGACAGATAATTACAAATCCCTCATCCTCCCGGTTCATGAGGATCTGACCTTGGACAACTAGAGCAGTGTCGCTTGCCTCTGTCAAAAAAGGTAAAGGGGCAGAGAGTACATCTGCCCTTTAATCATGCTTTCATTTACTACTTACTTTTGCTTGCACATCTATAGCAGTAACTTTTGTCATGATTTACAAATGCTCTGTATGTTTAAGAAGTTGTATATATTAATGAAAGCATTTTTGTTTTCAGGACCCAAGAATTGGATGTGTGTGTCTCTGCTGATGAGATGCCAACCTGTTAAAATGACTACGACTTTGATGTAAATATGAACTTCGACTTGATGGATATTGATCAAGAGGAGGAAGATGACTATAAGGTGCCCGAGGAGATCAAAGAATGGGTCGAAGACAAACCCCAAACCAAACCTCGACCAAACCATCTCCTTCAACATAGGAACCTCCGAAAACATCAAAGAAATCCAAATAGGTTCAGACCTCATACCCAATCAAAAAGCCGACCTGATCAAACTCCTAAAAAAGTACCAGGATGTATTTGTATGGTCACATGAAGACATTATTGGCTTATCCACTGATATTGTCATCCATCGAATGCCCATCAAAGATGGATTCAAACCAGCCAAGCAAAAGCTCAGGTGATTAAAACCTGAATGGAGTCTGAAAGTCAAAGAAGAAATTGTTAAACAATTCAAAGTCGGAATCATTATGGTATCAACATACCCAAAATGGTTGTCAAACATAGTTCCCGTGCCTAAGCCCAGAGGGAAGGTACGACTCTGCATGGATTACTGGGATTTGAACAAAGCCTGCCTCAAGGATAATTTTCCGGTACCGTTCATCCACATCCTGATCGACAATACTGCGCAGTATGGCATGTATTCCTTCGTGGATTGCTTTGCTGGTTATCATCAAATCATGGTTGCTGAAGAGGACCGAGAGAAAACAACTTTTATCACTCCCTAGGGAACCTTCTGCTATAGACGACTATCCTTCGGCCTTATCAATGTCGGAGCCACTTACCAGCGAGCCATGATGGCCCTCTTTTATGACATGATGAACAAAGAGATCGAAGTTTATGTGGATGACATCATCATCAAATCCCAGAGGGAGGATGATCACATTGACCATCTCAGGAAGCTGTTCAACAGGTTATGTAAGTATAACCTCAAGCTCAATCCCGTCAAATGTGCTTTTGGCGTCAAAGCAGGCAAGCTGCTAGGATTTTTGGTGAGCAATCGGGGCATCGAACTCAATCCTTCCAAGATCAAAGCCATTATAGAAATGCTCGTACCTCGTACAGAGAAGGAGATACGGGGATTCCTAGGAAGGATCAACTTCATAAGCCGATTCATTTCACAGCTCACAACAACCTGTGATCCTATCTTCAAGCTGTTAAGGAAGAATTCCTCCACCAAATGGAATGAGGAGTGTCAACAAGCCTTCCTTGCCATCAAGAAGCAGCTGACTGAAGCACCTATTTTGGTACCCCCAAGGGATGGAGTTCCCTTATTCATGTACCTGTCCATCAATAACAACGCAATGGGCTGCATGTTAGGACAGAAGGATGATAGTAGTAAAGAAAGAGCTATCTACTATATCAGCAAAAGATTCAGCAGTGGTGAACAGAAGTACAACCTGATCGAAAAGACATGCTGTACGTTAGCATGGGCCGCCATAAGGTTCCAACACTATTTGCATGGGCATACGACCTACCTCATATCCCGCATGGATCTACTCAAATACGTATTCAACAAACCAATGCTGAATCACCGACTGACCAAATGGCAGTTGATCCTACAGCAGTTCGACATTATCTACGTGACTCAGAAGTCAATCAAGTGTCAAGGCATTGCAGATCAATTAACTGAAGCACCTTCAGGAGGGTTCGAGCCCCTGGAGACATATTTCCCAGATGATAGGATCATGAAAATTCAACAACTCTAGTCAGAGAATACAGTCCAACCATGGAAAATGTATTTCGACAGAGCGGTAAACATGGAAGATGCCGGAGCTGGGGCAATCCTCATCTCTGGTGCAGGAAAGCAGTATCCTATGGCTACCAAACTTTAATTTGGCAACACCAACAACACGGCCGAGTATGAAGGCTATATAATGGGGTATAAGATAGCCCAATCCATGTCTATCAAGCACCTACTCGTCTTCAGAGATTCCGAGCTGGTCATCAGATAAACCACCGGCGCGTATCTCACCAAAGAACTGCATTTGCTGCCCTATCAGCGGAAGGTCCTCAAAATATCCCGGGAATTCGAAGACATAACCTTAGTTCATATTCCTCGGGGTCAGAATGACTTCGCTGATGCATTGGCAACGTTGGCTTCATTAATCCGCATATCCGATAAGAGTGGATTGCCCAACATCAAGTTCATAATTCAAAAAGCCCCGACATATGAGAATTACATTGGAGAAGTATCAGATGAAATACCTCCTGTAAAGTAGCCTTGGTATCAAGATATCAAGGAATATCTCCGTGATGGATCCATACCCACTGGGCAAGTCAATCTGAGCGAAAGCGGATTCACAAAATGGTCATGAAGTCCTATTTGAGCGGAGATGCACTTTACAAAAGGGATGCTAAAATAGGCCTGTTGAGGTGCCTCGACAAAGAGCAAGGCCAAAAACTTATGGATGAAATACACGGTGGAGTCTGTGGTCCATACATGAGCGGTCATCTGCTAGCCAAGAAGATAATCAGAACAGGCCATTATTGGATCTCTCTTAAGGCTGACTGCGACGATCACGTTAAGAGATATTTTCAATGCCAAATACATGGAAATGCCATCCATGCTCCTCCGAGTGAGCTGTACAACATGAGTTCACCATGGCCTTTCTCCATATGGGGAATGGATGTGATAGGTCCAGTGGAACCAAAAGCTAGCAATGGTCAGCGATTCATTTTCACCATGATCGATTACTTCACCAAATGGGTTGAAGCAGCCTCTTTTACCAAAGTTACAAAAGAGGTCATCATTAGGTTCATCAGAAATAATGTCGTCTATCGATATGGACAACCGGAGGTGATCGTTTTAGACAAGGCCAAGAACCTGAACAATCAAATGATGAAAGAATTATGCAGTAAGTTCCACATCAAGCATCTCAATTCCGTCATCTATCGGACCAAGATGAACGGTGAGGTCGAAGCGGCCAATAAAAACATCAAGAAGATCATGCAGAAAATGTTCGCCAATCACAAGGAATGGCCTGACATGCTGCCTCTAACCCTGTTAGCATACATGACATCAATGCGCACCTCTATTGGGGCTACCCCCTATTCGTTGGTCTATAGCATGGAGGCAGTCCTTCCCATAGAGGTAGAGATGGAATCCTTACGAGTATTGATCGATGCTCAGATAGACGAGGATTAGTGGTTGTAAGACCAGTATCATCAACTGTCCTTGATAGATGAAAAGAGAGCTAAAACTATTTTCCACGGACAGTTATACCAGCAAAGGATAACTAGATCCTACAATAAAAGGTCCGAATCTGGCAATTCAAAGAAAATGACTTGGTGCTAAAGAAAGTCCTGGCTAATCAGGATGAAGCCAAAGGAAAGTTCACCCCAAATTGGGAAGGCCCTTTCATTGTCAAGGAGGTGTTGACAGGGGGAGCTATCAGACTACAAGAAATGGATGACTCATCAATTCAAACACCATCAACAGATACTACGTTTGAGACACATGCATACCCGCATCCGGGTCCTACGAATCAAATCAGGTTTGGTTTTTCACTAGAAAGCCGGAACTACGAATGATATGATCTCCCCCAACTCGGGAGTACGTAGGCAACCATTTCTGGTGCGGTCAAACTAAGAAAAAAAAATCCAAAAAATCCAAAAATCAAACCATTTCGGCAAACAGCCGGAACTACGAATGACCTGATCTCCCCCAACCCGGGAGTACGTTGGCAGCCATTTTTGGTGTGGTCAAACTAAGAAAAAAAATCCAATAAATCCAAAAATCAAACCATTTCGATAAACAGTCGAAACTACGAATGACCTGATCTCCCCCAACCCGGAAGTATATAGGCAGCCATTTGTGGTGCGGTCAAACCAAATAAAAAACTCAAAAAACTCATCAAACCAAACTCAAAACCCAAGATAAATACTTTTTAAACCTCTCTCCAACCAAACAGCCTGAACTACGAATGACCTGATCTCCCTCAACCTAGGAGTACGTAGGCAGCCATTTACGGTGCAGTTTGACCTTCAAGAAAAAATGAAAAACAAATAAAAGACCAGTTCTAAAACACTAAAGACAAATAGAAGCCAAATTCTATCAAGCTACCCTGGTCAACAGGCCCATCTGAGATACTCCCTGACATCTCAACTGTCAGTCCATCAAGGAGAAGCTCAAGATACATCTCCAACTGCGAGTCATAAAAGAAGTGGTAATGACTCAGCAATGGCAGTACATATCCTATCAGGGAAGTGAATCAAAACTATATTTCTCTGATATATAACACTGTTTAATATATACATAATGCCCTGCACATGACAAAAATGGCTGATCTAGTCTGTGCAGGAAAAATAAAGCTAGTCTATGGACCCAAGGACAAGCGGGTCAGTAATGCCAGCATATCATCTCTTTCTGAAGATTGGGGAGCAGCTATAAGTGCCATCCACTCAGCCTCCATATGGCTCAATACCTCTACGGTCATCTGCAAGGTGGCACTGTGGTCATCCATATACACACTCATCTCGGTGACTAAACCATGAGTGTAAGATCGAAGAGCAGTACTATCAGCAATGTGAAAATCACGGGAAGCTATAGCCTCATCCCTCTCCGCAAAAGCTGCGTCTCGAGCAATCAAAGTCTCCTCGATCTCAATATATGCTGCGTCTCTAGCCGAGCGGATCTCGTCTCGCTCAACAACAGCTACATCTCTGGCAGATCGAAGCTCCTCCTGCTTAATCAATCCAGCATCTAGAGAGACCCTAAGTCCATCTATTTTAATAAAAGCTAAATCTCTGCCAGATAAGGCAGCCAACCTCTGCGCTCTAGCTGAATCTCGCTCAAAGGTCATCCTGAATAGTGAGTCTGCTGAAGTTGGATCCGTCTCTACAGGAATAACCGACGGATCACTCACTAGAGCTGCTGTCAAACCTGTGAATAGCTCATCCTCGGTAAGCGAATCTGGATCCTCCATAGGCTCCTCCTCGTCATAGTCCACAATCAGAGATAAATGAGGCTTTGCTGCTGCAACTACGATCTTTGCCTCCAATCATGTAGAATACTCCTGAGAACGACCCGAATGGCTACCAGAGAAATCAACCTTCTCTAGATGAGTCCAACACTCATATACTCTAACCAAGTCGGTGGACAACGTAGAAGAAGCCGACGTCCTCTGATCAGCAGACCCCTCAAAATGGTGCAAACTCTGCAGCTGATCAAACTTACACATGACTGCCAGAGGATGATAGGTAGTCACTCCCCTCAATCCCGCTTGGGGAAAATAATCCAGGCCAGAAGTATGGGTGATAAAGCTATATGGGGACGCTAGCCCTGAGCATGGCAAGGTCAAGAACGGATGCTCAATATTCGATAAAAATGCCAACCATGACTCTACATCAATGCACTCCGCAGGCTGAAAGGAGTAAACTGTGGATGTCTCATGAGTAAAGCAAAAACCCTGAGGCCTGAAGAATCCAATCGGTCGTATATGGGACATCAACCATATATACAGCAAGATCGAGCTGCCCCTAAAAAACCCCTCTGGATGGGTACTACAATGTGTGGCGGATCTAAATATCTAAGCCAATATCATCGGGACGATGGTACTACCCTGTCTAAGGGCCCGAACCACAACTACTAATCCCACGTCCAAATGATCCAAGCGAAGCGACATATAGACGTATGCCACAATACACATCAACAGAATGTCTACTCTTGCTAAATGACATGCCTCTGTTGAAATAATAAAATCTCTGACATGGCAATCATAGCTGTCGAGCTTGCCAAATCGATCGATCAGGAAATCAATCTAGATCACGTGTCCAGATATAATCTCGTCCCTGATCAACCTCTGACGGAGATCAGACATACGGGTAAACGGTCTCCTTATATCACTAATAGCCGTACGAGCACACGGCAAATCCAGAGCCAACCCAGTAAATCGCTCGTACTCCTCGAGAGTCGGCGTCAACTCATGCCGCTTGAAGCTGAACACCTATCTCTCAGGTCGATAAAATGGCATCAATAAATCCAGATGGCACCCAAAAATTTGCAAGGGCCAGTGAATGCCCCAATATGTGGTCCACTGTCCCTCTGACTGGGTAGGGCAGGCTTTCATACCACAACCTCAATGATATGGCCACCTCAGACGGTGGTGAATGCTCAATACGGCTGACCGTAGACGACGTCATCTATAGCACCATACTATAAGACCATCCAGAGGTCAAATCAAGTCGCAACTGTCTGAATGTATACACATGACATAATATATGCAGGATGACAAATATAAACATGATGCGATAGATAGAAAAGATCATGAATATCTATAAAAAGCTATCTACTACGGGGATCATCCCTGTCTGATAATACAAGGCATAAAGGAAAATATAGGGAAATAGGGCACCACCACCCAACTAATACAGTGGTCTATCAAAATGATGGCACAACCGCCAAATAGCCAAAATAGTTGCTGACCAAAAATATAGCTCCAATAGCTATCAGAGGAAGTCGAAGACATTAGTGTCAAAGCGATCGACCTGCTCCATCTCCTCGGTGGATACAAAATCGTTGCTATTAGGCATGTTTGGGCGGTATAAGGGAGGATCTACCCCTGCATAGCTGCTGTTAAATGGATCAGAAGAGGGACCCACTCCAGAGCTGGACGGGTCAAAAGACGATGCCTCTGACTAATCTCGGCCAAGGTGCCTGATAAAGAAATGAGCTCTCTCCAACTCTCTGGTCAGATTTGCTATTTGGTCTGCATGAGTAGGCTCCCTGAGGTAAGCTATCCAATTCGTCATCATCACGGACCCTGGCAACATATCTGCCATGAACTGGGTGGCATGAGTTTGAGCTCCAATAGTGCGAGGACTCCACCAACTGCTAAATACCTCCTGGCTGTATGGGCCCTCTGATAAGGAAAAGGCATCTATGCCCTCCATAGGGATATCTGTCAATGGCACGGTCAATGACCAATGATGCCAAGCAGGAGGATTAATGGGAATACGGATCTCCCCCGTAACACTCCTAATGGAACGCTCTCCAAGATAGAGCTCCCAGCCTCCCACCGTCAACAGAGGGAATTTACGGTTGACAAAATAAACTCCCGACCTGTAGGGATGCCTCCCTCGAATCCGACGATCAAAAACTCAGAGGTATACGACGTCTAGGTGATTGAACTTGCCGTCAAAAGCTCCAACTGCAAATGGGCGTGAGTGAATCCCTCAGCAACAGAGACCTCCGTCAAAGTGGAGTGATGCCATCTCCATCCCCGAGGATAGGTCTCCAGACCTAGGGCAGAAGCGGGCCGTAGGCAAGGAAGCCTCTCAAATGCCCAAAGCTGATCATGCAAATATCAAAAGTCCTCAGTGACCAAGACTGACAAAAATGGATGCTGAAATCAAAAAGGTACAAAAAGATGTACTCACCAGCAAAAATGGGTAAAATTCTAACCAAGCCTCCGTCACACCCTCCAAAAGTATGCGCATACCACAGAGAAAATAGGCAAAGGTATAGGAGCCCGAATCATAGTCACTGAGGCGCTCTATATGTCGAGTGGCACTAATCAAGGCGAAGGATACAGTAGACGAGTTGTCCGCCACAAAACAATCCCTGATGATTGACAAAAATAATCACCTTGGAATGCGATCTCTAGCATTTTGATCATTAGGCGGGGGCTCCTGTAAAGTCCCATCCTGGGCATCTATACTCAAGGGACCAGATCAGACCGTCCAATCCTTGAATGCCGTTATAGGGACTCCCAGCAGGGACCGAACGACAGTGGGCATAATGTCAGCCATGACAGGTACTGGCTCGCCCTAAAACTCAATGCCGGTGATAATCTCCAATCTATAGAAGTCATCATCACCTCGCAATCTAGCAGATGAAGGGACTGAGTCTGGTGGAACCAGCGCTCAGACGAAGCCCTCATATACCCTCAGGGGCAATGTTGGGGAAGGATCGAGAAAAAGGCCTGAAAGCCCAAGCCATCTACGATCTCCTTGTAATCCTCATGTAAAGTGTGATACAGGGAATGCATGCTGAACCAGTTCCCTTTAGGCTACGTAAAGCCGGGAACCTGCATCAAAAATTAACCCATGTCAAAAACTTGTGCCCCGAGAATGGGAAAAAGGAAGAAAAAGAATCAAAGAAGAGAAAAACTTCAAGTCACCTCGTTGGCATGAAGATATCTTGAAGGATGGCGACTCAAGTCGCCCAGTAACTCCTGCGTCTGCACAATAATGCCAGGGACCTCCGTACGTGGAGCCTGAGTAGGAACAGGAGCAACAAAAGGAGCCTCCTCATCGTCAATATCAAGTGGCTTCTCATCCTGTGCTGGACGAATCACTGCCTCCACTAGTCTAAGAGGCGTCCGAGCTGGACAAGGTTGAGGAACATCAAAAGTCTTCCTCTGTCTGATACCTGAGGATACCCTACTAGAACTGCCGGGTCTCTCACGATCCATCACATGCACCAATACTCCAAATCACCTCCGAAAGGGTGTGGTAAGCCTAAAACCTATGGCTTATCGTTTTCAATCAGTCCAGCATATATCTCTAGGTCCTAAGACATGCATGGGTCAGTCAAAAATACCTAGTAAAGTCAAAACTGCATATTTTCAAAACCTAAAAGCTAAAAACTTGCATGGGTCAGTCAACAATCCCCAGTAGAGTCAAAAATGCATGTTTTTCAATGCCTAAGATTTTGAAATTTTTTTGCCAGAGTCTCCTTTGTAAAATGGATTGTCCATATACACACAGGCATGTCTAGGTGGCCATTCAGTAGCACACCTACCCAAAAATAGAAACAGTTCATATTTATGAAGAAAAAAAATTAAAAGTTAACCTCACATGGTAGCCAAATTACCATGGATATTTTAGTTGAAAATCCAGGAGCACTAGGCCTCAAAAAGGATGACTAAACTGGTCAAAAAGTGCAAAACAACACTGTCTCAGAACCTGAATTTTTTTAGATCCAAACATGCATTACAGTAAGATATGCATATATATGTAGTCAGAAAATTTTTAGCAGGTCATATAGGCATACATTTTTCATACATTGCGTCTAAAAGGACCCTAAGTGGATCGCATGCTTTTAACGGTCAAAACTTGTGAAAAAAGGACGCAAAACATTAATTGAGTTGTGCTGATCGCGTAGGAACTGACTGATTTAGAAAACAGCTGTCCAAGCTCCGTAGATCTTAAAAAGAAGATCGAAATCCATTTGGAACTCAAAACTGAAACTTGAAAAATGAAAATCCCGCAGCTCATCAATAAATAGCCCAGGTGGCCGCACCTCCACCTGCGGCTGTCGCACCTCCACCTGCGGCTACCTCACCTCCAACTGCGGCAGCCCAGGGTGGGTTCCACTCCCCCAGGCTCAGTTCAGTTTGGGTTAAAACGGAGTTCTTATGTGCTATCAAGTCAAATTTGAAGAAAAATTGCTACGCGATTGAGCCGTTTGTCCTGAAAATCTGCGTTTAAGCAGCGGGAATCTGACCAAAAGGGAAGACCCACAGAGACCCTTCGTATTCATCTTGGAACCATGCCCGGGGATCAACAAAGCAAACTACAAAAAAACTGCACAAAAAATTGCCCAAAATTGCCGAAAACTATCATTTTCGAAGTTCGGGTACAGACCGAAGTCATTTTCAACCGTTGTTTCTACCCCAATGAAGCGTCGGGTACTGACCGATGAAAGTTCAGCCGTTGGTATGACCCCAACGAAGTTCAAATACAGAACGAAGTAGTTCAGCCATTGGCACAACCCTAGCAAAGCGTCAAGTATTGACCGATGACAGTTCAGCCGTTGGCACAACCCCAGCGAAGCGTTGGGTACAGACCGAAGCAGTTTCAGCCGTTGGCACAACCCCAACAAATCGTCGGGTACTGATCGATGATAGTTTAGCCGTTTCCACAACCCCAGCGAAGCGTCGGGTATTGACCGATGACAGTTCAACTGTTGTCACAACTCTAACGAAGCGTCAGGTATTGACCGATGATAGTTCAGCCGTTGGCACAACCCCAGCGAAACGTCGGGTACAGACTGAAGCAGTTTCAGCCGTTGGCACAACACCAGCGAAGCGTCAGGTACTGATAGATGACAGTTTAGCCGTTGGCACAACCCCAGCAAAGCGTCGAGTACTGATCGATGACAGTTTAGCCGTTGGCACAACCCCAGCGAAGCGTCGGGTATTGACCGATGACAGTTCAGTCATTGGCACAACCCTAACAAAGTGTCGGGTAGTGACCGATACAGTTTAACCAGTTTCTCAGCCCCATCAAAGCATCGGGAGTAATCCGGTGATGAAGGCAATTATAGTAATCCATCGCCAATGATGGAATCTGTTATATTTATCCTCAAAAGAGAATGAGGTAAAAGATTGGATATTCAGCTCTCTACTGCAAGCTGCCAAGCGAAACCTATCATCTCCAATCGGATCGTCTATCCAACTTCGATCTCCAATCGGACCGTCT
Source organism: Panax stipuleanatus (assembly GCA_020205555.1). Taxonomy (NCBI): domain Eukaryota; kingdom Viridiplantae; phylum Streptophyta; class Magnoliopsida; order Apiales; family Araliaceae; genus Panax; species Panax stipuleanatus. Next base: position 95,739,594 of record CM035115.1, read on the forward strand.
ATCCAGCTTCGATCTCCAATCGGACCATCTATCCATCTCCGATCTCTAATCGGACCGTCTATCCAAATTTGATCTCCAATCGGACCATCTATCCAGCACTGATCTCCAATCGGACCAACTATCCAGCTCCGATCTCCAATCAGACCGTTTATACAAATTCGATCTCCAATCAGACCATCTACCCAAATCCGATCTCCAATCAGACCGTCTATCCATCTCTAATCTCCAATCCGACCGTCTATCCAAATCTGATCTTCAATCGGACTGTCTATCCATCTTCGATCTCCAATCGGACCATCTATCCAGCTCCGATCTTTAATCGGACCTTCTATCCAGCTTTGATCTTTAATCGGACTGTTTATCCAAATCCGATCTCCAATCGGACTGTCTTTCCAGCTCTGATCTCTAATTAGATCGTCTATCCATCTTCGATCTCAAATCGGACCGTCTATCCAGCTCCGATCTCTAATTGGACCGTTTATCCAGCTCCGATCTCCAATCGGACCGTCTATCCAGCTCTGATCTCCAATCGAATCATTTATCCTTCTCCGATCTCCAATCAGACCTTCTACCCAGCTACGATCTCCAATTGGACCGTCTATCCAGCTCCGATCTCTAATCAAACTATCTATCCAGCTCTGATCTCCAATCGGACTGTCTATCCAGCTCTGATCTCTAATCGGACCATCTATCCAAATTTAATCTCTAATCGGACCGTCTATCCAACTCTGATCTCCAATCGGACCGTCTATCCAACCCTGATCTCCGATTGGACTGTCAGTTCAAACCCTGACCTCAATATCAAGCCTTCAAATCCGCATCGACAGCAACCCGAGATGTATAAATTAGCCCCGGCAGCAACCCGGGAGATACCGATCAATCCCAATTTCAATATCGGGCAGTCACGTCAGCCTCAGCATCAAACCGGGAGGTACAGGTCAAGCTCTACATCAACCCAGGATATGTCGAATCATCTCGGTCTAAGTCTGAGAAGTGCAGTTCAGCCCCAGAGATGACCCTGGGAAGCCAGATCCACCAAGGACCATCCCGGAGGAGCAAAAAGGTTATTTTATCAACTCTCAGTCGATTCGTCCACACTCAAGCTGAATTGATGCCATTAAAGTCAGAATGAACAATAACGACGATCCCGAGTGCAAACAGCGCAAGACAGCTCAACAGACAAACTGCGGAGAATCGAAGACCTGGTTATGAACCCGTCTTCACGGACCCAGAAAATGTTTTATCCCATGTCATTGTGACACTCTCGGCTAGGGCTTTCTGAAAAGGTATCGCTCGCCTCAAACGGACGCTCCGAACAAAAGTTAGAAAGTTTCGACTTCGACTGCGTGTTGTCCGGAGTGCACGTACTTTGAGACGACAGAACCCAGCACTGCGGGCCCCACCAAGGGAGCCGCACCTCTACCTGCGGTAGCAGTAGGTAGAGTGGAGGCTCCCTGGCCTATAAATAGAGGTGCCCCCCTTCATTTTAAAAAATTCAGAAACGCAGCGAAGCTCTGCCAGTTCAATTTTTTGACTTTTACACCTCTTTCAAACGCAAATATTTTCACTCTAACACATAGAGATACCCATATACTACCACATATCAGAAAATAACTGGTAGATTTGGATGTATAGAGCCTATAATTTGGCAAAAAGTCCGTGTAGCAGTCCATTGCAAGTATTTTCACGATCAGAGAGTGAATATTACTTCTTCGTACTTTTATACACTTGCACGTTAAGTTTTATTTTCTAAAAATGTTCGGAACTTAGTTATGTGGCCGTTTTCGTCAAAATTTAATATATTTTTGAATATAAACTGATTTTCTGGCATTTCTACAACTCAGATTGACGATCCGTCAGCTCCAACAGCTTCAATGCACTAGCACACACGTTCTGGCAACTTCGCCAGACTGGGTTATCTTCCCAGTCTGGGTTTGGCCTTTTTTGTATATATTTAACTGTATATATACTAACATTTCAATTCTGTCAAGCCCGGATGTCAAATTTGAGGTAGTTTACCGCTTTTATATATATTTACGCATATATGAGGGACTTTCACCATAATTGGGTTCTCTTCCCAGTATTGGTTGACTATATTTCTGTCAATATATATATTTCAATTCCAATTCGGGCACCGGCGTGAAAACCCATCGCCCTTTATACTGTTTTTGCACACTTCACCATACTAGGTGATCTCCCCATTCACTGGTTGACTACTTTGCTATAATTTACATTCCAGTCTGGCCTGGACTATTTCGTGGCCTTTATACTATTTTTGCACACTTCGCCATACTAGGTGATCTCCCCAGTCACTGGTTGACTACTTTTCTGTATATTTATATTCTAGTTCGACCTGGATCATTCTGTGGCCTTTTTACTGCTTTTATATATATTTATGCATATATAAGCAGCCTTCACCATCACTGGTCCTTTTTCCAGTCTTGGTTGACTACGTTTCTGTCAATATATATATATTTCAATTCTAGCCCGGGCACTAGCGTGAAAATCCATCGCCCTTTATAATTTTTATATATATTTGTATATATATATATATATATTGCTTTACTCGCTTTGTATTTAACTGTTGCTTTAAATATTAATTTTATATGAATGGCATTGACATATCTGCAGGCGGACTAGATTTATTTAAATCTCGCCAATTCCAGTTTTCAAACGGTTCAAAACCTCCAGACTGAACTAGGAAGCTAAAATGGCTAAGATTTCCTTAAATCTAGCTTTCTTTCTAGTTTCAGCTTCAAAAGCAACCTCGCGTCCCTTAGATCGCTATCTAGTGGGAACGAGATGCTTTGCCCATGCGGACCAGAATTTACTGAATGAATCCTCGGTTCTGGCAATATTGGGATATTTATCTATTTTTATACAAATTTGAACTGTGCAAGTTTTGGCTACTCATATGTGAGCTTAGGAATCGTGGGATTCACGATCAAAATGATCGGAATCTGATTCCCACGATGGATAAACTTCGATTTACAAATGTACCCTGCCAGTTTTACTAAAAAAATGTACATTTAAGTAGACCTTAAAACGGTTATCCGGATTTAACGTCTCAAGATAATGAAAAAATGTCGATTGTCGTGTCAGCGTCCCTCTGATGGTTTTCATACCCATGAGGAGACCGACACTTGTATATTCTATGGTCGAGGATGCTTCGCAGTCCGACAAATCACCATTCACATGCAGCCTTAAGGCTATAAAGATAAAATTGGAAGTATCAACAGGCCTCAATTCCTATGGCAGCGTAAGGGTTTGATAAACCAGCTTTCAAAACATCATTTTCAAATTAATCAAAAGAAAAGCTTTCCAAAGAAAATCAAATTAAATGCTTTTGCAAATCAAATCAAATACTGATTTTCAAACCAAATCAAACCCTTCGTATATAGGTTCAACGAAGCAAAGCACTACTTTCAATCAGTCAAATCAATAGGCCCAATTTTCAAACAACATTCAAATCTACTAACTGGAGACTCTGTAAAACGTTCAAATCGTCGACATGATCCATGTTGGCCTTTCTCCTAAAAAACCCTTCAAAAATTTTTTTTTAAATAAAAAGAGTGAGGGTAGAGAGAACTTAGGAAAAGAGATTAAAAGATCTGGGTTGTGACCCAACCCACGGACTTTTTAAACTAATATCGACAACTATATGATAAGGGGATTATTTAAATAAATTAGTAAGAGGTTAATTGAGTTTTAGACAAATATGGTCTAGAGCCCTTTGTATTTGTAACTGTCGAGTCTTTTTGTATTGATAACTGACTAAACCACGTTAATGTGGTGGTCAATTTATTTGCTAAAGCAGAGAGAAGGAGAGAAATAGTGAGAGTTCAGGGAAATTGAGAGAGGGTGAGAGTTCTCTATGAAGTTGGAGAGGAACTTTGAGAAATCAAAGGAGAAGAAGAAGGATGTTCAAGTTTTTCTTATCATCTAGTTATGGTTAAGAAGAATCAAAAGGTAATAGACTCTCTAAATTCTTAGTTTTGTTTCTCCAAGTTAGTCACTATAAGTGGATTTTGATGGAAAATTTGTTGAGAAGTTGTTATATGCGTTAATAGGTATATATAATCTGATTTATATCGTCCATAGTTGGATTTGAATCGAGCAAATTGGTGTTTTTGATGTTCAATGATGAAAAATTTGAGTTTTGTTGTACGTATAAGTTTTGGTTAATTTTGAGACTAAAATTAGTTATGAAATCATGATGGAAACCTTAAATTGATGATGGATGTTGTAAGAACATTGAAAACAAAATAACGTAAGTTGAATGAATCAATTTGGTTAAGAAACGAATGCGTAGTGAATGAATTCGCTAAACATGTTAAAACATAAAAATTTAGTATGAACATGAGTTTTGGGTTAGGGTTAGTTAATGTTTCTGTAAATTGTTGATTCTTTGGTATGTTGTAGTTCTATGAATTACGAATTCATAGAATCAAAAACGGACTAATTTGGATGTGTATAACTTGAGTTATGAAGATCGGAAGGAGAAATGATCTAAAAATCAAGAAGAACAAAATTTGGGAAAACTCATTCTGCTCATGGGCGTAGCTGCGCTACCCCCAAGGCCATTTGGGGCGCAACTGTGCCGGAATAGTGTCAGGCGGGACTGTTTTGACCTTCTGTAGTAAAATGAGCATAACTTCTTCATACAAAATACGATTAAGAAGATTCAGAATAATTCAAAAAGATAACGAGTACATCTACAATTTTCATTCTTTACGTTTTTTTATTTGAAGTCGTTAGGAGGGGTCAAAATGGCCATCGTTGTGACTGATGCGTATTCTGAGGCAATCGAAGGGCCTCAGACATGCACATACACAAGTGTAGTGCTCCTGACGATAAAATATGTTATAAGTTATAAAACATGAATATTATGAAATATAATGATGCTTAACATTAATCAATGATGTTTTAGACAAGTTGTATGAGCATGTTAAGTGTCCGCAAGAGGGACGAATCGGACGTGCGACGAATGAATGTCGAAACGCCGTGCCAAGTGTTAATGAACTTAAAAAGTGTTTTAACTCAAATGAAATGAACATTATAAGATATGTAATGAGGTTAATATAAACCAATAAAGAGTCCTAACAAGACTTAAACACTTGAATGAACTTTGAGTATGACTAAGAAAAAATATAGTGAGATATAAGTCGAAAGTTAACACAATCAAATTAAACATTGTGTATTGATTAATAGGAAGGGTTATGGATGTAGAGTAAAGTTTATATTACAACTAATATTTGCTATGAGACTAATAGTTGATGTGCATGATTATATAATTGTGTAGAACACGTGAAGTGCAGATAGCTATAAGTTGTTAATCTGTTATTGGTAAACAACGATCAAGGCAAATCTTTCAGTTCCTATTTGCTTTATGAATTTGGTAATTGATTGTTGTAGTTCAGACTGTTGAATGTATGTGAAATTATAAATGATGTTTTATACTGTGAAATTCAATTTATGACTAAACTGATTGGGATTCCAACTCAATCTTTAATTGAGATGTGAAGTACAACATGTATGATATGTTTAGTTAAACGATTATGATGTATGATCTGAGAAAGATATTATGTGCTATGTGATATATGAAAACTGGTAGATTTGTTGAGCTGTCGAGCTCATTCTTGTAAAATAACCATTTTTACAGGTCAAGGATTTAAGATAATGATACGTGCTAATTGAATGATAGAGATCAATAGTGATTCAAGAAGATTATTTGCTTTTAGATGAGAAATATATCTGATGGTTTGGATGTATTATAATTGTTGAGTTATCCGATGTATAATGGATATTGATTTGTAATGTAAGATTTTGTTTATACCTCTGATGAAGCGAGTTATAAAATGTATTTGATTCAAAGATATGTTAATGATAAAGGTTGTGATTCAGGAAAATGAAGAAAGAAAATAGAAAAGTTTTAATTTTTCCGCATTTTATAAGTTTAATACCGATTAATGATGTAAAGTAAAAAGTTCGATGTATTGTTAACGACCGATGTCGAGAGTTGTATTGTATGAAATTTGGGGTCGTTACAGTCACCGGGGTTTGACTTGATGATTTGGACATCCAGTGTTGTCTCTGGAAGGTAAAAGACAGTTTTACCCTCCTACATATTTTGTAACATGAATGCAAAATTTTGAGTGTCTACAGTTTATATGATTTACACTTAACTCTCATCACGACCTTATATCATTGAAATGTTATAAGTCACCGTCGTCACCCAACGTCTAAGGAATTACAATCATAGCAATCCCACACGTTCATTTTACGCGACTACGTTCCCCGGATAGCAACGTATTTTACGTTCGTCGTTTTATAACCTTTATTCGACGTTTAATCGTCAAACTCAAGGTTTTACTCAACATTCTAGACATTTCTTTTCATGAACATTGCATTCATGCTTGCCCCTTAATTACAATCCAAAAAGTTGGACAATAAAAATCTTCAGTCAAAGAAAAGTTTCTTAAGGGTGCTGCGACACCACTCTATGTACAAAACCCGGCGCTGCGGCACGGGTTAGTAGTGCTTGAACTGCCGGGATGGCACTGCGGCGCCTCCCTTAAAACTCAAAAAATTTTCCAAGTCTTTAAACAAGTTTGAGACGCCTACTTCGCGGCATCATAACTTCTACTCCCGATATCGGAATTGATCCGTTTCAGAGGCGTTGGAAACCTTGCAACACCTACTACACATCCCCTAGATAAAATTAATTTTTTGAGTTTCTAACTAACCTTAAAATTGGCTCGAAAGTCCTCCCTTGCTAAGTTTTTCAATTTTACGTTAAATTTTTGTTAGTCCGTAATTCGTTCATCCGAACCTGGAATTCATTCATTCTTGAGTCCACAACTCATGTTTTCTACATTTTCTTACATTATTATGAAAACCCTAACTATTCGGGTTCCTTAGCTTACTTTCCTCATTTGTTCCGTCTTTTATGAAATTTCACCATAACTTCGTTATAGGCTAATTTCAATCCGTTCTTTATGAATGTTTCTACCATTCTTATCCAAGAAAACATATATAAGATGTTTTTAAACTTGTTCATAAATAACAAGTTCTAATTAGATGGTTTTAAATTTATCCACCAACAACGTTCTTATCGCGTTCTTCGTTCGTTCTTCTTTTTTAATGGATATTGTGATTATAATTTTATGTTTTCTTGCATATTAACGTTACAAGTTTGATAATTCATCCTTATATCATCAGAGAGTTCATATAACTCATCCGAATCGCCCATTAACGTCAAGCAATTCATACTTTCTACGAAATCTTTTAAAGAAGTTTATAAACTAAACTTTAAATTTTTATTTCTTCATTTCCTTGTGATTCAACCATATGGAAATCGCTTCTTAACATCTTTTACTTCTGTTTTCATTAAGCTATGTATTTGATATAGAAGAGTTAAAGAAAATTTTGATTAAAGGTAAGTTTTAATACCTTTTTTCTTGATTTTTCTTTCGTTTTCTTCTTTCTCGTGGGAACGCTGACGATTTGCTGGCTTTTCCACTCCTGAGACTTGTTAATTCAAGTCACTCGCGTCCTCTCTTCATTTTTCCAGAGTTTCCTCTCTTAATTTTTCAAAAAAATTGAAGAGTTAAACGTGTTTATATAGATTTTCTAGGCTAGGGGCATTGTGATCATTTGGCGGCTTTTTACCATTTTACCCCCACCTCCTTACTATTCCCACCTCCTCAATGAAGCTTCTCCTGGAAGCTTCGCTATTTTATCTTTCAGAATTTGTCCCACAGTTTGAAAAACTACATTTCTCGGAATCCAAATATTTTTGGATATTTCGTCTTTCCTCTACCGATTAACTTTTATGCGTTCTTCAAAACTTCAAAAAACTAAAAAACCCTTTTTGATGATTAGCGTTTTCTGTCACGTTTCCCCATAACGTAGTTAAGCGAATGAAAAGTACATAGCAGTACTTTTCGTCGTTTATATTTTGTCCGATTTCTGTACGTTTTTCGAGAAAATCTTTTATCGGCTACCATAACTTTTCACAGTATATTACTGCCAAATCTTCAGATGGATTGTCATTACGATATACTGAACTTTCAGAAAGGCTTAGATTATTTAAACACTAACCCTTAGGTTTCGTCGTGTGAATAATGTCTATTTTGTCTTTTTCTAGGAAATTTTTTTGTTCCCGAAATTTTTTTATTTTCATCTTGAAAATTCTTACTCATTCATTCTAGCTCATAGCCAGAATACTCTCGGCTTATGATCATCCTAGGTCATAGAATGACTAATAAACACATAACACAAAATATAATTAATAAAAATCTATTTTATTAATTAATAATTCTTTAAACTTAATATTCGGGACAATTCAATTTTTCGGGTTCTCACATTCTTCCCTCTTATAAAAATTCCGTCCTCAAAATTTCTAAAACCACATCTATACCCGGATGCTCTATCCTTACAACCTTTATCAAACATTTTAATCTTAATCCTTCTCCTCCTTGTTGACTAACCTCAACATCTTATTTCATCCGACATGATCGTCAATAGTTAAACTCATTGCTTAACTATTCTTCCAATCACTCGGGATATCACATTCACCACTTCTTCATAGAATTTCATCCTTGAAATTTTAACATACTAATCTCCCAACTTCTCTTCAAAGAAGTTGTCATCCTTCAAACATTCCAGAGTCTCCATAATTTATCAAGAATTATGAAGTAGAATGAATAACTGTAATACCCGAGAATTTCCATATATTATTAAATAAATATATTAATGGAAATGAGAATTTATTTGAATATAAATGATTTTGTGTTATGAGATGAATTAATTCAATTATATATAATTGAATAATTATAATAATTGAGAAATTGGTGGAGTTTGTGATAAACTCGTTGATTGCCTTGTGTGGCACAGTGACGTAATATAAGAATGATTATATTAATTTAAGCGAACAATTAATCTATATTAATTGTTAATCGAAGAATATTAATTAACTGTTATAAAATACTAATGAGGATTGATTAATAATATGTGATTATTATTGCAAGAAACATAATAATAATGAGCAACGTGTTTATAAATATAATAAGATTTATATCAAAGTGATAGTTAATCATATAAAGGTTAATTAAATTGTTATGGAGGTTAACAATTATATTGATTGATGTAGGATATGTGTATATTATTAATTAATATTCAATTTATAAGATGAGAAATTATATGTGCAAGCATGCGAATTAAATGTATAGTAACTATATGTTATGATATGTGTAGGTGACAAATGATGTGTGGATATACATTAAAATAATGTATCATGGATCTATTATAAATAATTGTTGAGTAATACAATTTAATAATATATGATATAATGTAATGTGGTAGTATCCGATTGTATTATATCGGTAAGATAAAATGTACATAGATTATATGTATTCAAATTGCATTTATTACATTATGGGGAGAACATTGTAATTATAACCTAAGAGTACATATAATATATAACATAAGTGTAGCATATAGTCCATTTGTAAGAATGCTGAGATTTGCTTGGCTTGTCCCAATATAATAGTCACTCTCCTTTCCCTCATTCACGTGCACAGCCATTATGGCCTAAGCCTATTGCTTCTCCTTAAACTCAGTAAATTTCCATAGCCTTGTAGCAATGATGAGCAAGGGAGTGGTTTTAATGATGGATTCTAACAACTAAATACCTACCATTCTATAACCTTCATGCAATTTGACAATCCGTTAGTTTGATTTGGGAGTTAGAAGCTTGGACTGTGTATTCATTCTTCTATATAAAGGAACTCCCTGCACCTTCATTTCATTGCTGAAATATTTCTAAGAGAAGAGAGTATACTGTGATTGTCTATTTAGTTCAGAAGGAATTTCTATAGTAGCATCAGCAAGCTTACTCCATAACAGAGGTATAAATCCTCTTCGTGTCTTCATTTTCATTTTCTGTCAAAAGAACTCCATTGTTGTTCTCTGAGTTTTGTTGAAATTCTTGATTATGCCAAATTGGTTCATGATTGGTTTGTAGAACCCTTATATTGTTGTTATATGAACATACACACATGATGGAACCACTGAATAGTCTTTCATTTCCATTGTTCCTCTTCAATTTCTGTAAATACATGAAATTCGTAAATTAGTTAGAGTTCATGAAATTGGGAATTGATAATTGCTATTGACTGTTATATAAGCATATATGTATGTGTTAGTAAGTTAAACAAGTCTAATATCTGGGTATGTTGAAATCGATGAAATGGGAGGTTTTGGGTCGGTTTTCGCTGCAGTCTGAACCGCAGCGCCGCACGCAGTGCCACTCACGCCGCAGCGCCAGTATTAAGCTACTGTTGCCGCGCCGCAGCGCCAGCCTCTGTGTTCAGTTTTCTGCATTCTGCAACAAAACTGTTATGTACCAATTGTTTGATTTTTGTTTAAACAAGCATGGGAGCATGATTAATACATATATATAAACCTAATGAGGCAATGTAAGCATGTTTTAGTATATTAGCGTGCATGGTTAACCAAACGACACATAGTTTGGAAACGAATTTAAAGTTTCATAAACGACGTTAACATATATGAAGCATGTATACATTCTGACTTTTCGAGCATGTTTATAGGGCCTTGAAATACATGAAAAGCATGTTAACTTACATATGTAGGTTTCATAAGGAAGCATGAACATGATAGACCTTATTAATGAACTATACTAACAAAGTATAAGCTTTGAACGTGAACGTTGGTATGTTATGATGAGAATTAGAATTTAACATTTATGGACACATGTGATAGTACTCTTAGACTCATTCATGTGTCATGCATGTATATATACCATGATTAGTTGCCGTGATTAAAGTTTAGCATGAACAAAGCATGTTTTCAAGATAATAACAATGCTAGCTACATATATGCAATACGAGTACTCATGAGCATGACTAATACAAGTTATATGAATATCTTATGTGTTTAAAAGCAATCATGTTAGACCATATGAGTTCGTGTCCTTGAATGGCTTTAAGTATTAACTTAAGAACCTATACCATGTACGATTGGATTTGGAAAAGTTATACAAGCATGAAAGTATCCTTTAAATATGAATACATGCTACGTGATATTATATGATGTTACTTGAACCCGATTTTGACGGTTAACTTAAGGAGATGCCGTAACTTGCTAAAATAAAATATATTTAGTACTGATTGTGGTCTTATGTGATATTAATAATATGCAAGCATGTTTGCTAATTGTTGAGATCTTATATAATATGAGAATGCGTTTAAACTCTAAAGAAGGAACGTTAAGGATAGAAATTATATTCTATATAACTGTGTAGCTAGGTAAAACTTAGCTTATGTGTTGATCGTATATTCAAAGAGAAAATGTGAAGTTAAATTATATGACTAATGAATATCATATATATACGTAACTGTATTACGATAGGAATTCGAAAGTGTTGATTGCTTTTCGTGGATAAACTACGCTAAAGGCAAGTTCTCTTACTTACACTCTTTTAAAGTGCAAGTATCCTAACCGACGCATTTACTTTATGCAAGGAAATCTATGATTGTGAAAGTTTCCTAACTTATACTCTTTTACTATGCAAGTATCCTATCTTGTGTATTGCGAACTAGTTTCCTATTTAATCGGTTGAATCGAATTAGCATACTTGAACTCTTATTTCATTTAAGCTATTATTCATGTTGAACTTAGTATTGTTCTTGAATATTGTGAAAGTGTCTATGTCATTTGATTCGGCTGGACTTATGTTATTGAAAAGCAACCCAAACTAATTGATTGGTGCGGGATCTTGTATTTGACTGAGAAGAACAACCTTCTTTGAAGGGAATATATAATTGTCGGAGAACCGACGTGCACACTTGAGTATGGTTGATTGTTATGCATAACAAGGGTACTTTAGGCTGATCACCTGTTGTACCTGTTTTTGTTGGATTTTCAGTTTATTACTGTCAATTCTAGTAGAAGTTCATAGTCCGTAGTGACTACTCAGTATTCAATTATTTGAGATCTTGAATTGACTTATTATTGAATCATATTGATATTATCCTGTCCTTAGCGACTGATATTGAGAACTGTTGATATTCTTGTTATTCTTGAACTATCAAATCTTGTTATACCCTTTCGAGAATTGAGAATTCTATTTACTCACCCTTATTGTATATTACTTGCTGGGCAATTTGTGCTCATTCTTGCTTTCCCTAAAACATTTCAGTTAAGGCAGAGCATGGTGAACCTTCGGGCGTTGATAAGGGCAAGGGCAAAGCTACCAACTAGCTTATGTCTGTTATGTTTTAAATATATTAATATTGTATGAAGATGATGTAGTAAGACTGGATTTGATTATGTTTAAGCTTAAGTTAGATTATGTAATAAGTCGTTAACTGATATTATTATGTAATCTATTAAGTACTGTAGGTTGCGAGACTTGGGGGAATAATTATAATAAATCATTGTAAATTATTCTAGAATAGATTTTCCGCTGTGATCGTATGATATTTAATTATTATTATTGTGATGTATTACCATGAGCACGTGATGAACCGAATTCGAGAGACCAAGTGGCGGTCCTGGAATTTGGGGGCGTCACAATAACGAGGAATATAAGGATTCCTTTAAAACAACTCGTACTTTGCTGAGGGGTCATATGGACCATAAACTCTTACTAGCTTTAGCAATATTTCACTGTAAACCATTCCATCACGGCCAGTTTACAATCACCAAGAAAGTAAACAACCTCTTCCATACGTAAGAGATCAACCTATCGTATAACCCCAATTCGTGGTGTGTTCACCTCAGACTTAATCATTAGATTCCGCACCAAAACAATTTGGTTTGGTATAACTTCTCAAAGAAAGCTCAATTTCCTTTTAACTATAACATATGTAGACACTCAAAATTTTGCATTCCTGTTACTAACCCTGCAAGAGGGTAAAATAGTCTTTTTCCTCCTGATCACAACCAGGTCACTATACCGGGATGTCAAGTCAAACCCCAGTGACAACTCCTGGATGTCAAGCAGTCCCGGCGATAACCCCGGGATGTCAAGCTCAACCTCGGTCACTATACTGGGATGTCAAGTCAAACCCCGGCAACACCGGGATGTCAAGTGAAGCCCCGACGACAATACCGGGATGTCAAGCAGCCCCGGCGATAACCCTGGGATATCAAGCTCAACCCCGATAACCATACCGGGATGTCAAGTGAAGCCTTGGCGATAATACTGGGATGTCAAGCAGCCCCGGCGACAACCCCGGATGTCAAGCTCAACCCCGATCATAATACTGGGATGTCAAGCAGCCCCGGCGACAACCCCGGATGTCAAGCTCAACCCCGATCATAATACTGGGATGTCAAGTCAAACCCCGACAACACCGGGATGTCAAGTGAAGCCCCGATGACAGTACTAGGATGTCAAGCAGCCCTGGTGACAACCCCGAGATGTCAAGCTCAACCCCGATCACTATACCGGAATGTCAAGTCAAACCCCGGCAACACCGGATGTCAAGTCAAGCCCCGGTCACAACCCGGGAGAGGCAGTCACCCCAGAGACAATCCTGGGAAGCCAAATCCATTTCGGAGACAACCCCGAGGACGAATAGAGTCGGTTGGGATCAAATCTCAAAAACAACCCCAGGAAAATAGTTGAAGACCGTGCCAGTACAGGAGACAACCATTGAAGGGGCAAAACAGTCATTTTACCAACTTGAATCCAATTTGGTCAAAATTAAGCCGAATTGATGCAATGTAGGTCTGAAAAAGCCATAACATTGATCCCGAGTGAAAACAGCACAATACAGCTCAAGGGACAAACTGCGAAGAAACGAACATCCGATTATGAACCCGTCTTCTTGGATTCAGAAAAGGTTAAGTCCCATGTCATTGTGACGCTCTCGGTAAGGGCTTTTCGGAAAGGTGTAGGACGCCTCAAATGGAAGCTCTGATCAAAAGTTAGAAAGTTTTGAACCTGACATCGTGTTGCTTGGAGTGAACGTACTTCGAGAGACGGAATCCACCAGGTGGGCCCCACCTTGGGGAGTCGCAGGTAGACCCGCGTCTACCGCAGTTACACCTGCAACCATCAGGTCTTTAAATATAAGACCCCCTTGCAAAAAAAAGAGAAAAAAATAGGAAAACGCTTTGAAACTCTGCCCATTTTGTTTCCTAGCCCGACTTCTAGTACTCCAAACTTAGATTATTACTTTAAAAATGTAGGTATACTCATATGCTATAAAATACAAAAAATTAATTGGTGGAAAAGTCCATTTAAAGCCTACCAAGTGGCAAAAAGCCCGTGTAGCAATCCATTGTAAGTATTTTTACGATCAGAACTCGTTTTCTACTTCATTATGTATTTATACACGTGCACGTAAAGTTTCATCTTCTGGTTTTTCCCGGAACTCAGTTCTGTGGCCTGTTTTGCTTACTTTTTAGTACATTTTAGAACCTATATATATGTATTAATTTGCTTGGCCTGGGTCGCTGACTCGTGGCTTTTTTGGCTTTATTATGTATATATTTGACTATATATATACTAATTTTCAATTTTGTCAAGCCCGGATTGTAAATCCATGGTAGTTAATGCTTTTATATATATAACTATATATTTATAATTTTTTCTGACTTCGTTTGGCCTGAATTGCTAATTCGTGGCCTTTTATTGCGTATATATATATATATATATATATATATATTTACTTTTCTGTCGATCCTAGATTAATTCGTGACTCTTTTACAGCTTATATATATATATATATATATATATATATATATATATATATATATATATATATATATATATATATATATATCTATATATATATATATATATTTATAAAAGCGGTAGAAAAGGCCACATATTTCCAATCCAGACCAAACTGAAATTAATATATATATATATATATATATATATATATATATTTACATTCTGTTGACCCTGAATTAATTTGTGGCTCTTTTTACAGCTTTCATATATATATATATATATATATATATATATATTTCTATTTCAGTCAAGTCTGGATTATTCCGTGGCTCTTTTACCGCTTTTATAAATATATACATATATTTATATTTCTGTCAAAGCCTGGATTATTTTGTGGCTTTTTTACAGCTTTTTATATATATATGTATATTTCTGACCGGGCTTGAGATTGGAAATTCGCCGCCCTTTACAGCTTTTATATATAATTATATATATATATATGTATGTATTCTTTATTCATTGTGATTAAATATATGGTTCAATTATTCATTTGATATGAATTTATTTTAATATTAATTTAGAAAATTAGATTTATTTAAATCTAGCCCTTTCTACCTTTCAAACGGTTCAAAATATGTCCAACCGGAACTGGGAAGCTGGAATGGCTAAGATTTATTTAAATATATCTTTCTTTCTAGTTTTGTTAAATATAAAAGCAACCTCGCGACCCTCAGATTTCTATCTAGTGGGAACGAGAAGCTTTGGCTATGCGCATGCCAGGATTTGACTGATGAATCTTTTATTTTTGCAACGTCTGGATGTAAATATACATTTTCTGTAAATATCTATGCTGTGCAGGTTTTCTTGGCCTCCCTCTGTGAGCCTAGAAATCGTGGGATTCATGATCAAAATAATCAGAACTTGATTCCCACGATGGACAAACTTCACATTATAAATGTACCCTGCCAGTTTTTCTGTAGAAAATGTACATCCGAAAGACCTTAAAACGGTTATCTTGGTTTAAGGTCTCAAACATAATGAAATAATGGTTTATCGTGCTATAGTCACTCCAATGGCTATCATGCCCATGAAAAGACCGACACTTGTTTATATTCTGTGGTCGAGGATGCTTCACAGCCCGACAATCACCATCCAAATCGAGTCGAAGGCTAAAAAGAATAAAAATTGAAGTATCAACATGCTTCATTCCCAACGTGAGCGTAAGGGTTTAAAAATCAACCTTTTAAAACATCATCTTCATATCTTGTCTAAAAAAGGTCTTTTGCAAATCAAATCAAACCCTTCGTATATAGGTTCAACGAAGCATGAAAATACTTTCAAAGCAAACAAGCGTATGCCCAATTTCTTCCAGCATCCACAGACACATTGCATATAAAAAGGGAAATATTGAAAAGATCCTGTGTTTTAACGGGATTTGGGGGTGCCTAACACCTTCCCCCCACTTAACCAAGCCCCCAAACTTAAGAATTTCAGTTTCAAAGATCAAGTTTTGACAATGTCCAATAATTGGGCCTACTTACAAATAAAACTCGGTTGAGTTGGTACAACTATTTCAAATCTACCAAATGGCGACTCTGTAAACCGTTCAAATCGTAGACATGATACATGTTGGCATTTTCCTAAAAAACCTTTTTTAACCTGAATAAAACAGACAAGGCAATAAGGGTAGAAAACAAAAGTCTTAGGAAGAGAGAAAGATCGGGTCCAAAGTTGGCCGGATTTTTTCCCGACGTCGACAGGTGGCAACTGTGCTGGGGACAGTAGAGGGCTTAGGCCGCGTTCAAATCTTTTCAAAATTTCCTTTTATATCTGCATGTGTGTGGATGCTGTGTTTTATATTGAATGAATGTAAATGAATGCTTTACTGCTTTATATTAGTGCTTCGCACAGTGTCATCATTTTATACGGTGGGACGCGATGTATGTAAACGTATGTTGTGTGATTCCTCCACCAGAAGGCGAACCCGTCTGTGTTTGATTACTGGACTCAAAGGAGACTAATCATGCGAGGCTCAAGAAAGGCACCACTTAGATCCGCTCCAATTGAAAGATCAGATTAATTTCCCCTCTAGTAGATTGCGATGATCTGGGGACCTTCATGCAGAAAAACCGCAAGAGTAGCCAAAGATAGGTCAACCTTTGATTAACCAAATCCGAAGGGAAGCTTCTTCATGCCTTCCTCTTTCAATTCAAATGTCAATCTTCTAATTCCAATGTAAATTTCAAGATTCAATGTAAATATACGTGTCTTGTAAAATCTGTCATGTTATCTTGTCATCGAAACAACTGACCTTTATTTTACAGGATAAGATTAAAAAACCTCAAAAATAAACACATTGCATACCATGCATCAGACTGATACATATATCAGCAAATGAACACACCTATGTTTGTTGTAGATAACAATTGGTCTGTCACCAGATCGAAATCTAAGAAAGCACTAAGTCCATCTCCAGACATGGCTTCAAGTGCTCAAACTGAATCTACCCCTATTTCTAGGGAAGAGTTTGAAGGATTGAAGAACAAAATAGCAGAATTGGCTATTTTCTTGAAAGAACAAAGCAAAGGCCTTCAAGGGAAACAAACACCCGGTCATACAGAACCATCTACACCCGGTGGCAGTCAAGAGACTGAAAAGAAAGACACTCATATTCCTGAACCACAGAACCAGGATATGACCAACAAAACCCCTAAAATCATCAACCTCAACAAAGAGCAGGAAGCTGGTGATATTCTGAAGAAATTACAACAAATGGATGAAACCATCCGGTTCATCAAAGGGACTGGGGCATTTGGGAGTGTCAATTATTCAGACTTTTGTATATTTCCTGAGGCTCGTTATCCAGGAAAATTTAAGACCCTGATTTTAAGAAATATGATGGATTAGGAGATCCCTACACCCATTTGAAGGTATTCATTGGAGAACTCGGATCCTATGCAGAGGACGAGAAGCTCAGAATGCAATTATTTCATAAGAGTTTGACCAGAGAGGCTAGAGCTTGGTATGCCCTAATGGAAAATTCAAAGATTCATAGCTGGGAAGAGTTAGCACATACCTTCCTCAATCAATACAGCTTTTAGTCTCAAATAACGCCAGATAGATATCAGATCACCAAAATTAAGAAACAAAACACTGAGTCATTCATAGAATATGCCTAACGATGGAGGCGGGCGGGCATAAGTCACCCCACCTATGACTAAGTCTGAGATAGTCATGACCTTCATAGACATTCAAGAAGCTCTGTATTACGAAAGGGTCCTAGCAGGCATAGGAAAACCATTCTCGGAGATGATCAAGCACGGAGAAATGGCTGAAATGGGGCTAAAATCTGGGAAGATAAAAGATCTTACCACCTTGGAAGCCGTGGCCTAGCACATTCAATCTGGGAGTTATGGGAGTAATCCCCGGAGAGCCCACAAGAAGAAAGAAGAAGAAGTGTCCTTAATACTTCAAGGACAGAATCAGAGGAGCGATTCTAGCAGCATGCCCCTTCAAAGGAGGAACTATCCCTCTTTTTAAGCTCCGACCCAACCTTCTAATCCTCCATTTCAGAAAACTATGGAGGCCAGACAACGAATAACGTTCACCCCTTTAGGGGATTCACTCGAGAATGTGCTAAAACTGTTAACGGCACAGAAGAAGATTGTTCAACTCCTTCCACCAACTAGTACCGGTGGATAGAATTTAGACCTAAGTAAGAAGTGCGCATACCATTTTGGATCTCCGAGCCATGATACATAAGCTTGTTGGTCTCTTAAGCACAAAATCCAAGACCTGATAGACAACGGAGAGATTGTGGTGACCAAACCCGAGCAACCGTATGTGCAAGATAATCCCCTCCCTCAACACAAAGAGGAGAGTGTCAACATAATTAGCACAAAGAGTGGAGAGGGATCCAAATACCTTCGTTATGTTAGAGAATTAACTCAATCAAGAACCAATAGGCCAGATAGTTGGGAGCTCTCAAGAAGGCAGTTCCTGATGGAACAGAAAATTAAGTCCAATAAAGAACAGATTGGACAATTAGCGGATTTAGTCATGTATCAGCATCAGGTAACCGGACAACTGATAAATCAGACCAACCAGCATGAATCGAGTCATCCTACCCCAGAAATTAGCCCCATTACTATTAGGGATCATTATCGATTTTATGAGCGCGAACCTAAGGTCGACAAGATAGCTAAGGAAGAAAAATTCCAAGCTGATAGGGAACTCGCCTTCCAAAGGAATTTCACTAATTTGAACCAACCGATAAAGGAAATCCTCCAAATGCTGATCAATGAGGGGATGGTTGCAGACTTGTTGCCCCCCGGTGAACCCTCGATCCAGGAAGTTTAAACCTGATCCAGGAAGTTTAAACATGACACCAAAGACTGTTGTGGACTTCGTCACCTGATTCAAAATATGATTAAAAATGGTGAGCTGATAAAAAAAATCAAAATTACAGCTATCCCGATGATGAAACACTCTTTATTCCCATGGCATGAAATCAGGGAACAGTGGTTGTTATTTCCTGTGAAAATGAGCTAGCTGTGGCACCCTTAATATTTCCAGGGAAAGGGGTCCAAGAAACACAAAATTGTGTGAAGGTATCTGCACCCGAATCTTTAATATTGCCTTTCAGACGGCAATATCTAGTGATCAGTCTGAAAAGAGTCCCATGGAACTATGGTAATGATGAAGGTTCCACCTCAAATAATATTTCCAGTATATCAAAGGAGAATCCCTTGTACCTGCCTTAGCGGGTGATCGATTCAGTCATCCAAGCTAAAGGGAAGGTGGCTGAAGAAAGGATTGAAGAATTTCTCCTTAAAATGGGTCATAACGAGATCAAAGTGGTGCAAAGCTTGAAGGATGCACCCAAAAAGATATCTATCCTAGATCTAGTTTTATCTTCGGTGGATCATCGCAACATTCTAGTAAAAGTACTGGAGGAAGCCCATCTGCCAAGGAAAGTGGATGTTAAGAAATTCCGTCACGTGATAGAACACATCTTCAACAATAATGTGATATCTTTCACTGCTAATGATATACCCGCAGAGGGGACGTGCCATCGCAAGTCACTGCACATAGCAGTAATGTCATCAGGGTATGTGATCGGAGGTGTGCTTATAGATGGATGATCATCCCTAAACATCTGTCCCTATGACACCTTGGAAAGAATAAAGATCAACCCAAATCGGATTAGAACCAGTCATGTAGTTATTCGAGTTTTCGATGGATCTCGTCGAGAAGCTATGGGAGAGATTGAGTTTCCACTAGAGATTGGTCCCCATACTTTCTATGTATCCTTCCAGGTACTCAACATTACCACCTGATACAATTTGTTGCTGGGAAAGCCGTGGATCCACATGGAAGGAGCAGTTCCATCCACCCTCCATCAGCAGCTCAAGTACATTATCAATGGCAACCTAATCATGGTAAATGCCAAACCAAAATACCCTGTCTGCATACAGGGAGACATGCCGGTGATAAGTCTAGATGAAGGGGTTGAACCTGCAAGTTTTCAAGCATTAGAGGTGAGCAATATTCAGTACCTACCAGTTGGGGCACCAACTCTGAAACCAAAAGTTTCCCTCGAAGTAATAACAGTGGGTCAGGAGATGGTATCTTTGGGTTTTTGCCCTGGAAAAAGGGTTAGGAAAAAATTAACAAGGAATCAAGAGTCCGGTGCAAATCACGAGCCAATCATGGAAGGCTGGATTGGGCTATTCATCCGGATCAAACAATCGAAACCCACACAAGCATCCACAGGTTTCTGCTTCCACTATATTATTGCCAAACCTCACTGATGCAGAAATTTATGAAGCCAATGAAGAAAATTCCTGCTATTGTGTCAGCCATGTTATTTCCTCCAATCATACTGATAAGTGAGAGAAAAGCCCCAAAGCCTGAGGGGGAGAGCAAAAAGAGAAAAGAAAAGTTCCTGCACGAAGGACGAGACCCATTTGCTAACATGTATTTTCTGATGCACTATGAGGGTATGAATGATGATATCCTAGACAGTGATGAAGAAGATCAGATCCGAATTCCTCACATCAAGAAGGGGAAATGTGGCAGTTCAAAGAAGAACCCCGACTCTGATAGGAAGGATGTCTCAGTCATCATCAGAGAAGAGACAGACCACCACAACTCCTTTATCCTCCCTATTCATGAGGACTTGACATTGAACAATTGGAGCAGCGTCCCTTGCCTCATTTAAAAAGGGTAAAAGGGTAGAAGGTCCATCTTCCCGGGAGCGTGATTTCATTTACTGCTTGTTTTTGGTTGCACAGCTATAGCAGTAACTTTTGTCATGCTTTTGCTAAATGCTTTGTATGTTTAAACAATCTCATATATTAAAGTGAAAGCATTTTGTTTTCAGGACTTCAGAAGTGGTTGTGTTTGTCCCTGTTGATGAGATGCCAAACTTTCACAGTGACTACAACTTTGATGAAGAGCTGAACTTCGACTTGATGGAAATTAATCAAGAGGAGATAAATGACTATGAGGTGCCCGAGGAGATCAAAGAATGGGTCGAAGACAAATGCAAACCAAACCTTGATCAAACCACCACTGTCAATATTGGAACCTCAGAAAATCTCAAAGAAATCCAGATAGGCCTAGACCTCACCCAAGACCAAAGAACCTACCTGATTGAAATCTTAACATAGATCTAGGATGTGTTTGCATGGTTACATGAAGACATGATTGGCTTATCTACTGACATTGTCATCCATTGGCTCCCCATCAAAGATGGATTCAAGCCAGTCAAGCAGAAGTTTAGGAGATTAAAACCTGAATAGAGTCTGAAAGTTAAAGAAGAGGTTGTCAAACAATTCAAAGTCGGTATCATCATGGTATCAACATACCCAGAGTGGCTGTCAAACATAGTTCTCGTGCCTAAGCCCAGAGGGAAGGTACGAGTATATGTGGATTACCTAGATCTGAACAAAGATTGTCTCAAAGATAACTTTCCAGTGCCTGTCATTCACATCCTGATAGATAATACGGCGCAGTATCCTGATAGATAACTTTCCAGTGCCTGTCATTCACATCCTTTGTGGATTGCTTTGCTGGTTACCATCAAATCATGGTCGCTGAAGAAGACAAAGAGAAGACAGCCTTCATCACTCCCTGGGGAACCTTCTACTATAGATGTTTATTCTTCGGCCTTATAAATGTCAGAGCCATATATCAGTGAGCCATGATGGCCTTTTTCCATGACATGATTCACAAGGAGATAGAGGTTTACATGGATGACATCATTGTCAAATCTCGGAAGGAGGACGATCACATCAATCATCTTAGGAAGCTGTTCAATAGGTTATGTAAGTACAACCTCAAGCTGAATCCGGCCAAATGTGCTTTTGGTTTCAAATCGGGCAAGTTGTTTGGATTTCTGGTAAGCAATAGAGGCATTGAGCTGGATCCCGCCAAGATTAAAGCCATCACTAAGATGCCCATACCCCAAATAGAAAGGAGATACGTGGATTCTTGGGGAGGATCAATTTCATAAGCCGGTTCATTTCCCAGCTCACAATAACTTATGAGCCCATCTTCAAGCTACTAAAGAAGAATTCCTCCACAAAATGGAATGAAAATTGCCAAAAAGCTTTCATTGCCATCAAAAAATAGTTGATCGAAGCGCCTGTCTTGGTGCCCCTGAGGGATGAAGTTCCCCTGTTTATGTACTTGTCCGTCAATGCCAATGCAATGGGCTGTATGCTGGGATAGAAAGATTATAGTAGCAAGGAGAGAGCTATCTACTATATAAGTAAAAGATTCAGCAGCGACGAATAGAAGTACACACTGATTGAGAAGACATGTTGTACGTTAGCATGAGCCGCCATAAGGTTACAACACTATCTGCATGGGTACACGACCTACCTCATATCCCATATGGATCCACTGAAGTACGTATTCAGCAAACCAATATTGAATTATTGATTGTCCAAATGGCAGTTAATTCTACAACAGTTCGACATTGTCTACGTGACTTAGAAGTCCATCAAAGGCCAAGGCATTGCAGGTCAATTGGCCGAAGCACCGTCAGGGGATTTTGAACCCTTGGAAACTTAATTCCTGGATGATGGGATTATGACAATTCAACAAATCCCTCAAGAGAATATAGTCCAACCATGGAAAATGTATTTTGATAGAGCAGTAAATATGGAAGGTGCCAAAGCTGTGGCAGTTCTTGTCTCGGGTACCGGAGAACAATATCCTGTGGCTACCAAGCTATAGTTTATCAACACCAATAATACAGCTGAGTATGCAGGCTGCATAATGGGGTTGAAACTAGCCCAGTCCATGGGTATCCAACGTCTATTAGTCTTTGGATATTCTGAGTTGGTTATCAGATAAACCACTAGGGCATATCATACCAAAGAATTGCATTTGCTGCCTTATCACCGGCTGGTCATCAACATATCCATGGATTTTGAAGAGATAACCTTCATCCATATCCCTCAAGGAAGGAATGACTTTGCGGATGCATTGGCAACTTTGGCTTCCCTGATCCACATATCTGGTAGGAGGGGAATTCCCGACATCAAATTCACAAACCAAAAGGCCCCGATATATGGGAATTACATTGGAGAAGTATCAGATGAAATACCTCCTATAAAACAGCCTTGGTATCAAGACATCAAGGAATATCTCCGAGATGGATCTACACCCGCTGGGGCACGCCAAGCCGGAAAAAAGCGAATTCATAAGATGGCTATGAAGTTAGATCTGAGTGGAGACGCACTCTACAAAAGGGATACTGGAATAGGCCTTTTAAGATGCCTCGATAAAGAGCAAGCCCAAAGATTGATGGATGAAGTCCACGGTGGAGTATGTGGTCCACACATGAGTGGTCATTTACTGGAAAAGAAGATATTAAGAACAGGGCATTATTGGGTCTCTCTCAAAGCTGATTGTGATGATTACGTCAGGAGATGTTACTAATGCCAAGTTCATAAAATGCTATACACGTTCCTCCAAATGAGCTGCATAATATAAGTTTGCCATGGACTTTCTCCATGTGGGGAATGGATGTGATTTGGCCAATAGAACCCAAAGCCAACAACGGACATCGATTCATCTTCACCATGATCGATTACTTCACCAAATGGGTTGAAGCTGCCTCTTTTCCCAAGGTTACCAAAGAGGTAATCATTGGTTTCATCAGAAATAATGTTGTCTGTTGAAATGGACAACCGGAGGTGATCGTCTCAGACAACGATAAAAATTTAAATAATCAGATAATGAGGGAGCTATGTAGTATGTTCCACATCAAGCATCTCAATTTTGTCATTTATCGGCCCAAGATGAATGGTTCTGTCGAAGCGGCCAATAAGAACATCAAGAAGATCATGCAGAAAATGTCCGCCAATCACAAAGGATGGCCTTAACAATTGCCTATGACTCTGTTATCATACAGGATGTCAATATGTACTTCTACTAGGGCTACCTCCTATTCATTGGTATGTGACATGGAAGAAGTACTGCCTATAGAAGTAGAAATGGAGTCCTTGCGAGTGTTAATATAAAAGTAGTATGCATACAAGCCAATCATGTATGATGATAAAGCATCTACTTTGGAGATGATCTTATTTATTTATTAATAAAAGTATTAACTTAATAAATATATTTAATTATCTACATGATGCTGTTTTTATAATATGTAAATAACCCATAGTTTTAAGCAATATTTTTAGAATCTTGATGATGATCATGCTAATGAGATTTAAATTCTTAGAAAGCTTAAAACTAAAATAGTTCCCAATCGTTGGATTACTAAAAAGGGGATTAATAAATCCGGATAGATTGGTACATATGTTGCTTGCTCATTGGATGAGGATGATTGATCTCATAATCATTTGTGTGGAGACACTAAAGCAAGTATGTAGGTACTTATTGGAGAATAAGTTCACTGAACGTGACTCGCTATGGAATACCTAATGGAGTTTTACTTGCCTGTCATTAGGAATTCCTAATGTGATAGTAATACAAGTGATCCTTGGACTTGAGATCATCATAGTATCTTGTGTGTAATGAATTATACTTTGACTTATTCCTTAAGACCCTTAGGGTATATCAAAGGGTATTCTTAGGTATAATAAGTTACATATGAAGATCATGAATGGTCAATAAAGAATCTACCACTTCTATTAAAAGAAGAGATATGTCCTATGTGATTCGTTAAATAACAACCCAGTAGTCCTTAGCCAAGGCAGAATGAAATTAGAAAGGAGTTTCTAATTTGCATTATTTGGAGTTGTGTATTTTGTAATCAAAATATATATAATTAAATAAAATAAAACTTGACAGTAATTGCATGTCTTATATTTAATTGGGACATTGTATGGTGGAAGGATTGAATTGTACGGTAACTATTTACTCACAGGTTCTTTTATGATTAATGTTGAAATCTATATTATCTGAAAAGTCGTTGATCGTTAAGGAGGCTTATCCCTATTGTAGAATAAATAATATTTATTTAAATAAGATTAGAATTGTTCTAATTGATTTTATTCACAACCTGTTTAATATGGAGAACCTAAAGGATCGCACCATAAAAGGAAGAATAATTATTTAAGAAGATAATGACATAATCGTAATAATGCATTAAGTGTAATTAATTTAATCTATGGTGATAGAATAAATTAAATAGCTTAATGTTTATTATTTAATATTTTAAAAATATTAAATATAAATTAATAAGAGGAGTCTTATTAATATTATTATAATTATAATTATTTTAATTTTCTAAAGGAGTTTATGAATTAATTTAATATTAGTACTCAGATTTATTCTTAATAAGATTAGGAGACAAATTAATTAAATTAATTTAATTAATTATTCCCAATGTATTGGGAAGCCTAAATTAATTAAAGGAGTTTAATTAATTAAATGAAACCCCATATCTAATAGGATTAGAAGGGTTGACCAATATCTATATAAAAAGAGTCTTATAATAGATATCAGTTGATGCAATTCTAATTGTTAGAGAGTACTTTTTTTTTTCTATAGAGGATAGAAAACTAGGGTTTAGCCATCCACCCTCCTTCTTGATAATTCCTCTTCTTTGGTGGATCACCTGTAGAGGCCAAACACTTGGGTGGCTAACGTTGATCAAAGGAAGAAATCTAACCCAAAAATTCAAGGAGATCACGAAGAACAAGGAGTTGAACTTGTACCTGTGGAAGTTTCGTTCTACAAGGGTATGATTTCATAACTTTTTATTTATCATTTTAAATTAATAATTTGTATAAAGGATGATCCGAGTAATGGTTTTGTAGAAATATTTTAAACTCTGATATACCATGCTTCCGCTAATTTTTGCAATTTAATTGCGCCATGATTTCGTACAAATCCAACAGTGGTATCAGAGCCAAACCTTTATGCAATTATTAATTGTTTTTTTGATTCCATATATATATATATGTATGTATTTAGAATAATTTATTGGGCATAATTAATTATATAAAATTATTATATTTTTGAAAGAAAATAAAATAAAAATAGAAAAGCTTCTAATTTGCGGAATTTTTTTTTCCCGCTGTGAATTTTTTTTTAGAGACTCACGTGATTGCTACTTATGTGCTTTTCAAACGTAACATAGCAGGATTTTAAAAGGAGTCACGTTATCAATTAGAAAAACGTTACCTGGCAGGATTTCAAAAAGGAATATCACCTTATATATATATATATATATATATATATATATATATATATATATATATATATATATTAGGTGATTAGCTTTACCATATAAGTTGATTAGCTTTTCCAAGTAAAAAGGTTACATGGATCCGTGTATATTTGGAATCTCTAGGGATCAAGTGTATATTGGGAATCAGGATTTCCAAAAAGGTGTTAACATATATATATATATATATATATATATATATAAGATATATAATATATACGATTATATTATAATATATATATATATATATATATTATATTCTTAATAATTTTATAATTAAAATAAAGAGTTTATTTTAATCTTTAAATTAGATTTCATACAATTTAAAATTGTCCATTAAATGATACTCATGTATATATGGAATATTTTAATTCAAGAGATGAATGTTTATTTATTAATGCATATGGTGATATGTATGATAATAAATGGGGTTGATTATGGACTATTGACCAATGTGATTGGATTTTATTTTAGTTGAATGCTTGAATGGATGAGTTTTATTAAATAGGGTCTACGTACCTCGTCTTCTCTAGTTTTTTCTTGATGTAAAATTTTATCTCTCTTCTATGTACTTCCCCTTGACTGCTGATCAAGGTTTCTATTTAAATTAAATAGTTTAATGTAATAGAAATAGTTAGAATTATCTTGAAAAAATTGGAGACCAAGGTGCAAGGAACGCGTGAAGACCCGTTTGTAATGGAGCCCGAGTTTAAATATAATAGTTACGTTTAAATTTAAATTCTTGCACTCATAGGTTTGACCTTTTGGTTCACTTGATGGCTCTAGTGAACCAAACTAGAATAAAAGTCCATAATCAATCTGGGTAGAATATAGTATTCTATGTGTGCATGCTATTATTATATATATTATATTTTATGCAAACATGTTTCTCATGTTTTAATAAAATAACGCGTATTTTATATATATATATATATATATATATGCATGCGCACTAAAGAATAGAAAAATAATAACAAACCCCTCAAAAGAAATTATATTAAGTCTAAAGCGTTCTTAGATATTTGGAATATCGAACGTCGCTTTCTAGCATGATAAATTAATAGAGTATTAAATATTTAATACGAGTTTGTTGTGTTATCCACAAGGCAAGTATTGCATATTTAAGATATTAATTTAATCACATTTGATGCTTATCAAGAAAATTGAACAATATTATTTTGTTGTGCTATCCACAAGGATAATATTTTTCTTTTTTGAATTTATGGAAGTGCTAGGTTGGACTTAACTTAAATCATTTTAGTTCGGATGTGCACACACTTGACCATTATGATTTAAGAGGCAAAATAAAAAGGAGTTACATGTTGATGTAATTGACAAAGAGTTGTCCACCCATTTATTTATATATCGTTTGTTGTGCTATCCACAAGGCTATATACATTTGAAATGAGATCCTTATTCTCACTAACAAATCTTTTAATTAGATGTTGCCGAACTATATAAGTGAGGGTAATATAGTTTGAAGAAAATAGTGCGAGATACTAATTTAAAATAAGACCTAATTTATTTTGGTATATAAAATTAATTAAATGAATGTTTGCTAAAATGTTGTCTTTTCACATATAAAAAGTTAAAAATGTCGAAATCACTAATTTCACTGCGTAGCATACTTGATGCTAACAAACTGACCGGACCGAATTACACGAACTGGTTAATGAATCTGAGAATAGTTCTCACTGCTGAAAAGATTTCTTATGTCCTAAATTCACCTGTTCTTGGAACTGTTCTAGAAATAGCCTCGGATGAAGAGATTGCCACCATTGTAAAGTGGTAAGATGATGCATCTGTGGCTCAATGCATCATGCTCGCATCCATGAATAATGAGCTTCATCGTCAGCATGAAAACATGGATGCTCCTACTATGTTGCTTTCATTTGAAGTAGTTGTATGGTGAACAAAGTAGGATTGCTAGTTATGAGATATCTAAGGAGCTCTTTCGATCTCGGATGACCGAGGGCACCGCCGTTGAGACTCATATCCTAAGGGTGATCAATCTGATTGAACGCCTTGGACAACTTGGGTTCATCATGGATGGGGAGTTTGTTGGGTTTGTACGTAACGCAATCATGCAATCAAATCACATAAATAGGGCGGAAGCGTAAAAACTAAGTTTTCAAAAATTTATACAAACCCATTACCATGATCATTCTTGTGCATCAATTATCAGTGAATGAAGAAGGAGAAAAACAGAATTATACCTTTGAAGATGCAAGCTTCCTCAGGTACAAGTTCTATTCCTTTGATTCCTTTGATTCCTCTGTAGTGGCTCCTTCCCTTGATCAATGTCAGCCACCCAAATGTTTGGCCTCTAACGGTGATCCACCAAGGAAGATGAAGAACTCAGTAAGATGGGTTATTGGCTTAACCCTTGTTTCTATCTCTATAGAATATGTGTACTCCCAACTCTTGAAAAATTAACGTACCTTATTTCTGATATAAGACTCTCTTATATAGATATTAGGTTAACCCTCCTAATCCAATTAGAATAGGGTTTTATTTAATTAATTAATTAAATACTTTTAATTAATTTATATCCTAATCTTTATTAGGATTGAGAGAGAGTACTGATATTATATTAATTCCTAAACTCCTTTAGAATTAAAATAATAATAATAATAATAATATTAATAAGACTCCTCTTATTAATTTATATTTAATATTTTTAAAATATTAAATAATAAACATTAAGCTATTTAATTTATTCTATCATTATAGATTAAATTAATTATACTTAATGCATTATTACTATCATGCCATTTTCTTCTTAAATAATTCTTCTTCCTTTTATGGTGTGACCCTTTAGTTTCTCCATATTAAACCGGTTGTGAATAAATCAATTAGAACAATTCTAATCTTATTTAAATAAATAAATTAAACTAATAATCTATTTAAATAAATAACATTTATTCTACAATAGGGATAAGCCTCCCTAGCGATCAACGACTTTCCAGATAATATAGATTTCAACATTAATCATAAAAGAACCTGTGAGTTAATAGTTACCGTACAATTCAATCCTTCCACCATACAATGTCCCAATTAAATATAAGACATGGATTTACTGTCAAGTCTTAATTTATTTAATCATATGTATTTCGATTAGAAAATGCACAACTCCAAATAATGCAAATTAGAAACCTCTTTCTAATTTCATTCTACCTTGGCCAAGGATTCCTGGGTTGTCATTTAACGAATCACATAGGACATATCTCCTCTTTTACTAGAGGTGGTAGATTCTTTATTGATCATTCATTATCTCCATATGTAACTCATTACACCCAAGCATACCCTATATATGCCTTAAAAGGCCTTAAGGAATTAGTCAAAGTATAATTTGTTACATACAAGATACTATGATGATCTCAAGTCCAAGGATCATATGTACTACTATCACATTAGGAATTCCTATTGACAGGCGAGTAAAACTCCATTAGGTATTCCATAGCGAGTCACGTTCAGTGAACTTATTCTCCAATAAGCACCTACATACTTGCTTTAGTGTCTCCACACAAATGACCATGAGATCAGTCATCCTCATCCAATGAGCAAGCAACATATGTACCAATCTATCCGAATTTACTAATCCCCATTTTAGTAATCCCACAATTGGGAACTATTTTAGTTTTTAAGCTTTCTAAGAATTTAGATCTCATTATCATGATCTCATCATGATTCTAAAAGCATTGCTTAAAACTATGGGTTATTTACATATTATAAAAAACAGCACCATGTAAATAATTATATGCCTTAAATGAATATTTTATTAATAAATAAATAAGATTGTTTTCAAAGTATGTGCTTTGTCATCATACATGATTGGCTTGTATGCACACTACTATCAATCTCCCACTTGCACTAAAGCCAATCGCCATGGTATCTCATACCCATCTTCTCTAAGTGACGATCAAACTGCTGTTGTGTTAAAGCTTTAGTAAATGGATCTGCAATGTCGTCTTGAGAGTCTACACGCTCCAAGGTGACGTCTCCTTTTTCAATGATCTCCCTGATCAAGTGAAATCGTCGCAACACGTGTTTAGATTTCTGATGAGACCTGGGTTCCTTAGCCTGTGCAACCGCTCCGATGTTGTCACAGTATACTGGAACTGCTTCTCCAATGCTAGGAACCACACCAAGTTCAGTTATGAACTTCTTCATCCAAACAGCTTCCTTTGCAGCTTCACTTGCAGCTATATACTCTGCCTTTGTCACTGAATCAGCAACCGTTTGCTGCTTGGAACTCTTCCAACTCACTGCACATCCGTTCAAGGTAAACACATACCCTGAAATAGATTTACTGTCATCTTGGTCTGTTTGAAAACTTGAGTCCATGAATCTCTCGAGTTTTAATTCAGACCCACTGTAGACAAGAAAAATATCTTTAGTTCTTCTCAAGTACTTTAGGATATTTTTCACTGCCTTCTAGTGCTCTTCTCCTGGATTCGACTGGTATCTGCTTGTTACACTAAGTGCGTGAGCAACATCCGGTCTAGTACATATCATACCGTACATGATAGATCCTATTGCAGAAGCATAAGGGATCTTACTCATACGGTCTCTCTCCTCAGGTGTCTTTGGGGCCTGTTTCTTGGAGAGATTTATTCTATGGCTCATCGGCATGAGACCTCTTTTGGAATCTTCCATGCTAAACCTCTTTAGCATCGTATCAATGTACGTTCCTTGGGATAAGCCGAGCATCTTTTTAGATCTATCTCTATAGATCTTTATCCCCAAAATATAGGATGCTTCACCCAAGTCCTTCATGGAGAAGTTTTTAGATAACCAGATTTTAATGGATTGTAACATAGGAATGTCATTCCCTATCAGTAATATATCATCAACATATAATACAAGGAATGATACTGCGCTCCCACTAACCTTCTTGTATACACATGGTTCATCCTCGTTTTTGATAAAATCAAACTCTTTGATTGTCTCATCAAAACGAATGTTCCATCTACGAGAAGCTTGCTTCACCCCATAAATGGATCGTTGTAGCTTACAGACTTGATTTGTTCTAACTTTTGAAATAAATCCCTCTGGCTGTGTCATATACACATCCTCCTCAAGTTTCCCATTGAGGAAGGCCGTTTTCACGTCCATCTGCCAGATCTCATAGTCGTTGTAAGCTACAATCGCAAGCAAAATCCGAATGGACTTGAGCATGGCTACTAGTGAGAAGGTTTCATCATAGTAAACTCCTTGTCTTTGTTTGAAACCTTTTGCAACCAGTCGGGCCTTATAGGTCTCTACCTTTCTGTCTGCTCCAGTCTTTTTCTTAAAAACCCATTTACACCCAATAGGTTTAATACCTTCAGGTGGTAAAACCAAAGACCATACTTTGTTTTCATACATGGAGTCCATTTCGGATTTCATGGCTTCAAGCCATTTCCCTGAGTCTTTATTACTCATAGCCTGTTCGTAATTCAATGGATCATCATCATTCATGATGTGTACCTCATCGTTATCCTCTATAACGAATCCATACCTCTCAGGTATCTTCGGTACTCTTCTAGATTTACGAACAGGGTGTGGTACAGTCGGTTCTTCTACTTGGTTAGGTACTTAACTTTGGTCTGTGGTAACTTGTGGTTCTTGAACTTCTTCAAGATATATCTTGCTCCCACTGACCCCTTCATGGATAAACTCTTTCTCCAAGAAGGTAGCATATTTCGCAACAAACACCTTTTGATCAGTTGGATGATAGAAATAATACCCTACGGTTTCTTTAGGGTATCCCACAAATCTACACTTATCGGATTTAGTCTGTAGCTTATCATTTTCAAACTTTTTGACATAAGCTGGACAACCCCAAGTCTTAACATGCTTAAGATTTGGTTTCCTCCCTTTCCACATCTCATATGGAGTCTTTGGGGCGGATTTGGTAGGTACCTTGTTAAGTAGGTATGTAGCCGTTTCTAGGGCATATCCCCAGAAGGAAATTGGAAGGTCGGTAAAACTCATCATGGATCGAACCATGTCCAACAGTGTTCGATTTCTCCTTTCAGATACTCCATTTAACTGTGGTGTACCTGGAGGAGTCCATTGTGAGATTATACCATTTTCTCTGAGACAATTGAGAAACTCACTACTTAAGTATTCTCCACCTCGATCTGATCAAAGTATCTTAATACTCTTGCCCGTTTGTTTCTCTACTTCACTTTTGAACTCTTTGAACTTTTCAAATGATTCTGATTTGTATTTCATTAAATACACATATCCAAATCTTGAGTGATCATCAGTGAAAGTAATAAAATAAGAATACCGACCCCGTGCACTTGTTGTCATAGATCCACAAACGTCTGTGTGAATCAATGCCAACAACTCTGTAACTCTCTCTCCTTTTCCACTAAAAGGAGATTTAGTCATTTTACCCATGAGACAAGATTCACAAGTTGGATATGATTCATAATCAGATAGCTCGAGGAGCCCATCTTTATGCAACTTGGATAATCTTGTTTCATTGATATGACCGAGTCTACAGTGCCACATATAGGTATAATTAATATCATCTCTTTTCCTTTTCTTAATTTGTTCAATTTGAAATATATTTTCTTGTAAGTCAAGTGTATAAAGTCCATTTCGCAAATTTCCAATACCATATAAAACATCGTCTTTATAAATAGAACAACCATTGTTCTTTATAATAACGTCAAAACCTTCCATATCCAATACAGAAATTGAAATAATGTTTTTAATAATATTCGGAACATAATAACAATTATTAAGATAAATGGATTTGCCCGAAGGCATTGCTAAACAATAAGTTCCTACAGCTAATGCAGCAACTTTTGCTCCATTTCCCACTCGTAGGATCACCTCATCTTTGTTTAGCTTTCTACTTCTGACCAGTTCCTGCACAGTATTACATATGTGAGAACCACATCCGGTATCCAATACCCAAGTAGAATTATGACTTTCAGAAAAATTAATTTCAATCATAAACAAACCTTGATTGGAAGTCGAAGCTTCTTCAAGCTTCTTCTCTGCTATAAACTTCTTGCAGTTCCTCTTCCAATGTCCCGGCTCATTGCAATGAAAGCACATTCCTTTAGCTGGTTCAGGTTTCTTTTGCTCCTTTTCTTTCCCTTTTCCCTTAGCCTTCTTAGATTTCTTCTTTTCAGAAGACACCTTGGGCCTCTTCCTTTTATTGGAAGAATCCACCATCAAGACATGGTTCTTCTTGGATGAGAAGTGACCTTCTGCAGTTTTCAGCTTGTTAAGCAGCTTAGGTAAGCTGACATCTAGCTTATTCATGTGAAAATTAACCACAAAC
Organism: Panax stipuleanatus; assembly: GCA_020205555.1. Lineage (NCBI taxonomy): Eukaryota > Viridiplantae > Streptophyta > Magnoliopsida > Apiales > Araliaceae > Panax > Panax stipuleanatus. The sequence continues at coordinate 95,773,302 of CM035115.1, forward strand.
TGCGAGAAGGTCTCAGGGAGTGCTTGCAAGACCAAGTCTTGACTCAACTCCCCATCCATGACGAACCCAAGCTGTCCAAGGCGTTCAATCAAATTGATTACCTTCAGAACATGAGTCTCAACGGCAGTGCCCTCGGTCATCCAAGATCGGAAGAGCTCCTTAGATATCTCATATCTAGCAGTCCTACTCTGTTCACCATACAACTCCTTGAGGTGAAGCAACATAGCAGGAGCATCCATTTTTTCGTGCTGAAGCTGAAGCTCGTTATTCATGGATGCGAGCATGATGCATTGAGCCACAGATGCATCATCTTGCCACTTATTGAAAGTGGCAATCTCTTCCTCAGAGGCTGTTTCTGAAACAGATTCAGGGATAGTGGAATTTAGGACATAAGAAATCTTTTCAGCAGTGAGAACAATTCTCAGATATCTTAGCTAGTCCTCATAATTCGGGCCGGTAAGCTTATTTGCATCAAGTATGGTTCGTAGTGAGATTAGTGATTTTGACATTTTTTAAAATTCTGCATGTGAAAAGACAACATTTTAGCAAACATTCATTTTATTAACTTTGCATACCAAAATAAATTTAGATCTTTATTTTAAATTGGTATCTCCCACTATTTTCATCAAACTATATTACCCTCACTCATATAGTTCGGCAACATCTAATTAAAGATTTACTAGTGAGATTAAGGATCCCATTTGAAATGTATATAACCTTGTGGATATCACAACAAGCGATATACAAATAAATAGGTAGACAACTCTTGTCAATTACATCACCATGTAACTCCTTTTATTTTGCCTCTTAAATCATAATGGTCATGTGTGTGCACATCCGAACTAAAATGATTTAAGTTAAGTCCAGCCTAGCACTTTCATAAATTCAAAAAAGAAAAATTTTCGTCCTTGTGGATAGCACAACAAGACTAGATCGTTCAATTTTCTTGATAAGCATCAAATGTGATTAATTAACATCTTAAATATTCAATACTCGCCTTGTGGATAGCACAACAAACTCATATTAAATATTTAATACTCTATTAACTAATCATGCTAGAAGGCGACGTTCGATATTCCAAATATCATTTGAACGCTTCAGACTTAATATTATTTCTTTGAGGGGTTTGTTATTATTTGTCTAATCTTTTTAAGCGCGCATGCACATATATATATAAAATACGCGTCATTTTATTAAACATGCGAAGCATGTTTGTATAAAATATAATATATATAATATTTAGCATGCAATATAGAATACTATATTCTACCCGGATTGATTATGGACTTTTATTCTAGTTTGGTTCACTAGAGCCACCAAGTGAACCAAAAGGTCAAACCTAGGAGTGCAAGAATTTAAATTTAAATATAACTATTACATTTAAACCCTGGCTCCATACAAATGAGTCTTCAGCGTTCCTTGCTCCTTGGTCTCCAATTTTTTTAAAATAATTCTAACTATCTCTATTACATTAACTATTTAAAATTAAATAGAAACCTTGATCAACAGTCAAGGGGAAGTACATAGAAAGGAGATAGAATTTACATCGAGAATAAAACTAGAGAAGACGAGGTACGCAGACCCCATTTTATAAAACCCATTCATTCAAGCATTCAACCAAAATAAAATCCAATCACATTGGTCATAGTCCATAATCAATCCCTTTTATTACCATACATATCATCATACGTATCAATAAAACTTATTCATCTCATGAAAATAAATTCATTCCATATATGTATTAATATCAGTTAATGGGCAAAAGTTTGCTAAACTTTGTTTTTGAAAAAATAAACTCCTTTATTTCATTCAAAAATAATTCCAAATTAAACTCTTTAATTTTAGCAATTCTGAAATCTCATTTCATATAAAATAAACATCTTTATTTTAAACCTTTATTAATTAAATAAACCATTCATTTAATTAAATAAAACAAAAAAAATTTCAGTTCCTGTCCAGTGGCGCAGCTGCGCCAAGAATGTAAAGGGAACCGGCGCAGCATGAAAACCAGGAACGGCACCCGGCGCAGCTGCGCAGCAATATTGCCTTGTACCGGCGCAGCTGCGCAGCTTCGCAGAATCTGAAAAATTTTTGTTGCCCAGAACTCGATCCAATCGCATATCATACATGTATGGAATCACATAGACTGATAATTAGCACAAGATTGGCTCTAATACCACTGTTGGGTTTGTACGTAACGCAATCATGCAATCAAATCACATAAATAGGGCGGAAGCGTAAAAATTAGGTTTTCAAAAATTTATACAAATCCATTACATTGATCATTCTTGTGCATCAATTATTAGTGAATGAAGAAGGAGAAAAATAGAATTATACCTTTGAAGATACAAGCTTCCTCAGGTACAAGTTCTACTCCTTTGATTCCTTTGATTCCTCTGTAGTGGCTCCTTCCCTTGATCAATGTCAGCCACCCAAATGTTTGGCCTCTAACGGTGATCCACCAAGGAAGATGAAGAACTCAGTAAGATGGGTTATTGGCTTAACCCTTGTTTCTATCTCTATAGAATATGTGTACTCCCAACTCTTGAAAAATTCACGTACCTTATTTCTGATATAAGACTCTCTTATATAGATATTAGGTTAACCCTCCTAATCCAATTAGAATAGGGTTTTATTTAATTAATTAATTAAATACTTTTAATTAATTTATATCCTAATCTTTATTAGGATTGAGAGAGAGTACTGATATTATATTAATTTCTAAACTCCTTTAGAATTAAAATAATAATAATAATAATAATAATAATAATAATATTAATAAGACTCTTCTTATTAATTTATATTTAATATTTTTAAAATATTAAATAATAAACATTAAGCTATTTAATTTATTCTATCATCATAGATTAAATTAATTATACTTAATGCATTATTACTATCATGCCATTTTCTTCTTAAATAATTCTTCTTCCTTTTATGGTGTGACCCTTTAGGTTCTCCATATTAAACCGGTTGTGAATAAATCAATTAGAACAATTCTAATCTTATTTAAATAAACAAATTAAACTAATAATCTATTTAAATAAATAACATTTATTCTACAATAGGGATAAGCCTCCCTAGCGATCAACGACTTTCTAGATAATATAGATTTTAACATTAATCATAAAAGAACCTGTGAGTTAATAGTTACCGTACAATTCAATCCTTCCACCATACAATGTCCCAATTAAATATAAGATATGGATTTACTGTCAAGTCTTAATTTATTTAATCATATGTATTTCGATTAGAAAATGCACAACTCCAAATAATGCAAATTAGAAACCTCTTTCTAATTTCATTCTACCTTGGCCAAGGATTCCTGGGTTGTCATTTAACGAATCACATAAGACATATCTCCTCTTTTACTAGAAGTGGTAGATTCTTTATTGATCATTCATTATCTCCATATGTAACTCATTACACCCAAGCATACCCTATATATGCCTTAAAAGGCCTTAAGGAATTAGTCAAAGTATAATTTGTTACATACAAGATACTATGATGATCTCAAGTCCAAGGATCACATGTACTACTATCACATTAGGAATTTCTATTGACAGGCGAGTAAAACTCCATTAGGTATTCCATAGCGAGTCACGTTCAGTGAACTTATTCTCCAATAAGCACCTACATACTTGCTTTAGTGTCTCCACACAAATGACCATGAGATCAGTCATCCTCATCCAATGAGCAAGCAACATATGTACTAATCTATCCGGATTTACTAATACCCATTTTAGTAATCCCACAATTGGGAACTATTTTAGTTTTTAAGCTTTCTAAGAATTTAGATCTCATTATCATGATCTCATCATGATTCTAAAAGCATTGCTTAAAACTATGGGTTATTTACATATTATAAAAAACAGCACTATGTAGATAATTATATGCCTTAAATGAATATTTTATTAATAAATAAATAAGATTGTTTACAAAGTATGTGCTTTGTCATCATACATGATTGGCTTGTATGCACACTACTAACAGAGTTGAGCCAAGACTTGGTCTTGCAGTCACTCCCTGAGACATTCTCGCAGTTCGTCGTAAATTTCTACATGAATAAGTTAGATGTCAGTTTGCCTGAATTACTTAACATGTTAAAAACTGTAGAAGGTCACTTTCCATCCAAGAAGAACCATGTCTTATTGGTGGATTCTTCCAAGAAAAGGAAGAGGCCCAAGGTATCTTCTGAAAAGAAGAAATCTAAGAAGGCTAAGGGCAAGGTGAACTTGAAGGAACAAAAGAAGCCTAATCCAGCTAGTGAAGGAATGTGTTTCCATTGCAACGAGCCGGGACACTAGAAGAGGAACTGCAAGAAGTTTATGGCAGAGAAGAAGCTTGGAGAAGCTTTGACTTCCAATCAAGGTTTGTTTATTATTGAAATTAATTTTTATAAAAGTCATAATTCTACTTGGGTATTAGATACCGGCTGTGGTTCTCACATATATAATATTGTGCAGGGACTGGTCAGAAGTAGAAAGTTGAACAAGGATGAGGTTGTCCTACGAGTGAAAAATGGAGCAAAGGTTGCTGCATTAGCTGTAGGCACTTATTGTTTAGTGGCCTACGGGCAAGTCTATTTATTTAAATAATTGTTATTTTATTTCGAATATCATTAGAAATATTATTTCAAATTCTGTATTAGATATGGATGGATTTGAAATTATAATAAAGAACAATAGTTGTCTATTTATAAAAATAATATTTTATATGGTGTTTGTAATTTTCAAAATGGACTTTACATACTTGACTTGCATGAAAATATATTTCAAATAGAACAAATTAAGAAAAGGAAAAGAGATGATGTTAATTATACCTATATGTGGCACTGTAGACTCGGTCATATTATTGAAACAAGATTATCCAAGTTACATAAGGATGGGCTCTTAGAGCTATCTGATTATGAATCATATCCAACTTGTGAATCTTGTTTCATGGGTAAAATGACTAAATCTATTTTTAATGGAAAAAGAAAAAGAGTTACAGAGTTGTTAGCGTTGGTTCACACATACGCTTATGGACCTATGACAACGAATGCACGGGGAGCGTATTCTTATTTTATTACTTTCACTGATGGTCACTGAAGATTTGGATATGTGTATTTAATGAAATACAAATCTGAATTATTTGAAAAGTTCAAAGAGTTTAGAAATGAAGTAGAGAAACAAATGGGCAAGAGTATTAAGATTCTTCGATCAGATCAAGGTGGTGAATACTTAAGCGATGAGTTTCTTGATTGTCTTAAAGAAAATGGTATAATCTCATAATGGAGTATCTGAAAGGAGAAATCTAACATTGTTGGATATGGTTCGTTTCATGATGAATTTTTACTGATCTTCCAATATCATTCTGGGGTTATGCCCTAGAAGCGGCTGCATATCTACTAAATAAGGTCCCCTTAAAATCTGTCCCCAAGACTTCATATGAGATGTGGAAAGGGAGGAAACTTGGTCTTAAACATGTTAAGATTTGGGGATGTCCAACTTATGTGAAAATGTTTCAAAATGATAAGCTTGGGACAAGATCTGATAAGTGCACGTTTGTGGGATATCCTAAAGAAAGTTTAGGATACTATTTCTATAATCTTACTGAGCAAAAGGTGTTTGTAGCGAAACACGCTGCCTTCTTGGAAAAGGAGTTTACCCTTGAAGGGGCTAGTGGGAGGAAAATAGATCTTGAATAAATTCAAGAACCATAAACCACTACAGATCAATTGGATGAACCTGTCCAAGTAGAGACACTTACTGTACAACACCCTATTCGTAAATCTGGAAGAGTACCGAAGATACCTGAAAGGTATGAATTCGTCATAGTGGATGACGATGAGGTACACGTCATGAATGATGATGATCCATTGAATTACGAGCAGGCTATGAGTAATTAAGACTCAGAGAAATGGTAGATGACCATAAAATCTAAAATGGATTTTTGAAGCAATGCTCAAGTCCATTTGGATTTTACTTGCGATTGCAGTTTATTATTACTAAATCTGGCAAAATGGACGTGGACACGCCCTTCCTCAAATATACATTATTAGAAGAGAATGTGTGTATGATACAGCTAGATGGATTTGTTTCAATGGTTGAAGCAAATCATGTATATGAGCTACAACGATCCATTTATGGACTGAAGCAAGCTTCTCGTAGATGGAACATCTGTATTGATGAGACAATCAAAGAGTTTGATTTTATCAAAAATGAGGATGAACCATTGTGTACAAGAAGGTTTGTGGGAGCGCTGTTTAATTCCTTGTATTATATGTTGATGATATATTACTGATAGGGAATAACATTCCTATGCTACAATCGATCAAAATAATGTAGTCTAAACATTCCTCCATGAATGATTTGGGTAGAACATCCTACATTGGGGATATAAATATGTATAGATAGATATAAAAGGATGTTCTGCTTAACCCAAAGAACGTATATTTATTAGATGCTAAAGGCGTTTAGCATGGCAAACTCCAAATGTGTCTCATGATGATAAGATATGGAGTGTATCTCTCTAAAATTGTCCTCAATAAAGGAGAGATAACATGAGTTACTATCATGTATGCAATGAAATATACCAGACTTGATGTTGATCAGTCAGATTCTGGAGAAGATCATTGTAAGACAGTGATAAACATCTTAAAGTACTTAATTAACACTAAGGATGTCATCATGACGCATGATGGGTCTGAATTAAACTAGAAGACTAAACAGACTCAAGTTTTCAGACTGACCAAGACGACAACAAAACCACTTTAGGGTAAGCCAATACCTTGAAAGGAGGTGCAGTGAATTGGAAAGGTTCCAAACAGCAAAAGGTTGCTAGTTTAGTGACAAAGATAAAGTATATAACTGTAAGTGAAGCTGCAAGTTGATATTTCAGATGAAAAGTTTATTACAAAACTAGGAATAGTTCCTAAGCCTCATCTTGAATCTAAACATGTGTTGCGGCACTTTGATTAAAGAAATCATTGAAAGAGGAGACGTTACCTTAGAGCGTGTAGACTCTCAAGACAACATTGCAGATCTATTTACTAAAGCTTTAACACAATAGCAGTTTGATCGTCACTTAGAGAAGATGGGTATGAGATACTATGGCGATTGACTTTAGTGCAAGTGCAAGATTGAAAGTAGTATGCATACAAGCCAATCATGTATGATGATAAAGCATCTACTTTGGAGACGATCTTATTTATTTATTAATAAAAGTATTAACTTATTAGATTTAATTATCTACATGATGTTGTTTTTATAATATATAAATAACCTATAGTTTTAAGCAATGCTTTTAGAATCATGATGATGATCATGCTAATGAGATCTAAATTCTTAGAAAGCTTAAAACTAAAATAATTCCCAATCGTTGGATTACTAAAAACGGGATTAATAAATCCGGATAGATTGATACATATGTTGCTTTCTCATTGGATGAGGATGATTGATCTCATGATCATTTGTGTGGAGACACTAAAGCAAGTATGTAGGTGCTTATTGGAGATTAAGTTCACTGAACGTCACTCGCTATGGAATACCTAATGGAGTTATACTAATTCCTAATGTGATAGTAGTATAAGTGATCCTTGGACTTGAAATCATCATAGTATCTTGTGTGTAATGAATTATACTTTGACTTATTCCTTAAGACCCTTAGGGTATATCAAAGGGTATGCTTGGGTATAATAAGTTACATATGGAGATAATGAATGGTCAATAATAATCTACCACTTCTAGTAAAAGAGGAGATATGTCCTATGTGATTCGTTAAATGACAATCAAGTAGTCCTTGGCCTAGGCAGAATGAAATTAGAAAGGAGTTTCTAATTTGCATTATTTGAAGTTGTACATTTTCTAATCGAAATACATATAATTAAATAAAATAAGACTTGACAGTAATTCCATATCTTATATTTAATTGGGACATTGTATGGTGGAAGGATTGGATTATACGGTAAATATTTACTCACAAGTTCTTTTATGATTAATGTTGAAATCTATATTATCTAGAAAGTCGTTGATCGCTAGGGAGGCTTATCTCTATTGTAGAATAAATATTATTTATTTAAATAAGATTAGAATTGTTCTAATTGATTTATTCACAACCGGTTTAATATGGAGAACCTAAAGGGTCACACCATAAAAGGAAGAATAATTATTTGATAAGGTAATGACATAATCGTCATAATGCATTAAGTGTAATTAATTTAATCTATGGTGATAGAATAAATTAAATAGCTTAATGTTTATTATTTAATATTTTAGAAATATTAAATATAAATTAATAAGAGGAATCTTATTAATATTATTACAATTATTATTATTTTAATTTTTAAAGGAGTTTAGGAATTAATTTAATATTATTACTCTCATTTATTCCTAATAAGATTAGGAGACAAATTAATTAAATAAATTTAATTAGTTATTCCCAATGTGGTGGGATGCCTAAATTAATTAAAGGAGTTTAATTAATTAAATGAAACCCCATGTCTAATAGGATTAGAAGGGTTGACCAATATCTATATAAGAGGAGTCTTATAGTAGATATCAGTTGATGCAATTTCAATTGTTGGATAGTACTCCTTTTTTTCTATAGAGAATAGAAACTAGGGTTTAGCCAACCACCCTCCTTCTTGATAATTTCTCTTCTTTGGTGGATCACCTCTAGAGGTGACTAACGTTGATCAAAGGAAGGAATCTAACCCAAAAATTCAAGTAGATCACGAAGAACAAGGAGTTGAACTCGTACTTATGGAAGCTTCGTTCTACAAGAGTATGATTCCACAACTTCTTATTTATCGTTTTAAATTAATAATTTGCATAAAGGATGATACGTGTAATGGTTTTGTAGAATTTTTTTAAACTCTGATATACCATGCTTCCGCTAATTTTTGCAATTTGATTGCACCATGATTTCGTACAACCCAACATAATAGACGCTTAGATGGAAGAAAACCAGTGGGTGCAAGAACGATACCACCAGCTGTCCTTGCTAGAGGAAAAGAGGGCTACAACCATTTCCCACGAGCAGTTATATCAGCAAAGATTTGCTCGGTCCTACAACAAGAAAGTCCAAATCTGAAAATTCAAAGAAAACGACTTGGTATTGAAGAAAGTTCTGGCCAATCAAGATAAAGCCAAAGGAAAGTTCGCCCCAATTGGGAAGGTCCTTTCATTGTCAAAGAAGTTTTGACAGGAGGAACTATCAGACTGCAAGAGATGGACGGGAGCGAATATCCCCAACTCATCAATTCAGACACCGTGAAAAGGTAATATGTCTAAAACAATGCCAGCCATCATCCTAGTCCTGCGAATCAATCAAATCATTTCAGTTTTCACTAGAGGATCGAACTACAAATGACCTGATCTCCTTCCGCCTAGGAGTACGTAGGCAGCCATTCCTGGTGCGGTCAAACCAAATAAAAATTTCAAAAACCCATCAAACCAAATGAGACACTTCTCAAACTTCTCACACAAAATATGAACTACAAATGACCTGATCTCCATCAACCCTGGAGTACGTAGGCAGCCATTCATGGTGCAGTGTGAACTTCAAAGAAAGCACAAAATACCTAATAAGAACCAGTCCCAAGACACTAAAACCCAATAAAACCCAAATTTTATTAAGTCTCCCGGGTCAATAGGCCCGTCTGAGATACTCTTCAACATCTCAATGTCAATCCATCATGGAAAAGCTCGTGATACATCAACAACAGCCAGTCATGAAAAAAGTGGTAATCACTCAGCAATGACAATACATATCCAACAGGGAAGTGAATCAAAATATATTTCTCTGATATATAATACTGTTTAATATATACATGGTGTCCTGTACATGACAAAAATGGCTTATCTAGTATGTGCAGGAAAAACAAAGCTAGTCTATGAACCCGTGGACAAGTGGGATAGCAGTGCCAACATATCATCCCTCTCTGAAGATGGAGGAGCAGCTGCAAGCTCAATACCCTCAGCCTCCATGAGAGCATAAAACATCCACAGCCATCTATATAGTGTTGTAGTGACCATCTATGTAAGCCCTCATATCTGTAACTAGGCCCTGTGTATATGATCGGAGGACAGTGCTGTCAGCAATATAAACATCCCGGGTAGCTAAGGCCTCATCCCTCTCCATAAAAGCAGCATCCCAGGAAACCAAAGTCTCCTCAATCTCAGCGAAAGCCGCATCTCAGTAAGATCGAGCCTCATCTCTCTCAACTAATGTTGCATCCCTAGTAGCTCGAGCCTCATCTCTATCAGCAAAAGTTATGTCCCTACTAGAAAGGGCTATCAACATCAACGCCCTAGCCTGATCGCTCTCGAAAGTCATCCGAGCTAGTGAATCAATAATAGCTGGATCTGTCCCAGTAAGAATGCTCGGAGGGTCACTAACTAAAGCCGATGTTAAGCCGGTAAATAACTCATCCTCCCTGGGAGAATCAGGATCCTCCAAAGGCTCCTCCTCATCTGAATCAACACTCAAAACTAACTGGATAACCACAGATGCTGCTATAGCAGCCTTCATCCAAGTCGAATACTCTGGGGATCGATCCGGATGGCTAGTAGAGAAGTCGGCCATCTCCTTGTGAGTCCAACACTCATAAGTCCTGACCAAGTCGGTAAATGACAAAGATGAAGCTGATATCCACTGATCCGTAGCCCCCTTAAACTGGTGGAGGCTCTGAAACTAAGCAAACTAACCCATGACTGCCAGTAGATGGTAAGTGGTCACCCCTCTCAAACTCACTAGGGGCAAATAATACATGCCGACTCCATGAGTGATGAAGCTGTAAGGGGAAACAAGCCTTGAGCATGGTAAGATCGAAAAGGGATGCTCAATATCTTATAAAAAGGCCGATCATGTCACTGCATCTGAACACTCCACTGGCTGGAAGGAATAGGACATGGCTATCTTATAGGTAAAGCAGTACCCATGGTGTCTGAAGGTGCCAATCGGACTCAAATACGTCATGAGCCATATATACAGCAGAACAGAGCTATCTCTAAAAAATCCCTCTGGATGGGTACTGCAAAATGTAGCCGACCTCTAGGTCTCGACCAATATCATCGGCAGAATAGTGCAACCCTGTCTGAGGGCACATACCACGACCATCAAGCCAATATCCAAATGGTCCAAATATAGTGGCATGTATACATAAGCCGTGACTCACATCAGCAAGACGTCTACACGGGTAAACTGCCACTCATCTGCAGGAATAATGAAATCTCTAGAGTGTCGCTCGTAGCTGTCTAGCCGGCCAAAGCGATCGATCAGAAAGTCAATGGATATCACATGTCCTGCAATGATCTCCTCAGTGACGACTCTGCGTCTCAGATTGAACATAGTCATAAATGGTCTCCTCATGTCACTGATGGCTGTCCGAGCGCAAGGCAGATCCAGTGCCAAACTCGTAAGGCGCTCATACTCTTCTAAGCTAGGAGTTAACTCATGAAGGCCAAAATAGAAAACCTGTCGCTCAAGTATCCAGTATGATAAGATTCCATCCATAAATCCATGCAGAACCTGGAAAGCTATACGGGATAGAGAATGCCCTAGCATCTGGTCTACTATCCCTCTAGCTGTGAGAGGTAGACTGTCATACCACGACTGTAACGAAGATGCCACTAAAGACGGCGACGAATGCTTAATATGACTGACTGTGGATGACGACATCTGTATCACCGTATCATAAGACCATCCATGGGTTAAATCTAAACTCACCTGTCTAAATGCATATCCATAACATAATACATGCATAATGACAATGATAAACATGATGCAATAGATAGGAAATATCATGCATATCTAGAATAAACTATCTACTGCAAGCATCATCTCTGTTTGCTCATAAAATACAAAATAAAAAGTACAGGGAAATGGGGCACAGCCGCCCAACTACTAGAGGCCTATCAAAAGATATAGCGAGAAATGGGGCACATCCGCCCAATAACTAAACAGAGGCCTATCAAAAGATATAGCGAGAAATGCTATCCGAAGAGATCTAGAATAACTACCTCCAGACTATTAACCTGCTCCAGCTCCTCCTGAGTCACAAAATCTCGGCCAGTGGGAATGTCCGATCGATACAAGGGAGGATCAGCACCTGCAAAGCTGCTAAAAAATGAACCTGTGGATGGGCAAGCTCCAGAGCTGGAAGGATCAAAAGAATCTACCTCGAATGGATCCCGACCAAGGTGCTTGATGAAGAAATGAGCCCTCTCCAACTGCTTAGCCAGTCCTGTAATCTGGTCCAGATGAGTCGAATCTCAGAGATAAGCTATCCAGTCAGTCATCATCACAGACCTTGGCACCATGTCTGCCATAAAATAGGTAGCACGAGTCTGAGCCGCAATGGTACAAGGACTCTACTAGCAGTGAAATGCCTTCTGGCTGTAAGGACCCTCTGACAAGGTGAATTCATCTACGTCCACCAGTGGAATGTCTGTGAGTCGCTGAGCTAGTGGCCAATGAAGCCAAGCAGGAGGAACAAAGGGAATGTAGATATTTTTTGTGGTGCTCCGAAGAGCAAGCTCTCCTAAATAGAGCTCACAACCTCCCTTTGCCAAAAATGGAACTCGGCGAGTGGAAAAAGAAAACTCCCAGCCAGTGGAAAAGTTATCCTCAAACCCGACTGTCAAAAAGTTTAAGGTATACGGGACTGACGAGATCGACTCGGCCGTCATTAGCTTTAGCTGCAGGCGGGAGTGAGTGAATCCCTCGGCTACAGGGACCTCCGTTAACATGGAGTGATGTTAGTGCCGTCCCCTATGATAAGTCTCCAAGCCCAAAGTAGTGGCTGGGCGTAAGTAAGGGATCCTCTCATATGCCAAAAATTGGCCATGCAAATATCAAAAGTCCTTAGTGATAAAGACTGACAAACACAAATGAGGAAATCAAAATGGTGTAAGAGAAATGTACTCACCAGCAGGAACAGATAAAAACCTAGCCAAGCCTCTGTCACGCCCTCTGAGCGCATGCACCCTCGGAGAAAATAGGCAAAGGTGTAGGTACCCTAATCGAAATCACTGAGGTGCTCCACATATCGAGTAGCGCTGACCAGAGCAAAAGACACTATTGAGGAGTTGTTTACATGAAAATAACCCTGATGATCACTAAAAATAGTGGCCGCAGGATGCGATCTCTAACCCTCTAATCATCAGGCAGAGGCTCAGTCAAAGCCTCACTCTGGGCATCTACGCTCAAGGGATAAGAATGGACCGTCTGACCCTTGATGGCCATCATAGGAACTCCCAAGAGACACCGAACGACAGTGGGTGAAATGTCAGCCACAACCGGCACTGGCTCACCTGTAAACTTTATCTCGGTGATGAACCTCCAGTCCATATGCGTCATCATCACCTCACAATCCAACAAATGGAGAGATTGGGTCTAGTGGAACCAGTGCTCAGACAAAGCCCATAGATAACCCTATGGGCAATGTCGGGGAGGGATAGAAAAGAACACCTGAAACCCCCAGGTGTCAACAATAGCCTAATACTTCGGATGCAGAGTATGGTACAAGGAGTGGACATTGAACCAGTTCCCCCTGGGCTATGTAAAGCCAGGAAACTACAAAAAATAGCCAGTTCAGATCAAACCTATGCCTTAAAAATGGCAAAAGAAAGAAAAAAAAATCCAGAAAGAAGAAAAACATCAGTCACCTCGTTGGCATGAAGGTATCTCGATGGATGGCGCCTCAAATCCCATATAAGCTCCTAAAGCGGCACCACAATGGCTGGAAGCTCCCCACGTGGAGCCTAAACTGGGACAGGATCAACAAATGGGACCTCCTCATCATCCACATCAACCGGCGGCTTAGCCTTGATGGGATGAATCACAGACTTAGCCAAACGGCGAGGCGACCGGGCAGGACGTGGCTGAGGAACATCAAAAACTCTCCTCTACCTCACTCCTGAAGTGACCCTGCTAGCACTACCGGGTCTATCTGGCTCCATAACCTGGACAAAGTCTCCAAATCACCTCAGAAAGGGAGAGGTAAGCCTTAAACATGTGGCTTAATAAATTAAATCACTGGTTTATGCATTTTTAAATCCTAGAGCATGCATTAGTTAACAAAAATCCCCAGTAGAGTCAAAATTGCATGCTCATTAAATACTCAACATTTTGAAAAAAAATTCGCCAGAGTCTTCTTTGTAAAATGGACTGTCCGCATGCATACATGCATGATTAGGTGGCCATTCAGTAGCACACATACCCAAAAATAGAAACAGTTCATATTTATGGAAAAAAATCAAAAGTAAATTCCCCGTGGCAACTAAATTACCACGACCATTTTTAGTTAAAAATCCAGACTCACCTGTCCTCAAAAAGGATAAGTAAACTTATCAAAAAAGGGCGTCAATTGACTGTCTCAGAAATCAATTTTTTCAACATCAAAATGTTCAGCATAGTAAAATATGCATATTTACTAAGTTTAAAAATTTTTGTCAAGTCATATAGGCATACATAATTGATACATTGTGTTCAAAAGCATATTATGTGGTTTATAACCTTCTAACGATCAAAACTGGAAAAGAAAGGATGTAAACATTACCGAGATGTGCAGAACGTTTGTACGGTGACGGAATCTGAAAAAAGCTGCCCGAACTCCGTAGATCTGAAGAAGAAAATCGAATTTCCTTTAGGATTCAAATTTAAAAATGAATCTGAGAAGCCATAGCTGCCCAACTTAAACTCGCAGGAAGGAGTGGCCCCACCTGCGGCAGCAGCACCTCTACCTGTGGCTCCCTAAGGTGGGACCCACCCCTTCGATTTGGTCCAGTTCGAGTGGAAACAGAGTTTATAGAAGCTGAAAAGTAAAATCTGGAAAAAAAACTATTACACGATTGAGCGGATTGGACTGAAATCATGCGTATGCGCGACGGATTCCTGATGGAGGGAAGAACTTCACATAAGCCATTGGTTATGATCCTGAAGTGATATTCTGGGACCAATGGTAAATACTACTAAAAAACTACAGAAAACTGCTTCTGTCAGAGCATCGGGGAGTTCCGACGGTATGACCGAAAAGTTTTGAGTGTGTCAAGGCATCCAGATTGTTCCAAGGGTATGATTTGTCAGAAAAAGTCCCCCCACGTCGAGATCGATTAGGTCTGACACTATCATCCATTGGCGACAACTCCAACGAAGCATCGGGAATGGTCCGGTGGTATCTGCCGTTGAAGGCTACTTTAGCGAAGGTCAAAATGTCTGAAACTATCAGTCGTTGGCGACAAATCCAGCGAAGCATCAGGAACGGTCCGGTGGTATCATCTGTTGAAGGATACTTCAACGAAGGTCAGAGGGTCTGACACTATCAGCCGTTAGCGACAACTCCAACGAAGCATCGGGAACGGTCCGGTGGTAACAGCCGTTAAAGGCTACTTCAGGGAAGGTCAGAGTGTCTGACACTATCAGTCGTTGGTGACAACTCCAGCGAAGCATCGGGAACGGTCCGGTGGTAGCAGCCGTTGAAGGCTACTTCAGCGAAGGTTAGAGGGTTTGACACTATTAGCTGTTGGCGACAACTCAAGCGAAGCATCGGGAACGGTCCGATGGTATCATTTGTTGAGGCTACTTTAGCGAAGGTCAGAGGGTATGACCGGCAAGTTTTGAGTGTGTCATGGTATCCAGATTGATCCAAAGGTGTGATTTATCAGAAAGAGTCCCCCACGTCGAGATCGATTAGGTCTGACACTATCAGCCGTTGGCGATAACTCCAGCGATATATCGGGAACGGTCCGGTGGTATCATCCGTTAAAGGCTACTTCAGCGAAGGTCAGAATGTCTGACACTATCAGCCGTTGGCGACAACTCTAGCGAAGCATCGGGAATAGTTCGGTGGTAACATCCGTTGAAGGCTACTTCAGCGAAGGTCAGAGGGTCTGTCACTATCAGTCGTTGGCGACAACTCTAGCAAAACATTGGGAATGGTCCAGTGGTAGCAGCCGTTAAAGGCTACTTCAGGGAAGGTCAGAGGGTCTAATATATCAGCTATTGGCGACAACTCTAACGAAGCATCAGGAATGGTCCGGTGGTAGCAGCCGTTGAAGGCTACTTCAGTGAAGGTCAGAGGGTCTGACATTATTAGCCGTTGGTGACAACTCCAGCGAAGCATCGGGAACGGTCCGGTGGTATCTGCCGTTGAAGGCTACTTTAGCGAAGGTCAAAATGTCTGACACTATCAATCGTTGGCGACAACTCCAGCGAAGCATCGGGAATGGTCCGGTGGTATCACCCGTTGAATTCTACTTCAGTGAAGGTCTGAGGGTCTGACACTATCAGCCGTTGGCGACAACTGCAGCGAGGCATTTGGAATGATCGGGTGATAAAGCCGTTGGAGGCTAGTTCAACGAGGGTCAGATTGAATGACACTATTAGTCGTTGGCGATCACTCCAGCGAAGCTTCGGGAATGAGCCGGTGATGGAAACAACGTATAAGTTTATCCCTATAGAGGACAGATGATGGAATCTGTTAAATATATCCCTAGACGGAGCATCGAGAAGGATTGGTGATTCAACTGACCGTTATAAACTAACGTTTGAGTAGGCCCCTAGAAGGTTCGGTGATGGTCAAACCCTATAAACTACCGTTCAAGTCGGAATCGAGTCAAGGTCAATAGACTGGTGTAAACTATCAGTTGGGTAGGTATCTACTGGAATGTAGGCATTAACTGAATCATAATTCATACTGTTGGCGATAACTCCAACGTAGCGTCGGGAGAGGTCCGATGATGTAAACTGGTGGGAGCTATTATCAGGATAGGCATCGGGAATCTCCATTGGGGTAACTCATCACAAAAAAAGAATATCCTCAGTAGTGAAGGAAGTCAAAGAGCTTATCTGAAGGCGTAGAGTGTTGATGACAACCCCAACGTCGAGTTCAGAAATTTCCAACGACATCATCCAAGAGAAAATCTTCCCCACAGAGAGTATCAACGAACGTGGTAAACCATTGGCCTCAAACCAATGTGGCACCAAGGGTTATCACAAATAATGTTATCCTCAGTCGAAAATAACGTAAATAACTAGTGATAGCCCTAACCCCTCGAAGGTATCTAATATTCATAACATATCATGCCATGCACTGCATTACAGTTGCATCCATCATATTTCCAGTGTCTAGCAATCTTTATCCTGTTCATTTCACTACATTGTATAAACATAATAAAGAGGGTCATCTGTAGACACTAGAAATTTTGCATTCCTGTTACTAACCCTGCAGGAGGCTAAAACTGTCTTTTTCCTCCCAGTTACAACTGGTCACTATACCGGGATGTCAAGTCAAACCCCGGCGACAACCCAGAGATATCAAGCTCAACCCCGGTCACTATACCGGGATGTCAAGTCAAACCCCGACAACACCGGGATGCCAAGTGAAGCCCTGACAACAATACCGGGATGTCAAGCAGCCCTGGCGACAACCCCGGGATGTCAAGCTCAACCCCGATCACTATACCAGGATGTCAAGTCAAACCCCGACAACACCAAGATGTTAAGTGAAGCTCCGAAGACAATACTGAGATGTCAAATAGCCCCGCGTGACAACCCCGGGATGTCAAGCTCAACCGTATAACTATACCGGGATGTCAAGTCAAACCACGACAACACTAGGATGTCAAGTCAAACCCCGAGGACAACCCCGAGATGTCAAGCAGCCCCAGCAACAACCCCAAAATGTAAAGCTCAACCCCGGTCACTATACCGGGATGTCAAATAAAACCTCGGCAACACCAGGATGTCAAGTGAAACCACGGGATGCCAAGCAGCCTCGGTACAACCCCGGATGTCAAGCTTAACCCCGTACACTATACCAGGATATCAAGTCAAACCCTGACAACACCAATATGTCAAGTGAAGCCCCGACGATAATACCGAGATGTCAAACAGCCTCGACGACAACCCCGGGATGTCAAGCTCAACCCCAGTCACTATACCGGGATGTCAAGTCAAACCACAACAACAATGGGATGTCAAGTCAAGCCTTGGTCATAACTCGGGAGAGGCAGTCACCCCAGAGACAACCCTGGGAAGACAAATCCATTTCGGAGACAACCCCGAGGACGATCAGAGTCGGCTAGAATCAAACCTCGAAAACAACCCCTAAAAAACAGTCGAAGATCGTGTCAGTACAAGAGACAACCCTTGAAGGGGCAAAATAGTTATTTTACCAACTTAAATTCAATTTGGTCAAAATTAAGCCAGATTAATGCAATGAAGGTCAGAAAGAGCCATAACATTGATCCCGAATAAAAATAGCACAATACAGCTCAACGGACAAACTGTGAAGAAACCAAGATCCGGTTATGAACCCATCTTCTTGGATTCAAAAAAATTTAAGTCTCATGTCATTGTGACGCTCTCGACAAGGGCTTTCCGGAAAGGTATAGCACTGTAATGACCGTGAAATTTTAAACTTCATTATTAATTTAATATGTGATTTAAATTTTAATGAGTTAGTTTTGTGAGCATATTTAAACCTTATGTGGTTATGTGATTATGTGAGTTGAGCCTATGCGAATAAATGCTAGGAAAATTAAAGGGAATCACTAATGGTTTATTAAATCAATGGACTAGCCCTGAGACTTTTATCAAAGAATTGAAAGAATTGTTATTAATTAAATATTCAATTTAATGGAATATAGTGAAAGGATTTAAACTGCATTGATTAATTTTATTTATGAGTAATTAATTGATAATATATCGATTAACTATTATTGTGAATAAATAATATATTATTGAGCAAAAGATTAATAAATATAATGAGATTATATTTACTTGATTAATTATTTTATACAAGCATGTGATATATTAAACCTTTAATACATGGTAGTTATCTATATCGTATATTATGCATGTGACGCGTTAATGTGGCTATATATTATAAATATAGATTATATAATGAGATTAATTACATTATGTAAGTTACATAATGTTATTGCTTATGTGACATGATGTGTGTGGGTAAAACTGAATGTGTACCCTATTGACATATAGTAAATGGGATAAATAGAAAATGTACATGGATTATATGTGGTATATATGTACCCCTACTTGATACATTGTAATTGGAAATTTCATTTGTAATTCATTTATAACCTAAGTAAAATGAAATGTGTATATATATTATATAACCAAAGTATATATAATATATGTAGAATGTGTATGTATAAACCAAGTGTTGTATTACATTTTTACAAGTGCTGAGATTATTTCCTTGTCCCAAATTGAGTGTCCACCTTCATTTCATTCTTCACGTGTATACCCACATGGCTACACTACTTTATATCTTCCTCAATTTCAACAAAGCTAGCTAATGATTTCAAGAGGTGTGGAATTCATGATGAATTCACCAACTATTCACCTACCATTCCTTGACCATTATATAATCTTGTATTCCTTTGTTTTGATTTGGGAGGTAATTATATTATCTGTTTAAACATTTGCCTATAAAGATCACCACTTCTCCTCTCATTTCCTTTTGCTGAGAATTCTATGAAGCAAGGCTAGTGGGAGTATAGCATTATAGTGAGCAATTTTATTGAGAGAGATATCAGTGAGGGAGAAATGGATATAACATATTACAGAGGTATAACTTCCCATTCTTGTTCTTCATGTTTTTGTAAAATTTCTAAGTTCTTGATTCTTTATTTCGTTTGAATTGGATGTTAATTGATTGGAGAAATGGTTGTTAAGTGTTATATAAGATTATAAGCATGATAGAAATGTATTATATCATGTTTAGACTGATTGTCGTATGAAATTTCTGAGTTGGGTTGTTAAACTACCGAAGTAGCCTGTGTCTGTTTCTGGCCGAAGCCCTGCGCAGCTGCGCCAGTTTTATACTGGCCAGCGGCGCAGCAGCGCCGGTACCAGTTTCTAACTTTTGTTTTCTGTCCAGCTGCTGTGATGTACTAACATATGGTACCTTATTAGAGCAAGCATGTGAACTAGATTAACACACATATATGAGTACATTCATGTTGTATGAACATGTATAACGATGTTAGTACACACGATTGACGAAAAACTTATGGTTTAAAATAAAACTTATAGTTTTGGATTTGAACTTTGACGTATACGTAGCATGTATATATTCTGATTTTTAGAGCATAATCATATAGTCTATATTGACATGAAATGTATGTTTAAAGTGTTAAATACACTAGCATACATGATTGCAAGATTCAAACAATTTCAAAGAAAAACTTAAAGACTTTTGAAATAAACTTGACCAAGACTTATATCTTTTAGATTCTGACCATTTGCATATGTTTATGTAGCTTTGATATGTGTTTCAAATGCATATGAATTATATGTTGAGACGCCTTGCATGTACTTAATAGACTTAGTGTAATGTTCAAAGAAAGCTTTAAATTGGAGAACTAATATCATCAAGTACTAAGTGAATTAAGTTATGATCATGCAAGTATGTATATTAGGATTTCTTTATGCCTATAGACATATTAACATGAACATCATTTGTTTATACATGAATTTCACATATGCATGCTTATTTATAGAAAATGAATTTCTAAGACATGAGCTATGTGGATTAATGTATACATGTGTAGTATACGCACGAGCATGCAAACTAAGTCTCGTTATATGACAATGTGATATTAGTAGCTAACCCTTGTAGCATGGAATTGATTAGCTTAAGGTATGTAAATTACCTACATAAAACTATAAAACTTTGAAGTGGCCATAAAATGAACATGCTAGGTCTCGAACTTGAGTTAATAACCTGATAAGCATGTGTATTTGTTTAATGTCAGTAGTTTACATGCTAGAGAGTTGGCACAGATTGGTGCAGCCTGCCAATTTCCTGACTATGCTAGTTGACTTATATGATGTTTAAACTGCAAACTAGAATCTAACCCTACTGATATGTGTTTACTTGAGATAACTACATACTATGACAATGTGGCATGATAATTAGATGCTTGTTAAGTATAAACTCTTACCGATTTACACAATACTAATTGAAAGATCGACTTGTTAATGTTAGGTCGTTTCAATGCAGTTTAATTAAAGCTAGAATTAATTGTAGCTGAGCAAACAGGCAAGTTCCTTGACTTACATTCCTTATTTGTGCAAGTATCTTATCCTCGTATTTACTTTATTCAAGGAACATTGTAAGCAAGTCTCCGAAATTCACTCTTTGGTTGTGCAAGTTCTTTTGAACCCGTTCTTGTATTATTGTGCAAGTTTTATATCCTTGTCATATTGTATTGAGTAGGATTATTGTTGAATTGAAAGTTATTCATTTCAGATTGAACTTTATTTCCAAGCATGCTTTAAGTGGTTTAATTACTTTATAGTTATTCCACATCAATCTTTTTTGATATTCGCACTTAGTGCACTTGAGTTCATACAGTCTTGGACTTGTACATCATTTAAAGTTCTATAATTATTGAACTACGTCAGATAGAGTCTGAACCCTTGTTCGATCAGATAAATTATACAAAATTTTATAAAAGCTATCCAAACCAATTAATGGTAGGGATTCTTAGACTGAAAAGAACACCCCTTATATATAGGGTAGTACCCAGGTATCTAATATAAGATACAAACAGCAGAGTTGAATGTTATGCATATACATGGCGTACGCGAGGCTGATCCCCTCAAGTACTTATTCAGTAGCCAGTAACCAAAGGGTCAATCAGCTATTGATTCCATTGGAGTTTTATAGTTCAAAGTCTACTTGACTATCAGTTATTCTAAAAGCAATTATTATCCTTGCTTCCGATATTCATATTGTTGAATTCATTGTCAGATATATTTCGTTCATCATGATATATCCTTTATTGTTGTATTTAAACTTGCTGAGCAAACTTGTTGCTCATTCTTGCTATATCATGACTTCTATTGCAGTTAAGCCCGAGACTTCAGGAAAGAACAAGGGTAAAGGAAAAATGTAGGATTAGTTTGCGAGGAGCAAACTTTACTTTATGCTTAGTTAAATTACTGTTATGTAATATAAACCCTAATGACTATTCTAGGGTATGTTTGTATGGTTGTATTATGGTTATCGAATGTTGAGACTAGTAACACCTTTTAAATGAACGACGTACATTTATTATTTTTCCGCATTTAGTTATTGTATGTTGTTTAGAGGTGGATGTTGTACTGTATCGTGGCGACCGAATCGGGGTTAGAGGACCCGAATTTAGGGGTGTCACAAGCACACCTCAAACGGACGCTTTGATCAAAAGGTAGAAAGTTTTGAACCTGACATCGTGTTGCTCGGAGTGCAAGTACTTCTAGATGACGGGACCCACCAGGTGGGCCACAACTTGGGGAGCTGCGGGTAGACCCGCGGCTGTCGCGGGTACACCTGCAACCATCTGGTCTTTAAATATAAGACCCCCTTGCCAAAAAAAAGAGAAAAAAAGGAAAACGCTCTGAATCTCACCCCATTTTATTTCCTAGCCCAACTTCTAGTACTCCAAACTTAGATTTTATTACTCTAACACGTAGGTGTACTCATATACTACAACATACCAAAAATTAACCGATAGAAACGTCTATTTGAAGCCTACCAAGTGGCAAAAAGCCCGTGTAGCAGTCCATTATAAATATTTTACGATCAGAACTTGTTTCCTACTTCATTACGTATTTATACACGTGCACGTAAAGTTTCATCTTCTGGCTTTGCCCGAAACTCAGCTCTGTGGCCTATTTTACTTACTTTTTAGTATATTTTAGTACCTATATACGTTTTTCTGCATTTGCACAGCCTGGATAGTCGATCCGTGACTTTTAATCGCTTTTATGTATATATATGTATTAATTTGCTCGGCCTGGGTCGCTGACTCGTGGACTTTTTGGTTTTATTATGTATATATTTGACTATATATATACTAATTTTCAATTATGTCAAGCCCGAATTGCAAATATGTGGTAGTTATTGCTTTTATATATATATATAACTATATATATATATAATTTTTTCTGACTTCGTTTGGCCTGGATTGCTAATTTGTGGCCTTTTATTGCTTTTATATATATATATATATATATATATATTTACTTTTCTGTCGATTCTGTCAAGCCTAGATTAATTCGTTGCTCTTTTACAACTTATATATATATATATATATATATATATATATATATATATTTCTATTTCTATTTCAATTTGGCCTGGATTGGAAATCCATGGCCTTTTCTACTGCTTTTATAAATAAATATATATATTTATATTATGTCGAGCCTGGATTAATTCGTGGCTCTTTTTACAGCTTTCATATATATATATATATATATATATATTTCTATTTTAGTCAAGCCTGGATTATTCTGTGGCTCTTTTATAGCTTTTATAAATATATACATATATTTCTATTTTTGTCAAAGTCTGGATTATTCCGTGGCTCTTTTATAGCTTTATATATATATATATATATATATATATATATATATATATATATATATATATATATATATATATATATTTCTGTCCGGGCCTAGGATTGGAAATCCGTCGCCCTTTACAGCTTATATATATATATATATTCTTTATTCATTGTGATTAAATATATGGTTCAATTATTCATTTAATATGAATTTGTTTCAATATAAATTTAGCAAATTAGATTTATTTAAATCTAGCACTTTCTACCTTTGAAACGGTTCAAAATAGGTCCAACCGGAATCGGGATGCTAGAATGCCTAAGATTTATTTAAATCTAGCTTTCTTTCTAGTTTTGTTAAATATAAAAGCAACCTCGCGACCCTCAAATTTCTATCTAGTGGGAACGAGAAGCTTTGGCTACGCGCATGCCAGGATTTGACTGATGAATCCTTGGTTTTTGCGACGTCTGGATGTAAATATACATTTTTTGAAAATATCTGTGTTGTGCAGGTTTTCTTGGCCTCTTTCTGTTAGCCTAAGAATCGTGAGATTTATGATCAAAATGATCAGAATCTGATTCTCACGATGGACAAACTCCACATTACAAATGTATCCTGCTAGTTTTTCTATAAAAAATGTACATCCGATAGACCTTAAAATGGTTATCCGGGTTGAAGGTCTCAAATATAATGAAATAATGGTTTGTCGTGCTAGAGTCACTCCGATGGCTGTCATGTCCATGAGAAGACCGATACTTGTCTATATTTTGTGGTCGAAGATGCTTCACAGCCCGACAATCACCATCCAAATCGAGCCGAAGGCTAAAAAGAATAAAAATGGAAGTATCAACATGCTTCAATTCCTACGTGAGCGTAAGGGTTTGAAAATCAACCTTTCAAAACATCATCTTCATATCTTGTCTAAAAAAGGACTTTTGCAAATCAAATCAAACCATTCGTATATAAGTTCAACGAAGCACAACAATACTTTCAAATCAAACAAGCGTAGGCCCAATTTCTTCCAGCATCCACACGCACATTGCAAATAAAAAGGGAAATATTAAAAAGTTGCGGTACCGTGTTTACATGGGAGTTGGGGGTGCCTATCACCTTCCCTCCACATAACTAAGCCCCTGAACTTAAGAATTTTGGTTTCAAAGATCAAGTTTCGACAGTGTCCAATAATTGGGCCTACTTACAAATAAAACTCGGTTGAGTTGGTACAACCATTTCAAATCTACCAACTGGCGATTCTGTAAACCGTTCAAATTGTCGACATGATACATGTTGGCCTTTTCCTAAAAAACCTTTTTCACCCTTCATAAAACAGACAAGGCAATAAGGGTAGAAAACAAAAGACTTAGGAAAAGAGAAAGATCGGGTCCAAAGTTGGCCGGATTTTTTCCCGACGTCGACAACATACACTTGTCTAGCCAAATTAAGTAGCTTAGACCATACCAATAAATTGGATATCAACTGAAACATTCGTCTAGTCAAATCAATTGACATCGACTACTTCTTTAAATTCTTTCATAATACTTCAAAATATTTTATGACGTCATGATACCATACTGTTTCATAGTACGTTGAGGACTTCGTCAGTTTGTGACTTTGTCATTATACATTATACCATAGCTGGTTGTTGATCCAAAGATCACATCTAGTACTAGGTTCAATTGCATTAACTCCATCTTTTTACCATCTTGCATCAAATGTACTGTTGATATAAAATTTATTTTGATATTTTAAATCAATTTCTATCTAGCCGAAACAATTAGTATAGACATACAGAGAATAGTTCTTTTAAAATCTATTGGTTCACAAAAATTTGAACCAATATTATTTTCTTAAACATATACTCTTTAGCACGATGTCAATAAATTTTAAAATCTAGCATAGCTAGAAGACTTGGAGTATTTACTTTCTTCATCTTCTTTCATTGTCATACTTGCGACAATTCTAACTTCTTCTAGCACCTTCAATGCTACTTATACTGAAAATAACTTATTTTCACTCTAAACATTCCTATACAAAAGTATAGTTTATTAACTTACCACACTTTATGTGTTTAGGAACTTTCCACAACCATATGTGTTTAAGAACTTATCTTCGCAATATGTAATCCAAGAACAAATCAAGGACTTTCTATACTCTTAGAGGCTCGGAAACATAGCATATAACTATGAGTCACAAACCTTTTATAAGTATGAGTTTTAAGAACTCGCACCTATCTTAATACATTCTACTATCTAATATACACATGCAAAAATATTCACCTTCTCATCATATACATATTGATAGCGTGACTTTACTACTCCAACGACTATCAACCGTAATAGACTGAGTGGTTTTTACACCAAGCACAAACTCCTGCACATAACAAAAGTTTGTACAACTAAACTATCACATGAGTACATCAATTAAAATCTTACATCATTCTAACTTTCTCTTACTTGATACGAATTTTATTTAATTCGCATTTCATCTTCTATAACTTTTATGAGTTCTTCTTCTCGTACTACTTATAGTACCATTCATTTAAAGCGTTTAGCTATAAATCATTCATCGTTTAATAGAATATCTGTTATTCACGATTTAATGAGATCACGTAGTGATCTTCTTCCTTAATTGCTTAACTCAACAATTTTTTTACCCTTCTCTCTCAGATTATAGCCTTAGGTACTCATACCCAAGGTTTATAACCTATCAGCTTTGATACCAACTTGTGACGCCTCGAAATCTGATCTATTTTCACACCTGGATTTTGTACATCACGAGTACATCTCATTCCAAACATACATCATTATATAACTAAATATAACAACATACATCTGCAAATCCAGTGACACCCCCAAATTCGGGATCGCCACTTGGTCTCTCGAATTCGGTTTGTCACGTGCTCATGGTAATACAATAATAACTAAAATCACACATTCACAGTGAAAGATCTAATATAGAATAATTTATAATGATTTATTATAATTATTCTCCCAAGTCTCGCAACCTACAGTACTTAATAGATTACATAATAACATCGAATAAAGACTTATTACATAATCCTACTTAAACTTAAACATAGTTTGAAACCAGTCTTAATACAACATCATAAATTTAAACATAAAGGAACAAGCTAGTCGGTAGCCTTGCCCTTGCCCTTTTCTTTCCTAGAGACACCTCCCTGTTCCGTCTTAATTGAAAGGTTTTAAATAAGCAAGAATGAGCACAAATTGCCCAGCAAGTAATATACAACAAGGGTGAAGAGTTTCATAACACGAGTTGAAATATCGAAGTAAAGTCTCTAAGATAGTTCAAGGTTTTAGGATAATATCATGAATAACGAATATCAATAATTCTCGAATCAAATCTTGGAATATGAAATGATAGTTCAATATAGTTCAACAGAAATATATGACTTCAAAGGCTATCAACATATCCAACTGGATAAAACAATTTATATACTGAGCAGTCACTAAGGACTATTGAACATCTACTAGAATTACCAATATTAAACTGATAATCCAAAAGAGACAAGTATAATAGATGATCAGTCTACGATACTCTATGTTATGCATAACTACAGTAATATTCACCCGTGTGTTCGGACTTCCAACAATAAACACTCCCCTTACCATAAAGGTTGTTCAACTCAGTTTTCAAGATTTTCGCACCAAAATTGGACAGTTTTTAAAAACATGCATATAGTCTAGCCGAATCTGTAATGACCAAGAATTTTAGGCTCCTTATTAATTTTATATGTGATTTAAAATTTTTAGGAGTTAATTTTTCTAACTTATTTAAACCTTATGTGGTTATGTGCTTATGTGAATTTAACCTATGCGAATAAATGCTAGGATTTTTATTAAAGGGAATCACTAATGGTTATTTAACTTAGTAGATTAACCCTGAGACTTTTATATCAGAATATTGATAAAAGTGTTAGTAATTATATATTTAAATTTCTTGAATATAGTGTAGAGATTTAATCAGGATTAATTATTTATATTTGAGTAATTAATTGATAACATATGAAATTATCATTTTTGTTGATTTATAATTATTATGAATAAATAATAATTAATGAATTGGGAGTAATTAGTTGATAATGTGATGATGAATTATTATTATGAATAAATAATAATTAATGAGTAAGAGATTAATAAGTATAATAATATTATATTTACTTGGTTAATTGATTAATTGTTATATGCAAGTATATGTTATATTAAACGTTTAGTATATGGTAGTCAACTTATATTGTATAAGGTGCAAGGTGACACATTAATATGTCTCTATATTATACATATAGACCATATAGTATGATTAATGACATTACGTAAGTTACGTGTTATGTATGAAAAGACATTAGTATGTATACCCTATTACGCTATATTAATATCAATTAACTATTGTTATTTGATAATGATAAGTTATTATAATAATAACCATTGTGATAGTAATAATACCCAAGTGCTTGATATTCGGTGTTTATATAATGTACATGGATTATATGTGTATCCTTAATGGATACATTGTATTATTGATTTCTAATTCGAATAACATGGTAACAACCAATTCATTGTATATCCTTTTTATTCATTATAACCTACGCTATATAAAATGAAATGTGTAACATAAGTATGTATACTATGTGTATATATTATAACCTAAGTGTTTACTACTACACTTACTAGCTAATACTATGATGAGTATTCTTGCCCCAATATGAGAGTCCTATTCTCTCCTTCACGTGAAAACCCACATGCTATGCTACTCTATATCTTCCTCAATTTCTTCACAAAGCTTTGCTAATCATGAGATGGGGAGTGGAGATGATGATGGATTGCACCAACCCTTACCAACTTCTTGTAATCCATTATGTAATCAAACAATCCTTTGTTTTGATTTGATGAACAAAGTCAAGAGCTGGATATTGAAATTGCTTATAAATTAGCTCTCTTCTTCTATATTGCAATTGCTGAGAATCCTACCAAGCAAGCTAAAGTGAGTATACATTATAGTGAGAGTCTGTGAATTGAGAGGGTGAGAGATATCAGCAAGTTCCTTTAACAGAGGTATATCACTTCCCATTCTCATTCTCTGTAAAATTTTCAAAGTTCTTGATTATTGAATTATTCATGAATTGAGAAATTATTGGATTGGAACATGATTGTTAGGTGGTATATACGTTATTATACTTGTTAGAATTGTTATATGAATGTTTGAAATGATTTTCGTATAAAAATCCTGAGTTGGGCTAGGAATCTGCCGAAACTGCAAAGTTCCTGGTTTGGCCGCCAGCCTGTGCAGCTGCGCCGGGCCTGAACTAGAGATTTTGAGTTCTGTTGCTAAGCTGTTATGTGCCGACCTATAGTACCTTAATTGGCAAGCATGTATACATGATTAATATATATATATATATATATATATATATATATATATATATATAGGTATGTAGACATAGTATAAGTATGTATAATCATGTTAGTACACTCAAATGATGAAAAGGAGTTAATGTTTACAAATGAACTTAGAAATTTCTAAAGTGAACTTGTTATGGACATATCATGTATGTGTATTCTGATTTAATTGTGCAAGTTCTTTTGAACCCGTTCTTGTATTATTTGCAAGTCTCCCTAACTTTACTCAAATTTATATTGAGTAGGGTATTATTATATTGCAAGTTACTTGAACTACTCTTTTATTTGAGCAAGTTTTTCTTGACTTACACTTATTTATTGTGTAAGTATTCTAGACCCTTGTATTACTTTATTCAACGGATATTATAAGCAAGTATCCGAACCCTACTTTTATTGTGCAAGTATTCTAAATTCTTGTACTACCTTATGCAATGAACCGTGTAAGCGAGTTTCTAAACTTCACTTATTTTTTATGAAAGCTTCCTATCCTTTTCATATTGTATTGAGTAGGTTATTATTGTATTGTGCAAGTTCCTCGAACTTCACATTTTGAGTATTGTGAAAGTTCCCCGAACTTCACACTTTGGTTATTTGTGAAAGTTCCCCGAACTTCACATTTTGAGTATTGTGAAAGTTCCCCGAACTTCACACTTTGGTTATTTTGCAAATTCCCGAACTTCATTTCTTTATTATGCAAATTCTCTAAACTTATACAAACTCGTATATTGTGCAAGTATCTTATATTTGTGTTTACTTTACTCAAAGAATGTTGTAAGCAAATGTCCTAACCTATGCATTTACTTTATGCAAGGGATCTATTATGGTGAAATTCCCCGAATTTCACTCTTTTATGTTGTAAGTGTCTAAGCCTATGCATTTATTTTATGCAAGGAATTTATTATTGTGCAAGTTCCCCGAACTTCACACGTTGAGTATTGTGCAAGTTCCCTGAACTTCACACGTTGAGTATTGTGCAAGTTCCCCCAACTTACACAAATTCATATATTGTGCAAATTCTAAACTTCACTTTGTGCAAGTTCTCTATCCTTCTCATATTGTATTGAGTATGTTATTGTTGAATCGAAAGTTGTTTACTTAATTGCTTGAACTTTATTTCCAAGCATGTTATTTAGTGGTTTAATTACTTATCAATTATTCCAATTGATATTATTGATGTCCGCACCTAGTGCATTTGAGCTCGTACAGTCTTGGACTTGTACATTATTCAAGGTTCTAAATTTCTTGAACTATGTCAGTAAGAGTCTGAATCTTTGCTCGGTCAGACTAGTGTATGAAGTTTTCTTTGAAGCTATCCAAACCAATTGATGGTAAGGATTCTTAGACGGAACAGAACACCTCTCATATGTAGGAGTGTGCCCAGGTATCTAATATATATGATACGAGTAAGCAGATATAAGTGTTATGCATATTCACGTTGTGCCCGAGGCTGATCTCCTCGAGGTACTTAGTTTCTATAGCCAGAAGCCAGTAATCCCAAAAGGGTCAATTAGCTATTGAATCCATTGGAAAGTTATAGTTCAAAGTCTACTCGACTATCAGTCATTCTAAAGGCAATTATTATCTTTGCTTTTAATAGTCATATTATTGAATCTTTCAGATATTCACAGTGTTGAATCATGCAAGTTGTTGAACCTTACAGATATTCATATCGCTAAATTATACAGATATTCATAGTATTGAATCATACAGATTGTTAAATCATTATAACATTCATATTGTTAAATCTTTAAGATATTCATTTTGTTGAAATCATTGTCGGATATTTTTCCATTCATCATGATATATCCTTTATTGTTGTATTTAAACTTTCTGAGCAAACTTGTTGCTCATTCTTGCTATATCATGACTTATATTGCAGTTGAGCCCGAGCCCTCAGGGAAGGATAAGGGTAAAGGAAAGATATAGGATGGTTTGCAAGGAGCAGACTTTGTCTTTATGATTTGTCTAATTACTATTAATGTAAAATGAAC
Organism: Panax stipuleanatus; assembly: GCA_020205555.1. Classification (NCBI taxonomy): domain Eukaryota; kingdom Viridiplantae; phylum Streptophyta; class Magnoliopsida; order Apiales; family Araliaceae; genus Panax; species Panax stipuleanatus. The sequence goes on from CM035115.1 coordinate 95,804,059, forward strand.
CCTAATGTTTATTCTAGGGTATATTTGTATTGATGTATTAAGGTTATCGAATCTTGGGACTAGTAACACCTTTTGAATGAACGACGTACGTTTATTATATTCCTCATTTTAGTTATCGTATGTTACTTAAAGGTGGATGTTAGTATTGTTTCGTGGCGATCGGACCGCGGTCAGAGGACCTGGATTCGGGGGTGTCACAGGTTGGTATCAAAGCCTTAGGTTATAAACGTTAGGAATACGAAACCTAAGTTATAACCTTAGTAGGAAACTCAAGTAGAGTTTGTAGGTGATGGATTGAGGATATCCATCGAGTCTTATTGTGATACAGAAGTTGTTTATTTAAATCAGTTATGATTGATAAACGTCCTAGCTTCTTAATGCTAACATGAATAGCATATCACATAAAGCCTAATGTTTTCTTCTTGTCCTCAGGATCATGCTGCCTAGGGGATTTTTGAGGAACCAGAGGGAGGAAGGATCTGTTAGCAATGGTGGAGGGGAAAATGTCGACCCAATGCAGAGCTTCGTTAACCTATTAACAGAAGCAATGCAGAACATAACCCTGCCAGTAGCTGAGCAGCCAGGACATTACTTGGCTAGCTTTAAGGACTTTAAATTGGTAGGACCACCAGAATTTTGAGAAACCTTGGACCCAATTGAAGCCCATACATGGATAGAAGAAATTGAGAAGGTGTTTGAGGTCGCACGGGTGGCCGAGGCACAGAAGACGAGTTTTGCCACATTCATGATGAAGGGCGAAGCTAATAATTGGTGGGAACCCTATAAAGGACTAGCAGGTGAAGGAGTTATTATGTGGGATAGATTTAAGAATTTCTTTTCAGAGAATACGCAACAAGATATGGAAGTTAAGTTTCTGGAGCTGAGACAAGGAGGTATGTCAGTTGCGGAGAACGCGACAAGATTTAAAGAGTGGGCTCGATTCACCTCGCATCAGGTGGATACGGAGGCCAGGAAAATAGAGAGATTTAAATTAGGATTGGAACCATGGGTGCAGAAGGTAGTAGATATATTGAAGATTAAGCCCTTTTCTGATCTTTTGGAAAGGGCTATCATTGCCGAAGGAGGTAATGAAGCCATAGCGCAATTTAAGCAAGTTAAGAAGACCGGTCAGGAAGGACAAAAGGGGGGAAGCGGCGGAGGCAGCAACCCCAATAAGCATAAATGGATGGAGAGCCAATCATCCGGAGGTAGCAAATCCAGGGGAGAGGCTAATAAAAGTTTAAAGTGCAGTAACTGTGGAAGGAACCACTCGGGGGAATGCTTGAAGGGGAAGAACGCATGTTATCATTATGGACAACTGGGGCACATGGCTCCTCAATGTTCGAATAAGTCAAAAGGAGGATGTTTCGCGTGTAGAGCCACAGACCATCAAATCAAGGACTGCCCGAAGAGAAAGGGCATTGTAGCTAGCGGCAACCGCAACAACAAGGATGTAGTGTCAAGTATCATCCCGATCAATTATATATATGCATATGTGTTATTCGATTTGGGTGCCACCTACTCTTTTGTTTCTAAAAATTTACTAAACAGTTAGACTTACCCGTGAGAAATTAGAACACCTTATGGGCGTAGGAGTAGCAAACAAGAAAGTTATCCCCGTAGAATACATTCATAGGAACTGTTATGCCTTGGAGTTTTGGAAGCATTATTTGTATAGCGAGAAGTGTGAGATATACACAGTCTGAAGTATATATTCACGCAAAAGAAATTAAACATGAGGCAACGCCGATGGCTAGAATTGATCAAAGATTATGATTATGAAATTCTGTACCATCCAGGCAAAGCAAATGTAGTGGCAGATGCCTTGGATAGGAAAGGCAGAGGGAAGTTATCGAGGTTGACCATTCAGGAGAATTAGTGTAAGATTTTTGAAAGACTAGACTTAGAGGTTAAGTATCCGATGAAGACCAAAGAGAGATTAATTACAGTGTCAGCAAGCCCGACTTTATTAGATAAGGTTAAGGAGGCACAAGAGAAGGATGAAGTTTGTGATAACATGAAGAAGCAATTAACTAAAGGTGATGAGTTGAAATTTAAGATTGATAGCACTGAACATCTATTATTTGAAGGATAAATTTGGGTACCGTTAGTACTAGAACTAGAGAAGAGATTTTGCTAGAAGCATTTTATGGAAGGAAAAGTGTCGAGCACCGTTGTGTTGAGACGAGGTAGGTGAACGTCGACTGTTGGGACCAGAAGTGGTACAGCAGACGGCAGAGATTATCTAAGTGATAAGAGCGAATTATCCGTTTTTATTGGAGTAACCTTATTTTTACAATTCCGAGAATGGAATTTTTATAAGGGGGGAGGGATGTAACGACCAGGAATTTTAGGCTCCTTATTAATTTTATATGTGATTTAAAATTTTTAGGAGTTAATTTTTCAAACTTATTTAAACCTTATGTGATTTTGTGCTTATGTGAATTTAACCTATGCGAATAAATGTTAGGATTTTTATTAAAGCGAATCACTAATGGTTACTTAACATAGTAGATTAACCTTGAGACTTTTATATCAGAATATTGATAAAAGTGTTAGTAATTATATATTCAAATTTCTTGAATATAGTGTAGATATTTAATCAGGATTAATTATTTATATTTGAGTAATTAATTGATAACGTATGAAATTATCATTGTTGTTGATTTATAATTATTATGAATAAATAATAATTAATGAATTGGGAGTAATTAGTTGATAATGTGATGATGAATTATTATTATGAATAAATAATAATTAATGAGTAAGAGATTAATAAATATAATAATATTATATTTACTTGGTTAATTGATTAATTGTTATATACAAGTATATGTTATATTAAACCTTTAGTATATGGTAGTCAACTGTATATTGTATAAGGTGCAAGGTGACACATTAATATGTCTCTATATTATACATATAGACTATATAGTATGATTAATGACATTATGTGAGTTACGTGTTATGTATGAAAAGACATTAATATGTTTACCCTATTACACTATATTAATATCAATTAACTATTGTTCTTTGATAATGATAAGTTATTATAATAATAACCATTGTAATAGTAATAATACCCAAGTGCTTGATATTCGGTGTTTATATAATGTACATGGATTATATGTGTATCCTTAATGGATACATTGTATTATTGATTTCTAATTCGAATAACATGGTAACAACCAATTCATTGTATACCCTTTTTATTCATTATAACCTACGCTATATAAAATGAAATGTGTAATATAAGTATGTATACTATGTGTATATATTATAACCTAAGTGTTTACTACTACACTTGCTAGCTAATACAATGCTGAGTATTCTTGTCCCAATATGAGAGTCCTATTCTCTCCTTCACGTGAAAACCCACATCCTATGCTACTCTATATCTTCCTCAATTTCTTCACAAAGCTTAGCTAATCATGAGATGGGGAGTGGAGATGATGATGGATTGCACCAACCCTTACCAACTTCTTGTAATCCATTATGTAATCATACAATCCTTTGTTTTGATTTGATGAACAAAGTCAAGAGCCGGATATTGAAATTGCCTATAAATTAGCTCTCTTCTTCTATATTGCAATTGCTGAGAATCCTACCAAGCAAGTTAGAGTGAGTATACATTATAGTGAGAGTCTGTGAATTGAGAGGGTGAGAGATATTAGCAAGTTCCTTTAACAGAGGTATATCACTTCCCATTCTCATTCTTTGTAAAATTTGCAAAGTTCTTGATTATTGAATTATTCATGAATTGAGAAATTATTGGATTGGAATATGATTGTTAGGTGGTATATACGTTATTATACTTGTTAGAATTGTTATATGAATGTTTGAAATGATTTTCGTATAAAAATCCTGAGTTGGGCTAGGAATCTGCCGAAACTGCAAAGCTCCTGGTTTGGCAGCCAACCTGCGCAGCTGCGCCAGTATTACACTGGCCAGCGGCGCAGCTGCGCCGGGCCTGAACTAGAGATTTTGAGTTCTGTTGCTAAGCTGTTATGTGCCGACCTATAGTACCTTATTTGGCAAGCATGTATACATGATTAATATATATATATATATATATATACATATATGTATATATATATAGGTATGTTGACATAGTATAAGTATGTATAATCATGTTAGTACACTCAAATGATGAAAATGAGCTAATGTTTACAAATGAACTTAGAAATTTCTATAGTAAACTTGTTATGGACATATCATGTATGTGTATTCTGATTTTTAGAACCGTCCGTATGGTCTAGATGGACATGAGCACTATGTCTAATGTGTTAATCGTACATTAGCGTACATGATCAAGGGTTGAGACAATTTCAAAAATCAGAAATTTAAGAATTTCAAAGTAAACTTGACCAATAATGTTGTCTTGTGATTTCTGACCATTTGAGATCATTCATTTGACTTTGGTATGTGTTTCTAATGCAAGTGAGTCATAGTTACAAAACACTTGATTATACTAAACGACCATTATGTACTTAGTATACTTTTGAAGGAGAACTTAAGATTTGAAAGTTAAATACCATGTGAGATATGTTGTGAGCATATAAGCATAAGTATTACGATTTCATTATGACTATAGACGTATTTACATGAACCTCATTTGTTTATAGACAAATTTCACATATGCATGCTCAATCATAAGAAATGAACTTCAAGTGTGACACCCCCAAATTCGGGTACTTCAATTCCACGGGACTTGGTGTTCACTATACGAATATCATCTATCTATCTACCCATAGTAAATGCAAACCATGCAATAAATAGAATTAAACCATCCCCTTATGGGGTTACAACATCTAAGTAATAAATAAAATAAATCTCAGGTCATAGTAACCTTAAACATCTGTGCGGAACATAAACAAATAAATAAGTCTTACACAACTCTAATATAAGTCTGAAACATAAACACATAAAATAAACAACAAGTCTTCATCACTTGTTGACCTTGCCCTTACCTTTGCTAGTAGAAGGCTCGTTGGACCTTTCGTTCTTAACTGCAATGTTATTATTACGCAAGAGTGAGCACGATTGCCCACAAGTATAATAATATGACAACAATATAATAACATGCGAGTGAATCAAAGACATCTGAATAAAGAAACTCAACTTTTGACTCAAGAATGAATAACAAGAATCAAAAGAACGTCTGAGGGTTATAAGACCTTGAGCTATGTCCTAGGTTGTAAATTTTTTATGCTTAAAACCTTTAACAGTCATAAGACTATAGACTCTACTTCTCGTACTTAGGGGGATCAGCCCTTAGTACCATACTGTGCACAATATCTCAATGCTAAAGCGTAAATAATCCCCTTTACAGGGTTGTTCATCTCAATTTTGACATCAGAGTCCGCCCCAAAGGAAGTTTAGTTTGGATAAGCTCAATAAGTATTCTAGAATTTAGAACGTACATGAAATATGGACTAGTCGAATAAATAAGGGTTCACTAGTCCTATAAGTTCAACAATAACATCGATATTCAACTTGAATAATAAATCTCAAGAGTATATAATCGAATAAGTATTGTATAATTGAATCATGCTTTTAAAAGAGTTATAATATGTAATATGAATTTCGAACTGGAACAATTAAGAACACGAGCTTACTCGATATAGAAACACAAGTCTAAGACTTAATAAATGAATAAATTAGAATTTAGGGAACTTGCTAAATCAATAAGTTAGGGATAGTATACTTGCCTCTTGCACAAGCTACAAATATAATTACAATTCACTTCCTCAACGTCCTACACATTACATTATGTATACGATATCGATTAGTTTTCATAACTACCATGTTTAACTGTTGAACTATTCACTTAAGTTCGACTTACAACTTGGTTTATAATATTACTCAATGGCCAACTACATAACATGAATGTAAACTCACAACATGCATATCACACATGTATAGCCCTTTAACCAATTATAATCAAGTTTTATAATTACGATATTCAAGTTCGCACTTAGTTTGTTAACTTGAACCTTCACATTATCTTATACATGTCAATAACTTAATTTATTAATCATGAACTTCAAATCATATAATAATCATGTATGTAACTTAAAACAACATCTTTTATTATCGAGAACACTACACTTGTGTGCGTGCATGTCCGAAGCCCTCTGATTGCCTCCGAATACGCATCAGTCACAAAGATGGCCACGTTTACCCATTTTAACGATTTCAAATTGAAAAACTTAAAGAATGAAAGTTGTAGGTCTACTCGTTATCTTTTCGAATGATCTTGAATCGCCTTAATCGAAGTTCGTATGATAAAGTTATGCTTATTTTACTATAGGAGGTCAAAACAGTCTCAGAAACAAAAAAAGGCTCCTGGACAGCCCTTATACCCGCTGGGGCGGGTCCTAATGCCCATGAACACCCGCTGGGGCGGGTCCCCCCGCTGGTGCACTCCTTGGTTCGCGATGAACACACAGAGTAGCCCAAATAAATCCAAATTAAACTCACGTAATGAATTTTAAGGCTACCCATAATGTAAAAACTTCACAGAAACGTTATACATATTTCTAGCATGATCTTGGCAATTAAAATCATGTAATCACACAATCCAAGGCATCTAATTTCACTGTTTTCATACTTTATAATGTTTTGAAGGAAAATCAAGAAATTCAACGTTACAGATTTGTTATAACACCGAATCCATTCGTTTAACTTCCGTTTTGTTCGTATAAACGTGTACAATTATATGCAAATGTTAATTCAAAGTTAAACCATCGATTCATGGTATAAAAATTATACGTAAGGGCCGTATGGCCATATATACGACTCTGTAATTTTGAAAACCCAAATATAAACAAAAATTCGATGGTTTGATCACTGAAGTCATGCATATATGGCATATAATATGCTATAAATACATATGAACACACATATAGCTATATAATGAACAAATATCAATTTCCCATTCACATAGAATTTTTAAAGCACGTAAATGGAAAAACTCTGTAAATTTTTAAAAACCCAATTAAGGCCTAATTACATGAATTCGATTATTTTAATTTATTCATACCAAATACAAAACATGTTATAATGATATAATAACACATATATAAGCATATAATCAAAAATTACTAATTTTTCCCATACACAGAGAACTCAGAATATATGTTCATGAAGGAAACATAATACGTGAAATAAATTGGGACAAAGGAATTACCCCTTGTAAACTCTGTGAAGATGATGATATGGGCTTTAATTCTTCAATCTCTTCTCTAATCGATTCTTCTCTCAATTTTCTCTCCTAATCTCTCTAAGTTCTCTGATGTTTGTAATATGAAATATAAGACTGATGTATAAGATATATGTATAGCGTAATACGTATAATGTGTATAGTGGGTGAGTGGTCGTCGGTTAGTCCCATAGTGGGTTAACTGATCAACTCCCCATAAGGCCATGTTTGGTTTCTCCCATTCACTCTCCTTTCCCTTTAATTTAATTAACTTACTATAATATAGTTTAATAATGTCACACTTTTAATTAATCTATTAATGTTATTTAAATCAATTAAATAAAATAGCATAAATCCACATTAAATCACATAGTCACATAATTAAAATTCTCATTCATTAATTATGCCAAATCATTAAATCTCCAATTAATTATTAAATTAATTAGAATAACATTGTGCTTATTAATTAATATATTAATAAAATAAGCTCAATTAGATTTATACTTTGAATATAAAAATTTACCACATTAATTTAACTAATGTAACACATATAATTAAATTAATCTACCACAATTTTATCAATTAATTATTTAACTCAATAATTAAATCATCAAAAAAAATATTTATTTAATTCAATAAATATTCAAATTAAATTACAAAATCTCGTTCGTCACATCTTTCCCCCTTTAAAAGGATTCTGTCCCCAGAATCACGGTTCAATTAAAAATTCGTCCCGTTACATTCTCCCCCCCTTACAAAGATTCTGTCCCCAGAATCGTATATACAAAAATTAAGTAAATAAATCTGGGTAATTCTTCATCATATGCTCTTCGAGTTCCCACGTAGCTTCTTCAGCATTGTGGTTCCTCCAAATTACCTTAACAGAAGGTATAACTTTGTTTCTGAGGACTTGCTCTCTCCTGTCAACAATCTGAATAGGAATTTCTTCATAGGATAAGTCTTTTTCAAAATGTAGGGGTTCATATTCAATCACATTTTTGTAATCGGGTTTGTAGGGGCGTAAAACTAAAACATGAAAGACGTTGTGGACATTCTCAAGCGCCGGAGGTAAGGCTACCTCATACGCAACTTCTCCAATCCTTCGCAGTACTTCAAAGGGTCCAATGAACCTTGGGCTCAATTTTCCCTTCTTACCGAATCTGATCTTTCCCTTCCAGGGAGAGACTTTCAAGAACACATAGCTTCCCGATTCAAACTCAACGTTATTACGGTGTGGATCGGCTTATTTCTTATGCCTATCCTGAGCGGCTACCAGTCTTGTCCGGATCACTTTGACTATCTCTGTTGTCTGTTGTACCAACTCTGGACCTAGCAATTGTCTCTCGCCAACTTCATCCCAGTATAGCGGAGTTCTGCATTTTCTTCCGTACAACGCTTCGTAAGGCGGCATGCCAATACTAACGTGATAACTGTTGTTGTAACTGAATTCCACAAGCGGTAGGTGATCATCTCAATTGCCTTTGAAATCTATAATGCATGATCTCAGCATATCTTTCAATGTCTGGATCGTTCTTTCGCTCTGCCCGTCTGTCTGTGGGTGATAAGCCGTACTCATTCTCAACTGTGTCCCCATGCATTCCTGTAGTTGCTTCTAGAAGTTTGATGTGAAGCGCGGATCTCTGTCAGAAACAATTGACACCGGAACTCTGTGCCTCGAAACAATCTCTTTCACATATAACCTTGCCAACCGGTCTAAGTTGAATCTGATTTTGATCGGAAGGAAGTGTGCTGATTTCGTCAGTCGGTCAACGATAACCCATACTGCGTCGTAGCCTTTCTGAGTCGTCGGAAGGCCGACCATGAAATCCATCGTAATGTGTTCCCATTTCCATTCTGGGATTTCCAGGGGTTGTAGCAAACCACTCGGTCTCTGATGTTCTGCTTTCACTTTCTGACAGGTTAGACACTTTGCAACACACTCAGCAACATCTCGTTTCAAATTCGGCCACCAGAAGTGCTGTCGAAGATCCTGGTACATCTTGGTACTATCGGGGTGAATCGAATACTGTGAGCTATGAGCCTCGCTCAAAATATCCTCCTTAATCTCTGGCACTGACGGTATCCACACACTGTTTTCAAATGTCAGTAGTCCCTCACTGTCTATCTTGAATCTCGGTTCGGTTCCTTCAGATGTCTTTTCCTTAACCTTCTCACATTTTTCGTCCTGAAGTTGAGCTTCCTTAACTTTATCCAATAGGGTTGTACCAGCTTGCATCTGAAATAACTTCTCATCAATCTCCATCGGATACTTCACCTCCAATTCCAATTTTTCCATTGTTGAAATTAGCTCCTCCTGAGTAGTCAACATCATCAAATTCTCCCGACCCTTTCTGCTTAAGGCGTCGGCAACCACATTAGCCTTACCCGGATGGTATAAGATTTCACAGTCATAGTCGTTAATTAACTCCAGCCACCTTCTCTGGCGCATATTCAAGTCCTTTTGTGTAAAAATATATTTCAGACTCTTGTGGTCTGCATATATTTCACACTTCTCCCCATAGAGATAGTGTCTCCAAATTTTCAAAGCAAATACCACTGCAGCTAACTCTAAGTCATGGGTCGGATACCCTTTCTCATAGTCTTTCAATTGTCGTGATGCATACGCAATGACCCTGCCGTTTTGTATAAGCACACAGCCAAGTCCTTTATGCGACGCATCACTATAAACCACAAAATTTCCTGTGCCGTCCAGAAGGGATAACACAGGTGCTGAACTCAACCTCCTCTTAAGCTCTTGGAAACTTTCCTCACACTTCTCTGTCCAAACGAATTTCACCGATTTTCTAGTCAAATTCGTCAGCGGAGTTACGATCTTGGAAAAGTCCTGAATGAATCTTCTATAATAACCCGCCAATCCAAGAAAACTCCTCACTTCCGACGGTGTTTTCGGCTGATCCCAGTTCATCACAGCTTCGACTTTAGAGGGATCTACCGAAATTCCATCCTTATCGATCACATGTCCAAGAATTTGCACTCTTTCAATCCAGAATTCACATTTTAAAAATTTAGCGTACAACTTCTCTCTTCTCAACGCCTCTAATGTTAACTTCAGATGTTCTACATGTTCTTTTTTGGTCTTCGAGTATACCAAAATGTCGTCGATAAAGACCACCACGAATTTGTCCAAAAACTGCTTGAACACTCCATTCATTAAGCTCATGAATGCTGCAGGAGCATTCGTTAGACTAAATAACATCACCAGAAATTCGTAGTGACTATATCGATTCCTAAACGTTGTCTTTGAAACATCCTCTGGCCTCACCTTCAGCTGATGATAGCCACTCCTGAAGTCTATCTTTGAAAAGTACCTTGCACCCTTCAATTGGTCAAACAGATCATCGATCCTCGGTAAAGGATATCTATTCTTAATTGTGACCTTATTCAGTTCTCTGTAGTGGATGCAAAGCCGCATCGTCACGTCCTTCTTCTTCACAAACAACACCGACGCTCCCCACGGCAATACGCTCGGTTGGATGTACTTCTTGTCCAGTAACTCTTGAAGTTGTACCATCAACTCTTTCATCTCTATCGGAGCCATCCGGTACGGTGGCTTCGATATTGGGGTCGTCCCTGGCGCCAAATCGATCACAAACTCAACCTCTCTGTCTGGCGGAAGTCCTGGCAGATCATCCGGAAATACGTCTATGAAGTCCCTCACGACTGGTATATCTTCCACTTTCGGGTTTTTTTTACTACTATCGACTATGTAGGCTAAATATCCTACACAGCCTTGTCTTAACAACTTCCTGGCCTGCATCATCGTCAGACAACTCGCTTGTCTAGGTGATTTGCTGCCATAAAACACAACCTTTGGCGGGGTCATAAGGTTGATACACTTCCTCTAGCAATCAATTACAGCCCCATAATTGACTAGCCAATCCATTCCCAGAATAACATCGAATTCCCCAAGTCTAATCGGGATAAGATCTACGTTCATAATGTTACCCTTAATATCTACTCTACAGTTCTTGTGTACATACCTAACAGGGATCACTTCTCTATTCGCAATCTCTATGTTCATGGGGTATTCTAACTCGTCCATAGGAAGTTCTAAGTTCTTAGCAAAGTCATCGGATATAAATGAACAAGTAGCACCCGAATCAAATAGTACATAAGCATTAAATTTATTGATCAGAATGATACCTGACACCACATCGCGAGACTGTACAGCATCCTGTACGGTCATGTTGAAGGTTCTGGCAGTTGGTCGGTTGGTTGCGGTTGGTCCCGTGATAGTTAGAGCACTTCCACCGCTGTTTCCCCTGTTCCCTCCTGATCCTGCCCCTCCAGATCCCTTCTTGGGACAGTCCCTTGCCAGATGGTCCTTTGAGCCGCAAGTGAAGCAAGCACCCTTCTTTGGGTTCGGACAGTTCGGTGCTATGTGGCCTTCCTGACCACAATTGTAGCATACTCGTTTTCCCTTCATACAGACCCCCAGGTGAGCTTTCCCGCATGTCGGATAAGCTTCGATCTTCTTCTTCTGACCTCCTTGCTAATTCCCAGTTGATGAGTTATCATTCCACCTCCTCTTCTGATTATTACTCCCTCCCGTGTTGCTACCACTAGCCTTGTTAACTCCTTCACCTTCACTCTTTTTCTTCTTTTGGTCCTGATTGTACTTTGTAACAGCGTCACTCCCGCCTTCAGTGAGAATGGCCTTCTCCAACACTCCAGCAAAAGTGTTCAATTAGAACATTGACACTTTGCTATACAACCAGGGCTTCAGGCCCTGCTCAAACCTCCTTGCCTTCCTCTGATCGGTGTGCACTTGATACGTGGCAAACCTAGCCAACTCATTGAATTTCGCCGCATATTCTGGTCCGGACATATTCCCCTATTTCAGCTCCAGGAACTGGACCTCCATTTGATTTTGCGAACTGGTCAGAAAGTACATCTCGAAGAACATCTCTTTGAACCTCTCCCAGGTAATCACACCTTCACCTCCCCGGACCTTATTCGCTTGCCACCAATAGCTGGCCTCAGATTTTAGCATGAACGTTGCATAGGCGGTTTTCTGGTCTTCTCTGACTCTGGCGATGTCGAAAACTTTTTCCATTTCCATGACCCAGGTTTGAGCTTCTATCGGGTTCATGGTGCCTTTAAACTCTGGCGGTCCCACCACCTTAAAGTCCTTGAACATTGTGTTCGGTGGAGCTTGAGGTTGGTTGTTAAGCGCTCCAGCAAGTAAGTTCGCTAACTGCTGAACGGGGTTAGCATTGGCGTCGTTGTTGTTGTTGTTAGTTGACCCTTCCTGGGCCGGTCGACGGTTTGGTCTTCTCTTTGGCGGCATATTTCTGTTAAGATATACGCTTATTAGAACTTTATTTAATCTTTTAAATATTTAAGGCTTAACTTAAACATTTAGACACAATCAGTCAACACATTATCTCAAATAAACTCTGATATATTACTAAATTAAAAGTTTTAACATAATACGATAGCATCACTGCTATTTACATCAACTATCCCGAGATAAAGAATCTACAGGATTTAAAACATAAAATATTCCTCTGTTTATAAACACATTGGAATTTACATTATTAACTACCAGATAGGTTTCATAAAATCAAATGTTCCTATCACTACCCATTAAGGCGACGAACAGCTTTGCCACGCTCTTCTTCTATAATTTGGGACATTGTCCTGCGATCTAGCATGTACGACGGTAGTCCTTCGAACTGAATTGGGTATCTCATAACCCGATCCTGGGCCTCATCAATTGCATACTGAAGTGTAGAGTACATCTCCTCAAGCTTGGCCTTCTTCGCCCAACAGTTGTCTTCTGCGAGATCTGCTCGTCGTGATTCCCTTACCCAGGCTTCCACTGCTATGGCCAGCCTTGCTGATTTCTCTTTTAGTTCATTCTTCAATTCCTCTATTTCCTCTGACTTCTGCTTGGTTTGGCCTTTCTCGTGAACCAAATTCCACTCTACATTTCCCAAACGTGTGTGAAGAGCCTCAACCTCTCCATCCCTCAGCTCGATGGTAGACTGTTGAGTAACCGACCGCTCCCTCAGCTCCTGAATAGTCTCCCTCAGCTCCTGAACAGTATCACGTAACTCTATGTTACGGTCATACAGCTCGTCATATATTTTGGCACTGATAGAGCTCGACGGGAACTCTTCAGGGTCTTCCTCCTCCTCTTCAGCTGCCTCAGCCTGAACTTCAATCTCCTCAGCGTCTTCCTCAGAGTCCTCCTCTGAATCAAACACCGGCACATACTCCTAACCAATGACTGTGATCAAGGGTGATGGCTCTCGTCGGACTAACTGCTCCCAGACTACGTGGATATCTCTAGGCTCCTCCTCTCTAGCCTCTAGGGGTATAAGGTCCCTGGACTGACTAGGTTCTCCAGCATCTGTCATCCTGACAAATAAAATTTTAAGTTTTAGTAATTACGTGATGCTAATCGATACTCGAATATATAAGTATAAGCACATAGCACATAAGGTAAGTTATTATCTTTCTTAGAACTCGATAAGAGTTATCATTACTATGTTCTCGATCTCTAAAAGGCTACTATCCTAAGGTTTTTCCCCACCTAAGGTTCATAACCTACGGCTTTGATACTAACCTGTGACACCCCCAAATTCGGGTACTTCAATTCCACGGGGACTTGGTGTTCACTGTACGAATATCATCTATCTATCTACCCATAGTAAATGCAAACCATGCAATAAATAGAATTAAATCCTCCCCTTATGGGGTTACAACATCTAAGTAATAAATAAAATAAATCCCAGGTCATACTAACCTTAAACATCTGTGCGGAACATAAACAAATAAATAAGTCTTACACAACTCTAATATAAGTCTGAAACATAAACACATAAAATAAACAACAAGTCTTCATCACTTGTTGACCTTGCCCTTGCCTTTGCTAGTAGAAGGCTCGTTGGACCTTTCGTTCTTAACTGCAATGTTATTATTACGCAAGAGTGAGCACGATTGCCCACAAGTATAATAATATGACAACAATATAATAACATGCGAGTGAATCAAAGACATCTGAATAAAGAAACTCAACTTTTGACTCAAGAATGAATAACAAGAATCAAAAGAACGTCTGAGGGTTATAAGACCTTGAACTATGTCCTAGGTTGTAAAGTTTTTATGCTTTAAACCTTTAACAGTCATAAGACTATGGACTCTACTTCTCGTACTTAGGGGGATCAGCCCTTAGTACCATACTGTGCACAATATCTCAACGCTAAAGCGTAAATAATCCCCTTTACAGGGTTGTTCATCTCAATTTTGACATCAGAGTCCGCTCCAAAGGAAGTTTGGTTTGGATAAGCTCAATAAGTATTCTAGAATTTAGAACGTACATCAACTATGGACTAGTCGAATAAATAAGGGTTCAATAGTCCTATAAGTTCAACAATAACATCGATATTCAACTTGAATAATAAATCTCAAGAGTATACAATCGAATAAGTATTGTATAACTGAATCATGCTTTTAAAAGAGTTACAATATGTAATATGAATTTTGAACTGGAACAATTAAGAACACGAGCTTACTCGATATAGAAACACAAGTCTAAGACTTAATAAATGAATAAATTAGAATTTAGGGAACTTGCTAAATCAATAAGTTAGGGATAGTATACTTGCCTCTTGCACAAGCTACAAATATAATTACAATTCACTTCCTCAACGTCCTACACATTACATTATGTATACGACATCGATTAGTTTTCATAACTACCATGTTTAACTGTTGAACTATTCACTTAAGTTCGACTTACAACTTGGTTTATAATATTACTCAATGGCTAACCACATAAAATGAATGTAAACTCACAACATGCATATCACACATGTATAGCCCTTTAACGAATCATAATCAAGATTTATAATTACGATATTCAAGTTCGCACTTAGTTTGTTAACTTGAACCTTCACATTATCTTATACATGTCAATAACTTAATTTATAAATCATGAACTTCAAATCATATAATATTCATGTATGTAACTTAAAACAACATCTTTTATTATTGAGAACATTACACTTGTGTGCGTGCATGTCCGAAGCCCTCTGATTGCCTCCGAATACGCATCAGTCACAAAGATGGCCACTTTTACCCATTTTAACGATTTTAAATTGAAAAACGTAAAGAATGAAAGTTGTAGGTCTACTCGTTATCTTTTCGAATCATCTTGAATCGCCTTAATCGGAGTTCGTATGAAAACGTTATGCTTATTTTACTACAGGAGGTCAAAACAGTCTCAGAAACAAAAAAAAAGGCTCCTGGACAGCCCTTATACCTGCTGGGGCGGGTCCTAATGCCCATGAACACCCGCTGGGGTGGGTCCCCCTACTGGTGCACTCCTTGGTTCGCGATGAACACACAGAGTAGCCCAAATAAATCCAAATTAAACTAACGTAATGAATTTTAAGGCTACCCATAATGTAAAAACTTCACAGAAACGTTATACAATATTTCTAGCATGATCTTGGCAATTAAAATCATGTAATCACACAATCCAAGGCATCTAATTTCACTGTTTTCATACTTTATAATGTTTTGAAGGAAAATCAAGAAATTCAACGTTACATTTTCGTTATAACACCGAATCCATTCGTTTAACTTCCGTTTTGTTCGTATAAACGTGTACAATTATATGCAAATGTTAATTCAAAGTTAAACCATCGATTCATGGTATAAAAATTGTACGTAAGGGCCGTATGGCCATATATACGACTCTGTAATTTTGAAAACCCAAATATAAACAAAAATTCGATGGTTTGATCACTGAAGTCATGCATATATGGCATATAATATGCTATAAATACATATGAACACACATATAGCTATATAATGAACAAATATCAATTTCCCATTCACATAGAATTTTTAAAGCACGTAAATGAAAAAACTCTGTAAATTTTTAAAAACCCAATTAAGGCCTAATTACATGAATTCGATTATTTTAATTTATTCATACCAAATACAAAACATATTATAATGATATAATAACACATATATAAGCATATAATCAAAAATTGCTAATTTTTCCCATACACAGAGAACTCAGAATATATGTTCATGAAGGAAACATAATACGTGAAATAAATTGGGACAAAGGAATTACCCCTTGTAAACTCTGTGAAGATGATGATATGGGCTTTAATTCTTCAATCTCTTCTCTAATCGATTCTTCTCTCAATTTTCTCTCCTAATCTCTCTAAATTCTCTGATGTTTGTAATATAAAATATAAGACTGATGTATAAGATATATGTATAGCGTAATACGTATAATGTGTATAGTGGGTGAGTGGTCGTCGGTTAGTCCCATAGTGGGTTAACTAATCAACTCCCCATAAGGCCATGTTTGGTTTCTCCCATTCACTCTCCTTTGCCTTTAATTTAATTAACTTACTATAATATAGTTTAATAATGTCACACTTTTAATTAATCAATTAATGTTATTTAAATCAATTAAATAAAATAGCATAAATTCACATTAAATCACATAGTCACATAATTAAAATTCTCATTCATTAATTATGCCAAATCATTAAATCTCCAATTAATTATTAAATTAATTAGAATAACATTGTGCTTATTAATTAATATATTAATCAAATAAGCTCAATTAGATTTATACTTTGAATATAAAAATTTATCACATTAATTGAACTAATGTAACACATATAATTAAATTAATCTACCACAATTTTATCAATTAATTATTTAACTCAATAATTAAATCATAAAATTTTTTTATTTAATTCAATAAATATTCAAATTAAATTACAAAATCTCATTCGTCACATCAAGTATGAACTACGTGATTAAAATATATGTGTGTAGTATACTCGAGCATACATATTAAGTATTGTTTGACCTTGTTATGTGATAACATGACGTTAGTAACCAATCTTGAAGTATGAACTTATATTGTTTAAAGTATGTGAATGTCTGACATAAAAATATGTGGTCTTGAAGTGAACATAGAATGAACATGTTAGCTTTCGAACTTGAGTTAGATAAAACTTATAAGCATATGTGTTGATTTATATCAGTAATTGGAAGTGCTATATGTTCAAACCTATATTGATGCATAGAAACTAAGTAATCTAAAGTTAGTAAATCTAAAGACAAGATTAGATCGACTTACGTGAACTATGTGATAGAATTATATAATGACTAGATTCTTGTATGTGTGAACTTATATTAGTTTATACTAATTGGAGAGATCGACTTGTTATTATTAGGTCGTTCCAACGCCATTTAAATTAAAGCTAGAATTATTTGTAGCTGAGCAAACAGGCAATTTTCTCGAACTTCACTCTTTGATTGTGCAAGTTCTTTTGAACCCGTTCTTGTATTATTTGCAAGTCTCCCTAACTTTACTCAAATTTATATTGAGCAGGGTATTATTATATTAGAAGTGTCTTGAACTACTCTTTTATTTGAGCAAATTTTTCTTGACTTACACTTATTTATTGTGCAAGTATTCTAGGCCCTTGTATTACTTTATTCAACGGATATTATAAGCAAGTATCCGAACCCTACTTTTATTGTGCAAGTATTCTAAATTCTTGTACTACCTCATGCAATGAACCGTGTAAGCGAGTTTCTAAACTTCACTTATTTCTGATGAAAGTTTCCTATCCTTCTCATATTTTATTGAGTAGGTTATTATTGTATTGTGCAAGTTCCCCGAACTTCACATTTTGAGTATTGTGAAAGTTCCCCGAACTTCACACTTTGGTTATTTGTGAAAGTTCCCCGAACTTCACATTTTGAGTATTGTGAAAGTTCCCCGAACTTCACACTTTGAGTATTATTCAAGGTTCTAAATTTCTTGAACTATGTCAGTAAGAGTCTGAACCTTTGCTCGGTCAGACTAGTGTATGAAGTTTTCTTTGAAGCTATCCAACCCAATTGATGGTAAGGATTCTTAGACGGAACAGAACACCCCTCATATGTAGGAGTGTGCCCAGGTATCTAATATATATGATACGAGTAAGCAGATATAAGTGTTATGCATATTCACGTTGTGCCCAAGGCTGATCTCCTCTAAGTACTTAGTTTCTGTAGCCAGAAGCCAGTAATCCCAAAAGGGTCAATTAGCTATTGAACCCATTGGAAAGTTACAGTTCAAAGTCTACTCGACTATCAGTCATTCTAAAGGCAATTATTATCTTTGCTTTTAATAGTCATAATATTTAATCTTTCAGATATTCACAGTGTTGAATCATGCAGGTTGTTGAACCTTACAGATATTCATAGTATTGAATCATACAGATTGTTAAATCATTCTAACATTCATATTGTTGAATCTTTAAGATATTCATTTTGTTGAAATCATTGTCAGATATTTTTCCATTCATCATGATATATCCTTTATTGTTGTATTTAAACTTACTGAGCAAACTTGTTGCTCATTCTTGCTATATCATGACTTATATTGCAGTTGAGCCCGAGCCCGAGCCCTCAAGGAAGGACAAGGGTAAAGGAAAGATATAGGATGGTTTGCAAGGAGCAGACTTTGTCTTTATGATTTGTTTAATTACTGTTAATGTAAAATGAATCCTAATATTTATTCTAGGGTATATTTGTATTGATGTATTAAGGTTATCGAATCTTGGGACTAGTAACACCTTTTGAATGAACGACGTACATTTATTATATTCCACATTTTAGTTATCGTATGTTACTTAAAGGTGGATGTTAGTATTGTTTCGTGGCGACCGGACCGGGGTCAGAGGACCCTGATTCGGGGGTGTCACAGAATCGAGTTGCATAGACACTTTCATAATATTCAAGAACAACACCAAGTTCAATATGAATAATAGCTTTCACGAGAGTTCAAACATACTACCTCAAATGAATGGTTAAGCTACTTGCATTCAAAGAGATAAGGTTTAGATACTTGCTTACAATATCTGTCGAATAAAGTAATGCAAGGGTTTAGGATACTTGCACTATAAATGAGTGTAAGTTAGAGAAACTTGCCTTTAGCGTAGTTTATCCACGAAAAGTAAGTCAACACTTTCGAATCCCTATCGTAATATAGTTACGTATATATATGATATTCATTAGTCATATAATCTAACGTCACATCTTATCTTTGAATATACGATCAACACATAAGTTAAGTTTTAACCTAGCTACACTGTTATATAGTATCATATTAATATAACATTTATCCTTAACGTTCCTCCTTTTGAGTTTAAACACCTTTTTATATCACATAAGGTCACAACAATTAGCAAACATAACCTTTCTAGCACTTTATAGCATTTTTGTGAGTTAACCAACAAATCGGATTCAAGTAACAACATAGGATATCATATAGCATATATACATGTTAAAGGATGCCTTTATGCTTCTCAAGTCCATCTAAGTTCTCTCTTTCATTATATGGCTCTAAGTTAACACTTTTGACAACTTACGGTGTAACGATTGAGATTTTATATTTAATTTTAAATATTTATTGAGTTAAATAAATATTTTATGTGATTATTTATTGGATAAATAAATTATGTGATTTATAGAGTGATTTAATTAAATGTTATATATTAATTAAATGAATGTGTAATATTTATTTAATTAATGTATATTAATTTTATACTATAGTTCTAATTTAATTGAGATAATTAAATTAGATGAGATGTGATGAAGTGTTACATGAATTATAATTAGCGAGTAATTATAATTATGTGGCAATTTTATGTGGTTAATTGATGTTAGATTTTAATTGACTAAATTAGTTGTTTAATATTTAGTTGATTAAAATATGATATTAAAGTATGTGTTAAAATGATTTGTTAAAATAAAGAAAAAGGGTTTTAAATGATTTTAACCAAACAAGGCCCTTGTAATTGTTTTAAACCTATTTCTACCAAACGGGGCCCTAACTATCAAAAAGATGTTTTAATTAAATCTATGTTCCAAAAATGGCCTTAGTAATAATAATCTGTTTTTTTTAAAACAAGTAGTTTAGCCAAACAAAGACTTATGGCTTTTCAAATGTCAAAAAAAATTAGTATCTGATATTGTATTTAATATATTTTGTCAGTTATATTATATACAATTAATCCTATATCTATTAGTACGTATTATATGTCAGTTTTTATTCTCCGTTAGTCTATACTACGTTAGTGTAAGCCTAAAGCTAAAGAACAAAGAGAGAAAAGAGCATAGAAAGTTATAAATACACAGTGAGTTAGAGAGAAAGAAGAAGAAGGAAAAAGGGAGAAAAGCTTGGGAAGCTAGAAGAAATCACCATCACTTCTATACTCTTCTTTAAATCATCAAAACAAAGAGTAATTTTATTTCCCTTATTTTTCTATATGTTTTACTGTTATTCATGTTTTGGAGTCTCTGTGAACATGAATTTCATGAAAAGGATGAAGACATGAAATAGTATGTATCAATTGTACTCTAGCATGCTTATACATGAATTATATGCGATAAAGAATTTCCAGGAAACCAAATTTTTGTTAAAATAAGTTTTATATGTGAAAATAGTGTTCTTATAGAATTTCATGTTTTGGTTGAGTTTTAGAATGAAAATTTATGAAAATTTTATGTAGTAATATGCATGTTTAGAATTGTTTATGATGCTATCTTCAATCATGAATATAATGCATGTGTTATAAGTTTAATTGGAGGAGAAATGTTGTTACAGTGGATTATTTTGAAAAAATATGAGTTTTCATGAAAATGACCAAATTAGATTTTTAAAACTTATGATTATCATTATTTAAATGGTTATTATGTTGTAGAAACATGTTAAATATATGTATTATGGCATAGGTATGACTTACCATGTTTAAGTTACTGTGAATTTCCGCTTGATGGCTTGTTTGGGATGTTCGGTAAAGTAGATGGTCGAAACTGTCTGCGTCTGGCCGCGTTGCTGGGCAGCTGCGCCGGCAGCAAGGTCAGGAGCAGCGTAGCTGCGCCGCTTGCCCATCACAAAACCATCCCCTGCGCAGTTGCGCCGGTTTCAGGGCAGCTGGCTGCGCAGCTGCGCCGTGTCCTGGGCAGAGGCAGTGAGTTTTAATCAAGTGTGCATTGTGTTTTTATGTTTCTATTATATTATTGCTAAGATATTGAGCATGTATCTAGCTTCTATAACATGTGTTAACATGAAGTTGATAATTTCATAATTTGAGAAAAAGGAAGTTTTGAAAACCTAATATAGTATTTAAATTATAAGCTATAATTGTTTAATTGTAAAATAAGTTACTTAATTATAATTTGATTAATTATAATTAAAAGTAAATGTTTAATTTAAATTATAATTTTGTGAAATTATAATAGTTGATTTATTTTAATCAATTAGATGTTAATTTAAATTATAATTTATGTAATTATAATTTAATAAATGCATGATTATTATAGATTATAATTGATAAATACATGATTAATTATAAATTATGTAATTATAATGCATGATGTAGTTTAATTGATTTTAAATTATAATTATTTATAATTGAAATGGTAATTATAATTTAATTAATTATAAGTTGATTAAGTGTTTGAATTATAATTGTTTAATTATAATTTAGTTAAATACATAATTAATTTAATTATGTGAGTATGTGTGTGATGTAATTAACTATGTGATAGTTGATTATTTATTTAATTAGAGTGAGTTAACCATGAGGGTTAACCACTTATGTGAATTAGTTATGTGTTAACTAATTTAGGTTATTATGATTGGATGTATATAGGTAGTTTTAAAGTACATGAATTGAGTTAAGTAGCTTGCGCGTATGGCATGTTTTCTAAACCCTGATCTTGTATTAATTTTTATGCAAGTTTTCTAAACCCTGATCTTGTATTAATTTTTAGGCAAGTTTTCTAAACCCTGATATTGTATTAATTTTATACAATTTCTTTGAGTTCATATATTCATTGTTGAGAATGTCCTTTCCATTTCTTTATTGGACAATTGTTTATTTAATTGAAATGATCTTGACTTATTGTTCAAGTAAGATCCAGTTATTATTTTAAATGCTTTAAGTTTACTTCTAAAGCTTATGTTAATTCATAATTCTTTTATTTATGAATTATTGAAAGTCGATTCGACTAATCCTTAGTTGATGAACGTGAATTCTAAATTACCCTTGTAAGCTTATACAAACCAAACTTTCTTTGGTGCGGACTTGAATTCAAATTACTGAGTTGAACAACCCTATTTACTAGGGGAGGTTACTACGCATAGCGTTAAGATATTTGTGCACAATGCATGGTACAAAGGGCTGACCCCACTAAGTACGAGTTAAGGTCCATAGTCTTATTGACTGTTAAAGGTTTATATAGAAATATTTATAACCTAGGACAAGAGTTCAAAGGTCTTATGACCCTCAGATAAATTCTATATTTGAATTTTAATGTTGATAGAGAATTATTATTCAATTCTTTATTATTGAAGCAAGCTAAGTTGTTCAGATTCTTTTAAAGATATCCTTTCATGTCTATATTATTGTTATACTCCAGTGAGTTGTGGTTTGCTCACTCTTGCATTAAATAACAATTTCAGTTAAGGTTGATAACGTTGATGCTCCGTCTACGAGTAAGGGCAAGGGAAAGCAAAGCAAGTGAATAATTGTTTAATTATTTTGAAATGATTGTAATAAGACTTTTATGTCATGTTTTTATTCCGCACTGTATTGTTTATGTCAAGGTTAGAGTAACCATGAGATTGATTTTTGAGAATGTTGTAACCCTTGTTTTAATGGAGATTTTATTATTTTGAATAAAGATGGTAATTTATCTTGAGATATATTGGGTAGATGTTTGTTATAATTAGAAAGTGAACACCAAATCATGTGGAAACGAAGTACCTGGATTTGGCGGTGCCCTGTGACACCCCCAAATCCGGGTACTTCGTTTCCACATGATTTGGTTTCCTGAAAATCCTTTATCGCATATAATTCATGTATAAGCATGCTAGAGTACAATTGATACATACTATTTCATGTCTTCATCCTTTTCATGAAATTTATATTCACAAAGACTCCAAAACATGAATAACAGTAAAACATATAGAAAATAAGGGAATTAAAGTTACTCTTTGTTTTGATGATTTGAAGAGGAGTATAGAAGTGATGGTGATTTCTTCTAGCTTCCCAAGCTTTTCTCCTTTTTTCCTTCTTCTTCTTTCTCTCTAACTCACTGTGTATTTCTAACTTTCTCTGCTCTTTTCTCTCTTTGTTCTTTAGCTTTAGGCTTAAACTAACGTAGAATAAAAACTGACATATAATACGTACTAATAGATATAGGATTAATTGTATATAGTATAACTGACGAAATATATTAAATACAATATCAGTTACCAATTTTTTTGACATTTGAAAAGCCATAAGGCTTTGTTTGGCTAAACCACTTGTTTTAAAAAAAAACAGATTATTATTACTATGGCCTTGTCTGGAAAATAGATTTAAAATCCTTTTTCTTTTATTTTAACAAATTATTTTAACACATACTTTAATGTCATATTTTAATCAATTAAATATTAAACAACTAATTTAATCAATTAAAATCTAACATCTATTAATCACATAAAATTATCACATAATTATAATTACTCGCTAATTATAATTTATGTAACACTTCATCACATAATTCATCTAATTCAATTATCTCAATTAAATTAGAACTATAATATAAAATTAATATACATTAATTAAATAAATATTACACATTCATTTAATTAATATATAACACTTAATTAAATCACTCCATAAATCACATAATTTATTTATTTAATTCAATAAATAATCACATAAAATATTTATTTAACTCAATAAATATTTAAAATTAAATATAAAATCTCAATCGTTACAATCTTCCCTCCTTAAAAGGATTCTGTCCCCAGAATCACACATAAAAATCTGTCCCCAGAATCACACATAAAAATTTTCGTCTATTACATTCTTCCCTCCTTAAAAGGATTCTGTCCCCAGAATCAATATATAAGAGGTTACACAAAACAAAGCAAATAAATGCGGATAAGATTTCATCATAACATCTTCGAGTTCCCACGTGGCTTCTTCAGCACTGTGGTTCCTCCAGATTACCTTAACAGAAGGTATCACTTTATTCCTAAGTACTTGTTCCTTTCTATCAACTATTTGAACAGGCACCTCTTCATATGTTAAGTCCTTATCAAATTGTAAAGGTTCATATTCTATTACATGTTTATAATCATGCTTGTAAGGTCTTAACACAGAAATATGAAAGACATTATGTATATTCTCGAGCTGCGGAGGTAATGCAATCTCGTAAGCTACCTCGCCAACTTTTCGTAACACCTCAAAAGGTCCAATAAATCTAGGAATCAGCTTTCCCTTCTTACCAAATCGAATCTTCCCCTTCTAGGGAGATACTTTCAGGAACACGAAACTTCCTGATAAGAATTCTCGGTTTTGTCGACGAAGATCAGCATACATCTTTTGCCTGTCTTGAGCAGCAACTAATCTCGTTATGATCAGCTTCACAATTTTGGCGATTTATTATACCAATTCTGGTCCCAATAATTGACGTTCGCCGACTTCATCCCAGCACAAAGGAGTTCTGCATTTTCTATCGTATAACGCTTCGTAGGGCGGTATGCCAATACTCGCATGATGACTATTGTTGTAGGTGAACTCCACCAACGGTAGATGATCCTCCCAGCTTTCTTTGAAGTCCATCACACAAGCTCTCAGCATATCCTCAAGAGTCTGAATCGTTCTCTCGCTCTGTCCATCAGTCTGAGGATGATATGCTGGACTCATTCGCAATTGCGTTCCCAGACATTTTTGCAATCACTTTCAAAAATTAGACGTAAAACGTGGATCTCTGTCGGACACAATTGACACCGAAACACCGTGTCTAGAAATAACTTCCTTCACATACAGCTTTGCTAGCTTATCCAGGTTGTACATAACCCTGATCGGCAGAAAGTGGGCTGACTTCGTCAGTCGATCCACTATAACCCATATCGCATCAAATTCCTTCTGAGTCGCTTGAAGACCTACCACGAAATCCATCGTGATGTGCTCCCACTTCGACTCTGGAATTTCTAACGGTTGTAGCAATCCGCTAGGTCTCTGGTGTTCTGCTTTAATTTTCTGGCACGTAAAGCATTTTGCAACGCATTCAGCTACATCCCTCTTCATATTCGGCCACCAGAAATGATGCCTGTGATCCTGGTATATCTTCGTACTCCCTGGGTGAATAGAATATCTAGAACTATGAGCTTCACTCAGAATCTCCTCTTTGACCTCAGGTACTAGCGGTACCCAGATTCCACCTTCAAACCGTAACAGACCTTCATTATCGATCTTGAACTTGAACTCTTCGCCATCGGTTATCCTCTTCCAAATCTTCTTGCATTCTTCATCGTGAAGTTGTGCTTCTTTCACTTTGTCTACTAGAGTAGAACTAGTGGTTACTTGAAACAACATCTAATCTGATTCCTTCAGAAACTTCACCTCCAACTCCAATCTAGCCATTTGTTCTATTAACCGATCCTGATTAGTTAACACGTTCAGTTTCTCCCTACCTTTCCTGCTTAAAGCGTCGACGACAACATTAGCTTTACCCGGATGGTAAAGTATCTCGCAATCGTAGTCTTTAATCAGTTACAACCATCTTCTTTGGCGTATGTTCAAATCCTTCTGGGTAAATATATACTTCAGACTCTTGTGATCCGTGTATATTTCACACTTTTCTCCATATAAGTAGTGCCTCCAAATCTTTAGGGCAAACACTACTGCCGCCAATTCTAGATCATGGGTCGGCTACCCCTTCTCATAATCTTTTAGCTGACGTGACGCTTAGGCAATGACTTTGCCGCTCTGCATCAACACACAACCTAATCCTTTATGTGAGGCATCGCTATATACTACGAAATTCCCCAAACTATCCGGTAAAGACAATACAGGCGCAGTGCTCAGCCTTTTCTTCAACTCCTGATAACTTTCCTCACATTTTTCCGTCCAAACAAATTTAACTATTTTACGAGTCAAATTCGTCAACGGAGTTGTGATTCTAGAAAAGACTTGGATAAATCTATGGTAATAACCTACTAATCCCAAGAAACTCCTTACTTCAGACGGCGTCTTCGGCTGTTCCCAACTCATTATGGCCTCAACCTTCGACGGATCCACTGAAATACCATCCTTGTCGATTAAGTGGCCAAGAAATTGCACACGTTCTAACCAGAATTTGCACTTCGAGAATTTAGCGTAAAGCTTCTCTCGTCTCAGGGCTTCTAAGGTTAGTCGTAAGTGTTCAGCATGTTCCTCCTCGGGCTTGGAATAAACTAGGATGTCATCTATGAACACTACCACAAACTTGTCCAGAAATGGCTTGAACACCCTGTTCATTAAGTCCATAAATGCAGCTGGGGCATTCGTGAGACCAAATGACATCACCAAGAACTCGTAATGACCATATCGAGTCCTAAAAGCCTTTTTAGGTATATTTTCCTTCCTCACCTTCAATTGATGATACCCGCTTCTCAAATTAATTTTTGAGAAGTACTTCGCACCCTTCAGTTGATCAAACAAGTCATCGATCCTAGGTAAAGGATACCTATTCTTGATCGTAACTTTATTCAACTCCCTATAATCAATGCAAAGACGCATCGATCCGTCCTTATTCTTCACGAATATAACAGGCGCTCCCCACGGTGAAACGTTTGGTTGAATATACTTCTTGTCCATTAATTCTTGTAGTTGAACCATCTGTTCCTTCATCTCAACTGGAGCCATTCTATACGGAGCCATCAAAATCGGAGCAGTTTCCGGCGCTAGATCGATCACGAACTCTATCTCCCTATCTGGCAGAAGTCTTGGCAAATCGCTCGAAAAAACATCCACAAACTCCTTAACTACCGATATCTCCTCCACCTTCGGGCTGTCCTTACGCGTATCTATTATGTAGGCTAGATTTCCCACACAGCCTTGCGTCAGAAGTTTCTTGGCTTGCATAACTGTGAGATAACTAGCTTGTCTAGGCGATTTGCTACCATAGAACACTAACTTCGACGAAGTCGTAAGGTTTACCGACTTCTTCTGATAATCGATTATCGTCCCATGGTTGAACAACCAATCCATACCCAGTATGACATCGAATTCCCCAGGTTTTATCAGAATCAAATCTACTCTAAGCTCCTGACCCTTAATGTCCAGTCTACAGTTCTTATAAACGCTCCTAACAGGAATAACTTTTCTATTCGCAATCTCTATGTTCAAGGGGTAAACTAACTCTTCTACAGGTAAGTCTAGGGTTTTAGCAAAATCATCAGATATGAATGAACAAGTAGCACCCGAATCAAATAATACATATGCATTTATACTATTGATCAGAATAATACCTTACTCCACGTTTTTTAATTGCACAACATCCTGCACCGTCATATTGAATGTCCGTGCAGTGGGTCGAACAGCTTGCAATAGTGCAGCGATAGTAATGGTACCTGCCGCTTTCATTCCCTCCGCTCCTTTTTGACCCTGCCGTCAACTTCTTAGGGTAGTTGAGAGCCATGTGATCTTTGGATCCACATCTAAAGCAAGCTCCCTTCTTCGAGTTTGGGCAATTAGGCGCGATGTGGCCTTCCTGACCACAGTTGAAGCACACCCGCTTCCCCTTCATGCACACGCCAGTGTGATTCTTACCGCATGTAGCACATGCTTCGAACTTTCTATTCTGCTGGCTTCCTTGCTAACTCCCAGCAGAGATGTTGTCATTCCATTTCCTCTTGCGGTTCACAACGCTGCTACCCTCAATCTTGGTTTCTACCTCATTCTTCTTCTTCTTATCTTGGTTGAACTTCGTCACCGCTTGGCTTCCTCCTTCAGCGAGTATGGCTTTCTCCAACACAGTTGCAAATGTGTTCAGCTGGAACATGGAAACCTTGCTGTAGAGCCAGGGCTTCAGTCCCCGCTCAAACCTTCTCACTTTCCTAGCGTCAGTGCTGACCTGGTATGTAGCGAACCTAGCCAACTCGTTGAACTTAGCGGCATACTCGGACACCGTCATCCCTCCCTGCTTACGTTCTAGGAACTGAACCTCCATCTGGTCCTGGGAACTCACTAGAAAGTACATTTCGTAGAACATTTTCTTGAAACGTTCCCACGTGATGACTCCTTCTCCCTCTCGGGTCTTATTAGCCTGCCTCCAAAAACTAGCATCCGACTTCAACATGAAAGTCGCGAATGTTGTCTTCTGGTCTTCCCCTACCCTAGTCACTTTAAATACCTTCTCCATTTCCATAACCCATGTCTGAGCTTTGATAGGGTTAGTCGATCCTTTAAACTCAGGCGGTCCTACAGCCTTGAATTCCTTGAACGTAGTACCCTGCACTTGCGACTGATTCGCAAGAGCTCCTGTCAACAGGTTCACCAACTGCTAAATCGAGTTGGGATTCGTCCCATCATTATTGTTGTTGTTTGTCGCACCCTCGAGGTTTTGACGTGTTATTTTTCTTCTAGGAGGCATTTTCTATTAAGAAAATATTATTATTAGACCCTTTATTCAATTTTTAAATATTCAAGTTCATACTTAAATGTTCGAATAACTTAGTTCACATAGAACACATAGCACATCAATAAACTTTATTTATTCATTAGTCGTAGTTTAAAAACATCAACTAGATAGCATTTCTGGCATTTACATCATCCTTCCTGAACTGGAAAAGTTGTAGGATAACATTATTAACTTATCCCATTCTTATCTCAAATTATGAGATTTACTTTATTTACTATAAAAAGCAAAACATAAACAAAAGCTCTACTACTACTGCTACTGCTACTGCTACTACTACTACTGCTACTGCTACTGCTACTGCCACTGCCTAGGCATATTAATAAGTCGCACAGCCTCTCTGCGTTCCTCTTCCATTACCCGAAATGCCGTTCTTCGGTCCACCACATACCACGATAAACCTTAGAACTAAGTTGGGTAGTAGAAAACACGGTCCTGAGCTCTTTCTATCGCTGTATAAAAAGCATACTCCGTTTCCCTCAGCTTGGCCCTCTTGGCTTCAGCTTCACATTCAGCTCGATCAGCTCGTTCATTAGCTCTCAAGCTTGACTCTTCAGCTTTGGCACGCTTCCTCGACTCCTCCTGATTATGTGATTATTTATTGGATTAAATAAATAAATTATGTAATTTATGGAGTGATTTAATTAAGTGTTATATATTAATTAAATGAATGTGTAATATTTATTTAATTAATGTATATTAATTTTATACTATAGTTCTAATTTAATTGAGATAATTAAATTAGATGAGGTGTGATGAAGTGTTACATGAATTATAATTAGCGAGTAATTATAATTATGTGGAAATTTTATGTGATTAATTGATGTTAGATTTTAATTGATTAAATTAGTTGTTTAATATTTAGTTGATTAAAATATGACATTAAAGTATGTGTTAAAATGATTTGTTAAAATAAAGAAAAAGGGTTTTAAATGATTTTAACCAAACAAGGCCCTTGTAATTGTTTTAAACCTATTTCTACCAAACGGGGCCCTAACTATCAAAAAGCTGTTTTAATTAAATCTATGTTCCAAACATGGCCTTAGTAATAATAATCTATTTTTTTAAAACAAGTGGTTTAGCCAAACAAAGACTTATGGCTTTTCAAATGTCAAAAAAATTAGTATCTGATATTGTATTTAATATATTTTGTCAGTTATATTATATACAATTAATCCTATATCTATTAGTACGTATTATATGTCAGTTTTTATTCTCCGTTAGTCTATACTACGTTAGTGTAAGCCTAAAGCTAAAGAACAAAGAGAGAAAAGAGCATAGAAAGTTATAAATACACAGTGAGTTAGAGAGAAAGAAGAAGAAGGAAAAAGGGAGAAAAGCTTGGGAAGCTAGAAGAAATCACCATCACTTCTATACTCTTCTTTAAATCATCAAAACAAAGAGTAATTTTATTTCCCTTATTTTTCTATATGTTTTACTGTTATTCATGTTTTGGAGTCTCTGTGAACATGAATTTCATGAAAAGGATGAAGACATGAAATAGTATGTATCAATTGTACTCTAGCATGCTTATACATGAATTATATGCGATAAAGAATTTTCAGGAAACCAAATTGTTGTTAAAATAAGTTTTATATGTGAAAATAGTGTTCTTATAGAATTTCATGTTTTGGTTGAGTTTTAGAATGAAAATTTATGAAAATTTTATGTAGTAATATGCATGTTTAGAATTGTTTATGATGCTATCTTCAATCATGAATATAATGTATGTGTTATAAGTTTAATTGGAGGAGAAATGTTGTTACAGTGGGTTATTTTGAAAAAATATGAGTTTTCATGAAAATGGCCAAATTAGATTTTTAAAACTTGTGATTATCATTATTTAAATGGTTATTATGTTGTAGAAATATGTTAAATATATGTATTATGGCATAGGTATGATTTACCATGTTTAAGTTACTGTGAATTTCCGCTTGATGGCTTGTTTGGGATGTTCGGTAAAGTAGAGGGTCGAAACTGTCTGCGTCTGGCCGCGTTACTACGCAGCTGTGTTGGTAGCAAGGCCAGGAGTAGCGCAGCTGCACCACTTGCCCTTCACAAAACCATCCCCTGCACAGCTGCGCCGGTTTCAGGGCAGCTGGCTGCGCAGCTACGCCGTGTCCTAGGCAGAGGCAGTGAGTTTTAATCAAGTGTGCAGTGTGTTTTTATGTTTCCATTACATTATTACTAAGATAATGAGCATGTATCTAGCTGCTGTAACATGTGTTAACATGAAGTTGATAATTTTATAATTTGAGAAAAAGAAAGTTTTGAAAACCTAATATAGTATTTAAATTATAAGCTATAATTGTTTAATTATAAAATAAGTTACTTAATTATAATTAAGTGTAAATATTTAATTTAAATTATAATTTTGTGAAATTATAACAGTTGATTTATTTTAATCAATTAGATGTTAATTTAAATTATAATTTTTGTAATTATATTTTAATAAATGCATGATTATTATAGATTATAATTGATAAATACAAGATTAATTATAAATTATGTAATTATAATGCATGATGTAGTTTAATTGATTTTAAATTATAATTATTTATAATTTAAATGGTAATTATAATTTAAGTAATTATAAGTTGATTAAGTGTTTGAATTATAATTTAGTTAAATACATAATTAATTTAATTATGTGAGTATGTGTGTGATGTAATTAACTATGTGATAGTTGATTATTTATTTAATTAAAGTGAGTTAACCATGAGGGTTAACCACTTATGTGAATTAGTTATGTGTTAACTAATTTAGGTTATTATGATTGGATGTATATACTCGCATGATGACTATTGTTGTAGGCGAACTCCACCAACGGTAGATGATCCTCCCAGCTTCCTTTGAAGTCCATCACACAAGCTCTCAGCATATCCTCAAGCGTCTGAATCGTTCTCTCACTCTGTCCATCAGTTTGAGGATGATACGCTGTACTTATTCGCAATTGCGTTCCCAGACAATCTTGCAATCGCTTCTAGAAATTAGACGTAAAATGTGGATCTCTGTCGGACACAATTGACACTGGAACACTGTGTCTAGAAATAGCTTCCTTCACATACAGCTTCGCTAGCTTATCCAGGTTGTACTTAACCTTGATCGGCAGAAAGTGGGCTGACTTCGTCAGTCGATCCACTATAACCCATATCGCATCAAATCCCTTCTGAGTCGTTGAAAGACCGACCACAAAATCTATCGTGATGTGCTCCCACTTCCACTCTGGAATTTCTGACGGTTGCCGCAACCCACTCGGTCTCTGGTGTTTTGCTTTAACTTTCTGGCATGTAAAGCATTTCGCAACGCATTCAGCTACATCCCTCTTCATATTCGGCCATTAGAAATGATGCCTGAGATCCTGGTACATCTTCGTACTCCCAGGGTGAATAGAATATCTAGAACTATGAGCTTTGCTCAGAATCTCCTCTTTGACCTTAGGTACTGGCGATACCCAGATTCTGCCTTCAAACCGTAACAGACCTTCATTATCGATCTTGAACTTGAACTCTTCGCCATCAGCTATCCTCCTTCGAATCTTCTCACATTCTTCATTGTAAAGTTGTGCTTCTTTCACTTTGTCTACTAGAGTAGAACCAGTGGTTACTTGAAACAACATCTCATCCGATTCCTTCGGAAGCTTCACCTCCAACTCCAATCTAGCCATTTGTTCTATCAACTGATCCTGATCAGTTAACACGTTCAGCTTCTCCCGACCTTTCCGGCTCAAAGCGTCGGCGACAACGTTAGCTTTACCCGGATGGTAAAGTATCTCGCAATCGTAGTCTTTAATCAGTTCCAACCACCTTCTTTGGCGCATGTTCAAATCCTTCTGGGTAAATATATACTTCAGACTCTTGTGATCTGTGTATATTTCACACTTTTCTCCATATAAGTAGTGCCTCCAAA
Source organism: Panax stipuleanatus (assembly GCA_020205555.1). Classification (NCBI taxonomy): domain Eukaryota; kingdom Viridiplantae; phylum Streptophyta; class Magnoliopsida; order Apiales; family Araliaceae; genus Panax; species Panax stipuleanatus. The sequence continues at coordinate 95,836,703 of CM035115.1, forward strand.
TCTTTAGGGCAAACACTACTGCCGCCAATTTAGATCATGGGTCGGATACCCCTTCTCATAATCTTTTAGCTGACGTGACGCTTAGGCAATGACTTTGCCGCTCTACATCAACACACAGCCTAATCCTTTATGTGAGGCATTGCTATATACTACGAAATTCCCCGAACTATCCAGTAAAGACAATACAGGAGCAGTGCTCAGCCTCTTCTTCAACTCCTGAAAACTTTCCTCACATTTCTCCATCCAAACAAATTTAACTATTTTACGAGTCAAATTCGTCAACGGAGTTGCGATTCTAGAAAAGTCTTGGATAAATCTACGGTAATAACCTGCCAATCCCAAGAGACTCCTCACTTCAGACGGTGTCTTCTGCTGTTCCCAACTCATTACGGCCTCAACCTTCGACGGATCCACCGAAATACCATCCTTATCGATTATGTGGCCAAGAAATTGCACACGTTTCAACCAAAATTCGCATTTTGAGAATTTAGCGTAAAGCTTCTCTAGCCTCAGGGCTTCTAAGGTTAGTCGTAAGTGTTCAGCATGTTCCTCCTCGGTCTTGGAATAAACCAGGATGTCATCTATGAACACTACCACGAACTTGTCTAGAAATGGCTTGAACACCCTATTCATTAAGTCCATAAATGCAGATGTGGTATTCGTGAGACCAAATGACATCACCAAGAACTCGTAATGACCATATCGAGTCCTAAAAGTCGTTTTAGGTATATATTCCTTCCTCACCTTCAATTGATGATACCGGCTTCTCAAATCAATTTTCGAGAAGTACTTCGCACCCTTCAACTGATCAAACAAGTCATCAATCCTAGGTAAAGGATACCTATTCTTGATCGTAACTTTATTTAACTCCCTATAATCAATGCAACGATGCATCGACCCATCCTTCTTCTTCACGAATAAATAGGCGCTCCCCACGGTGAAACGATTGGTTGAATATACTTCTTGTCCAGTAATTCTTGTAGTTGAACCATCACTTCCTTCATCTCAACTGGAGCCATTCTGTACTGAGCCTTCGAAATCGGAGCAGTTCCCGGCACTAGATCGATCACGAACTCTATCTCCCTATCTGGCGGAAATCTTGGCAAATCGCTTGGAAAAACATCCACAAACTCCTTAACTACCGATATCCCCTCCACCTTCGGGCTTTCCTTAGGCGTATCTACTATGTAGGCTAGAAATGCCACACAGCCTTGCGTCAGAAGTTTCTTGGCTTGCATAACCGTCAGACAACTCGCTTGTCTAGGCGATTTGCTACGGTAGAATACTAACTTTGACTGAGTCGTAAGGTTTACTGACTTCTTCTGACAGTCGATTATCGCCCCAAGGTTTAACAACCAATCCATACCCAGTATGACATCGAATTCCCCAAGTTTTATTGGAATCAAATCTACTCTGAGCTCCTGACCCTTAATGTCCAGTCTACAGTTCTTATAAACGCTCCTAACAGGAATAATTAAATGAATGTGTAATATTTATTTAATTAATGTATATTAATTTTATACTATAGTTCTAATTTAATTGAGATAATTAAATTAGATGAGATGTGATGAAGTGTTACATGAATTATAATTAGCGAGTAATTATAATTATGTGACAATTTTATGTGATTAATTGATGTTAGATTTTAATTGATTAAATTAGTTGTTTAATATTTAGTTGATTAAAATATGACATTCAAGTATGTGTTAAAATGATTTGTTAAAATAAAGAAAAAGGATTTTAAATGATTTTAACCAAACAAGACCCTTGTAATTGTTTTAAACCTATTTCTACCAAACGGGGCCCTAACTATCAAAAAGCTGTTTTAATTAATCTATGCTCCAAACATGGCCTTAGTAATAATAATCTGTTTTTTTTGAAACAAGTGGTTTAGCCAAACAAAGACCTATGGCTTTTTAAATGTCAAAAAAATTGGTAACATATATTGTATTTAATATATTTTGTCAGTTATATTATATACAATTAATCCTATATCTATTAGTACGTATTATATGTCAGTTTTTATTCTACGTTAGTCTATACTACATTAGTTTATGCCTAAAGCTAAAGAACAAAGAGAGAAAAGAGCAGAGAAAGTTAGAAATACACAGTGAGTTAGAGAGAAAGAAGAAGGAAAAAAGGAGAAAAGCTTGGGAAGCTAGAAGAAATCACCATCACTTCTATACTCTTCTTCACATCATCAAAACAAAGAGTAATTTTAATTCCCTTATTTTCTATATGTTTTACTATTATTCATATTTTGGAGTCTTTGTGAATATGAATTTCATGAAAAGGATGAAGACATGAAATAGTATGTATCAATTGTACTCTAGCATGCTTATACATGAATTATATGCAATAAAGGATTTTCAGGAAACCAAATTGTTGTTAAAATAAGTTTTATATGTGAAAATAGTGTTCTTATGGAATTTCATGTTTTGGTTGAGTTTTAGAATGAAAATTTATGAAAATTTTATGTAGTAATATGCATGTTTAGAATTGTTTATGATGCTATCTTCAATTATGAATATAATGCATGTGTTATAAGTTTAATTGGAGGAGAAATGTTGTTACAATGGATTATTTTGGAAAAATATGAGTTTTCATGAAAATGGGCAAACTAGATTTTTAAAACTTGTGATTATCATTATTTAAATGGTTATTATATTGTAGAAACATGTTAAATATATGTATTATGGCATAGGTATGATTTACCATGTTTAAGTTACTGTGAATTTCCGCTTGATGGCTTGTCTGGGATGTTCGGTAAAGTAGAAGGTCGAAACTATCTGCGTTTAGCCGCGTTGCTGCGCAACTGCGCCGGCAGCAAGGCCAGGAGCAGCGCAGCTGCGCGGCTTGCCCTTCATAGAACCATCCCCTATGCAGCTGCGCCGGTTTCAGGGCAGCTGGCTGGGCAGCTACGCCGTGTCCTGGGTAGAGGCAGTGAGTTTTAATCAAGTGTGCAGTGTATATGTTTCTATTACATTATTGCTAAGATAATGAGCATGTATCTAGCTGCTATAACATGTGTTAACATGAAGTTGATAATTTCATAATTTAAGAAAAAGGAAGTTTTGAAAACCTAATATAGTATTTAAATTATAAGCTATAATTGTTTAATTGTAAAATATGTTACTTAATTATAATTTGATTAATTATAATTAAGAGTAAATGCTTAATTTAAATTATAATTCTGTGAAATTATATTAGTTGATTTATTTTAGTCAATTAGATGTTAATTTAAATTATAATTTATGTAATTATAATTTAATAAATGCATGATTATTATAGATTATAATTGATAAATACATGATTAATTATAAATTATGTAATTATAATGCATGATGTAGTTTAATTTATTTTAAATTATAATTAATTACAATTTAAATGGTAATTATAATTTAAGTAATTATATGTTGATTAAGTGTTTGAATTATAATTGTTTAATTATAATTTAGTTAAATACATAATTAATTTAATTATGTGAGTATGTGTGTGATGTAATTAACTATGTGATAGTTGATTATTTATTTAATTAGAGTGAGTTAACCATGAGGGTTAACCACTTATGTGAATTAGTTATGTGTTAACTAATATAGGTTATTATGATTGGATGTATATACTCGCATGATGACTATTGTTGTAGGCGAACTCCACCAACGGTAGATGATCCTCCCAACTTCCTTTGAAGTCCATCACACAAGCTCTCAGCATATCCTCAAGCGTCTAAATCGTTCTCTCGCTCTGTCCATCAGTCTGAGGATGATACGCTGTACTCATTCGCAATTGCGTTCCCAGACATTCTTGCAATCGCTTCCAGAAATTAGACGTAAAATGTGGATCTGTGTCGGACATAATTGACACCGGAACACCGTGTCTAGAAATAACTTCCTTCACATACAGCTTCGCTAGCTTATCCAAGTTGTACTTAACCTTGATCGGTAGAAATTGGGCTGACTTCGTCAGTCGATCCACTACCCATATCTCATCAAATCCCTTCTGAGTCGTCGGAAGACCTACCACAAAATCCATCCTAATGTGCTCCCACTTCCATTCTGGAATTTCTAACGGTTGTAGCAACCCACTCGATCTCTGGTGTTCTGCTTTAACTTTATGGCACGTAAAGCATTTCGCAACGCATTCAGCTGCATCCCTCGTCATATTCGGCCAACAGAAATGATGCCTGAGATCCGGGTACATCTTCGTACTCCTAGGGTGAATAGAATATCTAGAACTATAAGCTTCGCTCAGAATCTCCTCTTTGACCTCAGGTACTGGCGGTACACAGATTCTACCTTCAAACTATAACAGACCTTCATTATCGATCTTGAACTTGAACTCTTCGCCATTAGTTATCCTCCTTCGAATGTTCTCACATTCTTCATTGTAAAGTTGTGCTTCTTTCACTTTGTCTACTAGAGTAGAACCTGTGACGCCCCCAAATTCCAGGACCACCACTTGGTCTCTCGAATTCGGTTCATCACGTGCTCATGGTAATGCATCACGATAATAATAACTAAATATCACACGATCACAGCGGAAAATCTATTCTAGAATAATTTACAATGATTTATTATAATTATTCCCCCAAGTCTCGCAACCTACAGTACTTAATAGATTACATAATAATATAAATTAACGACTTATTACATAACCTAACTTAAGCTTAAACATAATCAAAACCAGTCTTACTACATCATCTTAATACAACATTAAAATATTTAAAAACGTAAAAAAGACAAGCTAGTTGGTAGCCTTGCCCTTGTCCTTATCAACGCCCGAAGGTTCGCCATGCTCTGCCTTAACTGAAATGTTTTAGGGAAAGCAAGAATGAGCACAAATTGCCCAGCAAGTAATATACAATAAGGGTGAGTAATAAGATTCTTAATTCTCGAAAAGGTATGACAAGGTTTGATAGTTCAAGGATAACAAGAATATCAACAGTTCTCAATAACAGTCGCTAAGGACAGAATAATATCAATATGATTCAATAATACGTCAATTCAAGATTTTAAATAATTGAATACTGAGCAGTCACTAAGGACTATGAACTTCTACTAGAATTGACAGTAATAAACTAAAAATCCAATAAAAATAGGTACAACAGGTGATTAGCCTAAAGTACCATCGTTATGCACAACAATCAATCATACTCAAGTGCGCACGTCGGTTCTCCGACAGTTATAGTTTGTTCTTCTCAGTCATATATAAGATCCCGCACCAATCAATTAGTTTGGGTCGCTTTTCAATAATATAAGTCTAGCCGAATCAAATGGCATAGACACTTTCACAATATTCAAGAACAATACTAAGTTCAACATGAATAATAGCTTTAATGAAATAAGAGTTCAAGTATGCTAATTCAGTTCAAACGATTAAGTGGGAAGCTAGTTCGCAATATACAAAGATAGAATACTTGCACCGTAAAAGAGTGTAAGTTAGGAAACTTGCCTTTAGCGTAGTTTATCCACGTAAAGTAATTCAACACTTTTGAATCCTATTTATAGTGTATTATAAGTATAGAATTTTCATTAGTTAACACATCCGTTACACAACTTATTACTCAATATACATACATGTTACTATCTTAGTCACATGTCATACTTATTCTCATATGACATGAAATCAGATTATATGTTATTATGAATCAAGTACATAGTTATAACATAAATGATATTATAGCAACTCATCATGTTCAAGTAGCTATGATCCCTTGACCTATGGGCTTCCATTATATAAGTTAAACATTATCTTGTTACTTTATCATCACATATATACACATATCAGTAGGGTATAAACCATTTCTAGCAATGTAGGCATAATATAAGCTATCTGTCCAAAATCAAATTGTCAAACTGCATGGCTTCTGATTCCAGGCCGGCGCAGCTGCGCCATGGCTAAGCCTAGGGACAGCGCAACTGCTCAACCCTTTGGCCAAGCCAAGGCTGAGCTGTGCCTTATGGTTTCTGTCCAGTCATGCAAGCCAACAACACCACATAGCATATAAACATATTAAAAGATACTTTTATGTTTGTCCAACCTTTCCTCGTTTCAAATATACATGCAATAGATTCTAAGTTAACACTTTCAATAATTTAAAGCCATTCAAGGATACGAACTCATAAGGTCTAACATGCTCGCTTTTTAAACACTTAAAATGTTCACATAACTTGTAGTAAACATGTTCATGAGTTTTCATATCACATATATGCAACTATCATTATCATTAGTTTGAAAACATGCTTTATTTACGCAAATTTGGTTTCACTACATGTAACATAGTAGGCAAACATGAATGATACCTTAGCAAGTCTACAAGTTCTATCAAACATGTTCATAAGTATCGAAATTCAAATCTCAATGTAGCATGTCGACGTTCACGTTCAACATTATAAAATCTATATCCGTAAGTTAATGTGTCCAACATGTATTTCAAGTTTATTCAAACATGCTCCAAAAATCAGAATGTGTGTATGGTCTTTACATGTCAATATCAACCTCCAAAACTTGTATTTTTGTTAGAAAGATGCACTAGTTGTGTTCACATGTTCATATCATATCACGATACATATATACTTAAGTCAATATGCATTTCGTGTGTGTCTAGGTCATACCAATATGTCTCACAAGTCAGAATGTCTAAAATGGATATAACGAATCAACGTCCATTTTGAAATCCTAAGTTTATTTTGAAAATCTATCACTTCATCGTTTATGCAAGCGATCCGAATATTACATGCTCGTTCTAGTTTAACAAGTCAATATATATGTATTAACCATATCAGCATGCTTGTTCTATTTTATTTCATCAACTAACATGTAGCAAACATCAAGCAGGAAACAACAATTCAAAATCTGCAGACAGTGTCCTGCGCAGCTGCGCAGCATACTAAGGCCAAACCGGCGCAGCTGCGCCACCCCTGGTTCTGGCCAGACTGCAGTCTGCTTCGGCATACATTATCCCAAATCACAAAATTACTTCACAAAAACTTTTCTAAGCAGCCACATTATGGCTTAAACATGTTTATAAGTCTATATGGCAACTAATAACATGTCCTATTCCAATCTAGCATGAATTGAAATCAAAATCAAGAATTGGAAATTTTGACAGTAAGCAAAATATAGAACATGAATGAAGAACATGGAAAGATAATTATACCTCTGTTAGATAATTGAACTTGCTACTACTTCACAATGCTATTATACTGATATATGTATATGCTCTCAACTTATCAACTCAAATAAAATCTCAGCAAAAGAAATGTGAAGAAACATGGCTACTATTTATAGACGAATTATTACACAGACAATGCAATTATATTACAAATCAAACTAACAGATGAATGGATTGCATGCTAGATAAGAGGAAGTTGGTAAATGGTTGGTAAATCTCATCATCAAAACCACTCCCCATTGATCATTGCTAGCTAAGCTTGGGAGAAGAATGGGGAGAATAGGCCTTAGCCTTTTTGCCATACACGTGAAGGAGAAGGAGAGTGACTATTATATTGGGACAAGGCCATATATCAGCATTCTAGAATTTGTATATATACACAATACTTATGCCAAAATATGTTACATGTATATATACTATATAATTAGGCCACAATTATAGTTACAATGTAATTCTAATGATACTAACATGGATTCACATAATATAGTAAGTGTGACTTGTACACATATAATCCGTGTACATTTTTATCATACTGGTATAATTTAATCGGATGTTATCACATTACATTATCTCATTTATTATTAAATTGTTCACCATATATTCATGATGTCTCACTTTATTAAAATTAATAGTTTACAATATGTTCATGATATATTATACAAGTCCACTTAGATTATATAATATATACTTTTAAGTCACAATATACTTTTATCATGGCAATGTGATACAATTAATTTACACATATATAATCCATGTCATATTCTTTTACTGTATACTCACATGTCACATAGGCATTATCATATAACTCCCATAATTCAATAAGCCTTACCATATAATAGTGTTATAATACACTTCACATAATACATAGTTAGCTACTATATGTTACACATTTAATTCGCATGCTTGCACATAGAATTACTCATCTTATTAATTAAATAGTAATTAATAATATACACACATCCTTTATCAATCAATATAATTGTTAATCTTCATAACAATTTAATTAACCCTTATATGATTAATCATTACTTTAATATAAATCTTATTATATTATAGACACGTTGCTCATTATTATTATTATATTTCTTGCAATAATAATAATCACGTATTATTAATCATTCACCATTAATATTTTATAACAATTATTCTACGATGACAATTAATTAATATTCTACGATCAACAATTAATATAGATTAATTGTTCGCTTAAGTTAATATAATCGTTAATATTACGTCACTGTGCCACACAAGGCATTTCATCGAGTTTATCGTAAACTCCATCAATTTCTCAATTATTATAATTATTCAATTTAATATAATTGAATTAATCATTCTCATAACACAAAATCATTATATTCAAATAAATTCTCATTCCCATTAATATATTTATTTAATAATATATGAAAATTCTCGGGTATTACAGAACCAGTGGTTACTTGTAACAACATCTCATCCGATTCCTTCGGCAGCTTCACCTCCAACTCCAATCTAGCCATTTGTTCTATCAACTGATCCTGATCAGTTAACACGCTCAGCTTCTCCCAACATTTCCTGCTCAAAGCGTCGGCGACAACGTTAACTTTACCCTGATGGTAAAGTATCTCGCAATTGTAGTCTTTAATCAGTTCCAACCATCTTTTTTGGCGCATGTTCAAATCCTTCTAGGTAAATATATACTTCAGACTCTTGTGATCTGTGTATATTTCACACTTTTCTTCATATAAGTAGTGCCTCCAAATCTTTAGGGCAAACACTACTGCCGCCAATTCTAGATCATGGGTCGGATACCCTTTCTCATAATCTTTTAGCTGACGTGACGCTTAGGCAATGACTTTGTCGCTTTGCATCAACACACAGCCTAATCCTTTATGTGAGGCATCGCTATATACTACGAAATTCCCCGAACTATTCGGTAAAGACAATACAGGCGCAGTGCTCAGCCTCTTCTTCAACTCCTAAAAACTTTCCTCATATTTCTCCGTCCAAACAAATTTAATTATTTTACGAGTCAAATTTGTCAACGGAGTTGTGATTCTAGAAAAGTCTTGGATAAATCTACGGTAATAACCTGCCAATCCCAAGAGACTCCTCACTTCAGACGGTGTCTTCGGCTGTTCCCAACTCATTACGGCCTCAACCTTTGACGGATCCACCGAAATATCATCCATGTCGATTACTTGGCCAAGAAATTGCACACGTTCCAACCAAAATTTGCATTTCGAGAATTTATCATAAAGCTTCTCTTGCCTCAGGGCTTCTAAGGTTAGTCGTAAGTGTTCAGCATGTTCCTCCTCGGACTTGGAATAAACCAGGATGTCATCTATGAACAATACCACGAACTTGTCTAGAAATGGCTTGAACACCTTGTTCATTAAGTCCATAAATGCAGCTGGGGCATTCGTGAGACCAAATGACATCACCAAGAACTCGTAATGACCATATCGAGTCCTAAAAGCCGTTTTAGGTATATCTTCCTTCCTCACCTTCAATTGATGATACCCGCTTCTCAAATCAATTTTTGAGAAGTACTTCGCACCCTTCAACTGATCAAACAAGTCATCAATCCTAGGTAAAGGATACCTATTCTTGATCGTAACTTTATTCAACTCCCTATAATCAATGCAAAGACGCATCGACCCATCCTTCTTCTTCACGAATAAAATAGGCACTCCCCACGGTGAAACGCTTGGTTGAATATACTTCTTGTCCAGTAATTCTTGTAGTTGAACCATCACTTCCTTCATCTCAACTGGAGCCATTCTGTACGGAGCCTTCGAAATAGGAGCAATTCCCGGCGCTAGATCGATCATGAACTCTATCTCCCTATCTGGCGGAAGTCCTGGCAAATCGCTTGGAAAAACGTCCACAAACTCCTTAACTACCGATATCTCCTCCACCTTCGGGCTTTCCTTACGCGTATCTGCTATGTAGGCTAGATATGCCACACAGCCTTGCGTCAGAAGTTTCTTGGCTTGCATAACCGTCAGACAACTCGCTTGTCTATGCGATTTGCTACCATAGAATACTAACTTCGACGGAGTCGTATGGTTTACCGACTTCTTCTGACAGTTGATTATCGCCCCATGGTTGAACAACCAATCCATACCCAGTATGACATCGAATTCCCCAAGTTTTATCATAATCAAATCTACTCTAAGCTCCTGACCCTTAATGTCTAGTCTACAGTTCTTATAAACGCTCCTAACAGGAATAATTAAATGAATGTGTAATATTTATTTAATTAATGTATATTAATTTTATACTATAGTTCTAATTTAATTGAGATAATTAAATTAGATGAGATGTGATGAAGTGTTACATGAATTATAATTAGCGAGTAATTATAATTATGTGGCAATTTTGTGATTAATTGATGTTAGATTTTAATTGATTAAATTAGTTGTTTAATATTTAGTTGATTAAAATATGACATTAAAGTATGTGTTAAAATGGTTTGTTAAAATAAAAAAAAGGATTTTAAATGATTTTAACCAAACAAGGCCCTTGTAATTGTTTTAAACCTATTTCTACCAAACGGGGCCCAAACTATCAAAAAGCTATTTTAATTAAATCTATGTTCCAAACATGGCCTTAGTAATAATAATTTGTTTTTTTTAAAACAAGTGGTTTAGCCAAACAAAGCCTTATGGCATTTTAAATGTCAAAAAAATTGGTAACATATATTGTATTTAATATATTTTGTCAGTTATATTATATACAATTAATTCTATATCTATTAGTACGTATTATATGTCAGTTTTTATTCTACGTTAGTCTATACTACGTTAGTTTATGCCTAAAGCTAAAGAACAAAGAGAGAAAAGAGCAGAGAAAGTTAGAAATACACACTGAGTTAGAGAGAAAGAAGAAGAAGGAAAAAAGGAGAAAAGCTTGGGAAGCTAGAAGAAATCACCATCACTTCTATACTCCTCTTCAAATCATCAAAACAAAGAGTAACTTTAATTCCCTTATTTTCTATATGTTTTACTGTTATTCATGTTTTGGAGTCTTTGTGAATATAAATTTCATGAAAAGGATGAAGATATGAAATAGTATGTATCAATTGTACTCCAGCATGCTTATACATGAATTATATGCGATAAAGGATTTTCAGGAAACCAAATTGTTGTTAAAATAAGTTTTATATGTGAAAATAGTGTTCTTGTGGAATTTCATGTTTTGGTTGAGTTTTAGAATGAACATTTATGAAAATTTTATGTAGTAATATGCATGTTTAGAATTGTTTATAATGCTATCTTCAATCATGAATATAATGCATGTGTTATAAGTTTAATTGGAGGAGAAATGTTGTTACAGTGGATTATTTTGGAAAAATATGATTTTTCATGAAAATGGCCAAATTGGATTTTTAAAACTTGTGATTATCATTATTTAAATGGTTATTATGTTGTAGAAACATGTTAAATATATGTATTATGGCATAGGTATGATTTACCATGTTTAAGTTACTGTGAATTTCCGCTTGATGGTTTGTCTGAGATGTTCAGTAAAGTAGAGGGTCGAAACTCTCTGCGTTCAGCCGCGTTGCTGCGCAGTTGCGTCGGCAGCAAGGCCAGGAGCAGCGCAGCTGCGCCGCTTGTCCTTCATAGAACCATGCCCTGCGCAGCTGCGCCGGTTTCAGGGCAGCTGGCTGCGCAGCTACGCCGTGTCCTGGGCAATGACAGTGAGTTTTAATTAAGTGTGCAGTGTGTTTTTATGTTTCCATTACATTATTGCTAAGTTAATGAGCTTGTATCTAGCTGCTATAACATGTGTTAACATGAAGTTGATAATTTCATAATTTGAGAAAAAGGAAGTTTTGAAAACCTAATATAGTATTTAAATTATAAGCTATAATTGTTTAATTGTTAAATAAGTTACTTAATTATAATTTGACTAATTATAATTAAGAGTAAATCCTTAATTTAAATTATAATTCTGTGAAATTATAATAGTTGATTTATTTTAGTCAATTAGATGTTAATTTAAATTATAATTTATGTAATTATAATTTAATAAATGCATGATTATTATAGATTATAATTGATAAATACATGATTAATTATAAATTATGTAATTATAATGCATGGTGTAGTTTAATTGATTTTAAATTATAATTATTTATAATTTAAATGGTAATTATAATGTAAGTAATTATAAGTTGATTAAGTGTTTGAATTATAATTGTTTAATTATAATTTAGTTAAATACATAATTAATTTAATTATGTGAATATTTGTGCGATGTAATTAACTATGTGATAGTTGATTATTTGTTTAATTAGAGTGAGTTAACCATGAGGGTTAACCACTTATGTGAATTAGTTATGTGTTAACTAATTTAGGTTATTATGATTGGATGTATATAGGAAGTATTAAAGTACGTGAATTGAGTTAAGTAGCTTGCGCGTAAGGCAAGTTTTCTAAACCCTGATCTTGTATTAATTTTTATGCAAGTTTTCTAAACTCTGATTTTATATTAATTTTATACAATTTCTTTGAGTTCATATATTCATTGTTGAGAATGTCCTTTCCATTTCTGTATTGGACAATTGTTTATTTAATTGAAATGATCTTGACTTATTGTTCAAGTAAGATCCAGTTATTATTTTAAATGCTTTAAGTTTACTTCTAAAGCTTATGTTAATTCATAATTCTTTTATTTATGAATTATTGAAAGTCGATTCAACTAATCCTTAGTTGATGAACGTGAATTCTAAATTACCCTTGTAAGCTTATCCAAACCAAACTTTATTTGGTGCGGACTTGAATTCAAATTACTTAGTTGAACAACCCTATTTACTAGGGGAGGTTACTACGCATAGCATTAAGATGTTTGTGCACAATACATGGTACAAAGGGCTAATCCCCCTAAGTACGAGTTAAGGTCCATAGTCTTATTGAATGTTAAAGGTTTAAATAGAAATATTTATAACCTAGGACAAGAGTTCAAAGGTCTTATGACCCTCAGATAAATTCTATATTCGAATTTTAATATTAATAGAGAATTATTATTCAATTCTTTATTATTGAAGCAAGCTAAGTTGTTCAGATTCTTTTAAAGATATCCTTTCATGTCTATATTATGGTTAAACTCCAGTGAGCTATGGTTTGCTCACTCTTGCATTAAACAACAATTTTAGTTAAGGTTGATAACGCTGATGCTCCGTTCATACGAGTAAGGGCAAGGAAAAGCAAAGCAAGTGAAGAATTATTTAATTATTTTGAAATGATTGTAATAAGACTTTTATGTCATGTTTTTATTCCGCACTGTATTGTTTATGTCAAGGTTAGAGTAACCTTGGGATTGATTTTTGAGTAGGTGGTAACCCTTGTTTTAAGGGAGATTTTATTATTTTGAATAAAGATTGTAATTTATCTTGAGATATATTGGGTAGATGTTTGTTATAATTAGAAAGTGAATACCAAATCATGTGGAAACGAAGTACCCGGATTTGGGGGTGTCACATACGGTCATTCAAGGTCATGAAAATCACAAAGTCTAACATGCTTGCTTTTTAAACACATAAGGTATTCGTATATCTTGTATTAGGCATACTCAAGAATATTCATATCTCATACATGTAACTATCATTGTTATTAGTTTGAAAGCATGCTTCGTTTACGCTAAACTTGGTTTCACGACACCTAATCATGGCATATATACATGTATGACGTTAATGAGGTTAAGAGTACTATCAAACACGTCCATGTATTTAAGAATTTAAACCTCAATGTAACATGTCAATGCTCACATGCAAAGCTTATACTTTCGTTACTAGGGTCTAACATGTTCATGCTATATTATGAAATCCATATACACAAGTCAACGTGCCTTAAAAGCATCTTCAAACATGCTAAAAATAACAGAATTTAGAATGTTAATATAACACGTCAAAGTCCCTGTTTAAAGCTTACATTATTGTTAATAACGTTCACTAATGAGTCCATCATGTGCATGTTATACCATAAAAAATATGCGTGTAAGTTAATGGGTTATCCATGCGTCTCTAAACCATACTAATATGCTCACAAGATCAGAATAGCATCATGGTTATAGCATGTCAAAGTTTGTTTCCAAAACTTCCATTTTCGTTTGGAATGTGTACTAGTGAGGTTGACATGTTCATATTACCTTACGGAACCTATGTACATAAGTTAATATATCTCTCATGCATTTCTAAACTATACTAACATGTATCAAAATTTAGAACATCAATATAAGGCTAACATATCAAAGTTCCTCTTTTCATAACTTTAAGTTCCTTTTGAATTACTCAAGCTTTGGTAAGTGTTTTCATGAATGGCCACATAAACTAACAAGTCAGGGACTGAAATAGGACTAACCACGTTACATTAGCATGCTTTATAATTCAGATAGCCTAACCAAGCCATCAACAGAATCTGCAGAGGTGCGCGGCCGCGTCCCATTTGTACTAAGGAGACGCGCGGCCGCGCGGCTCCGTTTCCAAACCAGAAAGTGTTCTGCTATTGCAGAGCTTCCAGCAACATTCAGTTCCTTTATACCATCATGCTTGTAAACAACCACATTACTTCTATATCATGCATACTAACTTAACTAACATGCTAGCATCCTTTCACAAACTCAACTACAACTAACTCAAGCTAATTCCTATGAATTAAATTTCAAGTGGGTTTAAGCATTATACCTTTTTAGCTTCAAATTGCACAAGGCTTGCTCAATTTTCAGAGTATACATTCACAACACCCTCTCTATATCACTTAACAATTAATTTAGCAAAATGAAATGAGAAGGGGAGTGCTCAATTTATAGGAAGTTCACTAACCATGTAAAGCCATTGTCCAAGAATTGAAACCAAGAGATAGAAGGAGAGTTCATGGGATATTCAAGAGTTGGTGCAATAGTGTTGTAACCACCACCTCAACCTATTCCCTTGGTCATCATCACCATCATTGTTAGCTAGATTGAGGAATTTGAGAGATGATTGGGATAGGCTAGCCTTTTTGTATTACACGTGAATGAGAAAATGAAGAGTGACTCTGTTTTAGGGACAAGTAATACTCAGCATTCTAGCAATGAAGGAAATACCATATATTATACACTTAACATACATATATATTTACCTTGGCTTAAATTCATTTAGGGCATACACGGGTCTAAAATGTCACAACAACATTACATGGTAGCACATTGAGGTACATGTATACACATTGATATATAATCCATGTACATTTTAATAATGTCAAATTATGAGTTAGTGGCATAATACATTAGTACAAACCTTATTATTCCAATTATGTAACTTATTGAAATAATTATTGTTATTACATACTTTAATTTAATATACCATATAGTATTCATTAAAGTATTATAGCTACCACATGGTGACATAAGCAATTTTATTACTCTCACAATATAGTTTCTATATTGCATATTCTTACTAAAGTGTCACACTATACTTTATATAACATAGTTTGGTCCCATATGGTATAATGTACATATCACATGTATTCTCATAAATCCAACCATGTGACTCACTTCTTTTATAATATAGTTTATATACATTACATAATATTACTAAGGTGTCACACTACATGACTTTATATACTATAGTTGTAGTGATACTTTACACTTTAACACATACTTGAACAAACATTTATCTTCTAGTATTAATCAAATATTTATTCATTAATATGTCATTACTCATAGTAATCTTTAATTAACAATATATTATTGATTAATCATCCACTTATTAATTATTTATTTAATTACTTAAATCCTCGTAATACTCATCATTGTGCCACACAAGGCCTTTCATCGAGTTTATTATAAACCCCATATTTTCTCAATCATCTTAAATATTCAATTTAATATAATTGAGTTAATTCATCTCATGACACAAATATTTATATTCAAATAAATATTCATTCCCATTAATATATTTATTTATTAATATTCAGAAATTCTCGGGTATTACATCCTCCCCCCTTATAAAAATTTCACCCCGGAAGTGCTACAAGGTTACACGAATAAATGGGGATAATCCCTCATCATCCTATCTTCTAACTCCCACGTTGCCTCCTCGACATCGTGGTTTCGCCAAAGTACTTTTATAGAAGATATAATTTTATTCCTCAAAGTTTGCTTTTTCCTATCTAATATCTGGACAGGAATTTCTTCATATGCCAAGTTCTTCTCCACTTGAATGGGCTCGTAAGAAATCACGTGCTTGTAGTTGGCCTTGTACGGTCGCAACACGGAAATGTGGAATATGTTGTGGATGTGATCCAACTCAGGTGGTAACGCAACTTTGTATGCCACTTCGCCCACTCGCTTCAGTATCTTGAACGGTCCTATGAATCTTGGATTCAACTTTACTTTCATTCCGAAATGATAACCCAAATGGCATCATAACCTTTCTGCGTGACTGGAAGTCCTACCACGAAGTCCATCGTAATATGCTCCCATTTCCACTCTGGTATTTCTAACGGTTGAAGTAAACCACTCGGCCGCTGATGTTCTGCTTTAACACGTTGGCAAGTCAAACATCTACTAACGCACTCTGCGACTTCCCGTTTCATATTGGGTCACCAACAATGTTGCTTCAAATCTCGGTACATCTTCGTGCCTCATGGATGAACGAAATATGTCGTATTGTGTGCCTCATACAAAATCTCTTCCCTCAATTCGGTTACCGCTGGTACCCATACTCTTTCTTCAAATCTCAAAATACCGTCTTTATCCATTCGAAATTTTTCTTTCTCATTTTCTATGATCCTTTTCCTGATCTTCTCACATTCTTCATCTTTTTCCTGTGCTTCCTTTACTCTATCCAACAATGTCGGACAAGCTTCCTTAAAAAATTTCTCTTCAGACTTTTCTAATCCTTTCACTTCTATCTCCAATTTCTCCATCTCTCTTATCAACTCTTCTTGAGTCGTCAAATGAAATAATTTTTCCCTTCCTTTCCTGCTCAGAGCGTCGACAACCACGTTTGCCTTTCCCGAGTGATAAAGAATATCGTAGTCGTAGTCTTTGATTAATTCTAACCACCTTCTCTGTCACATGTTCAACTCCTTCTGTGTGAAGATATATTTTAGACTTTTGTGGTCCGTGTATATCTCACATTTCTCCCCGTATAGATAATGCCTCCATATTTTTAACGCAAAAACTATTGTCGCTAACTCTAAGTACAGAGTAGGGTATCATTTTTTGTAATCCTTTAATTATCGTGATGCATACGCAATGACCTTGCCGTATTGCATTAGCACACAACCAAGTCCCTTGTGTGATGCATCACTATACACCACAAAATTTCTCGCATCATCTGGAAATGATAACACAGGCGCTTCGCTCAGTCTCTTCTTCAACTCTTGAAAACTTTCTTTGCATTTGTCGGTCCATACAAATTTCATCGTTTTCCTCGTCAGATTAGTCAACGGGGTTGCTATCTTTGAAAAATCTTGAATAAATCTTCGATAGTACCCAGCTAACCCTAAAAAGCTTCTTACCTCTGTCGGTGTCCTCGGTTGTTCCCAATTACTTACTGCTTCAACCTTTGCTGGGTTCACTGAGATTCCATTATTATCCACCACGTGGCCTAAGAATTGAACCTTCTTCATCCAAAATTCACACTTTGAAAACTTTGCATACATCTTCCCTTTCCTTAGTGCCTCCAAAACAATCTTCAGATGTTCGGCATGTTCTTCCTCTGTCTTCAAGTAGATCAAAATGTCATCAACAAAAACTAACACAAATTTATCCAAGTATGGCTTGAAAACTTGGTTCATCAAGTCCATAAATGATGCCGGAGCATTAGTCAAACCAAATGACATTACCAAAAACTCGTAATGTCCATAATGGGTTCGAAACACAGTCTTTGGTATGTCCTCATCCCTCACTTTAAGTTGATGATATCCTGTTCGTAGGTCAATTTTTGAGAAACACTTTCCTCCCTTCAGTTGATCAAACAGGTCGTCTATCCTCGGTAGCGGATATCGGTTCTTGATCGTTACTCTGTTCAATTTTGGATAATCGATACAAAGCCTCATCGATCCGTCTATTTTCTTAACGAATAACACTGGTGCTCCCCAATGAGACACACTCGGTCGAATGTAACCCTTATCCAATAACTCTTGTAATTGTATCATCAATTCCTTCATTTCTATTGGCGCCATACAATATGGAGCTTTCAAAATCGGTGCCGTTCCCGATGCTAAGTCTATTACGAATTCAATTTCTCTGTCTGGCGGAAGACCAGGCAGATCGTCCAGAAACACATCTTAAAATTCATTCACTACGGATATATCCTTAATTTCTACTCCCTTCTTCCGAGTATCAACGATTTAAGCTAGATAACCTACACATCCTTTCCTTAACAATTTCTTGGCCAGTATCATCGTAACGCAACACGATTGCTTAAGCGATGAGCTACCATAAAACACTACCTTTAACTTACTCAGAGTCTGAGGGTTCACACATTTATTTTGACAATCTATTATCGCTGCATGGTTATACAACCAATCCATTCCCAATATCACATCAAATTCTCCCAATCTAATAGGAATCAAGTCTACGCTTAGTTCATGTTCTCTAATGTTTGCGCGACAATTTTGGTAAATGTATTCTATAAGGATTATTTCCTTATTCGCAACTTCTATGTTACAAGGATTTTTTAAACGTTCTCGGGGTGTACTAAGTTTACTAGCAAATTCTTCAGACACAAAAGAACAGGTGGCACCCGAATCAAATAATACATAGGCATTTATATCATTGATTGGGATTATACTTGACACCAATTCCTTTGCAGCTACGACATCTTGGACGATCATTGTAAATGTTTGGGCGGTCGATCGGTTGGGTTGCGTGGGTCCTCCAATCATTAACTTGCTTCCTACTCCCTGACCTCCGCCATTCTCACCACTCCCTTTCTTTGGGTAATCCTTTATCCGGTGCTCCGTTGATCCATAAGCGAAACATCCCCTGATCTTCTTTGAATACAGGCAGTTGGGCGAGATGTGGCCCTCATGACCGCAGTTATAACATGTGCTTTTCCCCTTCCAGCATTCTCCCTGATGGCTTCTTCCATATTTGTTACAAGTCTCAGTTCTTTTCTTAAAGCTTTCTTGGTGACACCCACCTTGGTTATTGTTTCGGTTGTTGTTTTTGTTGTTGTTGTTGTCCCATTTTCTCTTCCCAGAGTTACCTCCTCCGCCACTACTTCGTCCACGATTTTCACTACCAGTGTTCTTTCCTTTCCTCTCTTTGTTATACAAGCTCAAAACTTCACTTCCTCCCTCGGTAATAATAGCCTTCTCCAGTAGTGTTGCAAAAGCATCGATCTGAAGAACTGACACCTTATTGAATAACCAAGGCTTCAGTCCTTGTTCGAATCGTCTAGCCTTCCTCTCTTTATCACCAACTTGGTGCTCCACAAATCGCGCTAGTTTATTGAACTTAGCCGCGTATTGCGCCACCGTCATTTCACCTTGTTTTAACTCTAGGAATTTTATGTCCATTCTATTTTACATGCTCTTCGGGAAGTAGTTCTCGAAGAATAGCGTCTTGAATCTTTCCCATGCTATTGTCCCCTCTCCAACTCTCTGCTGATTTGCTTCCCACCAATAATTCGCTTCTCCCCTCATCATGTACGTGGCAAACACCGTCTTCTGATCTTCGCCTACGAGAGCTATAGTGAAAGCTTTCTCGATCTCCTTGATCCAGGTTTGTGCGACGATTGGGTCGGTAGTACCTTCGAATTCTGGAGGTCCAACACTCCTAAAATCTTTGAAGGTTGTCACTGGGACAGCTTCAGGGTTGGGACGAACGGGTTCATTGTTCCTTCCCTTTAAGGCCTCTTCTAACAAGTCTACCAACTTCTGAATGGGATCTACTTGCTCCCTCTCATTATTAACGGATTCTTCGGGTGCAGTCAGTCTACATCTTGGTGCCATGATATGCATCAAAAATTTTCATTTTATTATTATTCAGTTATATTACTTAAGTATTTCTTTCAATACAAAAGAATAAATTTATAACACGTTTCAGATTAAACTCCATTAATATTCATATGCCATTTCATTTCATTACATGATTATCCTAGCATACTGCTATAAATGTCATCACACATATCCCCTAATATCACAAAAGACGGGGAATATACCAACCTACTACCACACTACTCCTTTAACAAAAGCTTACATGGGGTTTACATCACTATCCCACATCTTACACCAAAGATTGGGATTACAACATAGTATATACAACACATAAAGATAAATACTACTAAACTACTACTAGACCATCTAAGGAAATCTATCCCATCATCCCGCGCTCCACAGCGCTCTTGTACTCCGTCTGTGCTATATACGCAACCAGTTCTCGACTCAAGGTATGTAGAGTCTGTCCCTGTTCTGCCGGGTAGTGGTACACACCATCAAGCACTCTCTCAAATGCCGAACGAAACACGTACCCCATCTTGTTCATTTTCCTCTCTTGCATCTGACCTCGTCTTCCAGGTCATCTGCTTTCTCATGGGCAGCCTCCCACTTCTCCTCGAAGTGTATCCTATCCATCACCTCTAATTCCAACTAAGTGTGGAGTGCTTCCTTCTCAGTCTTCTCACTTAGTTCCCTTTGTTCAACCTCTTCTAGCTTCCCTGCTATATCCATGTTCCTAGCCACTGCCTTGTGAAATAGGGTTCCCATCTGTATTCCCGCCTCTTTGCGATAAGCAATTTCTACTTCCAACTCTTGCATAGCCAACTTCCTCTGGTGGTCTTCGTCCCATAGTTTCTGGAACTCTGACTCTCTCTCCTTGGCCTCTTCCTCTAACTCCTAGACTCTTCAATCCAATTCTAGGATCCGTTCCTTATACTCGCCTGGTATATGCTCCTCTAGGTTAGGCTCATAGGAGTCCTCCATGGGCTCCTCCTCTGAAGGCTCGTCCTCAACCGGCTAGTCCTCCATCAGCTCCTCCTCGGGATCAAGCTCTACCTCTATCTCAACCTCATCCTCGTCATCTGAGTCAGATGGTGCAACAACCTGTACTGGCACAGCCTCTAAGGGTGCCTCGTACAATACATGGATATCCCTGGGCTCGTCCTCAGCCACTCTAGTGGGTACTCCCATATCTGCCATCTACAATCACAATCACAAGATAAGAAACAGCAACTCCATTAGAATGTTAAACAAAACATAAGTTCATTGTATAAAATGAAGTTACATTTCATAACAAACTAAGTCTCTCAAGGAAAATTCTACATAAGCTTTATCTTCTTCCTAACTTCTAAGTTCTCCTAAGTTATATTCTAAGGACACTCGCTCCTAAGGTTTATAACTACAGCTCTAATACCAACCCGTGACACCCCCAAATTCGGGACCGCCACTTGGTCTCTCGAATTCGGTTCGTCACGTGCTCATGGTAATACAATAATAATTAAAATGACACATTCACAGCGGAAGATCTAATATAGAATAATTTACAATGATTTATTATAATTATTCCCCCAAGTCTCGCAACATATAGTACTTAATAGATTACATAATAACATCGAATAAAGACTTATTACATAATCCTACTTAAGCTTAAACATAGTCTGAAACCAGTCTTAATACAGCATCATAAATTTAAACATAAAGGAACAAGCTAGTCGGTAGCCTTGCCCTTGCCCTTGTCTTTCCCAAAAACACCTCGCTGTTCTGTCTTAACTGAAACGTTTTAAATAAGCAAGAATGATCAAAAATTGCCCAGCAAGTAATATACAACAAGGGTGAAGAGTTTCATAACACGAGTTGAAATATCGAAGTAAAATCTCTAAGATAGTTCAAGGTTTCAGGATAATATCATGAATAACGAATATCAACAATTCTCGAATCAAATCTTAGTATATAAAATGATAGTTCAATATAGTTCAACAAAAATATATGACTTCAAAGGCTATCAACGTATCCAACTGGATAAAATAATTTATATACTGAGCAGTCACTAAGGACTATTGAACATCTACTAGAATTACCAATATTAAAATGATAACCCAAAAGAGACAAGTATAATAAATGATCAGTCTACGATACTCTATGTTATGTATAACTACAGTAATATTCACCCGTGTGTTGGAACTTCCAACAATAAACACTCCCCATACCATAAGGGTTGTTCAACTCAGTTTTCAAGATTTTCGCACCAATAAAAAGGTTTGGACAGTTTTTATAAGCATGCATATAGTCTAGCCGATTTGAGTGGCATAGACACTTTCACAATATTCAAGAACAACACCAAGTTCAATATGAATAATAGCTTTCACGAGAGTTCAAACATTCTAGCTCAAATGAACGATTAAGCTACTTGCATTCAAAGAGATAAGGTTTAGATACTTGCTTACAATATCTGTCGAATAAAGTAATGCAAGGGTTTAGGATACTTGCACTATAAATGAGTGTAAGTTAGAGAAACTTGCCTTTAGCGTAGGTTATCCACAAAAAATAAACCAACACTTTCGAATTCCTATCGTAATATAGTTACGTATATATATGATATTCATTAGTCATATAATCTTACGTCACATCTTATCTTTGAATATACGATCAACACATAAGTTAAGTTTTAACCTAGCTACACTGTTATATAGTATCATATTAATATAACATTTATCCTTAACGTTCCTCCTTTTGAGTTTAAACACCTTCTTATATCACATAAGGTCACAACAATTAGCAAACATAACCTTTCTAGCACTTTATAGCATTATTTTGAGTTAACCATCGAATCGGATTCAAGTAACAACATAAGATATCATATAGCATATATACATGTTAAAGGATGCCTTTATGCTTCTCAAGTCCATCTAAGTTCTCTCTTTCATGATATGGCTCTAAGTTAACACTTTTGACAACTTACGATCATTCAAGGTCATGAAAATCACAAAGTCTAACATGCTTGCTTTTTAAACACATAAGGTATTCGTATATCTTGTATTAGGCATACTCAAGAATATTCATATCGCATACACGTAACTATCATTGTTATTAGTTTGAAAGCATACTTCGTTTACGCTAAACTTGGTTTCACGACACCTAATCGTGGCATATATACATGTATGACATTAATGAGGTTAAGAGTACTATCAAACACGTCCATATATTTAAGAATTTAAACCTCAATGTAACATGTCAATGCTCACATGCAAACCTTATACTTTCGTTAGTAGAGTCTAACATGTTCATGCTATATTATGAAATCCATATACACAAGTCAACGTGCCTTAAAAGCATCTCCAAACATGGTGAAAATATCAGAATTTAAAATCTTAATATAACACATCAAAGTCCCTATTTAAAGCTTACATTCTTGTTAGTAACGTTCACTAATGAGTCCATCATGTGCATGTTATACCATAAAAAATATGCGTGTAAGTTAATGGGTTATCCATGTGTCTCTAAACCATACTACTATGCTCACAAGATCAGAATATCATCATGGTTATAGCATGTCAAAGTTTGTTTTCAAAACTTCCATTTTCGTTAGGAATGTGTACTAGTGAGGTTCACATGTTCATATTACCTTACGGAACCTATGTACATAAGTTAATATGTCTCTCATGCATTTCTAAACTATACTAACATATATCAAAAGTCAGAACATCAATATAAGGCTAACATATCAAAGTTCCTCTTTTCAAAACATTAAGTTCCTTTTGAATTACTCAAGCTTTGGTAAGTGTTTTCATGAATGGCCACATAAACTAACAAGTCAGGGACTGAAATAGGCCTAACTATGTTACATTAGCATACTTTATAATTCAGATAGCCTAACCAAGCCATCAACAGAATCTGCAGAGGGGCGCAGCCGCACCCTATTTGTACTAAGGAGACGCGCGGCCGCGCGGCTCCGTTTTCCAGACCAGGAAGAGTTCTGCTATTGCAGAGCTTCCAGCAACATTTAGTTCCTTTATACCATCATGCTTGTAAACAACCACATTACTTCTATATCATGCATACTAACTTAACTAACATGCTAGCATCCTTTCACATACTCAACTACAACTAACTCAAGCTAATTCCTATGAATTGAATTTCAAGTGGGTTTAAGCATTATACCTTTTTAGCTTCAAATTGCACAAGGCTTGCTCAATTTTTAGAGTATACACTCACAACACCCTCTTTATATCACTTAACAATTAATCTAGCAAAATGAAATGAGAAGGGGAGTGCTCAATTTATAGGAAGTTCACTAACCATGTAAAGCCATTGTCCAAGAATTAAAACCAAGAGATAGAAGGAGAGTTCATGGGATATTCAAGAGTTGGTGCAATAGTGTTCTAACCACCACCTCAACCCATTCCCTTGGTCATCATCACCATCATTGTTAGCTAGATTGAGGAATTTGAGAGACGAAGGGGATAGGCTAGCCTTTTTGTATTACACGTGAATGAGAAAATGAAGAGTGACTCTCTTTTAGAGACAAGTAATACTCAACATTCTAGCAATGAAGGAAATACCATATATTATACACTTAACATACATATATGTTTACCTTGGCTTAAATTTATTTAGGGCATACATGGGTCTAAAATGTCACAACAACATTACATGGTAGCACATTGAGGTACATGTATACACATTGATATATAATCCATGTACATTTTAATAATGTCAAATTATGAGTTAGTGGCATAATACATTAGTACAAACCTTATTATTCCAATTATGTAACTTATTAAAATAATTATTGTTATTACATACTTTAATTTAATATACCATATAGTATTCATTAAAGTATTATAGCTACCACATGGTTACATAAGCAATTTTATTACTCTCACAATATAGTTTCTATATTGCATATTCTTACTAAAGTGTCACACTATACTTTATATAACATAGTTTGGTCCCATATGGTATAATGTACATATCACATGTATTCTCATAAATCCAACCATGTGACTCACTTCTTTTATAATATAGTTTATATACATTACATAATATTACTAAGGTGTCACACTACATGACTTTATATACTATAGTTGTAGTGATACTTTACACTTTAACACATACTTGAACAAACATTTATCTTCTAGTATTAATCAAATATTTATTCATTAATATGTCATTACTCATAGTAATCTTTAATTAACAATATATTATTGATTAATCATCCACTTATTAATTATTTATTTAATTACTTAAATCCTCGTAATACTCATCATTATGCCACACAAGGCCTTTCATCGAGTTTATTATAAACCCCATATTTTCTCAATCGTCTTAAATATTCAATTTAATATAATTGAGTTAACTCATCTCATGACACAAATATTTATATTCAAATAAATATTCATTCCCATTAATATATTTATTTGTTAATATTCAGAAATTCTCGGGTATTACAAATCCCAGATTATATTACCTTAAAACCTCGTTCATTACAAATAATGGTAATTACATTATTCTTTATATTTTACAAAAGTGACTTACATTCGTCACAAAAGATACATATCATTTCATTAAACTACTTTATAGTTTAATTAACTATTCTACATTACAAGTTTAGGCTTGATCTTCACGCTCATTCATATAATGAACAACACTTCAACAGGACACCGGTCAGCTTGATCTTTACAGGATCTTTAAGCTCATTCTATCATCGTTCACTGAAAATATTTTTATTTAAAGCAAGAGTGAGCATTCAATTGCTAAGTAAGTTAAAGCAGTTGAATAACAACTAAGCAAGAATCACATATTCTTTTAAAACTTCTATAATCGAACAAAGGTTATGAAATAGTTCAAATAATAGGAAAACTCTATTTTTTATCATTTTAAAACATTAACCACATTTACTTTCACATACCTTACATTCAGTTTGGCTAGAATTAGAGCTGCAAACGAACCGAACTTTGTCGAACTCGAACCGAACTCGAACACTTTTAGTCGAGCTCGAACATGTTCGAGTAACTCGATCGAACCAACAACTATATACGAGTTTAGATCGTTAGGTGTTCGTGAACTGTTCGCGAACATGATCGAGTTCGCGAACAGTTCGCGAACATAAGCTTGTTCGCGAACACAAACTATGTTCACGAACACCAAACTTATTTATGAACACAAACTTGTTCGCGAACATGATGAGTGGGATTTATACCCGCGAATCGGATACTTAATGACTTAAATAGTTACTTGATCTTCGTAGTTTTTATATAGTTTTATATGTTTATAGTATTATTATGCTTAACCGACGTATTGCAGGGCTTTATAGGACTTTTCTAGCTTTCAGGGGACAAAACGGATAATTTACATACACTGGCGCTGCAGCGCCAATGCCTAGTCTTAATCTCGCGCATCGGCGCTGCCCCCTGTTCCTTGCTGATGTCATCCTGGCATTGCAGCGCCATAGTTCCTTTATGGACTCGCGTTGCAGCGTGACCTCCGGTCTTTTGGTGCTAACGTGGCGCCGCAGCGCCACCCATAAGCTCTACACACACATAGAATGGATCGAATACAGTCTTATACTTAAAATTGAATAAACCCTTACTAATATCTGTGTTTTCCTTGTTCTCTGGGAGTAGCTATATTCGAGCTTAGAAGCCATGATACTAGTATACAGTTTTATTGTTCTTTCGCTTGTGTTTTACTATTGTGAGTTTTGTGTTAGATAGTTTGCTCGAGGACAAGCAAAGACTTAAGTTTGGGGGTATTTGATGAGTGGGATTTATACCCGCGAATCGGATACTTTATGACTTAAATAGTTGTCTGATCTTCGTAGTTTTTATATAGTTTTATATGTTTATAGTATTATTATGCTTAACCGACGTATTGCAGGGCTTTACAGGACTTTTCTAGCTTTCAGGGGACAAAACGAACAATTTACATACACTGGCGCCGCAGCGCCAATGCCCAGTCTTAATATCACGCATCGGCGCTGCCCCCTGGTCCTTGCTGATGTCATCCTGGCCCTATAGCGCCACAGTTCCTTTTTGGACTCGCGCTGCAGAGCGACCTCCGATCTTTTGGTGCTAACGTGGAGCCGCAGCACCACCTATAAGCTCTATTACCTGCCCCGCAGCGCGACCTCGGGTGCCTAGACAGAGAAGGCTTGCTTTTGATCTAGCTAAAGAAGAAAAAAGATATATATATTAGGAGAGCCTCTGCATACCAAAGGGGGGATACAGGGATAGAATCGATTAGCTTAGCTTAGGATAATATAGTTCTCTTTCCTCTTTTGTATTCTCTCTCTCTCTCTCTCTATTTCTTAGTTAATGTATTTAAATATAGATTAGGTAGATTAGGGAAACGTCTAGGATTTCCTTGGAGCAACAAGAGCAGTGAGCTACACGGATTGGAGAGCTTGAAAGGAGCGGAATGTTTGGAGACTGAAGAGCCTCGACATAGTTTATTCTTATCCATTTATTTCCTCTGATTTTGTAATCCATAAATGTTGACTTTATTGCTACTTATATTTTGTTCAATAGCTATGAACTAAGTATTGGCTCTGAGGTTATAATGGAACCCTTTTTTATTTAAATTGATTGTCTTATCTCTTTGGTTGGCACCATATGGTTTGGTTTAATATATTCATGCTTAATGATTCTCGCTAAGACATTAGTGATGATTTTGGTAATCTATATGATATTGAAAGAAGGATTATTGATTTGCACCTAAATATATTGGCATGTGATTATGTGTTTCGACTACATATGTTGTGCGTAGAATAGACATATATATGTGTGCCACGTGTGACCTAATTGAGAAATTATGCTTAAATCCTTATTTGGTTAATTCGCATATACATGTGTAGGATTATCACCTAGCTTGGACGTTCTTTTCTGTTCTATTCCCTATCGGGTGGATCTAGAGAGGATACGTTTGTGCATACCTCAGCAGAGGTGTATGAGCACCTATGTGTTTTTGGTCGACAAACTATCGTGACCATTAAGACTAAAGAGAGAAGGGTAGGAAGTTTGATGAAACATAGCACGCCAGGTGTTCGACGGAATGCTTGTGTGGGGTGAAGTTGTAACCTTAGCTTGTAATTCCTTTGATTACCATTCGTTATCCATTTACTTGCTTTAATAATTAGTTATAACTAGTTTAACCGCACTCCTATTAGTTTACTATTCGAATAAGACTTAAGCGATACAAAGTTGGTATTTGGTAAATATTAGTGATAGTTCCTCGTGGGTACGACACTTTCCTTATTACTGTATTACTTGTTAGACCGCGTATACTTGCGCGTGTTTAGTGATCAGTTTTTCGACTAACAAGTTTTTGGCGCCGTTGCCGAGGAACTATTATTCTAATATTGTCCAATATTGATTTAAATCAATTTAGTCTTAATTTGAACGTGTATATATTTCTTTTATTTGTTTGATCTTCCTTTTTGTTTTTAAGTTTAAAGGTTATGGACGATCAATGTTATCAATGGCCTTGTGGGAGGACGACACAACCAAGCTCGGAAGAAGGACTCGAGCAATTGCGAGTTCAAATTACAATTGTCTGGAGGTTTTCTAACAATCTTGAGTGTCAGTCCACTTAGACTGCCTACTGTCAGGAACGAGTTGACATTAAACCGATTTCCTATCATCCAAACTGTCAGGGTTATCCAAACTCTTGGGACTACAGCCAAAAGCAATATCATGATCCGAATTACTCCTATCCGAATCAATTTGAATATCCGTCTTCGCCGCAGTATAAGGTGACATTCCAACCCAATGAGAGCTTTTCGGTAGACTCAACAGAAGAAGAGAAAAGGCTTGAAGGGCTCCTTACCAACTTTATAGAGAGAAATGAGGTTCGGATGGCAAGCCAAGATGCCGCATTACAAAGCCTCAAAAATTAATTGGGTCAACTCGTCAATGCCATCATAAATCCACCGCAGGCAATCTACCGGTCATAATTGATCTCAACGATGAAGCAGTAGAGCATTGCACGGAGGATACACAAGGAGAAGGCGATGAGTCTCACAAAGTTGTTGAGGGAGATGTCATGGTGCAAATTATCCAACCGGTGGAGTCTGAAGTTGGAAAAAAGAGGATCAAGAGTGGTTGTATTGTCAAGACTAATCAACAACTGGAAACCATGGTCACGATTATAGAAACCTTGGAGGGCCCACTAGCGCACAAAGAACACTTTCAACTTGATGAAAAAGGCAAATTATTGGATAATTCCAGTGGTGAAAGATTCTTCGTGCCGATGGGTGAAGAAAACGAGGATGATCAATCATCCATGTCTGCCACAAATTTAAAGGAATTGACAAATAGGCGGCATGAAATGGTCATTTTTGCTTATGAGCCGGATTGAGCGGCATCGGTATAGTCAAGCCGACGACTTTAAAACAAGCGCTTGGTGGGGAGGCAACCACATCTCAGTATCAATTTTCTCTATTTTTCTTTACTTATGTCTAGTTTATATTGTGTCTTTTCTTTTTACTATGTAAACATCGTTGCCAATGCGCATGTTTTTGTGATTATTGGATTCAAGCAGCATGTTATTTAGTATGTTGCTAGTGTATATCTTAGTTAGAAATTAGTATCTAGCATGTTGTTTACTTAGCATGATATCTGTGTAATATATGTTGGCTAATACATGGTTTTTGTGCAGGAAAAACTCAGATATAAGGCTGGTGCCGCAGCGCCAGCATATACACTGAACTTTGCCCCGCAGCGCCATGCTAAAAATTCAAATTTCCTGTCTCGCGCCGCAGTGCCCAGGAACAAAGGGGGACTCGCGCCGCAGCGCGCCACAAGCGAGCCAAAACACTCATCCCCTGTTAAGTCGCGCCGCAGCGCCAAGCTATGAAGGAATGTCTGCGCCGCAGCGCCGGTAGCGAGTTTTGGTTTTTAAAAACAGATTGAGGCCAGCAGTTTAGCCATTCACCTCCCCTCTCTCTCAGCAGTTTCAGCAAACCCCAAACATTACCTATTCTCCACATCTACCAGCACGACTCCTCAATACTCCAGCCAATTTCTGCTCCACACCCACTAACATACAAATTGGCCCTAATTGATTACACAACTAAGGACTATCAAGAGGAGACCCTAATCGAGCAAGGGTTTCCCACTCGAGGTAATTTTGGATTTCATTCATTAACGTATTTGGATCGAATTGTTAGGATTGTCCATCTCTTGTTGTTTGTTTGGGTGATTTCCACTGACAAAAATCTGGTTAGAGCATTCACAAACAAAGGGCTATCTAGTTGGGTTTTGAGAGCGCGCATAAGGTGTTTGATAAATTGACTGAGAGATAATTTGACTGTTTGGGGCTATTTAACATTGAATTTGCATTGGGGATTATTCTAGGCTAAGTTTGGCGGAGTTTGGAATCGAGTTCTGCTTGTGTTCAAACCAATTACTGCAAATTCTGGCTTGGCTTCAAAAAAGCAACGCCTGAGCGTCGGCGGTTCATCGTCCGCAGCACCAACGGCTTGGGACAACACCAAATTCGTGAACGAAGAGGCATGGAAACGATACAAAAGCTCTTTTGCCGCCCGAAATTTGATTCCTTAGCGGGGGTTGAGGCCTGACAAAATAAAGGATGGTGAGTTGTTGGCCATGATTGCGGGGCGCCAGTGGGTGCACTTTACAAAACCTCCCGAGTCGGCCATTGTATCTGTGGTCAGAGAGTCCTATGCAAATGCCAGTCCCGAAGGTCCTGCTGTTGTTCAAGTTAGGGGGAGGTCAGTGGCGTTTGGAAGCCAAGCCATCAATGCACTGTTCGCGACGCCCGATTTTGAGGGTAGGGACTATATGGAGCAGGGACTCCGCAGTTATGACCTCGAGGATATTATTAGGAGGCTCTGCAAGCCTGGGACTACATGGAAGACAAATGACTTCACGAGTGAGAGGACCAGTTTCCTGCATGCTACACTCAGTCGCTATGGAAAGGCATGGTTTAGCTTTATTTGTGCCAACATGATCCCGACTCGTCACCTGAGCAACGTGACTAAGGATAGAGCGATCCTATTATTTGCCATTGTCACGGGTCTGAACGTGGACATCGGAGTTCTCATACATGAGTCCATCTTAAAGGCGATCAAGAGTAACATCTCTGCGGGACTTCCACATCCATCCTTGATCAACTGCTGTGCAAGAGGGCAGGTATATATGGGGGCCAGAAGAGATAGCTCTGCCGCCCATGTCAGTCATTGACCATCAGACCATCTCACATTTTGATGTGTGGGACGGGGCTGTTTCTTATGTCAGAGGCGAAGGATTCGAGCCACTTACTGAGTCACCTCCTACAGCAGAGCCTGAGCCCTCACAGCCACCAGACGCAGGCCCAGCTTCACATGGACTACTGGTAGAGATCATGGAATCCCTCACCCTGCTACATCAGAAACATGACGCCAATGCTCAGAGGTAGCAGAGGCACATTACAGCAGTGGCCCAGAGGTAGAACATAGCGATGCAGTATCAGGCTGAGCTGGTCAACACGATGCAGAGCATATACACCGTGTATAGTGGCAAGGATTCTGAGTTCACGCCATTCCAGTTCCCAGAGCCTCCTATCTTCCCACCATACCCTCCACCATCACCGCCCGCCGAAGCTGATGAGGATGCTACTGCTGCCGAGTGACCAGACTTTAGGGAAGCCCTCTTGTTTAGATTGATATATGTTTAGTAATGAGGGCATTGCTCACCTTAAGTTTGGGTGTGTTATTGTTTATTATCTGTCTTATTTCTGTCTATTTCCATGATAGGTTGCTATTTTAGTACTTTGCTTATGTTTTTATCAGGATTGTAGTGCAATCATTTTGAACTGTGATTTTATGTTTTGGGGTTTATTATTATGGATGCCATGAAAAGTTTTTTGTTATTTATTAATGCTTTGATTATTATTAGCATGTTTGTGGTTTATAGCCATCTTTTTGGGGCTTTTACAGATTTATATGCTTGTGCCATGTTAATGGCTTTATTACCCTATTTTGAGCTGCTATTATGCAAGGGTGGTATATTTATCACTAATTTTTTATTGTGGCTAATGACAAGCGCCAAGTAATTATGTTTATCTTGTAGAGTCGTGTCAAGCATGTATGAGCTAGGGGTTGTTCAATCGATAAGTTGAGACTGTTATTGATCCGTCATTCTTAGCGAGCACCGACCAACTATGTTTACTAGTTATTTTTCGAATGTAGTTCGCCGTTTATTTCTTTGAGAGTTGTTCACTTTTATAAACTTTCATTTTTACAAGGTAATAAAAGACTTAGACGCTTCTACAATTTTGGATCTTGGATTCTAGCATGCTGACACATATAAAAAAATGTAATAAAAGAATAAAAAGAAAAGAAGATTGAATATTGAAAGTTTTGCGGTGGGTCGAGATGGAGCGTGAAACGCACTCGCCCATAAACGCAGGACCGATGTTGAGATGGATCATAAAATGCACTCGCCAAAAAATCTTCAAATTTCGTAAAGTCTAATTTGGATTATGTTGATTACGTGGCCTTTGCTGCTCGAGTTATTAGATTCACAGCGGTGTTCCACACCTAGTGCCCTAAAGTCATCTGACTTGGGAGTCACTGATCAAAAGCTCATTAATGGGTAGCTCTGAATAGCCTAAGATAATTAAGGACTGTCCGAGTCAGATTTTACTGTCTTCATGCTAGAGCCTTTTGATCCTTTCCTGCACTTGCATCTTAGTCTTAATGCTTGTTGAATGTTTAAGTTACGAAGTGTGCATATTGGTATTAACAATCTACTGTGCGAACTTATTTGAGCTATGATTAGTTAGGATGGTTGGTCTCCACACACACACATAGAATGGATCGAATACAGTCTTATACTTAAAATTGAATAAACCCTTACTAATATCTGTGTTTGCCTTGTTCTCTGGGAGTAGCTATATTCGAGCTTAGAAGCCATGATACTAGTATACAGTTTTATTGTTCTTTCGCTTGTGTTTTACTATTGTGAGTTTTGTGTTAGATAGTTTGCTCGAGGACAAGCAAAGACTTAAGTTTGGGGGAATTTGATGAGTGGGATTTATACCCGCGAATCGGATACTTTCTGACTTAAATAGTTGCCTTATCTTCGTAGTTTTTATATAGTTTTATATGTTTATAGTATTATTATGCTTAACCGACGTATTGCAGGGCTTTACAGGACTTTTCTTGCTTTCAGGGGACAAAACGAACAATTTACATACACTGGCGCCGCAGCGCCAATGCCTAGTCTTAATATCGCGCATCGGCGCTGCCCCCTGGTCCTTGCTGATGTCATCCTGACGCTGCAGCGCCACAGTTCCTTTATGGACTCGTGCTGCAGCGCGACCTCCTATTTTTTGGTGCTAACGTGGCGCCGCAGCGCCACCCATAAGCTCTATTACCTGCGCCGCAGCGCGACCTCTGGTGCCCAGACAGAGAAGGCTTGCTTTTGACCTAGCTAAAGAAGAAAAAAGATATATATATCAGGAGAGCCTCTGCATACCAAAGGGGGGATACGGGGATAGAATCGATTAGCTTAGCTTAGGATAATATAGTTCTCTCTCCTCTTTTATAATCTCTCTCTCTACTTCTTAGTTAATGTATGTAAATATAGATTAGGTAGATTAGGAAAAAGTCTGGGATTTCGTTGGAGCAACAAAAGCTGTGAGGTACACGGATTGGAGAGCTTTAAAGGAGCGAAATGTTTGGAGACTGAAGAGCCTCGACAGAGTTTATTCTTATCCATTTATTTCCTTTGATTTTGTAATCCATAAATGTTGACTTTATTGCTACTTATATTTTGTTCAATAGCTATGAACTAAGTATTGACTCTGAGGTTATAATGGAACCCTTTATTATTTAAAATGACTGTCTTATCTCTTTGGTTGGCACCATATGGTTTGGTTTAATATATTCATGCTTAATGATTTTTGCTAAGACATTTGGATGATTTTGGTAATCTATATGATATTGAAAGAAGGATTATAGATTTACACCTAAATATATTGGCATGTGATTATGGGTTTCGACTACATAAGTTATGCGTAGAATAGACATATATCTGTGTGCCACGTGTGACCTAATTGAGAACTTATGCTTAAATCCTTATTAGGTTAATTCGCATAGACATGTGTAGGATTATCACCTAGCTTGGACGTTCTTTTCTGTTCTATTCTCTATCAGGTGGATCTGGAGAGGATACGTTTGTGTATACCTCGACAGAGGTGGATGAGCACCTATGTGTTTTTGGTCGACAAACTGTCGTGACCATTAAAACCAAAGAGAGAAGGGTAGGAAGTTTGATGAAGCATAGCACGCCAGGTGTTCGACGGAATGCTTGTGTGGGGGTGAAGTTGTAACCTTAGCTTGTAATTCCTTTGATTACCATTAGTTATCCATTTACTTGCTTTAATAATTAGTTATAACTAGTTTAACCACACTCCTATTAGTTTATTGTTCGAATAAGACTTAAGCGATACAAAGTTGGTATTTGGTAAATATTAGTGATAGTTCCTCGTGGGCACGACACTTTCCTTATCACTGTATTACTTGTTAGACCGCGTATACTTGCGTGTGTTTAGTGATCGGTTTTCCGACCAACAGAACACAAACTTGCTTGCGAACACAAACTTTTTCCCGAACACAAATTTGTTCACGAACACAAACTTAGAATTCTAAAGAAAAAAATAGTTAAATAAATACAAAAAATGTCTTCTCTAAGAGTAGGTATTCAATCAAAAATTAGACCAAATATTATAATCATCATTCATCCAAAAAGACCAAAACCAAAAATGATTACTTAGAACTTAGAAGTTATAATTAACTTAAAAGTTAACAAGTACTTAAAAAATTTTGATTTACAAATATCAACAATCAAATATTAATATCGAAAAGCCTTTCAACTCTTCAAGGTCCAAACACTTCAAGCAAAGTTTACAAACAAATGATTATCAAAAACTCACAATTTAATATTAGTAATGTATTTCTTTTGTTGTCATTTTTAATTAATATTCAATTTTTTATAATTTTTAATTTAATATCTAGTTTTTATTTTCGATATTCAAATTTATGTATAGTTTTTTAAAGTTTCAAAATTATTTAGTAAATAATTTGATGATTATTACTCTATTACCGAAGTCTCGAGAAGTATATTGAAGACTTGATTTCTCTATTTTCTATCTCGATTTGTCAATTTCAATAACTGATGTAAATATAAGCAACTGTATTGTATCATTCTTTAATTAATGTTAAATTGTCATTGCATGATGATTAATGACTTTATTTATGTGCATTATGACATGGGTTATAATTTATTAAATTATTTGGGTTGTAAATTATAATAATATAACAATCATTGTTCAAAATTTTATGAAAATATTAAAAATTATTTTAATTAAATTAGAATTTAGAGGTGAAGAAGTACACATTATTATTTATTAATTATTTAATAAAAAAGTTTACTTGTAATAAATTATTAAAAAAATAAAAAGATGTTTAGGTAATAAAAAAAAATAACTTTAAATTTAACAATTATTAATAAGACAAATTTTTGAATTTAATATGAAATGAAATAACTAATTATTTGTATTTATAATTTTAAAAATAATTTAAACATGTAATTAAGAAATCGAACTACTCGAATCGATCTCGAACTTATCGAACTGAACTAGAACTTATCGAACCGAACTCGAACTTACCGAACCTAACCGAACTCGAACTATTCGCGAACAAAAATGAATCGAACCACATGGTTCGCGAACATGTTCAATCGAGCAATCGAACCGCACACTCTGTGCGAACTCGACTCGACTAGACGAGCAAGTCGAACTTGAACCAAACCGAACTCGAACCGAACCGAACCGGTTCGCTAACAGTTCGGTTCGTTTGTAGCCCTAGCTAGAATCATTAGCCCAGACTTAATCCTAACAGTTCACCATTAGAACTATAACACATTAAACCGTTCAATAGCATAACCGTTTATTTCACAGAAACACATAAATGTTGAAAGTTCGGCATAAGGCCTCATACATATACACCTTGCACAAATATCACACATTTATACATACAAAATACTTTCGCATGTTCGACATCTTAAAAAGTTAAGAAATTAACATTCATTTAAAATATGAATGAAGTTAGGAAACTTTCCTTAAGCACAGCTACAACTTATAGTTTACGCTGAACTGTTTACCTCAATCCCTATATATCACATAAGGAATAGCACATACACCAATTAGTCATATATTTAACTTACGTGTTGGTTTAAACTTAACTTTACTTCTTATCGCTCGCGTTCTTGTAATCTAAGTTTACGCGACCATCCTTACTTTCATTCCTTCGGTATTATGACATACAGATATGGCATAAACCTTATAATCATCTTTTACGGTAGATTTACATTCTCATCTTCTTATAACACTTTTAAGACTTAACTCATCCTATACATCTACATATGTGAAAAGGATCACCTTTTCATCATACGTATCCACAACTCTACACCTAGCACACATCGAGTCTCTAACAGTGTTCAATATAGTACGCTGAGTGGTTTTCCACAAACAACCAACAAACTAGTTTCCCGTCTCGTCTATACTGTCTTTCACAATGAGTTAGATCGATTGCAAGTTCGTATTAACTTTTGCTCTCTGAAGGAGTTGTTTAAACCAAATACCATACATTAACCATTAAAGAGTACGATTATACCACAACTTAATCTTAACTTTTTATTCTTACCCTTTTATTGTAACTTACCCGAATAATTAAAACTATAATGTTTGTTAAGTCAATTTCCCATTCCTTATGGCTTTCTGGCAACTAAATGCCATACCTCAGGATTTATTCATTAACGTCTAGGTCATACCATTATTTGTATGCCGAGAACAACCTTCAAAGTTAAGACTACGCGTTCATAGATTTTAACATTTTACAATATCTCTATTTCATATCTTATAACGTTCGGTTCATTAGACGCAGAACATTATTTAAGATATTATCACTAACTCTGCTTGTTCAACGTTTATACGTTATTATTCATTATCTTTTTTTCAAACCATACACGGTGTGTATGATAAGCACGTTCAATTTACGCGTACAAGCAATACCGTTACGTCAGTTCAAGTGTTCTAACGCTTACTCTTCATTCTACGTTCGTTATTTGATTCACACTCGGACCTTCATTAATTTTATTATCGTTCATTACAGTCTTCTTGATAATTTCCTATCTTACTTGCTACCTTAATCAACGTCTAAGTCATACAACCAATATACACTTAGAACATTCGCCCGACGCGAATACGATTCACGAAGATCGTTTACGTATTCAGCGTTTACGTTGTTCATTTTTTAAACCTCCATTCAACCTTTACTTATGGTTTTAAATGCTCTCATATGTGATCCATCACATGAACATCACGTTAATCATCCTCTCATAATGCCTAAGCCATACTATTTGTTGTATGCTAAGACTGGTCGTTTATTGCAATTACTTTGCGATTATAGCGTCTATACACTTTACACTTAATTCTCATCATAGCCTTACAACATTGAAATGTTATAAGTAACCGTCGTCACCCAACGTCTAAGGAATTACAATCATAGCAATCCCACACATTCGTTTTATGCGAATACGGTCCCTAAATATCTATTACGTATTTTACATTCATCGTTTTATAACCTTTATTTAACGTTTAATCGTCAAACTCAAGGTTTTACTCAACATTCTAGACATGTCTTTTCATGAACATTGGATTCATGCTTGCCCCTTAATTACCATCCAAAAAGGTGGACAATAAAAATCTCCCGTCGGAGAAAATTTTTTTAAGGGCACTGCGGTGCCTCTCTATGTACAAAACCCGACGCAGCGGTGCAGGTTAGCAGTGCTTGACCTATCGAGCTAGGCCAGTTTCCCTTTACTGGGTGGCGCTGCTGCCCCTCCCTAAAAACTTTGAAAATTTTCTAAGTCTTTGATCTTGTTTGTGACACCTACTTCGCGACGTCATAACTTCTACTCCCGATATCGGAATTTGTCCATTTCAGAGGCGTTGGAAACCTTGTAAAACCTACTACACATCCCCCTAGATAAAATTAATTTTTTGAGTTTCTAACCAACCTTAAAATTATGGGGAAAGTCCTCCCTTGCTAAGTTTTTTAACTATACGTTAAATTTTTGTTCATCCGTAATTCGTTCATTCGAACCCGAAATTCATTCGTTCTTGAGTTCACGACTCACATTTTCTACGTTTTCTTACATTCTTATGAAACCCTAACTTTTCGGGTTTCTTAGCTTACTTTATACAGTCATTCCGTCTTTTACAAAATTTTGCCATAACTTCGTTATAGGCTAATTTCAATCCGTTCTTCATGAACGTTTCTACCATTCCTAACCAAGAAAACATATATACGATGATTTTAAACTTTTCCATGAACAACAAGATCTAATTAGATGGTTTTAAATTTGTCCACCAACAACGTTCTTACCGCGTTCTTTGGGTTCTTCGTGTTTTCGTTCGTTCTTCATTTTTAATTGATATTATGTTTACGATTTTACGTTTTCTTACATATTAATGTTATGAGTTTGATAATTCATCTTTGTATCATCAGAGAGTTCATATAAGTCATCCGAATCACCCATTAACATCAAGCAATTCATACTTTCTATGAAAACTTTTAAAGAAG
The DNA here is from genome assembly GCA_020205555.1 of Panax stipuleanatus. Taxonomy (NCBI): domain Eukaryota; kingdom Viridiplantae; phylum Streptophyta; class Magnoliopsida; order Apiales; family Araliaceae; genus Panax; species Panax stipuleanatus. The sequence continues at coordinate 95,875,446 of CM035115.1, forward strand.
TTTATAAACTAAACTTTAAATTCTTATTTCTTCATTTCTTTATGATTTAACCATATGGAAATCATTTCTTAACACCTTTTACTTCTATTTTCATTAAGCTATGCATTTGACATAGAAGACATAAAGAATTTTTTTTTATTAAAGGTAAGTTTTAATACCTTTTTTCTTGATTTTTCTTTCGTTTTCTTCTTTCTCGTTTTGAAGCTGACGATTGGATAGCTTTTCCACTCCCGAGACTTGTTATTCAAGTCGTTCGCACCTCTTCATTTTTCTAGACTTTCCTCTCTCTATTTTTTGAAAAAAAATAAAGAGTTAAACTTATTTATATATATTTTCAAGGTTAGGGGCATTTCGATCATTTGGCAATTTTTTTTTACCATTTTACCCCCACCTCCTTACTTTTCCCACCTCCTCAACGAAGCTTCTCCTAGAAGCTTTGTTGTTCCGTCTTTCGAAATTCGTCCAATAGTTTGAAAAATTGCGCTTCTCGGAATCCAAATATTTTTGGATATTTTGTTTTTCCTCTATAGATTAACTTTTACGCGTTCTTCAAAACTTTAAAAAATTGAAAAATAATTTTTAATGATTAACATTTTTTGTCATGTTTCCCCACAATGTAGTTAAGCAAATAAAAAGTATATAACAGTACCTATCATTGTTTTTATTTTGTCCGATTTCTGCACGTTTTTCGAGAAAAACTTTTATCGGCTAACAGAATTTTTTACGGTATATTATCGGCAAATCTTTAGACGGAATGTCATTACGACATACCGAACTCTCAGAAAGGCCTAGGTTATTCAAACCGTAACCCTTAGGTTTCGTCGTGTGAATAGTGCCTATTTCGTCTTTTTCTCAAAAATATTTTTGTTCCCAAAATATTTTTATTTTCGTCTTGAAAATTTTTACTCATTCATTCTAGCTCACAACCAGAATACTCCCGGCATATGATCATCCTAGGTCATAGAATGACTAATAAATACATAACATAGATAATTAATAAAAATTTATTTTATTAATTAATAATTCTTTAAACTTAATATTCGAGACAATCCAATTTTCCGAGTTGTCACAGTATCTGATATTAAAAACCGTTGGCGACAACTCTAGCGTAGCATCGGGAATGGTCCAATGATGTAAGCCGTTGAGAACTACTTCAACAAAGATCGGGATATCTAATATGGCAAATAGTTGGCGACAGCTCCAGCGTAGCATCAAAGAGATATTTGGTAACTTAAGTCATTGAACACTACTTCAACAGGGATACCGAGACCGTCTGGTAATGAACGTTGTTAACTACCAGTAGGGTAGGCACCGTTATAAATTACTAGCACAACATCGGGAAAACCTGGTGAAGGCAACCAGGGAAAACTATCTTCGTTAGGAAGGACCGATGATGGAATATGCTATAAAAGAAATCTCCAGCTGATGCATCAAAGCAGTTTAGTAATGGGCGATCTTTGTAAACTACCGTTCAAGTAGGCATCGAGAAAGTTTGGTGATAGTCGACAGTTGTAAACTACTGTTTAAGTAGGCATCAAGAAAGTTTGGTGATGGTTAACCTTTGGAAACTACCGTTCGACTAGGCATCAAAAGTTTGGTGATGGTCAACCTTTGTAAACTACCGTTCCACTAGGCATCGAAAAAGTGCGGTGATGATTGATCTTTGTAAACTATTATTCGAGTAGGTATCTAGAAAGTTCGATGATGGTCAACCTTTGGAAACCACCATTCAAGTAGGCATCAAGAGGATTTTATGATAGTGATCATTAAAAGCTCTATCCCCGGCAGAAACATCGGCATCAACAGGATAGAAATCCCAACAGTTGGTGACAGCCTCAGCGTAGCCTCGGATATAATCTGGTGATGCAAGTCGGTGCAAACTATCAACAGGATAAGCATCAGGAAACCCCAATGAGGTCACTCGTAAAAAAAGGAATATCCTCAGCGGAGGTTAAATAAAAGCGTGTATCTGGAAAAGAGAGCGTTGGTAACAACCCCAATGTGAATTTTGAGAAGGTCTGATGGTATCAACCATGAAAGTCATCCCCAGCAGAGAATAAGGAATGGTCGTTGGTATAACCTATAACAACTAACCCCACAGAGGCATATATCATTCATAATATATCATATTATACATTGCATTACAATTGCATTTGTCATATTTCAAGTGTCTAGCAATCTTTATCCTTTCATTCCATTGTATTGAATAAACATGATAAAGAGGAGCATTTGTAGACACTCGAAATTTTGCATTCCTGTTACTAACCATGCAGGAGGGCAGAATCATCTTTTACCTTCTAGAGACAACCCTGGAAGTCAACAACATCAAACCAGACCCCAGGAGACAGCCCCAGAAAACATCAAACAAGCCCCAGAGACAGCCCCGGGAAACATCAAATCAACGTCAGAGACAACCCTGAAGACAGCCAGAAATCAACAGCAGTCAAACCCCGGAGGTAACCCCGATAAAAGACAGCTACAGCTACATCAAGCCCGAAAACCTACCTAAAAGGGTAAAAGAGTAATTTTTCCAACTCAATATCAATTTGGATCAAATTAGTGTGAAAAAGGTTATACAGAACCATCACAGCAACCTCGAGTGAAAACTATTAGACAGTTCAATGGACTGACTTGCAAGACTTGAAGACCTGGTCAGGGACCCATCTTTTCGGATTCAAAAAATGGAAAGCCTCATGTCATTACGTAGCTCTTGAAAATAGCTTTTCGAAAATGTATGGCACGCCTCCATCGGTTTCCCAGATTACAAGTTATTAAGGTTTCAAGCAGACTGTGCGTTGGTCGGAGTGCACATAATTTGAGGCAGCGGGGCCCACCAGGCTCAGCCATAGGTCTACCTACGGCTGCCGCAGGTAGAGCCACTATAGGCTAGGCCTATATTTATGGCCGCCCCTCTTTGGCTTCTAAGAGAATATTAGAAAAGTAGAGGGCCGAGGCGAGAGAAAAAGAGTATAGGAGAGCTAAACGGAGCTTCTATCTTACTCTGATTTCTATAGAACTTCTTTATAAACACTCATATACATATATACTACAACATATCAAATTTTAACCTGTGGGAAATGAGTTTTGAGGTGCCAAAAGTTGTTCAATAGCCGTTCTCACAAATTACTATAAGATTTTGCCAGATCTGTCTTCCTCGCTTACTCTAATACTTATATAAGTGCTATATATATAGTTAATAGCTTATATTCATTAGATCTAACTTTTTAATCGTTCATTTCTTGTAAATAGTCAATATTTAAGCTTTATTGACCAGATTTGTACTAGGTTTAGCCAGATCTAGCTTTTAACCTGTTTAAAAGTTGTAAAACTTTAACCTGGAAGCTAGAATGGCTAAGATCTGTACAGATCTAAATTCTTTCTAGTTTTTATATGTATTTAGCCACCATGTGACCCTAGACCTATAACTAGAAGAAACTAGAAGCTATGAGCTACTCGCTAATAAGGATTTAACTGATGAATCCTTCGTCCAGCGATGTCTAGTATATATATGTTTTATTTATGTATATTCCTTATGCAGACTGTTTATGTGATATCCTGTGAGCCTAGGAGCAACAGGATCTACAATTCAATTAATAAATCTATCTGATTCCCGTGATGGAGCTTGCAAAATTTTGTACTTGTAAATCTAGGGCCTTAAAACGGTTATACTGGATTAAGGCCCCAAAATAGTGAAAACTATGGTTGTGGTGTTTGGGCTCACTTCGATGGCTTTTATGCCATTAAGGAGCCCGACACTTATATATATAATATTTATATTTTGTTGAAGATACTTCGCATCTCGAGAATAAAATTAAATAAAGCCGAATATGGAATGAAATGGAAGTATTAAAGGGCTATAATTCTTATGCTTGCAAAAGGGTTTGAAAACCTCTTTTCAAAAAATTATTTTCATATTCTTGTTTAAAATAGACTTTTCAATAAATCAAACCCTTCGTATATAGGTCCAACGAAGCACGACACTACTTTCAAATAAATCACTTTAAGCACAATTAACTGCAACACACACACACACACACAATGCTTAGAGACGCGGTAACTGTGTTTCACGGAAGTCGGGGGGTGCCTAACACCTTCCCTTCGCTTAAGCAAGCCCCCGAACTCTGTGAATCTCACAATACCAATTAAACGGAGTCACATATTGGGCCATATTGTAAAATCTCTCATAGTTAGTTGAGTTGGTACAACCATTTAACTCATACCAACTGGCGGCTCTGTCTAATTCGGCCCAATCAATAAAATTAAATCTTTTCAAATCGTCGACATTTTATGTTGGTCTCTTCCTAAAATCTCACCCTTTAAAGTAAGATAAATTAAACCCATAGAAGATATAAAGGGTAAGAACCAAACACCTAGGAATTGAGGATTTTTCCCAGCGTCGATAGCACACATGCTTTGCACCTTTGGAAGGCATTGATGGCAATATTGGAAAATCGGTGTTCGAGATGGTGCAACATAAGTTGCAAAGAACAAGGCTTGTGGGGAAAAGGCTTGGAAAATTGGAGCGTGGCATAAGCAAGGCCTAGCGTGTCAAAAGGTTGCATGAGCTCGGTGCTAGTCAGTGTTGGGCTATGTTGGGGTAAAAAATGGCACCATATGTTGGGCTACGAGGGGTGCTAAACAACGCTAGGCATTGGGCTGCATGACAACATTATGTGTTGGGTTGGGCACAAGATAGTTTTGGATATGCTGGTCTGGGCAACTTGCAAGGCTGATGCATGTGGAGTCAAACAAATTGGTCTGGTGTGCACAGTTGGTTTGTGCTGCGACTTGGGTTGGGTCAAGGGGCATTTGAGGTGTTGTTGGTGTGGTGAAAAATTTCACAAGACAGTGGGGCAGCGTGTCAGGATGTGGGAAGCAGTTGGGAAAACATGCAAAGCTGTTGTGGGCGGTTACCAATTAGTGGGGAAGGTGCTAGACAACAGTTGTGGCAGTTACCTGTGGTGGGTAAGCTAACCAAGATAGTAGTTGAGGGCAATTACCAGTAATGGGAAAAGTTTCCAAACTTCTGTTTGCATGGCTAGGACCCAAGGAATGTGTGGCTAAGACTTGTAGACACATGTTGACAGTTACATAGTCATGGGCAGTTTCGGGGAACTGCCACCCCTTTGTTGGCAACACCTTAGTGGTGCAAACCTCTTGGCAGTTGGGGGTGTCAACTAACCATCAGGCTATAAATAGCTAGTGCTTGGTGCAAAAAAATGAGTATGGTGTAGAGATATCTAAATAGTAAGCTAGAGAGTTGAGTTTTATAAGCCTTTGGGAGAATTCCTAGTTTATTGAGAGTGCAATAAAAGGTTGGGCGTTTTAGCCTTTAAATTCGTGTGTTGCTCATTGCTTGCTTACATACATCTTTTTCCAATTAGTTGATGGTAGCTGTCATCTAGCACTACAAAATTTGCCTTACTTCTATTCCACTAACTCAAGCATTAGTATAGTAATAAGCAAGGATCGATCCCACATAGAGTATTATGTTTATAATTATCCAATTATTTCCAATGAATTGGGGGTTTTTAGTTTGAAAAGTTTAATTAACGAAAGTGAATTAACAAGAATTATCAATGAGTAAAAAGCTTCAATTCTTTAGTTCAGTATCCCCTTTTCACAATTATGGATTAACCAAATGTTTACACTATTTACCTTTCAATGAGATTAATAACACTAGATAACCGCAATCGCAAATTACCCAAAATTCTGCTTAAGTTTAAATCTAATGCGACGATTGCCAACAAAAGATCCTAACTATCATACAACCTAGAACTATCAGTCTAGATTTAATATGACAGAAGCATGAAGGATGAGAATTAGATTATTCCAAGCAATAATTACACAATCATGAATTATTTAACTTGTCTTCTAAAAACCTTAAGAATATTCAAAAGCTTGACCACAATCGAATATAATTAATTGCTACTTATGATAAGACATACTTAGCTTGCTTAAAATATATCTTAATCTAGCAGATGATATCAATTAACTAATTTAATCCTGCAGACACCAAATTAGTCAATTGAATAGTATACAGGAAAGTTTATGTAGATCAGCAGAAAAAATCTCAATATGAAAGAATAATTAATATAAACTTGATCAAACGATTAATTGCTAATAATGTGACGCCCCTAAATTCGGGACCGCCACTTGGTCTCTCAAATTTGGTTCGTCACGTGCTCATGGTACTATAATGATAACTAAAATCACACATTCACAGCGGAATATCTAATTTAGAATAATATACAATGATTTATTATAATTATTCCCCCATGTCTCGCAACCTACAGTACTTAATAGATTACATAATAATATCAATTAACGACTTATTACATAATCTAACTTAAGCTTAAACATAAACAAATCCAGTCTTACTACATCATCTTAATATAACATTAAAATATTTAAAAACATAAAAGAGACAAGCTAGTTGGTAGCCTTGCCCTTGCCCTTATCAACGCCTGAAGGTTCACCAGGCTCTGCCTTAACTGAAATGTTTTAGGGAAAGCAAGAATGAGCACAAATTACCCAGCAAGTAATGTACAATAAGGGTAAGTGATATAATTCTCAATTCTCGAAAGGGTATAACAAGGTTTGATAGTTCAATGATAACAAGGATATCAATAGTTTTCAATAACAGTCGCTAAGGACAGAATAATATCAATGTGATTCAATAATAAAGCAATTAAAGATTTCAAGATAACTAAATACTGAGCAGTCACTAAGGACTATGAACTTCCACAGGATTTGACAGTAATAAACTAAAAATCCAATAAAAATAGGTTCAACAGGTGATCAGCCTAAAGTACCATCGTTATGCATAACAATCAATCATACTCAAGTGCGTGCGTCGGTTCTCCGACAGTTATATTTTGTTCTTCTCAGTTAAATACAAGATCTCGCACTAATCAATTGGTTTGGGTCGCTTTTCCAATAATATAAGTCTAGCCGAATAAAATGGCATAGATCACAACAACTATAATTTAAATTTCAAGATTTAAAGTCCGAAGAATATAATTCGACTTTTATCTTATTCATGAAGTATATGATTCATAATATTTAAATCTCAAGAGTTTACTTGTACGACAATAATAGCATAAGCCAATTGAATGTTCAATAAAAAGTAGGGTTAGGAACTTGCTTACAACGTTCCTTGAATAAAGTAAAACACGAAGGTCTAAGGTACTTGCACTTATAAATGAGTGTAAGTAAGGAAACTTGCACTTTAAAAGAGTGTAAGTTAGACAACTTGCCTTTAGCGTAGTTTATCCACGAAAAGCAAATCAACACTTTAGAATTCCTATCGTAATATAGTTACGTATATATATGATATTCATTAGTCATATAATTAACTTCACATTTTATCTTCAAATATACGATCAACACATAAGCTAAGTCTTAACCTAGCTACACAGTTATATAGAATATAATGTCTATCCTTAACGTTCCTCCTTTTGAGTTTAAACACATTCTCATATCATATAAGATCGCAACAATTAGTAAACATGCTCTCATATTATTAATATCACATAAGACCATTATTAATACTAAATATATTTTATTTTAGCAAGTTATGGCATTCTCATAAGTTAACCGTCAAAATCGGGTTCAAGTAACATCATATAATATCGCGTAGCATGTATACATGTTTAAAGGATACTTTTATGTGTATACAATCTTTCCTTGTTCCAATCATACACGCAATAGATTCTAAGTTAACACTTTCAATAATTTAAAGCCATTCAAGGTCATGGAATTCACAAGGCCTATCATGCTCGCTCTTTAAACACATAAGGTATTCATATACTTTGCATTAGGCATACTTATGAGTATTCACATTTCATACATGTAACTATTACAGTTATTAGTTGAAAACATGCTTCGTTTACGCTAATTTTAATCATGACATCTAGCATGGTATGTATACATGAATGACATTCATGAAGTCAATAGTATTATCCAACACGTTCATAAACTTCAGAATTTAAACTTCAAGTTAACATGTCAAGGTGTACGTTTAAAACTTGTATTCTTATTAGTAAAGCTCACTAATAAGGCCTAACACGCTCATGCTATCTAGATTCATAACATGTTTCACACGTATTTCAAGGTCATATAACATGCTCGAAAAATCAGAACCTAGAATCCTAATATAACATGTTAGAGTCCATGTTCAACGCTTGAGTTTTCGTTGGAAAGGTTCAATATTGATGTTCATATGCTCAAATTATGAATTAGATACGCAAGTTAACATTCATATCATGTGTTTCTAGGTCATACAAATATGTTTCAAAAGTCAGAATGTCAATATAAAGCTAACATATCAAAGTTTCGTTTTTCATAACTTTCAGTTTTCTTTGAAATACTCAACTAAAACAACTAGCATGGATTACTATAACCTAGTACCCTTATTCCATATGTTATTGTGAGTTATATGCATATCCTAACAGTACAACATGCTCAATACATCAGAAGATATAAAAGAAATCATCAACAATTTATGCAGTGGCGCGCAGCCGAGCCCAAATTGTACTAGGGAGACGCGCGGCCGCGCGGCTCCCGTTCCAGTCAAAAGAGTTCCAGCCTCGGCAGATATAAAGCCCAAATCACAAAATTACTTCACAAATGCGACGCCCCCAGAATAGGTCCAGTCAACCCAACCCATTCTGAGTCGCCAAATACATGGTACAGAATTCAAATACAAACTTTATATCATACGGTCGTGCAAAATACGACCACACAACTGTGAGTGTCAATACAAATATGTAGAAAATATTAATATTCAAACTAAGTCCTCATTACAATTATTATTCCACTATTTATCAGAAATAGTGAGGATTACTACTGCTCTAACTCGGACCATCACTCTGTCCCCCGACTAGTTCCTGCAACATTCTCATTTCCTGAAGAGGACAACAGATGAAAAGGGTGAGCTCAACTAGCTCAGTAAAGAATATTATGACTAAGATAATGGAAAATAAATTATCGTTAGTCTTCAACAAATCAGATAAAATATAATGGACAACCAACTTTAGATCAATATTCGCAGCGAAAATAACAATTCATTAGAAGAGTTAAGCAGAGAATGAAGTCTACTATCTTCTATGATTTAAAAGTCCATCATCAATATTTTATCCCTGTAACATCAATCAATATACATCTCGAATCAAATATTCATCTTTGCACTACAGGCCAAAGATATTCATTTGTATCATCAGTGGTCATGTTCATCTCAACACCTGTCATCTTTGCACTACGGCCAAAGATATTCATCAGGTAATCATTCATCTTTGCTCTACAGGCCAAAGATATTCAGTTACATCACCTTTTAGGACTGAGGATGATGAAAAACATTTCAAAGAACGAATCCAATGAGATAAAAGACAAAGATTAAGGATTCGTATTTTAGTATTCAAAAATACTTCGTAATAATCAATTGTGGAGCAAAATTCAAGAATAAAGCTCAAAACTTAGATCCAACCAAAGATAGTAATCTTGACAAATAATCTGGACAAATAGAAGAAAATTTAATTTTTCCGTGAATAGAGCCGTATACGTGAATAGTAACTCTGACGAAAAAAGTAAGAATTTCTTAATAAAATCCATGCCAATATTTCGGTATAATGATATTGAAAAGAATAACATCATTTACGAAAGAAAATAACATCCCTTACCTCAAAATAATAGTACCTCTGACTGGAATATCGGATATAATACCGAAAAAATTTGCACAGAATAGCAACACTCAAAGTATTGAAATACTCACAAAAATACGCTCGATATTATAGAGAGAAAACTTCTGATTCTGGTGTGAACTTCAATTCTAACCTAAGCACCCTATTTATAGGAAAAGCTTAGGATGCCGAAGGAGACTAAATAATAAAATATTATTATTTTCAAAAAAAATTCGCCGCCTGGCGGCTAAAAAAATTTCAACAAAAGTGGGGCCACCCATTAAAAAAATATTTAATTTCCAAAACTTCAATAATTCATAACAAATAGCCCCTTTGTCAGAAAAATACAAATTCTATGTCCTTCCATAGGAAATTTAATTCTCTACAACTTTGTAGAAGGAAGTTTTTTCAAATTCCAAACATAAATGATCCGAAATCCATAAACAGATGATTTCTCACACCAAAATACTGATAAAAACACATCAGCACTAATTCCTTCTTTAATATCCACAAAATAAATATTTCCTTATCATATAAATCAATAATTAATTATTCACAAATAATATTACAGAACTATAATATTGACAACCAGGTCGTTCCTAGGAAAGAGGGGGCCTTCCGATAAGGACTTCTCCTTACTGGCGCGTAATTAAATAACCCCTCCTAGACAGAACTTCCTTAGACATTGTCAATAATGCTATCTAATAATATTATTCAAATAATATGAATTATTGAGTTGATAATGTGAAATACTGTGCAATGACAATTATTGAATTATTAATACCAAAATATCAATTGTAGCCATTATTGAATCAATCATATAAAATGGCAACGTAGCAATTATTGAGTCAATAAAATATCAATGTAACAATTATTGAGTCAATAATATAAAATATCAACGTAGCAATTATTGAGTCAATAATATAAAATATTGAACAGTAATTACTGTAACAATAATTGAGTAAGTGCCTTCTCACGTAAGACTCAATAATTCGAAATACTGTGCAATACCGTGTGCTACTGTGCAACACCGCGTATCACTGTATTTTAACCACCGGGTAGTTCAACAGTACTAACGGTAACAACTACGCCGTTATTTTATAAAAAGGTTATTTCTGTCGCTTTCTATATCCGACAGTTATTCCGTTGTGGGGCCCACAAATAGCTGCGCCGTCGTACGAATATTCCCCGACAACAAGAATATTCCACGACCAAACGAATATTCCCCGACAACCAGAATATTTTATAACAACTTGCTCCTTTTAAAATATTTGCACATTTCACCCATAACTTTCATAATTATCAAATCAACACCTTACTATTTCGAAATAATATATAAAGAAAATTAAATCTTTATTCATAAAAGTTGGGGTCTTACGATCTCCCATCCTTATGAAATTTCATCCTCGAAATTGACGTACGTACCTGGTATGTCGAAAAGGTGAGGATACCTCGCTTTCATTTTCGATTCCAACTCCCAGGTCATTTCCTCAATAGCATGGTTTCTCTAAAAAACTTTAACTTGAGGTATAATTTTCGAGCGTAGGACATGCTCCTTCCTATCGAAGATCTTGACTGGTACCTCCTCGTACGTTAAATCTTCAGCTATCTCGTCTGGTTATAACTCAATAATGCGGTTTGGATCCTTCACATATTTACGTAACAGGGATATGTGAAACATGTTATGAACACGAGACATGCTTGGAGGTAAAGCGAGTCTATAGGCCACATTTTCTACTAGGTCAAGAATCTCAAATGGACCAATAAATCGTGGATTGAGCTTTCCTCTCTTCCCAAATCTCGTAACTCCTTTCCACGGAGCAACACGTAATAATACATGGTCCCCAACGTTAAATTCCATGTCCTTTCGATGAAGATCCACATAACTCTTTTGTCGATCTTGTGCTGTTTGTATACGTTGTCTAATCATTTGGATCTTTTCTGTAGTCATACGTACTAACTCCGGTCCCAACAATGTTGTTTCACCCACCTCGTTCCAACATACTGGAGAGCGACACTTTCTCCCATACAATGCCTCGAATGGAGCCACGTCTATACTTGCCTGATAACTGTTGTTGTAGGAGAATTCCACCAATGGTAAGTACTTATCCCAACTCCCTTTGAAGTCTAAAACACAGAGTCTCAATAGATCTTCAAGAGTTTGGATAGTCCTTTCCGATTGTCCGTTTGTTTGAGGATGATAAACCGAACTGAATCGTAAATCTGTGCCCATAGCTTTCTGCAAACTGATCCAAAATCGTGAAGTAAATCTGGGGTCACGCTCCGAAACTATGGATACTGGCATGCCATGCAATCTCACAATCTCATTCACGTACATATGAGCAAGACGTTCAAGGGAATAAGTCTCTCGTATCGGCAAGAAATGAGCAGACTTAGTTAATCTATCAACAATAACCCAAATCGCATCTATGCCTTGAGAAACATTGGGAAGACCCGTAACGAAATCCATCGTAATATGTTTCCACTTCCATTTCAGAATCTCCAGTACAACCAATGGACCCTTCGGCACTTGATGCTTCACCTTTACACGTTGACAAGTCAAACATCTCAAAATAAACTCCGCGATCTCTCTCTTCATATTGCTCCACCAAAATGTATGTCAGAGATCACGATACATTTTGGTACTCCCAGGATGGATTGCGAATGGTGTGTTGTGTGCCTCCATCATGATTCTATGCTTCAAGTCAGAATCGTTAGGAACACAAAGTCTGGAGTTGACTCGAAGTATTCCCTCTTCATCGATTCTTGCTTCTGGAATGGCACCTTTTTCTTCATCTTCATCAGCTCCGGATCCGTAGCTTGAGCAGCTTTAACTTTATCAATCAAAGCTGGTTCTACGCGTATACTTGACATTATCGCACTCGTTCCCATATATGATCTTCTACTCAACACGTCAGCTACCACGTTCGCTTTTTCCAGGATGGTATTGGATGGTATGATCGTAATCTTTCAACAGCTCAAGCCAACGTCGTTGCCGCATGTTGAGTTCCTTCTGAGTGAAGAAATATTTAAGGCTCTTATGATCTGTATAGATCTCCACTTTCTCTCCGTACAAGTAATGTCTCCAGATCTTCAATGCAAAAAAGACAGTTGCCAACTCTAGATCATGAGTAGGATAATTCCTCTCATATTCTTTGAGTTATCGCGAGGCATAGGCTATGACTTTCCCATATTGCATGAGAACACATCCTAACCCTTTGCCCGAAGCATCGCTGTAAATAACAAATCCATCCGAACCAGATGGCATTGTCAGAACAGGTGCCGAAATAAGTCTCCTCTTGAGCTCTTGGAAGCTCTTCTCGCATTCCTCGCTCCAAACGAATTTTATATCTTTTCGAGTCAACTGAGTTAATGGAGTAGCGATTCGAGAAAATCCCTCTATGAACCTCCGATAATAACCAGCTAAGCCTAGAAAGCTTCGTACTTCAGTCACCGACTTAGGTTGCTCCCAGCTTTGTATTGCTTCAATCTTCATCGGGTCCACAGATACTCCACGTTTCGATACCACGTGCCCAAGGAATGCTACTTTCTCAAGCCAAAACTCGCATTTCTTCAGCTTAGCATATAGCTTGTTCTCACGAAGCTTTTGAAGTACCAGCTTCAAATGGTGCTCATGATCTTCACGACTTTTAGAATAGATGAGGATGTCATCAATAAAGACAACAACGAATTGATCCAAATATTCCTTAAATACACGGTTCATCATATCCATGAAAGCAGCAGGAGCATTAGTCAATCCAAAAGACATGACTAAGAACTCATAATACCCGTACCGTGTTCTGAAAGCAGTCTTTGGAATATCCTCAGTTTTAATCTTCAACTGATGATATCCAGAACGAAGATCGATCTTTGAAAAGAATTGCGCTCCTTGCAACTAGTCGAACAGGTCATCAATACGAGGTAGTGGATACCTATTCTTAATGGTGGCATGGACTTTACGAATAAAACAGGAGCACCCCAAGGAGACGTACTAGGACGAATAAAACTGATATCTAACAATTCTTGTAATTGGATCTTTAACTCCTGAAGTTCAATAGGAGCCATTCGATATGGGATTTTAGAAATGGGCTTTGTATCGGGCTCAAGGTCAATAAAGAATTCAACTTCACGTTCTGGGGGTAGACCGGGAAGTTCTTCGGGAAATACATCAGGAAACTCATTAACAACGGAAATATCATTCAAATCTGATGTATTCTGGTTTAGATTAGTGATATGAGCTAAGCAAGCTTGACATCCGTTTTTCAATAAACGAATAGCCTTGGGATTTGAAATGATATTTACTGATTTTAGTGGTTTGGTGATTTGGATTCGCACAACAGGTTGATTAGGAATATGATAACTAACAACCTTACGAAAATAATCAATTTTGGCATGGTAAATGGTTAACCAGTCAATTCCTAAAATCACGTCAAATGCAAGTATTTTCAAATATATAAGATCAACAGGTAAGGTAAGGGTACCAATCTGAATCAAGCAAGATTTGTAAACTGTGGATGTAACAAAAGTTTCTCCTAACGGAGTTTCAACAGATAAGTCAAAGTCTAATTTATCAGAAGTTAAGTTCAAACGTTGAGCACAAGCAGGTGAAATAAAAGAATGGGTAGCACCGGTATCTAACAAGGTGTAAACTTCGCAAGAGTTTATGATCAGCTTACCCGTAATCACCTTGTGTGGATTTCTCGCGTTTTGGGCTGTTACAACAAACGCTCTTCCAGGAATCACCGACTTTGACTTGTCTGCAACCGCCTTTGGAATCACCACCCCCGCTGGATTTGGTTTCACAACAGGACAATCTCGAGCTATATATCCTTCTTTTCCACAGTTATAACATGCTTTGAACTGTTGTGGGCAGTTTGGGCTGATGTGTCCCTCTTTCCCGCATTTATAGTATACGATCGGTGGTCGTTCTCCTCCCCTAGAAACAGTTGATGCTAGTGCTGATGTCGACATCTTCACGTTCTTATTGTTATACCTTCTCTTCTTAAAATCTCCCCCCGATTCGCTTCTTCTACTATCATGGCCACGATTACCACCGGAGTGGTTACCGCTTCTGTCATACTTTCCTCCTCGCTGGTTGTCATTGCTCCGATGACTGCTGCCACCGGTACGACCTTGGTTGTGGTCCCTCGGTTGAACATAATCATTATCTCGTTCTAATAACTGGGCCTTGTTTACTACATCCGAATATAAAGAAAATTTATGAGAAATGAGGTATTGACGTATTTCGGGTTTCAAACCTCTTAGAAACATCCGCGTCATACGTTCCTAATTCTCCACCAAATGAGGTGCAAACCTGGACAGCTCCGCGAACTTAGCCTCGTACTGGGATACCGTCATGTTGTTTTGCTCGAATCTGATAAACTCTACCTCTTTCATATGACGAATACTTTCAGGAAAGTACTTGTCATTGAATAATTTTTGGAACGCTTCCCAAGACATCTTGAGTGTGGCAGGCTGGGTACGCTTCACGGATTTCCACCAGTAATCTGCCTCTCCACGGAACATAAACGTGGCGAATGGAACCTTCTGTTCCTCCGTACATCCCAAGACATCAAATATCTTGGTAATTTTCTTAATCCATGTCTCTGCCTTGATTGGGTCCGGCTTGCCCAGAAACTCTGGTGGTCACAATTCTTTGAACTGCTTGGCAGTGATGATTCGCGAGTTGTTATTATCTCCACCTGTATGTTGCACACGAGTCTCCCTCGTCTAGTTTTGCATAAACTGTAAAAAACTTCTAAACATCTCATCGTTTATCGTTTGACCAGCGTTGTTTTTAGGATGAACATTGCCTTCTTGTTGCACGTTCTCCTGGTTAGTGATTAAAGGTGTCCCCACGGTCTCATTCACATCGTTGTTAACATTCTCAGCTGCCATTCTCAAATACTGCCATAAAACAAGGGTTAATTAAATAAATTAACATATCACATATTAACCCTATGCTCCGACTGACCAATTAAATACCACATAAGCTTAGGTAGGACATACTAGTGAAGGATTTACTCGTCTCTCCCCTCCTAGTTCTATTCCCCGATCTCCACCAGAGATCATATCCCTAAGCTCTGATACCAACTGTGACTCATGTCCCAACCTTGGACAGCACCTCACAATGGCACCTATCAGTTTGCCACCGCAGAACGGCGTCCCCTACAGAGAGTCTGGCTTCGGTGCATCCCCATACACAGGAAGTCACCAGATAGAGGCTCGGGGCTCTTTACTTATGGCTCTGATACCAACTGTGACTCCCCCAGAATAGGTCCAGTCAACCCAACCCATTCTGAGTCGCCAAATACATGGTACAGAATTCAAATACAAACTTTATATCATACGGTCGTGCAAAATACGACCACACAACTGTGAGTGTCAATACAAATATGTAGAAAATATTAATATTCAAACTAAGTCCTCATTACAATTATTATTCCACTATTTATCAGAAATAGTGAGGATTACTACTGCTCTAACTCGGACAATCACTCTGTCCCCCGACTAGTTCCTGCAACATTCTCATTTCCTGAAGAGGACAACAGATGAAAAGGGTGAGCTCAACTAGCTCAGTAAAGAATATTATGACTAAGATAATGGAAAATAAATTATCGTTAGTCTTCAAAAAATCAGATAAAATATAATGGACAACCAACTTTAGATCAATACGCAGCGAAAATAACAATTCATTAGAAGAGTTAAGCAGAGAATGAAGTCTACTATCTTCTATGATTTAAAAGTCCATCATCAATATTTTATCCCTGTAACATCAATCAATATACATCTCGAATCAAATATTCATCTATGCACTACTGGCCAAAGATATTCATTTGTATCATCAGTAGTCATGTTCATCTCAACACCTGTCATCTTTGCACTACGGCCACAGATATTTATCAGGTAATCATTCATCTTTGCTCTACAGGCCAAAGATATTCAGTTACATCACCTTTTAGGACTGAGGATGATGAAAAATATTTCAAAGAACGAATCCAATGAGATAAAAGACAAAGATTAAGGATTCGTATTTTAGTATTCAAAAATACTTCGTAATAATCAATTGTGGAGCAAAATTCAAGAATAAAGCTCAAAACTTAGATCCAACCAAAGATAGTAATCTTGACAAACAATCTGGACAAATAGAAGAAAATTTAATTTTTTCCGTGAATAGTGCCGTATACGTGAATAGTAACCCCGACGAAAAAAGTAAGAATTTCCTAATAAAATCCATGCCAATATTTCGGTATAATGATATTGAAAAGAATAACATCATTTACGAAAGAAAATAACATCCCTTACCTCAAAAGAATAGTACTTATGACTGTAATATCGGATATAATATCGAAGAAAACTTGCACTGAATGGCAACACTCAAAGTATTGAAATACTCACAAAAATACGCTCGATATTATAGAGAGAAAACTTCTGATTCTGGTGTGATCTTCAATTCTAACCTAAGCACCCTATTTATAGGAAAAGCTTAGGATGCCAAAGGAGACTAAATAATAAAATATTATTATTTTCAAAAAATTTCAGCAGCTTGGCGGCTAAAAAAAATTTCAACAAAAGTGGGGCCCACCCATTAAAAAAATATTTATTTTTCAAAATTTCAATAATTCATAACAAATAGCCCCTTTGTCAGAAAAATACAAATTCTATGTCCTTCCATAGAAAATTTAATTCTCTACAACTTTGTAGAAGGAAGTTTTTCCAAATTCCAAACATAAATTATCCGAAATCCATAAACAGATGATTTCTCACACCAAAATATTGATAAAAACACATCAGCACTAATTCCTTCTTTAATATCCACAAAATAAATATTTTCTTATCATATAAATCAATAATTAATTATTCACAAATAATATTACAGAACTACAATATTGACAACTAGGTCGTTCCTGGAAAGAGGGGGCCTTCCGATAAGGACTTCTCCTTACTGGCGCGCGATTAAATAACCCCTCCTAGACAGAACTTTCTTAGACATTGTCAATAATGCTATCTAATAATATTATTCAAATAATATGAATTATTGAGTTGATAATGTGAAATACTGTGCAATGACAATTATTGAATTATTAATACCAAAATATCAACTGTAGCCATTATTGAATCAATCATATAAAATGGCAACGTAGCAATTATTGAGTCAATAAAATATCAATGTAATAATTATTGAGTCAATAATATAAAATATCAACGTAGCAATTATTGAGTCAATAATATAAAATATTGAACAGTAATTACTGTAACAATAATTGAGTAAGTGCCTTCTCAATAAGACTCAATAATTCGAAATACTGTGCAATACCGTGTGCTACTGTGCAACATCGCGTATCACTGTATTTTAACCACCGGGTATTTCAACAGTACTAACGGTAACAACTACGCCGTTATTTTATAAAAAGGTTATTTCTGTCGCTTTCTATATCCGACAGTTATTCCGTTGTGGGGCCCACAAATAGCTGCGCCGTCGTACGAATATTCTCCAACAACAAGAATATTCCACGACCAAACGAATATTCCCAGACAACCAGAATATTTTATACCCACTTTCTCATTTTAAAATATTTGCACATTTCACCCATAACTTTCATAATTATCAAATCAACACCTTACTATTTTGAAATAATATATAAAGAAAATTAAATCTTTATTCATAAAAGTTGGGGTCTTACAACAAATTTCGATTCTACATAACTACATTGCAATACCAACATACTTATATGTCTATATAACACTTAATCAAGCATTCTATAATCCAATTAACATGCTTTGCAACCAAAATCAAGAAATGATAATTTGATAGAAACAAAATGAAGAACTTGAGAGTATACCTCTGCAATGTAATTGGGCTTGCTGCTATCTCAAGAACACTGATATATATATATATATATATATATATATATATATATATATATATATATATATATAACTCTTAACTCAACACTTATGCAAACTCTCAGCAAATGAAAAGAGAGAAGAAGAGCTTGCATTTATAGGACAACTAATTTCCAGACATTGCTATTGTTCTTCATTTTAAACCAACGAGAATGTAGATTTGCATAATGGTTAATAGAGAGTAGGTAATTGGTTGTTGAAATCAATCATGATTCCCTCATCCTTGTTCATTATTTGCTATCAAGCTATGAAATGCCAGTTGCTGAGTTTGGGGAGAAGAAGAAGGAATAGCTTCTAGCCTTTATGTGTTACACGTGAATGAGAAGTGAGGAGCAATTTGGGCAATTAAAGTGGGACAAGGAAACTCAACATTCTAGCAATAAGGAACTACCATATATTATACACGTAACACACATATATACATATCATATACTTATATTATATATACTTTAAGTCATCATGAAATGTACCAATATAATTCAATGAATAGGTAACATTGCAACGTAGTAAATGTAATTTGTACATTTGTTTTACCGGATATAATTTAAATCAAATATTACCACATTACATTATCTCATTCATTATTAAATTCTATTGATTCAATAATTGTTTACAATATATATCTACACATGATGTATTCATAACACATAGCTTTAATATGTACAATCATATAGTATATTTTAATTATACTTGCACATAACAATTAATATAATCTTATTATATTAATTACTTTACTTATTTGTTTCATTATTCATAATGTCAAATAAATAAATTATCCACCTTAACAATTAATTAACAATAATATTAATTAATCCATTCCTCGTAATTATTAATAACACTTAATTAATAATCATAGGATTAATTATCACATGAATATAGATCTTATTATATTTATGAACACGTTGCTTATTATTATTATATTATTTGCAATAATAATAATCCACAAATCATTAATTATCATTAATATTTTATAATAATTAATTAATATTCTACGATAACAATTAACAATAATTAATAATTAATATAGATTAATTGTTCACTTATCATTATTAACCTATCTCATCACGGTGCCACACAAGGCTTCCCGAGTTTATTATAAATTCCACATTTTCCTTAATTATTATAATTATTCAATTTTATATAATTGAATTAATTCATCTCATAACACAAAATCATTTATATATGAATAAATATTCACTTCCATTAATATATTCATTTAATAATATTCGAAAATTCTCGGGTATTACAAATAAGGTTCAACATCCATTCAGAATTGAATAAAAGAACTTAGCCTGATATGCTTTGAATCTTCAAAAACTAGGGTTTGAGTAGCCTCCAAGGATTCCAAGATGAAAGAAAGATAAAAGATAAAAGATGAAAGATCCCCTAAACCTAAGAAAACAACTAATATAAATAGTCTATCAAAACCCTAATACAATAAGGCAAGTCTGCAATCCTTTTCCAGCTCAACTTTATGATTTAAAAGAACTAATCTGGTCTAAATTGTCAGCCTGGCTTGCCCCGCGCTAGGTTTCATCATAGATTGGCGCGCCTCGTGCTAGTATATCAGAGATTCTCCCTCAAAGTGGCGCGACCCGTGCCCAGTGTAGTGCAAATCCAGTGCACCCCGCGCCTGGATGTCAGCAATCAACTTTTGTTCTACATTCTTCCCATTTGCCCAGCTACTCTCCTATCCTGCAAATTAACACAAAACATATTAAAAGTAACACGTACACTTAAATAATAACAATATATCAAGCTAAGAATTACCGATTAAGTAGGTTAAAAACCTACTTATCAATTACCCCCAAACTTAAACAATTACTTGTCCTCAAGCAAACAAACACAATGAATGCAACATACAGAATGAATGCAACTAACAAGATCGAGCAGAAACCTTTAGTAACCAAATACAGGTTGTATAATCCTCAAGAATTAACACTTTAGCTTACAATCCATCTTGACTTATGACCAATCATAGACTCGCTCATCATCACATCACTTACATGACCTTAACCCCCTTTCGTACGTGTGTGTCCAATTTTCATATCAGCAGTTCAAAGTGTTTCATGTGACTATTCCCAAACAAACATCTTACCTTTTACACAGATAACTAAACAAACATGGCATCCACATAAGCATTACAAAAATTAGGCTAAATAAGAAATAAAAAATTAAACATCAAAGCTCATGCTTCGTGGGTGCGTTTTAACGCTCCATCCCACCAATTATTTCATATATCTAACTTGTGCAATGTTTAACCCCCTTAGGCTTTCCAATGTTACCCATTTAAGGGAATTTCGGCCAACGAGTCCCAAACCGAAGGCTTTAGGGTGCTAGGTGTTAAGACATCCCCTAGGGTTTACTTGTCCGAGTAACAAAGGCCACGAGGTCAAACTAAGTCAGTTTTTATTTCATAAGTACTCTTTTTTTTTCTTTTCAATTTTCCTTTCTTTATTTTTTTTCTTTTCTGAACCACAATTCCCCTAAACTTATATCTCAGCCAATGTTTTATTTTTAATCTGTGATCAAGTAAGTGCCCGTGTTCTTAATACACATGAATTCCTAATCACAACTGACAATCAATCAGCGTGCTTTGAAATTTGAGAGAAAACCAAAATCATACAATGAGGTTACTATGGTCGAGCATAATCAGATCATGAAACTCAATTTTATACAAGACCAGTGAAAATCGAAATCATTAACCATGTACTTCATTACCATGACTTACTGCTCAATCTCTATGTACTATATGCATGCTTCTACTGACAAAATTCCTACATGAATGCAATATTTTATATATATATATATATATATATGCATATAAACTAAATGATTCAAAGTAACTCTACATGCAACCTACTCTATATGAAAAAACATAAAATTGAATTTGTCCTCCCCCCCCCCCAAACATAAATCAGGTATTGTCCTCATTACTTGGCATAAGAAATAATAAAAACTAGGACTTCCCTGAGCGACGAGTCAAGACTCGTACAAATCGTCATCATCGGATGGAGGATAGGTAGGCAGAACTGGAGGAATGGGTAGCTGGACTGGGTTAGAATTTGGTGAGAAGCGCAAAAATGCATCGGCCAATGCTGTAAAGGCCCAAACATTGTATATATGCATTGTGGCTTGGTGTTGGGCAAGTCGCATACTCCTCTTTTGACTTCTTCGCTAAAAAGTGGCAGACGATTCTGCTTCGAACTCTTCAGCCATTGGCTCATCAGCTTGTGGCGGTGTGGGTGGTGTGGACTATGGTATCATAATGAAACCCTATCCCCACGAATGTGATAGTGCTCCTTCCCATGGTTTATACTTCTCGATGGTGGGATGGTCAATGATAGCCATAGGTTGTTGAACCGACTCCGAGGCATACCAATGAACTCCTGCTTGGCAGCATAGGTCGGTGATCAGAAATTCATGTAGTAATCCACCTGTGGTACCCCCTCTCAATGATCGATCAACTGATTCTTGAATGCAAAGCCCAATGTCGACGTTTAAAATCTCGACCGCATTATTTGAACCATCCTCATGAGTGACTATGCTGTAGAGAAGTCGTGTTCGTTCTTTAGTTATGTCATTTTGGTGACGCCTAGGCATGAGGCGAGCACAAATAAATGTGTACCATGCTTTCCCATATCTACTCAAAGCTGCATGTGGGAAATGGACTTTTTCATCGGTGCCTGCTTTTGTCACCCATTGAGTTCCAGGCTTGCAAAGGCGAGCTATAATCTCATCCAAATTTGGCAAATGGTCCTCATAGCGATCTGTCTGTGGTGTCTCCACCCGAAAGTTGTCATTGATTGTTGCAGCTCTGAATGACACCGGCTTGGCCAGAACCATGACCACATGATCAACATGCTCGATGGCATTGGCGTAGAATTCTTTGACAATGTTGATCACTGCCGGTTTGGGTTGTTCTACCAATTGAAACTAGTGGTGCTCCACAATCATAAGTGCCATGTCGCCGTCTCGATTAGCATCCGATTTTAGCCCTCTTTCAAGCATCAAAGTTTTCTTGTCGATGACTTTGGAGTAGCGTGATGACGCACCCTCACTCACAAACCGAGTGGCATCAAATCTTGGAGGAGCACTTGAAGATGAAGTCCCTGGCCTTTTGGAAGCCATTAGTGATGCTCTCTAGTCAACGGAGTGAAGTTAGATGGTGGAAACCTGTTGAAGCAATTTGTCGCACACATGGTGGGCAATTGTGTCTCTCCCCCAAACTTTGTACAATTTGTATATCACAACTTTCCCAAATACAAACAATTCAATTCAACCTTAGTTCATCAGTAACCCAAGGGTTCCCAATACAATAATGAAGCAAATAAATGATACCTGTTATACCTTAAGCAATAATACCCCAATATCATTCAATTATATTACATTTTGATTACTCTGTGTAAGTTCTCAAAGGCACGTTAGTTATCTAGAAGGGGGGTTGAATAGATATTTTAAAATTTTCTTTGTTTAAAATACTTTGTCACTATTGAATATACTGAAAGCAGCGGAATATATGTTTGTTCCCCCTTCAAGATATTGCAGTTATGGTTTGATAAGCAGTTATAGCAGTTATCACAGGTATAGCAGTTATAGCAGTTAACGAGAGAGAAAGAGATATAGAGGTTTTAAGTGGTTCAGAGCACACAAGGCTCCTAGTCCACTCTTCTACTCCACGCGTAGAAAATCCACTAAGGATATCTCTTACAACTTGAATTACTTAGATTCCTTCAAGGCCAGCAGTCTTGGAACATCTCTTAGTTCACTTTTGAACTCTTCAAGTCCAGCAGACTTGGTACTTCTCTTAGTTCACTCTTGAACTCTTCAAGTCTTTTTGACTTAGAACTTCACTTGATTTGATAGTTGTTCTCTGGGGTGTGCTACTCACTTGCAATTAAGCATCAGTTCTGAAGAACTGAGTAGCGAAGCAAGCCTTCCTCTTTCAGGATTCATAGAGTTGATCATTGAGTGTTCTTGAGCTTTTCTCGTTGTATATTGTTTCTTTTCTTGTCTTGCTTGCTTAGTCTGAATCCTTGTCTGATTTCCTTATAAAACATCCATTCAAAATGTATCCGTTTGAATGCTTCTGTTACAGCATTAAATGCTTCAGACATTTCTGTGCAGTTAATGTTGACATCCTTCTTTCCTGCTGTTGAACCGTCTGGCCAACTGACAAAGCAGACTGCAACTTCACCTAACACCTGAAAAGGTGTTTTCAGCAAGCGGTTTAGTCCTGTCCTTAGCTTCTTGAATACGCTTCTTCTATTTATACTAAGGATGAATATGGAATTATTGTGACCATCAAATTGTCAACGACTATAAGCCTTTCTTCATTTGTTGCTCTTCCTCCTTTCATCAGAATTATGAACTTTGATGCTGAATAGAGGAACACCAAGATTGTTGTCATTGTACCACAATCGTTGTGTGTTGCCTTGTACAGGCTAGACTATGACTTGATCATAGAGAACACTACGATTTTTGTTAAGCTCTTTGGTAGACTACGATTCCTTCTTGCTTGTCTTGCAGACTCCATGCTTCTAAGAGCACACTGAGATTCTTGACTTAGCTCGGCAGGCGCTCGGATCATCTTTATGATTCATAGTGTGACTTTCAAGGCAGACTACGATTCTTCGATGCTTTCACTTAAGCTCCACGAATCTTTCCTTGACCTCTACAGACTTGGTTTTCTTGGTAGACTACGATTCAGGACATCTTCATTGAAACTCCATGATTCTGCCTTGGCTTCTATATGCTGCCTTTGACAGAATAAGATTCTGTCAAGACTTTAACATTTACATCTCAAATAGATCAACCTAACAGTTTTGATCTTTTCTTCTAAACATTTATTTAAATAAATGATAAACATTAAAGCTCAGATCAACTTAACAATTTTGATCTATCATCTAAGTCCTTGTACATGATCATTGAAGGACTTTACACTTAAGCTTTTATATTTACTTTCAACATCAAATTTAAATATGCAATTCCCAACAATCTCCCCTATTTGATGTTAACATAATCAAGGAGATTTATATCATTGCATCATTTTCTAAATGTAGAGTGCTAGAAAGTAAATATGGCTTTGTGTTTCAGTGAGCAACTGAAATTTCTAGAGAATAAGTATGAATTTTTTAATGTTTCAAAAGATATTACAATCTAGCATAGAAACATCAATACAGCATTAAATTTGACTTATCTCTATTTTTTTGCCTCTTATTCCTTGGAGGGTTGGCATGCTCTTCAACTCTTCTTCTCCTTGAGGCTTCATCTCTCCATGCAATGTCCTCTATCTCTTCTCGGGTCAGAAGTTCTTGATGATCATGTCTGGTCATAAAGGCATGATTTCCAACTGGCATGTTAAGACCAGTGGAGGATATACGTTGTGAGCCAGAAGCTTGACCTTGACTCCTTTGAATAGGTTCAGCCATGAAAGGACGTTGCAGCTGTTGATCAGATCATGGAGGCTGATAACTTGGACTCCTGGGGTTGCCACCTGATGATTGACCAATTTAAGTTTATCTTTGCCTCTGCTGAGGTTGCCTTCTGCTTCCTCCTCTGCTGCCTCTACCTCCTCTACTTCTATCTCCTTGCTCATTATTCTCCCCTTTTATGTCAGCATCAAGGGTTTAAATATCTTTAGAGAGACGCTTGACCCTCTCCACCAGCTCATGCATCTGAGAGCGGTTGAGTGCAATGCCACAATAATTTTCGTCGACTAGAGCCTCACTTTGTCTTCTTTGTTGCTGAAGCCGCTCCATTACGTTGTTATTCTGATTAATTTGAGTGACACTGCAGGCTTGGAATTATTGTAGTGAGATACGCAGTTCTAAAATTTGTTTGGTCATTAGCTCATTTTGAGATTGCTAAGTCTTCTGCATGATCTCCATAGCCTCCTTATGCTTCTTTGTTGCAGCAAAGTGAATAACATCCCTTTTATTGAGGCTGCCAGCCATTTCCTTGACAATCTCCCTTAGCTTCTTGGATAGCTCAGTTGCCAAATTTCCTGGCAGAGTCTTGACAGAGTTGATTATGTGATCGAATCTTAGGTGAAGCGCCAGAGAGTGTGCTTCAAGTAACTCTCCAGACTATGAAGCCATTTGGCTTGTCATCTCAACCAGGTCCTCCTTTGTTAGCATTAGAGACAATCGATCAAGAATTCGTTGTGTCTCAGGAGGAGCAAGGGAATTATTGGGTTCACTTCTCCTTGACATGCTTGAGAGAGCAAGTGTCATGTCAAAATATTCATTGTTGGAGGATGAGGGAATATCTTCTTGGGTTTTAGGTGCTTGTGTTTGCTGTATGGGCGAAGTTTTTGGTTCAGGAATTTGGGTTTCTGGTTCGTAGAGCTGTTCTGGGGACTCTACGATTGCCACGTCAGATTGATCAATAGGCACAAATCATAGTGTGTCATCCAAAGTTGGTGTCTCAGTGGTTGAGATTGCAACCATTTCTTCAACTACTCTTATGATATGCTCAATCACCATTGGTTCATTTACAGTTGGCTCTACGAGAATAAGTTGATTATTTGGTTCATCAGTCACAGAGTTTTGGGACTCTGTAACTGGAAATTGATTGAGTGGATGCAGGACCACTTCCAACCATTTGGGTAATGTGTAGAATTGACTGAAGTGTGGTGATGGAGAATGGTTGACAATAAAAGAGAGGGGAGTGGAATGTACCTCATACTCAGATTCTGAAGTTGATTCATTTGTAATCAGCTTTTGAGCAAACCTCCTTTCTCTTAAGAATCCATAGGCAAGTACTGAGATTGCTGGATATGCCTTGAAGGTCCAGAATATGTGATCCCAGGAGTTGAGAATCATAGCTCTATGATATGGCATCATGGGCAAGTAATTGAACAACTGATTGTAGTTAGCTGTCCTTTCTCCATCTTGTCCCACATATAGGATCTCAAGTTCATCCTCATCTTCTTCATCATTATCTTCATCATGAACTTCCACCACATTATTTATCACATCATCATCAGCAATATTCACCATTTCTGCAGCAGCAGACTCTACGAATTCTTCATGAACGGGGGGGGGGGGGGGACTTCAAGATTTTCCTTTGGTAGCTCTCTCTCAGCTTCTGCATTTTCTTGCTATAGTGCTTCTAATAGCCCCCCCTCAGCTATAGCACTTTCTTGAATAGGAGATCCCAGAGTTTCTTCTTCAGCTTTGGCTGAGTTCACTTCAAGTGCTTTTGGTACTCTTTCAGCAGCAGCACTTATTTCTTGCATCTCTTCTTCCTGCACTTCAGCAGTATCAGGGCTTATTATAATAGTTTCTGGCACAATCTTTTCAGAGTTGGCCATTTCTTCTTCCTCAGCTTCATTAGTGTGAGTACCAATTTCAGGCATGTCCATATCAGCTTGCTTTATAGCCTGATCAGGTACAGCAGTGTTGTCTGCATCTCTGATGTAAGCTATCACATCTTCAATGATTCTGGTCTCTTCAGGGGTTGGACCAGATGCTTGAGGCTCAGTAGTCTATTCAGCCTTTTTAGCAGCCTTTATTCTGTCATCTTCTTCTAATATTTTCTCATTGGTAAGAATATACTTCTTAACCAGCTTCTTCACCATTTTCTTTAGCTTGGGTACAGCCTTTTCACTTTCTTCAGCTTCAGCCCTTAGAGTTTGTTCAGGCTGAGAGGCTGTTTCAGCTTCTCCTTCTGCAGGAGCAGCCAGTCTGGACTCTACGAGTGGTGATGATTCCACAATCGTAGTGAGTGAAGACTTCCTTGTTCTGTGAATGCGTTTCTTCTTCTGAGGCTCAGAGCTCCCTTCAGCCCTGTCCTCACTTGTCTCCCTCTTCTTTTTCTTCTTCTTCTCTTTAAGAACTTCTTCTGGTGATTTTGGAGTGATGACTCTATCAGTGATAAGACTTCTGAACTCCATATCAACACCAGGACCCACTTGGGGTGCATCAGTGGTTGAGCCTTGGGGCTCCTCAGCTGCTTGAACACTTTCATTCATTTTCTTCTTTCCTTTGTTCTTTCTAATTAGAGCCATTAGTTCTTCTTTGTTGACTTCTTCATCTTCCTCAGCTTCCTTCACGGCAGATGAGGTTGCAAACATCATCTTCACATTCTTTGCAGGATTCCTCTTCAAATTCTGGAATAACTGTTGGGTCATCTTTCTGTTAGGATTTATGGTGACACCATTTTTATCCCCAATTCTGTCACCCAGAGCAGACTGTATAATGATGCTGATAAATCTTCCATAGGGCATCTTCGCAAAGCTCTTTATCCTCTTAGGGCTTTCCATCCATTTCCCAAACCATTCCATCAGTAGAGCTCCATAGTTAAGTTAAATTCTGAAGCGGATGGCTATCATGAGCTTTAGTTGCTTCTCATTGACAGAATCATGGCCAGAGCCCTTGCAACATATGCATTTCCCAACAATGTTAGCAAGGAATTCATATTCTTGGGGAAACTCTTTCTTCTTGTAGCCACGTTTTCCTTCAGTCTTGTGGTGACGCATCTTCTACAGACCTTCATGGAAATCAAGTTTCTCAATTGATGGAAGACCTTTGTTTTTGAAACCTAAGGTTAGGTTTATGCCTTCGGCGTTGAGTCGCATCTGCACGCCCTTGACCTTGGTGAGGATGAAGTCTCCGTCAACGACTCCATTACAGTAGAACTCCTTTACCAGCTTTGGATATATCAGTGTGCTGGTACTCAGAGCTTCTTCAAGTCCTTCTTTCTTCAGCAGTGAGAGAATCTTGTGAAATTCTAGGCCAGCATCTTTAAACTCTTCGAAGCATAGCTGGTAACCAGAGACAACATTTGAAACAACCATTTGATTCTGGTTTAATATCCTGAAACGAGCAAATTTTCTTAGCTTTCTGAAACTTAGGGTTTCGTTTGAGAGAGAAAGAGATATATAAGCTTTTGAAATTTAAAGGTAAACTGACAAATGACAGTTTAAAATGAATTTATAAACTTCCCTCCATATGTTTTACATAGTGGGACACGTGTCGAGTTCTGCAGGACTCCACGATTTTAAGTCATGAGGAAAGTTCTATTCTGCCCTTAGCTCTCCCTGAGCTAGTGAGTCCTTATAGGAAGACTACGAATGCTGAGAACCACTCCACGATTGTGGAGTTCTTTAGCTGGATCTGCTCCATGGCCGATGACTCTACGATTTTTGAAGAAATATGAGATAGCATCTCCTCCAAGTTAAGGTAGCTTATGAAGGACCAACATTCTTAGACATATGCTAAGGGTCAGGTTTGTCCCTGAGGCACTTATTAGAAGGGTTGCTTGGATTGAGTTGTGCTATCATCGTAGTGAGCTATCCTTCCCTGTCTGGAACACTCCATGATCATAGTCTCTCTTAGTCATCTCTACGATTTTGACTTAGCCTTATTATCTACATGGTTAGCATCAATCTAGAGCATAGAATTCATGGTTGTAAATTTAACATACCTAACTCACTTATTAGCTTATCAAATCTTGATTCGTCTAAGGGTTTTGTAAACACATCAGCAAGTTGATTTTTAGTAGGGATATATTGCAAGGATATAGTTCCATTTTGAATATGATCCCTAATAAAATGATATCGTATCTCTATATGCTTAGTCCTAGAATGCATGACAGGATTATGAGTTATTGCTATGGCACTTGTGTTCTCACAATGTACAGGTATAAATTTGAAAGCTGATTCTTCATCCATAGGATTTGAGCACAATAGCTGCCTGCAGTAATATATTCAGCTTCTGCTGTTGAAGTTGATACTGAGTTTTGCTTCTTGCTGAACGAGGACACTAGTCTATTTCCTAGCAGTTGACAGGTGCCGCTGGTACTCTTTCTATCTATTTTGCATCCTGCAAAGTCAGTATCTGAGTATCCTGTCAGTTCAAAGGAGGACTCCTTTGGATACCATAGACCCAAGTAGGGTATACCTTTACGATAGCTAAAAATCATTTTTACAGCAGTTAAGTGTGATTCCTTAGGATTAGCTTGAACTCTAGCATATATATATATATATATGTTGCAAACATTATATCTAGTCTACTAGAAGTTAAGTAGAGAAGGGAGCCTATCATACATCTGTATTGAGTAATGTCAATACTATTACCTTTCTCATCTTTGTCAAGCTTAGTTGCTGGAGCAATTAGTGTTTTTATGGGAGAGGCTGATCCCATGCCATACTTTTTAAGTAAGTCTTTGATGTACTTGGCTTGGTTAATGAAAACACCTTCATCTGTTTGCTTCACTTGCAGTCCAAGGAAGAAATTTAGCTCACCCGTCATGCTCATTTCAAACTTGCTTTGCATAATCTTAGCAAATCTGTTGCACAGATTTTCATCAGTAGAACCAAAGATAATATCATCTACATATATTTTGAACTAGTAAAACTTTATCTTTGTGCTTCCTTAGAAATAGT
This sequence comes from Panax stipuleanatus, assembly GCA_020205555.1. Taxonomy (NCBI): domain Eukaryota; kingdom Viridiplantae; phylum Streptophyta; class Magnoliopsida; order Apiales; family Araliaceae; genus Panax; species Panax stipuleanatus. The sequence continues at coordinate 95,905,425 of CM035115.1, forward strand.
GTAATGTCTACTCTACCTCTAACGAATCCTTTTTCAATAAGAAAGTTAGTTAGTGTTTCATACCATGCTCTAGGTGCTTGTTTAAGTCCATATAAGGCTTTGTCTAATCTATAGACATAATTAGAGAGGGTTGGATTGACAAAACCTGAGGATTGTTCCACATATACTTCTTCTTGAAGTTCACCATTTAGGAATGCACTTTTGACATCCATCTGGAAGACCTTGAACCTCATGTGGACAGCAAATGCAAGGAATTTTTTGATTGCTTCAAGTCTGGCAACTGGTGCAAAGGTCTCATCAAAGTCAATGCCTTATTCTTGAGAATAACCTTTGGCCACTAGTCTTGCTTTGTTCCTTGTGATCACCCCGTTTTCATCCATCTTGTTTCTGAAAACCCATTTGGTGCCTATGACTGGGTGATTCCTTGGTCTTTGAACTAATCTCCAGACTTTTCTTCTATCAAATTGATTCAGCTCCTCTTGCAACGCTTCTATCTAGCCTGCATCTTGCATTGCATCTTCAATCTTCCTGGGTTCTATTTGAGACAGAAAACTCAAATAGAAATATTCATTCTGTGTTGCAAATCTTCTTCTGATTCTGGCCGTTGGATCTCCAATGATTATGTCTTGAGTGTGATCTCTTGCCCACCTGTTCCCTGTTGGAACATCAGTTCTGGTGCCTTCTTGTTCGAAATCTTCAAGATTAACTTCTGGTTCTTGTTGATCAGAATCGTCGTCTGGTGCAGCTCTCTCTACGGTTTCTTCACCAGCCTCTACGATTCCACCTTCAGGGACTACGGTCGTGGTGTTGGGCTCGACCACCTAATTTGTGGTGTCTGAATTGTCGATCTCAGTGCCTTGTGGTACAGACTTATCCGAGTCTATTTTAGCAAAGATAATGTGGATCAAGACTTCAACACTTAGTGCTTTCTTGTTGAGCACTCTATAAGCTTTGTTGTCTGTGGCATATCCAAGGAAGATTCCTTCATCTGACTTGGGTTGGAACTTAGTCAAATATTGCTTCCCATTGTTGAGAATGTAGCATGAACAGCTGAACACATGGAAGTAACTGACATTTGGCTTTTTTCCTTTCCATAGCTCGTAGGGAGTCTTCTTCAACGTAGAGTGTACAAGAGATCTGTTCCGTGTGTAGCACTCAGTTTTGATGGCTTCTGTCCAGAAGTATTTAGGCAGATGAGATGCTGCTAGTAGAGTTCTTCCTGCTTCTATAAGTGTTCTGTTCTTCTTTCAGCTACTCCATTTTGCTAAGGAGTTTGTGGTGCTGAGAAGTTATTGCTGATGCCATTGTTTGAACAGAACTGATCCATTTCTAAGAAGTCAAACTCTCTACCATGATAACTTCTTATAGCCTTGATAGTCTCTCCTTTTTCACTCATCACCAGCTTGAACATCTTGATCAGTTGGGACCTTGTTTCATCTTTAGAGGTAAGAAAGAACACCCATGTGAATCTGGTGTAGTCATCCACTACGATCAGTTAGTATCTCTTTCCTCCTAGGCTCACAATTAGGATTGGCCCGAAAAGATCCATATGAAGTAACTGTAGGGGCCTGCCAATTGAGTTGACTGCTTTGCCTTTGAATGAGCTCCTTGTTTGTGTTCCAAGCTGGCAGGCATTGCATAGCCTTTCTTTGATGAAGCTAAACTTTGTTAATCCTGCTACACGATCTTTGGAGGCCAGTTTTGACATGTTCTTGAAGTTGAGATGAGATAACCTTCTGTGTCATAGCCAACTTATCTCTTTAGAGGCTTTAGCAAGAAGGCATACTGTCTCATTAGAACTCAGCTGAGCAAGATTGACAGTGTAGACATTTCCTTCTCTTGTCCCGATCAGCTTGATGGATGATGTCTCCAGATCTCTAACTAAACACTGGTTGTTGAGAAATGTGACTTGATGTCCTTTATCGCAGAGTTGGCTGATGCTGAGAAGATTGTGCTTTAGCCCATCTATATAAGCCACTTTGTTAAAGGAAAAAATACCATTTCCAGCTGAACCATAGCCTTTTTGTCTTTTCATAGCTGTTATCTCTAAAGATAACTGTTGGTCTCTCTTTTTCCATGAAGTTAGACAGGAGGGTTTTGTTCCCAGTCATATACCTTGAGCAACCATTGTCCAGATACCATGTTGTAATCGTGGTGCTCATTTCCTGTAAATAGATTCAGCTTTCATGTTGGTACCCAGACTAGCATTGGTCCTGCAATGTTAGTACCCTTAGGAACCCAAATCTGCTTGACTTTGGGCCTCCCATGCACAGTGTTATGAAAGCATAATACAGCTTTATGACCAAATCTTCCACATGCAAAGCATCTAATATAATTCATGTTTGTGTGTGTATGTGGACTCTTTCTCCATTTGGACTTGTGTGGATACTTTGTGGCCTTGCCGTTATATTGCATCTTCTTTTTCTATGCTGCCTTGGGGTTCACGTTTTGTGCTGAGTGAACCTCAACACCACGATTCCTTCCAAGTTGATTCATGGAGTCAATTTTTCTTGACTCTACGATTCTACGAGGTTGGGCAGTGGTGACTGAGTTACTCTTCTCTTTTCTGAATCCTAAGCCAGCATGAGATCCGTTGTGTCTAGGGACATGGCTTGGATCAGAAGAGCAGGTTGCACTGGTTCATCCTTCTGTGTGGACTTCACAAATACAATGCTTCTATTTAGGTTAGAAGCATTGTTACTGTTAGTGTCCTTAACCTTTTCCACACTTGGTTCTGGGATAGATTCCCCAAACCCTAAACTTGTTCTGTCAGAGACACTTCTCTAACTAGAGATCAGGGAGTCCATGGATGAAGAAGACCTATTCCATATAGAGATAGTCTTTTCTAAATCCTCAATCTTAGAGGTTAGCTTTGACTCTCTTTGTATGCTCAGTTCATTGCTCTCTCTCAAGATTTTATTCTCAGCTTCAAACTTAGAGAGAGAGTCAGAACTTAGTAGAGTTGCTTCCAGCTCTTTCTGAACTTTCTTCATCTCCTTTTGACGATCAGAATAATCTTTAGATAGAACTCTGAACCATCTCATATATTGATATAGATCAGTTGACATGTCACGAATGCTAGTTCTTAAATCATCAATATCTATATCAGGAGAGTTGAGTCAAATACCTTGTATATGACTGCTTTAGCACTCTTCTTGTTGAGTGCATCTTTGGCCACCAGACATAGGTTGGCTTTTTGAGGTGCTTCATCATCTTCAGACTCAGCATTGGTGTCATTGTCTGAGCCACTCCACGAGCTTCCAGCTACAAGCCCTTTTTCTTTCTTCTTATTCTTTTTGTAGCCTTTGAGCTCCTTCTTTGGATTTGACTTCTTTCCAGCTCTTCTCTGATCGGTTTGTTGAATTTGGCAATGAAATGACCAGGCTCCTTGAAGTTGTAGCATAGGTCATTGATCTGCTCCAGACTGCTGCTATTGTTGAGTCTTTTAGGTTTGCTGCTTTTCCCTTTGAGCATGAACCTTCTGAATCTTCTTGCCATCATTGCAACTTCATCATCATCATCATCATCATCATCTTCCTCAGAGTCATATTCATCTTCATTATGATCTTTGGAGATCTCCTCTTTTTCTTTGAGAGCAACTCCTTTGTCCTTCTTTCTTCCTTCAGATAGAGTTTCTGCTCGTTGAGTCAGCTCTAGTTCATAGGTAAGAAAGTTACCATAGAGTTGTTGAACAGTCAACTCATGCAGGTTCTTTGACTCTCTGATTGCAATGGTCTTGGCATCCCACTTTCTTGGTAAGGACCTCATGAACTTGATGACTAGATCTTTGTTGGGATAAATCTTTCCATAAGCTCTAAGAGAGTTGAGTAGTGTAGTGAATCTCTCATATGTGGAAGTGACATTCTCTCCTGGAACATGAGCAAACATCTCATACTGTTGGGTCAGTATAGATTGCTTGTTTTCTCTAACTTTTTCAGTTCCTTCATGCATGATGAGCAATGCTTTCCAGACTTCCTTGGCAGTTTTGCAGTTAACCACATTCTCAAACAGATTGTCTTCTAAAGACTGGAATTAGATGATCTTAGCCTTTTTGTCTAGCTGGACATCTTTCTTCTTGGTTACAGTCCATTTTGCTTTGACCTTGACTACAACTCTGTTTGGATCTTCAGGAGTTGGTGTAAGACTTTTTTGAACATAGGGCCCATTTAGAATGGTTTCAAATAGATCATCATTTATTGAATCCATGTATACTTGCATCCGAACTTTCTAGTTGGAAAATTTATCTTTGTTGCACATAGGTGGCTTGTTGCCACCACCTGTTTTGGTCTCGCTTATCAAATGTGCCATTAGATCTACTCAAGCTTTGTAGGCTTCGTTTAAGAGAACCTGCTCTGATACCAATTGTTAGTTCTTAAAGACACGTTAGTTATCTAGAAGGGGGGTTGAATAGATATTTTAAAATTTTCTTTGTTTAAAATACTTTGTCAGTATTGAATATACTAACAGCAGCGGAATATAAGTTTGTTCCCCTTCAAGATATTGCAGTTATGGTTTGATAAGCAGTTATAGCAGTTATCACAGGTATAACAGTTATAGCAGTTAATGAGAGACAAAGAGACACAGAGGTTTTAAGTGGTTCAGGGCACACAAGGCTCTTAGTCCACTCTTCTACTCCACGAGTAGAAAATCCACTAAGGATATCCCTTACAACTTGAATTACTTAGATTCCTTCAAGGCCAGCAGCCTTGGAACTTCTCTTAGTTCACTTTTGAACTCTTCAAGTCTAGCAGACTTGGTACTTCTCTTAGTTCACTCTTGAACTCTTCAAGTCCTTCTGACTTGGAACTTCACTTGAGTTGATAGTTGTATCCTGGGGTGTGCTACTCAGTTGCAATTAAGCATCAGTTCTGAAGAACTGAGTAGCGAAGCAAGCCTTCCTCTTTCAGTATTCGTAGAGTTGATCGTTGAGTGTTCTTGAGCTTTTCTCGTTCTATATTGTTTCTTTGCTTGTCTTGCTTGCTTAGTCTGAATCCTTGTCTGATTTCCTTATAAAATAGCCATTCAAAATGTATCCGTTTGAATGCTTCCGTTGCAGCATTAAATGCTTCAGACGTTTCTGTGCAGTTGATGTTGACATCCTGCTTTCCTGCTACTGAGCCATCTGGCCCACTGACACAGCAGACTACAACTTCACCTAACACCTGAAAAGGTGTTTTTAGCAGGCGGTTTAGTCCTTTCCTTAGCCTCTTGAATATGCTTCTTCGATTTGTACTAAGGATGAATATGGAATCATTGGGACCATCAAATTGTCAACGACTATAAGCCTTTCTTCATTTGTTGCTCTTCCTCCCTTCATCAGAACTATGAACTTTGATGCTGACTGGAGGAACACCACGATTGTAGTTATTGTACCATAATCGTTGTGTGTTGGCTTGCACAGGCTGGACTCAGACATGATCGTAGAGAATACTACGATTTCTGTCAAGACTTTAACTTTTACATCTCAAATAGATTAACCTAACAGTTTTGATCTTTTCTTCTATACATTTATTTACATAAATGATAAACATTAAAGCTCAGATCAACCTAACAATTTTTATCTATCATCTAAGTCCTTGTACATGATCATTGAAGGACTTTACACTTAAGCATTTATATTTACTTTCAACATCAAATTTGAATATGCAATTCCCAACACTCTGCAATTGGATGTGGGAGAATTCAAAGACCTCTTTTCCTTGCCTCCAATTCGAATCGTTGATTGTGGTGTAGGTGTATGTGATGAATGTTGTATATGTATATGAAATTTGGAGTGAGGATGTTGTATGGGGAGAATTGGGTGTTTATAGGGTTTGATGTTGGGTTAAATTGGGTAGTTTTAGGGAGAGGAGAGTTATAACAGGATTTGGATTTGGAGAGTTATGGACTTGGATAAGGTTTAGAGAGTTTGTATAGCAATAGGGTTAGAGAGAGTTTGGCTTGATTTGGGTTAGGAGAGGGAAAAGAAACTACTTAAAACCTTTTTAAAAACGGATTCAGTCTACCGGCGCGCCCCGCGCCCGATCTCTTCTCTTTTTCGAGTGGTCCGCGCCGACCTGCATTATTGAACTAAAATTTCTGTAACACTAGTGCGCCTTGCGCCTAGTGAAGTGAGCGCCGCGCCATGCTGGTGTTTTTGAACTTGAGTTACTGCATAGGGAGCGCGCCCCACGCGTGGTGGTTGTGTATGTGGGCTCGGCCCACGCCACTTGGACTCTTGGGAAACTTTATTTTTGCTTTTCCTTGCCTTTATTCCTTTCCACAATTTACGCGAAGTGTATTAGGATCTAATAGACATCTATGAATGGAATACAAATAAATACTAAATGTTAATAAATTGGGTTGCCTCCCAAGTTGTTGCCCTTGTATAACGTCATTAGGTCGACTCATATCCACTCAATCATCCGGAAGCCGGATCCAGCAGCGTCACGACCTCAACCTCCTCAACTTGACTGCTATCCAGGAATGGCTTCAACCTATTGTCGGTCACCTTGAACGCATTCCCCGTTTTTGGATTTTGGATATCTACTGCACCATGAGGAAATGCGTTAGTGATTACACATGGACCCTCCCAGCGAGAACGCAACTTACCTGAAAATAATTTCAATCGTGAATTGAAAAGAAAGACTTTTTGTCCCACAGTGAAATTCTTCATCAAAATATGCTTATCATGGAAAGCTTTTGTCTTAGTCTTGTACAACTTAAAACTCTCATATGCTTTGGTACGCAACTCCTCGAGTTCTTGTAACTGCAACTTCCTATTGACGCCAGCTTGATCCATGTTCATATTGCACTATTTGATTGCCCAGAAAGCCTTATACTCTAGCTCCACAGGTAGGTGGCATGGTTTCCAGAACACCAGCCTATAAGGCGACATACCTATTGGAGTTTTGTATGCCGTCCTATATGCCCATAGTGCACCATCTAATCTAAGACTCCAATCTTTCATGTTCGAGTTGACTACTTTCTCCAAAATGGATTTGATCTCTCGGTTGGATACCTCAGCTTGGCCATTGCTTGCGGATGATAGGATGTAGATACCCTGTGAAGAACGTTGTATTTCTTCAACAAAATTGCCAACACCCTATTATAGAAATGAGTTCCGCGATCACTAATGATGGCCGGTGGTGCTCCAAACCTGACAAATATGTTAGTTTTGACAAAATCTACAACAACTTTAGAATCGCCAGTCCTGGTGGCTTTAGCTTCCACCCACTTTGAAACATAGTCAACTGCTAGTAAGATGTAAACATTACCAAAGGAAACAGGAAAGGGTCCCATAAATCAATACCCTAAACATCAAAAATTTTAACAATTAGAATAGGGTTTTATGGCATTTGATTTTTATGAGATATATTACCAATTCTTTGACAATTTTCACATGATTTACAGAATAAATACGAGTCTTTGAAGATAGAGGGCCAAAAGAAACCACTCTCTAACACCTTATGTGATGTTTTCTTAGGTCCAAAATAACCTCCACAAGAATAGGAATGACAGAAAGTTAGAATAGATTGAAACTCGTTATCAGGTACACAATGTCTAACTATCTGATCAGCACAAAATTTCCACAAGTATGGGTCGTCCCACACATTGTTTTGCATCACTCCTAAGCTTTTCTTTCTGGGATTTTGAAAACTCACTTGGTAAATATGCACTTACCAAATAATTCACAATGTCGGCATACCAGGGATTTGTATTGCCAATGGAAAGTAGATGCTCATCTAAAAATATATCTTGTAATAGTAGTGCTTCCTCTTCCTTAAGAATTTTGCTCAAGTGATCCGCTACCAAGTTGTCCGCACCCTTTTTATCTTTAATTTCCAAGTCGAATTCTTGCAACAACAAGATCCACCTTATAATTTGAGGGTTGGACTCCTTCTTAGTAAGCAAGTACCTAAGAGCAGCATGATCAGAATAAACTATCACTTTAGTACCAAGTAAGTATGATCTAAACTTATCTAAAGCAAATACAATAGATAAGAGTTCTTTTTAAGTTGTGGAATAGTTTATTTGAGCCGCATTCAATGTTCTAGAAGCATAGTAGATGGCATGGACAGCTTTGTCAATCTTTTGGCCCAAGACGGCGCCGACAACATAGTTGCTTGCATCATACATTATCTCGAATGGGAACTTCCAATTTGGTGGTTGAATGATAGGAGCTGATGTCAACAATTTCTTCAAGGTATCAAAAGCCACCTTGCATTGATCATGAAACTAGAATTCCTGATCTTTCTGAAGCAGCTTGCATAAGGGCAATGCTATCTTTGGCGAAATCTTTGATAAACCTGCGATAAAATCCTACATGTCTAAGAAAAGAATGTATCTCCCGCATGCTGACGGGGTAAGGCAATGCAGATATAATTTTAATTTTAGCTTTATCGACTTTTAAACTATTAACTAACACTACATGACCAAGTACAATTCCTTGTTCTACCATAAAGTGACATTTTTCCCAATTTAGCACAAGGTTTATTTCCAAACATCTGTCCAGTACACGTGTCAGATTATCTAAGCAGGCATCTATCGAATCACCATGAACTGTGAAATCATCCATAGACTTCAATGCATTCTTCTAAAAGATCTGAAAAAATACTCACCATGCATCTTTGAAAAGTACCTGGGGCATTGCAAAGTCCAAAGGACATTCGCCGATAGGCGAAGGTTCCAAAGGGACACGTGAATGTGGTATTTTCCTAGTCTTCGGGTGTAATCACAATCTGGTTATAACCTAAAAAACCATCTAGAAAGCAATAATAAGAATGCCCAGCTAATCGTTCTAACATTTGATCAATAAAAGGAAGGGGAAATTGGTCTTTTTTAGTTACAACATTTAATCTCCTATAGTCAATACACACTCTCCAACCTGTTTGCATCCGTGTGGGCACTAACTCATTATTGTCATTCTTGACAACTATGATTCCAGATTTCTTAGGAACTACAGCACCGGACTTACCCATTGACTGTCGGAGATGGGGTAGATGATTCCTGCATCAAGAAATTTAATTACCACTTTCTTCACTACCTCCATCATCGGTGGGTTCAACCATATTTGTGCATCTCTCATAGGTTTAGCTCCTTCTCCTAGCAAAATTTGATGCATGCACATTGCAGGACTAATACCCTTGATGTCTGCTATGGTCCAACCAAACACTGTGATGTGGTCCCTAAGGACTCTCAATAATTTTTCTTCTTGCACTTTGGTTAGATTACTACCAATTATCACAGGTAAAGTTTCATTAGTCCCTAAATATGCATATTTCAAGTGTGCAGGTAATTGTTTCAATTCAAGTGTTGGAGCTTACTCTACAGATGGCAAGAGTTTTTGGTGAGATACAGGTAATTGAATTAACTTAACTGCATGCTTATCTGAGAGTTTAGGCAATAACTGTAGTGCAACCACAGTTTCTTTCAATTCTTGACTGTGCTCAAGTTCATACTTCCCATCCATGTCCAAACTGCTGGAAATAGCAACCTCCAAATTATCTCTCTAAATTTGTTCAAAAGTTTCCCGCACTAAAGAGTCACACACATCAATTGCAAAAACTTGACAAATATCACTAGGGTACCTCATGGCATCATAAATATTAAATTGGATCTTTTTGCCATCAAACTCTATTGTCAAGGTCCCATTGTGCACATCGATCATAGTTCTCGGAGTTTTTAGGAAGGGTTTTCCTAGCAAGATGTGTGATGGGTTTGGTGATGTATCATCTTCCATGTCCACTATGTAAAAATTTGCAGAAAAGATTAGTTCGTTTACCTGTTCCAAGACATCTTCAACTATCCCTCGAGGGTAGGTGTTAGTACGATCTGCCAATTGAATAATCACACCAGTATTTTTCAAAGGACCTAGATTTAGAGACTTATAAGCAGATAATGGCATCACATTAATTGAAGCACCTAAATCTAGCATGGCCTTCTCAAATCTAGTGTTTCCTATCTTACAAAGGTTTGTGAACATGCCTGGATCTTTACATTTAGGTGGCATTTTTCTTTGAAGAACAACTGATACATTCTCCCTAACTGTGACTTTTTCATCATTTTCTAATTTTCGTTTGTTAGTGCATAATCCTTTTAAAAATTTTGCATATCGTGGCACTTGTTTAATTACATCAAGTAATGGAATATTCACTTCTACTTTCCTAAACGTTTCCAAAATTTCTTTTTCCTGTTCATCTTTCTTTGAATTTCTAGAATTTTTGTGAGGAAAGGGAAGTGGAATATCTTTAAACTGACAAGGAGGGTTAGGATGTACCTTAGATTTTTCTAGTTCCTCCTTAGCTTGCTCTTTCTCAAACTCAACTGTGGCTGTGGGTGTATCCATCTGCTTTCCACTCCGCAATGTTATAGCACTGGCATTCTCCTTGGGATTTACAACAGTTTACGATGGAAGCTTCCATGAACCTTGAGAGTCCAATCGTCCCACAGTAGTAGCTAGTTGGCTCATTTGACTCTCCAAACTATGGATGGAAGATTTCTTTTCTTGTTGAAAATGTTGTGTCTGTGTCATAAACGCCTTAAACATGTCCTCCAAGGATGTTCCAGGATTCGCCGGTGCTGGCGGTCTAGTTTGGTTATGTGGCTGATTTGGCTAAAATTGTCGTTTAACTGGGTAAAACCCTTACGCCTGCGGCCTAGCACCCCCATAACTTAAATTGGGATGATCCCTCCATCCTGAATTGTAAGTATTTAAAAAAGGGTCATATTTCCTTTGTAGTTGTGCCTGGTAATTTCCCACTGCATTAGATTGATGTGCATTCTCATCCTCTTGTAAATGTCGGGCATATATCTGTAGGGTGCCCCACCATTAAACATATCTAGCAAGCTTGTGCAACCGGAAAGTTACTTGTTGCTAATTGTTTCACCATAGCAGTTAAGTCAAAAATTTGTTGCTCTATATTACTTGTGCTTAACTCACTTACCCTTTGTGCTGGATGATCATTCCGTGCTCCATATTGTTGTGCATTGGCGGCCATATTTGCAATCAAATTCTTTGCAGCCTCAGATGTTTTATCCACTAATGCTCCTCTACTAGCAGCGTCGATCATACTCCTATCCATCGGTATGAGTCCCTCATAAAAGTATATGATAAGGTGTTGACCGTCAATCTGGTGGGGTGGACAGCTGGAGCAAAGCTTCTTGAATATCTCCCAATATTTATACAGTGTTTCACCGCTGAATTGTCGGACTCCGCAAATTTCCTTCCTTATGTTGGCTACTCTTGAAGCAGGAAAGAACTTCTCCAAAAATAGCCTTTTCATGTCGCTCCATGATTGTATTAATCCCGAGGGGAGATAATACAACCAATCTTTTGCTAAATCCCCCAGTGAGAATGGGAAAGCTCTCAGCTTTATTTGCTCCTTCGTAACATTGTGTGGCTTCATGGTTGAGCACACAACATGGAATTCCTTCAAATGCTTATACGGATCTTCACCTGTAAAACCACAAAAAGTAGGCAAAAGGTGAATTAGTCCAGATTTTAGTTCAAACGCAGCATTTAAAGCAGGATATTCAATACACAGAGTTTGTTGAGTGAGATTAGGAGTTGACAACTCCTTTAAAGTCCTGTTATTTAGCACCGCCATCTCCTCGTCTGACTCGCTTGAAGAATGGTCCGAAAGTAGTGTGAGTGCGATGTTAAGGCCTGGTGATGGAGTTTCTTCAGAATCTGCAAGCAGACCTTGGGCTTTTCGAGCTTCCTTCCAAAGCTTTCGTGTGGTTCTCTCTATTTCTGGATCAAATTTAATTCAAGAGAGTGAGAGGATCGAGAAATAAAAAAAAATAAAACGAAAACAATTAAATAAATACAAACTAATAACACTCCCCGACAACGGCGCCAAAATTTGATAGTTGTCGTCTAGCACTACAAAAGTTACCTTACTTCTATTCCACTAACTCAAGAATTAGTATAGTAATAAGCAAGGATCGATCCCACAGAGAGTATTATGTTTATAATTATCCAATTATTTCCAATGAATTGGGGGGTTTTAGTTTAAAAAGTTTAATTAACGAAAGTGAATTAACAAGAATTATCAATGAGTAAAAAGCTTCAATTCTTCAATTCAGTATCCCCTTTTCACAATTATGGATTAACCAAATGTTTACACTATTTACCTTTCAATGAGATTAATAACCCTAGATAAACTCAATTGCAAATTACCCAAAATTCTCCTTAAGTGTAAATCTAATGCGACGATCGCCAACAAAAGATCCTAACTATCATACAACCTAGAACTATCAGTCTAGATTTAATATGACAAAAGCATGAAGAATGAGAATTAGATTATTCCAAGCAATATTTACACAATCAAGAATTATTCAACTTGTCTTTGAAAACCTTAACAATATTCAAAATCTTGACCACAATCGAATATCATTAATTGCAACTTATGATTAGACATACTTCGTTTGCTTAAAATATATCTTAATCTAGCAAATGATATCAATTTACTAATTTAATCCTATAAAAACCAAATTAGTCAATTGAATAGCATACATGAAAGTTTATATAGATCAGTAAAACAAATCTCAATATGAAAGAATAAATAATATAAACTTGATCAAACCATTAATTGCTAATAAAGTTCAACATCCCTTCTGAATTGAATAAAAGAACTTAGATTGACATGCTTTGAATCATCAAAAACTAGGGTTTGAGTAGCCTCTAAGGATTCCAAGATGAAAGAAAGATAAAAGATAAAAGATGAAAGATCCCCTAAACCTAAGAAAACAACTGATATAAATAGTCTATCAAAACCCAAATACAATAAGGCAAGTCTGCAATCCTTTTCCAGCTCAACTTCACAATTTAAAAGAACTAATCTGGTCCAAATCGTCAGCCTGGCGCGCCCCGCGCTAGGTTTCCTCATAGATTGGTGCGCCCCGCGCTAGTATGTCAGAAATTCTCCTTCGAAGTGTCGCGGCCCGTGCCCAGTGTAGTGCAAATCCATCGTGCCTCGCGCCTGGATATCAGCAATAAACTTTTGTCCTACATTCTTCCCATTTGCCCAGCTACTCTCCTATCCTGCAAATTAACACAAAACATATGAAAAGTAACATGCACATTTAAATAATAACAATATATCAAGCTAAGAAATACCAATTAAGTAGGTTAAAAACCTACTTATCAGTTGACATACAAATAGTGGGTATGTGTGTTGTTGTTGGTTCAAACAATGCGACGAACTGTGCGGTGCGGGTTGGTTGACTGGCTGTGGGAGGCAATTAGGCCATCACAAGGCAAAAGTTTGGGACCAAATTTTGACCCTATGACAATTGGTATCAAAGCGTGGTCTCAATCGGTGGAATCACATTGGAATTTTGTTAGGGTAAAATTTCGTGGGCTAGTTACTGCAAAAAAATCTGAGTGTAGGTGGCGAATGCAAATTGGAAGGCCGAATTACAGGAGCGTGTGCAACGGCTCGAAGGATATATTGGCGAGGTACTTTTGGGGGAAAGTAACTCATTGTCAAATTAGATTAGGGCGTTAAGTGCTAATCTACAAAATATGCAAGGTCACATGACGGACCGTGACATTACAACTAAGGAAAAACTCAATGGACTACCAAGGCAACTGAAAACCATTGGAGAAAAGTTGGAATCGACTTTCAACAGAATTGATGAGGAAATTACACTCATCAAGCTGGCGATGTTGCAAACTAGTGGGAACGGAATCCACAGTGGTGCAGTAGAAATTGAAAATTCTAGATCCATAAGCCTATGATGGGGATTGTAGTGCCAAAGAGTTGGAGAATTTTCTGTAGGACAAAGAGTAGTATTTCAGACCTGCCCATACTCGGGAGGTTGAGATGGCGGACATCACTAGCATGTATTTAACTGGTGATGCCAAATTATGGTGGCGTATAAGAGTGGGGAATGAAACTCGTGCTGCTTTAACGACTTGGGCTGACTTAAAGAAGGAATTGAAAGGGCAGTTCCTTTCGGCGAATTCGAGTTGGCAAACAAGGGAGGCACTGAGAAGCCTAAAGCATGACGGTACTATACGAGAGTATGTGAAAAACTTTACACGGTTGTTGTTGGATATCAAGGGAATGTCAGAGGAGGACAAGGTATTCAACTTTTTTGAGGGTTTAAAGAATTGAAAGCACGCAAAATTACAATGCCAGGGTGTAAAAGACTTTCAGTCAATGGTGACTGTTGCCGACAGTCTTGTGGATATGCGGCTTGACAAGGCTGATCCAGGGGGAACCAAAACCAAGAAGGCAAACAAGGGTCGTGCCGCTGGGAATTTTGGTGATGGATATGAGAAGGGCAAACAAGTTGTAGATGGTGGGCAGAAAAATAAGGGGCAGTCCAAGGTGAGCGATTGTTTTATATGTAGCAGGCCATATTTTGCACGAGATTGCCCAAACAAGTGAAATTAACAACGTTAATGGCTGATAAAGATCATGAGGGGTCGGATTCGGGTGCAGAGGTAAGCCTCAACATGGTTAGAGTTGGCAGTATGCAAGTGCTGGGGCCTACATGTGATCCAAAATAAAACGGAGTAGGTGTTCTTCTTAGAGGGGGAGATGCTAACTTCAGTACAAACAAAGGCATCAGACAGAGTTGATGGCTTGGGGAAGATCTTCATGGTTTAACATATTGAAGGGATGCTCAAAAGTTCTTCGACGAGGGCATCAAATTTTTTAAGTGGGGGTGGATTATTAGTGTGACGCCCCAAAATCCGGTCTATCTTCACACCCGGATTCAGTATATCACAAGTACATCTCATTCCAAACATACATCATTATATAACTAAATATAACAACATACATCTGTAAATCCCAGATTCTATTACCTTAAAACCTCGTTCATTACAAATAATGGTAATTATATTATTCTTTACATCTTACAAGTATGACTTGCATCTGCCACAAAAGATACATAACAGTTCGTTAAACTATGCTATAGTGTAATTAACCATTCTACATTACAATTCTTAGCTTGATCTTCACGCTTGTTCATATAATGAATAGCACCTTAGCAAGACACTAGTCAGCTTGATCTTTACGGGATCCTTAAGTTCATTCTATCGTTGTTTGCTGAAAATGTTTTTATTTAAAGCAAGAGTGAGCATTCAATTGCTCATCAACTTAAAGTAGTTAAATAACAACTAAGCAAGAATCACATATTCTTTTAAAATTTAAATAACTGAACAAATGTTATGAAGCAGTTTGAATAACAGGAAAAACTCTGATTCCTATTATGTTAAAACATTAATCACATTTACTTTCACATACCTTACATTCAGTCTGGCTAGAATCATTAGCACAGACTTAATCCTAATAGTTCACATATAGAACCGTTCTATATTAAACCGTTCAATTGCAGAACAGTTTATTTCATAGAAACACATAAGTGTTGAAAGTTCGGCACAAGGCCTCATACATTAACACCTTGCACAAATATCACACATTTGCACATACAAAATACTTTCGCATGTTCAACATCTGAGAAAGTTAAGAAACTAACATTCATATTAAACATGAATGAAGTTAGAAAACTTGTCTTAAGCACAACTATAGCTTATAGTTTACGCTGAACTGTTTATCGCAAACTCTACATATCACATAAGGAATAGCACATACTAATTAGCCATATACTTGACTTACACATTGGTTTACGTTAACTTTACTTCTTATGGCTCGTGTTCTTGTAATCTAAGTTTACGCTACCAACTTTACTTTCATTCCTTCGGTATTATGACACACGGAGATGGCAAAAACCTTATAATCATCTTTTACGATAGATTTACATTTTCATATTCTTCTTATAACATTTCTAGGACTTAACTCATTCTATACATCTATATATATGAAAAGAATCACATTTTCATCAAACATATCTATAACTCCATTCTCAGCACACCTCGAGTCTCTAATAGTTTTCAATATAATATGCTGAGTGGTTTCCCATAAACAACTAACAAACTAGTTTCTCATCTCATCCACAATGTCATTCAATGCGAGTTAGATCGGTTGCTAGTTCGTATTAACCTTTTCTCTCTAAAGGAATTATTTAGCACAGATACCGTACATCAACCATTAAAGAGTACGATTTTACCACAACTTAAAATTTACTCCTTATTCTTACCTTTTTATCGTAACTTATCTGAACCATTAAAACTATAAAATTCATTTGTTAAGTTACTTTCCCATTTCGTATGTCTTTCTGGCAACTAAATGTCATACCTCAGGATTTATTCATTACTGTCTAGGTCATACAATTATTTGTATGTAGAGAACAACCTTAAATGCTAAGACTATACATCCATAGCCTTTACACATTTTACATTATCTTACCTTCATATCTTATAACGTTCGGTCCATTTGACTCGGAACGTTGTTTAAGTTATTATCGCTAACTCGGCTTGTTCAACATTTACGTTATTCATTACTCTTCATTCTCTTACGTTCAAACCATAGACGGTGTGTAGGTTATGCGCGTTTAATATACGCGTACACTTAAAACTCTCACATCGGTTCAAGTGTTTTAACAATTACGTTTCTTTTTAACCTTTATTATTTGACTCACACTCGGACTTTCCTTAACCATATTACCGTTCATTATGGCTTTCTTGATAATTGCATATCTTACTTACTACATTCGTCAATGTCTAAGTCATACAACCAATGTATACTTAGAACATTTGCCCGATGTGAATACGATTCACGAGGATCGTTTACGTATTCTGCGTTCACGTTGTTCGTCTTT
The DNA here is from genome assembly GCA_020205555.1 of Panax stipuleanatus. Taxonomy (NCBI): domain Eukaryota; kingdom Viridiplantae; phylum Streptophyta; class Magnoliopsida; order Apiales; family Araliaceae; genus Panax; species Panax stipuleanatus. The sequence continues at coordinate 95,922,144 of CM035115.1, forward strand.
TAAACCTCCATTCAACCTTTACTTGAGGTTTTAATCACTCTCATTAGTTATCAAATACATGAACATCATGTTCATCGCCATCTCATAATGTCTACACCATATTGTTCGTTGTATGCTAAGACCGATCGTCCATCGTAATTACTTTGTGGTTATATCGTCTATACGCTTTACATCTAACTCTTATTACAGCCTTATCACATTAAAATGTTATATGTCACTGTCGTCACTCAACGTCTAAGGAATTACAATCATAGCAATCCCACATGTCCGTTTTAACGAGAATACAGTCCTCAGATATCGGTTACGTACTTTGCGTTCGTCAATTTATAACCTTTATTAGATGTTTAATCGTCAAACTCAAGGTTTTAATCATTATTCTAGATATTTCTTTTCACAAACATTGCATTCATACTTGTCCCTTATTACCATTGATAAGTAGGTTTTATACCTACTTATTGGACACTAACTTGCTATAACTGTTGCTTAATCTTATGTGTTTAAGTTTATTTTCATGCATTTCTTTCCTTTTTATAGGATTCATGTTCGGGAACTTGCTCGGTGGCATCTTTCGTCAAAAGGAGGGCAAATAGGCTTGATATACATGGAACTTAGTGTATGAGAGCAAAGGAATTAATGCATGGTGAAAAGAGAAGCAAAAGTTATCAAAGTGTGCAAGGACTGAAGCTGCAGTAGAAAGATAGTAGAATTCAAAGACTACAAAAGAGCGCAGCTGCGCCCGGATTACAAAGGAAGGGAGCGCAGCTGCGCCCAACCCTAGCTAGAATTGCCCTGGTGCGCAGCTGTGCCCAGAACAGGCACAAAGCCGGCACAGCTGCACCAGTCACTGATGCTAAAATGCTGACTTTTCACTTAATGGACCAATCAAAATCTTACTTGAAGAGGGGGTCATTGCAAGTTAGGGTAGATATACTAGGACGTTTTTATTTCCTTTGAGATCATATAGGAATATAAAGAGAACCTTGTGCATATTCTTCTCTTTACTTTGAATATCTCTTAGTTTTTATTGCATTTTGCTAGATTAGCTTAGATTTGCATTTGAAGAGGAGACATCAGATTTGCACCTCTCATTCTTTAGCTTCTCTTTATTTTCATCTTTGGCTTTCAATGTATGAATAATTTTTGATGATGGATATTGATTCAACTATGAACTATTTTTGATTATGGGATTTTAATGGATCTTAGTGCTTAATTCATATTTTTATGCTTCCTTATTGATATTTACTTGATTATGTATGGATTGCCTAATGTGGTTTGTATTATTTGTCTAATTGCTTGATCACCAATTACAAGAATAACTCGTACAAAATTGAGAAATGAATTATTAGCTCAGATTTGACCATATTGGATTGTGTTTATGATTCTATATGGTGTTAGATTCCATAATTCGTGTTTAGTATAGACATATACCGAAGCACCACTAGTAGTCATTTGAGAACTTGTTCTTAAACCCTTACTTATTATAAGTCATATAGAGATATAGTGAGTTATTTAATATGGGTATTCACATTCATTCTATCTATTGTGGATTTAGTGTGATATGGGTATGGTACATCGAGAGATGGCCATATTTTTCTTTCGTGTTCTCGGCTAGAAATCCAAAATAATCAATTTGGCTTAACAGGGAGTGTATCTACTTGAATGACGCATTATGTGAAGTTATAATCTCATATTTCCCTTATCTGACCTATTTACTTGTTAGTTAGTTCTCTTTTGATTATCAACACTTTTACATAAATCACAATTTGCTCAACTGTTTAAGTAAACCGAGATAGTTATAAAATTGGTGTATGTTAGTTTAAAATACATCAAATATTCTTCGTGGGATCGATACTCTACTTCTTCTATATTACTTGTTGACCACGTGTACTTGTAACGATTGAGATTTTAAATAATAATTTTAAATATTTATTAAGTTAAATAAATATTTTATGTGATTTATTTATTGAGTTGAATAAATAAATTATGTGATTGTTGTGGAGTAATATAATTAAGTGTTATATATTAATTAAATGAATATTTAATAATTTATTTAATTGATGTATATTAATTTTATAGTATAGTTCTAATTTAATTGAGAGAATTAAATTAGATGAATTATGTGATGAGTGTTACATGAAATATAATTAGCGAGTAATTATAATTATGTGGAAATTTTTTGTGTGATTAATTGATGTTAGTTTTAATTGATTAAATAAGAATGTTAAAGATTTAATTAATTAAATTGTAACATTAATGTATGTGTTAAAAAGATTTATTAAAATAAAGGAAAATGTTTTTGAAATGGTTTTAACCAAACCAGGCCCTTACTTTTGTTTTAAAAAAGTTTTGCCAAACAGGGCCCTTGCACTAGCTTAAACCTAATTTACCCAAACCATGCTTAAATTAATAAAACTAGTTTTTAAATTCATCTGTTGCCAAACAAGCCAAAAGCTTTTGAAATCCTATAACTGACATTTTAATTGGGGGAGTAATTGCCCTTAATACATATTATTATTATAACAGTTATATTAGTATACGTATATAGTTTTATATTAGTTTTATTATAAGCCTAAACTAAGAACAAAGAAGAGAAGAGAGAGCAGATGATTATCAGAGAAGAAGATAAAGAGAAAGAAAAAGGAAAAGCTTGAGAAGCTTGAGAGGAATCGAAAATCATCTTCTTCTTCTTCAATCATCTAAGCAAAAAGAGGTATAACCACTACCTTATATTTTTAAAACTTTATATAGTCGTTTTTCTTTATGTTGAGTTCTCTGTGAAAATCTTCTCCATGTAATTGTGATATTGATGTAGATAAGTAGAAATCTTGGTTACAAATTGTTTATAAGTGGATTGTATGCCATAGACAAGTTTTAGAAATTCAATTGGTTATAAAACATGTTTTAATGAAAAATTGATGTTCTTGTAAGTTCATATGTTTTGGTTGAGTTTTAAGTGAAAATTAAGGATTTCTTACGTGTTAATATGCCTATTTAGAATTTAACATGATGTTATCTTCAATTACGGAAATATTGCATGAATTATGAGTTGAATTGGGTTAGAACTGGATTTACAGTGAATGGTATTGTGAAAACTATAAGTTTTTGGAAAATATAAAAATTGGAGTTTTTAAAACATGGAATCTTGTTGTTTAAAATGATTTTGTGTCTAGGAGCATGTTTATGTATGTTGAAATCATGTTAGAAGCTTTAAGTTTATGTTTTCTATGAATTGATATGAATTGTATGAACTGAAATTAGAATTTGGTGTGGAGAAATAAGCTAAATTGACTTTTTCTCTGCATAGTTTGCGAGCATGTCTGCCAACCCAGCAGGGGCACGCCCCTGCGGGCCTGTTAAGAGGGAAACCCCAGCCCTGGCGGGGGGTATGCAGAAAGTTGCGACGCTTTATTTTTGTGTGCATATTGTTTGGAACATGAGGGTTAACCTAATGTGTGTATGTGATAGCATGTTAGACTTATATTAAAATGCTAAATGATTTCTAATATATTATATTAGTAAAATATAATATGTGATTATATTTTGTAATAATTATAATTAGAGAAAATGTTTAATTTAAATTATAATTTTGTTAAATTATAATGAATATTATTTGATTTCTTTTAATCAAGTAAATGATGATTTAAATTATAATTTGTGTATTATAATGCATGATTAGTTATAAATTTTGTATTATAATTTAATATTTGTATGCCTAATTATAATTTGTGTGATTATAATTTAGTGAATGCATGATGTAGTTTAATTAATTATAAATTATAAATTATTTATAATTTAATTAAAATAAGATGTGATTATAATTTGAGTAATTATAATTAGATTAAATATTTAAATTATAATTGTTGAGTTATAATTTGATTAATGTGAGCATGCCTATGTGATGTAATTAAATTATGTGGTTATTAATTATTACCTTAATAATTAAATAAAAATGAGTTAACCTAGATGGGTTAACTAATTATGTGAATTTGTTACATGTTAACTAATTTAGATTATTGTGATTAAAAATATATGTGTAGGAAGTGTTAGAACGTGAGTGGTATTAGTAGCTTGCGCTTGAGGCAAGTATTCTAAACACTAAACTCGTTAATTTTATGCAAGTTTTTGATATTCCAATTATGTAATGTATTGAGAATGTCCTTTTTATTTCTGCGTTGGACAAGTATTTATTTAATTAAAGTGACCTTGACTTATTGTTCAAGCAAGGTCCAGCTTATCTTTTAAATGCTTTAAGTTTAATCCTAAAGCATATGTTAATTCATAATTTTTTTACCTATGAATTATTCTAAGTTCTTGAATGTCGATTCAACTATTCCTTAGTTGATGGACGTTGAATTCTAAATTATCCTTCTAAGATTATCCAAACCAAACCTTCTTTGGAGCGGACTTGTACTCAAATACTGAGATGAACAACCCTATTTACTAGGGGAGGTTACTATGCAAAAGCGTTAAGATGTTTGTGCACAATACACGGTACGAAGGGCTGATCCCCCTAAGTACTAATTAAGGTCCATAATCTTATTGACTGTTAAAAGTTTTAAACAGAAATGTTATAACCTAAGACAAAAGTTCAAGGTCTTATGACCCTCAGATGGTTCTATATTCGAATTCTAAGTATTGAGGAAAGAATTATAATTCAATTCTTTATTGTTGATGAAAGTTAAGTATTCAAATTTTTTAAGATATTCTTGTATGTCTTAAATATTATTGTATTCTAGTGAGCTGTTGTTTGCTCACTCTTGCATTAAATAACCATTGCAGCTAAGGTTGATAGCGTTGATGCCCCGTCAACGAGTAAAGGCAAAGGAAAGCTAAACAAGTGAAGACTTGTTTAATTATTTTGAATGAAGTTGTAATAAGACTTTTTGAGTAATATTTTATTTCCGCATTATATGTTTATGTCAAGGTTAGATTAAACCCTGTAAATTATTTTGAAAAGTTGTTATCCTTTTTATAAGGAAGATTTTATTATTTATAAGAGTTGTAATTTATTTTGAAATTATTTATTACTGGGTAGATGTATGTTATATTTAGAAAGTGAACACCGAATCATATGGAAATGAAGTACCCGGATTTGGAGGTGTCACAGTTTGGAATCAAAGCTTTAGGTTATGAACCTTAGGTGGGCGAAAAACCTTAGGTAGTAGACTTGTAGGAAGATAGAAGAGATAGTAGTGATAGGTAAAGATAATAAATTACCTTATGTGCTATGTGTTTACGTTTTAGTATTCGAAGAGTGCCGACTCAATATCCCGTAATAATTAAACTTTAAAATTCTTCGGTTAGGATGACGAACATTGGAGAGTCCAGTCAGGCTAGAGAGGATATACCTCAGGTGCCTAGAGAGGAGGAGCCCCGAGACATCTATATTGTCTGGGAGTAGCTGGTTAGGAGAGAGCCATTTCCAATGATCACCATAGCTGGTCGGGAGCGTGAGCTGACACCTATTTCAGAAGAAGAGGACGAGGACGAGTCTGAAGAGGAGGAAGAGGATCCCGAAGATGAATTCCCACCTCACTCTACTAGTGCTGAGATGTCCGAGGCAGTCTACGACAGTAACGTGGAGCTACATGGTCGAGTCGGAGAGCTCGAAGAAACCATCCAGCAGCGGGACGAGACTATCGAAGAGATGGATAGTGAGCTAGGAGAAGCGTAGTTGAAGATAATACACGTAGAGAATGATAGAGACGAGGCCCGAGCTGAACTAGCAAAGCTGAAGCAAGACATCCAAGAAGAGTCAACGAAGCGTGCTAGAGCGGAGGAAATAAGCTTGAAAGCTACTCAGCGAGCTGACCGAACTGAAGATGAGGCTGAAGCCAAGAGGGCCAAGCTGAGGGAAACAGAATGTGCATTCCACACAGCAATAGATACATCACAGGATTGTATTTTCTATTACCCAGCTCAGTTCCAAGGTTTACCATGGTATGTGGTGGACCGAAGAACGGTGTTTTGGGTGATAGAAGAGGAACACAGAGAGGCTGTGCGACGCCTTAATATGCCTAGGCAGTAGAGCTTTTATTTATGTGTTACTTTTTGTATTAAATAATGTAATCTCATAATTTGAGATAAGAATGGGATGAGTTAATGATGTAATCCTATAACTTTTTTTCAGTTCAAGAAGGATGATGTAAATAGCAGAAATGCTATCTAATTGATGTTTTAAACTACGAGTAATTAATAAAAGAAGTTTATTGACGTGCTATGTGTTCTATGTGAACTGAGTTATTCAAACGTTTAAGTATGAACTTGAATACTTAAGAATCGAATAAAGGATCTAATAATAATATTTTCTTAATAGAAAATGCCTCCTAGAAGAAGACCCACACGTCAAAACCCCGAGGGTTCGACGAACAACAAAAACAATAACGATGGGATGAATCCCAACTCAGTTCAACAGTTGGTGAACTTACTGACGGGAGCGCTTGCGAATCAGCCGCAAGTGCAGGGAACGACTTTTAAAGAGTTTAAGGCAATAGGACTGCCTGAATTCATATAGATGCCCAGGCGTGGGTGATGGAGATGGAGAAGGTCTTCGACGTAGCTAGAGTCGGTGAAGACCAGAAGACAGCATTCGCGACTTTCATGTTAAAGTCAGATGCTAGTTTCTTGTGGTATGCCAACAAGACCCGAGAAGGAGAAGGAGTGATACCGTGGGAATGTTTCAAAGAGATGTTATTTGAAATGTACTTTCCTGTTAGTTAGCAGAACCAGATGGAGGTCCAGTTCCTAGAGCTTAAGCAGGGAGGAATGATGGTGTCGGAATACGCTGCGAAATTTAACAAACTGGCCAGGTTCGCTACATACCAGGTCAGTACTGACGCTAGGAAAGAGAGGAGGTTTGAGCGGGGAGACTGAAGCCCTGGCTCTACAGTAAGGTCTCCATGTTCCAGCTGAACACATTTGCAGCTGTACTGGAAAAGGCTATTCTCACCGAGGGAGGAAGCGACGCGGTAATGAAGTTTAACCAAGACAAGAAGAATAAGAATGAGACGGAAGCCAAGGCTGGTGGTAGCGGGGCTATCAACCAGAAAAAGAAATGGAACGACAACACCTCTGATGGGAGTCAGCAGGGAAGTCAACAGAAGAGGAAGTTCGAAGCATGTGCTACATGTGGTAAGAATCACATTGGAGTGTGCATGAAGAGGAAGCGGGTGTGCTTCAATTGTGGTCAGGAAGGCCACTGTAACACCCCAGTCCCACATCGAAAGATAGGGGGAAAATTTATCTGTGTATAAGGAATTAAGTTGCTATCAATAATACCTTCAGTCATGACTTTTGGGTGAGCTTGTGGTGGGATAAGATTGCCCAAGAAGATACTATTGGGCCAGTGGTTTAAAGCTTTATTTTGGATGGATTTGATTCGATTCGGACTTGGGATTTGACCCGAGATTTGTTTCAAACTCTGGATTTGACCCGGGTTATTACATATGGTATCAAAGCCGACTCTCGAAGGCTCGGGTTGGATCATCCGATCAGGTTGCCGGAGGTGAGGACACGAAGGCTGGTGGTATTATCACACAATAGAGAGATGGAGGTCCGGAGGTGGGGACACGAAGCCAGCCGATATTTTCCTATAATGGCTAGAAAGGCAAAGATCTGTGGACCGTGTGTGCGATCGGTTCTGACGTGGACGTCAGAAATTTAAGTGGGGGAGTTTGTAACACCCAGTCCCACATCGAAAGATAAGGGAAAATTTATCTATGTATAAGGAATTAATTTGCTACAAATTATACCTTTAGTCATGACTTTTGGGTAAGCCTGTGGTGGGCTAAGATGACCCAAGAAGATACTATTGGGCCAGTGGTTTAAAGCTTTATTTTGGATGGATTTGATTTGATTCGGACTTGGGATTTGACCCGAGATTTGTTCCAGACTCGGGATTTGACCCGGGTTGTTACAGCCACATTGCGCCAAATTTTTCGAACCCGAAGAAGGGAACTTGCTACATATGTGGATCCAAGGATCACATGGCTCGCAGTTGCCCTAAGAAGCTGACGGCAGGGTCAACAGGGAGCGGAGGGAATGGAAACGGCAGTACCTTGACTATCGGTGCACCATTTTAGGTTGTTCGACTCACTGCCCGAACATTCAATATGACGGTGCAGGATGCTGTGCAATCAAAAGATGTGGTGGCAGGTATTATTCCTGTCAATAGTATAAATGCATATGTATTATTTGATTCGGATGCTACTTATTAGTTCATATCTGATGATTTTGCTAAAACCCTAGACTTACCTATAGAGGAATTAGTTTACCCCTTGAGCATAAAGATTGCGAATAGGGAGGTTATTCCTATTAGGTTTGTTTACAAGAACTGTAGATTGGACATTAAGGGTCAGGAGCTGAGGGTAGATTTGATTCCAATAAAACTTGTGGAATTTGATGTCATACTCGGTATGGACTAGTTGTTCAACCATGGGGCAATAATCGACTGTCAAAAGAAGTTGGTAAACCTTACGACTCCGTCGAAGTTGGTATTTTATGGTAGCAAATCGCCTAGACAAACGAGTTATCTGACGGTTATGCAATCCAAAAAACATTTGACGCAAGGTTGTGTAGGATATCTAGCCTACATAGTAGATACGCGTAAGGAGAGCCCGAAGGTAAAAGAGATATCAGTGGTTAAGGAGTTTGTGGACATTTTTTTGAGCGACTTGCCAGGACTTCTGCCAGATAGGGAGATAGAGTTCGTAATCAACTTGGCGCCGGGAACTGCTCCTATTTCGAAAGCTGCGTACAGAATGGCTCCAGTCAAAATGAAGGAACTGATGGTTCAACTTCAAGAGTTGCTAGACAAGAAATATATTCAACCGAGCGTTTCGTCGTAGGGAGCGCCAGTGTTATTCGTCCAGAAGAAGGACGGATCAATGTGTCTTTGCATTGATTATAGGGAGTTGAGCAAAGTTACGATCAAGAATGGGTATCCTTTTCCCAGGATCGATGACTTATTTGATCAGTTGAAGGGTGCTAGATATTTCTCGAAAATTAATTTGAGGAGTGGGTATCATCAGTTGAAGGTGAGAAGGGAAGATATACCGAAGACGGCTTTTAGGACTCGATATGATCATTACGAGTTCTTGGTGATGTCATTTGGTCTAACTAATGCCCCAGCTGCATTTATGGACCCAATGAATCGAGTGTTTAAGCCATTCCTAGGCAAGTTCGTAGTGGTGTTCATAGATGACATCCTGGTTTATTCCAAAACTAAGGAGGAACACGCTGAACACTTAAGGCTGACCTTAGAATCGCTAAGACGGGAAAAGCTATACGCGAAATTCTCAAAATGCAAATTCTGGTTGGAACATGTTCAATTTCATGGCCACATGATTGACAAGGATGGGATTTCGATAGATCCATTGAAGGTTGAGGCTGTAATGAATTGTGATCAGCCAAAGACATCGTCCGAAGTGAGGAGTTTCTTGGGATTGGCAGGTTATTATAGAAGATTTTTCCAAGACTTTTCCAAAATCGCAACTCCGTTGACGAATTTCACTCGTAAAACAGTTAAGTTTGTTTGGACGAAAAAGTGTGATGAAAGTTTTCAGGAATTGAGGAAGAGGTTGAGTATTGCGTCGATGTTGTCCTTACCGGATAGTACATGAAATTTTGTAGTATATAGTGATGCCTCGCATAAGGGATTAGGTTGTTTGTTGATGAAGAGCGGCAAATTCATTGCCTATGCGTCACGTTAGCTGAAGGATTATGAGAAGGGGTATCCGACCCACGACTTAGAATTGGCGGCAGTAGTGTTTGCTCTAAAGATTTGGAGACACTACCTCTATGGAGAAAGGTGTGAGATATACACGGATTATAAGAGTCTGAAGTATATCTTTAACTAGAAGGATTTGAACATGCGCCAAAGAAGATGGTTAGAACTGATCAAAGACTACGATTGCGAGATACTTTACTATCCGGGTAAAGCTAATGTCGTCGCCGACGCTTTGAGCAGAAAAGGTCGGGAGAAGCTGAACGTGTTAACTAATCAGGATCGTTGATAGAACAGATGGCTAGATTGGAACTAGAAGTGAAGTTTCTAAAGGAATCGGATGAGAAGTTGTTTCAAGTAACAACTGGTTCTACTCTGGTAGACAAAGTGAAAGAAGCACAACTTCACGACGAAGAGTGTGAAAAGATTCGAAAAAGAATAGTGGATGGCGAAGAGTTTAAGTTCAAGATCGATAATGAGGGACTGTTACGATTTGAAGGGAGAATCTGGGTACCACCAGTACCAGAGGTCAAAGAGGAGATTTTGAGCGAAGCTCATAGCTTGAGATATTTGATTCACCCTAGGAGTACGAAGATGTACCAGAATCTCAAGCACCATTTCTGGTGGCTGAATATGAAGAGGGACGTTGCTGAATGCATTGCAAAATGCTTAACGTGCCAGAAAGTCAAGGCAGAACACCAGAGACCAAGTGGACTGCTACAACCGTTAGAAATTCCAGAGTAGAAGTGGGAGTACATCACGATGGATTTCGTGGTAGGTCTTCTAGCTACTCAGAAGGGATTTGATGCGATATGGTTTATAGTGGATCGACTAACGAAGTCAGCCCACTTTTTACCGATCAGAATTAAGTACAACTTGGATCAACTAGCGAAGCTGTATGTGAAGGAAATCATTTCTCGACACGGCGTTCTGGTGTTGATTGTGTCAGACATAGATCCACGTTTTACGTCAAATTTTTGGAAGCGTTTGCAAGAGTGTCTGGGAACGCAGTTACGAATGAGTACGGCGTACCATCCTCAAACTGATGGCCAGTTCGAAAGAACGATTCAGACGCTTGAGGATATGATGAGAGCTTGCGTTATGGATTTCAAGGGAAGCTGGGATGACCATCTACCGTTGGTGGAGTTCGCCTACAATAATAGTCATCATGTGAATATCGGCATACCGCCTTACGAAGTGTTATATGGCAGGAAGTGTAGAACGCCTTTGTGCTGGGATGAAGTCGGTGAACGTCAACTGTTGGGACCGAAACTAGTACAACAAATAGCCGAAATCGTGAAGTTGATCAGAACAAGACTAGTTGCTGCTCAGGACAGACAGAAGAAGTATGTCGATCAACATCGACAGAACCGAGATTTTTTACCAGGAAGCTTCATTTTCTTGAAAGTATCTCCCTAGAAAGGGAAGATTCGATTTGGTAAGAAGGGAAAGCTGAGTCCCCTATTTATTGGACCTTTCGAGGTACTACGAAAAGTTGGCAAGGTAGCTTACGAGGTTGCATTACCTCCGAAACTCGAGAATATACATAACGTCTTTCATATTTCTGTGTTAAGACCTTACAAGCACGACTATAAGCATGTAATAGAATATGAGCCTTTATAATTCGATAAAGACTTAACTTATGAAGAGGTTCCTATTCAAATAGTTGATAGAAAGGAACAAGTATTTAGAAATAAAGTGATACCTTCTGTTAAGGTAATTTGGAGGAACCACAGTGCTGAAGAAGCTACGTGGGAACTCGAAAATGTTATGATGAAATCTTATCCGCAATTATTTGCCTAACTTTTGTGTAACCCTTTATGTACCGGTTCTGGGGATAGAATTCTTTTAAGGGGGGGAAGAATGTAATAGACGAGAAATTTTTTTTATGTGTGATTCTAGGTATAGAATCCTTTTAAGGAGGGAAGATTGTAACGATTGAGATTTTATATAATAATTTTAAATATTTATTGAGTTAAATAAATATTTTATGTGATTTATTTATTGAGTTGAATAAATAAATTATATGATTGTTGTGAAGTAATATAATTAAGTGTTATATATTAATTAAATGAATATTTAATAGTTTATTTCATTGATGTATATTAATTTTATAGTATAGTTCTAATTTAATTGAGAGAATTAAATTAGATGAATTATGTGATGAGTGTTACATGAAATATAATTAGCGAGTAATTATAATTATGTGGCAATTTTTGTGTGATTAATTGATGTTAGTTTTAACTGATTAAATAAGAATGTTAAAGATTTAATTAATTAAAGTGTAACATTAATGTATGTGTTAAAAAGATTTATTAAAATAAAGGAAAAGGTTTTTGAAATGGTTTTAACCAAACAAGGCTCTTACTTTTGTTTTAAAAAGGTTTTGCCAAACAGGGCCCTTGCACTAGCTTAAACCTAATTTACCCTAACCATGCTTAAATTAATAAAACTAGTTTTTAAATTCATCTGTTGCCAAACAAGCCAAAAGCTTTTGAAATACTATAACTGACATTTTAATTGGGGGAGTAATTGCCCTTAATACATATTATTATTATAACAGTTATATTAGTATACGTATATAGTTTTACGTTAGTTTTATTATAAGCCTAAACTAAGAACAAAGAAGGGAAGAGAGAGCAGAGGAATATCAGAGAAGAAGATAGAGAGAAAAAAAAAGGAAAAGCTTGAGAAGCTTGAGATGAATCAAAAATCATCTTCTTCTTCCTCATTCATCTAAGCAAAAAGAGGTATAATCGCTACCTTATGTTTTTAATACTTTATATAGTTGTTTTTCTTTATATTGAGTTCTCTGTGAAAATCTTCTCCATGTAATTGTGATATTGATGTAGATAAGTAGAAATCTTGGTTACAAATTGTTTATAAGTGGATTGTATGCCATATACAAGTTTTAGAAATTCAATTGGTTATAAAACATGTTTTAATAGAAAATTGATGTTTTTGTAATTTCATATGTTTTGGTTGAGTTTTAAATGAAAATTGAGGATTTCTTATGTGTTAATATGCCTATTTAGAATTTATCATGGTGTTATCTTCAATTACAGAAATTTTGCATGAATTATGAGTTGAATTGGGTTAGAACTAAATTTACAGTGAATGGTTTGGTGAAAACTATGAGTTTTTGGAAAATATAAAAATTGGAATTTTTAAAACATAGATTCTTGTTGTTTAAAATGATTTTGTGTCTAGGAGCATGTTTATGTATGTTGAAATCATGTTAGAAGCTTTAAGTTTATGTTTTCTATGAATTGATATGAATTGTATGAACTGAAATTAGAATTTGGTGTAGAGAAATAAGCCAAATTGGCTTTTTCTCTACACAGTTCGCGAGCATGTCTGCCGACCCAGCAGGGGGCCCGCCCCGGTAGGCCTGTTAAGAGGGAAACCCCCCGCTCCGGCGGGGGGTATGCAGAAAGTTGTGACGCTTTATTTTTTGTGTGCATATTATTTGGAACATGAGGGTTAACCTAATGTGAGTATGTGATAGCATGTTAGACTTATATTAAAATGCTAAATGATTTCTAATATATTATATTAGTAAAATATAATATGTGATTATATTTTGTAATAATTATAATTAGAGAAAATGTTTAATTTAAATTATAATTTTGTTAAATTATAATGAATATTATTTGATTTCTTTTAATCAAGTAAATGATGATTTAAATTATAATTTGTGTATTATAATGCATGATTAGTTATAAATTTTGTATTATAATTTAATATTTGCATGCCTAATTATAATTTGTGTGATTATAATTTAGTGAATGCATGATGTAGTTTAATTAATTATAAATTATAAATTATTTATAATTTAATTAAAATAAGATATGATTATAATTTGAATAATTATAATTAGATTAAATATTTAAATTATAATTGTTTAATTATAATTTGATCAATATGAGCATACCTATGTGATGTAATTAAATTATGTGATTATTAATTATTAACTTAATAAATAAATAAAAATGAGTTAACCTAGATGGGTTAACTAATTATGTGAATTAGTTACGTGTTAACTAATTTAGATTATTGTGATTAAAAATATATGTGTAGGAAATGTTAGAACGTGAGTGGTATTAGTAGCTTGCACTTGAGGCAAGTATTCTAATCCCTAAACTCGTTAATTCTTTGCAAGTTTTTGATATTCCAATTATGTAATGTATTGAGAATGCCCTTTTTATTTCTGCGTTGGACAAGTATTTATTTAATTAAAGTGACCTTGACTTATTGTTCAAGTAAGGTCCAGCTTATCTTTTAAATGCTTTAAGTTTAATTCTAAAGCATATGTTAATTCATAATTCTTTTATCTATGAATTATTCTAAGTTCTTGAATGTCGATTCAACTATTCCTTAGTTGATGAACATTGAATTCTAAATTACCCTTCTAAGATTATCCAAACCAAACCTTTTTTGGAGCGGACTTGTACTCAAATACTGAGATGAACAACCTTATTTACTAGGGGAGGTTACTATACGAAAGCGTTAAGATGTTTGTGCACAATACATGGTACGAAGGGTTGATCATCCTAAGTACTAGTTAAGGTCCATAGTCTTATTGACTGTTAAAAGTTTTAAACAGAAATGTTATAACCTAGGACAAAAGTTCAAGGTCTTATGACCCTCAGATGGTTCTATATTTGATTTCTAAGTATTGAGGAAAGAATTATAATTCAATTTTTTATTGTTGATGAAAGTTAAGTATTCAAATTTTTAAAGATATTCTTTTGTCTTAAATTTTATTGTATTCTAGTGAGCTGTTGTTTACTCACTCTTGCATTAAATAACCATTGCAGCTAAGGGTTGATAGCGTTGATGCCCCGTCAACGAGTAAACGAAAAGGGAAGCTAAACAAGTGAAGACTTGTTTATTTATTTTGAATGAAGTTGTAATAAGACTTTTTGAGTAATGTTTTATTTCTGTATTATATGTTTATGTCAAGGTTAGATTAAACCCTTGGAATTATTTTGAAAAGTTGTAATCCTTTTTATAAGGAAGATTTTATTATTTATAAGAGTTGTAATTTATTTTGAAATTATTTATTACTGGGTAGATGTATGTTATATTTAGAAAGTGAACACCAAATCATGTGAAAATGAAGTACTCGGATTTGGGAGTGTCACAGTACTTGTCTGTGTGTATTGATTTGTCATATATACAAACAAGCCAACAAGTTTTTGGCGCCGTTGCCGAGGATTGTAAATTATTTTTATTACTTTCGTCATCAGTTTAAATTAGATTGGTCTTAGTTAAACAAATAATTCTTATCTTATTTCTTTTTATATTTTTCTTTTGTTTCAGGTACTCGTGAATAGTGTATGCAAACTCAGTCTAAGAAGCCTAATTTGTTGCCTATTAAGGACAACATTAATAGAAGGGCATTTCCTTATCTCCATCTATTGAGGCATTCCATGATGAGGTCACTTCCTTATCATTTCTTTCTACATTTGAGCAACAACATGGGGAGTCCTTATATGAAGCTTGGAAGAGATACAAAGAAATGATAAGGAAATGCCTCATCATAGAATGCCTCAATGGATGGAGATAAATACATTTTACAATGGATTGGGTACCCAAACTCGACCTGGCATTGATACTGCTTCGGGACGGGAATTCATGGACAAGAGTTATGAAGAGACATATAAGTTATTAGAGATTATGGCTGCAAATGATTACCAATGGCCTTCTTCTAGAATGAGTAAACAGAAAGTCGCAGGAGTATTGGAAGTTGATGCTATCACGGCTCTGTCGGCTCAATTAGCGGCTATGTCAAAGAAAATCAATTCCATTGTCGAGTCAAAAGGGCAACAAGTAACCTATGTTTGTTAGCTTTGTGCGGGGTCACATCCTACAGACCAATGTGCTATCAATACCGAATCGGTGTAGTTTGTGAGCAATTATCAGAGGCCACTAAACCAATATCAGAACACTTACAACCCCAATAACAAAAACCACCCCAACTTGTCATTGAGCAATAACCAAAACCATCAACAACAACATGCTCCTAGACCTCATACCCTCCAGGATTTCAGAACCAACAACATGAACAAGCTCCTACTCCTCAGCCAGAAAAGAAATTAGAAATGGAAGAGATGATGTTGAAGTACATGGCCAACACCGAGGTGATGATAAAGAGCCAAGTTGTGGCTATTAAGAACTTGGAGAACAAAATGGGCTAAATGGCTAGCATGCTTACAAATAGACCAAGGGGAATCTACCTAGAAACACGGAAGCTAATCCAAGAAGAGAAGGGAAAGAGCAATGTCAGGCTGTCACACTTAGAAGTGGAAAGCAGACTGCAGCTCCAGAGCCTAGCACAGCCGCGCCCCAAGAACAAATGGGAAACTGCGCGGGCGCGCCCATCCACAGAAAAAAATTCTGCAGATTTTTCAAAGGAAAAGGATGGCAAGCAAGGGTCTGATACAGAACAGAAGGAAACAGTAGAGTAAACATGTGTTCCACCACCAATAGTGTATCCACCTGTCCCTTATCCACAAAGACTCCAAAAGTAAAAATTGGACAAGCAATTTGCCAAGTTCCTTGAGGTATTCAAAAAGCTGCAAATCAATATTCCATTTAAAGAGGCTCTAGAACAGATGCCGAGCTACGCAAAATTCATGAAGGGGATTCTGTCTAGAAAGAAGAAATTAGAAGATTTTGAGACAGTAGCTTTGACTGAGGAATGTAGTGTGGTGTTACAAAGGAAGCTACCTCCCAAACTAAAGGATCCCATCAGTTTTACTATCCCCTGCTTTATTGTATGCTTATCATTCAACAAATGTTTATGTGACTCATGCCATTATCAGTGTACACACAATTGGGTTTGCCGGCTCCAAAACTGATAAATATCTCTATTCAGCTTGCCGATAGATCCATTACTTATCCGAGAAGTATTGTGGAGGACATCCTTATGAAGGTGGACAAATTCATTTTTCCCGTCAATTTCATTATCCTTGATTATGAAGAAGATAAGGACATTCCTATCAATATGGGAAGACCTTTCTTAGCCACTGGGAGAACTCTCATTGATGTGCAAAAAGGAGAGCTTACTGTGCGAGTTCAGGATCAAGAAGTCACTTTCAACATGTTTAAGGCTATGAAATTTCTTACAGATGAAGAGGAATGCTTCCGAATGGATTTGGTTGATAGGGTTGTGAATGAAGAGTTCACACATATGATGAACATTGATCCTTTGAAGAGTGCACTGATAGGGGACCTTGGAATTGATGACCTAGAGGTGGTTTAATATATACAGATTCTGGATACAGTGCCACGGGTGAGCAAGTTTAAAAGTTATGTGGAACCTCTAGAGCACACAGGCGAGTCATCTGAGCATTTAAAACCATCTCTTGAGATACCTCATACACTTGAACTCAAACCTCTTCCTAATCACCTCAGGTATGCATTTTTGGGTGATTATTCTACTTTGCCTGTTATCATCGCTTCTGCACTAACATCATTTCAGAAAAGTAAGCTATTGAGGGTGCTAAGGGAATTCAAAACAACAATTGGGTGGACCATTGCTAATATTAAGGGGATAAGCCCTTCCTTTTGTATGCATTCGATTCTTCTGGAAGATGATAGCAAGCCTACAGTTGAATAGCAGAGAAGACTCAACCTAATTATGAAAGAAGTTGTTAAGAAGGAGATTCTAAAATGGTTGGATGCTGGAATTATATACCCCATTTCAGACAGCTCGTTGGTGAGTCCAATGCAGTGTGTACCTAAGAAAGGAGGAATGATTGTGGTAGAAAATGAGAACAACGAGTTGATCCCCACTAGAACGGTCACTGGATGGAGAGTGTGCATGGATTACCGAAAGCTCAACAAAGCAACTAGAAAAGATCATTTCCCTCTCCCATTTATTGATCAGATGCTTGATAGGTTAGCATGTCATGAATATTATTGCCTCCTAGATGGATACTCAGGATATAATCAGATAGTCATTGCTTCTGAAGATTAAGAAAAGATAACCTTCACTTGTCCCTACGGAACATTTGCTTTCAGAAGGAGGTCGTTTGGTCTATGCAATGCACCGGCTACCTTTCAAAGGTATATGATGGCCATCTTCTCCGACATTGTAAAATAGAACATGGAGGTTTTTATGTATGACTTCTCGATTTTTGGGGATTCATTTGATATCTGTTTGGAGAACTTGGTCATGGTTTTGAAACGGTGTGTAGAGACAAACTTGGTGCTCAACTGGGAAAATTGCCATTTCATGGTACAAGAAGGGATCATTCTTGGGACAAGGTTTCAGAAAAGGGATTGGAGGTCGACAAGGCAAAGTCAGAAATAATAGAGAGTTTATCGCCACCGAATTCAGTAAAGGGGGGTCTGTAGTTTTCTTAGACATGTGGGGTACTACCGTCGATTTATAAAGGATTTCTCTAATATTACAAATCCTTTACGCATTTTATTGGAGAAGGATGTTCCTTTTAAATTCGACGAGGATCGTTTGGCATTATATTTGAGCATTTTAAGAGAAAGTTGACGACATCACCTATCATCACGGCTCCAGATTGGTTATTACCATTCGAACTGATGTGTGATGCTAGTGACTTTGTTGTAGGGGTTTTTTTGGGGCAGCGCATAGAAAAGATGTTTTATGTCATTTATTATGCTAGCAAGACCTTGACAGATGCACAAATTAACTACACAACTACTGAGAAGGAGTTACTAGCTGTGGTGTATGCCTTCGACAAGTTTTGCTCATATTTGATTGGCACGAAAGTAGTGGTGTTTACTGATCATGCTGCCATTCGGTATTTAATTACCAAAAAGGATGCCAAACCTCGATTGATTTGATGGATTCTTCTCTTACATGAGTTTAACTTGGAGATCAAGGATAGGAAGGGTGCTGAGAATCAGGTAGCGGACCACTTGTCACTATTAGAGAATCCGAGACAAGACAAGAATGATAGAGTTTTGATTAATGAGTCCTTCCGGGATGAACAGCTGTTTATGGTTCAAGGCAAAGTCCCATTGTTTGTTGACTTTGCAAACTACTTGGTTAGCAACATCCTCCCTTCTGAGTTGTCAAGGCCTCAAAAGAAGACATTTCTGCACGATGTCAAATGGTACATGTGGGATGAGCCGTATCTCATCAAGCAATGTGCAGACAAAATGATCAGACGATGTATCCCTCACAGTGAGACAGAGAGCATATTATATGATTATCATGCATCAATGTACGAGGAAAATTATGGAGGTGAGAGGACAGCGGCTAAGGTACTTCAAGCTGGATTTTATTGGCCAACTCTCTTCAAGGACGCCTACCAATTTGTGCAAAAGTTTAATAGATGCCAAAGGGTGGGGAACATCTCAAAGAGGAATGAAATGCCTTTAAACATGATTCTAGAAGTTAAAATTTTTTATGTTTGGGGCATTGACTTCATAGGACCATTCATCTAGTCTTGTGGTAATCTATACATTCTGTTGGCAGTTGATTATGTCTCCAAATGGGTTGAGGTGGCGGCTTTGCTAACAAATGACGCCAAGGTAGTCTTGACGTTTCTACAGAAAAATATCTTCACAAGGTTCGGGACACCAAGAGCGATCATTAGTGATGAGGGCAGTCACTTCTGTAATAGACCATTCACAGCTCTTTTGGCTAAGTACGGGGTGAATCATAGAGTTGCCACAACCTATCATACCAAAACTAATGGCCAAGCTGAAGTCTCCAATCGAGAGGTTAAGCGAATTTTATAGAATTTGTCAACCTCACTAGAAAGGATTAGCCCTTAAAGCTAGATGTTGCAGTTTGGGCTTATAGAACCGCGTACAAAACACCTCTTAGGATGTCCCCGTATCAGTTGGTCTATGGTAAATCTTGTCATCTTCCTATGGAATTGGAGCACAAAGCATTCTGGGCCATTAAAAAGTTAAATTTTGACCTCAAAGCTGCAGGGGAGAAGAGACTTCTCCAATTAAACGAACTCGATGAATTTAGACTGCAAGCTTATGAGAATTCAAAATTGTACAAAGAAAAGGTGAAAAGATGGCATGACCGAAAAATTATTGATAGGAAGTTTGAGCCGGGGCAAGCCGTTTTGTTGTTTAACTCATAACTTCGTCTCTTTCCAGGGAAGCTCAAGTCTAGATGGTCGGGGCCATTCACGGTGAAAACCGTATACCCTCATGGTGCGGTGGAAATTATAAGCCAAGACTCGAACAAGCCATTCAAGGTCAACGGGCAGTGGCTAAAATATTATTGGGGAGGCGAGGTCGATCGCCAAAAGGCCTCATTATCCCTTGTCACTCCATGATCATTTCCGAGAGAGTCAAGCTAATCGACTATAAACAAGAGCTAGATGGGAGGCACACCATCCACTCTATTCTCCCCCTCTTGTTTAATTCTTGTTACTTACTTGTTACTTATTCTATCATTTCCCCCCCCCCCCTTATGTTTAATTCTTGGATACTATGAGTTTTAGTCCATTTTTGATATAGTATAGAGAATTGCAATATTGCATTTTTGAGTAGAATACATTTAGTTTATATAGCACAATTTTGATTTAGTGGGATAAAGAATTGTCTCATCTTGGATACTCCTTTTTGCAGAAATTGGTTCGTGTATGCTAGTTGGCTGCTGATTTGTTAAGTTACAGAATCTGCAGGATTCAGGAGCAGGGCAGCGCGGCCGCGCCACTTTGCAAGTCATGTTCAGCGCGCCCGCGCCCTATGACTACCAAGAAAGAGCACCCAGGAAAGGGCGCCCCTGCGCCCCAGTTAGCATATAGTATGGCGCACCCGCGCCGCGCCCTGACTGAATTTTTTTAAAAAAACCTTGCAGACTCGACACATGCCTTATATCTCTTTTTCTATTTCGACCAAACTTCTCAATATCAGAACAAAACAATTCTAGACTCCTACTTGTAGACACTCAAAATTTCTTGTCCCTTCTACTAACATTGTAAGAGGGCAAAAGGGTACAACCCGATCACTAATACCGGGTTAACTCAACCCCGATCTCAATATCGGGCCATTAAATCAACTCCGATCTCCAATCGGACCCTCAGATCAACCCCGACCTCAATATCGGGCCATCAAATCAACTCCGATCTCTAATCGGGCCGTCAAATCAACCCCGATCTAAATATCGGGCCATTAAATCAACTCTGATCTCTAATCGGACCGTCAGATCAACCCCGATCTCAATATCGGGCCATCAAATCAACTCCGATCTCCAATTGGACCGTCAGATCAACCCCCATCTCAATATCGTGCCATTAAATTAACTCCGATCTCTAATCAGACCGTCAACTCAATCCCGATCTCAATATCGGGCCATCAAATCAACTCCGATCTCAAATCGAACCGTCAACTCAACCCCAATCTCAATATTAGGCCATCAAATCAACTCTGATCTGCAATCGGACCGTCAACTCAACCCCATTTTCAATATCGGGCCATTAAATTAACTCCAATCTCCGATCAGACCGTCAGATCAATCTCGATCTCAATATCGGGCCTTTCAAATCAACCTCGATCACCAAATATCGGGACAACCACATCCTCGAACACCAGTCTTGGAATGTCAACTCAGCTCCGATCTCAACCCAAGAGGTACAGATCAGCCCCGATCTCAGCCCGGGAAGTCAAGTTAACTTTGGGAACAAACCTGAAGCTCCACAACATCTCCAGAAGATAACCTGGAATGACCAAGTCAACTTCAGAGATTACACTGAGGACAGACAGACTCGAATGGGATCCAAGTCTTGGAAACAACTCCCGGAAGTCAACCAAAGGACATGCCAACACTGAAGGCAACCTCTGGAGGAGCAAAATTATTATTTTACCATCCCTAAGTCGATTTTGTCAAACTCAAGCTGAATTCATGCCACCAAGGTTAGAACAAACGATAATAACGATCCCGAGTGCAAACACCGCAAGATAACTTAACAGATAACTTGCGGGAATCGAAGACCTAGTTATGAACTCGTCTTCTTGGACCCAAAAAATGTTTTATCCCATGTCATTGTAACACTCTCGCCTATGGCTTTCCGAAAAGGTATAGCACGCCTCAAACAGGCGCTCCGATCAAAAGTTAGAAAGTTTCGACTTTGATCTCGCGTTGCTCGGAGTGCACGTACTTCGAGACGACTTAACCGGACACCTGGGCCCCACCAGGAGGGCCGCACCTCTACCTGCGGTAGTAGCAGGTAGATCTAAGCCTCCCTGGCCTATAAATAAACGTACCCGCCCCCCCCCCCCCCCCCCCCCTCATTTTCAAGAATTCAAAAACGCAGCGAACCTCTTCCTGTTTGATTTTCTGACTTTTTCACCTCTTCTAGACCAAATGTTTTTCACTCTAACACGTAGATATACCCACATACTACCACATATCAGAAAATAACCGGTAGATTATAACGTTTAGAGCCTACGATTTGGCAAAAAGCCCGTTTAGTAGTACATTGTAAGTATTTCTATGATCAGAAAGTTAATACTACTTCTTTACACTGTTTTGCACTTGCATATCAAATTTTATTTTCTAAAAATGCCCGAAACTTAGTTCTGTGGCCGTTTTCATCAAAATTTGGTATATTTTTTGTATATAACTGCCTTTTTTGGCATTTCTACAACTCGGATTAACAATCCGCCAGCTCTAACAGCTTCAGTGCACTAGCATCTTCGTTTTAAGCAACTTCGCTGGACTGGGTTATCTTCCCAGTCTGAGTTTGGCTTTTTTTATGTGTTTATTCAACTGTATATATACTAACTTTTCAATTCTGTCAAGCCCGGATGTCAAATTCGAGGTAATTTACTGCTTTTATATATATATTTATCCATATATAAGCAACCTTCACCACCACTGGGTTCTCTTTCCAGTCTTGGTTGACTACATTTCTGTAAATATATATATATATATATATATATATATATATATATATATATTTCAGTCTGGCTTGGATTATTCTGTGGCCTTTATACTATTTTTGCATACCGCACCATTATTGGGTTCTCTTCCCAGTCCCTGATTGACTACGTTTATGTACATTTACATTTCTGTTCTGCCTGGATTATTCTGTGGCCTTTTTACTGCTTTTATATATAAATATGCATATATAAGCAGCCTTCACCACCACTGGGTTCTCTTCCCAGTCTTGGTTGACTATGCTTATGTCAATATATATATATGTATATATATTTTAATTCCAGTCCGAGTACCGGTGTGAAAAACCATCGCCCTTTACAACTTTTATATATATAACTGTGTATATATATTATTTTACTCACTTTTATTAAAATGCTGCTTTAAACATTCATTTGATATGAATTGGCACTGACATATCTGCGGGCGGACTAGATTTAATTAAATCTTGCCAACTCTAGCTTTCAAATGGTTCAAAACATGTCTAGACTGAACCAGGAAGTTAGAATGGCTGAGATTTCCTTAAATCTAGATTTCTTTCTAGTTTCAATTATAAAAGCAACCTCGTGCCCCTTAGATTGCTATCTAGTGGGAACGAGACGCTTCGGTCGTGCGAACGCAGATTTATTGAATGAATTCTCGATTCTGGCAATTTTGGGATATATATCTATTTCTGTGAAAATTTGAACTGTGAAGGTTTATTGGCTACTCATATGTGAGCCTAGGAATCGTGGGATTCATGATCAAATTGATTAGAATCTGATTCTCACGATGGACAAACTCCGCTTTACAGATGTACCTTGCCAGTTTTTCTGTAAAATGTATATACAACAGACCTTAAAACGGTTATCCAGATTTAAGGTCTCAATATAGTGAAAATATGGTTTGTAGTGTCAGAGTCCCTCCGATGGCTATTATGCCCATGAGGAGACCGACATTTATATATATTCTGTGGTCGAGGATGCTTCGCAGCCCTACAATCACCATTCAAACTGTGCCTTAAGGCTGAAAAGATAAAAAAATGGAAGTATCATCAGGCTTCAATTCCTATGTTAGCGTAAGGGTTTGATAACCAGCTTTCAAAACATCATTTTCAATTCAATCAAAGAAAAGCTTTTTGCAAATCAAATCAAATACTTTTGCAAATCAAATCAAAGACTTTTTCAAAATTAAGTCAAACCCTTCGTATATAGGTTCAACGAAGCAAAGCACTACTTTCAATCAATCAATCAAACATAGGCCCAATTTTCAAATAGCATTCACACACGCATTTCAGTTTTAAGGGAAATATTGAAAAGATGCGGTACCGTGTTTATACGGGAGTCGTAGGGTGCCTAACACCTTCCCCACACTTAACCAAGCCCCTGAGCTCAAAACTTCAGTTTCAAAGATCAAGTTTCGACAGTGTCCAGCAATTAGGCCTCTTTCAAACAAAACTCGTTTGAGTTGGTACAACCATTTTCAAATCTACCAACTAGCGACTCTGTAAAACATTCAAATCGTTGACATGATACATGTTGGCCTTTTTCCTAAAAAACCCTTCAAAACATTTTTCCTAAATAAAAAAAGTGAGGGTAGAGAAAACTTAGGAAAAGATGAAAGATCCAGGTTGTGACCCGACCCGCTGATTTTTTAACCAATGTCGACACTACTCCACCACTTCTATAACATCTAACCTAACCACAACTACTTCCCCACTCCCATCTTCAGCTAAACATTCCCACATAATCTCTTTCCACGTTCTCCTCAAAACTTAGTTCTTAGCCATATTCTCCACTATATCAGAAAATTCGAACCACTTCATCTCAGCCTGAATTTCTCTATAAACCCTAATCACCATCACATATAAACCCATCTTCCATTACATTAGAGTTAGGGTTTCCATAGGGACTCATAAGGAAGAGTTTGGGATTCAGAATTTGTTTGGCAGAAGTTAGGGCTCCAAATTTTATGTAGAATCATGGCACCAAAGAGAGTTCGTTCTTCATCAACTTCATCTTCCAGTGATAGCTATGGAGAAGGAAATAGCAGGGATGTGTTGGACGCATCGAAATTCGTCAATTTCTCTGCCCAACATCACTACGCTAATGTTTTGGTGGCTAAGATGTTTGTGTTGGAGAGGGGCTTAAAACCAAGCAAAGATGACGGGAGGCTGTGGAACATGATTTGAGATATGGGATGGGATGGAAATTGTGCAGGAATTCTACGCCAATGCGAAGGAGACACAAAATGGGATTTCCTTCGTGCATAGAAAATAAGTGAGCTATCTCCCTTAAGCTATCAATGAGATTTTCCAGTTGTTTCCCCCTCCTGCTGGTACAGTAATTGGGTGATAGCAGAATGATTTGAGACTGACTTGGACAAGTTGGTGAAGGAAATTTGCAGGCCGGGCACAACATGGGCTATTAAGCCAGGCACTAATATGAAGACACATTTCTCGCATACAGCTCTAAACAGATATGCAAAGGCATGGAATAGCTTCATATGCGCCAATCTGATGCCCACCCACCACCAGCACGATGTCACTACGGAGAGGGCCATTATTTTGTATGGGATTATCATTGGGAAGTTCATAGATGTGGGGCATTTGATCCATCAGTCCATGATTTGGTACATGCGGGGAGGTACCACCGGCAGGATTCCACATGCCTCAGTAGTGACCCAGCTGTGTGTGCAGGCAGGGGTTGATTGGGAGAATGAGTCAGTTTAGATGCCCATGAAGGACATAAACCACGCAGCTATAAAGAAGTATTCAGAGTGGGAAGGTGGCAAGTCTCACTCTCGAGGCCTTGGGTTCTTTTTGCCACATGCTAAAGTACGTGAAGAAGAAACTCCACCACATACATCACAGGAAGCAGGACCACCTCCGAACTATATGGCCAGTCATGATCGCCAGATGCAGCTTTTACAGTGGAGGATGGACGCTCTGCACATCAATTTTTAGACATAAGCCGATGGGTTGTCTGGTGCACTGGCACAAGCCTTCGCTCAGCAGTGCGTGCTAGTAAAGTTTCCTGTCTAAGGGGCAGCTATGCCTTATCCACCACCAGATTAACCACCCGAGCTACAGTCGGGTGGCCACGATGATGCTACCTAGGGGAGTTTGCTTACCCTTTACTTTTAATGAGGACATTGTTTATTTTAAGTTTGGGGGTATTGGGTGTTTAGTTGCATATAGTTTTTAGTTGCATGTAGTTATTTAGTTGCATTTTTAGTTTACTTTTGCATGCTTTCGTTAGTTAGTTTTCGTTTATTTGTTTAGTTTGCATTTCGCATTGCATGATTCCATTTTTTCAGTTGGTTTGAGTTCCATGTGGCCTGTGTAGAATTACATTGATTGTTGAGCATTGTTGATAGCTTAGGTTTGGTCATATTTTCTTTGCATGCTGTTAATCTTTTCCTGTTGATTTTGATGTAACCAGATAGCACGATTTTGTTATTTCTGCTTGTTGGTTTAGATTATTACATGCTTGTCTTTTAAGGGGAAAGGTTTGTTTTTAATGATAATGTTTTGTAGGCAGTTAGCAATGACCATGATGACGCCAAAATTCAAGTTTGGGGGAAAACATTGGTTATGCATGCTATAAAAAAAATAAAAAATAATAATAATAAAAATGAATGAGAAAAAGAAAAAGAAAAAAATTAGAATGTTGAATAAACACTTTGGCTAGTCTAGTCCTGTGGCCTTTGATATTCGAGCAAGTACGCCCTAGGGGTTGTCTTTACACCCAGTACCTTAAAGCCTTCTAGCTTGGGAGTCGTTGGTCGAAAGCTCGTTACACGGGTATCATTGAAAAGCCTAAGAGGGCTAGGCATTGCACAGTCGCGTGTAATCACAGGAATGCGCGTGTAAGACCCCAGATTTTATGAAATAAAAGTATTCAATTTTTCTATTTAGTAAATGGTTAAATTGATAAAAGTTTAAAGTTAAGGGTGAAATGTGGAAATATTTTAAAATAAGTAAGTGGTTATAAAATATTCTTGTTGTCGGGGAATATTCGTTTGGTCGTGAAATATTCTTGTTGTCGAAGAATATTCATACGACGGCGCGGCTATTTGTGGGCCCCACAACAGAATAACTGTCGGATATAGAAAGCGACAGAAATAACCTTTTTATAAAATAACGGCGTAGTTGTTACCGTTAGTACTGTTGAAATATCCGATGGTTAAAATACAGTAATACGCGGTGTTGCACAGTAACACACGTTATTGCACATTATTTTGAATTATTGATTCTTACGTAAAAAGTCACTACTCAATTATTGTTATAGTAATTACTGTTCAATATTTTATATTATTGATTCAATAATTGCTACGTTGATATTTTATATCAATAATTGCTACGTTGTTATTTTATATGATTGATTCAATAATTGCTACCGTTGATATTTTATATTATTGATTCAATAATTGTCATTGCACAGTATTTCAAATTATCAACTCAATAATTCATATTATTTGAATAATATTATTAGATAGCATTATTGGCAATGCCTAAGGAAGTTCTGTCTAGGAGGGGTTATTTAATTGCGCGCCAGTAAGGAGAAGTCCTTATCGGAAGGCCCCCTCTTTCCTGGGAACGACCTGGTTGTCAATATTGTAGTTCTGCAATATTATTTGTGAATAATTAATTATTGATTTATATGATAAGGAAATATTTATTTTGTGAATATAAGAGAAGGAATTAGTGCTGATATGTATTTCTATCAGTATTTTGATGTAGAAAATCATCCGTTTATGGATTTCGGATAATTTATGTTTGGAATTTGAAAAAATTTCCTTCTACAAAGTTGTAGAGAATTAAATTTCCTATATAAAGACATAGAATTTGTATTTTTCTGACAAATGGGCTATTTATTATGAATTATTGAAGTTTCGAAAAATAAATATTTTTTTTAAAAGGAGGCGGGCCCCACTTTTGGTTGGTGTTGAAAAAAGGCTGATGGCTTTTGTTTTGGGAGGCGGCCGGAGTTTTTAAAAAAATAATATTATTTTATTAATTTAGTCTACTTTGGCATCCTAAGCTTTTCATATAAATAGGGTGCTTAGGTTAGAATTGAAAATCACACCAGAATCAGAAGTTTTCTCTCTCTATAATATCGAGCGTATTTTTGTGAGTATTTAGATACTTTGAGTGTTACTATTCAGTGCAAGTTTCCTTCGGTATTATATCCGATATTCCAGTCAGAAGTACTATTCTTTTGAGGTAAGGGATGTTATTTTCTTTCGTAAATGATGTTATTCTTTTCAATATCATTATACCAAAATATTGGCATGGATTTTATTATGAAATTCTTACTTTTTTCGTCGGGGTTACTATTCACGTATACGGCACTATTCACGGAAAAACTAAATTTTCTTCTATTTGTCCAAGTTGCCTATTAAGGTTCCTATCTTTGATCGGATCCATATTTTGAACTTCATTCTTGAATTTTACTCCACAATTGGTTATCATGTTGACAATTGGATCATATTGTTCTTATTCTCATATATAACATTTTTATAATCCGGATGATAAAAATTCTTTTTGACTTGAGTGTAAAGATGGATAGATTAGTGGTATGATCATGACTATGGGTTCTCTTTGGCCAGTAGTGCAAAGATGAATTGTTGACTGGTATGATCATGATCATTAATTTTACAATTGAATATATTTAGCTTAAGTGCAAAGGTGAATTGATCAACATGGTTATAAATGTTATTTCTATAAATTCTAAAATGATTAGATATTTATTTGGGATTTGAATATCTTTGGTCTGTAGTGCAAAGATGAGCTGTTGATTTATGAATATCTTTGGCTTGTAGTGCAAAGATGAATTATTGTTGAATATCTTTGACCTGTAGTGCAAAGATGAGCGGTTGATTTGTGAATATATTTGGCCTATAGTGCAAAGATTAGTTATTGATGAATATCTTTGACCTGTAGTGCAAAGATGAATAATTAATTGTTGAATATCTTTGGCCCGTAGTTCAAAGATGAATTGATTAGCATGGTTATGAACAGGAACTGTGATTTGGTATAACCATGATCTTTGGTGTTTCAGGTAAAGATAGGTGATGAAAGTTATCTTCGTCCTGGGTGTAAAGAGGAATTTAGCAACACAATTATGATTATGAATTATTCAAATGATTATGAACAGGAACTGTTGATTGATGTTACAGGGATAAAATATTGATGATGGACTTTTAACATGAAGAAGATAATAGACATTATGGTCTATTTGACTCTTCTAATGGATTGCTCATTCCGCTGCAACTATGGTTGAAAAGTTTTATCATCTACCATATATTATAAATCTCTGATTTATTACTGATGAAGACTATTGATAATTTAATTATCTTTAGTCATGATATTCTTTATTGGTCTATTTGTGCTCACCCTTTTGCTTCACAATTCCTTTCAGGTAATAAGAGTATAACGGGGTCGAGCAGGGATAATAGGAGAATAGAACGAGGGTCTATAACTGTTGAAGTTTTCCACCAAACAGTATGAAAATAATTTTATTAAAAATTTTAGATAAGTGTGTCGTATTTTATACGTCATTTAACCGTTGATTTTGGTGACCTGACTTAGGTGAGGTGATCCCAATTTTGGAAGGGTGTTTTGTCACTATCATACAAGATGTCTAACAACATACGACTTCATGTTATCATAAGACATGGTTGTGCACATCCACTTGCTGATTATATCCATGAATACTACCTATATAATCTTGGAGTACGGTTAGAATATAATTCTCAATTTGAGACAACAGAGATAATTATTTGGCAAGAGAAGACCCACCATTGGAATGAACAAGATAGTAATCTTCTCATTTTTCTTTGGGGTCTATTGGGTCAACCAAGGATAATTCTCGAGTCCTACGTTATCTATTATAACTTAGACGCATGTCCTCCCATGTACGAAGGTTTCCTTGAGCATTTTCCAAAGATTTTAATTCCTAAAACAGTTATTGACTGTACCTTTCTGTAACGTATTATTGATTTGTAGTATGGGCACTGTATTTGTATTGAAACTCACAGTTTAATTGTGGTCGTATTTTGTACGACAGTTTAAAAGTTAGAATTTGAAGATTTATATTTAGAATTTTGTTGAGTGTATTTCGTGGCGACCTAGAATGGGTTGGGTGGATTGGACCTATTTTGGGGGCGTTACAGTGCGAATATCGCCCTCGTGAGTGAATAAAAGCATAATAAACCCTTTGTAGACCCTTATATTGAATTGATGTGAAATCTTGGTTGGAGCTTCATATGTTTGCAGTTTTACTTGATTTGAAACCTTACTTTTCCCTCGTAAAAGCATAGTATGTGAAAGTTTTGGCCTATATCAAGCTTAGTGGTATTTAGCACACACACACACACTACATCATTGTAAACAAGTTTTGATTTTCAGAATGTATGTTCTATGGCCTTGTTTTTGGTTGGATGTATTGTATATATTTCCTTGTGATTTCTCTGAGGCATCTCATATTGGAATTCAAAGTTGACTGAAATTGGAATTAATTATCATTTTAGAGTAGTTTACATTTCATATAGTTTGCATTTGTGTTCAGTTGCTGAAGGGCAAGCAACAGTTTAAGTTTAGGGGTATTTGATAAGTAGATTGTATACCTAATTATTGGATATCAACTTACCATAACTGTGGCTTAATCTCGTATGTTTTAGTAGCTTTTCATGCATTTTATCTTTGTTTAGTAGATTATATAATGGGAAACTAGCTCGATGGCATTGTCGATGGAATGGGCATGAAACCGGCTTAAGTAGGTGAAAATGGCCTGTGGTGAAGTGCAAGTGATAAAGGCATGATATTGGCTTGATATGTAGGTTGGGAAAAAGGTGCAGCAGCAGCAGAAAACCCAAAGCAGCAATAGCATTCTGCAAGAAACTAGGGCAACGCGGCCGCGCTCTGGTAGAGCTTAAAGGCAACGCGCTCACGCTAGGAGAAGTCCTCACCAGCCGCCCCATTTGTGCTGAGGGGCAACGCGGCCGCGCCTTACCGGTTTGACCAAAATGCTGACTTTTCATTAAAAGACCAAATTGAATGTTTTCTCTTTAAGGCTTCATTGGGAGGTTGAGACTTTATTCATTGAACATTATTATTACTATTTTAGGATTTTAGAGAAACACATAGAGAATATAACCTCTTCTTCTACATTTTGGCTTTCGCTCTTGTTTCGTTGGTAGATTTGCATAGATTAGGGTTGGATTTGGATGTTTTGAAGGATTTGTTCTACTTTGAAGGTTCAGATTTGAAGAGGAGAAATCAGATTTCCATCTCTCATTCCTTAGCTTCTCTTAATTTTCATCTTTGGTTTTTAAATGTATGAACAAGTTTGGATGATGGATATTGATTCACTTATGAACTAATTTCTATTGTGGGATTTTAATGGATCTTAGTGCTTAATTCAGATTTCTATGCTTCCTTGTTGAGTTTTAAATGATTATGTATGGATTATCTAATGTGGTTTACTTTGATTTCCTAATTGCTTGTTCACCAATTACCGGAATAACTCATATGAAATTGAGAAATTAATTATGAGTTAAGATTTGACCATATTAGCTTGTGTTTATGATTCTACATGGTGTTAGACTCCATAATTTGTGC
This sequence comes from Panax stipuleanatus, assembly GCA_020205555.1. Lineage (NCBI taxonomy): Eukaryota > Viridiplantae > Streptophyta > Magnoliopsida > Apiales > Araliaceae > Panax > Panax stipuleanatus. The sequence goes on from CM035115.1 coordinate 95,953,371, forward strand.
TTCGGATAGACATATACCGAAGTACCACTTGTAGTCATTTAAGAACTTGTGCTTAAACCCATTATTAATGTTAAGTCACATAGAAATATAGTGGTTTATTAAATTTGGCTGTTCACTTTCATTCTATCATTTGTGGATTTTATGTGATATGGACGTGGTGCATCGAGAGATGGCTATGTTTTGCTTTTGTGTTCTCGACTATCAATTCGAAGTAATCAAATGAGCTTAACAGGAGGTGTATCAACTTGAGTAACGCATTAAGTGAAGTTATAATCCCATATCTTCCTTATCTGATTTATTTGCTTGTTAATTAGTTATCAATTGATAATCAACACTGTTAGATAAATCACAATTTGATCATCTGTTTAAGTAGACCGAAATAGTTATAAAACAGTTCCATGTTAGATTAGAGGTATTCATTATTCTCCGTGAGAACGATACTTTTCTTAATTTATATTACTTATGGACCACGTGCACTTGCGTATGCGTGATTGTTTTGATTAACACCCAAACAAGCCAACAGGGACATGCCGGGTTTTATCGAAGATTCATTAAGGACTTATCCAAGATTACAAAACCATTGTGCAGTTTATTGGAGAAGGATGTCCCGTTTAGATTTGATGAGGATTGTTTAGCTGCATTTGACCTACTAAAGAATAAGCTAACATCAGCACCAATGATTGTGGCACAGGATTGGTCTCTTCAATTCGAGTGGATGTGTGATGCTAGGGATTATGCAGTAGGGGCTGTGTTGGGTCAGCGCAAGGAAAAGATATTTCATGTCATATATTATGCGAGCAAAACTCTATCAAATGCTCAATTAAACTACACCACCACTGAGAAGGAGCTACTAGCAGTTGCATACAATTTTGACAAGTTCAGGTCATATCTCATTAGAACAAGAGTAGTGGTTTACACAGATCAACCTGCTAATAGGTACTTGATATCCAAGAAAGATGCAAAGCCTAGATTAATCAGATGGATTCTTCTTCTCCATGAGTTCGATTTGGAAATTTGGGATAAGAAGGGTACAGAAAATCAAGTGGTTGACCATATTTTCAGATTAGTGAGTCTATAGAACGATAAAAGGGACAACGTAGTGATCAATGAGTACTTCCCAGATGAACAACTATTTGCATTGACTTCGAAAATCTCATGGTTTGTTGACTTCTTCAATTATCTAGTAAGCAATGTACTCCCACCAGAGTTGACTAGTCAACAAAAGAAGTTTTATATGAAGTGAAGAGATATATGTGGGATGAGCCATTCTTGTTTAGGCAGTGCGCAGATCGTATGATTCATGTAGACACTCAAAATCTTTGTATTCCTGTTATTAACCACACAGGAGGGTAGAATCGTCTTTTACCTTCTAGAGATAACCTTGGAAGTCTAAATCATCAAACCAGACCCCCAAAGACAGTCCTGAGAAATCATCAAACCAGACCCCCGGAGACAACCTCGGGAATCATCAAATCAACATCAGAGACAGCCCTGAAGACATACGAAAGTCAACATCAGTCAAGCCCCAGAGATAACCATGAGGGAAGACAGCTGCAGCCACATCAAGCCCGAAACCAACCCCGAAGGGCAAAAGAGTAATTTTGCCAACTCAACATCAAATCAGATCAAATTACTATGAAGAAGGTCACATAGAACCATCACAGCAATCCAGAGTGAAAACTGCGCCAAATAGCTTAACGAACTTACTGCGAAGACTCAAAGATCTGGACATGGAACCGTCATCCCGAACTCAGAAAAGGTCAAGCCCCATGTCATTGTGTAGATCTCAAAAAGGGCTTTTTGAAAAGGTATAACACACCTCCATCGGATTCCCGGATTGCAAGTTATGAAGGTTCAAGCGAACAGTGCGTTTGTCAGATACACGTACTTCGAGACAGCGAGGCCCACCAGGCCCAGCCGCATGTAGACCCGCGGCTGATCGTGGCTATATTTATGGCCTCCCTCATTAGCTTATAGAAGAAGAGAGAGAGAGAGAGAGAGAGAGAGAGAGAGAGAGAAAGAAAGGGTCGCGGCGAGAGAAATAGATGCTAGGATAGCCAAACGGAGGTTCTAACGTACTCTGATTCTTGTAAAACTTCTTTGTAAACGTTTATATACATATATACTACAATATATCAAATTTTACCCGGTGGGAAACTACTATCGAGGTGCCAAAAGCCGTTTGAGAGTTGTTCTCACAAAATACTGTAAGATTTCGCCAGATCTGTCTTCTTCGCTTACTCTAATACGTATACAAGTGCTATATACATATATTTAGTAGCTTATATTCGTCGAATCTGAAGTTTTAACTGTTCATTTCTTGTAAATAGTGAATATTTGAGCTGTATTGACTAGATATGTAGTAGATCTAGCCAGATCTAGCTTTTGACCAGTTTAAAAGTTGTAAAACTTGAACTTGGAAGCTAGAATGGCTAAAATCTGTACAAATATAGTTTTCTTTCTAGTTTTTGTAAGTATTTAGCAACCACATTGATAGGTCTCCAAACTGATCAGTTTTATTTTGATGATAACAAACTTAGCTTGTAGGATTAAATTAAAATAGAGAGAATCCTCTCTATAGGATTATTATATAATTGATTTTAAATATCCTATTTTATTCCTATCAAAAATATTTTTCATCCTAAAATTGAATTTACTTTTCTTGACCTTGATAAATAATTATCAAGTGTTAATTAAATTAATTCAAAAATTAACATTTCCTAAGGCAATGAGATTCCTATTTTTTTCAGAAAGATTTTCTAAAACAAACTTTTTTGGGCAAAAAGAAAAATTCCAAGTTTTATATATATATATATATATATATATATGCGATACAAGTATATATGTATATAATATAAATATATATGTATAACATGTACATGTGGGTGCATGAGCCGTGTGTGTGTGTGCTGTGAAAGTGTTTGCATGCCCAAGAGAAAAAGGAAAGGCTTGGCCTAGCCTTTGTGATTTTAAACCAAAGCCATGCAAATGTTTATAAACAATAACATATGTTGATAGTGTTTGTAAAACATCCGTGCACAAATATTTTTGCCCAATCCGTGTGCCCAAGTTGAAATCCGGACCTTTCATTTTAAATCCATGCAATCCGGACCATTGGTTCAAAATTAGATTTTAAAAAAGACTATTTTTCCCTTAACTTCAAAATCCTATAAATAGGAAGTCTTTTCTTCATTCTAAACTTAACAATTTACAAAGTAAAGAAAAGTTATATCTCCTTGCCTATATTTTCTCTCTACAAAAGCTTTCTCTCCATCTTCTAATTCAAAGTTCTATTTCTTCAAAGAAGATAAAATTGGTCAAAATAGTTGAGATAAGTCATTAAATTACTGTATTTACATTATCTTATATCTGCTTATATATATATAGATATATTAAAGATAAATTGTTATACACATTTATATATATATATATATATATATATATATATATATATATTTAATCTATCAAATATTATATAAAAAGTCTGTACTTAGATACCGATATAATTTGGAAGTAATTTCTCTTCCAGACGGTTTTTAAAATCCTAAGTGGCTTTTTATTAATATAGATACATTGTATAAATATTGAAAAATATTTATATAATTATCATATTGTGAAAAAAATAATTTGGTCAGTACTTAGATACCGATATAATTTGGATGTTATTTCTCTGAAATTCTCCGAAACGGTCTTTAAATCCTGAGTGGTAAAATTTTCACAACATAGATCAAATATAATACAATATATATACGTGAGTGAAACAAAAAATTTATCATACTTACTTGTTATACACATTTATATATATCTATATTTAATTTATTAAATATTATATAAAAAGTCTGTACTTAGATACCGATATAATTCAGAAGTAATTTCTCTTCCGAACGGTCTTTAAAATCCTAAGTGGCTTTTTATTAATATAGATGCATTATATAAATATTGAAAAATATTCATATAATTATCAGATTGTGAAACAAATAATTTAGTCAGTACTTAGATACCGATACAATTCGGATGTTATTTCTCTGAAATTCTCTAAAACGGTTTTTAAATCTTGAGTAGCCAAATTTTCACAACATAAATCAAATATAATACAATATATATATGTGGGTGATGAAACAAATTTCATCAAGTAATATTTAATTGATAAATCTATTATACTTGATAACTTTCATAACAAGTATCTGACTCACAAACTTACTTATTCACAAATATACTTGTTGCATTATAAGTGATTTTATATGGTTATCTAAACTCAAAGTTATATCTGTTTAAACTATAGAAACACACTCTTTATAAAGAAAATCCTTTTCTAGAATTGTTTAAACCATATAAACGCATTCTTTATTAAAACAAAAAAAATCTTTATACAACCGTATCAATTTACATATCTGCTTAATTGAAGCATTTCACATAAAAGTCTTGAACTTTTATTTGATATTTGATCTTAAATTATATATTTGCTTATCTATGAAGTATCAATTATAAAAGTTATTTAAACTTTTATAAATCTGTACTAAACTTTATCTACTTACTTTAGATGCAAATTCAAACTATCTTTTTGAAAAAGGGAAGAGGGTAGAGTCAGTTTATTTTATGTATCTGTCAGAAAGACAAAAATTCTTTGACCAAGAACAGAGTCTTAGAGATGTCAGCTGGGAGTTGGGTCTCTAATGTACTTGTGAGGTGAGGAAGAAATTGTTGTTTCAAGACTATATTATAGAATAGTTCTGAACTCAAAAGAAGATACAACTAAGCTTGAGAAAAAAGTTGGGAGTTCGCTGTCAAAGATAGTTTCGCTGTCCAAGATAGTTTGTTGTGAATAGTTGTAAGTTTATCTATAAAACTTTGTAAAAGTTTCTCCACCTATTGAAGGAGTATTTATTACTGAGAGTAATAGGATCTCAAGTCCTGGAGAGGAGCCTGAGATTGGACGTAGCAATATACCCAAGCTGTATATTGTGAACCAGATAAACCTCTGTGCATTGTGTGATTGAATTTTTCTAAATCCTGCATATTAATTTCTAATACTATATAAATTAATTTGCTAAAAAATCAAAAAGGCCTAAGATAATTTTTAAACAGTAATAATCTATTCAACCCCCCCCCCCCCTTTTAGATTATTATTGGACTTTTAATTGATATCAGAGCGGTGCTCTTTAACTTGTTCGTTAAGTGAATACAGGCATATCAAATAATAGACCCATCTATGGTCTACAATGATACCGGTTGCAGAGAAGGACTGTCAATGTCTAGACCTCCACTATTTGATGGCACAAACTTTGCCACCTGGAAGAATAGATTCAAAATCTATGCGAAGTCACAAGGAATCAAAATCTGGCTAGCAATAGAACGAGGTGTAAAAATTCTCACAAAAATTGAAGGTGAAAAGATCATTGAGAAAGATGTTAATGAATTCACCACTGAAGATGAGGAAACTATGAATATAGCCGCCAAAACCGAACAAGTGCTTACCAGTGCTCTTATAGAAAAAGAATACAAAAGATTTAGCAATTGCAAGAATGCTAAAGAAATCTGGAAAAATAGATTGTAACCTATGAAGGAATCAATCACATCAAAGAAACTAGAAAAGATGCTCTAATCCAAGAGTATGAGAGCTTCAAGTTAGAAGAAGGTGAAAAAATCATTTATATGGAAACACGTTTTTCCAGAATCATTGATGAACTGGAACAAGTGAAAAAAGCTTACACAACAAATGAGAAGAATAGAAGAATTCTCAAAGCCCTTCCATCTGTATGAAAAATGAAGGTTACAGCCATCAAAGAAATGCAAGATCTAACTGCATATCCTCTTGATAGCCTTATTTAAAATCTTCGTGCCCACGAAGTCGACATGCTAGTCGAAAAAGCAGGATTAGACACAGATCTCAAAAAGAAAGGAATCGCTTTAAAAGCTCTAGTAGTTGATCAAGAAAGCGATGATGAGGAGTTAAATGAAGAACTCCTGAGTCTAGATAATAACAAAGTTGCGTTGTTATCAAGACAACTCATGAGAGCAATCCAAAGTAAAGCAAGAAGATATGGCAAAGGCTTTATGAAAACAAACAACAACTTTAACAACTTCAGAAACAAGCAAGCCTTCAAACCAAAAGCACAAGGAGCAAACTTCAAAGCAAACAAAAATAATTTCAAAAATGCTAGCTCAAATGAAAATTCAAATACATGCTTCGAATGCAATCAACCTAGACACTTCAAAAAGGACTGTCCTAAACTAGCAAACAACAAAGTACTAGTAGCTGAAGAAGGCTGGGATCTAAGTGATGAAGAAGGAACTGCTGAACAAACTGAGAAAATCACAAATATATGTCTAATGGCAGACAATGAATCATCACCAAAATATGAGGTAAATTCAGAACATCAATTACCTAGTACTTCATTTGTCACACTTAGTTTAGATAATATAAATGAAGAACATCATGAACTACAAAAAGCATACAATTGTCTTTATAAAGATAATGAAATCATTAAAGAAGATTTTATTAAACTATAAATTTCATTAGAAAAATAAATTAAGACTAATAGAAATCTAGAAATAGAAAATTCAAATTTAATCATAATTAATGAAACTTTAAAAGAAGAAAATGAGAAACTAGAAAATGACTCTTCAGAAAATCTTGTATTAAAAGAAGAACTAGAGAAATTAAAAAATAAAAATAAAAATCTTGAAATAAAAAATTCAACACTTATTATTTCTATCGAAAACCTTGAAGTTGAAAATTCAACTCTTGATGTACTTATTGAAGATTCTCAAACACTAAATCAAGAGTTAAGTAAAGAAATTGAAACAGTCAAGGAGAAAAATTCTTCTCAACAAATAGAAGAGAAAAATGAAGAATCCACTTTAATAAATTAAATTAGAATGTTGACTATAGAACGTGATGATTTAAACTCAACAGTCATTAAATTTACAAAAAGAAAAAAAATCTTGATGTTATGCTCAGTCAACAAAGATGTGGTTTTAATAAAGAGGGATTAGGATATATCAGAGAATCTAGTAAGATAAAAGATAAAGGACTCTACCATGTTAAAAGCAATGAAAAATAAGGCCATGCATCTCCTTTTACTAAATGTTCTTATTGTAATAGGAATGGTCGTTCTGTTTACTCACATAATGCCAAAAATGAAAACTATATAGGGAAAATGATTTGGGTACCAAAAGGAACTTACACTACACGTATTATCACAAAAAGAGAATCTAATTTTCATGAAAGAGAATCTAAAAACATTCATCAAAATCTTTCAAGATACAATAATAGAGCAAATCATACATCTTATAGACCTGCTGCACATAGAACACTTGTGTCTACTAAAATTTATTATCCTGTATCAAATTTTGTAAAGGAAAATACAAATGATCCTTATAAAAAATAGAAAACTTACCCAAAGGATCTTTCTCATTAAAGGGTACTACTTTGTGAACTTAATTTATGTTGCAAGTATGTCTCACATTTGACTCTAGTAAAAATAAATGGTACATTGATAGCGGTTATTCAAGACACATAATAGGCGATAATATAACTGAACAATCTACAAGCTACAGATTATGGTGAGGTAACATTTGGAGACAACAACAAAGGTAAAGTTATTAGAATTGGAAGTGTTGGAAATAAACACATAACAATCTCTAATGTTTAATTAGTCACAGGACTCAGGTACAATCTTATACCAATTATGTGATAGTGGTTTTAAAATAACTTTCAGTCCTCATAATTGTTTAATATTTGACCAATCTGGTAAATTGATTTTATTATATCCTAGAAGTTAAAATGTGTACACGTATGACCTAGATACATACTCACATCTGGACAGTGTGTGTCTTGTATCTTCCAATGACGATCCATGGCTTTGGCATCGTAGGTTAGGACACATTAACATGAAATTAATAAATAACATATCTTCTAAGGAACATGTACGTGGTCTTCCAAAATTAAAATTTCTAAACGACCATATTTGTGAAGCATGTGAATTAGGAAAACAAATACATGCATCTCATAAACCTAAACTCACAATGTCAACCTCTCGACCATTAGAACTCTTGCATATAGATTTGGTGGGTTTTATCCCTAAACATAGCATAGGTGGTGATGTTTATATTCTAGTCCTAGTTGATGACTATTCACGATTCACATGGGTTGATTTTCTAAAATTCAAACATGAAGCGATAAACTCCTTCTCTGCATTATGCAAGAAAATTCAAAATCAACAGGGAAGCTCTATTATTTATATTCGGTCTGATCATGGAAGAGAATTTGACAATTCTGATTTCATAAAGTTCTATGATGAGCATGGTATAAGCCATAAGTTTCTACTCCATACACACCACAATGAAATGGTGTGGTAGAAAGTAAAACGTACTTTACAAGAAATGACTAACACTATGCTAAATGAATATCGTCTTCCTAAATACTTTTGGGCTGAAGCAATTGCAACATCTTGTTATATCTTAAATCGAGTTTTACTAAGACCAATATTGTTGAAAACTCCCTATGAGCTTTATTATAAAAGAACTCCAAAAATAAATTACTTTCGTATTTTTGGGAGTAAATGTTTTATTTTAAACACTAAACAATATTTGGAGAAATTCGATCCCAAATCTGATGAATGAATATTTCTCGGATATTCACTTAATATTAAGGCTTATAGAGTATTTAATAAAAGAACTCTAGTTGTTGAGGAGTCAATGAATGTAACTTTTGATGAATCTAAACCTCCTCCTAAATATAAAGAGTTGGTAGATAATGATGTTGTCATTGAAGACATCCTCAGAAATATGGAACAACTAAAAATAGACAATACATCTCCACCTGTCAATATTAATCCTCTTGAAAATCTCAATCCGCAGTTAAATGACTTACCCAAAGAAACACCTGTCATTAGAAATTATCCTATAGAAAATTATTATTGGTTATATCGATAAAGGGATTCTCACGAGATCACAAGCTCAAAATCTAGCCGGTGATTTATCTTTCTTATCTCAAATAGAGCCTAAAAATATAAAAGATGCATTGCGTGACGAAGATTGGATTATAGCTATGCAGGATGAACTTGAACAATTCAAAAAAAAAAGTTTGGGAATTAGTTCCAAAACCTGAGGAAACTTCTATCATTGGAACTCGATGGGTTTTTCGTAATAAATTAGATAAAAATGGAATTGTCAAACGTAATAAGGCAAGACTAGTTGCACAAGGGTATAACTAACTTGAAGGAATTGATTACGATGAAACTTATGCTCCTGTTGCTAGAATTGAATCTATACAAATGTTACTAGCCTTCGTTTGCCATAATGATTTTAAACTATTTCAACTGGATGTCAAATCTGCCTTTACAAATGGTGTTATTGAGGAGGAAGTATATATTAAACAACCTCCTGGGTTTGAAGATACTAATTATCCTAATTATGTGTATAAACTCTATAAAGCTTTATATGGTTTAAAATAGGCCCCTAGAGCGTGGTATGAACGATTAAGTAAATTCTTATTAGAAGATGGATTTAAAAGGGGTACCGTCGATACTACTTTATTCACTAAATATAAAAATGATGATATCCTTATTTTACAGATCTATGTTGATATTATTTTTGGTTCTACTAACATTTCCATGTGCAATTATTTCTCTGAAAGCATGAGTAAGGAATTTGAAATGAGCATGATGGGAAAATTAAATTTCTTCCTAGGATTGCAAATCAAGCAAGGAGAAAAAGGTATTCATATCTCTCAATCTAAATATTGCAAAGAAATGATTAAGAAATTTGGATTAGAATATGTAAAACCTCTTAACACTCCTATGTCAACCACCGATAAATTAAATGCTGATGAAAATGAAAAAAGTGTTGACACAAAGAAGTATAGAGGAATGATTGGTAGTCTTTTAAATATCACAGCCAGTAGACCTGACATTATGTTCAGTTTCTGTAAATGTGCTAGATTCTAATCAAACCCTAAGGAATCACATTTGGTTGTAGTAAAAAGAATATTTTGTTACCTCAGGAGAACTATAGATATAGACATATGGTATCCTAAAGGTTAACCATTTGAGCTTGTTTGTTTCTCAGACTGACTATGTCGGTCATCATGTTGATCGAAAAAGTACAAGTGGCGTGTTAGTTTCTGGGTGGATGTTTAGTTTCTTGGTTCTCTAAGAAACAAAACTCAATGCCCATTTCAACCATTGAAGCAGAATATATAGCTGTTGCACGATGTTGTGCACAGATATTATGGATGAAACAAACCCTGGTTGATTACAATAAAAAGTTTAACTATATCTCAATCCTATGTGATAATACAAGTGCAATAAATCTGAGTAAAAATACTGTATTACATGCTAGATCAAAACATATAGATGTCAGACATCATTTTTTACATGATCATGTAAACAATGGCATTATCAAGTTAGAACATATCGACATAGAATTAAACATTGCAGATATATTTACTAAACCTTTAAGTTCTGAAAGATTTTGCAAACTACGTTTGGATTTAGATGTGACGCCCCCAAATTCGGGTCCCTAGAACCACAGACCTGGTACGTTACGGTACTTCATCTTTATACATATTCTCTAACTAACGCGGAAAAATATAAACATAAATTGTTTATTTCACATGATTCTATAACATTTCCCAAGGTCTGTTAACCTTAACTAAATACATACCTTAAGTAATTAAAAAGGTTTACAACATTACTTGCATATGATAACTAAATAGTTATGACTGCGTAATAATCTATTCTTTGAAATTTGCCTTTGTCTCTGTCTTTCTTCGAGCCTTCGTCTTAAGCTAAAATTTGCTATCATGATATAGCAAGGGTGAGCAACTAATTTGACCAGCAAGTTTAAATACAACAAGGATATATCATTATTAAAAGAAAGAATAAACTTTTAAATTTTCAACAATATAATAATTGTGAAAGAGCATGAATCATAACTTTAATAATTGAATGACTGAATCAATAATGTTTAATGTCAACAAGGACCATGAACAATTTTATCTGAACCTTTTGGTAATGAAGGTGATCAGCCTTTCATACCTAATGAACATATGCAACTTACACTAAATGTGAATCAATAATCAGTAAAGATGTGAATAATCAACAATAATTATTCACTAACATGCTTTGAAAATATAACTCAAGTTTGAGTTAGGGAACTTGTATGTACCGTCAATTACTGCTACGCAATCTAATTTAATCTCTAATATAAAGACCTATCATTAATAAGATTGATCTTTCAATTAGCATAACATACTATATCTAAAAATACTATTACTTTATAAGTAAACTATCTAACATTTAACCATATAGTCAAATATTAAATAATACCTTAACATTATACGTATTCACAAGTCTAAACCTAGCACACATCGAGTCTTTAATAGTATTCCATATAGTATACTGAATGATTTCCCAAAAACAACCTACAAACTAGTTTTTCGTCTCGTCTACACTGTTTTTACACAGCGAGTTAGATCGGTAGCTAGTTCGTACATACCTCCGCTCCCTGAAGGAATCGTTTAGCCCAGATACTATACATCAACCACCATTAAAGAGTACGATTGTACTACTTTAGATTTAACACTTATTCTTTTATTTATAAGTTGTTATTTATAACTAGTAAACCATATAACCAATTATAAATAAAACTCCTTGTACTATACATAAAATATTTTTAGCATTATAATTGTTTACAAAATAAATATTCATCAACTATATTTAAAATAAATTGAGCATTATAACTGCTTGTAAAATGAATATTCGTTTACTATGTTTGAAATAAATCGAGCATTATAACTGCTTTATAAAATGAATATTCGTACTAAATACTTCAAGAAAATCGGACTTAATAACTACTTTAAAAAGTATATTTGCTACTTTTTAAGAGAAATAAATTGGACATTATAACCGCTTGTAAATAGTACTTTTGTACTATATACTTAAAATAATTTGGGCATTATAACTGCGTATAAAAGTATATTTTTACTAAATATATAAAGAAGAATGAAAATAATAACCACTAAAGTAAATACCTCTTGAAGTTACAAGTTTTAACTAATCCTTTGAAATCTTGAAATTAATCTAACTCACAAGAACTCTCTCTTTCTAATTCTAGATTATAACTTTGCTATGGAAACTGGTGAAGAAAATGAAGACAATGGCTTGCTATTAGAGGGTATTTTGGTCATTTCACAAATAATTTAAGGGTACTTTAGTCATTTCACATATTTTCCTTAAATTGAAACCCTTAATATTTGCTAATTAGCATTAGAGTTTGGAAATAAGGGTTAGGGTTTTCAAATCTTAAATTAGGGTTTTCAAATGAACATTAGGGATTCTAACTGCACATTACGGTTTCCTAATTAAACATTAGGGTTTTCTAATTAGGTTTACATACTTACATTTCATCTAATCAGTATTTAACATTAATCACATAATGTAAATACACATAATCTTAAATACAATTATAATAATAACTGTATTAATATATAAAGCCCTATACAAATTAGGGTTTTGATCTGCTATTCGCCTTTACCTCCTTGACATTTCTTAGTCAATAAATAAATTGACTAACTTGCTAAATTCATATCACGCATGCCCAAATATTACTGATAACAATAATGATAATATATAAATTTTCTTACACTATTCAGTTTGCATTAAATTTATAGGTATCGTAGTGCCTTATCCTTAATATTCCTTCATGTACATATAAATTTATTTCTATGGTTTTGGAATTTTGTAACCCATATTTTCTCTATTCTCATTGAAATAGCAAACCATATAGGTTTTACTTAAAATTTTTAATAAATTCTCAAATTTTTATCTAGGTTTTATTCTTTAATCTTTATTTTAATCATTCAAAATCTTATAAATTTTTGGGTTGTCACATTAGGTATGTTAGATATCTCATCATAATTATTATTACATTTAAAATAATTTTTTTTACTATTATCACTTATAATTAGTTAATACTTTTTTAAAAAAAAAAGGGAATTTTTTATTAAATTTTTTATTATTTAATGTATAGTTAAATCACTATCTAGTTTAAAAGTGCAATATCAATAAACATTTCTCTTCCTATTAATACATTTATATAATTATAAATATATAAATCTTTACTACCATTTGCTACCATCTTTACTACCATCTACTATCGAAAGTGATAGCTTGTGCTGCAATTGTAAGTTATCTTTAAATCTGCACCAGTATCAACTAGAGTAGAAAGTTCAACTGTAAAAGTTTTATCAATCACTAGAGTAATGGAAATATACCACTTTTGAATAGTAATGTCTTCTAATCTTTTAAGAGAATTTCCTTGAACAATAAGAAATTCTGACTCATCTTTAGTGTTAGAAGACTCTAGTTTATCTTCGTCTGCTGAAGAATCGTTAACTTGAAGAACCTGGTCTTTAACATCTAAATTAAGCATCTCTTTTGGTAAATTAGAAATTTCTATTTTGAGATATGAAATTTCCTTTTTTAACTTATTGACTTCTTGGTTTAACTCGTGGAGGATAATTTCTTTGTCAGGTGTTTTAAACCTTTCAAGAGTTTTATTAAGATTGAAAATAGGTTTTTCTTTTCCTTTAGTGATCTTATTCTTAACTGTGTTATCTTTAGTTAACAAATCCTTTAATTGTTTCATATATTGAATTTTTAACTCAGAATCTATAATTTTGCTAATTAGATCAATTAACAAAGAACTTTCTTCTTCTTCTTTGTTAAGAACCTTTAATCTTTTATTACAACAATCAGTTTTACAATTATCAGTACATAAGGTGACTTCTTTTGTATCACTTTCTGTTTCTTTACTATTATTGTTGTGAGAGGAATAAGGAATATCAGAATAATCATTGTTATCAATGTCATTCTCAATTCTTATTAATTTTAAAAGTTGTTCAGTATCTTCATTAGAAACATTTAATTGGGATAATTTTTGTTTTATTTTTACATTCATTTTTATAATGTCCTTTCTGTCCACAATTATGGCAAGTAATTTTACCTTTATCATATTTTTTGGATTTACGTGTTGATTTTTTATTAGATGACTTTGGTTTATCATAATAATTATCTTGATTTTTAGGCTACTAGAACGTTTTTTATGGTGTTTATGGCTCTTGTGTTTTTCAATATGTTTATGCCGATATTTTCTCCTAGAAGGAGCAACTGGGGGTAAACCATTGTTCACAAAAGGTTCCTTACTCATATTTAGCTTTATTAAAACTAATTATAATGTTAAAATTGTTGAAAGGGTTTACGCTATTAACAAAGAATATGAAAACTGTAGTTTGTTGACCATAGATGTTATTAAAAAACATAGAAAAAAGGGTTATAATTGTATTCATATAGGATTAATTCAAGTTGCTGTTAAACCATTGAATATTAAGGGAATTAATACAAGTATTTATCTGTGTCTCAGAGATGCTCGATTCCTTAACTATTTTCTTAGTATTATTGGTATAATGGAATTAAGTTTGCACAATGGACCTATCCATTTTAATTACTTTCCTGATTTAACTTTAAGTCTTAGTGATCCTCATATATTAAAAGCTTTAACTTTAAATATTAAAACAGCAGGAGAAATCACTCAAATGATAGAAGCTTCTCAGGCTTTAGCTTTAATTTATAGAATATATTATAAAACAATGAAAACCAATTTCAATGTTCATACTCTTAATAAAAGTCCTAAAGATCAAACTGTTTTAATATAAAGTAGTAATAGTGATGCTAATGTTCAGATTCCAAGAACTATTCTTTAGAAAGAACATAGGTATGAGTCTGCTTAAGGTAAGATGGTATGTATGAAAGAACATTGTTTAGGAATAAATTTTGGACCTTGATTAGATTAATAGATTATTTAGATCTAATTCCTCAACTAGTAACCGTTCTGCTTTGCCACATGTTCCAGACATAGTAAACCAAGAAAAACACAGTTATGAAAACATTAGTCAAGCTTTAAGTAACTGGAATATACCTAGTATTTCTGCTAAAGAAATCTATCAGTTAACCTTCTTAGACAATTTTAAAACTGATTATAATGTTAAAACTGTTGAAAGGGTTTACGCTATTAACAAAGAATATAAAAACTATAGTTTGTTGACCACAGATGTTATTAAAAAACATAGAAAAAAGGGTTATAATTTTATTCATATAGGATTAATTCAAGTTGCTGTTAAACCATTGAATATTAAGGGAATTAATTCGAGTATTTATCTGTGTCTCATAGATGCTCGATTCCTTAACTATTTTCTTAGTATTATTGGTATAATGGAATCAATTTTGCACAATGGACCTATCCATTTTAATTACTTTCCTGATTTAACTTTAAGTCTTAGTGATCCTCATATATTAAAAGCTTTAACTTTAAATATTAAAACAGCAGGAGAAATCACTCAAATGATAGAAGCTTCTCAGGCTTTAGCTTTAATTTATAGAATATATTATAAAACAATGAAAACCAATTTCAATGTTCATACTCTTAATAAAAGTCCTAAAGATCAAACTGTTTTAATATAAAGTAGTAATAGTGATGCTAATGTTCAGATTCCAAGAACTATTCTTTAGAAAGAACATAGGTATGAGTCTGCTTAAGGTAAGATGGTATGTATGAAAGAACATTGTTTAGGAATAAATTTTGGACCTTGATTAGATTAATAGATTATTTAGATCTAATTCCTCAACTAGTAACCGTTCTGCTTTGCCACCTGTTCCAGACATAGTAAACCAAGAAAAACACAGTTATGAAAACATTAGTCAAGCTTTAAGTAACTGGAATATACCTAGTATTTCTGCTAAAGAAATCTATCAGTTAACCTTCTTAGAAAATTTTAAAACTGATTATAATGTTAAAACTGTTGAAAGGGTTTACGCTATTAACAAAGAATATAAAAACTATAGTTTGTTGACCACAGATGTTATTAAAAAACATAGAAAAAAGGGTTATAATTTTATTCATATAGGATTAATTCAAGTTGCTGTTAAACCATTGAATATTAAGGGAATTAATTCGAGTATTTATCTATGTCTCATAGATGCTCGATTCCTTAACTATTTTCGTAGTATTATTGGTATAATGGAATCAATTTTGCACAATGGACCTATCCATTTTAATTACTTTCCTGATTTAACTTTAAGTCTTAGTGATCCTCATATATTAAAAGCTTTAACTTTAAATATTAAAACAGCAGGAGAAATCACCCAAATGATAGAAGCTTCTCAGGCTTTAGCTTTAATTTATAGAATATATTATAAAACAATGAAAACCAATTTCAATGTTCATACTCTTAATAAAAGTCCTAAAGATCAAACTGTTTTAATATAAAGTAGTAATAGTGATGCTAATGTTCAGATTCCAAGAACTATTCTTTAGAAAGAACATAGGTATGAGTCTGCTTAAGGTAAGATGGTATGTATGAAAGAACATTGTTTAGGAATAAATTTTGGACCTTGATTAGATTAATAGATTATTTAGATCTAATTCCTCAACTAGTAACCGTTCTGCTTTGCCACCTGTTCCAGACATAGTAAACCAAGAAAAACACAGTTATGAAAACATTAGTCAAGCTTTAAGTAACTGGAATATACCTAGTATTTCTGCTAAAGAAATCTATCAGTTAACCTTCTTAGACAATTTTAAAACTGATTATAATGTTAAAACTGTTGAAAGGGTTTACGCTATTAACAAAGAATATAAAAACTATAGTTTGTTGACCACAGATGTTATTAAAAAACATAGAAAAAAGGGTTATAATTTTATTCATATAGGATTAATTCAAGTTGCTGTTAAACCATTGAATATTAAGGGAATTAATTCGAGTATTTATCTATGTCTCATAGATGCTCGATTCCTTAACTATTTTCGTAGTATTATTGGTATAATGGAATCAATTTTGCACAATGGACCTATCCATTTTAATATAGAGAGAATGAAAAATGACTCTAGAAGTATCATTCTTGTCATAAATAGGTTTAATGAGGATTGACTCTGTTTGAATAAGAATAACCTTATAAAAGGTAAGAGATTTATATGGAGCAAGAAGAATAAAATGCCAACCCGTAGGGAAGAACTGAGTAGCCAAGATAACTGGGTCGTCTTTAGGTTTCATTACTGGCTCAACATGAAATAAGTTGACTTCGTAGACATGGATATATTGAGAATTTTAACTTTTGGGAATATTTTACTGAGGGCTGCAAAATGGATCCACGGGTTTGGGTTTACTGGCTAAAACTGTACTGTATGGTTTTGGAATGGATCCAAGGATTTGGTATCTATTAACTAAATCAAAAGATGGAACTGGGTTTACTGGGTGAGGAATTAAGGAACCTTTGGGTTGATTACTTGGGCCTAAAGGCGGCATGAACAACGAGAACCACCTCGCACACTCATTTTGAACTAACTTACCAATTGTAAAGATAACTTACAATTGCAGCACAACCAACAAACTTACTGGTGCATTATTTTTCTAAGAGAAGAGAAGAGAGAGAGAATAAGAGGTAGGACGCAGCCTGCCTCAACCAATGACTCTTTCTTTCCTTTATAGAAGTAGGAAAGAACTATTACAAAAATACAAATAACTTTTACTATTGATGAACAATATATAAATAGTGATTTTTTTACTATTTGGGACAGCTTTCGGCAACTTGAATTAATGAATTCCCGGGTAAGAAAATCAGGAATAGAATTATCACTTCCTTTAATATATTCACTATCAAAATCAAAAATGCTTAAAAGAGCTTGCCATCTAGCAAAAGTTTACTTAGCGGCAACATTTTCAACATCCTTTTCGAGGAAATATTTTGCTGACTTGTAGTCAATTCTAACTAAAAAAAAATTATTTAATAGATCGCTTTGAAAATTATTAATACAGAAAACTACGGAAAGAATTTCCTTTTTAATAGTACTGTAATTAAGCTGTGTTGGGTTCTAAACTCCAGAATGAAATCGAACAATTTGTTCAGTAGTGTTAAGCTGATAACTAGTGGATTTACTGGCATACTTAGATCTTGGTGGGAAAGACATCTCACTGAAGATACTAGGTTATCAATAATCTATGTTGTCCAAAAGGATGATGATGGCAACCCCATCTTTAATGAAGATGTTGGTGTTGGCCCTCCTGATGGAGTAAATACTTTAATATTTACCATAATAAAACATTTTATAGGAACTCCTAGTAACATAACTGAAAGAATTCATGATCAGTTAAGTAATCTTACTTGTCCCACTCTAAGTGATTT
This sequence comes from Panax stipuleanatus, assembly GCA_020205555.1. Lineage (NCBI taxonomy): Eukaryota > Viridiplantae > Streptophyta > Magnoliopsida > Apiales > Araliaceae > Panax > Panax stipuleanatus. Next base: position 95,971,613 of record CM035115.1, read on the forward strand.
TAGATGGTACAAAGATATTTTTACTTCTCGTGTTATGATGAGAAATGATAGTAACAAACCTTTCTGCAAAGAAAAATTTGTTAATGGTTTACCAAATTTATTTGCTCATAAAGTCAAAGAAGAATTAAGTAAAAACTTAGGATATATTGATTATGATAACCTAACTTATGGTGACTAATTAGTTATATCCAAAAAATTGGCTTAAAATGTGTATTGATTTTAAAATTACTAAGCAAGCTGGTAAGGATAAAAATAAAACTAAATATGAGTTAGGAACCTTTTGTGAACAATATGGTTTATCCCCAGTTGCTCCTTATAGGAGAAAACATCGGCATAAACATATTGAAAAACACAAAAGCCATAAACACCATAAAAAAACGTTCTAGTCAGCCTAAAAATTAAGATAATTATTATGATAAACCAAAGTCATCTAATAAAAAATTAACTCGTAAATCCAAAAAATATGATAAAGGTAAAATTACTTGCCATAATTGTGGACAGAAAGGACATTATAAAAATGAATGTAAAATAAAACAAAAATTATCCCAATTAAATGTTTCTAATGAAGATACTGAACAACTTTTAAAATTAATAAGAATTGAGAATGATATTCCTTGATGAATATCATGACCATTTAGGCGGAAGGAGAAGAAACGAGAGTGGTGCATACCAACAACACAGCAACTACTAATAGAACATAATAACATTAAAACATGAAATATGTACAAAGTAAAGATAACTTACAATTGCAGCATAAGCTACAAACTTACTGGTGCATTATTTTTCTAAGAGAAGAGAAGAGAGAGAGAGAATAAGAGGTAGGACGCAGCCTGCCTCAACCAATAACTCTATCTTTCCTTTATAGAAGTAGGAAAAAACTATTACAAAAATATAAATAACTTTTACTATTGATGAACAGTACATTAATAGTGACTTTTTTACTATTTGGGACAGCTTTCGGCAACTTTTGAAAAATGGCCAACATGCTATCTGAGCTTTCAATTAAAACAGACTCATATATCGGAATGCGAGGAGTCTTTTAACTAGGGGCCTTCTTTAGGTAGAAAAGCAAAGGCATGTGACTGAGGGGGCTACTTTAGGTGGAAAAGTAGGAGCAGCATGATTAGGCAAATGGGTCCTGAGCATCTTGAAGGTTGATGCTGCCATAAGGGTCTTCATCATTGTTATTACTAGTGACTAACTTTTTCGAAGAAGAAGAAGAACATTCACTGGGCTCTATTTCTTTATGAATCTTGCTAACTCTTTCATGGATGGCTTTGGCCAAAAGTTTTAACTCAAGGCTGGAATAATTTTTTATATTTAAAATATTGATAAAACCAGAGAGACTAGGGTTTGACTGAATTTCTTTGGATTTACTTGAAGATACTTGTTCTGGGATAGATTTCACAGGAGTTACAGGAAATTTCTTTTGAACTTGACCAACAATTCTATTAACATCAAACTTATCCTACCATTTAATGAAGAAAATACGAGTGACCATGGTAATTTGACTGATACTACTAGAAACGGTATTATGACTCTAGATAGGAGACTGGAAAACGGATTCAATGACTGGGGTTTGAAGGTTATACTGCCATTTAAGAATCCAAGGAATCTTATATTTACTAATGAACTAAAGCAGTATGGGGATACCATCAAACTTTGAATTATATTGGCCATGATTACTGAAATGATTGACTTAAGACTAGAGTAATTCTGGAAGAATATTTATGGAAGGACCATATCTTGACCACCAAACTAGAAGGGAATTTGACTTTTGAATTTGTGGTTAAATTGAATGAACTATGAATGACTAAAAGACTGGTTTTGATATAGGAAAATCTTATGCCAATCTTCTATATAATCATAATAACAAAAATAGTGATTCTGACTGGTTAATGGACTAAGATCAGAAGGATGCTTTCCCCAATTAGGCAGGGAAATAATTTGCTTAATATAAAGAGAATGGAAAATGACTCTAGAAGTATCATTCTTGTCATAAATAGGTTTGATGAGGATTAACTCTGTTTGAATAAGAATAACCTTATAAAAGGTAAGAGATTTATATGGAGCAAGAGGAATAAAATGCCAACCCGTAGGGAAGAACTGAGTAGCCAAGATAACTAGGTCATCTTTAGGTTTCATTACTGGCTCAACATGAAATAAGTTGACTTTTTAGACATGGATATATTGAAAATTTTAACTTTTAGGAATATTCTGATGAGGGCTGCAAAATGGATCCACGGGTTTGGGTTTACTGGCTAAAACTGTATTGTATGGTTTTGGAATGGATCCAAGGATTTGGTATCTATTAACTAAATCAACAGATGGAACTGGGATTACTGGGTGAGGAATTAAGGAACCTTTGGGTTGATTACTTGGGCCTGAAGGGCGGCCTGTACCATGAGAACCACCTCGCACACTCATTTTGTTTAATAATACCTCCGAATCCAATCTCAGAATCAATAGTTTCAACAATTTTGAATGCTGACTCATTCGAGATGCCAAGGCATGGAAAAACCTTAACATATTTTTTAACTTGTCAGACAATGGAAGTATAATCATTTGTCCATGGAGGAGGATTGTCTTGCAAACGCTGAAAAAGAGGTTTGCAAATTTTTTGAAGATTTTCGTAAAATTTTCAACGTAATTAAGAGATCCTACAAATCTTTGAAGTTGGGTTCTATCAGTGATTTTATTCGGAAATCTATCGGCAAATTGAATAACACGATTGATAGGTCGAACAAGACCTTGATGAATATCATGACCAAGAAATTTGACTTTAGTCTGAAAAAGACTACATTTAATAGGAGACAAGGCAAGACCATTAGTTTTTATTGTTTTGAAGAACGAGTTCAAATGTTTATGGTGTTCTTCAATAGATTTAGAAAAAATGAGAATATCATCGATGAAAGCAATAATAAAGTGACTAAAAGGGTTTAGGATATCATTAAGGATATTCTGGAATTCACTAGGGGCATTCTTAAGACCGAATGGCTGAACATTCTATTTATAATGACCAAAGGGGGTGGTGAAGGCAGTTTTATACCTATCATCAGGACGAATCTGAATTTACCAAAATCTAGATTTTAAGTTAAATTTACTGAAGATTATGGCATTACTTAATCTGCAAAGTAAATCTTTTTTATTAGGCAATGGGTATCTAATCCATTCGAGAAATTTTTTTAAAGGTTTGTAATTAATAACTAAACGAGGAGCACCTCTTTCCTTTTCAGCTTCATTGTTAACATAAAAAGCTGGACAATACCAAGGGGGATTACTATGTCTAATTAATCCTTTATTGAGTAAATCATTAATTTCTTTTTACAAAGTTTTATTTGCTCGTGATTCATTTGTATTGGTCTGGCCTTAGTAGGAATTAAATGTTCTTTAAATTCTTAGCATAAGGTAGCCTTACAATATGTTTCTTCCTATGCCAGAAAGCATTAGGGGAATCAGAACAAAGGTTTTGACATATAATTTTTTAAATCTTGAATTTTTTCTTGAACCTTTTTATCTGTGAGTTGTTTTTCAACCTGTTTATATTTAATCTCCTCTTTCAAGAATTTTAACTGAGTGGTCTTACTATTTAGCAGGTTTATTGATTTAGAAATAGATTCTTTTTGAATAAATTTTAGATCTCTTTCTTTAGGTTTAGTAATAAATTTAAATATTACCTTTTGACCTAAATGTTCACTACTTAAGCCACTATTTCTAGTAGTAAAAAGATACAATAAATATATAAACGGTAATCCAAAAATAATCTTATCTGTCAAATTGCGGATTAAAACAAAAGTTGTTTTAAAACACATGTTATCTTGACAAATATGAACTTTAGACAGTTTATATTTTATTTACATTTAACTACCATTAGCAGAGCTTAACCCTTCACTAGTTTTTTTATAAAACTTGGTAGGAACTAATCCTTCTGGAATACAATTTAAATCTGCACCAGTATCAACTAGAGCAGGAAGTTCAATTGTAAAAGTTTAGCAATTACTAGACCTACTCCCCCTGATCTTTAATTCGATGAAAGGAATCTAGATAATCAATTTTCTGTTTCTTCTAATAAAATTTATGAATGGAATATTGATGGTTTCAGTGAATAAGAAATATTAAATAAGTTAAATCACATGTCCATGGTAGCTAATAGTTATATCACAACCTTCAACAATTTAGCCCAGTCTGATATTGTTGAGTTGATAACTAGTGGATTTACTAGCATACTTAGATCTTGGTGGGAAAGACATCTCACTGAAGATACTAGGTTATCAATAATCCATGTTGTCCAAATGGATGATGATGGCAACCCTATCTTTAATGAAGATGTTGGTGTTGGCCCTCCTGATGGAGTAAATACTTTAATATTTACCATAATAAAATATTTTATAGGAACTCCTAGTAATATAACTGAAGGAATTCATGATCAGTTAAGTAATCTTACTTGTCCCACTCTAAGTGATTTTAGATGATAAAAAGATGTTTTTACTTCTCGTGTTATGATGAGAAATGATAGTAACAAACCTTTCTGCAAAGAAAAATTTGTTAATGGTTTACCAAATTTATTTGCTCATAAAGTCAGAGAAGAATTATGTAAAAACTTAGGATATATTGATTATGATAACCTAACTTATAGTGACATAATTAGTTATATCCAAAAAATTGGCTTAAAATGTGTATTGATTTTAAAATTGCTAAGCAAGCTGGTAAGGACAAAAATAAAGCTAAATATGAGTTAGGAACCTTTTGTGAACAATAAGGTTTACCCCCAGTTGCTCCTTCTAGGAGAAAACATTAGCATAAACATATTGAAAAACACAAGAGCCATAAACACCATAAAAAACGTTCTGTCAGCCTAAAAATCAAGATAATTATTATGATAAACCAAAGTCATCTAATAAAAAATCAACACGTAAATCTAAAAAATATGATCAAGGTAAAATTACTTGCCATAATTGTGGACAGAAAGGACATTATAAAAATGAATGTAAAATAAAACAAAAATTATCCCAATTAAATGTTTCTAATGAAGATACTGAACAACATTTAGAATTAATAAGAATTGAGAATGACATTGATAACAATGATTATTCTGATATTTCTTATTCTTCTAACAGCAATAATAGTAAAGAAACAGAAAGTGATACGGAAGAAGTCACCTTATATAGTGATAATTGTAAAACTGATTGTTGTAATAAAAGATTAAATGTTCTTAACAAAGAAGAAGAAGAAAGTTCTTTGTCAATTGATCTAATTAGGAAAATTACAGAATATGAGTTAAAAATTCAATATATGAAACAATTAAAGGATTTGTTAACCAAAGATAACACGGTTAAGAATAAGATCACTAAAGGAAAAGAAAAACCTATTTTCAGTCTTAATAAAACTCTTGAAAGGTTTAAAACACCTGAAAAAGAAATTACTCTCCCTAAGTTAAACCAAGAAGTCAATAAGTTAAAAAAGGAAATTTCATATCTCAAAACAGAAATTTCTAATTTACGAAAAGAGATGCTTAGTTTAGATGTTAAAGACCAGGTTCTTCAAGTTAATGATTTTTCAGTAGACGAAGATGAACCAGAGTCTTCTAACACTAAGGATGAGTCAGAATTTCTTATTGTTCAAGGAAATTCTCTTAAAAGATTAAAAGATATTACTATTCAAAAGTGGTATATTTCCATTACTCTAGTCATTAATAAATTATTTAAAAAATTAAAAACTGGTGAAACTAGTGGAACTATTGTTGTCATTGATAAGGTCGAGCATTTGGACAGTGAAAGCATTAGTTAATCAGATAAGTCTGATTCTGTTTCAATTCAAGATTTTAATGATCAGTTAAATAAATTAACTTTTAATAAAACCAGTATAACAAAAAATTGGTATACTAGATCTACTCCCCCTAATCTTCAATTCGAAGAAAGGAATCTAGATAATCAATTTTCTGTTTCTTCTAATAAAATCTATGAATGGAATATTGATGGCTTCAGTAAACAAGAAATATTAAATAAGTTAAATCACATCTCCATAGTAGCTAATAGTTATATCACAGCCTTCAACAATTTAGCCCAGTCTGGTAATTGTTGAGCTGATAACTAGTTGATTTACTAGCATACTTAGATCTTGGTGGGAAAGACATCTCACTGAAGATACTAGGTTATCAATAATCTATGCTGTCCAAATGGATGGTTATCAGTAATTCAATTCCTTTCTTCGAATTGAAGATCAGGGGGAGTAGGTTTAGTATACCAATTTTTTTTATACTAGTATCTCTTTACATTTTTTAATTCTCTTAATATTTTATAATTAATTATCATATTTCTACATTTATAACTATATATGTAATATATATATATATATATATATATATATATATCTTGTTAATATTTTTTACTATATAAAAAAAATTTAATTAAGATTTTTTATATATTAATACAAATATTTCTATTATCAGTATAATTATATTCTTATATATTTTTTAATTAAAGTTTTTTTTTCATTTAAAATTTTGAATTATATCTCTGTATCTCATAAAAATTAATTATTTAAATACTTAATAATCAAAATTTTATTTTTTTATATGTGTAAATATAACTTTGACTATTAATCTATTTATTCTTATTTAATATATATATATATATGTATTTATATAAATATATGAAGAAAAAATCTGGGCTGTTGATTTAAGGGTTTCATCTAACGGTCAAAACAAACTTCAATCCATGGCTACTCGTTTGGACCAATCAGGAGTCACCTTCACCAAACACACGGATCGAGCCAGACAACTGTCAGATCATCAACAGAAAGCACAAGTTGATCTCAGCCGTTTGATCAAGTCTGATCGATCAGATCAAAAGTTTAAAACACCGATTCAATCCTGATCGTCGATCAATTCTGAGATTAACTATCAGCCATTCGATCAGATTAATTAACCTAAATATAAATATCAAAAATTCTATTTTTTTATTCATTTCTCACTCTTCTCTCTCTCCTCTGACAGTTTCTCTATCTTTTTCCCCGTCTCTCTCTCTCTCACACATAAAACCTAATCAATTTTTATCAAAAATATCTGATCTCCAGTTCAAATTCGAAGAATTTGAACTGATAAATCGATTCTACACCATTGATTTAGTCCATCTACCGATCAATCTTCCATTTTTTTTTTGTTTCAAATCTCATTTACTGTCTTTTTTTTTCTTATCATTTCTAAATTTTTTTCTTAGTTTGATAAACACTAATCTTCTTCTTCGATTCCAAACCCTATTTTTCTATTTGGTGAGTCATTTTCGTTACAGTTTTTTTATCCAATGGATCTGATATATTTTTTTAAATATATATATATATATATATATATATAAATTTCAAAATTCAGATTTTCATACTAGATCTGAAATATCTCTCTTACAAAAATATTCAATTGGTAGCCTTTCTAAAGATTTTTGTGTCACAGATCTTTGTTTTCATTTTTATTTTTTGTTAGTATATTTCGTTTAATCTGTCAATAGCTTTCCAAAATCAGTGTCTATTTGTTATTATTTCAAAACACTAATTTTGTTTACAAAACTTCTTTCTTAGAGTTTAGGTTTTCTCTGAATTTTTTTTTCTTTTACAAAACTTAAATCTCAGAGTTAGGGTTTTCTCTGAAATTTTTTCAAAACTTTCGATCTTTGAAAAACCCTAATTTTTTTACCCTAATATACTTTACTGATTAAAATCTTATCTTTTACTTGCATGCATCTTCATATGTATTATGACAATATATTCCAAGTATGTATAAATTGTTTTGATTGTTGAGTTTGAAAGAAATGAGCAGTGAACACATTTGTGTTTTGGAACGAGTTTGCACGTAATCTTTTTTTCTCTCTTTTTGTATATAGCAGTACACGTTATGCACTGTGAGGGCATTAAATTCGTTCTCTCCTTCACTCTCTATTTCTTTGGCTGTTCTGATGGGATATAAGCATATGTCAAATCATTTCTTAAATGTTTCTTCTGATTATATTGATACTGAATTGGGATATATGGCATGTTTACTAAAATAGTATGTGGCTTGCTCTGTTTTTCTGACTGCACTGAATTTTGTGATGAGTATCTGCCTTTCTCATATGAATAATTATCTGACAAAATTGTGCTATATTTATCAATTGTTCTTTCTGTGATACAACATGCTCAACTACTCTCTGACTTTGAAAAAATTGTTTTCGATATGAGATCACCATAACAAATGTTGAGCTTCTTGGACTAAAATTTTTTATTGACTTCGTTGACTCTCTGATTTATGAAGTAAATATTAAATGGATTAGACAGTTTTTTTTGCCACACTTGATTATACTCTATGTGGTTCAAATAGGTTATATCTATACTTTATCTGCCCTGTATGTCTATGTCTGATAACTGAGTATGTACCACTGTATGAATTAAACACTTGAAACTTTCACTTATCTACCACTTCTATAAATGGCAAATACACAATCTCACTACATATGTCCTTCACCTCTTTGTGTCTTTCTTTATCTGTCTGCATTTTCATCCAATTCTTTACTCTGTCTGTCCTTTTCAAAATGGATGAAGTCTATTCCTCAAAACGAAAGAAGTTACCTCTTCTTTCTGAATTGCATTCTGATATTTTTGCACCACAGTTACTCACTATATCTGCATCTGCATAAGTCAAATATAGGCACTTAAGATACAACCTCATGCCTGCAATAGCTACTTCTTTTAACAGTTTTTCGGACTTACTAGAGAAAATCAAAAATGTTGGCTGGGATTGTCTAGTCATTTTTACAAGTAAGCAAATTTACCTTGCACTCATTGCAGAGTTTTATTCCCATATGACCTTTTTTAGAAAATCATCTGGTCTCTTAACTGCTATCTCTACATACATACAAGGTTAGAAATATATCATTGATGAACAGCTGATTTTAAATGCATTACATCTAAGCAACAGTATGTTAGAACTTTCAAGAATCAATGATTATGCTCATCCGATAAGCGTCTCTACCACTAAATGTATGACATTTAAACACAATCTGGCTACTGTTACTGATCAATTAGTACCTGCTCAATTATTTGATCGACCATGCAAAGTAGGGTCCAAGTTTTTCACTCCACAATGTCAATTTCTTGCTCGAATTTTTAGATACAATCTCATGCCTGTCAGGGAAAACAAACTGTTCCATCCCTTTGATTTAGAACTGACGAAATGTGTTTTTGAACTAGCATATGCCTTATAATCTCCCATACTTTCTGCTGAGTTCTTTTGAGCATTGTTATCATCATAATTGTCTTTGTTTTGGTTTTGTCCTCACTACTATATTTCAACATCTTGGTATAAATGTTCTTAATCATCAAAAACAGTATGTGAAAAGTAGCAATATTGTCTCACACCTCAATCTGCCCCCAAAACCACTCATGATCTTTGATCCAGAAATTATTGAGCCTCCAGAACCTCACCAGAATCTACTGTCTCAAATTAATGCCTTAAACAATTTGACTCAACTTTCTCTTAAAAATCAAAATAATATGTTGAGTCAAATAGAGTCCCTTCAATTTTTTGCGCATCATCTCAAAGATATGTTATATATGTTGATGGAGCTTCAAAAGATTTTTGTACCATCCTACCACTTCTCTGCCAGAACAAGCTCAACCCAGGATGCTCAGCCTGCCCAGAATCCTCCAGAAGATACTCTTCCTTACCTTGGGTTACATTTCTCCCATGACCACTTGTCTGACTTCTAACTATTTGGGAGAACTGTATAACTATATATATATTATATCTAACTATTTGGGATGACTGTACTTAAACACTAACAACTACTAACTATGCATGCTATAGTTCTTACTTATGTTTATCTTTTTGAACATGCTCTCCTACAGGTTGTTAAAGAATTTTATTTAAATACTAACTTTTCTGTAGGTTCTGAACAAATCTCCTTTTCCACACTTTTTGTAATGACAAAGGGGAGAAGAAAAATATAATTAACTGCTTTACACTGCAGTGCTACACTTTACACTGCACTGCTATATTACTGCTACACTACAAATTTTTCTATTAAAATGTTTTTTGAAAAATTACAAATTTCTTATCTCATGAATACATTAAGGGGAGTAGTTATAATATAAAATATTTTTATTTTGTTGTCATCATCAAAAAGGGGGAGATTGATAGGTCTCCAAACTGATCAGTTTTATTTTGATGATAACAAACTAGCTAGTAGGATTAAATTAAAATAGATAGAATCCTCTCTATAGGATTATTATATAATTGATTTTAAATATCCTATTTTATTCCAATCAAAAATATTTTTCATCCTAAATTTGAATTTATTTTTCTTGACCTTGATAAATTAATTATCAAGTGTTAATTAAATTAATTCAAAAATTAACAATTTTTAAGGCAAGGAGATTCCTATTCTTTTCAGAAAGATTTTCTAAAACAAACTATTTTGGGCAAAAAGAAAAATTCCAAGTTATATATATATATAATCCGTGTATACACACACACACACACACACTCACATATATATATATATATACGGTACAAGTATATATGTATATAATATAAATATATATGTATAACAAGTGCATGTGGGTGCATGAGCCGTGTGTGTCCTGTGAAAGTGTTTGCATGCCCAAGAGAAAAAGGAATGGCTTGGCCTAGCCTTTGTGATTTTAAACCAAAGCCATGCAAATGTTGACAATGTTTATAAAACATCCCTACACAAATATTTTTGCCCAATCCATGTGCCCAAGTTGAAATCCGGACCTTTCATTTTACATCCATGCAATCCGAACTATTGGTTCAAAATCAGATTTTCAAAAAGACTATTTTGTCCTTAACTTCAATACCATATAAATAGGAAGTCTTTTCTTCATTATAAACTTACCAATTTACAAAGTAAAGAAAAGTTATATCTCCTTGCCTACATTTTCTCTCTGCAAAAGCTTTCTCTCTATCTTCTAATTCAAAGTTCTATTTCTGGAAAGAAGATAAAATTGATCAAAGTAGTTGAGATAAGTCATTAAATTACTATATTTATATTATCTCATATCTACTTATATATATAGATATATTACAGATAAATTTTTATACACATTTATATATATCTATAATTAATCTATCAAATATTATATAAAAAGTCTATACTTAGATACCGATATAATTCGGAAGTAATTTCTCTTCCGGACGATCTTTAAAATCCTAAGTGACTTTTTATTAATATAGATACATTGTACAAATATTGAAAAATATTTATATAATTATCAGATTGTGAAACAAATAATTTGGTCAGTACTTAGATACCGATATAATTCAGATGTTATTTCTCTAAAATTTTTCGAAATGGTCTTTTAGTCCTGAGTGGCCAAATTTTCACAACATAGATTAAATATAATATAATATATATATACGTGAGTGAAACAAAAAATTTATCATACTTACTTGTTATACACATTTATATATATCTATATTTAATCTATCAAATATTATATAAAAAGTTTGTACTTAGATACCGATATAATTCGGATGTTTTCTCTCTAAAATTCTCCGAAACAGTCTTTAAATCCTGAGTGGCCAAATTTTTACAACATAGATCAAATATAATATAATATATATACGTGGGTGAAACAAATTTCATCAATTATTATTTAATTGATAAATCTGTTATATTTAATAACTTTCATAACAAGTATCTCACTCACAAACTTACTTATTCACAAAAATACTTGTTGCATTATAAGTGATTTTATATAGTTATCTGAACTCAAAGTTATATATGTTTAAACCATAGAAATACACTCTTTATAAAGAAAAACCTTTTCTAGACTTGATTAAACCATAGAAATACATTTTATATTAAAAGAAAAGAAAATCTTTATAAAACCGCATCAATTTACATATCTGTTTATCTGAAGCATTTCACATAAAAGTCTTGAACTTTTATTTGATATTTGATCTTAAATTATATATCTGCTTATCTGTGAAGTATCAACTATAAAAGTTATTTAAACTTTTATAAATATGTACTAAACTTTATCTGCTTACTTTAGAAGCAAATTTAAACTATCATTTTGTAAAAGGGTAGAGGGTAGAGTCAGTTTATTTTATGTATCTGCTGGAAAGACAAAAATTATTTGACCAAGATCAGAGTCTTAGAGAGGTCAGCTGGGAGTTGGGTCTCTAGTGTACTTGTGAGGTGAGGAAGAGATTGTTGTTTCAAGACCAGATTATAGAATAGTTTTGAACTCAAAAGAAGATACAACTAAGCTTGAGGAAGGAGCTGAGAGTTCTCTGTCCAAGATAGTTAGTTATGAATAGTTGTAAGTTTATCTATAAAACTTTGTAAAGGTTTCTCCACCTATTGAAGGACCATTTATTACTGGGAGTAATAGGATCTCAAGTCCTGGAGAGGAGATTGAGATTGGACATAGCAATATACCCAAGCTATACATTGTGAACCAGATAAATATCTACGCATTGTGTGATTGAATTTTTCTAAATCATGCATATTAATTTTTGATACTATAAATTAATTTGCTAAAAATTCAAAAAGGCCTAAGATAATTTTTAAACAGTAATAATCTATTCAACCCCTCCTCTTAGATTATTATTGGACTTTCACACGTGACCCTAGATATGTATCTAGAGGAAACTCGAAGCTATGAGCTACTCGTGTACGGAGATTTGACTGATGAATCTTTCGTTTAGCGATGTCTAATATAGTTTTTTGTTTTATTGGAGTATATTCATTATGCAGGATATTTATTTGATTTTCTGTAAGCCTAGGAGCTACAGGATCTACTATTCAACCAATGAATCTAGATCCGATTCCCATGATGGACCTGGTTGAATTGTACAGCCAGCTTGCAAATTTTGTAATTGTAAATATAGGACCTTAAAAAGGTTATCCAAATTTAAGGTCCCAAAATAATAAAAATCATCTACGTGTGGTTCTCGAGCATACTTTGATGGCTTTAATGCCCATAAGGAGCCCGACACTTGTGTGTGTGTGTGTGTGTGTATATATATATATATATATTTATATATATATTATTTTGCCAAAGATACTTCGTATCTCGAGAATAAAATCAAAACGAGCCGATTATGGAATAAAATGGAAGAGTCAAAGGGCTTCAGTTCCTATGTGAGCGAAAGGGTTTGAAAACCACTTTTCAAAACATCACTTTCATATTTTTATCTAAAAATGAACTTTTCAAAAAATTAAAACCTTCGTATATAGGTCCAACGAAGCACAATACTACTTTCAAATAAAACACATAGGCCCAATTAACTGCAATACACACACACACACACACAATGATTAGGGAATGAAAAGACGCGGTAATTGTGTTTCACGAAAGTCGGGGGTGGCTAACACCTTCCATCCGCTTAAGCAAGCCCCCGAACTCTATGAATCTCGATTTCCAAGACCAATTAAATAGAGTCCAATATTGGGCCATATTGTAAAATCTTTCAAAACTCGATTGAGTTGGTAAAACCATTTTAACTCACATCAACGGGAGGGTCTGTCTAATTCGGACCAATAAAATAAATCTTTTCAAATCGTCGACATTTTATGTCAGACTCTTTCTAAAATCTCAACCTTAAAGCAAGATTAAACCATATAAAGGGTAAGATACACCTAGGAAGATGATAGTAGTGTGCATATAAGCCAATCATGTATGATGACAAAGCACATACTTTGTAAACAATCTTATTTATTTATTAATAAAATATTCATTTAAGGCATATAATTATCTACATGGTGCTGTTTTTATAATATGTAATTAACCCATAGTTTTAAGCAATGCTTTTAGAATCATGATGAGATCATGATAATGAGATCTAAATTCTTAGAAAGCTTAAAAACTAAAATAGTTCCCAATTATGGGATTACTAAAATGGGGATTAGAAAATTCGGATAGATTGGTACATATGTTGCTTGCTCATTGGATGAGGATGAATGATCTCATGGTCATTTTGTGTGGAGACACTAAAGCAAGTATGTAGGTGCTTATTGGAGAATAAGTTCACTGAACGTGACTCGCTATGGAATACCTAATGGAGTTTTACTCGCCTATCAATAGAAATTCCTAATGTGATAGTAGTACATGTGTTCCTTGAACTTGAGATCATCATAGTATCTTGTATGTAACAAATTATACTTTGACTAATTCCTTAAGGCCTTTTAAGGCATATATAGGGTATGCTTGGGTATAATGAGTTACATATGGAGATAATGAATGATCAATAAAGAATCTACCACCTCTAGTAAAAGAGGAGATATGTCCTATGTGATTCGTTAAATGACAACCCAGGAATCCTTGGCCAAGGTAGAATGAAATTAGAAAGAGGTTTCTAATTTGCGTTATTTGGAGTTGTGCATTTTCTAATCGAAATACATATGATTAAATAAATTAAGACTTGACAGTAAATCCATGTCTTATATTTAATTGGGACATTGTATGGTGGAAGGATTGAATTGTACGGTAACTATTAACTCACAGGTTCTTTTATGATTAATGTTGAAATCTATATTATCTAGAAAGTCATTGATCGCTAGGGAGGCTTATCCCTATTGTAGAATAAATGTTATTTATTTAAATAGATTATTAGTTTAATTTGTTTATTTAAATAAGATTAGAATTGTTCTAATTGATTTATTCACAACCGGTTTAATATGGAGAACCTAAAGGGTCACACCATAAAAGAAAGAAGAATTATTTAAGAAGAAAATGGCATGATAGTAATAATGCATTAAGTATAATTAATTTAATCTATGATGATAGAATAAATTAAATAGCTTAATGTTTATTATTTAATATTTTAGAAATATTAAATATAAATTAATAAGAGGAGTCTTATTAATATTATTACTATTATTATTATTTTAATTCTAAAGGAGTTTAGAAATTAATATAATATCAGTACTCTCTCTCAATCCTAATAAAGATTAGGATATAAATTAATTAAAAGTATTTAATTAATTAATTAAATAAAACCCTATTCTAATTGGATTAGGAGGGTTAACCTAATATCTATATAAGATAGTCTTATATCAGAAATAAGGTACGTGAATTTTTCAAGAGTTGGGAGTACACATATTCTATAAAGATAGAAACAAGGGTTAAGCCAATAACCCATCTTACTGAGTTCTTCATCTTCCTTGGTGGATCACCGTTAGAGGCCAAACATTTGGGTGGCTGACATTGATCAAGGGAAGGAGCCACTACATAGGAATCAAAGGAATCAAAGGAGTAGAACTTGTACCTGAGGAAGCTTGTAGCTTCAAATGTATAATTCTGTTTTTCTCCTTCTTCATTCACTGATAATTGATGCACAAGAATGATCATGGTAATGGGTTTGTATAAATTTTGAAAACCTAGTTTTTTACGCTTCTGCCCTATTTATGTGATTTGATTGCATGATTGTGTTACGTACAAACCCAACAGTGGTATCAGAGCCAATCTTGTGCTAATTATCAATCTATGTGATTCCATACATGTATAATATGCGATTGGATCGAGTTCTGGGCAACAAAATTTTTTCTGATTCTGTGAAGCTGCGCAGCTGTGCCGATTCCTGGCCTTCTTGCTGCGCAGCTGCGCCAGTGACTTGGCCTGGTTTTCATGCTGCGCAGCTGCGCCGGTTCCCTTTATATTCCTGGCGCAGCTGCGCCACTAACAGAATCTGATTTTTTTTTATTTTATTTAATTAAATGAATGATTTATTTAATTAATAAAGATTTAAAATAAAGATGTTTATTTTATATGAAATGAGATTTCAGAATTGCTAAAATTAAAGAGTTTAATTTGGAATTGTTTTTGAATGAAATAAAGGAGTTTATTTTTTCAAAAACAAAGTTTAGAAAACTTTTGCCCATTAACTGATATTAATACATATATGGAATGAATTTACTTTCATGAGATGAATAAGTTTTATCGATACGTATGATGATATGTATGGTAATAAAAGGGATTGATTATGGACTATGACCAATGTGATTGGATTTTATTTTGGATGAATGCTTAAATGTATGAGTTTTATAAAATGGGGTCTGCGTACCTCGTCTTCTCTGATTTTATTCTCGGTGTAAAATTCTATCTCCCTTCTATGTACTTCCCCTTGACTGCTGATCAAGGTTTCTATTTAAAAAATAATTTATGTAATAGAGATAGTTAGAATTATCTTGAAGAAACTGGAGACCAAGGAGCAAGGAGCGCGTGAAGACCCGTTTGTATGGAGCCCGGGTTTAAATGTAACAGTTACGTTTAAATTTAATTTTTTGCACTCCTAGGTTTGACCTTTTGGTTCACTTGGTGGCTCTAGTGAACCAAACTAGAATAAAAGTCCATAATCAATCCGGGTAGAATATAGTATTCTATATTGCATGCTAAATATTTTATATATTATATTTTATACAAACATGCTTCGCATGTTTAATAAAATGACGCGTATTTTATATATATATGTGCATGCGCGCTTAAAAAGATGAGACAAATAATAACAAACCCCTCAAAGAAATATTATTAAGTCTGAAGCGTTCAAATGATATTTGGAATATCGAACGTCGCCTTCTAGCATGATTAGTTAATAGAGTATTAAATATTTAATATGAGTTTGTTGTGCTATCCACAAGGCGAGTATTGAATATTTAAAATGTTAATTAATCACATTTGATGCTTATCAAGAAAATTGAACGATCTAGTCTTGTTGTGCTATCCACAAGGACGAAAATTTTTCTTTTTTGAATTTATGAAAGTGCTAGGCTGGACTTAACTTAAATCATTTTAGTTTGGATGTGCACACACATGACCATTATGATTTAAGAGGCAAAATAAAAGGAGTTACATGGTGATGTAATTGACAAGAGTTGTCTACCTATTTATTTGTATATTGCTTGTTGTGCTATCCACAAGGTTATATACATTTGAAATGGGATCCTTAATCTCACTAGCAAATCTTTAATTAGATGTTGCCGAACTATATGAGTGAGGGTAATATAGTTTGATGAAAATAGTGGGAGATACCAATTTAAAATAAAGACCTAAATTTATTTTGGTATGCAAAGTTAATAAAATGAATGTTTGCTAAAATGTTGTCTTTTCACATGCAGAATTTTAAAAATGTCAAAATCACTAATCTCACTACGAAGCATACTTGATGCAAATAAGCTTACCGGCCCGAATTATGAGGACTGGCTAAGAAATCTGAGAATTGTTCTCACTGCTGAAAAGATTTCTTATGTCCTAAATTCCACTATCCCTGAATTTGTTTCAGAAACAGCCTCTGAGGAAGAGATTGCCACTTTCAATAAGTGGCAAGATGATGCATTTGTGGCTCAATGCATCATGCTCGCATCCATGAATAACGAGCTTCAGCGTCAGCACGAAAAAATGGATGCTCCTGCTATGCTGCTTCACCTCAAGGAGTTGTATGGTGAACAGAGTAGGACTGCTAGATATGAGATATCTAAGGAGCTCTTCCGATCTCGGATGACCGAGGGCACTGCCGTCGAGACTCATGTTCTGAAGGTAATCAATTTGATTGAACGCCTTGGACAGCTTGGGTTCGTCATGGATGGGGAGTTGAGTCAAGACTTGGTCTTGCAGTCACTCCCTGAGACCTTCTCGCAGTTTGTGGTTAATTTTCACATGAATAAGCTAGATGTCAGCTTACATGAGCTGCTTAACATGCTGAAAACTGCAGAAGGTCACTTCTCATCCAAGAAGAACCATGTCTTGATGGTGGATTCTTCCAATAAAAGGAAGAGGCCCAAGGTGTCTTCTGAAAAGAAGAAATCTAAGAAGGCTAAGGGAAAAGGGAAAGAAAAGGAGCAAAAGAAACCTGAACCAGCTAAAGGAATGTGCTTTCATTGCAATGAGCCGGGACATCGGAAGAGGAACTGCAAGAAGTTTCTAGCAGAGAAAAAGCTTGGAGAAGCTTCGACTTCCAATCAAGGTTTGTTTATGATTGAAATTAATTTTTCTGAAAGTCATAATTCTACTTGGGTATTGGATACCGGCTGTGGTTCTCACATATGTAATACTGTGCAGGGACTGGTCAGAAGTAGAAAGCTGAACAAAGATGAGGTGATCCTACGAGTGGGAAATGGAGCAAAAGTTGCTGCATTAGTTGTAGGAACTTATTGTTTAGCAATGCCTTCGGGCAAATCCATTTATCTTAATAATTGTTATTATGTTCCGAATATTATTAAAAACATTATTTCAATTTCTGTATTGGATATGGAAGGTTTTGACGTTATTATAAAGAACAATGGTTGTTCTATTTATAAAGACGATGTTTTATATGGTATTGGAAATTTGCGAAATAGATTTTATACACTTGACTTACAAGAAAATATATTTCAAATTGAACAAATTAAGAAAAGGAAAAGAGATGATATTAATTATACCTATACGTGGCACTGCAGACTCGGTCATATCAATGAAACAAGATTATCCAAAGTTGCATAAAGATGGGCTCCTCGAGCTATCTGATTATGAATCATATCCAACTTGTGAATCTTGTCTCATGGGTAAAATGACTAAATCTCCTTTTAGTGGAAAAGGAGAGAGAGTTACAGAGTTGTTGGCATTGATTCACACAGACGTTTGTGGACCTATGACAACAAGTGCACGGGGTGGGTATTCTTATTTTATTACTTTCACTGATGATCACTCAAGATTTGGATATGTGTATTTAATGAAATACAAATCAGAATCATTTGAAAAGTTCAAAGAGTTCAGAAGTGAAGTAGAGAAACAAACGGGCAAGAGTATTAAGATACTTCGATCAGATCGAGGTGGAGAATACTTAAGCAGTGAGTTTCTCAATTGTCTCAGAGAAAATGGTATAATCTCACAATGGACTCCTCCAGGTACACCACAGTTAAATGGAGTATCTGAAATGAGAAATCGAACACTGTTGGACATGGTTCGATCCATGATGAGTTTTACCGACCTTTCAATTTTCTTCTGGGGATATGCCCTAGAAACGGCTGCATACCTACTTAACAAGGTACCTACCAAATCTGCCCCAAAGACTCTATATGAGATGTGGAAAGGGAGGAAACCAAATCTTAAGCATGTTAAGACTTGGGGTTGTCCAGCTTATGTCAAAAAATTTGAAAATGATAAGCTACAGACTAAATCCGATAAGTGTAGATTTGTGGGATACCCTAAAGAAATCGTAGGGTATTATTTCTATCATCCAACTGATCAAAAGGTGTTTGTTGCGAAATATGCTACCTTCTTGGAGAAAGAGTTTATTCATGAAGGGGTCAGTGGGAGTAAGATATATCTTGAAGAAGTTCAAGAACCACAAGTTACCACGGACCAAAGTCAGGTACCTAACCAAGTAGAAGAACCTACTGTACCACACCCTGTTCGTAAATCTGGAAGAGTACCGAAGATACCTGAGAGGTATGGATTCGTTATAGAGGATGACGATGAGGTACACATCATGAATGATGATGATCCATTGAATTACGAGCAGGCTATGAGTAATAAAGACTCAGGAAAATGGCTTGAAGCCATGAAATCCGAAATGGACTCCATGTATGAAAACAAAGTATGGACTTTGGTTTCACCACCTGAAGGTATTAAACCTATTGGGTGTAAATGGGTTTTTAAGAAAAAGACTGGAGCAGACGGAAAGGTAGAGACCTATAAGGCCCGACTGGTTGCCAAAGGTTTCAAACAAAGACAAGGAGTTGACTATGATGAAACCTTCTCACCAGTAGCCATGCTCAAGTCCATTCGGATTTTACTTGCGATTGCAGCTTACAACGACTATGAGATCTGGCAGATGGATGTGAAAACGGCCTTCCTCAATGGGAAACTTGAGGAGGATGTGTATATGACACAGCCAGAGGGATTTATTTCAAAAGTTGGAACAAATCAAGTCTTCAAGCTACAACGATCCATTTATGGGTTGAAGCAAGCTTCTCGTAGATGGAACATTCGTTTTGATGAGACAATCAAAGAGTTTGATTTTATCAAAAATGAGGATGAACCATGCGTATACAAGAAGGTTAGTGGGAGGGCAGTATCATTCCTTGTATTGTATGTTGATGATATATTACTGATAGGGAATGACATTCCTATGTTACAATCCATTAAAATCTGGTTATCTAAAAACTTCTCCATGAAGGACTTGGGTGAAGCATCCTATATTTTGGGGATAAAGATCTATAGAGATAGATCTAAAAGGATGCTCGGCTTATCCCAAGGAACGTACATTGATACGATGCTAAAGAGGTTTAGAATGGAAGATTCCAAAAGAGATCTCATGCCGATGAGCCATGGAATAAATCTCTCCAAGAAACAGGTCCCAAAGACACCTGAGGAGAGAGACCGTATGAGTAAGATCCCTTATACTTCTGCAATAGGATCTATCATACGGTATGATATGTACTAGACCGGATGTTGCTCACGCACTTAGTGTAACAAGCAGATACCAGTCGAATCCAGGAGAAGAGCACTGGAAGGCAGTGAAAAATATCCTAAAGTACTTGAGAAGGACTAAAGATATTTTTCTTGTCTACGGTGGGTCTGAATTAAAACTCGAGGGATTCACGGACTCAAGTTTTCAAACAGACCAAGATGACAGTAAATCTATTTCAGGGTATGTGTTTACCTTGAACAGAGGTGCAGTGAGTTGGAAGAGTTCCAAGCAGCAAACGGTTGCTGATTCAGTGACAGAGGCAGAGTATATAGCTGCAAGTGAAGCTGCAAAGGAAGTTGTTTGGATGAAGAAGTTCATAATTGAACTTGGTGTGGTTCCTAGCATTGGAGAAGCAGTTCCCGTATACTGTGACAACACCGGAGCGGTTGCACAGGCTAAGGAACCCAGGTCTCATCAGAAATCTAAACACGTGTTGCGGCGATTTCACTTGATCAGGGAGATCATTGAAAGAGGAGACGTCACCTTGGAGCGTGTAGACTCTCAAGACAACATTGCAGATCCATTTACTAAAGCTTTAACACAACAGCAGTTTGATAGTCACTTAGAGAAGATGGGTATGAGATACCATGGCGATTGGCTTTAGTGCAAGTGGGAGATTGATAGTAGTGTGCATACAAGCCAATCATGTATGATGACAAAGCACATACTTTGTAGACAATCTTATTTATTTATTAATAAAATATTCATTTAAGGCATATAATTATCTACATGGTGCTGTTTTTATAATATGTAAATAACCCATAGTTTTAAGCAATGCTTTTAGAATCATGATGAGATCATGATAATGAGATCTAAATTCTTAGAAAGCTTAAAAACTAAAATAGTTCCCAATTGTGGGATTACTAAAATTGGGATTAGTAAATCCGGATAGATTGGTACATATGTTGCTTGCTCATTGGATGAGAATGACTGATCTCATGGTCATTTGTGTGGAGACACTAAAGCAAGTATGTAGGTGCTTATTGGAGAATAAGTTCACTGAACGTGACTTGCTATGGAATACGTAATGGAGTTTTACTCGCCTGTCAATAGGAATTCCTAATGTGATAGTAGTACATGTGATCCTTGGACTTGAGATCATCATAGTATCTTGTATGTAACAAATTATACTTTGACTAATTTCTTAAGGCCTTTTAAGGCATATATAGGGTATGCTTGGGTATAATGAGTTACATATGGAGATAATGAATGATCAATAAAGAATCTACCACCTCTAGTAAAAGAGGAGATATGTCCTATGTGATTCGTTAAATGACAACCCAGGAATCCTTGGCCAAGGTAGAATGAAATTAGAAAGAGGTTTCTAATTTGCATTATTTGGAGTTGTGCATTTTCTAATCGAAATACATATGATTAAATAAATTAAGACTTGACAGTAAATCCATGTCTTATATTTAATTGGGACATTGTATGGTGGAAGGATTGAATTGTACGGTAACTATTAACTCACAGGTTCTTTTATGATTAATGTTGAAATCTATATTATCTAGAAAGTCGTTGATCGCTACGGAGGCTTATCCCTATTGTAGAATAAATGTTATTTATTTAAATAGATTATTAGTTTAATTTGTTTATTTAAATAAGATTAGAATTGTTCTAATTGATTTATTCACAACCGGTTTAATATGGAGAACCTAAAGGGTCACACCATAAAAGGAAGAAGAATTATTTAAGAAGAAAATGGCATGATAGTAATAATGCATTAAGTATAATTAATTTAATCTATGATGATAGAATAAATTAAATAGCTTAATGTTTATTATTTAATATTTTAGAAATATTAAATATAAATTAATAAGAGGAGTGTTATTAATATTATTACTATTATTATTATTTTAATTCTAAAGGAGTTTAGGAATTAATATAATATCAGTACTCTCTCTCAATCCTAATAAAGATTAGGATATAAATTAATTAAAAGTATTTAATTAATTAATTAATTAATTAAAACCCTATTCTAATTGGATTAGGAGGGTTAACCTAATATCTATATAAGAGAGTCTTATATCAGAAATAAGGTACGTGAATTTTTCAAGAGTTTAGAGGACACATATTCTATACAGATAGAAACAAGGGTTAAGCCAATAACCCATCTTACTGAGTTCTTCATCTTCCTTGGTGGATCACCGTTAGAGGCCAAACATTTGGGTGGCTGACATTGATCAAGGGAAGGAGCCACTACAGAGGAATCAAAGGAATCAAAGGAGTAGAACTTGTACCTGAGGAAGCTTGTATCTTCAAAGGTATAATTCTGTTTTTCTCCTTCTTCATTCACTGATAATTGATGCACAAGAATGATCATGGTAATGGGTTTGTATAAATTTTGAAAACCTAGTTTTTTACCCTTCCGCCCTATTTATGTGATTTGATTGCATGATTGCGTTACGTACAAACCCAACAGAAGAGTGATTAAATTCTCCCAGCGTCGACAGATGGCCACTCTGTTGGGGACAGTAAAGGGCTTAAGCCGCATTTCAAACTTTTTAATTCCCTTCTTTGTGCCTGTGTGTGAAATAACGTCTTTACATTGAATGGGTGTGAATGTCTCTTTACGACGCTTTATATTAGTGCTTCGCACAATGTCATCATTTCGCATACGGTGAGACGCGATGAATGTATGTTGTGTGATTCATCCATCAGGAGGCAAACCCATCAGTCACTGAATACTGGACTCCAATGGCGATTAAGTACAAGTGAGGCTCAAGAAAGGTACCACTCAGATCAGCTCCAATTGAAAGATCGGATTAGCTTCCCATTTAGTAAATTGTGATGATTTGGGAACCTTCATGCCGAAAAGTCAGTGAGAGTAAACCTAAGATAGGTTAGCCTTTGATAAACCAAACGCGAAGAGAAAGCTCTTCACACTTTTCCCTTTTAATTCCATGTCAAATACTAAATGTTGTAAATATTAAATTCCCTATCAAATATTAACTGTTGTAAATAATAATTCTTTCACATCTATTGTCTAATATCAAATCATGTCATAATATCGTGTCATCAAAACAACTGACCTCTATTTTTAGAAGAATATTAAAAAACCTTTAAACCTGACACATTGCATAGCATGCATACTATTCGTGTCTATTAAGACTAAACTACCTACTTTTATTGCATGCAAGATTGGTCCCACTACCAGATCCAAATCTAAGAAGGCAAAAAGCCTACCCACTAACATGGAAGAAGGTACCCAACAGGGGACAAGCTTCTTGTCTCGAGAAGAATTCGAGGGACTCAGAAAAAAGATAGCAGAATTAACTATTTTCTTGAAACAACAAAGAAAAAGTACTAAGGGTCAACAGAAACCTACCCAAACAGAGTCCTCCGAACAAGGTGGCGGTAAGGGTACTGACAAGAAAAAGCAAGCTCAGATACCTGAACCTCGAAACAATGAAAAGACCAACAAAACCCCTGAAATCATCAATCTCAAAGAAGATCGAGAAACTGGGGATATCCGAAAGAAAGTCCAGCAAATGGAAGAAACTATCCGTCAATTAAAGGGACTGGAGCCTACGGAAGTATCAACTACTCAGACCTTTGCATTTTTTTCTGGGCTTAGTATCTAGACAAATTCCAGATCCTGAATTTTGAAAAATATGACAGATTGGGAGATCCTTACAACCATTTGAAAGTATTCATTGGAGAACTTGAATCCTATGTAGAGGACGAGAAGATGAGAATGCAGTTATTTCAGAAAAGTCTAACCAAAGAGGCTAGAGCCTGATATGCTCGACTGGACAATTCCAAAATTCATAGCTGGGAAGAGCTAGCCCATGCCTTCCTAAAATCAATACAGCTTCTATTCATAAATGGCTCCAGACAGATATCAGATTACCAAGGTTAAAAAGCAGAACAGTGAGTCATTCAGAGAATATGCCCAAAGATGGACACGTGTGGCAGCTCAAGTCTTTCCATCAATGACAGAAACAGAGATAGTAATGACATTCATCGACATACAAGAAGTTCCATTCTATGAAAGGGTCCTAGCAGGCATAGGAAAACCATTCTCATAGATGATCAAACATGGAGATATGGCTGAGATGGGACTGAAGTCTGGAAAGATTAAAGACCTTATTGCTTTAGAAGTCGTGGCTGAGCACATTCAGGCAGGAAATTATGAGAATAATCCTCGGAGAGTTCATAAGAAGAAAGAAGAGGATGTTTCCTTGGTACTACAAGGTCAAATTCAAAAAGGCAACCAAAACCTGCCCATTCAAAGGAAAAATTATTCCCTTTTCCAGACATCTAGACAACCTTTAAATCCTACGTTCCAAAGAACTGGAAAGGCTAAACGTCGAAGGACATTTACACCCTTAGGGGACTCACTTAAGAATATACTCAAGCTTCTGACAGCACAGAAGAAAATTGCTCAACTCCTTCCACCAGCCAATCCAATTAGGAAGAATTTTGACCCAAGCAAGAAATGTGCTTACCATTCTGGGGCTCCAGGCCATGATACCCAAGAATGTTGGTCTCTAAAACACAAGATTCAAGACTTGATAGACAGTGGTGAGATCATGGTAACAAAACCAGAGCAGTCACATATTCAAGATAACCCTATGCCTCAACACAATGAAGAGGGAGTCAACATGATCAGTATAAGGAGTGGAGAAGGTTCCAAGTACCTCAAATACATAGGGGATCCTCCCCAAACGTGCAAGGATAGCTCTGATAAATGGGACTATTCAGAATGTCAGTTTTTGGTAGAATAAGAAATGAAGTCTATCAAGGAACAGATTGGTCAACTGGCAGAACTGATGGTATACCAGCACCAGGTGACGCGATGGTTGATAACTTAAGTCAACTAAAGGAGAACAAATCCTCCCACACCCAAAATTCTTCCAATTGTAAGGAAGGATCACTATCGGTTCCATAAACATGAAACCTGGGCATACAAAGTTACCAGTGAAGAAAGAGTCCGAGCTCATAGAGAGTTTGCTTTCAAGAGAAAGTTCACGGCTTTTGATCAGCCTATGGAAGAAATTCTCCAAATGTTGATCAATATAGGAAAATTAACACAGCTATTGTCCCCAGTGGACGCTCGATCAAGGAAGTTCAGTTATTCCAAAATATGATAATATCATTCCAACACTCCTGGGCACGATACAGAAGAATGTTGGGGACTTCATCATCTAATTAAAAACCTGATTGAAAGTGGCAAATTGCTAAAAGCAAGAACAGACAATGGCTTTCCTGGTGAAGAAGCGATATTTCCTCCCATGGTATGGAGTCTGAAGGAAGTTGTAGCAGTCATTTCCTGTAAGAAGGACACAACTGTCATACCCCTGATAATTCAAGGAAAGAGGGACAAAGTAGAAAAGAATCCTTTGAAAGTGGCTGCACTAGACCACTGATGTTGCCATTCAGACTGCAGTATCCCTTGATCAACCTAAAAAGAGTCCCATAGAACTATAGAGAGAACGAGGGATCAACATCAAATCATACGGCTACTATATCAAAGGAAAACCCGCTATATCTACCTCAGCGACTGATAAAGCCAGTCACCAAGACCAAGGGTAAAGTGCCCAAGGAAATGATTGAAGAATTCCTTAGCAAAATAGGGCATAATGAGGCCAAGTTGGTGCAAAGATTAAAAGAGGCACCCCAATAGGTATCCATTCTGGATTTGGTCATGTCTTCAATAGAACATCGCAAAATCTTAATGTAAATGCTAGAAGAAATGTAGCTGCCGAAGGCTGTGGATACAAAAAAGTTTCGTCACTTGATAGAGCACATTTTTAACAGCAATGTGATATCTTTCACTAATGATGACATACCAGTGGAAGGGACTAGTCATTGCAAGTCCTTGCATATAGCAGTGATGTCCTCTGGATATGTGATAGGGGCGTGTTGATAGATGGATGATCTTCTTTGAACATATATCCCTATCACACTTTGGAAAGAATGAAGATCAGTCCAAATCGAATCTAGAGCAGCTTTATGGTCATAAGAGCCTTCGATGGGTCTCAACAAAATGCTATAGGAGAAATCGAACTCCCTGTGGAGATTGGTCCATATAGATTCTACTTATCCTTCCAAGTGCTGAACATCATCACGGGATATAACTTACTGTTGGGAAGACCGTGGATCCATATGGCAGGAGCAGTCCCATCCACCCTTCATTAATAGGTCAAGTACATCATCAATGGCAATCTGGTTACTATTAATGCCGAACCAGAGTATCATGTCTACGTGCAAGGTGAAATGCCTATAATCAACCTCAACGAAGGAGTTGAGCCAGCTAGTTTTCAAGCCTTCGAAGTGAGCAACACTCACTATCTACCCATTTGGGCCCCAGCCTTGAAACCAAGAATTTCTTTCGAAGTGATGTCCGTCTGTAAAGAAATGATATCTTTAGATTTCTATCCTGGCAAAGGGCTACGAAAAAATCAACAAGGGATCAAACATCTTGTCCAGATATCTAGCCAAATAAGGAAGGCTGGATCAGGCTATTCCTATGGATCAAATCACAAGAATATACACAAGCATCAGCCAGTTCATGTATCCATCATCCTGCTACCAAATCTCACAGTTGCTGGATTCTTGCTTCTATGTCAGGTATACTGATTCCTAAGGTCAAACCGGCCAGTGAGAAAGAAATCTAGATTCCTGTTAAGGAAAACAAAGAAAGGAATTAGAGGTTCTTACAAGAAGTGCAAGATCAATTTGCAAAGATGTTTTTTCTGGTACATACTGAGGGTATGAACGATGATATCCCAGATGATGACTATTCAAAAGAGCAATCCTGATCCCTCGCCTAAACAGGGCTAAAGAGAACAATCTAAAGAAAAGCACTAACCCTGATGTGGGTTCAGTCATGGTCATCATCAAAAAGGAGGAGCATAACAATAACCCCTTCATCGCAACTATCAACAAGGACCTAACCCTGGATAACTGGAGCAGCACTCCTTGCATCAGTCATAAAGGGTAAAAGGGCAAAGAGCCCATCTTTCCTGAAGTGCAAATATTATTTACTACTTATTTTGTTGCATAATACTAGCAGTTATTTTGTTTTAGGACTCCAACCTTGGATTTGTTTAGCCTTGCTGATGAATTGCCACGTTTCAATAGTGACTACAACTTTGATGTAGAATTGGACTTTGATTTGATGGCGATTGATCAAGAGGAGATCGATGACTATAAGGTGCCTGAGGAGATCAAGGAATGGGTCGAAGACAAACCTAAACCAAACCTCGATCAAACCACTGTAGTCAATATCGAAACCTCAGAAAATCCTAAAGAAATCCAAGTAGGCAACAACCTTACCCCAAACCAAATGATAGACCTAATTGAACTTCTAACTCAATTCCAGGATGTGTTTGCATGGTCATATGAAGACAGGGTCAGTCTGTCTACTTACATTTTCATTCATCGACTGCCCATTAAAGAGGGATTCAAGCCTGTCAAACAGAAACTCAGGAGACTAAAGCCTGAGTGGAGTCTGAAGGTCAAAGAAAAAGTTGTCAAGCAGTTCAAATCTGGCATTATCATGGTCTCAACCTATCCAGAATAGATTTCCAATATAGTTCTTGTACCTAAGCCCGGAGGGAAGGTACAAGTATTCGTAGATTACCGGGATTTGAACAAAGTCTGTCTCAAAAATAACTTCACAGTACCTTTCATCCACATACTGATAGACAACACGGCGTAGTATGGCATGTACTCATTTGTCGATTATTTAGTCGGTTATCACCAAATCATGGTTGCCGAAGAAGATAGGGAGAAAAAAGCCTTTATCACCCCCTAGGGAACTTTTTGCTACAGGCGATTGTCTTTTGACCTTATCAATGCTGGTGCTACATATCAGATAGTCATGATGACCCTTTTCCATGATATAATGCACAAGGAGATAGAGGTTTATGTGGATGATATTATCATCAAATCCGAAAGGGAAGATGACCACATCGACCATCTTAGAAAGCTATTCAACCGGGTTCTCAAATACAACTTGAAGCTGAATCCAGTCAAGTGTGTTTTGGTGTCAAATCCGGCAAATTGTTGGGATTTTTGGTAAGCAACAAAGGCATTGAGTTGGATCTTTCTAAGATTAAAGTCATCACTAAGATGCCTGTACCCCAAACAGAAAAGGAGATACGAGGATTTCTTGGGAGAATCAATTTTATAAGCAGATTCATCTCTCAACTCACGGCAACTTATGAGCCCATCTTCAAGCTGTTAAGGAAAAATTCCTTCAAAGAACGGAATTAAGATTGTCAAAAATCCTTCCTCGCCATCAAGAAGCATATGGTGGAAGCTCTTGTTTTGGTACCACCAAGGGACAAAGTTCCCTTGTTCATGTACATATCGGTCAATGCCAACGCTATGGGATGTATGCTGGATCATAAAGATGATTGAAGAAAGGAAAGAGCTATCTATTACCTCAATAAGAGATTCAGCAGCGGTGAGCAGAAATACACCTTGATTGAAAAGACTTGTTGTGCTTTAGCATAGGCCGCCATGAGATTATAGCATTATCTTTATGGGCACACAACCTATCTCATATCTCTCATGGATCCTCTTAAATACATATTCAGTAAGCCCATATTGAATTACTGATTTTCCAAATGACAATTGATCCTCCAGCAATTCGATATCATCTATGTGACTCAAAAGTCCATTGAAGGTCAAGGAATTGCAGATCAATTGGCAGAAGCACCATCAGGGAACTTCAAACCCTTGGAAACTTATTTCCCAGATGAGGGAATAATGATAATTTATCAAAACCCTCGAGAAGATACCAGCCAATTCTAAAAATTATACTTTAACGGGGTTGTAAACATAGAAGGTGCGGAAGGAGGGGCAGTTCCTGTATCTATCACTGGAGAACAGTATCCCATGGCCATCAAACTACAGTTTGTCAACACCAACAACACATCTGAGTACGAAGGCTGTATAATGGGATTAAAACTGGCCCAATCTATGGGTATCCAACGGTTAGAAGTCTTTGGAGATTCCAAGTTGGTCATCAAACAAACCACCAGGGCATATCACCCCAAGGAATTGCACTTGTTGCCCTATCATCGGGAGATCATTAAGATGGCTATGTAATTTAAAGAAATAGCCTTCATCCATATCCCTCGATATAGAAATAATTTCACGGATGCATTAGCAACATTGGCTTCCTTGATCCACATATCCGATAGAAGAGGAATCCCTGATATCAAATTTGCAAGCCAGAAGGCACCAGCCTATGGAAATTACATTGGAAAAGCATCAGATGAACCGCCTCCCATCAAACAGCCTTGGTATCAGGATATCAAAGAATATCTTCAAGATGGATCTACGCCCACTAGGGCAAGTCAAGCTAAAAGAAGGTGGATCCATAGAATGGCCGTTAAGGTCTATTTGAGTCAAGATGCACTCTACAAAAGAGATGCTGGAATAGGCTTGCTAAGGTGCCTAGACAAAGACCAAGCCCAAAGACTTATGGATGAAGTCCACGCTGAAGTATGTGTCCCACACATGAGCGGTCCTTTACTTTCCAAGAAGATACTAAGAATAAGGCATTAGTGGATTTCTCTCAAAGTCGACTGTGACGATCACGTTAGAAGATGTTATCAATGCCAAATTTATGGGAATGCCATCCACGCTCTGTAATACCCAAGAATTTCCTAATATTATTAAATAAATATATTAATGGAAATGAGAATTTATTTGAATATAAATGATTTTGTGTTATGAGAAGGATTAATTCAATAATTATAATAATAATTGAGAAACTTAAGGAGTTTGCGATAAACTCGTTGATAGCCTTGTGTAGCACAGTGACGTAATATAAGAATAATTATATTAATTTAAGCGAACAATTAATCTATATTAATTGTTAATCGTAGAATATTAATTAATTGTCATCGTAGAATAATTTTTATAGAATATTAATGGCGATTAATTAATAATATGTGATTATTATTATTGCAAGAAATATAATAATAATAATAATAAACCACTTGTTTATAAATATGCTGAGATCTACAGTTGTTAAGGTGATAATTAATCCTACGATTATTAATTTAGTGTTATTAATAATCAATGAGGAATGGATTAATTAATATTATCGTTAATTAATCAATGAGATAAATAATTTATTTGGCATTATGAATAATAAAACAAATAAGTAGGATATTAATATAATAAGATTATATTAATTATTATGTGCAAATGTGCAATACTTGAATATATAAAGTATATGGAATACAACTATATTATATAGTGTAGAGAGACACTTAAGTGTGACCATGCATGTATATATAAACTATAGTGCAATGTGATTATACTACACATAGAAACCAAATATTATATGAAGCATAATGTGATTATATTATGTACATAAACTATATAGTAAAGTTATTGAATTATGAGAGTTACATGAAATGCCTATGTAACAATGTGAATATACATTAAAGTGGGACATCATGAGTATGTGGTAGATAATTTAATAATACTTAGCTATCTTATGTTATCTTTATTAATTATTAAACAATTGCCTTTAATAAAGAAGATGATGTAATGTGAGGATACCTGATAAAATTATACCAGTGTGATAAAATGTACATGGATTATATGTGTTCAAATTGCATTTACTACATTATGTGAATTCATGTTAGTATCATTAGGATTACATGGTAACTCTAATTCTGGCCTAATTATATATAGTATGTATACATATAACATGTTTAGGCATAAGTGTTGTGTATATTCATTATGCTACATTGTTGAGTTTCTATCTTAATTGTCCCACAAAGATAGTCTCATTCCCTCATTCAAGTGCACAACCATTATGGCCTAAGCCTATTGCTTCTCCTTAAACTCAGTAAACTTCCATAGCTGCTAGCAATGATCATTGCAAGGGGAGTGGCCTCAATAGTGTAAGCCAACCACTAATTACTAACTTCCTTATAACTACCATGCAATCCAATCTCCTGATGGTTCAATTTATTGGATTATTGCATTATCTGTGTAATGTTATCTCTATATATATAGCTCATCCTCTTCACAAAATCAAATGCTGAGATTTTGCTTGAGTATTGAGTTGAGAGTAATACATATATTAGTATAGTAGCATTGTGAGTGGAAAGTAGCAGCAAGTTCAGATTGTTAACAGAGGTATAAAATTCTTCATTCTTGTTCTTCATTTAAGATTACTGTCAAGATACTAAGTCTTGAATTGGGTATGTAATTCGTGATTATGTGAGCAAGTAATGTTTATTAATTGTTCTTAGTTGTTATACTAGCTAATATACATGTTTAGACTGTCATATGGCTACTTGCAATCAAATTTGTAAAGTAATTTCATGATTTGGCCTGGAACCTGCCGAAACTGGGAACTCTCTGGGACGAACCAGACACGGCGTAGCTGCGCCGGTTTAATACTGTGGCGCAGCACAGCTGCGTCGGTCACTGGAAATGGTTGATTGATTTCTGCTTATTTCTATTAAGTGCTAGCTTATAGTACTAATTTAGAATAAGCATACTAACTTGTGTAACATATATATATATATATATATATATATATATGAATAAAATGAGGCAAGGTAAGCATGTTTTATTGTACTAGCATACATGATTAACAAAAAGGGTATAGTTTCCGAGATAAACTTAGTATTCTAAAAACAAACTTTGAAGTAATACTTGTTCTACAAGTTCTGAACTTAGTGATTCATACACATGATTGATTTCAAATATAAAGGAGCATGATATAGTGTTTATAGTGTCCTTGTTCATGACCAAACTTGTCAGACCTTGTGTTAGAGAAATTATTAAGAAAAAGCTTGATATGCTAAAGCTAATAGGCATGAATACTACATGATATGCACGCTGATCTTGCGAAAGTGTTAACATGGCTTGACTACATATGATAAGAGCTTTGAAGTTTCCTTGTATGTGTTAAATTGCGTTGTTCAAGTTTAAAATGGTTTCAAAAGCAAACTTGGATATGTTTTCGAACCAAGTGCATTAAGTATGAGTAGTTAAGTTCTTAGAATGTAAAATGACATGTTTATATTCATTATGTCTCTAAGCATGACTCTTATATGTTTGATATAACGGTAGTAAACCAAGCATAAGTATAGGTATGTTTTAAAGTAATGAACAATGCTAGTTAAGAATAAATGATGTGGACAATCGCAAGCATGTATATTACAATTGATATGACCTTCTCGCAAGTATCTATGATTAAATTGTATGCATTGTGGTTGCATGACCGTATTTGGCCTTAATTCTCATGGCGATCCTAAACTAAGACCATGACATGTAAAAGTGAACTTAAGATGGTCATAAGCTTATGAAAAGTCCTCTAGCATGAATGAATGTTAAGTGTAATTGCCTTAGTATGTTTGTAAGAACCCGAATTTTCAGATATTATTAAATAAGGATTTAATAAATAAAATTCTTAAACCGTGAGATGGGTTCGAATAATAATATATATATGTGATATGAGGTATGTGGTATTATATTACATAGGATAATATGGACTATGTAAAATGTGTTTTTGTGATTTATAAATATATTATTAATATATATTTGTTACTTAGCGTAGAGACGATCCAGTTGAGATAAAGGAGGTGGATAAATTCCTATCGATATTAAATAATTTATAGAATTAGTTTATCATAGCAAGTTGGTGACATTAAATATCCTTAATGTATAATCACCATATTCTTGAGTATGTGTATTAATAACTAGTATGTTTATAATATAGGTTATTAATAGCACTTAAGCTATCCGTGAATAGGTTTGGATAGTGAAGCATGAGTTAGTTAAGGAATTAACTAATAAGAATAAATATTAGTTAATATAAGTTGTGAGTTATATTATGAAATAATATAATGTCAGTATTGAACCTTAATTAACTATGATGATATAGTACAGTGTTTAATTTACTTAAGTAAAGGAGTGAATTAATATGTGTGTTGAATATGTAATTATAGTTGATACTTTTATATATATTACTTAGAATAGTAATATGTGAGAAAGTCTAATGTACGAATAACGTTAAATATATATATAAATATATATACGTTATTAAAGGGAGATGGAAATCATTATATCTTTAAATGAATATTTGAAGAAATTGTTTTGGGAACAATTTATAGAAAAGAAAGAGAAATAGTTATTATATATTTCTAATAAAGGATATTAAAATAATTTTTAATATTGAATTATTTTAATAAAAGGAGGAAATGTTATTTTTGAATAATAATACTACCTTATATGTTTTTGTATGAGGTGTGTTTGGTTAATATAGTAAATATATTAAAACGTATTTGCTATATGTAATTAAATTGATGGAAACGATTTATTATAATAGAAAATAAACTTATTATCTATTTTCTATATATAATATATGTACATGTGTCGTACATATAGTTATTTGATATTATATTAAAAATAATATCACGAGACAATAAGTAAATTATTTTCTAATAACGAATGTGCTTATTTGGAGAAAACATAATATTTTATGATACGGCTAAATACATAATTTTAAATGTATTTTCAAGGGAATTTAATTAATGAAAGGAAACTAAGTTATTTTAATATATTAAATAACTTAAGTTATTATTTGATCGTGAATATTATTATTGGAATAATTAATAGAGTATATATTAATTATTATAGGCGTAAAGGTTACACTTATTATAAGTATAATTAATTGAAGTAATTTAACATTTTAATAGCTTGAGTTATTATATTTCCGTAAAGGTTATATATAATATTTGAATATTCGATTTGTAAAATATTTATATGTGGACCTTGGATTTAATAGTTCTAATTTAATTGAACATGTTATAAGTAGTAATGTGGTGAGAAATGAGTAAGTGATGAGAATAATGATAAGCTTAAGATTGAGCTTGTGAGAGATGCCTTGTGTGGCACAATAATAGATTCGGTAATGAATTGACTAATTTAATGATGGAGGAATTATTAATTAAACAATTAATCTAAATTAATTGTTAATTGTTATTATGATAGTATGTTAAATTATTATGGCTAGTGATAGTATAATAATAAGGAAATCGATTATAAGTATAATCGGATTTGTGATGAGATAAATTGTCTTATAATATTAATTATTGTTATAAACAATATACTATTATCAAGTAATTATTTGATAATATGATTAATGAGTAAATGATTTATAAATATAAAAAGATTTATATTTATTTAACGTGATAATAAATCATATAAAGTGTTAATCAATTAGCGTGGGAATTATAATTCCATGGATTAATGAGAAATGGATTAATTAATATTATTATTAATTAATTGATAAGATAAGTAATTTATTAATTTCTATGTGCAACCATGCGATATTAAAGTATAACGTATGATAGTTAACTATATGTTATGCGAAGTATAAAGTGCAATGCGACTATGTTATATATGAATATAAACTATATAGTAAAGTTATTGAGTTGTAATAGGTACATGAAATGTGGGTGTGACAATGTGTATATTAAGTATACAATAAAATAATATATCATGAATATATAGCAAACAATTATTGAATTAATGAAATTTAATAATAAAAGAGACAATACACTATGATGGTACCCGAAAGAATTATATCCGGTGGGATGAACTGTACACGAATTTATATGTGCAAGTTAAAATTTACTACACGATAGTATTATTGGGACTACATTGTGACACATTAATTTATAACTTATGTTATATAAAAGGGAATGTGTATAACTTAAATATATATGGAATAAGTATATATAGCCTAAGTATATACTATATGTATACATATATATAACATTAGTATGTGAAAAAAAAAACAAGTTGCTGTGATTGTTTGAGAGTCTTTCTCTCCCACACGTGAACACCCACATGGCTAGCTACTCTATATCTCTTCTCAATTTCAGCAAATGTAGCTTATGATTATGGGGGAGTGGAGATAATGATGGGATTCACCAACCTTCTACCTAATCTACATGAACCATTAGACACTTGCGCAACCCATGGGATTGGTTTGGAGGATTATTGCAATATCTGTGTATCAATTCTTCTATAAATAAGACTCTCAGCTTCTTCATTGCATTTGCTGAGAGTTGTATTGGCTAAGGAATTTATAGAGAGTAAGAATACTGTTAGTGTGAAGGAGATTAAGAAATTACTTTAGCAAGTTCATATTGCAGAGGTATAACTCCCTATCCTTGTTCTTCATTGTTTTGAAATACTAAGTTCTTGATTTCTAAGAATACTAGAATTCTTCAATTTCTAGTTAATTGATGAAAAGTTGATATGGCATTGTGTTATATGAGTGCTAAGTAAAGTTATAAGCATGATAGAATTTCATTATGGCTGGTACCGAATCAAATTGCTGTAGTAATTTTTGAAATGGGATTATAGTACTGCCGATGCAGGCTGCTCTGTTTCTGGCCGACCAACTGCGCAGCTGCGCCAGTTTTGTACTGGCCAGCAGCGCAGCTGCGCCGGTACCAGACTTGAGTTGGGTAAGGCCCTGCGCAGCTGCGCCAGTTTTGAACTGGGGAGCTTCGCCGGTTCCAGATTCTGGAATTTCGTTTTCTGTTGCAGGTTCTGTTATGTACTAGCTTATGGCATGTTATTAGGCAAGTATAAGAACATGATTAAAATACATACATGAGTGCAATAACGTAGTGTGAACAAGTATAACTATGTGAGTACACTCAATTGAAGAAAGGATTTAAAGTTTACAAAATGAACTTAGAATTTTTAAAGTAAACTTGTCGTGAGCATATATGTTCCATTGTATATTCTGAGTTTTGTGAGCATGACCGTATGGTTTTTTTATTGACATAAAATGTATGTTCAAGGTGTTGAACACACTAGCATACGTGATTGATAAATTCAAGTGATTTCAAAGGTGAAACTTAAGGACTTTTTGAAGTGAACTTGACCAAGATTTAGGTCTTGTAATTTCTGACCGTTTGAATACATTTATGTGGTTTAGCTAAGTGTTCAAGAGAAAGTGAGTTATGATTTCAAGACACATTGGTTATACTAAATGACCTTTGTGGACTTCGTGTACTTTTCAATAAAAATTTAGAGTTTGAAGACTAATATCATCAAACACCGTGCGAGTTACGTTCTAAGCATGCAAGCATGAAGATTAGGAGTCCATTATGCCTATAGACATATTGACATGAACATCATTTGTTTATACATGGATTTTTGCATATGCACGCTTATTCATAGAAAATGAATTTTTAAAGCATAGACTATGTGATTAAAGTGTACATGAGTAGTATACGCACGAGCATGCTTACTACATATTGTTAAGCCTCTTTATGTAGTAATATGACATTAGTGGTTTACCCTTGAGGCATGAACTTAATTTACTTAAGGTATATGAAAGTCCGGCATGAATGCCATATGATTTTGACTTATAATGAGCATGCTAGGTTTTAAAACTTGAGTTAATGCCCTTACATACATGTATACATGATGAACATAGTAGCCTTGCATGACTAGTTAAGTATGACAAGGATTTTGAAAGGTGAAACTTAGAAAAGTTTGAATGTAATGGTTTTGATAAGGTTTGAGAAACATGAAAGCAATATAGATCATGTATCTATGAGCTTTAAATACATGTCGAACACATAGCGAGTCGAGTAAAGGTGTATGAATGTTGATATTAGAAGTATACCTATACTAGCTATTATAGGAGTATGTTAAGAAAGTGAAACAAGGTTCTAAGAACCAAGTTAGACAACAATGTAATACTAATTATTATATTGAGAATGTATGGAAGTGTATAACTGATAAGTGTGATCTCTATGATTAATATAACTGTGTAGGATTACACGAAGTGCATATATCTATAAGCAGTTAAGTTGTAGTTGTTAAACTACGAATCAGGCAAGTCTTTCAGTTCCTATTTGATATATGAATTCAATAACTGTTAGTTGAATTATATTATGCTTTGATAATGTGAACTTATATATGAACTGTATATGAGATATAAATGAGATTGAAAGTTGATCTTTGATGATATACTTGTTATGTGAAAAGTAACATGCGTAGTAAATATAAACTGTTTATAAATGCATGAACTGAGTATGATGTTATATGCTATGTGATGCATGAGGACTGTTAGAATTGCTGAGCTGTCGAGCTCACTCTTGCAAA
Organism: Panax stipuleanatus; assembly: GCA_020205555.1. NCBI lineage: Eukaryota > Viridiplantae > Streptophyta > Magnoliopsida > Apiales > Araliaceae > Panax > Panax stipuleanatus. The sequence goes on from CM035115.1 coordinate 96,009,186, forward strand.
TAACCACTTTTGCAGGTTAAGGATTCACGGTAAAGATTTCGTGCTTCTTGATTGATAAAGATAGATAGTATCGCATTGAAGAATATTACTTAGATTATCGTTTGAACGTTGTTTAGGTTCTAAGAGTTGTACTTGATAATTGTATACGTTGTTTAAAACTTGTCATACTGTAAAGATGTATTAGTTAATACATAGAGGATATCAAGTTGAGTTGTAAACGTTATACGATAACTCAAATAGAATGAATCATATTATATAGTTGATTCAAGATTTGTAATCGGTATCAAAGTTATGGAATAAATAAAAAGATTTTTATTCAAAGGATATTGAAAAGTTTAAATTATTCCGTATTTTAGTAATATCGAATATGATGTAAAGACGAGATCTTGGATATGAATAGAATTTATATTCTAAATTATAATAAACAAAGTTGTATTCTTTTACTAATGATTAAAAGATGTAATAGTTTGACGATAGTAGTATCGTGACTGCATCGAATTCGAGGTTTCGAAGGAACGTGGATTTGGGGGCGTCACAATGTTTATGTGTTGGACAGAAACCACAAGGCACAGCTCAGCCTTGGCTTGGCCAGAGGTCTGAGCAGCTGCGCCGGCCCTAGGCTTAGCCATAGCGCAACTGCGCCGTCCTGAAATCTGAAATGATGCAGTTTACTTGTTCTGATTGAGTTAGTAGTGTCTATTGTTGATCAAAGCTGCTAATAATAATCTGTACCCTACTGATATGTGTATATATGTGATGAATAAGTAAGAAGATAATGTTTAACTTATATAATGGGTCAAAGGATCATAACCACTTGAACATGATGAGTTGCTATAGTATCATTTACATTATAACTATGTACTTGATTCGTGATAACATATAATCTGATTTCATACCATATGAGTATAAGTATCACATGTGACTAAGATAGTAACATATATGTATATTGAGTGACAAGTTTGTGTAACGGATGTGTTAACTAATGAACATCCTATACTTATAATACACTATAAATAGGATTCGAAAGTGTTGGCTAGCTTTACGTGAGTAAACTACGCATAAGGCAAGTATCTAAACCTTATCTCTTTGGATGCAAGTTTCCTAACTTACACTTTTTTTTACGGTGCAAGTATTCTATCCTTGTATATTGCGAGCTAGTTTTTTTACTTAATCGTTTGAATTGAATTAGCATACTTGAACTCTTATTTCATTAAAGCTATTATTCATGTTGAACTTGGTATTGTTCTTGAATATTGTGAAAGTGTCTATGCCATTTGATTCGGCTCGACTTATATTATTAAAAAGCGACCCAAACCAATTGATTAGTGCGGGATCTTGTATTTGACTGAGAAGAACAAAATATAACTGTCGGAGAACCAACGCGCGCACATTAGTATGATTGAGTGTTATGCATAACATAGGGTACTTTAGGCTGATCACCTGTTGTACTTGTTTTTGTTGGATTTTCAGTTTATTACTGTCAAATCCTGTGGAAGTTCATAGTCCTTAGTGACTGCTCAGTATTCAGTTATCTTGAAATCTTGAATTGATTTATTATTGAATCACATTGATATTATTTTGTCCTTAGCGACTGTTATTAAAAACTGTTGATATTCTTGTTATCCTTGAACTATCAAACCTTGCTATACCCTTTCAAGAATTGAGAATTATATTACAAACCCTTAATGTATATTACTTGCTGAGTAATTTGTGCTCATTCTTGCTTTCCCTAAAAACATTTCAGTTAAGGCTGAGCAGTGCGGACCCTCGAGTACCGACAAGGGCAAGGGAAAGGCTACTGAGTAGCTTTGTTTATGTAGGACTATATGATTGTAATAAAGAACTTATGATATTATGTACTAGTTAAGGTTATTATTGCTTAAGATATGTCTAAGCTATGTAATCACTGTTTAAGTTACGAGACCTTGGGACGTGAATAAATTATATTATTTAAATGTAATCTATTCGGTAATAGTTGTGTATTATTCCGCTGTGCGATGCGACATTTAGTCGTATTATTATTGTGATGTATTACCATGAGCACATGACGAACCGAATTCGAGCGACCCCGTGACGGTCCTAGAATTTGGGGGCGTCACACGCTCCTCCAAATGAACTGCACAATATGAGTTCTCCATGGTCCTTTTCCATGTAGGGGATGGACGTGATCGGGCTAATTGAGCCCAAAGCCAGAAATGGTGATCGGTTGATCTTCACCATGATCGACTACTTCACCAAATGGGTCAAAGCTGCCTCTTTTCCCAAAGTCACCAAGGAGGTAATCATTAATTTTATCAGAAACAATGTAATCTATTGATATGGCCAATCGGAGGTGATTGTATCAGACAATGCTAAGAATCTGAACAATTAGATGATGATGGAATTATGCAGCAAATTCCATATCAAACATCTTAATTCCGCCATCTATCGTCCCAAGATGAATGGTGTTGTTGAAGCCGGAAATAAGAATATCAAGAAGATTATGCAAAAGATGTTCGCCAACCACAACGAATGGCCTGACATATTGCCTCTGACTTTGTTAGCCTACAGAACGTCAATGCGCACTTCTACTAGGACTACCCCCTACTCATTGGTCTATGGCATGGAAGCTGTACTCTCCATAGAAGTGGAAATGGAATCATTACGGGTATTGATAGATACTTAGATGGAAGAAGACCAATAGATGCAAGAGCGATACCACCACTTATCTCTTATAGATGAGAAAAGGGCAGCAGACATCTTCCATGGTCAGTGATATCAAGAACGGATTGCTCGGTCCTACAACAAGAAGGTCCGGTTTAGGCAGTTCAAAAAAAATGATTTGGTGCTGAAAATGGTCCTCGCCAATCAAGACGAAGCCAGAGGAAAATTCGCCCCAAACTGGGAAGGCCCTTTCATCATCAAAGAAGTGTTGATTGCAAGAAATGGATGGGGAGGAATTTCCCCAGCTTATTAATTCAGACACCGTGAAAAGGTACTATGTCTGAGTTACCTGTAAACCGCCATCCTAGTACGTAGGCATCCATCTATGGTGCGGTCTAATTTTCAAAAGAAAACCAAAACACTTTACCTATACACTCAAATATCCAATTAAATACCAGTCTCAAGACACCAAACCTTATATAAAACCCAAATCCCATAAAGCCTCCATGATCAATGAAACTTTCCAAGAGACTCTCCGACATCTCATTGTTAGTCCATCAAGGAAGAGCTCGTTATATATCAAGATAGCAAGTCACAAAGAAAGTGGCAATCATCAAGCAAATATCAAAATATATGTAAAAGGGAAGTGAATCAAAATATATTTCCTTGTCATATAATATTGTTTAATATACAATGTATCTTGTACATGAAAAAATGGCTAACCTAGTCTATACAAGAAAATGAAAGCTAGTATATAAATCCGAAGTAAAACGGGACAACAAATCCAACATAGCATCCCTCTCTGAAGATGGAAGCGCATCTCTGAGCTCCTGGCCTGTAGCCTCAATGCGACCTAAAAGATCTACTTCTATCTGCAAGGTGCTACCATGATCATCCATAAATGCACTCATATCTGCAATAATTCCCTCTATATAGGATCTGAGAGAAGTACTATCAGCGACAGAAGTATCCTTGGTAGCTCTGGCTTCATCTCTATTAGCAACCAAAGCATCCCTGGTAGCTCGGGCCTCATCCCTCTCAACAAGGGTAGCATCCCGACTAGAAAGGGTCGTCAGCATTAAGGCTCTAGCCTGATCTCTCTCAAAGGTTGAAAGCTGTATCACCTACTCCAAAGACTCGACATAAGGGGGAGCAGCAGCAGTTGAAGAACTTGGAACTTCACTGATCAGGGCTTCTGTCAAACCAGCAAATAGATCATCCTCGGTGGGAGAAACAGGATCCTTCATAGGCTCCTCCTCATCCGAATCAGTGCTAGGCTCTGAATAAGCAACCATAGATGATGCAATATCTACCTTTAGCCATGTATAATACTCTAAGGAACGACCTGGATGACTCGATGAAAAATTAGCTTTCTCTCGATGGATCCAATAATCATAAACTCTAGATAAATCATTCTCTGACAAAGACGAGGATGGTGACCGCTGATCGAAAGCTCCATCAAAAGAATGAACATCTTGATACTGGTCGAACTGTCCCATGACAGCCAAAGGATGATATGTAGTCAGTCCTCATAGACCAGCCAAGGGCAAAAAGTCTATACCCACTGCATGGGTGATAAAGCTATAAGGGGAGATAAATCCTGAGCAATGCAATATGGAGAAAGGATCCTCAATCACGGTCAGGAAGACAAACCAAGACGCAGCATCTACACAATCAATCGGTCAAAAAAGATAAGACGTAGATATCTCATTTGTCAAGCAATATCCACGGTGTCTGAAAATATAGATCGGTCTCAAATGCATCATAAACCAGATGCATAAACATACTGAACTACCTCTAAAGAACCCAGTAGTATGGGTACGACAAAATGAGGCTGACATCAAGGTCTCCGCTAATATCATAGGTAGGATGGTACAACCCTCTCTGAGAGCACTAACTACTATGATAAGGCCAATATCCAGATGGTCCATATACAGCGGCAAGTATAGATAATCCACAACGTACATCAATAAAGTATCTACCCGGGCAGCCCGCCACTCATCCTCGATAATGGAAAAATCTTCTGAGTGCAGTAAATAGCTGTCTAGTGATCCAAATTGGTCGATTAAGAAATCTAGGGATAGCACATGCCCTGAGGTAATCTCGTCCAAAACAATGGTGTGTCGCAAACTGGTCAAGGCCATAAACTACCGCCTCAACTCGCCAATAGTCACCCTAGCACAGGGTCGGTCCAATGGGAAGTCTGTGATGCACTTATACTCCTCTAATATATGAGTCAACTCATAAGTCCCAAACCTGAAGACCTGTCTCTCAGGAATCCAGCATGATAACATGCCCTCCACAAAGCCCACTGGAACCTGGAATGTCAGGAGGGTCATGGAAAGTCCCAACAAGGGATCAACTGCCACTCGGTCTAAATGGGGTAGACTATCATACCATAACCTCAAAGATGAGGCTATCAAAGTAGAAGGACTGTGCTCGATCCTGGTAACGGTGGATGAAGACATTTATAGAACCGTATCATGAGACCATCCAAGGGTCAATGCTAAACTCATCAATATATATATATATAGATATATATATATATATACATATCCATGACATATAATGCATGCGTCATGATAAATGACAATGATAAATGATAATATGATGCAATAAATAAAAAGCATTATACATACATTCCTAAATACAACATCATCTAATAAAGATTAAATACAGCATCTCTTTCTGAAAGTTAAAAATAAAAAGTAAAGGGAAATGGGGCACATCCGCGGAATATCTAAACAGATGTCTACCAAAAGAGATAATGAGCCTATCAAAAGAAATCTATGATATCTGTATCTAATTGATCAACCTGTTATAACTCTGCCTGAGTCACCGTATCTCTGCTAGAGGGAACATCGAGTCGATACAGAGGGGGATCTGCTCCAGTAAAGCTGTCAGAATATGGGCCACCTGAGGGGACAATGCCAGAGCTGGATGGATCAAAAGAATCTGCGTCCGATGGATCTCTGCCCAGATGCCTGATGAAAAAATGTGCCCGATCCAATCGTTGGGTCAAGCTGGTAATCTGGTCCAAATGAGTGGGCTCTCTAACACAAGCAATCCAGTCTGTCATCATCACGGACCCGGGAACCATGTCCGCCAAGAACTGAATGGCACGGGTCTGAGCCCCAATGGTGCGAGGAGTCCACCAACGATCAAAGGCATCCTGAGTGTAAGGACCCTCTGAGAGTGTGAAGCCGTCTAAGCCCACCAGGGGAATCTCTGTGACCGGTTGAGATAAAGACCAATGACGTCTAGCAGGAGGAAGCTATGGAATGTGAATCTCCCCTGTAGTGCTCCTGATAGCACGCTCTCCCAAGTAGAGCTCTCAGCCTCCCTCCGTCAAGAAAGGGATCCGACGAGTGTATAATATATACTCAATCCCAATCAAAAAATCGTTCTTGAAACCAACTATCAGATGATCGAGGTTGTAAGGTGTTAGGTTTATGAGATTCATGGATACAATTATGTTGCATAAAATTAGCAGAAGCATGGTAAATCAAAGGTTTAAATTTTTACAAACCATATACCCAGATCATCCTTTATGCACAGTTATTAATTAAACGAAATAGATGGAGATTAGATTCATACCCTCGTAGAAACTAGCTTCCTCAGATACGAGTTCAACTCTAATTCGTTTTGCATTCAAATTGAATCCATCAGGTTGATTCCTTCCTTTGATCAACGTTAGCCACACAAGTGTTTGGCCTCTAGAGGTGATCCACCAAGAAAGAATAAGAATTCAAGAGGAAGGGTGTTTGGCTAAACCCTAGTTTTTATCTCTATAGAAAAGGTGTACTCTCCCAACTCTTGAAAAGATCATTAACCCCAAATCAAAATAAGACTCCTCTTATTTATAGATGTAGGCAACCCTCCTAAATAATTTAGAATTAGAGTTTCATATTAATTAATTAAACTTCTGTAATTAATTAGGCTTCCCAATCCTATTGGAAATAACTAATTAAACTCTTTAATTAATTAGCCTCCTAATCTTATTAGGAATATATATATATATATATATATATATATATATATATATGTATGAGAGTATCTTATTAATTAATTCCCAAACTCCTTTAGGAATTAAATAATAATAATAATAATAATAATAATAATAATAAGACTCCTCGTATTCATTTATAGTTAATATTTATAAAATATTAAATAATAATTATAAAGCTATTTAATTTATTCTTCACCATAGATTAATTAAATATACTTAATTTATTGTTACAATTATGTCATTTGCTTTTTTAATAAATATTCTTCCTTTTATGGTGTGACCTTTTAAGTTTTCTATATTAAACCGGTTGTGAATAAATCAATTAGAACAATTCTAATCTTATTTAAATAAATAAATTAAACTAATAATTTATTTAAATAAATAACATTTATTCTACAATAAGGATAAGTCTCCTTAGCGATAAACGACTTTTCAGATAATATAGATTTTAACATTAATCATAAAAGAACCTTTGAGTAAATAGTTACCGTATAATTCAATCCTTCCACCATACAATGTTCCAATTAAATATAAGACATGAAATTACTGTCAAGTCTTATTTTATTTAATTATATGTATTTCGATTTCAAAATGCACAAATCCAAATAATGCAAATAAAAACTCCTTTCTAATTTCATTCCACCTTGGCCAAGGATTTCAGGGTATTCATTTATCGAATCACATAGGACATATCTCTTCTTTTACTAGAAGTGATAAGTTCTTTATTGATCATTAATTATCTCCATATATAAGTTATTACACCTAAGCATATCCTTTAATATACCCTAAGGGTCTTAAGGGACATGTCAAAGTATAACTTATCATACACAAGATACTATGATGATCTCAAGTCTAAGGATCACTTGTACTACTGTGACAACCCGAATTTTCAAAAATTTATAAATGAGAATTTAATAAATAAAGTTCTTATTATCTGATGTTTTGAATTTGAGTATGTGTATACGTGTCATATATTGTGAAATATGTGGATTGATGTGAAGAAGATTTTAATTGAATTATTTATTGAGTTAAATAAATAATTATGTGATTAATATGGAATAATGTAATTAAGTACATTGTATTAATTAAATAATTATTTAATATTTAATTTAATTAGTACGTAATGATTTTATGTTATCGTTCTAATTTAATTGGGATAATTAAATTAGATGAAGTTATGTGGTAATTGTTACACAAAATTATAGTTAGCGAGTAATTATAATTATGTGACCATTTTATTTGATTTATTGATGTTAGATTTTAATTAATTAAATTAGAATGTTGAGATTTAATTAATTAAAAGGTGTAACATCAAGAATATGTGTTAAAGAATTTATTAAAAAGAATTAAAAGAGTTTTTAAAACCGTTTTTCCAATCAAGGCCCATACTTTTGTTTTAAACCTGTTTTACCTAAACAAGGCCTTAATTATTAAAACCTGTTTTTAAAATAATGTGGTTTTGCCAAACAAGCCTTAGGGCTTTTAAAATTCCAATTTTTGTAACTTATATATTAAATTGGTAATTAGTATATGTAATTATATTGGAAGTTACATATTCTATAATTATATGTGTTATATGTATATTGTATATACACTAAGTTACATTAGTTTTCTATACCTAAGTCTAAACTAAGAACAAAGAAGAGAAAAGAGATCAGAGATTATCAGAGAAGAAGAAGAGGAAGAAGAAGAAGAAGGAAAACCTTGAGAAAACAAGAGAAAAGCTTCCATCATCTTCATCTCTCTCTTAATTCAAAACTAGTAAGGTTATAATCTTAACCCTTATACTCAATTAATATGTGTTGTGTTTTTTCTTTGTACGATTAGGTTTTCATGATTATGAAATTATATGTATATATGGCATTCATATGTTTTCATATGTAATTGTATGCCATGAAAGGATTTTTAAAGTACAATTGTTGTAAAAATAAGTTTTGAAGTTATGTTCTTATATGTTTTCATAGTTTTAGAATTCTATGTAAAAATCTTTTGGTGAAACTTCATAATTTTGATATGTGAATGGGATGTGTGTGTATATATATTTTTATATACGCTTACATGAGATTTTTTGTAGTGGTTTAAGAGTTTCAATTCACAAGGATATGATGAACATGATGAAATCACGTTCATAGTGTTTGATTATGAAGTTATGTTGAAAATTGTTCTTAAGTCATTGATGAAAGCATGAAGTTATGAGTAATATGTGATATAACATGGGTATATATGAGTTATATGGTTGTTGAAGAAATTCAATCCATGTAAATTTGGATAAACAAGAGGAATTATATTTATAGTGATTTTCTTTAAATTAATTTCTGAAAAATAGCTTTTGAAACTATCAAATTGATGTTTTATTATGGGTTATTGTTAAAATTGATCATATATCATGTTAGTATGTTAAGGATATGAGTTATTACAATTGGAATCTCATGAATTGGGTTAAAAACGAATTCGTAATAGCAATTTTCGTCAAGAACGCCTAATATTGTCGTTTTCTTTGAAAATCATAAAATCTTGGTTTTGATTATGTGTTATATGAATTTTATATGTTATGATCATGTTAATGAGTTTAAAATATTATTTGTATCAAGTTTTCATGTTTGTCATGTTGGAAAAAATTGAATTCGATGTGAAGGAATAAGCCAAATTGACTTATTTCTCCACCAGTTCGCGAACCAACCACTCCATCAGAGGGGGACCCACCCCAGCGGGATACCCTGCTGTCCGGGAATGTTGGTTTTTGGTTTTTGAGTTTTCATGCTCCGTTTATTTAGCTAACTTATTTCTATAATTTGGAAAGTGAAATAGGTAATAAGATAACATGTTTTTAATGTGTTTAAGATGGATTGGAGTCTTAATATGAATGTGTTATATGTGTTGATGTGTTACTTTCATAAGGTACACAACACGATTGAAAGCGTTATAAGCTTATGAAATGTATGTCGTAACCATAATCATAGTAAGGGTTCAATTTAAATTATAATTTGTTAAATTATAATGAATATAGTTTGATTAATTATAATCAGAGTAAATGTTTAACTTGAAGTATAATGTGTGTAATTATGATTTGATTAACATAAGATGTAATTGATTTATTATAATCAAAGTGGATGTTTAAATTATAATTTTTTGGATTATAATTTAACATGAGTATGTAATTATCAATTGATTAATTATGTGAAATGTAATATGATTATGTGATGTGATTAATTACGTGGTGATTAATTATTAACTTATTAGTTAGTGAGGAATGAGTTAACCTAAGTTGGTTAACTGACGATGAAGAATAGCTATGTGATAATTAACTTATATTGTTAATTATACATATGTTTTGACAGTGAGCGTCAAACGAGTAAATGGAAAAGGATTAGAAAGTATAAAGTAGAAGTTACTTAAGCGTTTACTAATTGTCGCTATGAGACTAATAATTGATGCGTATGGTAATACGTTATGTAGGATCATGAAGCAGATTATATTAAGCAGTTTTTCGGTAATTGGTAATTTACGAGCCAGGCAAGTCTTTCAGTTCCTATTTTCTATGTGAACTTGATGATGAACTGTTTTAAATTATATTGCAAAGAGCATGTTATGTTATATATGTTGTAAGCATGAAATGTGAAAGTCAATTTATGACTACATTGATTGATTTAAGAATGTTGATTGAGTAAAGAACTCAATCTTTATATTTGTTATGTGATTAAAGCATGCATGCCATGTTACTTTAATGTTTAAGAAATGTATGTTGAGCATGTAAATTATGTGCTACGTGATACATGAAAACTGTTAGTTCTTGCTGAGCTGTTGAGCTCACTCTTGCAAATAACCATTTTTGCAGGTCAAGGATGCAAGGTAAAGATATGTGTTAAGTGATTTATAGAGATCAATGTTCAAGAATATTAGTTATGTTAAATTTTAAATTGTAGTTGATGTTTTAATTGTAACTCAATTGTTAAGTTATAAGTTGAGCTATCCGACGTATAATGGATATTGCTTAGTGATGTAAGACTTTGTATAGTCCTTTCGTTGTAGCGATTCATGTAATAGAATTGAATCAAATATTTGTAATGTTAAGGTTGAGATTCAGGGCAATAAAGAAAGATTGTATAAAAGTTTTAAATATTTCGCATTTTTAGTGATTTTTAATATTAAATAATGAAGTAATGAAGGATTAAAGTTGTATTGTTAACGATCGAGAAGGAGAAAATTATTGTATGAATTTTGGGGTCGTTACAGTTATTAAAGTTGTATTGTTAACGATCGAGAAAGAGAATATTATTGTATGAATTTTGGGGTCGTTACAGTTGGTATCAGAGTTGTAGGTTATACACCTTAGGTAAGAGTACCTGAGGCTATGACCTTAGAGAATAAGAAGTTAAGTTTAAGTTACGTATAACAAAAAGGTAATTCTTTTCACATACGTAGAAGCGTAAGATGTGTGAAGTCCTAACGATGTTATAAGAAAAAGATTAGAATGGCGAGGAATAAAACCCGAATAAAATATTGAGTTACATGAATGAAATTAGAAATTCTTAAAAGAAGAGTTGTTAAATAAACAAGAAGATTTAAAGAAGAATCTTGAAGAGATATGTAGATAAGAATCAGGAGTTGCCTAACTCCAATAATAAAGATGGCGAATAACGATGAATAGACAATGTTTATAAGATTAAAAGCATAAATGAAATCATAATATGATATGATGAAAGGTATGATAAGTGTAACGGTCCCAAAATTCATACAATATAATTCTCATCCTTGATCGTTAGCAATACATCCTTAATCTATCTTTACATCATTATTCGATATTAAAATCACTAAAAATGCGGAATATTTAAAACTTCTATACAATCTTTCTTTATTGCCCTGAATCGCAACCTTAACATTACAAATATTTGATTCAATTCTAGTACATGAATCGCTACAACGAAAGGACTATACAAAGTCTTACATCACTAAGCAATATCCATTATACGTCGGATAGCTCAACTTACAACTTAACAATTAAGTTACAATGAAAACATCAACTACAATTTAAAATTTAACATAACTAATATTCTTGAACATTGATCTCTATAAATCACTTAACACGTATCCTTACCTTGCATCCTTGACCTGCAAAAATGGTTATTTGCAAGAGTGAGCTCGACAGCTCAGCAAGATCTAACAGTTTTCATGCATCACATAGCACATAATAACATGCTCAACATACATCACATAATAATTAAAGTAACATGGCATACATGCTTCAATTCACATAGCAAAAATAAAGATTGAGTTCCTTACTCAATCAACATTCTTTAACCAATAAATATAGTCATAAATTGACTTTAACATTCATGTTTACAATATATATAATATATCATGCTCTTTGCAAAACAATTTAAAACAGCTCATAATATCATCAAGTTCAAGTAGAAAATAGGAACCGAAAGACTTGTCTGGCTCGTAGATTACCAAATACCAAAAAATAGCTTAATATAATCTTCTTCATGATCCTACATAACGTATTAACATACGCATCAATTATTAGTCACCTAGCAACGCTTATCAAACGTCTAAGTAAATACTACTTTATACTTTCTAATTCTCTTCTATTTACTCGTTTAACACTCACTGTCAAATCATGTGTATAATTAACAATATAAGTTAATTATCACATAGTTAATCCTCATCATTAGTTAACCAATCTAGGTTAACTCATTCCTCATTAGCTATTAAATTAATAATTAATTATCACATCATATAATTATATAACTTTTCACATAATTAATCAATTAATAATTACATACTCATATTAAATTATAATTAAACAAATTATAACATCCACTTTAGTTATAAGTAATCAATTTACATCTTATGTTAATCAAATTATAATTTAACAATTTATAATTTAATTTAAACCATTACTCTAATTAACCAAATTATAATTAAACAAATTATAATTTATAATTAATCAATCTACATCATGCATAATTAAACAAATTATAATTTATAATTAATCATTCATTTATTAAACTATAATTAAATAAATTATAATTTAAATTAAACCTTCACTCTAATTATAATTATCCAAATTATAATTACATATCATGTTAACTAAATTATAACCAACAAATTATAACTTAAGTTAAACATTTAATTGAATTAAAATGAATCAAATAATAATAATTTAAGGTTTTCACAACCTTCTTCCTTTTCTATTTTGAAATTGTCAAATACATATTAATACTCTCTTATTGCAATCTTGGTTCATGTCTAACACCTAACCATTATCATTAACTAATACAATTTGGGTTTTAAAAACTGTACAATTAATTAAAGTTTTCTGCCTCTATTCAGGGTCCGGCGCAGCTGCGCCACTCATTACCTTGACACCGGCGCAGCTGCGCAGGTGTCAAACATGAGGAACCCAACGGCGCAGCTGCACTGCTTCTGCCTTTGCTACCTGCGCAGCTGCGCCAGCACGCGGGCAGAAACAGAGCAGCAATGGCACTGTCTAACCCACTCATGCCAACAAACGACAATTACAAGCAATTCCCACAATGTAACGTACTCACATGCACTAATACACATGCTATACATGATCCAAATCACAAAATTTGTCTAAGCAACAATAATCAAAAGGTTTTAAAACCAATTTTACTATTTTCATAAAGTCCATACCTTTATCAAAACAATTCACCTTAAATTCAATTATAAACCAATTCGATTCATGATACATGCATTATTTTCATTATTGAAGGTAGTATCATAGACAATTCTAAACAACATGCTAACATATACCAATTTTTCAATGTAAAATAAACCATAATATATAAACTCATGTAAACGAAACTTTTTCTATGAAAACTCGTTTTTACCACAATTTAATTTCTAAAACTTGTACATGGCATATAATTCAACTATGAACAACATAATAATACAATTTCTACACATGTAATCATGTTTACGTTACTTCCATGAACTATCATATTTACAGAGAAGTCAAAATACGAATAAACTTAACAAAGTCTTAAAACTATAAAATACCTTTTTGCTTAATAGAAGTGAAGAAGATGATGATGCTTGCTTGATTCACACAAGTTTTCCCTTCTTTCTCCTCTTCTTCTCTTCTATGTTCTTCCTTTCTTTCTCTGTTATTTTTCTCTCTTTGTTCTTTATCTAAACTTAGGATATAATAAACTAACGTAGTTTTTACAAAACGTAAACTGATATCATATATATTATATGTATAACTATATAATATATATTTAACTCCCAATTATTAAATCATCCATTAATACCATAATTGCATTTAATATATATAAGTTACAATTTTTAAATATCAAAAGCCTAGGCTTGTTTGGCAAAAACAGGTTTATTTTAAAAAAACTAACTTTTTGAGCTTAAGGCCATGTTTGGTAAAACAAGATTAAAACAAAAGTAAGGCCTTATTTGGAAAACGGTTTTAAAAACTCTTTTAACTCTTTTAATAAATCCTTTAACACATCTTTTTAATGTTATCCTTTAATTAATTAAATCTTAACATTAATTTAATTTATTAAAAGTTTAACATCAATTAACCACATAAAATTATCACATAATTATAATTACTTGTTAATTATAATTTCATGTAACACATCACATAACTCATCTAATTTAATTATCTCAACTAAATTAGAACTATAACATAAAATCATTACATCAATTAAATAAAATACTAAATATTCATTTAATTAATATACTACACTTAATTACATTACTCCATAATAATCACATAATTATTTATTTAACTCAATAAATAATTTAATTAAAATATTTATTTACTCCAATAAATATTAAAATTAACATTTAAATTATCTTCACATAAATTCACATATTTCATAATATATGGCACGCATACACATATTCACACTGAAAACATCTCATAAATAAGAATTTTATTTATTAAATTCTTATTTATAATTCTTAAAAATCCGGGATGTCACATACTTCCCTCCTTATAAGGATTTCATTCTCGGAATCAACAAAAATCTCCCTTACTCGGTTCTCACAAAATCTTTTCATAATTATCGTTGAATAACTTCAACATGATAACTTAGCAAAAAGTTTTACATATATATATACTTCATTCATTTCTTCAACAACTATTAGGTTTTATTACATAACCTTCAATCAAACATAATCACATATCAATTATTATATATCTTCTTTGACTCCTTCATTCCTTTCTAAGGATCATTACCGAATACTCTACTCGTTGAGTTAATATACCACATAATTCACCATCTATAATTATTTGGGTTATCACAATAAGAAGTTTTTAAAACAAAATGATAATGGGATAAGAAAAAAATCATAAGAAGATGATTATAAAATAAGATCACGGTGTGATCTTTTAAAGTTGTAAAAGACAGATGGTCTGTAATGATTGAATAGTTATAGTTGAGACTATAACGAGAATGTACTATGATATAGTACGAGATAAACTCATGAGGAGTTATAAATAATGAGATACAGAAGTCTGTATCGAGTATAGAGCGAGAAGTTATAAGTAAGATAGAGTTAAGTGAGATTTCAACTAAGGACTCATGTGGTGGCTGAGTTGTACAAATATTTGTATAGGCAGAGTTTTGTGCTTACACTTGGCTTATCATATTGATAATCGTTGGAAGGTTGGTGTCGCACTATCGATATATATATGACGAGAAGGTGATTCTTTTCTCATATTATATTTTATAGTTAGAGTCAATAGAGGATAGATTAGATGATATTAAGATTACATTAGATGATCTTAAGGTTAGGCGAGTTCTTAAAACTCATACTTATGGTAAGTTCGTGACTCATAATCGTATGTATGTTTTTGAACCCCTAAACATATGGACAGTCTCTGATCAGTTCTTTGACTACGTATTGCTAGGACAAGTTCTTAAACTCATATTATTGTGGCAAGTTCCTGAACTCCCAAAGTGTGGAAGTTTGATGAACTATACTGGGTATAGAAAGGTTATGGTATAGAAAGCATTGAGGTTGTTTAAGATTGATAGAATGTTTAAGTAAAGATGGAGTAAAGATTTAATTGATGGAGAAAGTTTTTATATTCTAAATCTCTTAGCTTTGCTAGATTTTCAAAATTAATGACTTCGTGCTGATGTTACACTTCTGTTTTCTTGAAAAACATTAGATCAAATGATGGAACCAATGAAATTTTAAAATAGTGCTATTATTCACATGTCTATGCTAATTGCTTCAGCTAGACAAAAATAATTTTTAAAATTTTAAAATGTATTTTATATATGCATCATTTGATATGGTGTAGAAACAATAATTGAGGAAGTTATCAATGCAGTTAAACCTAGTGTTGGATGTGATCGTATGATCGTCAGCCCACTATGGTATGATATAGTATGACGACGTCATGTAATGACAAAATCCTCAACGTATCATTACTACGGTACGGTACCAGGGTATTATGAAAAGATTTACTTATTATTTTTAGTTTCCTTAAACTATATAAAAAAATATTTTTAAATAAATAATTATTTGTTGGGTAAAAATATATATGTGTATATATATATATATATATATATATATATATTTCATTTATGTTCGAATTGTTGCTAGAAGTCTATGCTACTTAATTCAGCTAGACAAATATTGAAAGATGTTATGAAATTCGAGCGTTCTTGGTCAAACTATGCCAAACCAAATTGTTTTGGTGCAGATTCAAATGTTAAGAAGCTGAGGTGATCAACCCTATAAAAGGGGACATGTTATCGGAGATAATAGTTCCGAGTGTAACGCATATAGTCGTTACGATGTACTACGTTTGGGCCCGACGTAGAGGTACGATAGGCTGGCCACCTAGAGTATCGATGCGGTTTATAATATGAAGTACCAGGGGTGAAGCACTATTAAACCTAGAAAGAAGTTCAAGGTCTTGCGACCACTCAATATTATTGGAATCTTTTAAATTTCTGAGTTATTTATATCGCTTTCCAATAATTGAGCAATTGTGGAAGATTCTTATTATTTTGAAGGAATTCGTAGCGAGAAGAATAGCCCTTAGAAAGAAGTATTTGTAGAACGCTTTAATCCAGTGAGTAAAGATTAACGTAAAATCTATTTTGATAGAATGATATATATATGTTGATAGACTTAAATTTTGAGGACGAAATTCTTAGAAGAAGGGGTGAATGTGATAACCCGAATAATTATAGATGGTGAATTATGTAGTACATTAATTCGACAAGTAGAGTATTCGATAATGATCCTTAGAAAGGAATGAATGAGTTAAAGAAGATATATAATATTTGATATGTGATTATATTTGATTGAAGGTTATGTAATAAAACCTAAAAGTTGTTGAAGATATGAATGAAGTATATATATATATATATATATATATATATATGTAAAACTTTTTGCTAAGTTAACGTGTTGAAGTTATTCAACGATAATTGTGGAAGAGATTTTGTGAAAATCGAGTAAGTGAGGTTTCGTTGATTCCGATGACGGAATCCTTATAAAGAGGGAAGGATGTGAAAACCTAGATTTTTAAGAATTTATAAATAAGAATTTAATAAATAAAATTCTTATTATATGATGTTTTGAGTTTGAGTATGTGTATACGTGTCATATATTGTGAAATATATGGATTGATGTGAAGAAGATTTTAATTGAATTATTTATTGAGTTAAATAAATAATTATGTGATTAATATAGAGTAATGTAATTAAGTGTATTATATTAATTAAATGATTATTTAATATTTAATTTAATTAATACGTAATGATTTTATGTTATAGTTCTAATTTAATTGGGATAATTAAATTAGATGAAGTTATGTGGTAATTATTACACGAAATTATAGTTAGCGAACAATTATAATTATGTGACCATTTTATGTGATTTATTAATGTTAAATTTTAATTAATTAAATTAGAATGTTAAGATTTAATTAATTAAAAGGTCTAACATCAAGAATATGTGTTAAAGGATTTATTAAAAAGAATTAAAAGAGTTTTTAAAACCGTTTTCCCAAATAAGGCCCTTACTTTTGTTTTAAACCTGTTTTAATCAAACAAGGCCTTAACTATTAAAACCTATTTTTAAAATAATGTGGTTTTGCCAAACAAGCCTTAGGGCTTTTAAAATTCTAATTTTTGTAACTTATATATTAAATTGGTAATTAGTATATGTAATTATATTGGAAGTTACATATTCTATAATTATATGTGTTATATGTATATTGTATATATACTAAGTTACGTTAGTTTTCTAAACCTAAGTCTAAACTAAGAACAAAGAAGAGAAGAGAGATCAGAGATTATCAGAGAAGAAGAAGAGGAAGAAGAAGAAGAAGGGAAACCTTGAGAAAATAAGAGAAAAGCTTTCATCATCTCCATCTCTCTCTTAATTCAAAACTAGTAAGGTTATAATCTTAACCCTTATACTCAATTAATATGTGTTGTGTTTCTTCTTTGTAAAATTAGGTTTTCATGATTATTAATTTATATGTATATATGGTGTTCATATGTTTTCATATGTAATTGTATGCCTTGAAACCATGAAAGGATTTTCAAAGTACAATTGTTGTAAAAACAAGTTTTGAAGTTATGTTCATATATGTTTTTATAATTTTAGAATTCTATGTAAAAATCTTTTGGTGAAACTTCATAATTTTGATATGTGAATGGAATGTGTGTGTATATATATGTATATATATGCTTACATGAGTTTTTTTATAGTGGTTTAAGAGTTTCAATTCACAAGGACACGATGAACATGATGAAATCATGTTCATAGTGTTTGATAATGAAGTTATGTTGAAAATTGTTTTTAAGTCATTGATGAAAGCATGAAGTTGTGAGTAATATGTGATATAGCATGGGTATATATGAGTTATATGGTTGTTGAAGAAATTCAATCCATGTAAATTTGGATAAACAAGAGGAATTATATTTATAGTGATTTTCTTTAAATCAATTTCTGAAAAATAGCTTTTGAAACTATCAAATTGATGTTTGATTATGGGTTATTGTTAAAATTGATCATGTATTGTTGGTCCGATTAGATGACACAATTAACGCGCAAGAACACGCGGTCAACAAGTAATAAATAGTGAGTAAAGATATCGTTCCCACGAGGAATTAACAGATAAAAGGTCGCCAAAGCACTAGCACATAATCATTTCAGTCTTATTTAAACGGGTGGTAAAGAGAAAGAATTAAAACTACTATAAACTAGGCAAGGAAGTAAACTTAAACTAATTAATCCTAGAGTAAAATCAGATAATGAAGATAAGAGATTCCAATTTCCCCTAATGATTCGTCTAAGTCGACACACTTCCAATTAGGTCAAATTAATCATTACAGTTGTTAGCCGAGAACAGGAAGGTAAGAGAAGGCCATCTTTCGATGCACCTAATCCATATCACGTGCAATCCACAGATGATAGAACGTACGTGAACACCCACATTATCTAAACCCCTATATGTCTATGGTGGTTACAAATAAATAGGGTTTAAGGTCAAGTCCTCTATTGACTACGAGCGGCGCTTCGATATACACTACAAGAAAAGAGGCTATCAGCGACCAAAAATATCAGCGACCGCAAAATACGGTCGCTAGTGGTGGAATCAGCGACCGCCTTTGGCGACCATCATAAAATCTGGTCGCTAAATTATATCTGCGACCGCACGCGGTCGCTATCCGGTCGCAGGTGTGTTTTTGCCGCCAAAAAATTAGCGTGAATTGCTCGCGGGCTTTTCTTCAGCGACCAAGGAGTTACAGCGACCGCATGCGGTCGCTGATATATCCACGTCATTAAACACTAGCGACCGCATGCGGTCGCTGATGCTTTTAAATGTTCTCAGCAACAGGCCTGGACAACAGACGCGAAACGGAAAGAAAAAGAGGGAGACAGAGAAGGAGAGAAGAGGGAGAAGGGGGAGAAGAATAGGGAGAAGAGGTGCCGCCCATTGCTACCGCCTCACCGCCACCGCCCGCTGCTATCGTCGCCGACATTTAGGTATATATTAGTTATACTATGAATGATTTTGGTATACAATGAATGATTAATTTGGGTAATGTATACATATATGCATTGATATGTTGCTATGAATATATATATATATATATACATATATACATGTTATTATATTGATTTGTTGCTATGAATATGTATATATATATATACATAAATTTGATTAATTTGGTGTATGTATACCCCATTGTTAAGAACCCTTAATTAGGTTTAATTTGGATAATTAGATTTAATTTGGGTAATTAAGTTTAATTTGGGTAATTAGGTTTAATTTGGGTATTGTATACTATATATATATTCTTTGTAACATTACTAAGTTACCATTTACTTAGTTGTCAACTAATAAATAAATAAAAATTTGTGATCACATATGTATTTAGTGATCATTTTGGATGATAAACAATTTCCATGGAATGAAAATAAAAATTCATTCAATTCTCTTAATTTTTATTCCGTTTGAAAAATTGTGGAATGAAATTCATACTAATAGCTAGTATAATGGATGTATATGATCACACACCATCAACAACAACGACTAATATATGTAAACATGAGATATTCTTAAAAATCATTCCGTTCTATTTTTCAATCCATCCTCAGCATAAATGAATTTATAATAAATTTAGCCGATAGAAATATATATACTACTATCCGACTACTCCCTCCCGTTTGCAAAAAAGCTATTATAATTTTATAATTGTAATAGCCAACCCAACCCAATATAGAGTACTGATTTTCCAATATGCAAACTTAGATGCTATATTATGAATTAGGTATTAGGAATCCCAAATAATTTTAAACAAGTCTACCATAAATAAAAAAGCACAGCCTTTACTTGGCTTACCCACCCAATATCAATGAATCTTCTCTTTTTCTTAGTATCTTATTTTTCTTAGTTAAAAAAATAAATTATAAGTCAACAAACTCTACCACCAACGGCAACAAGAAATATTACTTCTTGACACATTAAAATGGAAAAGGTATGGTTTCAATAAAATAGTGTACTAATAAGTTAAAAAGCTAATACTATAAGTAAGCAAATTCACTAAATTTCTCCTCAATTTAAAAATATAAAAGAATATTATGAACTTTAAAGTCAGTTTTTAAAATATATATTAATTCATTTAAACTTTGAAAAAAAGTTCTTTGATTGACTTGACAAGTCAAAATATATCTCTACTGTTGGATGGATGAGAATTTATTTACGACCAACGAATAGGAGGCATATAACCCACATATATAATCACATACAGTTTACTTAGTTTGCATAACAGAACAGCTAGAAAATAGTGCCTAATATTTTTAGGTACAAAACACAATCTTAATATAACCTACTACAAACTTGCTTCAAAAAAGAATAAGAAAATGACTGACATCCAAAAGAATAGAGCATCGGATGAACTGCCTTGCCGAGTCTTCTCTATGTAAGCTCCTCTTCTTCACATATAAAGCATAGACTATTAGTATCAAATATAAAGGGTTATCTAGGAAGCAAAATTAATTAAACACTAAACAAAAAGAACAAGAATGAAATTGATCTAGTTGAACTGTTATAATGGGAAGATGTTATAGGTTCAAGGGGCTTAGGTTATGTTAACAAGAATAATCTATGATCCTATAGAAGAACTATGACTAATCAAGTTAGGATTCTACAGCTATATCATAAATCCAGGCAGGACGAAAGTATTCAGACAAGAGAATTAAATGCGTCACCAATCAACTAGTTTCCTTTGAAGCTTGAAGATGGGAGAAGTATGGTTTGAACATGTATGGTTGGAGCTGTGTTGTTATTTGAACACCCTCAAACAATAACAGCTTACATGTATGTTGAAATGTTAATCATATACGTGTATATGCCCAAGTCATATGTTTACAATTATGCTTAAATGTTAATCATATGCTTACAAGTATGCTCAAGTCATATGCTTACAAGTATGCTTAACGCATATGCTTACAGGTATGCTCAAGTAATATGCTTACATAAGGATACATCTATATGTATTTATATGCATCATAAATGACATTGGGCTGAATTGTAAATATCTAACAAGGGGATACAATAATTCTTGTTTGCAATAGGTACCGTGGTATCATGGACCTTTATTCAGACCGAAGTTGGATGAGAAAACGAAAGTCAAGTTCCCAAATAGGTGCTACAACTGAATTTAGAACTGGTTGTCAAGTGTTTCTAGATTATGCATATAGTCATCCGGAATGTGTGAATGGTCAGAACAAGATAAGATGCCCTTGTTTGAAGTGTAAAAATCAAAATTATATAGACAGAGACATAGTAAACTATCATTTACTTGTTTCTAGGTTCATGAGAAATTATGAAGAATGATGGTGGGCACATGGGCAGAGAAGAGATAGTGGCTATGCACAAGTACACACTCCGGGCAGCAGTACCCATCGTATGAATGCCATGGTTCATGATATTGCAGGGCCGGATTTTGATTGGGAACAAGGCAGAGAGCAACCTATGAATTCTGATGCCAAAGCGTTCTTTAAGTTGTTAGACGAGGGTAGCGAGCCGTTGTGGCATGGTTGCACCAAGCACACTACATTGTCTGCAGTGGCGACATTACTTAACATCAAGGCTGATCACAACATGAGCCATGAGTGTTTTGAGTCGCTATTGAAGGCCATTAAGAGTATGTTGCCAGACGATGAAAAATTACCCGATAACTACTACTACTGTAAAAAAATAGTGAAGAAGTTGGGTCTTGGATACCAAAAGATCGATGCATGTTCTAACGATTGCATGTTGTTTTATAAGGAAAATGAACAAAAGACAAGGTGCACGTTTTGCAGTCATGATCGGTTCAGGCCTAATAAAGAGGGTGTGACTACAAAAAAGACAAGTATACCTTTTAAGATTTTAAGGTATTTTCCAATTACGCATCGGTTAAAAAGGTTGTACATGTCTTCAAGAACAGCTGAACATATGACTTGGCATGCGAAATCTCCAGCTAAAGATGGAGAACTTAACCATCCTGCAGATGGGCAGGCTTGGAAGGATTTTAACTTAGCACATCCTGGATTTGCATTGGAACGTAGAAATGTGAGGCTTGGTTTGTCCACTGATGGATTCAACCCGTTCGGCCACTCAGCTGTTCCGTACTCATGTTGGCCTGTGATTGTTACTCCGTACAACTTGCCTCCATGGATGTGTATGAAACAATCATACTTGTTTCTTTCACTCGTGGTTCCTGGTCCTAAGAGTCCTGGAAAGAACTTAGATGTTTACTTGAGACCTCTTATAGATGAGTTGAAGGTATTGTGGGAGGATGGAGTACAGACTTGGGATGTTGCAACGAAAACAAATTTTAACCTTAGGGCAGCGGTTATGTGGACTATAAGTGATTTCCCTGCCTATGGTATGTTAGCTGGATGGAGTACACACGGGAAGTTGGCTTGTCCGTATTGTATGGAGCATACAAAGTCTTTCAATCTATCAAAAGGTCGAAAGCCTTGCTGGTTTGACTGTCATCGTTGTTTCTTGCTGGTAGACCACCCGTTTCGAAGAAATAGAGAACACTTCAAGAAAGGGAAAGTAGAGAATGATATTCCTGCACCGCGATTGTCGGGGACGGAGATGCGTGACCGTGTGATGAGATTGCTGGTCATCCCATTTGGTAAGATTGATGCCACAAACATAATCAATGGGTTTGGCGAGTCTCATAACTGGGTTTGGAGAAGCATCTTTTGGGAATTGCCTTATTGGTCTACAAATTTGATTCGTCATAATCTAGATGTGATGCATATTGAGAAGAATGTGTTCGACAATGTGTTTAACACCGTGATGAATGTTACGGGGAAGACAAAAGAAAATGATAAGGCACGTTTGGACATGAAAGATATTTGTAAGCGTCCTGAATTAGAACTTTATGAATCTCCTAATGGTAAGATTGTCAAACCGCATGCAAGGTACACATTGTCCAAAAAGCAAGTTGAAGATGTGTGCACATGGGTTAAGTCTCTAAAACTACCAGATGGATATGCGTCAAACATTGCAAGGTGTGTTACGGGTGGAAAATTGCAATGGATGAAGAGTCATGACTGCCATGTGTTCATGGAGAGACTCATGCCTATAGCATTTCGGGATCTGCTTGATAAACCAATATGGGATGCTTTGACGGATCTTAGTCGTTTCTTCAAAGACTTATGTTCAAAAACATTAAATGAGAAGGACATGTCTCTACTTGAGAAGAACATCATAGAGATCACGTGTAAACTGGAAAAAATATTCCCGCCTGGTTTTTTTGACTCCATGGAGCATTTGCAAATCCATCTTCCCTATGAAGCTCGTATTGGGGGTCCAGTTCAATATAGATGGATGTACCCTTTCGAAAGGGTGATGGGAAACCTTAAGAGGAAGGTTAAGAATAGAGCTTATGTCGAGGGGTCGATATGTGAGGCATACAGTTTCGATGAGATATCTACGTTTGTCTCAGACTATTTTTCGGACGAAGTCTTGACAAAGGCCAATCGAGTCTCGAGGCATGATGATGGGGGAAATGTTGAACTAAATGGTCGGCTTTCTGTATTTGGTCTATCGGGCCGCGCTTATGGAAAAGGGAAGCGCATATTCCTCTCTGAGCTGGAATTACATGCTGCACATACTTACATTCTTCTCAATTGCGAGGAGATTGACCAATTTGTGAGGTACACACGTAAACTTGAAAATTTATCCCTTAAATTTCAATGACATGTAATATACATTCCAATATATTAATGTTTATAACATTGTATAGATTGTACGATGACGAGTTAAAAGTGAAGCATCCCGGCATAACTGATAAAGATATTCAAATCAATCGTGATAAAAAATTTGCACTTTAGCTAAAGGACAAAGTAAGTTCAATTTCTTAAGCACGACATATATATATATATATATATATATATACTCCATATTAACGATGACTTCATTTAATAAGATGGAGTTTTTGTAGGCTTTGACTGAGGGATCAACGATTCCGGCTAATGTACAAGTCCTAGCTATGGGACCAGATAGGGACCAAGTCAGCCACAATGGTTACAAAATAAATGGTTGTGAATTTCATACAAAGCCATATGGGCGCGGTAAAAGAACAACAAACTCTGGAGTGTGTGTCCAAGGAAATTGTTACAATGAGCTTGGTCGTGCCTTTTATGGGGAGTTGGAGGAAATCGTAGAGTTGTCGTACAAGGGCACGTACGGGGGTCATATTAACTTGTTCAAGTGTCGTTGGTTTGATTCAGAAAAAGGGATACGTGTTGACAGACATGGAATCGTCGATATTGACCTCCATAGGTCTGCGTACTCCAACGAACCATTTGTTTTACCAACTCAAACTGTACAAGTATACTACACTCCTAGTCCTATTAGGAAAAGGGATAGACCGCCTACAGATTGACAAGTTGTAATTCATACTCCCGCGCGCAGTCGTGTAGAAGTAGTTGATGGGGAGATTTACCAAGAGCATATGCTTCATGCTCAAACTATAATAAATGTGGAGGACGACAATGAAGTAATCCAGTTAGATGGTGGAGATGAACCACATGAATTAGATCCTGAGTCAATACTTGTGTTAGATGACATTGATACTGAGGAGGAAGAGTTACTAACTGAATCTGACACTGAATCTGAAGCAGATGATGGTTATGAATCTGCAATACGTATACAAGATGATTCTGAATCAGACATTGACACTTGAACAAATGAAATGTATGTTTAGCATTACATGTTTAGCATTTTCTGTCATTATTGTCATTTTATATTCATATATATACATGTAATCAAATATAACTCATACTAACATCTTTATATCACTGACATGTTTATGTACTTAACTATTTAAATGCAATTTCCTGTCATTATTGTCAATTTATATTCATATATACATGTAATCAAATATAACTCATACTAACATTTTGAAATTTGTAATATATAGATGGCTTCTGAAGCAGCGCAGAAAAAGCGTGGCTTGGGTAGGGGGCCTAATCATGTGCCCAAGGCCCCTACTAATCCGGATGATCGGATTCTTATTCAGATTCGTCCTCCTCCGAATAGCACGTACGTCCCGCATCATTTATATATAAGCATTTTAGATTCCATTTATACAAGATATATAACTAATGTAAATTGCTTTAATATATCTACTTATCTTTGATGTAAATTATTGTATATTATAGTGATTTTTCAGATAATAAGATCGTCAAGTGCATATCACAATTGTGCTTACAGAATTGGCCCACACCTGTGATTACGTGGGCGACCACACCTATCGCCCACAAGGATGCAGTTTGGGCTGAATTTCAGGTATTTTTTTTAATTATGATAGATAATATAATATTATAAGGATAATTGTTTAATAGTGTTGGATTATATGTTCAAAGTATCATTTTAATATTATTATTGTTATTTTATTTGCAGAAAAGGTATAGATGGGAAGACGCGCAGGCTTCAGTGATACAGACACTATTTTGGCAGAAGTGCGCCGCCCGCACCAAAGACAATTTGAACAAAGAACGACAAAAAGCCCTTCACAATGCATCGATCGACCATCCAGGCCAGGGTGAGGATTACATGCATGAGCATAGCCCCTGGTGGTGCACCCAGTCCATATGGGCTGAGATGTGTGCCCAATGGAGAGATGAGACCTGGGTCAAAAGACGCAAGACTGCCGCCACTAACAGATCCTCGGGTGTACCTGATGGCGAAAAGGCTAAAGGAACCTACAGAGGCGGCAGTATTTCACAGTTGCAGCATATCACTGCCAGGGTACGTATGAATAGTTTTAATATGTTTGCAATTATAAATTGTAGAATATCACATGTGTACTTAGTAATATTGGAATATATTTTGTATAGGAGTCTCAGTCTCAAGGTCAGCCTATCCATTGGCTGGATGTGTACGTGGCCACCCGTGATGGTCTGCCTGATGCTGTCCACATAGCGGTAATAAGTTTTAACAACTTAATCTTGCTTATCAAGTTTTACGTCATTCTTTAGAATTTTACCAATTTATTTTTAACTATTTAATTGTTAACATGATGACAGGATACTTATAAGCTTTTATTGAATGAGCGCTATCCTGAAGGCACCCCACGTCCGCCAATTGATCAAGAATTGTGGGAGAGGGCGTCTGTTGTGAAGAAGAACTACGTCAAAGGTCAAGGACAACGACGACGCCCATCCTTCAGTGGCTCAGGCAGCTCTGCTATCCAGTCTTCACAGTCATCGAGTCATCTAGCCATTCATACTCCTGCTGACTGTGTGAGAGCTATATGTCAAGATCGCGATCTTCTAAAGATACTGGGCGGGCATTTGGCGGCTCTGAGTGCTGATGAGTTAGCTGATGCAGTGGCGGCAGCAGCAGCATCACAGCATGGGCATGGCGACGAGGTAATCAATCTTATTTATTACAATCAAAGTAGTGACTTATATATATATATATATATATATATATATATATATTGTTGTGTTTAAAAACAACTGTATATTGTCGATCGTAACACCAGTATCAACATATATACTATATTATATGTAATTTGTTTTATTTTTTTTGTTAATTACAGGGTGATCAAGATCAAGGAGAAACTAATTTGGACAATGATGCTTGACGACTGATTTAGTGTTGTTTTGTAGTTATTTGAGAATCTTATACTTTTATATTCATTCTTTGGATGTCTGTATGTTGCTTAAAGATTATATTTGTTTATATTTATTCAATTTATATCGGTTTTTAAAGGTTTATATAGTTTATATATAGTTTATATACTAGTTTGGTGTATGTGTCGGTAAATGGACGATGGATGTTATATTGTTGTGCATGTTTATGTGTTGGGATAAAGCAGGTACAAAACAGGTATATAAACTGTACCTATACAAAACAGGTACAGTTTTTTGGAATTCGACAAAATAGCAAAATTCTGGGTCCAATGTTTTTTTACATCAGCGACCGCATGCGGTCGCTGATTGCAGTCGCTGACACGTGGCACACGTCAGCCTGTGGCCCTGAACCATGCTGACTCATTTTAGCGACCGAAAGGACAATAACGGTCGCTAATTTCGGTTGCAGATAATGCGGTCGCTAATAGTGGTCGCTGATGTGCATTCTAGCTACCAGATTTTATGCGACGCTTATCAGTGACCGCATGCGGTCGCAGATAGGCTTTTTTCTTGTAGTGATATGTCTATCCTAAGCATAAATCATACGTCCAACGCCATGTGAACGTACAATTGCCCGCTACTACGATTAGATCTAAATCCACACTTCGTCTTTCAATCCCATGTGGGTTATCACATTAGTTGGTCATGACTCAATTAAGCAATGAAAGCATACATCGCAATAGACAAACACATAGTAATCAAATAAGACCATTATGGAAGGAATATCAAATTAAACTACTCATTAGGTTCCATTAAAACCTCAAAATATGATTTAAGTCATAGACAACTCAAATATATCATCCGCAAGGTTCATAAACATTATCCGAATACACATTGAATACAAGGAGAGTTAAGAGATAGAGAATGCAAATCTTTAGTCTTTCTCCAAGCTTGGATCTTTGATGCTAATCCCTTGCTTCAATCTTCAAACCTAATCTAACCTTAGAAACTAACTAACTAAACTAAACCCTACTCTAGACTTAATCTACTCCTAATCTATACAAGAAATGTAAAGGAAATGGAAGAACAAGCTAGGGCTAGGGCTTAAGGCCAATATTTCAAGCTCTTTCTTGCCCCAAACGAACCCCCTTATATCCCAATCAAAAGCCAAGTCCCGTGCAATTGAAAAGTCAAGTCTGGCACAGCTGAAGATTGGCGCGGCCGCGCCCAAAAATGCCCTACAATCCGCGCGCCCGCGCCAAGCATTTTCTGTTGCAGAGTCCTCTAGTAAAACTATCATAACTTTTGATCCGAAAGGAGTTACGAGGCCTGCCACCTGTCAAATCGAAGCTATCGAAGGGCTCTACAACTTTCATTCTTTGAGGATTGAGAAATAATGGATGGATGAAGGCTGAAATTGAGCTCCAAGTGACAGCTGTGCATGAAAACTCAAAACCGTGAGGTTTGACGTCCGTTGGTATACGGGGCATAACTCTCGCTTCCGAACTCCGATTTGGATGATTCAAGATGTTCCGAAAAGCTTATAAGATGCTCTACAATATGAACATAGTTCAAATCCAAGAACATGAAATGAACGTGAACCACCCAAACGATGTCCGAATTGCAATTCCTTCCTATTTTTGCTTCAAAGGCCATTCTTGCTCCTTTTGGCCTTTAGACTCGTGGCATCACCTTCATTGCTTTCTCACCCATGCTATCTTCATGCTTTAAGCCCATTTCAGTGCTTTGCTCTATTTAAGCGTTCTTTTGCCCTTTTAAGCTCAATTTGCACCTGGAGAGTTTCTAAACTTGAAAATCACAAAACAAAGCAAAAACACATAAAACGCACAATGATACTTGAGTTTAAGCAATAGAATTAGTTGGTTACTATCAGAATAAGTGGTCATAAAAGTCACTTATCAAATACCCCCAAACTTAAATGTTGCTTGCCCTCGAGTAACCAAAACAAAACTAAACAAAAGATGTATTGCAGTATCTACAATGTATGCAACCTACGCTATCATGAATGCGAATCCAAGTTCCCAACCAGTATTGAACTTTCAAAGCAATGCCTCAGAAAACCAGGAGATAGTCAAAATAGATAAGCTACCCTAAACAAGACCATAAGGCATATTCTGCAAATCCAAAACTGTCAGCACTGATGTATTGTGCGTTGTGTGCCTGGCAACCATTAGATATGCATTCGGATAAATAACTCACATACTATGCTTCTTAGGGGAAAAACAAGCTTTAACTTAAGAAAAGGAAATCATATAAGTTCTAACTAAGACCATGTATTACTAGAGTTAAGAGTCAACAGGGGGTGTTCATTAAGCTTTTATTACTCACAAGGGCGTATTCGCACTTTCCCGTGTACACTATCGACTGTGCAATGCCTAGTTCTCTTAGGCACTTCATGATATCCATGTAGCGAGCTTTCGACCAACGACTCCCAGACCAGACGGCCTTAGGGCGCTGGGTGTAGAGACACCCCTAGGGCTTACTTGCTCGAATATCAAAGGCCACATAACTCGACGTAGCCGAAGTGTTTATTCTATTTTTTTTCTTTTTCAATGCATTTTCTTTTCTTTTGTTTTCTTTTTCTTTTTCTTTTCCTGCAAGGGAGTGCGTTTGACGCTCCCTCTCCCCGCATAAATCATGCATGTCCCCTGTTTCCCCCAAACTTAAGCTTTTAACAGTCTAGTTATTATTATATACGAACTGAAACTCTTTTCTTAAAACATAGTTTTTCCACCAGAAGACAAGTATGTAAACATTTAAACTTAGCATATCATGGTGTTTACTCTATCGCGCTCACTGGCTACACAGTATCTGACATGTAAGGATTTACATATATGACAATGAAATCAAGCTTAAGTTTCCAATCAGTTCAACAATCAAGTGATTTCAGTTTCTTCATAGGCCACATACATAAGTCACCAACTGAAACTGGATTCATGCAACATGCTCTCACACAGAATGCAAAAACAAAAGAAAAATTTTAAAATTTTCACAAATTTTAACTATTTACAACCTACATGCACTAAATAGACAAACACAATATGCAATATGAATGCAACTACCCTATATGCAAAATAAAGCCAATACCCCCAAACTTAAACTATTCAATGTCCTCATTGAAGGTAAAGGTAAAAAGAAACTCCCCTATTTGGCTTCTGATGCTACATGAAATGAAATGGCGCCCTCTCAGAAGTTTCCCCCGTCTCTCTTTTTTCTCTGACAAAATAAACCCCGCTCAGCACTGTACTCAACGAACCAACCTAACTCAATATCAATCTTGCACTGCTAGATATTCCACACTCAATGTCTCAATTGATCAGGTTGAGAGGATGAGGTGGACGAGAATTAGTACTTTGGATTGAGAAGGTAGGAGGTTTTCAAAACTAAGGCTTGTAGTGGAGGGGATTGAATGAGATGGGAGAGATGAGGGATTGCATTAAGGAACTGTGAGGGTTTGGGATTAGAGGGACTGAGGCTGGGGTGCGTTTATAATTGACATGAAGTGGTGCCCCCCAAAATCTGTAGGATTTTTCCCAAGTCAGGCCCAGTTTATGTGTGGCGCGACTGCGCGTGGTAATGCCTTGAATTAGGCGCGGCAGCGCGGGCCATCAAATTTTTATGCTGCTGATTTTTTTTTTTTTGCTAGGAAATGAGGTTGGCTTTGAGCTTGCATTCTATCCAGAAACTTTGACCTGAAATATGCAGACAATACTTATTAAGCCCTCCTAGACTATCAAAAGTATATAAAATCTATTTACATCAAGAGAATGAACATGGAAAGATATATGCATTTATATTCCCAAAAATTCTCTAAAGGCGTATATGCAATGCAAGTGCTTCAAAAGTATGCTATAAGCTCTGTAATCCCAAAAATATATGCATTCATGCCTAAGTTCAAAAATGTAGGCAATGAACTCCTAATTCCTACAGTATGCAAAAATTTAAACTAAATATTAAACTAATAAGAATTAAACAAGGGGGAGGGAGTTGTGATAGAAAGCAGGTAATGAAGAATTAAACAAAGAGATAGAGAGAGGGATGATGGAAAGTAGGTAATGGAGAATTAAACAAAGAGAGAGAGAAATGATGGGGTGCCTCCCATCTAGCGCTTGATTTATAGTCCTTTAGCTCGACTGTGTCTGCCCACTGCTACCCAACTCCCCAACGATACTGGAGAACCCCTCCATCCATCAGAATAGCTGTGTGACTTTGGCGGCTTCCCAGTAGGAGCGGATGCAGATTTAAACTACCTAGCATTGGATAAGTAAAAGAATTCCCCGTCCTGAAGGTTGGGGAGCTAGGCAAGGGTTCTGTTGTGTAGGTGAAATGATCGGGGCATGGAGGTATAGACCACACAACGGACTCTTCTTCTATTCTCTTCTCTTCTGACCACCATGGTTTGAAGCTTGCGGACTCTCTCATATCATCGAGATCCGGC
Source organism: Panax stipuleanatus (assembly GCA_020205555.1). Classification (NCBI taxonomy): domain Eukaryota; kingdom Viridiplantae; phylum Streptophyta; class Magnoliopsida; order Apiales; family Araliaceae; genus Panax; species Panax stipuleanatus. Next base: position 96,040,913 of record CM035115.1, read on the forward strand.
TCTGAAATATGGCTACCAAGGGGGCACAGGTGTGCAAACTTCGCTGGTTTTTTCCACTTAGGCTGAGGAGGCTCTTGGGGTATTGTCACTGTTGGTTCACATTCATACTCCACATCCCCAATTGGTTTCTCTATTTCCATTGCTTTCGGCACGTCCAGTTGCAATTGCACTTTGGATTCTCTATCAGTTTTTGCATCCATCTCATAGCACCAATCCTTCTGATGGTCATAACTTACGGCTTCAGTCATTAGAGGCACAAAATCTTGCATTGTTGTCTCTTGTTCACATACCTCCTCCTTCCTTAATGCCATGCTAATCTGCTCCACCCAAATCTGAAGATCCTCAATCGATTGCTCTTGCTCAATCAAGGTCTCCTCTGTCGATGCTATGGAATTCCCCCACATAGTTTCCAATCCTTCCTTTTCTATTTCAGCCACGGGCTCCCTGTATTGAGGCTCACTAGTAGAAGTATAGTTGATTGGGGCCATCTGATATTGAAAATTTTGGTTTGATGGTTCCTGGCTCCCAAACAACTCCTCTTGGTTTTCTGAGCTTGCATACATGAAGTCCATTGTTGACTGTTCTCCTTGTAAACATGGGGATTGATAAGTGGGTTCGGGTGCAAAATTTGGACTTGGCTCGTTTTGTTCTTGATAGCTCACAGTATGGTTTTGCATCCCTTGTTCATCCTCTATCATTAAGGCCTTGCTAATCTGCTCTGCCCAGTTCTGGATATTCTTGACTGACTTCTGTTGCTCAATCAAGATGTCCTTCAGTGATATGTCACCTCATTCTTCCAATCGTGCATTTTCTGTGTCACCCTCAAAATTATATTGAGGCTCATAAACTGGAGTCTGGAAGGTGCATTCTGAGGCGTACGCGGGATTTGGATCCCAATATTGGTCTTGATAGTAGTCTGATGAAGGGTGTGCTGAAGGGTTTGGGTGATACCCCCAATCTTGTTGATAATTGGTGTAAGGCTCACTGTAGGAGTACTCACCCCCATACTGCTCTTGTCCATAACTGATAGGCTCATGATGGCTCATATAGCATCCACCACCATACTCATGAGAAATAACTGGCTCTCGACTCTGTTGGGCTGTAACAGTATCCAGCATCCTCGAGAGCTCCTCTAGCTGTGCTGAAAGTGTTGCGATTGGGTTGACGCCATCATTGTATGCTTCCCTTGGCTGCTCTTGCCTTGTACCATTCCATGGATAAAAATTTAAGTCCATTGTACCTGAGAAGAGAATAAATGAAGAGAATTAAACAAAATAAAAAAATGTTTAAATTAAGACTAATTTGATTTAAACTAATGTTAGCAAACAGTTGTCCAATTAATTCCCCGGCAACGGAGCCAAAAACTTGTTGGTCCGATTAGATGACATAATTAACGCGCAAGTATACGCGGTCAACAAGTAATAAAGAGTGAGTAAAGATATCGTTCTCACGAGGAATTAACAGATAAAAGGTCGCCAAAGCACTAGCACAAAATCATTTCAGTCTTATTTAAACGGGTGGTAAAGAGAAAGAATTAAAACTACTATAAACTAGGCAAGGAAGTAAACTTAAACTAATTAATCCTAGAGTAAAATCAGATAATGAAGATAAGAGATTCCAATTTTTCCTAATGATTCGTCTAAGTCGACACACTTTCAATTAGGTTAAATTAATCATTACAGTTGTTAGCCGAGAACAGGAAGGTAAGAGAAGGCCATCTTTCGATGCACCTAATCCATATCACGTGCAATCCACAGATGATAGAACGTACGTGAACACCCACATTATCTAAACCCCTATATGTCTATGGTGTTTACAAATAAATAGGGTTTAAGGTCAAGTCCTCTATTGACTACGAGCGGCGCTTCGGTATATGTCTATCCTAAGCACAAATCATACGTCCAACGCCATGTGAACGTACAATCGCCCGCTACTACGATTAGATCTAAACCCACACTTCGTCTTTCAATCCCATGTGGGTTATCACAGTAATTGGTCATGACTCAATTAAGCAATGAAAGCATACATCGCAATAGACAAACACATAGTAATCAAATAAGACCATTATGGAAGGAATATCAAATTAAACTACTCATTAGGTTCCATTGAAACCTCAAAATATGATTTAAGTCATAGACAACTCAAATATATCATCCACAAGGTTCATAAACATTATCCGAATACACATTGAATACAAGGAGAGTTAAGAGATAGAGAATGCAAATCTTTAGTCTTTCTCCAAGCTTGGATCTTTGATGCTAATCCCTTGCTTCAATCTTCAAACCTAATCTAACCCTAGAAACTAACTAACTAAACTAAACCCTACTCTAGACTTAATCTACTCCTAATCTATACAAGAAATGTAAAGGAAATGGAAGAACAAGCTAGGGCTAGGGCTTAAGGCCAATATTTCATGCTCGTTCTTGCCCCAAACGAGCCCCCTTAAATCCCAATCAAAAGCCAACTCCCGTGCAATTGAAAAGTTAAGTCTGGCACAGCTGAAGATTGGCGCGGCCGCGCCCAAAAATGCCCTACAATCCGCGCGCCCGCGCCAAGCATTTTTTGTTGCAGAGTCCTCTGGTAAAACGGCCATAACTTTTGATCCGGGAGGAGTTACGAGGCCTGCCACCTGTCAAATCGAAGCTATCGAAGACCTCTACAACTTTCATTCTTTGAGGATTGAGAAATAATGGATGGATGAAGGCTGAAATTGAGCTCCAAGTAACAGCTGTGCATGAAAACTCAAAACCGTGAGGTTTGACGTCCGTTGGTATACGGGGCATAACTCTCGCCTCCGAACTCCGATTTGGATGATTAAAGATGTTCTGGAAAGCTTATAAGATGCTCTACAATATGAACCAAGTTCCAATCCAAGAACATGAAATGAACATGAACCACCCAAACGATGTCCGGATTGTAATTCCTTCCCATTTTTGCTTCAAAGGCCATTCTTGCTCCTTTTGGTCTCTAGACTCGTGGCATCACCTTCATTGCTTCCTCACCCATGCTATCTTCATGCTTTAAGCCCATTTCAGTGCTTTGCTCCATTTAAGCGTTCTTTTGCCCTTTTAAGCTCAATTTGCACCTGGAGAGTTTCTAAACCTGAAAATCACAAAACAAAGCAAAAACACATAAAACGCACAATGATACTTGAGTTTAAGCAACAGAATGAGTTGGTTGCTATCAGAATAAGTGGTCATAAAAGCCACTTATCATGTATTATGTTTGTATGTTAAGGATATGAGTTATTACAATTGGAATCTCATGAATTGGGTTAAAAACGAATTTGTAGTAGCAATTTTCATCAAGAACGCTTAATATTATAGTTTTCTTTGAAAATCATGAAATCTTGGTTTTGATTATGTGTTATATGAATTTTATATGTTATGATCATGTTAATGAGTTTAAAATATTGTTTGTATCAAGTTTCATGTTTATCATATTGGGAAAAATCGAATTCAGTGTGAAGGAATAAGCCGAATTGGCTTATTTCTACACCAGTTCGCGAACCAACCCCTCCATCAGAGGGAGGACCCGCCCCAGCGGGTGTATTACCCTTGGGGGACCCGCCTCAACAGGATACCCTGCTGTCTGAGAATGTTGGTTTTTGGTTTTCGAGTTTTCATGCCATGTTTATTTAGCTAACTTATTTCTATGATTTGGAAAGTGAAATAGGTAATAAGATAACATATTTTTGATGTGTTTAAGATGGATTGGAGTCTTAATATGAATGTGTTATATGTGTTGATGTGTTACTTTCATAAGGTACACAACACGATTGAAAGCGTTATAAGCTTATGAAATGTATGTCGTAACCATAATCATAGTAAGGGTTCAATTTAAATTATAATTTGTTAAATTATAATGAATATAGTTTGATTAATTATAATCAGAATAAATGTTTAACTTGAAGTATAATGTGTGTAATTATGATTTGATTAACATAAGATGTAATTGATTTATTATAATCAAAGTGGATGTTTAAATTATAATTTATTGGATTATAATTTAATATGAGTATGTAATTATCAATTGATTAATTATGTGAAATGTAATATGATTATGTGATGTGATTAATTACGTGGTGATTAATTATTAACTTATTAGTTAGTGAGGAATGAGTTAACCTAAGTTGGTTAACTGATGATGAAGAATAGCTATGTGATAATTAACTTATATTGTTAATTATACATATGTTTTGACAATTAGTGTCAAATGAGTAAATGGAAAAGGATTAGAAAGTATAAAGTAGAAGTTACTTAAGCGTTTACTAAACGTCGCTATGAGACTAATAATTGATGCGTATGGTAATACGTTATGTAGGATCATGAAGCAGATTATATTAAGCAGTTTTTCGGTAATTGGTAATCTACGAGCCAGGCAAGTCTTTCAGTTACTATTTTCTATGTGAACTTGATAATGAACTATTTTAAATTGTATTGCAAAGAACATGTTATGTTATATATGTTGCAAGCATGAAATGTGAAAGTCAATTTATGACTACATTGATTGATTTAAGAATGTTGATTGAGTAAGGAACTCAATCTTTATATTTGTTATGTGATTAAAGCATGCATGCCATGTTACTTTAATGTTTAAGAAATGTATGTTGAGCATGTAAATTATGTGCTACGTGATGCATGAAAACTGTTAGTTCTTGCTGAGCTGACAAGCTCACTCTTGCAAATAACCATTTTTGCAGGTCAAGGATGAAGGTAAAGATATGTGTTAAGTGATTTATAGAGATCAATGTTCAAGATTATTAGTTATGTTAAATTTCAAATTGTAGTTGATGTTTTGATTGTAATTCAATTGTTAAGTTATAAGTTGAGCTATCCAACGTATAATGGATATTGCTTAGTGATGTAAGACTTTGTATAGTCCTTTCGTTGTAGCGATTCATGTAATAGAATTGTATCAAATATTTGTAATGTTAAGGTTGAGATTCAGGGCAATAAAGAAAGATTGTATAAAAGTTTTATATATTCCACATTTTTAGTGATTTTTAATATTGAATAATAATGTAATGAGGGATTAAAGTTGTATTATTAAAGATCGAGAAGGTGAATATTATTGTATGAATTTTAGGGTCGTTACAGTTATTAAAGTTGTATTGTTAACGATCGAGAAGGAGAATATTATTGTATGAATTTTGGGGTCGTTACAACTACTATCACTACAAGAATTTCTATTGACAGACAAGTAAAACTCAATTAGGTATTCCTTAGTGAGCCATGTTCAGTGAACTTATTATCCAATAAGCACCTAGATACTTGCTTTAGTATCTCCACACAAATGATCATGAGATCGATCATCCTCATCTAATGAGTGAGCAACGTATGTACCAATCTATCCGAATTCACTAATCCCCTTTTTAGTAATCCAACGATTGGGAACAATTTTAGTTTTAAGCTATCTAATATTTTAGATCTCATTAGCATGATCATCATCATGATTATAAAAGTATTACTTAAAACTATGAGTTTATCATATATTATAATAACATCATGTAGATAATTAAATATCTTTAATTAAATAACTCTTTTATTAATAAATGAATAAGATTGTTACAAAGTATATGCTTTATCATTAAACATGATTGACTTGTGTGCATAATACTTTCAATCTCCCACTTACACTAAAGCCAATCGCCATGGTATCTAATACCCTTCCTCTCTAAGTGACAATTATCCTATTGTTGGATAAGCTTCAGTAAATGAATATGTAATGTTGTTCTTGAGAGTTCACTACTTCTATAGTGACTTCTCCTCTTTCAATGATTCCTTTAATCAAATGAAAGTGCCACAACATATGCTTGGATCTAAGATAAGACTTAGGAACTATTCCTAGTTCTGTAATGAACTTTTAATCCGAAACATCAGCTTGTAGCTTCATTTAAAGCTATATACTTTGTCTTTATCACTAAACTAGCAAATCTTTGTTGTTTGGAATCTTTTCAATTCACTGCACCATCTTTCAAGATAACAACTTACCCTAAAGTGAATTTATTGTCATCTTGGTCAGTCTGAAAAACTTGAGTCTGTTTAGTCCTCTAGTTTTATTTTAGACACATCATGAATCATGATTACATCCTTAGTGTTGGTTAAGTACTTTAAGATATTTTTCACTGTCATACAGTGATCTTCTCCAGAATATGACTGATCAACATCAAGTCTCGTACATTTCATTGCATACATATTAGTAACTCATGTGATCTCTCTTTTATTGAGGATAATTTTAGAGTGATACACTCCATGGATCATCATTATGAGACATCTCTTAGAGTTTGGCATGCTGAACGCCTTTAGCATCAAATGAATATATGTTCCTTGGGTTAAACCGAGCATCCTTTTAAATCTATCTATATAGATTTATATCCCCAATGTAGGATGTTCTACCTAAATCATTCATGGAGGAATGTTTAGACAAATTTATTTTTATTGATTATGGCATTGGTATATCATTCTTTATCCATAATATATCATCATATAATACTAGGAATGTCACAGCGCTCCCACTGACCCTTTTGTACACATTAGGTTCATTCTCGTTTTTGATAAAATCAAACTCTTTTGATTGTCTTCATCAAAATGAATGTTCCATCTTCAAGAAGCTTTCTTCAATCCATAAATAGATTGTTATAGCTTATATACATGATTTTCTTCAACCATTGAAACAAATCCATCTGGCTGTATCATACATACATTCTCCTTTAATAATATATATATATATTTGAGGAAGGGCTTCTCCTCGTCCATTTGCCAAATTTAGTAATAATAAGCTACAATCACAAGTAAAATTCGAATGGTCTTGAGCAATGCTTCAAAGATCCATTTTGGATTTTATGGTTATCTACCATTTCTCTGAGTGTCTAAAACTCTTAGCTTTATCGTATATAACTGGATCATCATCCTCTATGATGCGTACCTCATCATCATCATCATCTATGATGAATCCATACCTCCCAAGTATCTTCAGTATTATTCCAGATTTACGATTCGATTGTGGTACAATAGGTCTATCTACAGGTTCCTCCTTTTGACTAATGGTGATTTGTGGTTCTTGAACTCCTTCAATATCTATTATCCTCCCACTAGCCCTTCAATGATAAACATTAAGGTAGCGTGTTTCGCAACAAATAGCTTTTGCTAAGTAAGATTATAGAACAAATACCCTAAACTTACTTTAGGATGTCTCACAAATATGTACTTGTCAAATCTTGTCCCAAGCTTATCCTTTTGAAACCTTTTTCACATAAGTTGGACAACCATTTATCTTAACCTACTTAAGATTAGGAATCCTCCATGTCCATAACTCTTATGAAGTCTTGGGGACAGATTTTGAGGTTACCTTATTTTGTAGATATGCAGCCGTTTCTAGGGTACTGGAATGTCGGTAAAATTATTATGGACCGCACCATATCCAACAAGGTACTATTTTTCCTTATAAATACACCGATCGATTATTGTGTATCAAGAAGCATCCATTGTGAGAAAACCATTTAAGATGATCTTAAAACCTATTGCACAAGTATTTATTCCTAGATCTAATTGAAGAATCATAATACCTTGCCAATTAGTTTTACATCTGAATTCTTTGAACCTTTCAAATGATTCAGACTTGTATTTTACCAAATATATATATTCAACTCTTTGAATTATCATCTCCTTTTCTTTTACTAGTTTGTTCAATTTAAAATTATTTTCATGTAAGTCAAGTATGTAAAGTCCATTCAGTAAATAGTTAATTATTTAAATTAATGCACTTGCCCGTAGGCGACGCTAAACAATAAGTTCCTGCAGTTAATGGATCAACCTTTGCTCCATTTCCACACGCAAGAAGATTTCCCCTTGTTTAACTTTCCACTTCTGCTTGGTCCCTTCATAAATTAATATTTATAAGAACCACAGCTGGTATCCAATACCCAAGTAGTGAAAGTAGTATGCATACAAGCCAATCATGTATGATGATAAAGCATATACTTTGAAAACGATCTTAATTATTTATTAATAAAAGTATTCATTTATTAAAGGCATTTAATTATCTACATGATGTTATTTTTATAATATGTAAATAACCCATAGTTTTAAGCAATGCTTTTAGAATCATGATGTTGATTATGCTAATGAGATCTAAATTCTTAGATAGCTTAAAACTAAAATAGTTCACAATCGATGGATTACTAAAAAGGAGATTAGTAAATTCGGATAGATTGGTACATATGTTGCTTGCTCATTGGATGAGGATGATTGATCTCATGATCATTTGTGTGGAGACACTAAAGCAAGTATGTAGGTGTTGATTGGAGAATAAGTACACTAAACGTGACTCGCTAAGGAATACCTAATGGAGTTTTACTCGCCTGTCAATAGGAATTCCTAATGTGATAGTAGTACAAGTGATCCTCAGACTTGAGATCATCATAGCATGTTGTGTATAATGAATTATACTTTGACTTATTCCTTAAGACCCTTAGGGTATATCAAAGGATATGCTTGGGTGTAATAAGTTATATATGGAGATGATGAATGATCAATAAAAAAAAATCTACCGTTTCTAGTAAAAGAAGAGATACGTCTATGTGATTCAATAAATGACAACCTAAGAATCCTTGGCCAAGGTGGAATGAAATTAGAAAGGAGTTTCTAATTTGCATTATATGGAGTTGTGCATTTTCTGATCAAAATACTTATAATTAAATAAAATAAGACTTGACAGTAATTCCATGTCTTATATTTAATTCCATGTCTTATTTTATGGTGGAAGAATTGAATTGTACGATAACTATTAATTCAAGGGTTCTTTTATGATTAATGTTAAAATCTATATTATCTAGAAAGTCGTTGATCGCTAAGAAAGCTTATCCCTATTGTAGAATAAATGTTATTTATTTAAATAGATTATTAGTTTAATTTATTTATTTAAATAGGATTAGAATTGTTCTAATTGATTTATTCACAACCGGTTTAATATGGAGAACCTAAAGGGTGACACTATAAAAGGAAAAATATTTATTTAAGAAGGTAATGACATAATCGTAATAATATGTTGAGTGTAATTAATTTAATCTATGGTGATACAATAAATTAAATAGCTTAATGTTTATTATTTAATATTTTAGAAATATATTAAATATAAATGAATAAAAGGAGTCTTATTAATATTATTACAATTAATATTATTTTAATTTCTAAAGGAGTTTAGGAATTAATTTAATATTAGTACTCTCATTTATTCCTAATAAGATTAGGAGGCAAATTAATTAAAAAAGTTTAATTAATTATTCCCAATGGGCTAGGAAGCCTATTTCTAATTGGATTAGAAGGGTTGACCAATATCTATATAAGAGGAGTCTTATGTTAGATATCAGTTGATGAAATTTCAATTGTTAGAGAATACTTATTTTCTATAGAGAATAGAAAACTAGGGTTTAGCTAACCACCCTCCTTCTTGAACAATTCATCTTCCTTGGTGGATCACCTCTAGAGGCCAAACACTTGGGTGGCTAACGTTGATCAAAGGAAGGAATCAATCCCAGAAATTCAAGGAGATCGCAAAGAACAAGGAGTTGAACTCGTACCTGTGGAAGCTTAGTTCTACAAGGGTATGATTTCATAACTTCTTATCTATCGTTTTAAATTAATAATTTGCATAGAGGATGATCCGGGTAATTGGTTTGTAAAAAAATTTAAACTCTGATTTTACTATGCTTTTGCTAATTTTTACAATTTGATTGCGCCATGATTTCTTACAAACCTAACAATGGCATCAGTGTCAAACCTTTATACGAGTTATTAATTGTTTAGATTTAATATGTATACTGATATGTGTTTTAAACAATTTAATTGGGCATAATACTTAGCTAGAAATTAAGTTTTTGGAGAAAAACTGTACAATTCGGGACCTGAAAAACATACACTGCCCAGCGGCGCTGCAGCGCATGTCCCAGGCTTTACAGCAGCGCCGGCTCCGTGTCTCTGGTGCTGACATGGCGCTGCAGCGCCTGAAGTCAGTACTTCAGCAGCGCCAGCTAGTTGTCTTTAATTTTGATGACGTGGCGCGGCAGCGCCGGATGCTAGTACACTAGCAGCGCTGCAGCGCCACCCCACCAGAAATAAAACTTTATTTTATTTTGTTTTTTAAAATTAAGATAAAAGGTTTATTTTAATTAAAAATTAAAATTAAATATTTTTCTGTAATTCTATATTAATAAAGAAGTTTATTAGATTTGGAATTTGATTGAAATAAAGATATTTATTTTAATTAGAATTGGATTTCATGCTAACTTATTAGAGTTAGAATTGGATTCTATAATAACTAATTAGAGTTGAAATTGATTTCCGAAACTAACTAGGATTGCCCATTAAATTGATATCAATGTATATATTTTAAATGTTTTATTTATTGATGCATATGGTGATATGTATAAAAATAAATGGGGTTGATTATGGACTATTGTCCAATGTGATTGGATTTTATTTTAGTTGAATGCTTGAATGAATGAATTTTATTAAATGGGGTCCCTCATCTTTTATAAAAAAAAATTGATGTAAAATTATATATCCCTCCTATTTACTTTCCTTTGACTGCTGATCAAGGTTTCTATTTAAATTAAATAGTTTATGTAATAAGACTAGTTAGAATTATCTTGAAGAATTGGAGAACAAGGAGTAAGGAGCGCTTGAAGACCCATTTGTATGAAGCTCGGGTTTAAATGTAATAGTTATGTTTAAATTTAATTCTTGCACTCATAGGTTTGACCTTTTGGTCCACTTGGTGGCTCTAGTGAACCAAACTAGAATAAAAAGTCCATAATCAATCCGGGTAGAATATAGTATTCTACATGTGCATGCTAGTATTATATATATATATATATATATATATATATATATACGTGTCATTTAATGAAATATATGCACATGCTAGTATCTGTGCATGCTAGTATTATATATATATATATATATATATATATATATATATATATATATATATATATGCGCTTGAAGACCCATATGTGCATGCTAGTATTAAAAATACACGTCATTTTATTAAAACATGCGAAGCATATTTGCATAAAATATAATATATATATATATATATATATATATATATTATATTTTATGCAAACATGCTTTGCATGTTTTAATAAAATGACGCGTATTTTTTATATATATGTGCATGCGCGCTAAACAAGATGAGACAAGTAATAACAAACCCCTCAAAGAAATTATTTTAAGTCTAAAGCGTTCAAAGATATTTGGAATATCGAACGTCGCCTTCTAGCATGATAAAGTTAATAGAGCATTAAATATTTAATATGAGTTTGTTGTGCTATCCACAAGGCAAGTATTAAGTATTTAAGATATTAATTTATCACATTTGATGCTTATAAAAAAATTGAACAATATTATTTTGTTGTGCCAATCACAAGGACAATATTTTTCTTTTTTGAATATATAGAAGTGCTAGGTTGGACTTAACTCATATAATTTTGATTCGGATGTGCTAACACTTGATCAAAATAATCTGAGAGGTAAAATAAAAGGAGTTACATGTTGATGTAATTGACAAAGAGTTGTCTACCTATTTATTTATATATGGTTTGCTATGCCATCCACAAGGCTATATACATTTGAAATAGGATCCTTATTCTCACTAGTAAATCTTTAATTAGATTTTGCCGAACTATATAATTGAGGGTAATATAGTTTGAAGAAAATAGTGGGAGATACCAATCTAAAAAAAGACCTAATTTATTTTCGTATGAAAAAATAATTAAATGAATGTTTGCTAAAATGTTGTCTTTTTATATGCAGAAATTTAAAAATGTCGAAATCACTAATTTCACTGCGTAGCATACTTGATGCTAACAAACTAACCGGACCAAATTACACGAACTGGTTAAGGAATTGGAGAATAGTTCTCACTGCTGAAAAGATTTCTTATGTCCTGAATTCGCTTGTTCCTGGAACTGTTCCAGAAATAGCCTCTGAGGAAGAGATTGTCACTATTGTAAAGTAGCAAGATAATGCATCTGTGGATCAATGTATCATGCTCGCATCCATGAATAACGAGCTTCAACGTCAGTATGAAAACATGGATGCTCCTACTATGTTGCTTCACCTCAATAAGTTGTATGGTGAACAAAGTAGGACTGCTAGATATGAGATTTCTAATGAGCTCTTCTGACCTCGGATAACCGAGGGCACTGCCATTGAGACTCATGTCCTAAGGGTGATCAATCTGATTGAATGCCTTGGACAGCTTGGGTTCGTCATGGATGGGGAGTTGAGTCAAGACTTAGTCTTGCAGCCACTCCCTGAGTCCTTCTCACAGTTTGTTGTGAATTTCACATGAATAAGTTGGATGTCAGCTTGCCAGAATTACTTAACATGTTGAAAATTGCATAAGGTCACTTCCCATCCAATAAGAATCATGTCTTAATGGTGGATGATTCTTCTAAGAAAAGGAAGAGGCCTAAGGTATCTTCGAAAAAGAAGAAATCTAAGAAGGTTAAGGGCAAGGCGAATGTAAAGGATAATAAGAAACATGCTCCAGATAGCAAAGGAATGTGCTTCCATTGCAACAACTCGGGTCATTGGAAGAGGAACTGCAAGGATTTCCTTGCAGAAGAAAAGTAGAAGAAGCTTGGAGAAGCTTCAAATCCTAATCAAGGTTTGTTTATGATTGAAATTAATTTTTCAGAAAGTCAAAATTCTACTTGGGTATTGGTTACCGACTGTGGTTCTCACATATGTAATACTATGAAGGGATTGGTCAAAAGTAGAAAGCTAAACAAGGATGAGATTGTCCTACGAGTGGAAAATAGAGCAAAGGTTGTTGCATTAGCTGTAGGCACTTATTGTTTAGCAATGCCTACGGGCAAGTCCATTAATTTGAATAATTGTTATTTTGTTTCAAATATCATTAGAAACATTATTTATATTTCCATATTAGATATGGATGGATTTGACATTATAATAAAGAACAACAGTTATTCTATTGATAATAACATTGTTTTATATGGTGTTGGTAATTTACGAAATGGACTTTACATACTTGACTTGCATGAAAATATATTTCAAATTGAACAAACTAAGAAAAGGAAAAGAGATGATGTTAATTATACCTATATGTGGCACTGTAGACTCGGTCGTATCAATTAACTAAGATTATCCAAGTTGCATAAAGATATGCTTTTAGAGCTATCTGATTATGAATTATATCCAACTTGTGAATCTTGTCTCATGGGTAAAATGACTAAATCTCCTTTTAGTGAAAACGGAGAAAGAGTTACAGAGTTGTTAGCGTTGGTTCACACAGACGTTTGTGGACCTATGACAACGAATACACTGGGAGGGTATTCTTATTTTATTACTTTACCTGATGATCGCTCAAGATTTGGATATGTGTATTTAATGAAATACAAATATGAATCATTTGAAAAGTTTAAAGAGTTTAGAAGTGAAGTAGAGAAAAAAACTAGCAAAAGTATTAAGATTTTTTGATTGGATCGAGGTGGAGAATACTTAAGCGGTGAGGTTCTCAATTGTCTCAAAGATAATGGTATAATCTCACAATGGAATCCATCAGGTACACCACGGTTAAATGGAGTATCTGAAAGGAGAAAATGAATATTATTGGACATGGTTCGTTCCATGATGAGTTTTACCAATTTTCCAATTTTCTTCTGGGGTTATGCCCTAGAAACAGTTGCATACTTACTTAATAAGGTGCCTACAAAATCCACCCCAAAGACCCCATATGAGATGTGAAAAGGAAGGAAACCAAATTGTTAGTTCCCAAAGGCACAATAGTTATCTAAAAGGGGGGTTGAATAGATATTTTAAAAATTCTTTATTTTAAAATACTTGTAAGTATTGAATATACTGACAGCAGCAGAATATATGTTTGTTCCCCTTAAAGATAATGCAATGATTGTTAGATAAGCAGTTATAGCAGTTATAACAGATATAGCAGTTATAGCAGTTAATGAGAGACAATGAGACACAGAGGTTTTAAGTGGTTCAGAGCACACAAGGCTCCTAGTCCACTCTTTTACTCCACGAGTAGAAAATCTACTAAAGATGTCTCTTACAACTGAATCACTTAGATTTCTTCAAGGCCAGCAGCCTTGGTACTCTTCTGTTAGTTCACTTAGAATTCTTCAAGGTCAGTAGCCTTGGTACTCTTCTCAGTTCACTTAGAACTCTTCAAGTCCTTCTGACTTGGAACACCTTGGATTGAGAGTTATATTATGGTGTGTGCTACTCAGTTGCAATTAAGCATCAGTTCTAAAGAACTTAGTAGCGAAGCAAGCTTTCCTTCTTTCAGGATAGTAGAGTGTTTTCGTTGAGTGCTCTTGAGCTTTCTGAGCTATCTTTTCTTTCTTTGTATCTTGCTTACATAGTCTGAATCCTTGTCTGATTTCCTTATAAAAGAGTCATTCAAAATGTTTTCGTTTGAATGCTCCCGTTGCAGCATTAAATGCTTCAGACGTTTCTGTGCAGTTGATGTTAACAACCTGCTTTCCTGCTGCACAGCCGATTGGCCCACTGACACAACAGACTGCAATCTCACCTAACACCTGAAAAGATATTTTCAGCAGGCGGTTTAGTCCTTTCCTTAGCTTCTTCAATACGCTTCTTTGATTTGAACTAAGGATGAATATGAAATTATTGGGACCATCAAATTGTCAATGGCTATAAGCCTTTCTTCATTTGTTGCTCTTCCTCCCTTCATCAGAACTACGAACTTTGATTCTGACTGGAGGAACACTACGATTATGGTCATTGTACCATAATCGTTGTGTGTTGGCTTGCACAGGCTTGACTCAGACTTGATCGTAGAGAACACTACGATTTCTCTTAAGATTTAGGCATACTACGATTCCTTCTTGCTTTGTCTTGCAGACTCCACGTTTTTGAGAGCACACTGCATTTTTTGACTTAGTTTGGCAGGTTCTCGGATCTTTTCCACGATTCTCAGTGTGGCTTCCAAGGGCAGACTACGATTTTGATACTTTCACTTAAGCTCTACGAATCTTGCCTTGGCCTCTGCAGACTTGATTCTCTAGGCAGACTACGATTCTAGACATCTTCATTTAGGCTCCACGATTCTGCCTTGTCTTCTGTATGCTACCTTTGATAGACTACGATTCTGTCAAGGCTTTAACTTTTACATCTCAAATAGATCAACCTAACAGTTTTGATCTTTTCTTCTATACATTTATTTACATAAATGATAAGCATTAAAGCTTAGATCAACCTAACAATTTTGATATATCATTGAAGGACTTTACATTTAAGCATTTATATTTACTTTCAACATCAAATTTGAATATACAATTCTCAACAATCTCCCCCTATTTGATGTTGACATAATCAAGGAGATTTGTATCATTGCATCATTTTCTAAATGTAGAGTGCTAGAAAGTAAATATGGCTTAATGTTTCAGTGAACAACTGAAATTTCTAGAGAATAAGCATGAATTTATTAATGTTTGCAAAGATATTACAATCTAGCATGGAAACATCAATATACAGTTAAGCTTAGACTTATCTCTATCTTCTTTGCCTCTTATTCCTTGGAGGGTTGGCATGCTCTTCAACTCTTCTTCTCCTTGAGGATTCATCTCTCCATGCAATGTCCTCTAGCTCTTCTCGGGTCAGTGGTTCTGAATGACCATGTCTGTTCATGAAGGCATGATCTCCAACTGGCATATTAAGACCCGTAGAGGATATGCTTTGTGAGCTAGAAGCTTGACCTTGACTCCTTTGAAGAGGTTCAGCCATGAGAGGACGCTGCATCTGCTGATCAGATCGTGGAGGCTGATAACTTGGACTTCTAGAGTTGTCACCCGACGATTGACCAATTTGAGTTTGCCTTTGCCTTCCCTGCTGAGGAGGTGGTTAAATGTGTCTTTGCCTTTGCCTTTGCCTTCCACCTCCACCTCTGCCACCTCTGCCTCTGCCTCTATCTCCTTGCTCATTATTCTCCCCCCTTTATATCAGCATCAATGGTTTGAATATCGTTAGATAGACGCTTGACTCCTTCCACCAGCTCATGCATCTGAGATCGGTTGAGTGCAATATCACTACGATTTTCCTCGACTAGAGCCTCAGTTTATCTTCTTTGTTGCTGAAGCCGCTCTATTGCATTGCTATTCTGATTGATTTAAAGTACACTGCAGGCTTGGAATTATTGAAGTGAGATACGCAGTTCTGAAATTTGTTTGGTTATCAGCTCATTCTGAGATTGTTGATTCTTCTGCATGATCTACATAGCCTCCGTATGCTTCTTTGTGGCAGCAAAGTGAATAGCATCCCTTTTACTGAGGCTGTCAGCCATTTCCCGAATAATCTCCTTTAGCTTTTTGGACAACTCAGTTGCCAAATTTCTTGGTAGAGGCTTGACTGATTCGATTATATGATCGAATCTCATGTGGAACGCTAGGGAGTGTTCTTCAAGAATCTGTCCGGATTCTGAACCTATCTAGTTTAAAGCTTCAGTCAGCTCCTCCTTCGTTGGCAATAGAGACAGTTAATCGAGAATTTTTTGTGTCTCGGGAGGAGGAGGAGGGATAGTCGTAGTTTGTTCATCTCTCCTTGACATACTTGCAAGGGCAAGTGTCATGTCAAAATATCCGTTGTTGGAGGATGAGGGAATATCTGCTTGGGTGATTGGTGTTTGTGTTTGCTGTATGGGCGCAGTGTTTGGCTCAGGTGTCTGTGTTTCTGTTTCGTTGAGCGGTTCTGGAGACTCTACGATTTCCACATCAGATTGATCAATACGCATGAATCGTAGTGTGTCATCCAGAATTGGTGTCTCAATTATTGAGCTTGCAATCATTTCTTCGACTACTCTTGTAATATGCTCAATCACCATTGGATTATTAATAGTTGGCTCTACGAGAACAAGTTGGTTGTTTGGTTCATCAGCCACAGAGTTTTGGGACTCTGTAACTGAAAACTGATTAAGTGGATGCAGTACCACTTCCAACCATTTGGGTAATTCGTAGAATTGATTGAAATGGGATGATGGAGAGTGGTTGTTAATGAAAGAGAGGGGAGTGATGTATACCTTTGGTTCAGCTTCAGAAGTTAACTCATTTGTGATCAGCTTCTGAGCAAACCTCCTTTTATCTTGGGAATCCATAGGCGAGCACTGAAATTACTGGATATGCCTTGAATATCTAGAATATGTGATCCCAGGAGTTGAGAATCATAGCTCTATGATATGGCATCATGGGCAAGTAATTAAACAGCTGATTGTAGTTTGTTTTTCTTTCACCATCTTGTCCCACATACAGAATCTCAAGATCATCATCCTCTTCTTCATCACTCTCTGCATCATGAACTTCCACCACGTCATTCATCACATCATCATCAGTAATATTCACCATTTCTGCAGCAGCAGACTCTATGAATTCTTCATGAACTGGGGAGACTTCAAGATTTTCTTTTGGTAGCTTCCCCTCAGCTTCTTCATTCTCTGGAACTTGTGCTCTTGACAACTCCCCCTCAGCTATAGCACTTTCTTGAACAGGAGCTTCTAGAGTTTCTTCTTCAGCATTGGCTGAGTTCATTTTAGGTACTTCTGGCCCTTCTTCTTCTGACTTTGTCACATCTTCTACCAGAACCTCTTCAGAATGAACAGTAACTTTAGCAGGGCTTATTACTCTTATTTCTGGCACAATCCTTTCAAAGTCGGACATTTCTTCTTCTTGAGCTTCATCAGCACGAGCACCAGTTTTAGGCATCTCCATATCAGCTTGATTTATAGCCTGATCAGGTGCAGCAGTGTAGTCTGCATCTCTGATGTAAGCTATCACATCTTCAATGATTCTGGTCTCTTGTGGATTTGGACCAGATGCTTGAGGCTCAGTGGTTTGTTCAGCCTTTTCAGCAGCCCTTCTTCTGTCATCTTCCAATATTTCTTCATTGGTAAGGACATACTTTTTAACCAGCTTCTTCACCCTTTTCTTTGTCTTGGGTACAATCTTTTCACCTTTTTCAGCTTCAGCCCTTAGAGTTTGTTCAGGCTGAGAGGCTGTTGCAGCATCTCCTTCTGCAGTGGCAACTAGTCTGTACTCTACAATTGGTGATGACTCCACAATCGTAGTGAGTGAAGACTTTCTTGTTCTGTGGCTGCGTTTCTTCTTCTGCTGAGGCTCAGAGCTCCCTTCAGCCCTGTCCTTACTTGTCTCCCTCTTTTTCTTCTTCTTCTTTTCTTTCAGAACCTCCTCTGGCGATTTAGGAGTGATGACTCTATCAGTGGTAAGGCTTCTGAACTCCATATCAGCACCAGAACCCACTTGGGGTGCATCAGTGGTTGAGCCTTGGGGCTCCTCAGTAATTTGCACACCTTCATTCACTTTCTTCTTCCCTTTGTTCTTCCTGGTCAGAGCCACAACTTTTTCTTGGTTGACTTCTTCTTCTTCCTCCCTGGTTTCCCTAATAGTAGATGAAGTCGCAGACATCATCTTTACATTTTCTGCTGGGTTTCTCTTCCAGTTCTGGAATAGTTGTTGTGTCATCTTTCTGTTGGAACACCATGGATTGAGAGTTGTATTCTGGTGTGTGCTACTCAGTTGCAATTAAGCATCAGTTTTGAAGAACTGAGTAGCGAAGTAAGCTTTCCTTCTTTTAGGATCGTAGAGTGTTTTCGTTGAGTGCTCTTAAGCTTTCTGAGCTATCTTTTCTTTCTTCATATCTTGCTTACTTAGTCTAAATCCGTGTCTGATTTCCTTATAAAAGAGTCATTCAAAATGTTTCCGTTTGAATGCTCCCGTTGTAGCATTAAATGCTTCAGACGTTTCTGTGCAGTTGATGTTGACATCCTGCTTTCATGCTGCACAGCAGACTGGTCCACTGACACAGCAGACTGCAATCTCACCTAACACCTGAAAAGATGTTTTCAGCGGGAGGTTTAGTCCTTTCCTTAGCTTCTTCAATACGCTTCTTCGATTTGAATTAAGGATAAATATGGAATTATTGGGACCATCAAATTGTCAACGGCTATAAGCCTTTCTTCATTTGTTGCTCTTCCTCCCTTTATCAGAACTACAAACTTTGATGCTGACTGAAGGAACACTACAATTATGGTCATTGTTCCATAATCGTTGTATGTTGGCTTGCATAGGCTTGACTCAGACTTGATCGTAGAGAACATTACGATTTCTCTTAAGCTCTTAGGCATACTACGATTCCTTTCTACTTTCTCTTGCAGACTCCATGTTTCTGAGAGCACACTGCATTTCTTGACTTAGTTCGGCAGGCGCTCGGATCTTTTCCACGATTCTCAGTGTGGCTTCCAAGGGCAGACTACGATTCTGATACTTTCACTTAAGCTCTACGAATCTTACCTTGGCCTCTGCAGACTTGGTTCTCTAGGCAGACTACGATTCTGGACATCTTCATTTAAGCTCCACGATTCTGCCTTGTCTTCTGTATGAGCAACCTTTGACAGACTACGATTCTGTCAAGGCTTTAACTTTTACATCTCAAATAGATCAACCTAACAGTTTTGATCTTTTCTTCTATACATTTATTTACATAAATGATAAACATTAAAGCTCAGATCAACCTAATAATTTTGATCTATCATCTAAGTCCTTGTACATATGATCATTGAAGGACTTTACACTTAGGCATTTATATTTACTTTCAACATCAAATTTGAATATGCATTTCCCAACATAAATTTTAAGCATGTTAAGACTTGGTGTTGTCCTGCTTATGTTAAAAAGTTTAAAAATGATAAGCTACAGACTAAATTCGACAAGTGTAGATTTGTGGGATACCCTAAAAAAATAAGAGGGTATTATTTCTATCATCCAACTGATCAAAAGGTGTTTGTTGCGAAACATGCTGCCTTCTTGGAAAGGGAGTTTATCCATGAAGGGGTCAGTGGGAGTAAGATATATCTTGAAGAAGTTCAAGAACCACAATTTACTACGTAACAAAGTCAGGTACCTTACCAAGTGGATGAACCTACTGTATAACACCCTATTTGTAAATCTAGAAGAGTACCGAAGATACCTGATATGTATGGATTCGTCATAGAGGATGACGATGAGGTACGCATAATGAATGACGATGATCCATTGAATTACGAACATGCTATGAGTAATAAAGACTCAAAGATGGACTCCATGGATGAGAACCAAGTATGGACTTTGGTTTCACCACCTAAAGGCATTAATCCTATTGGGTGTATATGGGTCTTTAAAATAAAGACTGGAGCGGGCGACAAGGTAGAGACCTATAAGGCCCGACTGGTTGCAAAAGGTTTCAAACAAAGACAAGGAGTTGACTATGATGAAACCTTCTCACCAGTAGCTATGCTCAAGTCTATTCAGATTTTGCTTGCGATTGCAACTTATTACAACTATGAGATCTGGCAGATAGACGTGAAAATGGCCTTTCTCAATGGGAAACTTGAGGAGGATGTGTATATGATACATCTAGAGGGATTTGTTTCAAAGGTTGGAACAAATCAAGTCTGTAAGCTGCAACGATCCATTTATGGATTAAAGCAAGCTTCTCGTAGATGGAACATCCGTTTTGATGAGACAATCAAAGAGTTTGATTTTATCAAAAATGAGGATTAACCATATGTGTGACAACCCAAAAATTTATAAGATTTTAAATGATTAAAATAAAGGTTAAAGAATAAAACCTAGATAGAAATTTGAGGATTAATTAAAAAATTTAAGTAAAACCTATATGGTTTACTATTTGAATGAGAATTGAGAAAACATGGGTTACAAAATTCCAAAACCCTAGAAATGAATTTATATGTACTTGAAGGAATATTAAGGATAAGGTACTACGATACCTATAAATTTAATGCGAACTGAATAATGTAAGAAATTTTATATATTATCATTATCGTTATCAGTAATATTTTGAGCATGCGTGATATGAATTTAGTAAGTTAGTCAATTTATTTATTGACTAAGAAATGTCAATGAGGTAAAGGTGAATAGCGCATCAGAACCCTAATAGGACTTTGTATATTAATACAGTTATTATTATAATTGGATTTAACATTATATGTATGTACATTATGTGATTAATGTTAAGTACGGATTAGATGGAATGCAATTATGTAAACCTAATTAAAAAACCCTAATGTTTAATTAGAAAACCCTAATGTGCAGTTAGAATCCCAAATGTTCATTTAAAAACCCTAATTTAAGATTTGAAAACCTTAACCCTAATTTGCAAACTCTTATGCTAATTAGCAAATCTTAAGGGTTAAAATTTAAGGAAAATATGTAAAATGACTAAATTTTCCTTAAAATTATTTGTGTAATGACCAAAATATCCTCCAATCCATGTGAACTTAAATTGACCAATCAGAGAAGAGATGATGCAAGCATGATGCAAGCATGACATCATCCTTAAAGAAATACAGATGATGCAAGCATGACATCATCCTTAAAGAAGCATAAAGATGATGTCATTATTGTGGCACCCCCAAATTCGGGTACTTCATTTCCATGGGATTTGGTGTTCACTATCTAAATAAAACATAACTACTACCCATAAATAAGGAATGTAAAGTAAATTACAACCTTTATAAATAAATAAAATCTTTCTTATAAAAAGGATTACAACCTTGTCCAAAAATATTCTTAGGGTTATCTAACTTTAACATCAACAAATGCGGAAAATAAAACATCACATAATAAAATTTATGTCTTATTACAAATCATATCATAAATATAAACAAGTCTTCACTTGTTCATCTTTCTATTGCCTTTGCTAGTTGACACTTCGTCAACTCTCTCAACTTTAGCTGCAATGGTTATATAATTCAAGAGTGAACAAACAAAATCTCCTTTGAAATAGCAAACAATAGTGATGACATAGTATTGAATAGCTTTAACTGAATAGATAATATTTCATTCATCGATAATCAAGAATAAGATTTAGAATTCATCTGAGGGTCATAAGACCTTGAACTATGTCCCATGTGGTAAGTATTTCTACTTAAACCTTTAACAGTCGTTAGACTATATGGACCTTAACTCGTACTTAGGGGGATCAGCCGTTTGTACCATGTATTATGCACAAACATCTTAACGCTTTCGAATGGTAATCCCCTATTAATAGGGTTGTTCATCTCATTATTTATTTAACAAGTCCGCACCAAAGAAAGTTTGGTTTGGATAAGCTCAAAAGGTAATTTAGAGTTCAACTATCATCAACTAAGGAGTAGTTGAATCAACTTACAATAATTAAGAAATCAATAATAAAAGAATTACGAAAGAGCTATGAGTCATAACAATAGACATCATATGCAATAGTCATGCTTTAGAAATAACTTAAAGCATTTGAAAGATAGAAAAGACCTTATTTGAACAATTAAGTCAAGGTCTCATTATTTCAATAATGAACATCAACAATATACTTGCTAAATATGGAATTTAGAGAGTAAAATAATTTGCATAATTATAACAAGAAAGGATAGAACAACTTGCTCAATAAAAGTAAAGTTTGAGTTTAGGACACTTGCTCAATAAAAGTAAAGTTTGAGTTTAGAACACTTGCATATAAATAACAAGTTAGGGATAGAAAACTTGCCTCGAGCGTAAGCTAGAAATTACTATCACGTTCCACAATTTATCATACGTACACGTAATTAATCAATAATAGCATACATTAGTTACCATATAACTAACTCACGTCATTGGTTAACCCTACATATTATTATATTTGCAATAATAATTAATTATAAGTCTGATTGAATCATGAACATCAATCTTGGACATGTTATTAGACTTTACAAATACCGATTTACATAACGTATCTAACTTACAAATTAATCACAAGCAATACGTTAATAAATCATTCTAACATCTCAATGTATGCTTAACATGTCATAAAGTTCACCACATTAAGTTAGCTTACCATGTATTGCATAAAAACTACACAAAATACAAAGCACAAAATTTTCAGCATGTACCCTCGCTGGGGCGGGTGTTTTGCCTTCATAGGACCCGCTGGGGCGGGTGTCCCTGCTGGGGGAAATTCTGGTTCGCGAACTTGTGCAGGAAAAAGCCAATTTGGCTTATCTCCTTGCACCAAACTTAAAATTTAACTAACATAATACATATAAAACTTTATAAAAATAAAATTTTAAG
Source organism: Panax stipuleanatus (assembly GCA_020205555.1). Lineage (NCBI taxonomy): Eukaryota > Viridiplantae > Streptophyta > Magnoliopsida > Apiales > Araliaceae > Panax > Panax stipuleanatus. The sequence continues at coordinate 96,064,068 of CM035115.1, forward strand.
CTTCTAACATGTTTTAACATATATGATCATCATAACACATAATCAAAAACTCTAAAATTCATGATTTTGAAGAAAACCCCATTGTTAAGTATTCTTGAATAAAATCAACACTGTGACTTTGTTTTTAAACCAATTCACATAATTTAAATCATGTTAATTTTGTTTCTTAACATATTACCTGTAGACACTCAAAATTTTATTCAGCTCTGTAGCAGACAATCGAATTTTGCAATCCTGTGACTAATCATGCAGGAGGGCAAAACCGTCTTTTCAACTCAAGACAACCCCGGTCTCAACCCGGGAGGTTCAGGTCAGCCCCGATCTCAATCCGGGAGATACAGGTCAGCCTCAGTCTCAACCCGAAAAGTACAGGTCAGCCCCGGTCTCAGCCCGAGAGGTACAGGTCAACCCCGGTCTCAACCTAGGAGGTATAGCGGTCTCAACCCAGGAGGTACAGATCAACCCTGGTCTCAACCCGAGAGGTACAGATCAGGCCCGGTCTCAACTCTGGAGGTACAGGTCAACCCCGGTCTCAACCCGTGTGGTACAGATTAGCCCCGGTATCAACCCGGGAGGTACAACTCAACCCCGGTCTCAACTTGGGAAGTATAGATCAGCCCCGGTCTCAACTCGGGAGGTACAGATCAGCCCCGATCTCAACCCGAGAGGTACAGGTCAACCCCCGTCTCATCCTGGGAGGTACAGGTCAATCCCGGTCTCAACCCGGGAAGTATAGATCAGCCCCGATCTCAACCCGGGAGATACAGATCAGCCCCAGTCTCAACCCGGGAGGTATAGGTCATCCCCGGTCTCAACCCAGGAGGTACAGATCAGCCCCGGTCTCAACCCGGGAAGTATAGGTCATCACCGGTCTCAACCCGAGAAGTACAGGTCAGTCCCGGTCGCAACCCGAAAGGTACAGGTCAGCCCCAATCACATCCCGGGAGGTACAGGTCAGCCCCGGTCTCAACCTGGGAGGTCAAATCAACTTCGGAGACAACCCCGAAGCCTTGCATCATTGTCAAAGACAAACCTGGAGGAACAAAGTCAGCCTCAGAGACAACCCTGAGGACAAACAGTATCGGCTAGGATCTAAACCTCGGAGACGACCCCAGGAAATCAGCCGAAGGCCATGCCAGCACTGAAGGCAATCCCGGGAGGGGTAAAATGGTCATTTTACCAACTTAAAGCCGATTCGGTCAAACTTGAGCCGAATTGATGCCATCAAAATCAGAACGAACCATAACAATGATCCCCCGTGGAAATAATGTAAGATAGCTCAATGGACAAACTGCAAGGAATCAAAGGCTTGTTTTATGAACCCATCTTTTTAAACTCGAAAAAGGTTTTCTCTCATGTCATTTCAACGTGCTCGGCGAGGGCTTTCCGAAAAGTTATAGCACGCCTCAAACGGACGCTCCGATCAAAAGTTAGAAAGTTTTGAATTGGACCTCGCGTTGCTCGGAGTGCACGTACTTCGATGCAACGGGACCCGCCACGAAACCCCTACCATGTGGAACCGCATCTCTACCTGTGGCTACCGCAGGTAGAGCTGCTTCCCCTGGGTCTATATATGTGAGTGCACCCCCAGCTCATTTAAAAATCGAAAACGCTCTGAACCTCTGCCCGTTTGGTTTCTCAGCCCCACTCTTGTACTCCAAATCCAAATTTTATTACTCTACCACGTAGATATACTCCTATACTACCACATATCAAAAATTAACCGGTATAAACGGACATTTAAAGCCTTCAATTTGGCAAAAACCGGTGTAGCAGTCCACTGTGAGTATTTTTACGATCAGAAAGTTTATATTACTTCATTGCACTTTTATACACTTGCACGTTAAGTTTCAATTTTTGATTATGCCCGGAACTCAGTTCCGTGGCCGTTTTGCTTACGTTTTCGTACATTTTAGTACATAAACTCATTTTCTGGCATTTCTACAACTCGGATCGTCGATCCGTCCCTTCTAACAGCTTATATATATATATATATATATATATATATATCCGATGTTAGCAACTTCGTTGGACTGGGTTATCTTTTCAGTCCGAGTTTGGCTTTTTAATGTATATATTTCACTGTATATATACTAACTTTTCAATTATGTCAAGCCCGGATGTCAAATCTGAGGTAGTTTACTGCTTTTATATATATAACTATATATATATATATAATTTTTTCTGACTTATTTGGGTTTGGATTTATATTTCGTGGTCTTTTTATTTTTTTAATATATATATATATATATATATATATATATATATATATATACTTGCATTTTTTGTCTGGACAAAGGATAGAATGTTTGTCTCCCTTTACAGCTTTTTTTTATATATATATTTATATTCCGTCAAGCTTGGATTATTCTGTGTCATTTTACAGCTTTTATATATATATATATTTTAATTCTGTCAAGCCTGGATTATTCCGTGATTTTTTACAGCTTTTATAAATATATATATATTTCCATTCTAGTTCGGGCCTCAGAGTAAAAACCTACTGCCCTTTACTGCTTATATATATATATATATATATATATATATATATATATATATATATATATATATATATATATATATATATATATATATTTTAATTTTGTCCAGCCTGGATTACCCTGTGGCTTTTTGCAGCTTTTATAAATATATATACATATTTACATTCCAGTCCGGGCATCGGAGTGAAAATCCATCGCCCTTTACAACTTTCGTATATATATATATATATATTGCTTTACTCGTTTTGATTAAATTATTATTTTAAATATTCATTTGATATGAATCGGCACTGACATTTCTGCAGACGAACTAGATTTCTTTAAATCTCGCCAACTCTAGCTTTCAAACAGTTCAAAATAGGTTCAGACAAAACCGGGAAACTAGAATGGCTAAGATTTACACTGGTACAAAAATAGCTTTTGGATACGGTTTTAAACCGTGACTATTCGCTTTTAGATACGGATTTTCGTTTCACATGTTGCGTGTCTACAGGCTGTGTGACAAATTTTGGTCACGGTTATTCCACCGTTTCGATTTCATTCTTTAAATCGTATCTAATTTCACCCCGTGACTAAAATGATGACCGATAAAAAATATATATAGGTATTGGACACGGTGGTAGTCATAACACTGTGACCAATATCTACGTTTATAATCGGTTTGTCATGTGAATATTATAAAAACCGTATCTAAAAACGCAAACATTGGTTTAGATTTTTCACCGTGTTTAAAATGTTTCATTTTTAAAAAAAAAATTAATTTTGTTGCACAATGTCAATCACCAATAACAACCTACAAATGAACTTGAATCCAAAAGCGAACAATATATATAAACTTGGAGACACCTTAACCCAAATCTTTCATACATTAAACCATTCATACCATTAACTCATTCATTCATATTTATTAAAGTATTTGTTTATAACATCTTTAATTAAAACCCAAAACTCATAATAAAATATATATATATATATATATATATATATATACACACACACACACACACACACACACACACACAAATGTAGAACAACCCCAATAATTCATTAACTTCTCTCCAAGTACAAAGTAATGAAATTGATCCACTCCTCTTCTGGTTTTCCTTGTACAATTTAGAACATTCATACCCAAATACTCCAAGTGCAACGGGTAACTGAAAATATAATCATATATACTCAGTCAATAAACAAGTACATTAAGTAGACACAACAAAAAGAGTAATTTTCACATACTTGTAATAAATTGAGCACCCAATACCAATACCATGTGCTACAAACCACTAAATCATTTTGCAAAAATCCAAATGAACAACTTCTAAATTACCCTTTAAATAAATGAATGAACGCATACACACTTGTAGATTCCAAAGTGGATCTAAAATGGAGCTTACAATTAGCAGAAATAACTCTAAACTGAATGAATTCAGCAGAATTATTCATCTACCATTTTAAAGGTATGACACCACAAAAAAAACAACAATTTTTTTTAAGTTGGTAACATTTCAACCAATTCAGTAGTTGGGAACAATCAGATAGATCATCCACAACATTACATGATTGACCCACATCAACATTATAGTATCCCACCATGCTGAAAACAAAACAAAATCAAATGTGTTATAATCATCATAAACATGATTTATCAACACAAAAAAGGCAGAGTTGTTCCAGTCAACATCACTCCTAAAAATTTAATCCAAAACATTTTTTAGAAAGAAAAAAAAACCATAAAGATATATCACTATAATCATAACAAAATTATTTATCTTTAAACCATTACAAAATAAATGTTACACTTGAGAACATTTTGGAGAAACCCAAATGATAATAAATGCACTACAATTACAATCATCATCACCACCATTCAGCTCAAATCCTAACATCACAACAAATACCTGGCCAGTTTCCACAAAAAATACCTAACACCCATCAATAATCCCACCTAATATCATCAAACTTACCTTAATTTACACCTATCATACCAACCAAATTGAAACAGATAAGCTCAGCTCTAGATTAACAACAACAATACGTATTACTCGAACACCATAAATACCACAAATTTCAATGCAAGCATAAGTTATTCAATCATAGTAAATAGAGCACAACACTACCCGTTATCTAGAAGTTGCATTGCCTTGTCACCTTTCACTGTGACATAGCAGACAATCTTCTCATTACGCCTGATCCCAAAAGACCTAGGCCTCGTAGTATACATTGTTACAAGTAGAACATGCAAAGAGATAAATTTTTTAATTGATACTAAATAAAATATTTTCATTTGTTAACATAAATCTCCATTTATTCCTTTAAGTTGTTGAACATTTTAACTTTTAATCTTGCAAATAATAAAACAACCAACACAGTTACGTGAATAATTGCATTAACTCGGTAAAGCCTTTTAGGCTACACATTCAGGTCCTTCAGGGAACCTAATACAACATTAAGTATAAGATATATTATATATGTTGGTGCATGGTCTCACCATAACTAAACGACCAATACTATAACAACTTTACCATATATCAAGAATGTAATACCTTCATACCTACAAAGATCATTGTGAATATGGTTTCCCTTCTAAACACCAAAGATTTAATATTGTTGCTAACAAGGTATGATTCACTGTCAGTACAAAAGAGTATGTTAATCTTGTTTCTCTCTCCTTACCCAACTTATCTAACTTGCTACATAATATGGTTCAGATGTGGTTTCTCAGGAATTGAAGGCAACAAAATACTTAAACAGGTAAATGCAATTAAATATACAAAAGAAACATTACATATAACATTTATAAGTAAAAGGAAACTTTATTAATAGAAGTACGATAAACATAACCAGGTGAAAAATGACTAACCTCATTAACAATTCCATCACATCCAATACATATAATTCCTGTTAGAAAAGTAATTTACCGTTGATATATAGAATAAAATGATAAAGATAATCAACACAGGACTCGTAGCCAAACAAAAGATGATGACAAATGCATAAGGCTAAAACCATCAGGACATGTACTGAAGTCTACACTCGAAGCAAGATTTCTAGCATGGCCAGCAGTCGTAGTTTTGACTACCACTAGTAGAAAAAAGTAAATAGATAACGTTTAAAAAACGTTGTAATAGATTACGTGAAAATCTGTTTTCCATTGTTGATGTGAAACCATTTGAATATTGGTGCATGTTTATAAGCATTTCTAGCAATAAGAGAATGCTGTTTCTTGTGGTAAAACAGATGAGACTTAATCTTTTTTCTAAGGGAAGACTAACACTAGTCAGCATAATAAGCCCATTTTAGCCACACGACATACTCTAATATACATTCCATTCTAGTTACAGCAGAGGAGAGCCTCATAGTGATATTAATCACTTTGCAAGCTATAAAACTAAGTTGGGCTACTAAAGAAAACGAAACCAAAATGGTCAATAAACTTTCTACTTTTCAAAGGTAAACGAGGCAGTCAGTGGCAGTTAGCAGGAAAGACTACTGCTTGACATACGATTAGCATGATGGAATAAATCAAATAAAACAGACCGATGATGAAACAGAAAACTATATGATAAATGTCAACATATGGATAATAAATTTCTGGATTACCTGATATGATAGTGCTTATTTAAAGAGAAAAAATCCAGCTAAACCCGAAGATAAAAAGTTGGTAGCAAAGTTTGTCACTGTGGCTTGTAGAGATGAGAGTGCTTTCAGACTATTTACGTAGCATCCCCACATTAATACATTGAAAAATATGACTAAGCCATACATAATGAGCTGTTAAAAGAAAACTCTTTTTTCATTAGTATGAATTTGAGGCTAATGGCTTAGGAGTAATAAACAACTTAAGACTATTTATAGTCTTATCCAGATTCTGAGTACGCTCACAATAAACTCTACAGTTCAGATACTTAAATACAACATTTAGTAGCAATCCAAACCCACTGCATATATATAGTTAAATACCCAATGTACTCACGTATTCAAAATGCAAAAGTATTATCTGGCTGTCAAAGAAGTTTCGATACACTTCTGAATATATAATCCAAAACCTATACATCTGTGATTTTGTTCCCATGTTGATCAGTAACGTTGAAGACGGACGAAAAAATAAGTGACCAAAATCTCACCATAAAAACCAAATTGAACCATTTTCAGATTAAAGAAAATAAATTATATAGATAATTTTAGGAGACAATGGAAATGTTATTAAATGCCATCCATAAACCAGCCTCCATTAGAAGAAATGTAAGCTTTAGTAATGGTAAGGTTTAGATCAGTAAGAACTTGTACAACCTCCAGAAGTATTCCATGTTTATTAGCACTACCCACCTGCACCATATAATGAAATAAGTATTGTACATATAAAGATAGGTAAACTCCATTAATGATAACATAGAAGATAAAATGGGGTTAAAACACGACATACTTGAATAACAGTAGCATTTTTGCAGGAATCATTATCAATTACAACTTTGACAACACAATAAAGGGGCAAAATGGAGTAAACCAATTACGCAAACAACAAATTGGCCCTCGATCACTTCCACCAACAAAAGAGGGTTCAATATATGTAAAGAAACTCCTATAGTACGACTTTAATTGCCACGGGAGATGTTGGGCCGTGATTATTTGGGCTGGTTGGGTCATACTTATTTTGGGCTTTCCGGATCAAACCCATCTTAATCCTTGGAGTATTGGGCTATTATTTGACTAATCATTTAAATAAGGCTTGGGCTGATAAATCTTGAAGTGGACAAGTGGCTGCTTGTGGGTCCCATAGCTTGGCTAATATGGGTTAGATATAATCTATGAGATTAGCAGGCGGCTGATTGAAGGGATGGGTCACGCCGTCTTAAGCCGTCTTCATTAATGAGGACTTGACATAATATTGGTTTAGTGGGGAACAAGGATTTGATAAAACCTGCAGGAAATAAGATGACGTCAGCAAAGGGGCAACATGCAAGGTGATGAGACTAATATAAGGATACAGGTTATTACATAAAAAAGGTAACTGAACATTTTTACTCTCGAAACACCAGAGCACACAACCTCCATTGTTAATCCTTTTTCCAGCCTGTACTTATTCTCACACCGGAGCGATCCCCGGCGGCCCAAGCCGTCGAGATCCGGTGCTGACCTGTTTCCTGTGTAGGATTGGACGCTCTTTTGGTGATTGGGGTGCGTGAGAGAATCTTGGCATTAACATTGGCGCTAGAAGGAGGGGGCTTTCTAAGTGTTTCTGGTTTTCAATCATAACTTATTGAACGTCTTACATCGGAAGTTTTGGGGAAAAGTAAGACGGTTACAGCCGAAGGGCAACCGACGACAGCTAGTTCTTCTTTGCAAAGGGTTTCTGTGAAAGATAGGTTGGGTCCTTCAAAGAGTATTCATGATAGACTTGGGCCACAAGAAGTTCCCGGAGGATCTCATACTAGAGATCACGGTAATACCAAGAGAAAGTTATTTTTTACTGCGAGTAAAGGGCCTGACAGGGATCGTAAAGGGGTGGCAAGCACGCTGCCTAAAACCCAGTACCGAGAAGGCCAGGCAAACAAGGTTTCTACTCTGGCCAAGATGGCGTAAGAAACTGACACGACTTTGAAGGTATTCCTTCAACAGAGAGAGGAAATTTCTAGGAAAATGGTTCTTGTGGCTGAAAGAGAAGATGAGGCATCCAGTTACACTCGACTGGAAAAGCGAGGCAGGTCACCGGATCGATGAGCAAGGAGAGATAAAGATTCCAGACAGTCTGAAAGTAGGCTTCAGAGTCATTTGCCTGACAGAAGGCGAAGCATAGCAAGAGGACGTTCTCCCGAAGCCTCAAAGAAGATACCTTGTATTGAGTATCCTCAGAATAGTAGAAAGGATAGACGCTGAAGTAGTTCAAAAGATCGTCCTCCAAAGAGTCCGAAGAGGGTGCACTGTACTATGGGTTCTTACCTCAGCCGAAGTGCCAGACGAAGTTCTTCGGGATCATCCAGTTATGATAGAAAGAACCGAACTGAACAGAAGAAAAAGAACTCTCCACTGAAGGATGTTATTTCGCAGCCCGAGGGGGTTGAGGACCTGGCTAAGGAGATGAAGGAGCTTCGAAAATAGTTGACGGAGGTTCAACATAGGAAGGAGACTCCGGGTAAGAAAGCCTCTCCTTTCTCTTATGAAATTCCAAAGGAGAAGGCGGATCCTGGTAAGAAGCTTCCCTACATGGAAAGTTACGATGGTTCAGGGGACCCGTATGACCATAGTCAGGCGTTTGATAGGTTGATGGATTATTACAACTATTCTGATTTAGCTAAGTGTCAGACCTTTGGGATGATGTTGAGGAGAGATGCGAGGAAATGGCTGGGGACTTTGGCTTCAGATTCGATTTCATCCTGGGTTGATTTGTGCAATAAATTCCATGCTCGATTTGGAAGCAACAAGAGAAGGGGAAATCCCACAGGGTCGTTAGCACAGATTAGGCAGTATCCGAGCGAGACCCTGGGCCAATATGTGAAAAGGTTCAGAGAAGCGGTGGGACAAGTGTCGGATCTCAATGACCTTCAGGCTGTGGGGTTGTTTTAGAATGACTTAGATCTGCTGAAGTCCAAGAAGCTAGTGAAGAAATTGATGTTCAAGCATCCGAAGAGCTTGGCTGAAGCATTTGAGAAGGCCGAAGGCTTCATCGTGGTAGAAGAGGTAATGACTAGTTTGAAATAGGGCTCTTCAGAGAAAGCAAAGGAGAAAGGGAAGGAATCGACTGATGGTAATAAGAAGAAGAATGGCGGCAATAATGACCGATTTGATGGAAATCAGAAGAGGTATAACAATAATTGGGGATCCAGAGGAGATCGTCCGCCTGCCCCTAGTCAGAAGGTAAATAAGGTGTACACCTAGCTTAATACAGATCGTGCTACTATTCTGGAACAGATAAAAAATCAGCCGTACTTCGAACAACCTCGAAATAATCCTAGGCCGGGATCCGGAGATCCCGCTAAGTATTGTGATTACCACCAGGCGGTTAGACATGACACTAATTCTTGTTGGAATCTGAAGGAGCTTATTGAAAGGAAAGTTCAAAGTGGAGGCTTGGTTCAGTACGTGGCGGGACGAGAGCTTCAAAGGGAGCACCCGAGGAATAGGGAGCCAGTTCAAGTTAACTAGCCAGTGCAACTAGTTCAGAATCAACAAGCAAGACATGTGGTGGACGTGATTACCGGAGGTAACTTTGGTAAGGCTGCAGGGGAAGAAGCGTCAAGAATATCTGGATTCGGTGATGGCGGTGACGGGTAAGCCTCTGAAGGCTGAGAGGGCGTATCCAGAGTCGGTCATCTCATTTACAGATGATGATTTCCCTTCAGAACTAATCGAACCGCACGAAGGAGCTCTGGTTATTATTGCACAAGTGGGTTCAGTGGACATAAAGAGAATGATGATAGACAATGGGTCTTTAGTGGATATTCTGTACGCACATGCATACCATAGGATGCCTTTGGGTGGTCAAAAGATGGAAATTGGGCTGGAGGCTCCTCTGTATGGCTTCAGCAATGATCTAGTTAAAGTGGCGGGGACTATCGAGCTGCCAGTTATCTTCGAAACGGCTCCTCAACAGGTTCAAATTATGTGTAAATTTTATGTTGTACATGTGGATTCTGCATATAATGCTATTCCGGGGAGACCTACTTTGACAGCTCTTCAGGCAGTTACATCAATTCCCCATTTCAAGATTAAATTTTTGACGTCACATGGAGTTAGTGAAGTTGCAGGAGATCTGGACTTGGTGAGAAGGTGTTATCGGAATGCTTTGATTACTTCGGGAGTAAGAGTCAGCAGGCATAAGCAGACCATGGCCATCGAGATTGAGCCATTTACGGAGAGCAGCATGGAATCATTGGTTATGCCAGCAGAAGAGACCGAAGAAATTGAACTAATACCAGGGAAGAAAGAAAAGAATGTGAAAATCAGTTCGGGGCTGCCAGAACCTTTTCGGACAAACCTGATGGAGTTGCTTCGGTGTTATGTCGATATCTTTGCTTGGATCCCCAGTGATATGCTGGGGGTGAGTCGGTAAGTGGCCGAACATAGACTGCACGTGGATTCCGCGAGGAAGCCAGTTCGACAGAAGAGGAGGATCTTTGCGCTAGAAAGGTAGAAGATAATAGATGAGGAAATAGTGAAGTTGCTGGCCACAGACTTTATCTTTGATATCGATTATCCAGAGTGGATGGCCAATGTAGTTCTGGTGTAGAAGCAGAATGGAAAGTGGCGGGTTTGCATAGATTATACCAATCTGAATAAGGCAAGCTCCAAAGACTTTTATCCTTTGCCTCACATCGATCAGCTTATTGATGCAACTTTGGGGTATGCCTTACTTAGATTCATCGATGCTTTTTCGAGATATCATCAGATTTCTATGTGTAAGGAGGATATCCCAAAGACAGCTTTTATTACTCATCGGTAGGTGTACGCCTACAAGAAGATGACGTTCAGTTTGATAAACGCGGGAGCTACATATCAGAGGATGATTAACCATGTCTTCACAAAGCAGCTGGGGAAGAATATGGAGGTCTATGTCGATGATATGATAGTAAAGAGCATGTCGGTTTGTGGTCATCTGGACAATTTAGAGGAGTGCTTCCAGACGGTTCGACATTATGACTTGAAGCTGAATCTGACTAAGTGCACCTTCAGACTTGGGGCAGGAAAATTTTTGGGTTATTTAGTCAGCAAAAGGGGTATCGAAGCTAATCCAAAGAAGATCCAGGCTATCTTGGACATGAAATCCCCACAGTCGTTCAAAGATGTCCAATGTTTGACTGGTCGGATAGCAGCGTTGCCGAGGTTCATGTCTAAGTCAGCAGAAAGGTGCTTGCCGTTCTTTAACACATTAAAAGGGCCAAAAAATGCAAAAACGTTCCAATGGACTTCGGAGTGAGAGGATGCTTTCCAATGAATCAAGAGGTATTTATCTTCGACACCTTTGTTGGTGAAGCCAGTTCCTGCTGAGCCTTTATACTTGTATATGGCTGCAAGTTCGTTGGCAGTAGGAGCATTTTTGGTGCGTGAAGTTGGGGGTAAGCAGCACCCGGTTTACTATGTGAACCATGCCCTTAGGGATGCAGAAACAAGGTATCCAAACCTTAAGAAGTTTTCTTTTACCTTAATAATAGCAAGCCAAAGACTTAGTCAATACTTTCAAGATCGGATAGTAGTGGTATACACGGATCAACCACTAAAGAAGGTGTTGGGAAAGCCAGAGGTTTCGGGAAGACTTTCTACATGGACGATGGAATTGTCTCAGTTCTTCATAGAATATCATCCACGGACAGCTATTAAAGGTCAGGCCTTGGCCGATTTCTTGGTAGAATGCTCGTTCTCCGAAGCTGATGAGAGTTTGAACGAAGCTGAGAGATCTACAGAAATGGTAGCAATACTTCGACAATCTCACAGTTCTTCGACGTTATATGCTGATGGATCTTCTACTTCAGACATCAGTGGTGCTGGGATCATTCTGACGAGTCCGGAGGGATTCAAAGTGCAGCAGGATATTATATTTGGATTCAGGGCAACAAATAATGAGGCTGAATATGAAGCAGTGTTAGCCAGGTTGAGATTGGCAAATAGCTTGGAAGTTCAGAAGCTGATCATATACAGTGATTCTCAGCTGGTCATCAAAGAAGTTTCGGGGGAATATGAAGCTCGGGGCTCAAAAATGGTTAAATATCTTGAAGAATTAAAAGGTCGGCTTCAGTACTTCGACTCTTACGAGTTTCAAGGGGTTGGTCGAACTGATAATTAAAATGCCAATGCTTTATCAAAGTTGGCTACAGCTGAATCGAGTTCTTTTGATGGGTCAGTTTACTTGGAGGTTTTGAAGCATCCCAGCATCAAGCAAGGGGAAGTGATGTGCATCGAGCAATCTAATTGCTGGATGACGCCATATATAAACTATCTGGCAGATGGCGTACTACCTTCGAACCAGATGTTAGCTAAGAAAGTGAAGTATAAAAGCTCAAACCTCATACTTATTGATGGAGACCTTTATCGAAGGGCTTATTCTTCTCCATTGCTGAAGTGTTTGGTTCCATCTGAAGCTGATTATGTCCTTCGAGAAGTTCATGAAGGCATTTGTGGCGATCATATGGCTGCGAAGTCGTTGGCGTACAAGGTGCTCCGTCAGGGTTACTATTTGCCAATAATTTTTAAGGAAGCTACCGATTATGTGAAGAAATGTCAGAAATGCCAGTTAAATAGTCCGATCCCACATCAGCCACCAGAAGAGCTATACTCGATTTTATCTCCTATACCTTTTGCTGTCTGGGGGGTGGATATACTAGGTCCATAACCAAAAGCGAAAGGTCAGGTCAGTTTTATTATAGTGGCGATTGATTATATGACTAAGTGGGTAGAGGCGAAGCCACTTCGGCTGATTACGGAGCAGGAGTGCTTAAAATTTTTGAAAGAGTCAGTGGTGTTCCATTTTAGTATTCCTATGGCGGTAGTTTCAGACAATGGTTGCCAGTTTGTGGGATCGAAGTTTGAAGCATTCTTAAAGAAGTTAGGAATTCAGCATCGAAAGACTTCGGTTGCTCATCCTCAATCTAATGGGCAAGTTGAAGTAACCAACAGAATACTCCTGAATGGGATTAAGAGAAGGCTGGATGATGCAAAAGGAAGATGGCCTGAGGAGCTACTTAGCGTATTATGGGCTTATCGAACTACGACAAGGACTACAATGGGAGACTCGCCATTTCGACTGGCTTATGGTTCAGATGCTCTGGTTCCTATGGAAATTGGGTCTACAAGTCTTTGGGTCAGTCAGTTTAAGGACATATATAATGATGAGGGACTTAAAGTCAATTTGGATTTTCTTGAGGAAGTCAGGGAAGCAGCTTTGATAAAATTAGCAACATATCAACGTCGTGTTGCTAAGTATTACAATAAAGGGGTAAAGCTTCAAAGCTTTGAAGTCAGAGATTTTGTTCTTCGGGAGGTAGAAGCTTCTACACCTCAGAATATGGGGAAGCTCATGCCAAATTGGGAAGGCCCTTATGAAGTTGTTGGTGTGCCAAAGCCAGAGACTTACAGATTGCGAGCGTTAGATGGGTCTGAGATAAAGAATACTTGGCATGCTGGAAGACTTCGTAAATATTTCCAGTAGGGTCAGCATCGAAGTACAAGAGTCTGTAATTATGATAGCAGTTATCAATAAAGATGGCTTTTTTCTTCAAGAATAATTTATCTACCAAATTGTTATAAGGATGGATCCCTTCGACTCCTCATAGCGAAGTGGAATATCTTTGGGTTAAACCTATTTGGCTCTCTGAGAGAACGAGGTTGCCAGCTGGGAATAAGGTTGGATTCCTTCGTCTCCTCGTAGTGAAGCAAAATATTGGTTTCTCGAACCCATTCGGCTCTCGGAGAGAGCGAGGTTACCAAATTATTATAAGTATGGATCCCTTCGACTCTTCGTAGCGAAGTGGAATATCTTTGGGTTAAACTTGTTCGGCTCTCAGAGAGAACGAGGTTGCCTGCTGGGAATAAGGTTGGATTCCTTCGTCTACTCGTAGCGAAGTGAAATATTGGTTGGTTAAACCCGTTCGGCTCTCGGAGAGAATGAGGTTACCAAATTATTATAAGGACGGATCCCTTCAACTCTTCGTAGTGAAGTGGAATATCTTTGGGTTAAATCTGTTTGGCTCTCGGAGAGAACGAGGTTGGCAGCTTGGTATAAGGTTGGATCCCTTTGTCTCCTTGTAGCGAAGCAAAATATTAATTGGTCGAACCCGTTCGGCTCTCGGAGAGAACGAGGTTACCAAATTATTATAAGGATGGATCTCTTCGACTCCTCGTAGCGAAGTGGAATATCTTTGGGTTAAACCTGTTCGACTCTCGGATAGAATGAGGTTGCCAGCTGGGAATAAGGTTGGATCCCTTCGTCTCCTCGTAGCGAAGTGAAATATTGGTTGGTCGAACCCGTTCGGCTCTCAGAGAGAATGAAGTTACCAAATTATTATAAGGATGGATCCCTTCGACTCCTCGTAGCGAAGTGGAATATCTTTGGGTTAAACCTGTTTGGCTCTCGGAGAGAATGAGGTTGCCAGCTGGGAATAAGGTTGGATTCCTTCGTCTCCTCGTAGCGATGCGAAATATTTGTTGGTCAAACCCGTTCAGCTTTCAGAGAGAACGAGGTTACCAAATTGTTATAAGGATAGATCCCTTCGACTCCTCGTAGTGAAGTGGAATATCTTTGGGTTAAACCTGTTCGGCTCTCCGAGAGAACGAGGTTTCCAGCTTGGTATAAGGTTGGATTCCTTCGTCTCCTCGTAGCGAAGCGAAATAATGATTGGTCGAACCCCTTCGGCTCTTGGAGAGAACGAGGTTATCACATTGTTATAAGGATGGATCCCTTCGACTTCTCGTAGCGAAGTGGAATATCTTTGGGTTAAACCTGTTCGACTCTCGGATAGAATGAGGTTGCCAGCTGGGAATAAGGTTGGATCCCTTCGTCTCCTCGTAGGGAAGTAAAATATTGGTTGGTCGAACCCGTTCGGCTCTCAGAGAGAATGAAGTTACCAAATTATTATAAGGATGGATCCCTTCGACTCCTCGTAGCGAAGTGGAATATCTTTGGGTTAAACCTGTTTGGCTCTCGGAGAGAACGAGGTTGCCAGCTGGGAATAAGGTTGGATTCCTTCATCTCCTCGTAGCGATGCGAAATATTGGTTGGTCAAACCCGTTCAGCTCTCGGAGAGAACGAGGTTACCAAATTGTTATAGGGATAGATCCCTTCGACTCCTCGTAGCGAAGTGGAATATCTTTGGGTTAAACCTGTTCGGCTCTCGGAGAGAACGAGGTTGCCAGCTTGGTATAAGGTTGGATTCCTTCGTCTCCTCGTAGCGAAGCGAAATAATGATTGGTTGAACCCTTTCGGCTCTTGGAGAGAATGAGGTTATCAAATTGTTATAAGGATGCATCCCTTCGACTCCTCGTAGCGAAGTGGAATATCTTTGGGTTAAACCTGTTCGACTCTCGGATAGAATGAGGTTGCCAGCTTGGAATAAGGTTGGAATCCTTCGTCTCCTAGTAACGAAGCAAAATATTGGTTGGTCGAACCCGTTCAGCTCTCTGAGAGAATGAAGTTACCAAATTATTATATGGATGGATCCCTTCGACTCCTCGTAGTGAAGTGGAATATCTTCGGGTTAAACCTGTTCGGCTCTCGGAGAGAACAAGGTTGCCAGCTAGGAATAAGGTTGGATTCCTTCGTCTCCTCGTAGTGATGCAAAATATTGGTTGGTTGAACCCGTTCGGCTCTCGGAGAGAATGAGGTTACCAAATTGTTATAAGGATAGATCCCTTCGACTCCTCGTAGCGAAGTGGAATATATTTGGGTTAAACCTGTTCGGCTCTCAGAGAGAACGAGGTTGCCAGCTTGGTATAAAGTTGGATTCCTTCGTCTCCTCGTAGCGAAGCAAAATAATGATTGGTCGAACCCTTTCGGCTCTTGGAGAGAACGAGGTTACCAAATTATTATAAGGATGGATCTCTTCGACTCCTCGTAGCGAAGTGGAATATCTTTGGGTTAAACCTGTTCGACTCGCGGATAGAATGAGGTTGCCAGCTGGGAATAAGGTTGGATCCCTTCGTCTCCTCGTAGCGAAGCGAAATATTGGTTGGTCGAACCCGTTCGGCTCTTAGAGAGAATAAAGTTACCAAATTATTATAAGGATGGATCCCTTCGACTCCTCGTAGCGAAGTGGAATATCTTTTGGTTAAACCTGTTCGGCTCTCAGAGAGAACGAGGTTGCCAGCTGGGAATAAGGTTGGATTCCTTCGTCTCCACGTAGCGATGCGAAATATTGGTTGGTCGAACCCGTTCGGCTCTCGGAGAGAACGAGGTTACCAAATTGTTATAAGGATAGAACCCTTCGACTCCTCGTAGCGAATTGGAATATCTTTGGGTTAAACCTGTTCGGCTCTCGGAAAGAACGACGTTGTCAGCTTGGTATAAGGTTGGATTCCTTCGTCTCCTCATAGCGTAGCGAAATAATGATTGGTCGAACCCTTTCGGCTCTTGGAGAGAACGAGGTTATGAAATTGTTATAAGGATGGATCCCTTCGACTCCTCGTAGCGAAGTGGAATATCTTTGGGTTAAACCTGTTCGACTCTCGGAGAGAATGAGGTTGCCAGCTGGGAATAAGGTTGGATCCCTTCGTCTCCTCGTAGCGAAGAGAAATATTGGTTGGTCGAACTCGTTCGGCTCTCAGAGAGAATGAAGTTACCAAATTATTATAAGGATGGATCCCTTCGACTCCTCGTAGCGAAGTGGAATATCTTTGGGTTAAACCTGTTCGACTCTCGGAGAGAACGGGGTTGCCAGCTGGGAATAAGGTTGGATTCCTTCGTCTCCTCGTAGTGATGCGAAATATTGGTTGGTCGAACCCGTTCGGCTCTCGGAGAGAACGAGGTTACCAAATTGTTATAAGGATAGATCCCTTCGACTCCTCGTAGCGAAGTGGAATATCTTTAGGTTAAACCTGTTAAGCTCTCGGAGAGAACGAGGTTGCCAGCTTGGTATAAGGTTGGATTCCTTCGTCTCCTCGTAGCGAAGCGAAATAATGATTGGTCGAACCCTTTCGGCTCTTGGAGAGAACGAGGTTACCAAATTGTTATAAGGATGGATCTCTTCGACTCCTCGTAGCGAAGTGGAATATCTTTGGGTTAAACCTGTTCGACTCTCGGATAGAATGAGGTTGCCAGCTGGGAATAAGGTTGGATCCCTTCGTCTCCACGTAGAGAAGCGAAATATTGGTTGGTCGAACCCGTTCGGCTCTCAGAGAGAATGAAGTTACCAAATTATTATAAGGATGGATCCCTTCGACTCCTCGTAGCGAAGTGGAATATCTTTGGGTTAAACCTGTTCGGCTCTCGGAGAGAACGAGGTTGCCAGTTACGAATAAGGTTGGATTCCTTCGTCTCCTCGTAGCGATGCAAAATATTGGTTGGTCGAACCCGTTCGGCTCTCAAAGATAACGAGGTTACCAAATTGTTATAAGGATAGATCCCTTCGACTCCTCGTAGCGAAGTGGAATATCTTTGGGTTAAACTTGTTCGGCTCTCGGAGGGAATGAGGTTGCCAGCTTGGTATAAGGTTGGATTCCTTCGTCTCCTCGTAGCGAAGCAAAATAATGATTGGTCGAACCCTTTCGGCTCTTGGAGAGAACGAGGTTATCAAATTGTTATAAGGATGGATCCCTTCGACTCCTCGTAGCGAAGTGGAATATCTTTGGGTTAAACCTGTTTGGTTCTCGGAGAGAACAAGGTTGCCCGTCATAAGGGTAAATGATATTATAAGTTCTTCGGAACAACTATTCTTGTTGGGAGTTTGGTGATTTGTTCAATCTAACTGTGGTTTACATCATTCTTCGGTAATGAGTAAATCTTGCCTTACATTTTTACTTGATTCTACTTAAAGTCTTGAGTTCATATTATATATTGTTTAAATAACAGTATACCTTAAATTGAAGAGGAGTAATAAGGAATACGAAATATTTCATTAAACATAAACAAGAAGTTACACTGTTGATCGAAATTTTTACAAGTTCATAAAATAAGTAAAAGATAGGTTATCTTCACCATTACTCTTCTTCTTCGTCATCAGAAGAATCAAGGAGTAATGGGTTCAGAGAGGTAGCAGCTAGTTTTGCTTTGCCTTTATTTCGGGCCTGTTCATAGCCTTCGATATACATCTGAACTATTTCATTTGTTAACTCGGCGAATTTACGGTATTCAGTTTGAATTTCTTTGCGGAGGTCTTCAGTCAGTGTGGGGCCGGCCAGTTTAAGGTCGCGAAGCTCCTTTTCGACTTTGCCTCGAAGGTCAAGATGTCGTTCTTCAGACTTTTTGGCTTCGGTGACAGCTTTGGTTAGGCTTCAGTTGTTTTGGCTAAGCTGTTCGTTGGCCCTTTGCAACTCTAGGTTTTGTTGAGCGGTTGCTTGTTAGAGGGCCTCAGATGCAGTCAGTTGTTCTTTCAACTTTATGAGTTTGTTTTGAAGGCCTTTGGTGTTGAAGAGGGCATTTTAATGTTCACTTCTCTCCCTCGCCAAAGCCGACTTCAAAATAGCATTTTCATTTAAGGTCGCCTCTTCTTCGGCTTCAGCTTCTTTATATCTTTGATAAAGACGCCCGAAGACTTCATTTGCCTGTAATTATTCAGAGTTAATAAAAGACTTCAAGAAGATATTTGTAAATAAAAATTGTTAAGTACTTACTCTAGCTTGATTAGTCATGCCCTCTTCCGTCAGATCAGAAATGGAACTGTTGTTGAACCGATGGTTATCTGTGTCCAAAACGAAAGAGTTGTAGAGGTGCAGAGGGAAGTCCTTGTTCTGGTCAGGCCATAAGCTGGGTGATCGGGAAGCTCCATGCTCTGATCCAAAGAAAGGAGGGGTTGATCGTTGTGGAGATGGTATTGGTTATTCAAGTGGAGGAGGGTTGGAGGTTGTTGGAGGGTCAACTGGTGGGGGTGATTGGTTATCAAAAGAAGGCTTTTTTCCTTCTGGTAAGGGGAAAGTTAGCTTCGGCTTTGTCTTCATCAGTTGGCTGGTCGATCTCAGTACAAGGTACTTTTAGCTCTTCGGCAGTGAGAGGGACGACTTTGGCTTTTCTCTTTTTTATGGAAAGAAGTTGAGTGCGTTCGGAGATGGGCATGTCGAGGATGCTCTCGGTGAGAACAGGGGCTGGAACATGTCTTAGTTTTCGAACATCTCTTTTCTTATGACGAGGATGGCTTAGTCCTGCAGGAGGGTTTGATTTAGTAATTGGGGGATCGGCAGTTTGGTCCTCGGCAGTTCGGTCTTTGGTATCTTGGTCTTCGGGAGCATATTGGGTTGGCTTGGCAGAAAGAAATTGTTCTAAATCCCTTCGATCAAGAGAAGAAGGCTTGATCAGGGATACTGCACACAAAGAAGAATACTTCAAAATAATAATTGAAGATAGTTTGAAAAATTATACGAGTATTGGATTCGAGACTTACATTTGTGGTCGTACAACCAAGCATGCTTACTAAAAAGGGTGAAGCTCCATTCTTTCATTGGAAGATTATCTATAAACTTCGCTATCTCTCTTATGCGTTCTGTTGGAAGATCACCAAGATCTGCAGCGATGTGTGCGGATGTGGTCCAATCGGGAATGAAAGAGATTTCGAGTCCTTTGACAAAGAATAATTTTTCGTACCATTTCTTGTTGCTTGAGGGAGTGTCCATCAAGGGAAGTTTATCGAACATGGCATTGGATTTTGGGGCTTGTTTTCCTAGCACCTTGAAGTCCTCTTCACAAGTCTTACCAAAAGTAAAGAGGGTAATGAAAAAATCAGTAGAGGGCGGAACACTTATTTTGCTACAGAAAGCAATGAAGGCCAGGATGTGAATGTAGGTGTTAGGGACCAGTTGGGAAAATCCAATGCCCATGAACCCCAAAAGGGTGATGGTGAAAGTATGAAGAGGGAATCGGACTCCTCTTTCCAGAAAAATGAGAGGTAAGGCTGTCCAGCCATCGGGACGATGATACATGCGATCAGTAGGGGAGGGTGCCTTCAGATGGTGAGTGTCTGGAATTAGATAACGTTCCCGAATGGTGTTGAGATCGTCCTCTGTCAGTTTAGAGGGGCTATTGGCATGGGGGTGTTATTGTACATCTTGGAAGTCAAAAGGGGGAGATACATTAATGGGGGGTGTAGGATTTTAGCCGGAGGATGGGGCCGACTTAGGGTTTTGAGTGGCCGGAGTGGAAGCTAGAGGTGTTTTAGAAGTTGGGACTGTCTTTTCATTGTTCTGGGAAGCCATTGTTGACAGATTAATTGAGAGAGAAAACCAGAAGAAGAAGGAAAGAGTATTGTGAGATTCACATGGGCAGGTAAAACTATCCAAATTGGGGGAAATTGGATTTTATAGTGGTGTCTTTTCGGTGGTTCACGAAACACGAAGACGGCACATTTATTGAAGGTAATGATGAACAGGAGAGGTGGCGTCTGGTTTTGAATTTGAATGGTTGGTTTCTGGTTTGGATTCTCTGTTAATTGGGCTATGTTTGGATCCATTCGGATTTTCTTGTTGATTGGGCCGAGCTTTGGTATACTCTTTCATTAAACACTCTGTTTGATAAAAGATTGGGGGGAAATGTTGAGCCATGATTATTTGGGCCGGTTGGGTCATACTTATTTTGGGCTTTTCGGATCAAACCCATCTTAATCCTTGGAGTATTGGGCTATTATTTGACTAATGATTTAAATAAGGGTTGGGGCTGATAAATCTTGAAGTGGACAAGTGGCTGCTTGTGGGTCCCATAACTTGGCTAATATGGGTTAGATATAATCTATGAGATTAGCAGGCGGCTGATTGAAGGGAGGGGTCAAGCCGTCTTCATTAATGACTTGACATAATATTGGCTTAGTGGGGAACAAGGATTTGATAAAGCCTGCATGAAATAAGATGACGTCAACAAAGGGGCTACATGCAAGGTGATGAGACTAATATAAGGATACATGTTATTACATATAATAGGTAACTGAACATTTTTACTCTCGAAACACTAGAGCACACAACCTCCATTGTTAATCCTTTTTTCAACCTATACTTATTCTCACACCGGAGCGATCCCCAGTGGCCCAAGCCGTCGAGATCCGGTGCTGACCTGTTTTCTGTGCAGGATTGGACGCGCTTTTGGTGATTGGGGCGCGTGAGAGAGTCTTGGCGTTAACAGAAGATATGAAGAAATTAAAACAGAAATATAATACCACACTTAGAATTAGAATCAATCAAATCATACTATAACTATATAAAAAAATAACTTCAATAATACCTCAATACAGGGAATGAGATAAAGGAAGGAGATTGGGTATTTGTTTTTAAGAATCAAAAATAAGAAATTCACCTTAAAAAGATCATCGTTGAGTGATAGAAGCGAATCCAATGTCCCCACGCAAAGATTTGGAATATTAAACTGCGAAATTCAACAGAAAAAATCGTTTAAGATATACAAAATCCAGAAATTTATCTAATTCCTATATCTAACTAAATTTGTGTGTGAATAAAGATGGAAAGAGAACGTTGATTACCCTGTAGAGAGGAGTATCGAAGGAATACTTGGGGATGGATTCTTGCAAGCGACTCCAAAGAGAAGATGGTGCAGAGTTTTGAACGGTCCTCATACATTTGTGTCATGTTAGCATTCCCTGATTAAAGATTATCTTGTAACTTCCAACACAACATAAGAAAGAAAATTCCAAATAATAGGAATTCCAAATACGGATTGAGCAGTAAAATAAATGAGTTATCTCTCTAACACTATGTTTATGGACAGAAAAGAAAAGAAATGGACGAAAAATTTAAGTTTTCTTTTCAATTCCTATGTTTCTAAGTTTTTTAATAAACTGAAAAGAAAGAAAGGGATAGAAAACTTGGCCACTTTTCCTGCTAAAGTTTTCCGTCCAAAATTGGCCTGATTTGAACGAAAAAGAAATTAGAATAAGTATTATTTTTATAATTCCCATATTATTCTCAACTTTCAATATAATAAATTTTAAATTACAACCCATGTCCCCAATTTTAAATTTTCTATTCTTTTCTATTAAAAACTCAGAAACAACTCTAGGAAAATTTTAAGTTTTCTATTCTTTTTTTTTTCTGTTCTAATTTAGGTTTTCTATTCTTTTCTTTTCCGTCCAAAACTCAGAAACAAAGTGTAAAAGTGGAGTTTTATTATGTCAAGTTTCCCCAAATAAACAAACCCTAATATTTCATTCTCACAATTATACATTTAATTAAATTTATACACTCCCAAATAACAGATTCAAATAGAGGTTAAATGCTTATTTGGTCATTGTACTATATGTGAACTTACAAGTGAGTCACTCAACCGTTTTTTCTTACAGTCAACTCACTATACCTTACTTTACTAAGAAAAATCAAATTTTTGTTAGCGGGTTTAAGTTTTTGAACAGAAAAGTGACGTGGAAAAAAAATAAATTACTCAATCCTAGTCATTACACACATAAGCTATAGCCCACCCATCAAAAATAATTATATTCATCCCCACCCGATCCGACCCAACCTATTTCAGCCACGTTAAATAGAAATCAGATACCAAAAGGGGCTTAACTTAGGGTTACCAAAATAAATTTCATCTTCTTCATCTGAGTTCCTACTGTTCATCATCTTCTAACGATTTGTATATTTTTATTCTTGTGAGGTCTCCGATAAGGTTTCATTGGCGCCGGCTCTACCAGCTGTAGCTCCAATGACTCCTAATAACTACGATAAGGTTTTCAGCCCAGAGTTTCTGTCGGTGACAAAAGAGATGATAAAGAAAGCATTGAGGAGCTACATGTCTGGGATTGAACAGAATGGTATGTGTATGCAGGCCGAAGCTGTGATTCGAATTTTGAAATGTCATGGTGAATTGAATTGGGATGAGCAGGATCGGTGTGTATATTTATTCTTCTAACGATGATGATTCAGATCTATGACTAGCGCTAGAGAGAGGCGAAGAAGAGATGGCCCCGATCTACAATTGATTTGGGTTTTTGGATACCAGTGATTGATTGGAAGGTGCATCGAAATTCTTCGAAGAATAAAAATGGCCCTCAAAGAACATATGATTGCTTCTATGTTTTTACAGCTTCTTTCTTTCCTGGTTGAATATGAATTCAAAGTGAAATACGAATTTGATTTTAATGGAGTATCATTTACTTTTAAAGTTAAAGTTGAAGATCTGTCATGAAAAAAAATTAATGCTGAAGATGGAGTGGATTGTATAGAATGCATATATATAATGTCAAAATAAATTTATAAATATGTATGTATATAAATCAATAAGAATTGATTTTTAATTTCAACATATTTTATTTTTATAATTTCCTAAATAATTATACTTTTTTATTAATTATCTAAAAATTCATTTTCTATTAATCACAAAAATAAGTAAATTATAATTTTTTATTTTTCCCATTTTTTTGTTAATTTTTGCTAATTTTATTTTATGTAAAAAAAAAACTTTTATTTCCACTCGAGTGGCCACATCATACACAATCACGGCCATGTCGGATCATCATTGCCATATCAACACTTTTTTACAACTCAGCAGCTTGTGTGTCTTTTTCCATTTAAAGTCAAAGGACTTAACGATTTTTCTAACGGTTTATAAGAAAAGTAAAGTATAATGAGTTGATTGTAAGAAAAAACGGTTGAGTGACTCACTTGTAAGTTGACCTAAAGTACAAGGATCAAAAAAGCATTTAACCCCATTCAAACAGTCATATATTGATGCATTCATACATACATAACTATACATTTATGTATTTTATTTGAGAAATTATATGGACAGAGAATAGAAAACTTACATTGAAGTTTATTAGCAAAAAAAAAAAACTTACACTGAAGTTTGTCGCGCGAAAGTGTGTTGGCGGCACGGAAGTGGCGACAGCGACGATGGGTAGCAGTAGCGGCAATAGATTTCTTCTCCCTTTATTCTCTTTTCTCCCTTTCTACAAATTACACGAGGTAAAGCTTATGTTCCATTTTAGAGAACACCAACAATCGCAAATGGTGAGTGCTACGTAGCCGCTACTAGTAATTATATAAAGGGGGAAAATTAGTTCTCTTTCGAACAAACAAATTTCAGAATTAAAAGAAACACTTTGCATTAATTCTTTGTAGGTTGAGAACAAAGCAAACCTATTTTGCTTCCAATATGTAACATCAACAATTGATTTGACATCAATAACACTACCAAGGGATTTGGCCTTAGAAACCTCAATACACATGGCGATTTGGCCTCAGTAACCTAAATCTTTGTAGGTTGAGATTAGGAAATCCCAAACTATTGGACCCTGGTCGCGTCGAAGTAGTTGTACCTCGACTTCAGGTACTTTGGTTCGCACCGTCCCAGTCTTAGGGTTAGACGTCTGAGACAATAGCAACAAAGATAGAAAGATAAAGAGCAGTTCGTTAATAATAACTAGACCTGGCAAAAGAAGCCCAACCCCGTGGGCCGGCCCTGTCCGCCAGCAAAAAAGTGGGCTACGGGCTTTAGTATTTCAGCCCACAAAAAGTTGGGCCATTTTGGCCTGCTCATTTTTGGCCCGGCCCGCCCGTTTATTACACATTTTTAAAAAAAAATACCACTACTACGCATTAATCTGCTCACATGGATTAATAAAGCCCCAAGACTATGATAGAGTACAACAGATGGAGCGAGAAGAAATAATTAAATTACTGTCGGGCTACTTGAATTACAACCAAATCTGTCTTCACCACTGGTTGAATCATACACTAAGTAATCCTTAGCACACCACATGTCACAGAACATCACCTTCAGAAAAAGAACACACCTTAGTCAATTGTATGTCCCAAAATAGTACATCTCCACTGATTAATGATTCAAATGCAGAGCTATTTAAATAATGTTAAACTTTATCTTTACTGTTGCATGCCAAGGTGCAGTTGGGTAAAAATTATGTCCGTTTTTATGCTCTTGCAGAGTCTCCACTTTTACTGAATGCATACGAAAGTACCAAAGAATATTTATTAGAAGAATATTCATTTAGAAACATCTGATAGAACTCCCCTGACAAGCAAAAAAGCAGCGTTGTATATCTGAACTATTTTGCTTTAATTTTTTTTTATTAAAGTTAAATGTTCATTTGTATTATTGAGATTGATTGTGCATTTATGTATTTGTCTATGTATAAAAATATATATTCCTTTTGAGTTAAATTGACAAATAATATAGCATAGATTTGCAAAAAAAAAGAAAAAAAAGAAGAAGAGAAAGCCCGCGGGCTAGCCGGCCCTGCCCAACCCGGGCCACGGGCCTCATAATTCTGGCCCAAGAAAAGCTGGGCCATTTTGGCTCGGCCCAAATTTGGCCCGACCCGCTTCTAGCCCGGCCAGTTTGTGCCGACCCGACCTGTTTGCCACCTCTAATATTAACCTAGAAAACTTTCAAGGAATTGTATAAAATATTGGGCTATAAACAAATTTAGATACGGGTGCACCACCGTTTCTAAATTACGGATTCTACATTGGTAACATGAATATAGCACACGGTGCCTCAAAAAATACAAAATTAGTCACGACACAAATTTTCTCCGTGATAATAATCCAGTAGTCACGGTGAGCAAAAATCGTATCTAAATTCATAAATAAAAATACTCACGTGAACTACAAACCACCAAGACCAAAAAATTACATATCGATATTAGTCTCGAAAAATAATCGTACTTAAACTTGACTACCTAATTTCATGACCATTACCTTTAAAGAAATTTTTTTGTCACGGGTTTTGCTGCCACTGTGTCTCTTTAATTTTTCTCAACTATGTCGAAAGGTTATTTTTGTACTAGTTACTTAAATTTAGCAATTTTTCTAGTTTCAGTTATGAAAGCAATCTCGCGGCCCTTAGATCACGATCTAGTGGGAACGAGACGCTTCGGCTATGCGTAAGCCAGGATTTACTGATGAATCCTTTGTTTTTGTGACATATGGATGTAAATATATCTTTGATGTACATATTTGAGCTGTACAGGTTTATTGGCTTCCCTTTGTGAGCCTAGGAATCGCGGGATTCATGATCAAACTGATCAGAATCTGATTCCCACGATAGACAAACTCCATTTTACAAATGTACTCTGCCAGTTTTTCTGTAAAATGTACCTACAAAAGACCTTAAAACGGTTATCCGGATTTAAGGTCTCAACATAGTGAAATATGGTTTGTTGTTTTAGAGTCACTCCGATGGCTGTCATGCCCATGAGAAGACCAACACATGTATATATTTTGTGGTCGAGAATGCTTCGCAGCTCGACAATCACCATTCAAATTGAGCCAAAAGGCTAAAAAGATAAAAATAATGAAAGTATCAACATGCTTCAATTCCTATGTTAGCGTAAGGGTTTGAAAACCTGCTATCAAAACATCATTTTAATAATCTTGTCTAAATAAGAGACTTTTGCAAATCAAATCAAATCAAACCCTTTGTATATAGGTTCAACGAAGCTTGTCCATGCTTTCAATCAATCAAACATAGGCCCAATTTCTACCAGCATTCACACACACACATTGCAGATATAAAAGGAAAATATGGAAAAGATGCGGTACCGTGTTTACACGGGAGTTATAGGGTGCCTAACATCTTCCCCTCACTTAACTAAGCCCCCGAACTCAAAACTTCAGTTTCAAATATCAAGTTTCAACAGTGTCCAGTAATTGGGCCTCCTTTCGAAATAAACTCAATTGAGTTGGTACAACCATTTCAAAACTAATAACTGACGACTCTGTAATACATTCAAATCGTCGACATGATACATGTTGGCCTTTTCCTAAAAACATTTCAAAACCTTTTTCACAATAAAAAGAATAAGGTAGACAAAACTTAGGAAGAGAGAAAGATTCAGGTCCAACTCAACTCATAATTATTTCTTGACGTCGATAGGTGGCGACTCTGCTAGGGACAGCAGAGGGCTTAGGCCGCGTTTAAATCTTTTTAATATTTCCCTTTCATATCTGCGTATATGTGAAATGCTGCGTCTTTACATTGAATGAATGCGTGAAATGTTGCGTCTTTACATTGAATGAATGTGAATGAATGCTTTCCTATTTTATTAGTGCTTCACACCCATATTTGTGCTTCACACCAATGTCATCGTATCCATACGGTGAGACACGATGTATGTGAATGAATGTTTTGTGATTCCTCCACCAGGAGGCAAACCCGTCGGGGACAGAGTAATGTCTTCGAGGATGGCTAAGTCTTCGGGGCTCATGAAAAACCACCACTCAGATTCGCTCCAGTTGAAAGATCGGATTAATTTCCCCTCTAGAAGATTGCGATGATCTGGGGACCTTCATGCCAAAAAAGCCGCGAGAGTAGCCTAAGATAGGTCAGCCTCTGATTAACCAAATCAGATGGAAAACCTCTTCATGCCTTCCTCTTTCAATTCAATGTCAAGTTTTTCAAATTCTAATGTAAATAGCACAATGTAAATATCATAATGTAAATATACATTCCATGTTTTGTACATCCTGTCATATTATTCTATTATCAAAACAAATGACCTCTGTTTTGCAGGATAAGATTAAAAAACCTCAAAAAACACATCATGGCGTGCATCATATCCATACCTACCTTAGGAAATTGACACGCCTACGTTTTGTTGTAGGTGAAAAATTGGTCCTGTCACTCGATCTAATTCTAAGAAAGCACTAAGTCCATCTCCGGACATGGCTTGCAGTGCTCAGCCTAAATCTACCCCTGTCTCTAGGGAAGAGTTTGAAGGACTGAAGAACCAGATAGCCGAATTGGCCAATTTCTTGATAGAACAAAGTAAAGAAAGCTCTTAAAGGGAACCAAGCACAGGATCATACAGAACCAGGAACACCCGGTGGCAGTCATGATACTGAGAAAAAAGGACACTCAGATTCCTGAACCACAAAATTAGGATACAACCAACAAAAACCCTGAAATCACCATCCTCAACAAAGAGCAGGAAGCTGGTGACATTCTGAAGAAAGTGCAACAGATGGAAGAAGCCATCCGGTCTATCCAAGGGACTGAGGCATTTGGCAGTGTCAATTATTCTGACTTATGCATTTTCGTTGGTGGCTCGTTACCCCGAAAAGTTTTGAGCTCTTGATTTTGAGAAATACGATGGATTGGGAGACCCCTACACTCACTTGAAGGTGTTCATTGCAGAGCTCGGATCCTATGTAGAGGATGAGAAACTTGGAATGCAATTATTCCAAAAAAGTCTAACCGGAGAGGCTAGAGCATGTTATGCCCGTCTGGACAACTCTAAAATTCACTACTGGGAAGAGCTGGCACATGCCTTCCTTAATCAATACAGTTTCTAGTCTCAACGGGCTCCAGACAGATATCAAATAACCAAAATCAAGAAACAAAACACTGAGTCATTCAGAGAATATGCTCAACGCTGGAGACGAATAGCAGCACAAGTCACTCCACCTATGACTGAGTCTGAGATAGTCATGACCTTCATAGACATTCAAGAAGCTCCATATTATGAAAGGGTCCTAACAGGCATAGGAAAACCATTCTCAGAAATGATCAAGCACGACAAGATGGAAGAAATGGGGCTCAAATCTGGGAAGATAAAGGATCTGACCGCCTTAGAAGCTATTGCTGAACATAACCAGTCTGGGAATTATGGGAGTAATCCCCGGAGGACACATAAGAAGAAAGACGAAGAAGTGTCCTTAGTATTATAAGGACAGAATCAAAGGAGCGAGTCGAGCAGTATGCCATTCAAAAGAGGAACTATTCCCATTTTCAAGCTCCAACCCAACCTTCTAACCCTCCATTTTAGAAAAATTTGGAGGCCAGACGTCAGAGAACGTTCACCCCGTAAGGGGATTCACTCGAGAACGTGCTGAAACTGTTGACAACACAGAAAAAGATCATTCAACTCCTTCCACCTATCAATATCGATGGACGAAATTATGACCCAAGCAAAAAGTGTGCTTATCATTTCGGATCTCCGGGCCATGATGCACAAGACTGTTGGTCTCTCAAGCACAAAATCTAAGATTTGATTGATAATGGAGAGATTGTAGTGACCAAATTGAAGCAACCGCATGTGCAAGATAATCCCCTCCCTCAACACAAAGAGGAGGGTATCAACATGATTAGCACACAAAATGGTGAAGGATCCAAATACCTCTGATACGTCAAAGAATTAACTCAATCCAGCCCAGACAGTTGGGAGTTATCAGAAAGGCTGTTTCTGATAGAACAAGAGATCAAATCTATCAAGGAACAGATTGGACAGTTAGCAGAACTGGTCGTATACCAACATCAGGTCACCAGACAGCTAATAAACCAGACCAACCAGTCTGATCCAAATCCTTCTACACCAGAAATCAGTCCCATTCCTATGAGAGACCATTATCGTTTTAATCAACATGAACCCTGGGCCGACAAGATGGCCAAGGAAGAGAAGCTCTAGGCTGGTCGGGAATTCCCCTTTCAAAGGAATTTCACCAACTTGAATCAACCTATGAAAGAGATACTCCAGATGTTAATCAATGAGGGAATGGTTGCATACTTATTACCCCCAGTAAATCCTCATTCTAGGAAATTCAAGCCTGAAAAGATCTATCAGTATCACTCTAATGCTCCCGGTCATGACACTGAAGATTGTTGGGGACTTCGTAATCTGATTCAGAACATAATTAAAAGTGGTGAACTGATAAGGAGGAATCAGGATCATGGCCTCGCAGATGAAGAAACTATATTTATTCCCACTACATGGAATCAGGATACAGTGGCTGTTATTACTTGTGATAAGGAGCCAACCTTCACACCCTTAGTACTTCCAGGGAAATGGGTCCAAGAAGTATAGAATCCTGTGAAGTTGGCGGCACCCAAGCCTTTGATATTACCATTCAGACCCCAGTATCCAATGATCAGTCTAAAGAGAGTCCCATGGAACTACGGGAACTATGAAGGTTCCACCTCCAACAACATTGCCATTGTACCAAAGGAGAATCCATTGTACCTGCCTCAGCGGGTGATCAAAGCAGACATCAAGGCAAAAGAAAAGGTGGCTGAAGAGAAAATCGAAGAGTTCCTCAGAAAAATGGGACACAATGAAATCAAAGTGGTACAAAGCTTAAAAGTTGCACCCAAGCAGATGCCCATCATAGATTTGGTCTTATCATCAGTGGATCATCGTAATATTCTGGTGAAAGTACTGGAAGAAGCCCACATGCCAAAGACTGTGGATGCCGAGAAATTCCGTCATGTGGTAGAATACATTTTCAACAGCAATGTGATATCTTTCACTGACGATGATATACCTGCAGAAGGGACGGGTCATCGTAAGTCACTGCACACAGCAGTAATGTCATCAGGGTATGTGATTGGAGGTGTACTAATAGATGGAGAATCGTCCCGAAACATTTGTCCCTACGACACATTGGAGAGAATAAAGATCAACCCAAACCAGAATAGAACCACTCATGTGGTTATCCGGGCTTTCGATGGATCTCGCCGAGAGGTTATAGGAGAGTTTGAGCTTCCTCTAGAGATTAGGTCGCACACTTTCTATGTATCTTTCCAGGTGCTCAACATCACCACCGAATACAACTTATTGCTGGGAAGGCCATGGATTCATATGGCAGGAGCCGTTCCATCCACCCTCCATCAGCAACTCAAATAATTTATCAATGGCAACCTAATCACAGTGAATGCCGGACTAGAATACCCTGTCTGCATACAGGGAGACATGCCTGTGATCAGCCTGGATGCAGGGATTGAACCTGCTAGTTTTTAAGCCTTGGAGGTAAGTGATGCTCAGTACCTAGCAGTTTGGGCACCAACATTGAATCCTAAAGTCTCCTCCGAAGTGATGACAGTGGGCCAGGAAATGGTATCTGTGGGTTTTCGTCCTGGAGAAGGGTTAGGAAAAAAATAGCAAGGAATCAAAAGCCTGGTGCAAATCCCGAGTCAGTCAGGGAGACCCGAATTGGGCTACACATCCGGGTCAAACCATCGGAACCCACACAAGCATCCTAAGGCTCATGCTGCCACTATACTGTTGCCAAACCTCACGAATGCTGGGTTTGTGAAGCCAATAAGGAAGATCCCTACTGTGGTATCAGCCATGCTGTTTCCTCCAATCATACCGGTAGGTGAGAGAAAGACCCCAAAGCCTGAGGGGGATAACAAAAAGGGAAAAGAAAAGTTCCTGTACGAAGGACGAACCCCATTTGCTAACATGCGGGTTCTCATACGCTACGAGGGTATGAATGATGATATCCTAGACAGTGACGAGGAGGATCAGATCCAAATTTCTCACATCAAGAAAGAGAAGGGAAGCAGTTCAAAGAAGAGTCCCATCCCTATTTTGAAGGATGTCTTAGTCATCATACGAGATGAGGCAGACGATCACAATTCCCTGATCCTCCCTATTCATGAGGATCTAACCTTGAATAACTGGAGCAGTGTCCTTTGCCTCATTCAAAATGGGTAAAAGGGCAAAACGTTCATCTGCCCTGTAACATGGTTTCATTTACTGCTTGTTTTATTGTACAGCTATAGTAGTAACTTTTTCCATGCTTTGCTAAATGCTTTGTATGTTTAAACAGTTGTAAATATTGAAGTGAAAGAATTTTGTTTTCAGGACTCCAGGATTGGATTTGTTTGTCCCTGCTGATGAGATGCCAACCTGTTACAGTGACTATAACTTTGATGTAGAACTGAACTTTGACTTGATGGAAGTTGATCAAGAAGATGAAGATGACTATGAGGTGCCCGAGGAGATCAAAGAATGGGTCGAAGACAAACCCAAACCAAACCTCGACCAAACCACCACTATCAATATCGGAACATCAGAAAACCTCAAAGAAATCGAGATAGGCATAGAACTCACCTAAGATCAAAAAGCTGACCTGATTGAACTCCTAACGCAGTTCTAGGATGTGTTTTCATGGTCACATGAAGACATGATTGGCATGTCTATGAATATTATCATCTATCGAATGACCTTCAAAGATGGATTCAAGCCAGTCAAGCAAAAGCTCAGGCGATTGAAATTTGAATGGAGTCTGAAAGTCAAAGAAGTGGTCGTTAAATAATTCAAAGCCGGCATCATCATGGTATCAACATACCCAGAGTGGCTGCCAAACATAGTTCCCGTGCCTAAGCCTGGAGGGAAAGTACGAGTGTACGTGGATTATAGGGATTTGAACAAAGCCTGCCTAAAGGATAATTTCTTAGTACCTTTTATCCATATCCTGATAGATAACACGGCACAGTATGACATGTATTCCTTCGTGAATTGCTTTGCTGGTTACCATCAAATCATGGTCGCTGAGGAAGATAGGGAGAAAACAGCTTTCGTTACTCCCTGGGGAACTTTCTACTATAGGCGATTGTCCTTCGGCCTTATCAATGTCGGAGCCACATATCAGCGAGCCATGATGGCCCTGTTTCATAACATGATGCATAAAGAGATAGAGGTTTATGTGGATGACATCATTATCAAATCCTGGAAGGAGGACGATTACATAAACCATCTCAGGAAGCTGTTCAACAGGTTGCGTAAGTACAACCTCAAGCTAAATCTAGCCAAATGTGCTTTTGGCATCAAATTGAGTAAGTTGTTGGGATTCCTAGTGAGCAATAGAGGCATTAAGCTGGATCCCGCCATGATAAAAGCCATCACTGAGATGCCCGTACCTCGAACAGAGAATGAGATACGCGGATTTCTGGGAAGAATCAATTTCATAAGCCGATTCATTTCCCAGCTCACAACAACTTTTGAACCCATCTTTAAGATACTAAGGAAGAATTCCTCCACCAAATGGAATGACGATTGTCAAAAAGCCTTCCTTGTTTATGTATTTGTCCGTCAATTCCAGTGCAATGGGCTGTATGCTGGGACAGAAAGATAATAGTAGTAAGGAGAGAGACATCACTACAGTAGTAAAAGATTTAGCAGTGGCGAACAGAAGTACACCCTGATCGAGAAGACATGTTGTGCGTTAGCATGGGCAGTCATGAGGTTACAACACTATCTACATGAGCATATGACATACCACATATCCCACATGGATCCTCTTAAATACATATTTAATAAGCCAATATTGAATTATCGACTGTCCAAATGGTAGTTGATCCTCCAACAGCTCGACATTGTCTATGTGACTCAGAAGTCCATTAAAGGTCAAGGCATTGTAGATCAACTAGCCGAAGCACCATCAGGAGGATTTGAACCCCTGGAAACTTATTTCCCGGATGATGGGATCATGACAATTTAACAAATCCTTCAAGGAAATGCAGTCCAACCATGGAGAATGTATTTCGATGGAGCAGTAAACATGGAAGGTGCCGGAGCTGGGGCAGTCCTCGTCTCTAGTACAGGAGAACAATATTCTGTGACTACTAATCTGCAATTTATCAACACCAACAACACGATTGAGTATGAAGGCTGCATAATGGGGTTGAAACTAGCCCAATCCATGGGTATCCAACATCTATTGGTCTTTGGAGATTATGAGTTGGTCATTAGACAACCACTGGGGTATATTACACCAAAGAACTGCATTTGCTGCCTTATCATCGACAGGTCGTCAAAATATCCATGGAGTTTGAAGACATCACCTTCACTTATATTCCTCGCGGTAGGAATGACTTCGCTGACACATTGGCAACCTTGGCTTCTTTGATCCGCATATCCGATAGAAGTGGGATTCCCGACATCAAATTCATAAACTAGAAGACCCCGCATACGGGAATTACATTGGAGAAGTATTAGGTGAAATACCTCCTATCAAGCAGCCTTGGTATCAAGACTGTAACGAATGAGAATTTTATATATAAATTTTAATATTTATTGAATTAAATAAAAAAATTAATTGATTTATTTATTGAGTTAAATAAATAATGTATGTGATTGTTGTGGAGTAATTTAATTAAGTGCAATATATGAATTAAATGAATATTTAGAATTTAATTTAATTGATGTGTAATGATTTTATGGTATAGTTCTAATTTAATTGAGATAATTAAATTAGATGAATTTTATGTGGTAATTATTACATGAGATTATGATTAGTGAGTAATTATAATTGTTCTGTGGCAAATTTTATTGGGTTAATTGATGTTAGCTTTAATTTAATTAAATTAGAATGTTAAAATTTAATTAATTAAAGTGTAACATTGGAAGTATATGTTAAAGGATTTATTAATTAAATTAAAAGGGTTTTTAAATTTGTTTTACCAAACAAGGCCCTTACACCTATTTTAATCTTATTTTACCAAACATGGCCTTAACTATTAAAAAGCTATTTTTAAAATAATCTGTTTTGCCAAAAAGCCTTATGGCTTTTAAAATTCAAAATAAATTGTAACTGTTATATGTATTAAGTAGGGTAATTAAGAATTTATAGTTATGTATATTATATATGAATTATATGTATAATATATTTCAGTTATATTATATGTATTATACGTTAGTTAAAACAAAGAGTTAGAGCAAAAGAGAAAACAAAGAAAAATATACAGAGAGCTAGAGAGAAAAGAGAGAAGAAGAAGAAAAGAAAGAGGGAGAAGAAAGCTTGTGAATTCTAGAACAAAGCACCATCATCTTCTTCTTCCTAACACAAAAAGGGTATAATCTAAACTCTGTAAATTTTTAGAAATTTGTTTATATGTTCTTCAAGTTTAGTTCTCTGTATATGAGAGTTTAGTATGAAATTGATGAGAACATGAATTTTATATGCAGTTTATGTTATAACATGCTTATATGTAATTAGTATAATGATTTAAGTAATTGAATTCATGTAAATATGATGAACATGAAGAAATCATGTTCATTAAAAGTTACAGTGAATTGGTTTTGATGAAAGGCTCTTTTAAAATCAAAATTTATGTTTGATTGTAAGTTATTGTATAAATTGCTTATAGATTATGTTAATATGTTAAGAAATAAAATCAATATGCTTTGAATTGTGTGAATTAGATTAAAAACCAACTCACAGTGTTCAATTTCTTCAAGAACGCTTAAAAATGCTATTTTTTCAAAATCATGAAATTAAGTGTTTTGATTATGTGTAATGGTGTTTATGTATGTTAAAAACATGTTAGAAGTTTAAGATCTTGTTTTTATAAAGTTTCTTATGCATTGTGTTTGTTAAAAACGGACTTTGGTGTGAAGAAATAAGCCAAATTGGCTTTTTCTCTGCACAGTTCGCTAGCCGGGAATCCCACCAGCAGGGGGACCCGCCCCAGAGGGTCTTTTGGCCTAGAAACACCCACCCCAGCGGGTGTGGGTGCTGTCCGGAGATTTTAGTTTGGTTTCGAGTAGTTTTTATGTAGTACATGATTAGCTAACTTAATGTGATGACATGTTAAGTGTATTAAACAATAAGATAACATATTTTTGACATGTTTAAGATAATTTGAAGTCTCATATTAATATGTTATGTGTGTACATAGATGTTGTTATCATAGGGTATGATTGTGATAGATTAAAATGTTATACACGTGTGATATGCATGTTGTGAATTTAGACTCACGTATGTGGTTAGTTAGCGAGTTGAGTTGCAAACCACGTTGTTAAGTTGAACTTAAGTAAGAAGTTCAACGATTAAACGTAGTGGTTATGAAACTAATTGGTATTGTAAATGTAATGTAATTTGTATGATAATTGTGAAAGTGATTGTAAATTGTAGCTTGTGCTTAAGGCAAGTTTTCTAAATTCAAACTTTACTTGAGCAAGTTGTCTATCCTTTCTTTTATATTTATGCAAGTCTTCTAATGATACTCTTTCGTTGAGCAAGTGTTCTAATACTTATCTTATTGAATAAGTTCATTATTGAATTGTTGTGACCTTGACTTAATTGTTCAAGCAAGGTTCATATTGTCTTTCAAATGCTTTAAGTTTATTTCTAAAGCATGATTCTTAAATATGATATCTATTATTATGACTTATAGTTATTTTTTAATTCTTTTATTATCGAATTCTAAATTATTATAAATCGATTCAACTACTCCTTAGTTGATTATAGTTGAACTCTAAATTTCCCTTTAAGCTTATCCAAACCAAACTTTCTTTGGTGTGGACTTATCATTAAATACTGAGATGAACAACACTATTTAATAGGGGATTACCATACGAAAGCGTTAAGATGTTTGTGCACAATAAATGGTACAAAGGGCTAATCCCCCTAAGTACGATTTAAGACTCCATATAGTCTAACGACTGTTAAAGGTTTTAAATAGAAATGTTTATAAACCTAGGACATAGTTCAAGGTCTTATGACCCTCAGAAGATTTCTATGTTTGAAATTCTAAATTTTGATGAGAGAATTATTATTCAATTCTTTACTATTGATGAAAGAAATGTTATTTAAATCGTTTGAAGTTATTCAGTTTATGTCATCACTATTATTGTTGTTATTCCAAGTGAGCTTTGTTTGCTCACTCTTGCAATTAAATAACCCTTGCATCTAAGGTTGAAAGCGTTGACGTACCGTCAATAAGTAAAGGAAAGAGCAAGATGAACAAGTGAAGACTTGTTATATTTGTGATATGATTGTAATAAGATATAAGACTTTTTATGTGATGTTTATTTCTGCACTTATTGTTTATGTTAAGGTTAGATAAACCCTGGGATGTTTTGAACAAAGTTGTAATCCTTTTATGAGGAAGATTATTATATTTATTTAAGGTTGTAATTTATTTTACATTCTTTATTATGGACAGTAGTTGTATTTTATTTAGATAGTGAACACCGAATCCCGAGGAAACGAAGTACCCGGATTTGGGGGTGTCACAAAGACATCAAGGAGAATCTCAAAGATGGATCTACACCCGTTGGGGCAAGCCAAGCTGAATGAAAGAGGATTCACAAGATGTCCATGAAATTCTATCTAAGTGGAGACACACTCTACAAAAGGTATACTGGAATAGTCCTGTTACGATGCCTCGATAAAGAGAAAGTCCAAAGATTGATGGATGAAGTCCACGGTGGAGCAGTCCACACATGAGCGGTCATTTGCTGGCCAAGAAAATATTAAGAACAAGGCATTACTGGATCTCTCTCAAAGTCGACTGTGATGATCACGTTAGGAGATGCTATCAATGCCAAATTCATGGAAATGTCATACACACTCCTCCAAATGAGCTGCACAATATGAGTTCGCCATTGCCTTTCTCCATGTGGGGAATGGATGTGATAGGCCCCGTAGAGCCCAAAGCCAGCAATGGTCATCGATTCATCTTCACCATGATCGATTACTTCACCAAGTGGGTTGAAGATGCCATTTTTCCCAAAGTCACCAAAGAGGTCATCATTGGTTTCATCAGAAACAATGACGTTTGTCGATATGGACAACCAGAGGTGATCATATCAGACAATGCCAAGAACCTAAACAATCAGATGATGAGAGAACTGTGCAGCAAGTTCCACATCAAGTATCTCAATTTCGTCATCTATTGGCCCAAGATGAACGGTGCTGTCGAAGCGGCCAATAAGAACATCAAGAAGATCATGCAGAAAATGTTCGCAAATCACAAAGAATGGCCTGACCTATTGCCTCTAACCCTGTTAACATACTGGACGTCGATGTGTACCTCTACTGGGGCTACCCCTTATTCATTAGTCTATGGCATGGAAGCAGTCCTTCCCATAGAAGTAGAGATGGAGTCCTTGAGAGTGTTAATAGACGCTCAAATAGAAGAAGACCAGTGGTTTCAAGAGCGGTACCATCAACTGTCCCTGATAAATGAAAAGAGGGTTATAGCCATTTTACACGGGCAGTTATATCAGCAAAGGATTGCTCGATCCTACAACCAGAAAGTCTGAATACGGCAATTCAAAAAGAACGACTTGGTGTTGGAAAAAGTTCTGGGTAATCAAGATGAAGCCAAAGGAAAGTTCACCCCTAATTAAGAAGGCCCTTTCATTGTCAAGGAAGTGTTGACAAGAGGAGCTGTCAGATTACAAGAAATGGACGGGAGTGAATTTCCCCAACTCATCAACTCAGACACCATAAAAAGGTATTATGTCTGAAATACATACATACCAGCATACTGGTCCTATGAATCAAATCAGTTCGTCATTCACTAAAAGACGGAATTACGAATAACTTGATCTCCCTCAACCCGGGAATACATAGGCAGCCATTCCTGGTGTGGTCAAACCAAACAAAAACTCAAAAACTCATTAAACCAAAGTCAAAAGAGGCATTTCTCAAGCGTCTCTCACACAAAAAATAGAAATACGAATGACCTGATCTCCCTACACCCGGGAGTACGTAGGCAGCCATTCACGGTGCGGTATGACCTTCAAAGAAAAAAAAACCAATAAAAACCAGTCTCAAGACACCAAAACCATATAAAACCTAAATCTTATCAGGCCTTCATGGTTAACAGGCCCATCTGAGATATTCTTTGACATCTCAATGTCAGTCCATCAAGGAGATACTCCTGATACATCAACAACAGCAAGTCATGAAAGAAGTGGTAATCACTCAACAATGACAATACATATCCAAGCAGGGAAGTGAATCAAAATATATTTCTCTGATATATAATACTGTTTGATATATACATTGTGTCCTGTACATGAAAAAAATGGCTGATCTAGTATGTGCAGGAAAAAAAGCTAGTCTATGGACCCAAAGATGGACGGGACAGCAGTGCCAACATGGCATCTCTCTCTGAAGATGGAGGAGCCACTGCAAGCGCAATACCCTCAGCCTCCATACGGGCCAAAACATCCACAGCCATCTGCATAGTGGCACTGTGATCATCAATGTACACACTCATATCGACAACCAGGCCATGGGTATATGATCGGAGAGCAGTACTATCGGCAATGTGGAAATCTCAAGAGGCTATGGCCTCATCCCTCTCTACAAAAGCAATGTCCCGGGCAATCAAAGTCTCCTCAATCTCAACAAAAGTAGAATCTCGAGAAGATCGAGCCTCGTCCCTCTCGACCAATGTTGTATCCCGAGTGGCTCGAGCCTCATCTCTATCAGTAAAAGCAATATCTCTGCCAGACAGGGCAGTCAACATCAGCTACCTAGCCTGATCTCTCTCGAAGGACATCCTAGTTAGTGAATCTATCAAAGTTGGATCTGTCTCGACAGGAATGATCGGCGGGTCACTAACTAAGGCTGTTGTCAGATCCATGAACAAATCATCCTCCGTAGGAGAGTCAGGATCCTCTATAGGCTCCTCATCATTTGAATCTGCAATTAGAACTGACTGGATGAATGCAGCTGATGCTATATTGACCTCTAACCATGTCGAATACTCTGGAGAACGATCCGGATGGCTAGTAGAGAAATCATCCCTCTCCTTATGAGTCCAACACTCATAAATTCTGATTCGGTCGGCTGGTGACATAGAAGAAGCTGACATTCGCTGATCAATAGCCCCCTCAAAATGGTGCAGGCTCTGGAACTGATCGAACTGACCCATAACTGCCAATGGATGGTAGGTGGTTACCCCTCTTAATCCTGCTAGGGGCAAGTAGTCCATGCCAGATGCATGGGTGATGAAGCTATAAGGGGAGACTAGCCCTGAGCATGGCAGAATCAAAAAAGGATGCTCAATATCTGACAGAAAAGCTGACCATGTCTCTACATCCAAACACTCTGTAGACTAAAATGAATGGGACGTAGCTATCTCGTGGGAGAAATAATACCCCTGATGTCTGAAGAAGCCGATCGGACTCAAATGGGTCATGAGCCATACATACAGAAGGACAGAGTTACCTCTAAAAAAACCCTTTGAATGGGTGCTGCAATAGGTAGCTGACCTCAATGTCTCAGCCAGTATCATCGGCAGGATGGTGCACCCCTGTCAAAGGGCCCGAACCACGACCATCAAGCCCAGGTCCAAATCATCCAAATACAGTGGCATATATACATAGGCCATGATGCACATTAACAAAACATCTATCCTGACTGAATGCCACGCCTCTGCCAAAATGATAAAGTCCCCACCATGTCAATCGTAGCTATCCATCCTACCAAAACGATCGATCAAGAAGTCATTCGAGATCACCCGTCCGAAAATGATCTCATCCGTGACTACACTTTGACGAAGACCCGACATCCGCAGGAATGGTCTCCTTATATCACTAATAGCAATACGGGCGCATGATAATTCCAAAGCCAAACTAGTAAGCCGCTCATAATCCTCCAGAGTCGGAGTCAACTCGTGCCGCCCGAAGCAGAAAACCTGCCTCTTAGGTATCCAACAGGATAAGAGGCCATCTAGGAATCTATATGGGACCTGGAAGTTCACAAGGGCTAGTGAATGCCCTAACATCTGATCTACTGTCTCTCTGGCTAGGAAGGGCAGGCTATCATACCACAACCTCAAGGATAATGCCACCACAGATGGTGGTAGATTCTCAATACGGCTGACGGTGGACGACGACATCTGTATCACCGTATCACAAGACCATTCAGGGATATGGGGTATAACCCCCAACTACTAATAGTGAATTATCAAAATGGGGCACAACCGTCCAACAGCCAAAACAGTGGCCTATCAAAAGATATAGCTACAATAGCTATAAAAAAATATCTAGAATATCTACACTCAGGCTGTTAACCTGCTCCATCTTCTCCGTGGACACAACATCTCAGCCATCAGAAATGTCAAGGCGGTACAAGGGAGGATCAGTCCCTATACAAATGCTGGAAAATAGACCTGTGGAAGGGCCTGCTCTGGAGTTGGATGGATCAAAAGAAGATTCCTCTGGTGGATCTCTGCCATGATGCCTGATAAACAAATGAGCTCTCTCCAATTGCTGGGTCAGTCCTATAATCTGGTGCAAGTGAGTAGGCTCCTTGAGGCAAGCTATCTAGTCTGTCATCATCATAGACCCCAGCACCATATCTTCCATGAACTAGGTAGCACGAGTCTGAGCCCCAATAGTGCGAGGACTCCACTAACTGCTGAATGCCTCCTGGCTGTATGGACCCTCTGACAGGGTAAATCCATTTAAGCCCTCCATAAGGATGTTTGTAAGCGGCTGAACTAGCGGCAAATGATGCCAAGCAGGAGGAACAATGGGAATGTGGATCTGCCCCGTGATGCTCCTGATAGCACGCTCTACTAAATAGAGCTCCCAACCTCCCATTGTCAAAAATGGGACTCTGCGGGTCGACAATGCAAACTCTCGGCCAGTGGGGAAACCACCCTCAAACCCGACTATCTAAAATTATGAGGTATACGGTACCCAGGAGATCGATCTTGCTGTCAAAAGCTCAAGCTGCAGGCGAGAATTGGTGAATCCCTCAGCCATGGGGGCCTCTGTCAGAGTGGAGTGATGCCAACGCCGTCCCCGAGGATAGGTATCCAAGCCTAAAATGGTAGCGGGACAAAGGCAAGGAAGCCTCTCATATACCTAGAACTGGCCATGTAAATATCAAAAGTTCTCACTGACCAAGACTGACAAATGTAAATGCAGAAATCAAAAAGGTACAAGAAAGATGTACTCACCAACAGGAATGGGTAGAACCCTAACCAAGCCTTTGTCACACCCTCCAAGTGCATGCGCATACCTCGGAGAAAATAGGCAAAGGTGTAGGTACCCCAATCAAATACATGTTGAGTGGCACTAACCAGGGTAAAGGACACCGTCGCAGAGTTGTCCGCTAGAAAATAACCTCTGATGATCAACAGAAATAATCGCCTCTGGATGCGATCTCTAACCCTCTGATCATCAGGCAGAGGCTCAAGTAAAGCCCCACTCTGGGCATCTACGCTCAATGGACCAGATCGGACCGTCTGACCCTTGGTTGCAGTCGCAGGGACTCCCATCATGGACCGAATGACAGTGGGTGTAATGTCAGCCACGACAGGCACCGGCTAACCCTCAAACTCTATCCCGATGATGAACCTCCAATCCATCGGCGTCATCATCACCTCACAGTCCAATAAGTGGAGAGACTGGGTCTGGTGGAACCAACGTTCAGATAAAGCCCTCATAAAACCCCAGGGGAAACGACGGGGAAGAATAGAAAAGAACACCGGAAACCCCTAGGTGTCAACAATGTCCCTGTAGTCCTGGTACAGAGTGTGATACAGAGAATGCACATTAAACTAGTTCCCTCGAGGCTGCGTAAAGCCAGGAACCTGCATAAAAAATCAACCCATGTCAAAAACTTGTGCCCCGAGAATGGCAAAAGGAAAAAAGAAAATCCAAAAATAGAAAAAGCTTCAGTCACCTCGTTGGCGTGGAGGAACCTCGAGGGGTGACGACCCTAATCTCCCAGCAGATCTTGGGTTGGCACAACAATGCTTGGAAGCTCAGCACGTGGGGCCTGGTTTGAAACGGGAGCAACAAATGGAGCATCCTCATCGTCTATAGCGACCGGCGACTTATCCTGGGTCGAACGAATCACTGACTCCGCTAACCTACGAGGCGGCCAGGCTGGACGTGGCTGAGGAACATTAGAAGCTCTCCTCCCCCTAACGCCTGAAACGACCCTGCTGGCACTACCATGTCTATCTCGGTCTATAGCCGGGGCAAAGTGTCTAAATCACCGCAGAAAGGGTGTGGTAAGCTTAAAACCTATAGCTTATTAATTTAAATCAGTACTTTATGCATTTCTAAGTCCTAAAACATGCATGGGTTAATTAAAAAAATCCCCAGTAGTGTCAAAACTGCATGTTTTTCGGAAGATAAATCCTAAAAACATGCCTTGGTCAGTCAAAAATCCCCAATAGAGTCAAAAGTGCATGTTTATTAAATGCTCGAGCTTTTGAATTTTTTTTGCCAGAGTTTCCTTTGTAAAATGGACTATCCGCATGCACAAAGGCATGTCTAGGTGGCCATTCAGTAGCA
The DNA here is from genome assembly GCA_020205555.1 of Panax stipuleanatus. Classification (NCBI taxonomy): domain Eukaryota; kingdom Viridiplantae; phylum Streptophyta; class Magnoliopsida; order Apiales; family Araliaceae; genus Panax; species Panax stipuleanatus. The sequence continues at coordinate 96,106,942 of CM035115.1, forward strand.
CACCTTCCCCAAAACAAAAACAGTTCATATTTATGGAAAAAAATCCAAACTAAACTTCACATGGTAGCCAAATTACCATCGACAATTTTTAGTTGAAAATCCAAGCTGACTAGGCCTCAAAAAGGATGAGTAAACTGATTAAAAAGAGCAAAAATTGACTGTTTCAGAATCTGAATTTCCTTACATCAAAACGTACATTGTAGTAAATTATTCATACTTATGAAGTAAGAAAATTTTTAGCAGGTCATATAGGCATACATTTTTGATACATTGCGTTTGAAAGCACCCTACGTTGTTTACATATATGACGCCCCCAAATTCCAGGACCGTCACGGGGTCGCTCGAATTCAGTTCATCACGTGCTCATGGTAATACATCACAATAATAATAACTAAATATCACACAATCACAGCGGAAAATCTATTCTAGAATAATTTACAATGATTTATTATAATTATTCCCCCAAGTCTCGCAACCTACAGTACTTAATAGATTACATAATAATATCAATTAACGACTTATTACATAATCTAACTTAAGCTTAAACATAATCAAATCCAGTCTTACTACATCATCTTAATACAATATTAAAATATTTAAAACGTAAAAGAGACAAGCTAGTTGGTAGCCTTGCCCTTGCCCTTATCAACTCCCGAAGGTTCGCCCTGCTCTGCCTTAACTGAAATATTTTAGGAAAAGCAAGAATGAGCACAAATTGCTTAGCAAGTAATATACAATAAGGGTAAGTGATATAATTCTTAATTCTCGAAAGGGTATAAAAAAAGTTTGATAGTTCAAGGATAACAAGAATATCAACAGTTTTCAATAACAGTTGCTAAGGACATAATAATATCAATGTGATTCAATAATAAATCAATTCAAGATTTCAAGATAACTGAATACTGAGCAGTCGCTAAGGACTATGAACTTCTACTAGAATTAACAGTAATAAACTGAAAATCCAACAAAAACAGGTACAACAGGTGATCAGCCTAAAGTACCATCGTTATGCATAACAATCATTTATACTCAAGTGTGCACGTCGGTTCTCCGACAATTATATATTCCCTTCAAAGAAGGTTGTTCTTCTCAGTCAAATACAAGATCTCGCACCAATTAATTAGTTTGGGTCGCTTTTCAATAATATAAGTCTAGCCGAATCAAATGGTATAGACACTTTCACAATATTCAAGAACAATACTAAGTTCAACATGAATAATAGTTTTAATGAAATAAAAGTTCAAGTATGCTAATTCAATTCAAACGATTAAGTAGAAAACTAGTTTGCAATATACAAAGATAGAATACTTGTATCCAAAGAGATAAGGTTTAGATACTCGCTTACGATATCTGTTGAATAAAGTAATGCAAGGGTTTAGGATACTTGCCTTATGCGTAGTTTACTCACGTAAAGCTAGCCAACACTTTCGGATTCCTATCGTAATACAATTACGTATATATATGATATTCATTAGTCATATAATTTAACTTCACATTTTATCTTCAAATATACGATTAACACATAAACTAAGTTTTAACCTAGCTACACAGTTATATAGAATATAACTTCTATCCTTAACTTCCTCTTTTCTCAAGTTGATCATATTCATACATCATTATTATCATGTGAGACTATCACAATTAGCAAACATACTTGCATATTATTAATATCACATAAGACTACAATCAATACTAAATATATTTCATTTTAGCAAGTTATGGCATTCTCATAAGTTAACCATCAAAATCGGGTTCAAGTAACATCATATAATATCACGTAGCATGTATACATTTTAAAGAATACTTTTATGTTTGTATAACTTTTCCAAATCCAATCATACATGGTATTGGTTCTTAAGTTAATACTTAAAGCCATTCAAGGACACGAACTCATAAGGTCTAACATGCTCGCTTTTTAAACTCATAAGATATTCATATAACTTGTATTAGGCATGCTTATGAGTATTCGTATCGCATATATATAGCTAGCATTGTTATTATCTTGAAAATATGCTATACTCATGCTTGGTTTACTACCGTTATATCAAACATATAAGAGTCATGCTTAGAGACATAATGAATGTAAACATGTTATTTTTCATTTTAAGAACTTAACTACTCATACTTAATGCACTTGGTTCGAAAACATATCCAAGTTTGCTTTTGAAACCATTTTAAACTTGAACAACGCAATTTAACACATACAAGGCAACTTCAAAGCTCTTATCGTATGTAGTCAAGTCATGTTAACACTTTCGCAAGATCAGAATATCAACATGGCATGTACATATATCAAAGTTCATTTATAAACTCTAAGTTTGCTTCAACACTATAAGTCTTCACCAATCATGCATGCAACATAGTAAAACATGTTTGCGTTATCTCTATGTACTCCTATAGGCAAGCTACTTATGTTCTCAAACTTGTTCTAAAGTGTTATCATAAGTTAACATGTAACAGTCTGGATCAAAAGTAGAATCTGGAACCAGTGGTCGGTGCAGCTGCGCAGCGTCTCAGTTCAAAACTAGCGCAGCTGCGCAGAGCCTTGGCCAGCAAAACACAAGTCTAGCACTGGCGCAGCTGCACAACACCCCAGTATAACCAGGGCGCAGCTGCGCCGTTACCTGTACAGAGCTGGAAGCTCTTGCTTCGAAAAACATCAACCCAATTCACAAAATTTCCTCACGAAAATAACCACATTGTATTTCAATATGCTTATAAGTCTATTATAACAACAAAACAAGCTTTCTATAATCCACTTGGCATGTTTTGCATCCATAATCAAGAATTGGAATTTTGACAGAAACTGAAAAATGTAGAACAAGGAATGCTTAATATACCTCTGTTAATGGTTTGGGCTTGCTAATGCTACTATAGAAATTCCTTCTCAACTAAATAGACAATCACAGTATACTCTCTTCTCTTAGAAATTCTCATCAAATCAATTTAGAAGGAGATGGGTTATATTTATAGAGAAACCAAAATACAGACAATACATATATACATCAAATTAAACCAACGAGATTTTGTATTGTATAGAGGTTAATGGAGAGTTGGTAATTAGTTGGTGAAACTCATTATCAATACCACTCCCTTGTTCATCATGATAGCTAGAATGTTGATTTTGAGAGAAGAGGCAGTAGACTAGCTTGGAGTTTTCCACGTGAAGAGAATGAAATGTGACTCTTATTATGGGACAAGAGAATGCAGCTCAGCCATTGGTCAATATGGATTCATACAACACTTATGTTATATACTTATACATAATATCTACACTTAGGTTGTAATTTAATGTCACAATGTAATTCACATACTGTAATAAGTGTAATTTACACACATATAATCCATGCACATTTGTTTTACCGGATATAATTCAAATCAAATATTACCATATTACATTATCTCATTCATTATTAGATTTTATTAATTCAATAATTGTTTACAATATATTCATGATATATCATTTTACTGTATACTTACTCACATTGTCACATAGGTATTAATCATGTAGCTCACATAGTTTAATTAATCTTAATACATGGTCCATATGTGTAATATATTCACATTGCATTATATAGCATAGTTTATGTATACTTGCATGGTCACACCTAAGTGTTTCTCCACACTTTATATATATTCAAGTATTGCACATTTACCCATAGAAGTCAATATAATCTCATCATTTTAATAACTTACTTATTTATTTTATTATTCATAATGTCAAATAAATAAATTATTCATCTCATTGATTAATTAACGATAATATTAATTAATCCATTCCTCATTGATTATTAATTTATATGATTAAATATCATACATTGCTTATTATTATTATATTTCTTGCAATAATAATAATCACGTATTATCAATCAATCACAGTTAATATTCCATAACCATTAATTAATATTCTACAATAGCAATTAACAATTAATATAGATTAATTGTTTACTTAACAATTCATTCGTTAATTAATGTAATCATTAATAATCCCCATCATTGTGCCACACAAGGCTATCAACGAGTTTATCGCAAACTCCATAAATTTCTCAATTATTATAATTATTCAATTTAATATATAATTGAATTAATTCATCTCATAACACAAAATCATTTATATTCTAATAAGTTCTCATTTCCATTAATATATCTATTTAATAATATTAGGAAATTCTCGGGTATTACAACACAATTCTACCAGTTAAAACTGGAAAAGAAGGGATGAAAACGTCACCTGAGACATGCAGAACGAGTGGCCGCTGACGAAATCAGAAAAAGCTGCCCGAACTCCGTAGATCTGAAAAAGAAAATCAAATTTCTATGGAAACTCAAAACTAAAAATGACTTATGAGCGCTGCTGCTGCCAAATATAAAATCGCAAGAGGAAGCGGCCCCACCAGCGGCAGCCGCACCCTTACCTGCGACTCCCCAAGGTGGGTCCCGCCCCCTATGGCTTGGTCCAATTCGAGTTGAAACGGAGTTTATATGAGCTGAAAAGTTAAATCTGAGAAAAAAATCGCTACGCGATTGAGCGGTTTGTCTTGAAATCCTACGTTTAAGTAGCGGATTCCTATCAGAGGATGGAACTTCATGAAAGCCATTGGTAGTCATCCCGAAGTAATATCCGGGGACCAATGATGAAAATTGCTAATAAAATGAAAAAAAACTGCACCAAACTGTCGAAAACTGCCACTTTCAAAGCGTCGGGTACAGACCGGTGATAGTTCAGCTGTTGACTCAACCCCAGTGAAGCATCAGGTACTGACTGATGACAGTTCTGCCTTTGGCTCAATCCCAGCACATCGTCTGGTACTGATCGATGATTGTTCAACTGTTGGCTCAACCCCAGCGAAGCGTCGGGTACTGACCGATGATAGTTCAGCTGTTGGCTGAACTCTAGCAAAGCGTCGGGTACTGACAGATGATAGTTTTGCCGTTGGCTCAACCCCAGCGAAGCGTCGGGTACTGACCGATGACAATTCAGCCATTGACTCAACCCCAGCGAAGCCTCGAGTACTGACCGATGACAGTTCAGCCGTTGGCACAACCACAGCGAAGCATCGGGTACTGACCGATGACAGTTAAGTCATTGTCTCCAGCCTAGTGAAGCATCGGGTACTGACCGATGACAGTTTAGCTGTTGGCTTAACCCCAGTGAAGCGTCGGGTAATGACCGATAACTGTTCAGTCGTTGGCTCAACCCCAGCGAAGCGTCGGGTACTGACCGATAACAGTTCAGCCGTTGGCTCAACCCCAGCGAAGCATCGGGTACTGACCAATGACAGTTTAGCCGTTGGCTCAACCCCAACGAAGCATCGGGTACTGACCGATGACAGTTCAGTCATTGGCACAACCTAGCGAAGCATCGGGTACTGACTGATGACAGTTCAGCCGTTGGCTCTAGCCCAGCGAAGCATCGGCTACTGATCGATGACAGTTCAGCCGTTGGCTCAACCACACCAAAGCGTCGGCTAATGACATATGACAGTTCAGCCGTTGGCACAACCCCAACGAAGCGTCGGGTACAGACCGGTGACAGTTCAGCCGTTGGCTTAACTTTAACGAAGCATCAGGAATGATCCGGTGGCAAAAATAGTATATAAATCTATCCCCATAAAGGACAGATTATGGAATATGTTATACACATCCTCAAAGGGAGCACCAAGAAGGATTGGTGATTGAACCCCCTGTTGCAAACTATCCGTGTAAATTATCATCAGGATAGGCATCGGAAGCACCCACTAAGGTAACTCGGTAACAGAGATATGTCCCCAGTGGAGGAGCCTTCAGAAATGTACAACGGCATCAGCCGAAGGAAAATATGCACTACGGATAGTGTTGATAGGCGGGGGAAACCATTGGTCTCAAACCAAGGTATCATCAATAATATCATCCCCATCAGAGTCGATAGGTCCAACACGGATAATGTTATCCCCAGCAGAAAGAGACGAGAATAATCTGTGATAGCTTAACTCTGATAACCTATCAGTAATATCCTACCAGTAACCGCCTGATAGTGCCACCCCAAGGGATATTATGAATGATGTAATCCCCAGAAGAGAATGATGTGAACATTAAATGATAACCCTAACCCTTCAAAGGCGTCTAACATTCATCACATATCATGCCATTCATTACATTGCATTTGCATTCATCATATTTCTAGTGTCTAGCAATCTTTATCTTGTTCATTCCATTGCATTGCATGAACATGATAAAGAGGGGCATCTGTAGACACTCAAAATTTTCTTCAGCCCTGTAGCAAACACTCAAATTTTGCATTCCTATTACTCACCCTACAGAAGGGCAAAACCATATTTTCAACTCAGGTCAACCCCAGTTTCAACCCGGGAGGTACAGGTTAGCCCCGGTCTCAACCTGGGAGGTACAGGTCAGCTCCGGTCTTAACCCAGGAGGTACAGGTCAGCCCCGGTCCCAACCTGAGAAGTACAAGTCAGCCCTGGTATCAACCCGGGAGGTACAGATCAACCTCGGTCTCAACCTGAGAGGTACAGGTCAACCCAATTCTTAACCCGGAAGGTACAGACCAGCCCCGGTCTCAACCCGGGAGGTACAGAGCCCCGGTATCAACTCGGGAGGTACAGGTCAACCCCAGTCTCAACCCGGGAGGTATTGATCAGCCCCGGTCTCAACCTGGGAGGTATAAGTCAACCCCGGTCTCAACCTGGGAGGTACAGGTCAACCCTGGTCTCAACCCGGGAATTACAGATCAGCCCCGATCTCAACCCGGGAGGTACAGATCAGCCCCGGTCTCAACCCGGGAGGTACAGGTCAACCACGGTCTCAACCCGGGAGGTCCAGATCAGCCCCGATCTCAACCCGGGAGGTACAGATCAGCACCAGTCACATCCCAGGAGGTACAGGTCAGCCCCGGTCTCAACCCGGGAGGTCAAATCAACTTCAGAGACAACCTCGAAGCCTCGCATCATCTCCAGAGATAAACCTGGGGGAACCAAGTAAGCCTCAGAGAAAACCCTCATGACAAACAGTATCGGCTAGAATCCAAACCTATGAGACAACCCCGGGAAATCAGACGAAGGCTGTGCCAGCACAGAAGGCAACTCTAGGAGGGGAAAAATGGTCATTTTACCAACTTAAAACTGATTCGGTCAAATTTAAGCCGAATTGATGACATCAAGGTTAGAATGAACCATAATAATGATCCCGAGTGGAAACAGTGCAAGACAGCTCAACGGACAAACTGCGATGAATCAAAACCAGGTTATGAACCCGTCTTTTTGGACTCAAATTTTTTTTTCTCCCATGTCATTGCGATGCGCTCGACGAGGGCTTCCCGGAAAGGTACAACACTCCTCAAACGGACTCTTCGACCAAAAGTTAGAAAGTTTCAAATCAGATTTCGCATTGCTCGGAGTGCACGTACTTCGATGCAACGGGACCCGCCACGAGACTCTTGCCACATGGAGCTGCACCTCTATCTACGGCTACTGCATGTAGAGCTGCTTCCCCTAGGTCTATATATATGAGTGCACCCCCAGCTCATTTAAAAATTAAAAACGCTCAGAACCTCTGCCCGTTTTGTTTCTCAGCCCGACTCTTGTACTCCAAACCCAAATTTTATTAGTCTAACACGTAGATATACTCCTATACTACCACATGTCAAAAATTAATCGATAGAAATGGACGTTTAAAGCCTATAATTTGGCAAAAAGTCAGTGTAGCACTCCACTATGAGGGTTTTTACGATGACAAAGTTAACATTACTTCATTACACTTTTATACACTTGCACTTTAAGTTTCACTTTCTGATTATGTCCAAAACTCAATTTTGTGGCCGTTTTGCTTACGTTTTCGTATATTTTAGTACATAAACTCATTTTTCTGGCATTTCTACAACTCGGATAGTCGATCCGTCGCTTCTAACAGCTTTTATAAATATATATATATATATATATATTAAGACCGAGGTTTCTTTCTTAAGTTTGTTAACTTCTTGATTTAACTCAGGAAGGGTGACTTCTCAATTGCTTTTCCGATCTCCCTCTGAGTTTGAGTGATGTAGATTTATTAAAAGCTTTAATGCTGAATATTAAGACTGCAGGTGAAATAACTCATATGATTGAGGGTTCGCAACCTATAACCTTAATTTACAGAATTTATTATAAAGTTATGAAAACCAACTTAAGCATTCACGCCCTTAATAAAAGCCCTAAAGATCACACTGTGTTAATTCAAAGCAACACTAGTAATGTTGATATCCAAACTCCAAGGATAATTCTTTGGAAGGATATTACTTTACCTAGTCAGTGGATCTTACCTCAAGAAATTTCACAAAAACCAGTTATTAATAATTTGTTGAATTTAGAAAACATTAAACAATTTTCTGATGGTACTGTCAGAGTTAGTTTTGAATGTACCAGAAGACCTTTGATCATAGAAGAATTTACTAATTCCTCAGTTCCTTCGGTTACTTCCCGAAGAGACACTGAAGTCTTAAGTGATTTTTCTATGCCTGATATAAAAATGAAAGGTGTTTTAAACCAAGGTCAAACCAGTCATCCTTGTTACGTTCCTACTATAGTATAACTATAAGATTTGTTGAATTTAGAAAATATTAAACAATTTTCTGATGGTACTATCAGAGTTAGTTTCTGGGATAGAAGCAGTTTCAGATTTAATATCTGATTGACTAATACTTTCATCGTCAGATTCTTTAATCTGGTCAATGATAGCAATAGTTCCACTAGTTTCACCTCCAGAACTTATCTTTTTAAGTAACTTATCTATGGTTTTAACTAGCTCAGAATCTTTATAAGGCAATCCCATTCCTTCTCTTTTCTCTGGTATCAGAGCCAAGTTATTTGTTTGCTAAGTGTAGATCTTAATCTGATATATCAAAGTCATTTTTGAAAATCAATTTTTCTTTATTCTTTTGTTCAAGAAGTCACCTAAGCTCTTACTGTAGAACACCGTGTTCTCCCGGGTCTTTTTGCCCTTTGTAAGTCTCAGTGTGGAGCAGTGTCGGGTGTTTAACCTAGGACATAGGTATGCGTCTGCTTAAGGTAAGAAGGGTATGTATGGAAGAACATAGAATTATTTAAAAAAATTTAGTTTTTAAAATGAGTAGATTATTCAGGTCTAGCTCTTCAGTTAGTAATCGGTCAGCTTTGCCTCCGGTTCTTGACATAGTTAACCACGAAGAACATAGTTATGAAAACATTAGTCAAACCCTAAGTAATTGGAACATACCTAGTGTTTCTCCTAAAGAGATTTATCAGTCAACCTTTATTGATAATTTTAAAACTGATTATAATGTAAAAACTGTTGAACGTGTCTATGCGATCAATAAAGAATATGAAAATTGTAATCTTTTATCTTCTGATGTTATTAACAAACATAGAAAGAAAGGTTATAATTTTATTCATATTGGTTTAGTTCAAGTCGCAGTCAAGTCCTTAACTATTAAAGGAATCAACTCGAGCATCTTCTTATGCCTTAGAGATGCTAGATACCTTAATTATGCTCCTAGCATTATTGGTATCATGGAATCGAGTTTGCATGATGGACCCATCCATTTCAATTGCTTTCCCGATCTCCCTCTGAGTTTTAGTGATGTAAATTTATTAAAAGCTTTAACGCTGAATATTAAGACTGCAGGTGAAATAACTCATATGATTGAGGGTTCGCAACCTATAACCTTAATTTACAGAATTTATTATAAAGTTATGAAAACCAACTTAAACATTCACGCCCTTAATAAAAGCCCTAAAGATCACACTGTGTTAATTCAAAGCAATACTAGTAATGCCAATATCCAAACTCCAAGGACAATTCTTTGGAAGGATATTACTTTACCTAGTCAGTGGATCTTACCTCAAGAAATTCCACAAAAACCAGTTATTAATAATTTGTTGAATTTAGAAAATATTAAACAATTTTCTGATGGTACTGTCAGAGTTAGTTTTGAACGTACCAGAAGACCTTTGATCATAGAAGAATTTACTAATTCCTCAGTTCCTTCGGTTACTTCCCGAAAAGACACTGAAGTCTTAAGTGATTTTTCTATGCCTGATAGAAAAATGAAAGGTGTTTTAAACCAAGGTCAAACCAGTCATCCTTGTTATGTTCCTACTAATACAGTAGAATACGAGCAAGATATTTCTCCTACCACTTCTGTAGAACTAACCCATTCAGATTTTGAAGCCTCTATGGTTAATCATCAGTTAGGAGTTCTTAACAAAACGTTTAAGTTAGATTGGAATGATCTGGTTGCATATTTCAATTCCATATCTAATAAAGAAAAAAGACATGCTTTTCGTAATAAATACGAAAAACATGATCGTGATAAAATTGTTAATAAATGGAAAAAATTTATTAAGATTAATCAAAAGAACATTACTTTTTATGATTTGTATGAAACATATCATTCGTATTATAAGGTTCTTACTAAAAGTCAGTGGACAAAAGAGGATAAATCTAAGATTTTAGCAAGTAATCCTCCTTTAGAAACTGTTCTTTTACATATTAAAAATTCTTCTGTTGTTGCCAGTCCTTTTAAGGTTGCTGATGGAAAAATTGATGAAAAGAAAATTAGTGAACAGAATAATTTTACTAATCAGTATTTGGCAATAATTGGTAAGCAGTTAGATAAAATTGAAGAAAAATTCGATCACTCTATTGTTAAAAATCCTGAAAAAAATTAGATCAGCCTTTATTAACTCTCCCAGAGAAAAGACAAGGAATGGGATTTCCTAATAAAGAATCTGAGCTACTTAAAACCATAGATAAGTTACTTAAAAAGATAAGTTCTGGTGGTGAAACTAGTGGAACTATTGCTATCATTGACCAGATTGAAGAATCTAACGATGAAAGTATTAGTCAATCATATATTAAATCTGAAACTGCCTCTATCCCAGATCTTAATGAACAATTAAACAAGTTAACCTTTAATAACGCTAGTATTATAAAAAATTAGTATTCTAGACCACTCCTCCAGATCTTTAGTATGAGGAAACGAATCTAGATAATCAATTTTTAGTTTCGTCTAATAAAATTTATGAGTGGAATATTGATGGTTTTAGTGAGAATAAAATACTTACTAAAATGAATCATCTTTCCATGGTGGCCAATAGTTATATTACAGCTTTCAGTGGGTTATCACAACCTGATATAGTTGAGATATTAACTAATAGTTTTACTGGAGTTCTTCGGTCTTGGTGGGAAAAACACCTCAATGAAGATTCCAGGTATTCTATTATCCATGGTCGTCAGTTAGATGACGCTGGTGAGCCAATCTTTGTAGAAAATGGATTTGGTATCCCAGATAGTGTTAACACATTAATTTTCACTATAATAAAATATTTTATTGGAACCCCTAGTAATATCACGGAGAGAATTCATGATCAGTTAAGTAATCTCACTTGTCCCACTCTAAGTAATTTTAGATGGTACAAAGATATTTTTATTTCTCGAGTTATGATGCGTAGTGACAGTAATAAGCGTTTTTGGAAAGAGAAATTTGTTAATGGTCTTCCTAGTTTGTTTTCCCACAAAGTTAGAGAAGAACTTAACAAAACTCTAGGATATATTGATTATGATAACCTGACATATGGCAACATAATTAGTTATATCCAAAAGATTGGTTTAAAAATGTATTAATTTTAAACTTGCTAAACAAGCTAGCAAGGATAAGAAGAAAGCTAAGTATGAGCTTGGCAAGTTTTGCGAACAATATAGTTTACCTCCGGTTGCTCCTTCTAGACGAAAGCATCGGAAGAAACAAATTAAAAAGCGCAAATCTGGTAAGTATCATAAAAAATAGTCCAGTCAGTCTAAAAATCAAGACAATTATTATAAAAAACCCAAGTCACAAAGGAAATCACATAGTAAAAAACCTATTTCTAAATCCCAAAATAAGAGTAAAATCACCTGCTATAATTGTGGTAAGAAAGGTCATTATAAATCCGAATGTAAAATTAAACAGAAGTTAAGTCAGTTAAATATTTCTGCAGATGATGCAGATAAACTGCTAGAGCTAATAAGGATAGAGAATGACGTTGCTAGCAACAACAATTCTGATATTCCTTATTCCTCTAATAATGAAGATATTAATCAAACGGAAAGTGATAATGAAGAAGTTACTCTTTGTACAGATAATTGCAGATCTGATTGCTGCAATAAAACAATTAATGTTCTTAACAAAGAGGAAGAAGAGAGCTCTTTGTTAATTGATTTAATTGGTAAAATTACGGTTTCAGAGTTAAAAACTCAATATATGAAACAGTTAAAGGATTTGTTAACCAAGAATATTTCTGGTAAACATAAGATTATTAAGGGTAAAGATAAACCTGTTATTAACCTTAATAAAACCTTAGAGAGATTTAAAACCCCTGATAGAGAAGTCACCCTTCCTGAGTTAAATCAAGAAGTTAACAAACTTAAGAAAAAAAATTTAGGTCTTAAGACTGAGATTTCTAACTTACGTAAAGAAATGACTAATCTTGCGACAAAAAGTTCAGAACTTCACATTTCTGATTCCTCAAAAAATGATGAAGCTGAATCTTCTAATGTCAATAAAGATGAGTCCATTCTTATGGTACAAGGTTATTCTCTAAATAGATTAAAAGACATTACCATTCAAAAATGGTATATTTTGGTTAAACTAGTTATCGATGGAACTTTTGCAATACAATTTTCTGCTCTAGTTGACACTGGCGCAGATCTTAATTGTATTCAGGAAGGTTTGATACCTACCCAGTTCTATAAGAAAACTAGTGAACGGCTGAATTCTGCTAATGGTAGTAAGATGGAAATAAAATATAAACTTCCTAAAGTTTATATTTGTCAAGACAATATATGTTTTAAAACTTCTTTTGTTTTAATTCGCAAATTGACTGATAAGATCATTTTAGGACTTCCATTTATATATTTGTTGTATCCATTCACTACTAGTAATAATGGTTTAACAACTGAGCATTTGGGTCAAAAGGTAGTGTTTAATTTCATTACTCAACCCAAAGAAAGAGATTTGAAATTTATTCAAGATGAATCTATTTTAAAATCTATAAACTTGTTAAACGGTAAAACATCTCAGTTAAAATTCTTAAAACAAGAGATTAAGTATAAGTAGGTCGAAGATCTTCTTGTCCGCGAACAGGTTGAAAATAAAATTAAAGAACTTAGAAATTTCATGGTAAAAAACCTTTGTGCTGATTCACCCAATGCTTTTTAGCACAGAAGAAAGTATGTGGTTAGGTTACCTTATGCTAAGGAATTTAAAGAACATTTGATTCCTACTAAGGCTAGACCTATTCAGATGAATCACCAACAAATGGAACTTCGTAAGCAAGAGATTAATGACTTGCTTGCAAAAGGCTTAATTAAACCTAGTAAATCCCCTTAGTCTTGTCCAGCTTTCTATGTTAATAACGAAGCTGAAAAAGAAAGAGGAGTCCCCAGGTTAGTCATTAATTATAAGCCTCTTAACAAGGTTCTTGAGTGGATTAGGTATTCTTTACCTAATAAAGAAGACCTTCTTAGCAGACTTAGTAAAGCAACCATTTTTGGTAAATTTGACCTTAAATTAGAGTTTTGGCAGATTAGTATTCATCCTAGTGATAGATACAAAACTGCATTTACAACTCCTTTTGGTCATTACGAATGGATTGTTTAGCCATTTGGTCTCAAAAATGCTCCTCGTGAATTTCAGAATATTCTTAATGATATTTTGAATCCTTTCAGTTATTTCATCATTGTTTACATTAATGATATTTGATCTTTTCTAATTCCATAGACGAACACTTTAAGCATTTAGGTTCATTCTTCAAAACAATCAAAGTTAATGGTTTGGTTCTTTCCCCTACTAAATGCAGTCTTTTCCAGACTAGAGTCAAATTCCTTGGTTATGATACTCATCGTGGTCTTATTAGGCCAATTCAGAGAGTTATTCAGTTTGCAGATAAATTTCCTAGTAAAATTACTGATAAAACGCAACTTCAGCGATTTTTAGGATACCTTAATTATGTCGGTAAATTTTACCAAAATCTTAGAGTTATTTGTAAACCTCTTTTCCTTGGTTTACAAAAGAATCCCCCTCCTTGGACTGATGAATACACTTCCATCGTACAGCAAGTCAAAAAATATGTTAAGGTATTGCCTTACCTTGGCATTTCTAATGAATCTGCATTTAAAATTATTGAAACTGATGCTTCTGAAATTGGATTTGGTGGCATTCTAAAGCAGAAATTAACTCCTTCTTCTGCTGAACAAATTGTTCGTTTCCATTCTGGTGCATGGAATTCAGCTCAAAGTAATTATAGCACTATTAAAAAAGAAATTTTAGCTTTGGTTCTATACATTAGTAAAATTCAAAATAATTTATTAAATCAGAGATTTCTAATCATAATTGATTGCAAATCAGCCAAATATATTTTGGAAAAAGATGTTAAAAATATAGCTACTAAGCATATTTTTGCTAGATGGCAATCTTTATTAAGTATTTTTGATTTTAATATTGAATACATTAAAGGAAGTCAAAATTCAGTTCTTGATTTTCTTACGAGAGAATTTATTACTTCAGGTACAAAAGAAACATGAGTGTGTGAGGTGGTAATTCTTCTGTTCGGCCCCCTTCAGGCCCAAATAATTAAACGCCCAAAGGAGCCTTAATTCCTCACCCAGTTAATCCAGTTGCTGCAGTAGATGTCGTAAATAGGTATCAATTACTTGGAACTATTCCAAAACCTTATAACACGGTTTTGGTCCAATCTCCCAAGTCAATTGACCTTTTTGCCCTTTCTTCTTCCTCTAGTAACCCTAATCCTAGTCAACTGCATTCACAGTATATTTCCCTGTATACAGTCAATTTCTTTCATATAGAGCCTCATATAAAACCTAAAGATGACCCAATCAAGTTGGCCTCCCAGTTCTTCCCAACTGGTTGGCATTTTCTTCCCTTAGCTCCTTATAAATCCCTTGCGTATTATAAGGAAATCCTTATTCAAACTGAATCAATCCTTATCAAGCCTATTTATGATAAGAATAATTCTTCCAAAGTTATTTTCCACTCTTTATATATTAAGCGGATTATCTCATTGCTTGATTGGGGTAATCATCCTTCTGATCTCAGAGAATTAGATAATCTTAATAGTCAATTTTGCTATTACGATTATATGGAGGCATGGAATAGGATCTTTTTATTCCAAAATCCTTCCTTCAGTCATTCATGGTTTCTCCAATTCGACCACAAGTTCAAAAGTCAAATTCCTCTCTGATTTACCCTTTGGTGGTCTAGATTCGGTTCTAATCTCGATATCTTACCCCCAGAGCTTAAACCTCTGGTTACTCATTTCTTCTGTAGAAATCTATACAATTAAAAATTTGATTGTATTCCTATTCTTCTTCAATTTATAAGTAAATATAAAATCCTATGGATTCTCAAATGGCAGTATGGACTTCTTTCTCCTTCTGTTGAATCCATTTTTCAGTCCCCGTCTGGTCAAATAGTTAATCCTTCTTCTCACAGTCAATTAACATTTGTGACTCGAACTTTCTCAGTCAAATGGTGGGATAAATTTGACATTTATCGTATCATTGGTCAAGTTCAAAAGGAGTTTCCAGTCAATCCTACTCCTATTAAATCTGTTTCTCCTAAGGAATCTTCCAGTAAATCTAAAGAATCCTCTCAGCCAAATTTGGATTTTTCAGATATTAATCATTGCACAAATGCAGAGTTAAAAATGTTAGCTCAGCTTATTCACAACAAGCTACATAAGGAAGATGATGTTCCTTCGATCAGTTCATCAGCTTCCTCCAATTCTAGTAAACAGGCAACCAATGCTGAGGATCCATACGGAAGCATCAACCTTCAAGATACTCAAGATCCTTTTGCCTAGGATGCGCTCCAGTAATCTGAGTCGTCCCTAGTGACTCATCCAAAGTCATCATCAACAGGTTGCTCTTTGTCAAAAGTAGCCGAAAGTTAAAGCAGTAAAGTAAAGGTGTCTGTATGAGTCATTTGTCAGTTAGTGGAATATTTATTCCATTGTCGGCCATTTGGTCTTAAAGTCAAAAGTTATATTCCTCTTTTATATTTACGCGTCTGTATTTAGTCAAACGTATTCAATAATGAGTCTGTAATAGTTCACTTTTGTAAAAGTTTTACTATTCCATAATAGTAAAAGTTGTTTGTAATTAATGAGTTGTAATAGTTAGGCGTTTTCCTTACTCTATAAAAGGAATGAGTAGTGATTTGTAAGAGGCATGATTAGAAATCCAGTAGAGTATTTTAGAAAGACTCAGATTCTCATCTGACAAATATTTAAACCTCTTGTGCTTCTATCTTAGTAATGTTAGGTTTCTATAATCGAGTCAACTTTGCTTGTAAGTAATCTTTGTAATCATTAAATTATTTTATACCATTTAACAGCGGACAAAAGTTTAAATAAAACTTTAAACTAAAACATTTGAAACTTAAAAAAGATGACCGGTGAATCGGTAAAGTAATATCTTTCTTTTATTTATAAACATTTGGGAAAGGATTATAATTAATTTGGAAAAGTTTACTAAGGGAAGAAGAAGTCTAAGGACTTTGTTCTTCATCTAACTAGAAAGAAGGTAGAGAGAAGGAGGAGAGAACCTCTGTGAGGTTTGTCAAAAAAAAACCCTAATGAACTCTAACACTAGAGTTCATTTAAATAGAAACTAAAGTAACTAGTTTATATTTACCGAAGTAACTTTTACATTTCCTTAAAGTTAAAAATAAAAATATTTAACTAAAGTAAGAAACATTTAACTTAGGTTAAAAGTAAATTACTTTTACATTTATTGAAGTAAAAATATTTAACTAAAGTTAAAAACATTTTACTAAAGTTAAAGTATTTACATTTACTTTTACTAAAGTAAATTACTTTTACTAAACTAATTACTTAATTACTAAAGCAGCATCTGCTTTTGCTTTGTCTGCTTTTGACTTTGTCGGATGCACTGATTGCATCTGGAGCATCCGATGACTATGGGACCCTGGGAGGCCAGCGTCGTCTAACTATGTCTGACTATTGAGGTCCGTCTTCTTCCTCGCCGGTGGGTGCTATTGATCTTCTTCTAAGATAGATCACCATCCCCTATTCCTTCGACCCCAAAAAAAAATCCAGGGATTCAATCCTTTTTCACCCAAAAAATTATGTTTAATTTTAAGAAAGAAGAAAAAATAATTATCAAAATTTTGGTCACTAACATCAGAGTTTCAAAAATGTTATATAAAAATTTCTATAAAAACAAATCAGACTGTGTCTGATACAAGGATTGAATCTCTGGATTTTTTTCTAGGGTCGAAGGTATAGGGGATGGTGATCTATCTGAGAAGAAGATCAACAGCACCCACCAGCGAGGAAGGAGCCGAACCTCAACAGTCAGACATAGTCAGACGACGCTGGCCCCGCAAGGTCCCACAGTCATCGGATGCTCCAGATGCAATCAGTGCGTCCGACAAAGTCAAAAGCAGCCAAAGCAAAAGCAGATGCTGCTTTAATAAATAAGTAATTAGTTTAGTAAAAGTAATTTACTTTAATAAAAGTAAATGTAAATACTTTAACTTTAGTTAAATATTTTTAACTTTAGTTAAATATTTTTACTTAAGTAAATGTAAAAGTAATTTACTTTTAACCTAAGTTAAATGTTTTAACTTAAGTTAAAAGTTTCTTACTTTAGTTAAATGTTTTTATTTTTAACTTTAAGTAAATGTAAAAGTTACTTCGGTAAATATAAATCGGTAACTTTAGTTTCTATTTAAATGAACTCAAGTGTTAGAGTTCATTAGGTTTTATTTTGACAAACCTCACAGAGGTTCTCTCCTCCTTCTATCCTCCTTCTCTCTACCATCTCTCTAGTTAGATGAAGAACGAAGTCCTTAGACTTCTTCTTCCAGTAAACTTATCCAGATTAATTGTAATCCTTTCCCAAATGTTTATAAATAAAAGAAAGAGATTACTTTACCGATTCACCGGTCATCTTCTTTAAGTTTCAAATGTTTTAGTTTAAAGTTTTATTTAAACTTTTCATCCGCTGTTAAATGGTATCAGAGCCATGCGATGTTGTCTCTTGGTGTCACTGTTTGTTCGCCGGTCAAACACAGAGGTCTGAATTTAAACCTTGTTTATACTTCTTCTTTAGATTTCTATTGCTCCGTCCTTAGAGCACCTAGTTTGAGTCACCTATCACCTATAGAACACCCCGGATTGCCATAGGTCCCGTCGAGCCGTTGTAAGTCTCAAGAGTGTGAGCAGTTAGGCAAAAAGGGAATCACTAGATCTAAGGATATACGTCTACCAATAGGTAAGAGGGTATGCACTTAAGAGACTTTGGTCTGTCTTTAAGTGGAATGTCAACAGATCTAGAGATTAGGTTTGAACAAGTTAAAACGAAGTAGACTGTTTAGATCGAGTTCATTAGTTAGTCAAGAGTCAGCCGTGTGATCCTTATATTAGACACAGTCTGATTTGTTTTTATAGAAATTTTTACATAAAATTTTTGAAACTCTGATGTTGGTGACCAAAATTTCGGTAATTTTTTTTTTTCTGATTTCTTAAAATTAAACATAATTTTTTTGGGGAAAAAGGATTGAATCCCTGGATTTTTTTTTGGGGTCGAAGGAATAGGGGATGGTGATCTATTTGAGAAGAAGATCAACAGCACCCACCGGCGAGGAAGGAGCCGGATCTCAAGAGTCAGACATAGTCAGACAACGCTGGCCCCCCAGGGTCCCACAGTCATCGGATGCTCCAGATGCAATCAGTGCGTCCGACAAAGTCAGAAGCAGTCAAAGCAAAAGCAGATGATGCTTTAGTAATTAAGTAATTAGTTTAGTAAAAGTAATTTACTTTAGTAAAAGTAAATGTAAATACTTTAACTTTAGTTAAATATTTTTAACTTTAGTTAAATATTTTTACTTGAGTAAATGTAAAAGTACTTTTACTTTTAACCTAAGTTAAATATTTTAACAACAGTTAAATATTTTTTACTTTAGTTAAATGTTTTTACTTTAAACTTTAAGTAAATGTAAAAGTTACTTTGGTAAATATAAATCGGTATCTTTAGTTTCTATTTAAATGAACTCAATTGTTAGAATTCATTAGGTTTGTTTTGACAAACCTCACAGAGGTTCTCTCCTCCTTCTATCCTCCTTCTCTCTACCATCTCTCTAGTTAGATGAAGAACGAAGTCCTTAGACTTCTTCTTCCCTTAGTAAACTTATCCAGATTAATTGTAATCCTTTCCCAAATGTTTATAAATAAAAGAAAGAGATTACTTTACCGATTCACCGGTCATCTTCTTTAAGTTTCAAATGTTTTAGTTTAAAGTTTTATTTAAACTTTTCATCCGCTGTTAAATGGTATCAGAGCCATGCGATGTTGTCTCTTGGTGTCACTGTTTGTTCGCCGGTCAAACACAGAGGTCTGAATTTAAACCTTGTTTATACTTCTTCTTTAGATTTCTATTGCTCCGTCCTTAGAGCACCTAGTTTGAGTCACCTATCACCTATAGAACACCCCGGATTGCCATAAGTCCCGTCGAGCCGTTGTAAGTCTCAAGAGTGTGAGCAGTTAGGCAAAAAGGGAATCACTAGATCTAAGGATATACGTCTACCAATAGGTAAGAGGGTATGCACTTAAGCGACTTTGGTCTTTCTTTAAGTGGAATGTCAACAGATCTAGAGATTAGGTTTGAACAAGTTAAAACGAAGTAGACTGTTTAGATCGAGTTCATTAGTTAGTCAAGAGTCAGTCGTGTGATCCTTATATTAGACACAGTCTGATTTGTTTTTATAGAAATTTTTACATAAAATTTTTGAAACTCTGATGTTGGTGACCAAAATTTCGGTAATTTTTTTTTCTCCTTTCTTAAAATTAAAAATAATTTTTTTGGGGAAAAAGGATTGAATCCCTGGAATTTTTTTTGGGGTCGAAGGAATAGGGGATGGTGATCTATCTGAGAAGAAGATCAACAGTACCCCCCGGCGAGGAAGGAGCCGGATCTCAACAGTCAGACATAGTCAGACAACGCTGGCCCCCCAGGGTCCCACAGTCATCGGATGCTCCAGATGCAATCAGTGCGTCCGACAAAGTCAAAAGCAGCCAAAGCAAAAGCAGATGATGCTTTAGTAATTAAGTAATTAGTTTAGTAAAAGTAATTTAGTTTAGTAAAAGTAAATGTAAATACTTTAACTTTAGTTAAATGTTTTTAACTTTAGTTAAATGTTTTTACTTAAGTAAATGTAAAAGTAATTTACTTTTAACCTAAGTTAAATGTTTTAACAAAAGTTAAATATTTTTTACTTTAGTTAAATATTTTTACTTTTAACTTTAAGTAAATGTAAAAGTTACTTCAGTAAATATAAATCGGTATCTTTAGTTTCTATTTAAATGAACTCAAGTGTTAGAGTTCATTAGGTTTTATTTTGACAAACCTCACATAGGTTCTCTCCTCCTTCTCTCTACCTTCTCTCTAGTTAGATGAAGAACGAAGTCCTTAGACTTCTTCTTCCCTTAGTAAACATAACCAAATTAATTGTAATCCTTTCCCAAATGTTTATAAGTAAAAGAAAGAGATTACTTTACCGATTCACCGGTCATCTTCTTTAAGTTTCAAATATTTTAGTTTAAAGTTTTATTTAAACTTTTCATCCGCTGTTAAATGGTATCAGAGCCATGCGATGTTGTCTCTTGGTGTCACTGTTTGTTCTCCGGTCAAACACAGAGGTCTGAATTTAAACCTTGTTTATACTTCTTCTTTAGATTTCTGTTGCTCCGTCCTTGGAGCACCTAGTTTGAGTCACCTATCACCTATAGAACACCCCGGATTGTCATAGGTCCCGTCGAACCGTTGTAAGTCTCAAGAGTGTGAGCAGTTAGGCAAAAAAGGAATCACTAGATCTAAGGATATACGTCTGCCAATAGGTAAGAGGGTATGCACTTAAGCGACTTTGGTCTGTCTAGAGATTAGGTTTGAACAAGTTTAAACGAAGTAGACTATTTAGATCGAGTTCATTAGTTAGTCAAGAGTCAGTCGTGTGATCCTTATAATAGACACAGTCTGATTTGTTTTTATAGAAATTTTTACATAAAATTTTTGAAACTCTGATGTTGGTGACCAAAATTTCGGTAAATTTTTTTTTCTCCTTACTTAAAATTAAACATAATTTTTTTGTGGAAAAAAGATTGAATCCCTGGATTTTTTTTTTGGGTCGAAGGAATAGGGGATGGTGATCTATCTAAGAAGAAGATCAACAGCACCCACCGGCGAGGAAGGAGCCGGATCTCAACAATCAGACATAGTCAGACAACGCTTGGCCCCCAGGGTCGCACAGTCATCGGATGCTCCAGATGCAATCAGTGCATCCGACAAAGTCAAAAGCAGCCAAAGCAAAAGTAGATGAAGCTTTAGTAATTAAGTAATTAGTTTAGTAAAAGTAATTTAGTTTAGTAAAAGTAAATGTAAATACTTTAACTTTAGTTAAATGTTTTTAACTTTAGTTAAATATTTTTACTTAAGTAAATGTAAAAGTAATTTACTTTTAACCTAAGTTAAATGTTTTAACTTAAGTTAATGTTTTTTACTTTAGTTAAATATTTTTACTTTTAACTTTAAGTAAATGTAAAAGTTACTTCGGTAAATATAAATCGGTAACTTTAGTTTCTATTTAAATGAACTCAAGTGTTAGAGTTCATTAGGTTTTGTTTTGACAAACCTCACAGAGGTTCTCTCCTCCTTCTCTCCTCCTTCTCTCTAGTTAGATGAAGAACGAAGTCCTTAGACTTATTCTTCCCTTAGTAAACTTATCCAGATTAATTGTAATCATTTCACAAATGTTTATAAGTAAAAGAAAGAGATTACTTTACCGATTCACCGGTCATCTTCTTTAAGTTACAAATGTTTTAGTTTAAAGGATTATTTAAACTTTTCATCCGCTGTTAAATGGTATCAGAGCCATGAGATGTTGTCTCTTGGTGTCACTGTTTGTTCTCCGGTCAAACACAGAGGTCTGAATTTAAACCTTGTTTATACTTCTTCTTTAGATTTCTGTTGCTCCGTCCTTAGAGCACCTAGTTTGAGTCACCTATCACCTATAGAACACCCCGGACTGTCATAGGTCCCGTCGAGCCGTTGTAAGTCTCAAGAGTGTGAGCAGTTAGGCAAAAAGGGAATCACTAGATCTAAGGATATACGTCTGCCATTAGGTAAGAGGGTATGCACTTAAGCGACTTTGGTCTGTCTTTAAGTGGAATGTCAACAGATCTAGAGATTAGGTTTGAACAATTTAAGACGAAGTAGACTGTTTAGATCGAGTTCATTAGTTAGTCAAGAGTCAGCCGTGTGATCCTTATATTAGACACAGTCTGATTTATTTTTATAGAAATTTTTACATAAAATTTTTGAAACTCTGATGTTGGTTACCAAAATTTCGGTATTTTTTTTCTCCTTTCTTAAAATTAATCATAATTTTTTTGGGGAAAAGGGATTGAATCCATGGATTTTTTTTTGGGGTCGAAGGAATAGGGGATGGTGATCTTTCTGAGAAGAAGATCAAAAGCACCCACCGACGAGGAAGGAGCCGGATCTCAACAGTCAGACATAGTCAGACAACGCTGGCCCCCAAGGGTCCCACAGTCATCGGATGCTCCAGATGCAATCAGTGCATCCGACAAAGTCAAAAGCAGCCAAAGCAAACGCAGATGTTGCTTTAGTAATTAAGTAATTAGTTTAGTAAAAGTAATTTACTTTAGTAAAAGTAAATGTAAATACTTTAACTTTAGTTAAATGTTTTTAACTTTAGTTAAACGTTTTTACTTAAGTAAATGTAAAAGTAATTTACTTTTAACCTAAGTTAAATGTTTTAACTTAAGTTAAATGTTTTTTACTTTAGTTAAATGTTTTTACTTTAAACTTTAAGTAAATGTAAAAGTTACTTCGGTAAATATAAATCGGTAACTTTAGTTTCTATTTAAATGAACTCAAGTTTTAGAGTTCATTAGGTTTTGTTTTGACAAACCTCACAGAGGTTCTCTCCTCCTTCTCTCCTCCTTCTCTCTAGTTAGATGAAGAACGAAGTTCTTAGACTTCTTCTTCCCTTTGTAAACTTATCCAGATTAATTGTAATCATTTCCCAAATGTTTATAAGTAAAAGAAAGAGATTACTTTACCGATTCACCAGTCATCTTCTTTAAGTTACAAATGTTTTAGTTTAAAGGTTTATTTAAACTTTTCATCCGCTGTTAAATGGTATCAGAGCCATGCGATGTTGTCTCTTGGTGTCACTGTTTGTTCTCCGGTCAAACACAGAGGTCTGAATTTAAACCTTGTTTATACTACTTCTTTAGATTTCTGTTGCTCCGTCCTTAGAGCACCTAGTTTGAGTCACCTATCACCTATAGAACACCCCGGACTGTCATAGGTCCCGTCGAACCGTTGTAAGTCTCAAGAGTGTGAGCAGTTAGGCAAAAAGGGAATCACTAGATCTAAGGATATACGTCTGCCATTAGGTAAGAGGGTATGCACTTAAGCGACTTTGGTCTATCTTTAAGTGGAATGTCAACAGATCTAGAGATTAGGTTTGAACAATTTAAAACGAAGTAGACTGTTTAGATCGAGTTCATTAGTTAGTCAAGAGTCAGCCGTGTGATCCTTATATTAGACACAATCTGATTTGTTTTTATAGAAATTTTTACATTAAATTTTTGAAACTCTGTAATTTTTTTTTTCCTTTCTTAAAATTAAACATAATTTTTTTGGGGAAAAAGGATTGAATCCATGGATTTTTTTTTGGGGTCGAAGGAATAGGGGATGGTAATCTATCTGAGAAGAAGATCAAAAGCACCCACCGACGAGGAAGGAGCCGGATCTCAAAAGTCAGACATAGTCAGACAACGCTGGCCCCCCAGGGTCCCACAGTCATCGGATGCTCCAGATGCAATCAGTGCGTCCGACAAAGTCAAAAGCAGCCAAAGCAAACGCAGATGTTGCTTTAGTAATTAAGTAATTAGTTTAGTAAAAGTAATTTACTTTAGTAAAAGTAAATGTAAATACTTTAACTTTAGTTAAATGTTTTTAACTTTAGTTAAACGTTTTTACTTAAGTAAATGTAAAAGTAATTTAATTTTAACCTAAGTTAAATGTTTTAACTTAAGTTAAATGTTTTTTACTTTTGTTAAATGTTTTTACTTTAAACTTTAAGTAAATGTAAAAGTTACTTTGGTAAATATAAATCGGTAACTTTAGTTTCTATTTAAATGAACTCAAGTTTTAGAGTTCATTAGGTTTTGTTTTGACAAACCTCACAGAGGTTCTCTCCTCCTTCTCTCCTCCTTCTCTCTAGTTAGATGAAGAACGAAGTCCTTATACTTCTTCTTCCCTTAGTAAACTTATCCAGATTAATTGTAATCCTTTCCCAAATGTTTATAAGTAAAAGAAAGAGATTACTTTACCGATTCACCGGTTATTTTCTTTAAGTTACAAATGTTTTAGTTTAAAGTTTTATTTAAACTTTTCATCCGCTGTTAAATGGTATCAGAGCCATGCGATGTTGTCTCTTGGTGTTACTGTTTGTTCTCCGGTCAAACACAGAGGTCTGAATTTAAACCTTGTTTATACTTCTTCTTTAGATTTCTGTTGCTCCGTCCTTAGAGCACCTAGTTTGAGTCACCTATCACCTATAGAACACCCCGGATTGTCATAGGTCCCGTCGAGCCATTGTTAGTCTCAAGAGTGTGAGCAGTTAGGCAAAAAAAGAATTACTAGATCTAAGGATATACGTCTGCCAATAGGTAAGAGGGTATGCACTTAAGCGACTTTGGTCTGTCTTTAAGTGGAATGTCAACAGATCTAGAGATTAGGTTTGAACAAGTTAAAACGAATTAGACTGTTTAGATCGAGTTCATTAGTTAGTCAAGAGTCAGCCGTGTGATCCTTATATTAGACACAGTCTAATTTGTTTTTATATAAATTTTTACATAAAATTTTTGAAACTCTGATGTTGGTGACCAAAATTTTGATAATTTTTTTTTCTCCTTTCTTAAAATTAAACATAATTTTTTTGGGGAAAAAGGATTGAATCCCTGGATTTTTTTTTTGCGGTCGAAGGAATAGGGGATGGTGATCTATCTGAGAAGAAGATCAATATCAGCCACCGGCGAGGAAGGAGCCGGATCTCAACAGTCAGACATAGTCAGACAACGCTGGCCCCCCAGGGTCCCACAGTCATCGGATGCTCCAGATGCAATCAGTGCGTCCGACAAAGTCAAAAGCAGCCAAAGCAAAAACAGATGTTGCTTTAGTAATTAAGTAATTAGTTTAGTAAAAGTAATTTACTTTAGTAAAAGTAAATGTAAATACTTTAACTTTAGTTAAATGTTTTTAACTTTAGTTTAATATTTTAACTTAAGTAAATGTAAAAGTAATTTACTTTTAACCTAAGTTAAATGTTTTAACTTAAGTTAAATGTTTTTTACTTTAGTTAAATGTTTTTACTTTAAACTTTAAGTAAATATAAAAGTTACTTCGGCAAATATAAATCGGTAACTTTAGTTTCTATTTAAATGAACTCAAGTTTTAGAGTTCATTAGGTTTTGTTTTGACAAACCTCACAGCGGTTCTCTCCTCCTTCTCTCTACCTTCTCTCTAGTTAGATGAAGAACAAAGTCCTTAGACTTCTTCTTCCCTTAGTAAACTTATCTAGATTAATTGTAATCCTTTCCCAAATGTTTATAAGTAAAAGAAAGAGATTACTTTACCGATTCACCGGTCATCTTCTTTAAGTTTCAAATGTTTTAGTTTAAAGTTTTATTTAAACTTTTCATCCGCTGTTAAATGGTATCAGAGCCATGTGATGTTGTATCTTGGTGTTACTGTTTGTTCTCCGGTCAAATACAGAGGTCTGAATTTAAACCTTGTTTATACTTCTTCTTTAGATTTCTGTTGCTCCGTCCTTAGAGCACCTAGTTTGAGTCACCTATCACCTATAGAACACCCCGGATTGTCATAGGTCCCGTCGAGCCATTATAAGTCTCAAGAGTGTGAGCAGTTAGGCAAAAAGTGAATTACTAGATCTAAGGATATACGTCTGCCAATAGGTAAGAGGGTATGCACTTAAGCGACTTTGGTCTGTCTTTAAGTGAAATGTCAACAGATCTAGAGATTAGGTTTGAACAAGTTAAAACGAAGTAGACTGTTTAGATCGAGTTCATTAGTTAGTCAAGAGTCAGCCGTGTGATCCTTATATTAGACACAGTCTGATTTGTTTTTATAGAAATTTTTACATAAAATTTTTGACACTCTGATGTTGGTGACCAAAATTTCGGTAATTTTTTTTTTCTCCTTTCTTAAAATTAAACATAATTTTTTTGGGAAAAAAGGATTGAATCCTTGTATTTTTTTTTGGGGTCAAAGGAATAGGGGATGGTGATCTATCTGAGAAGAAGATCAAAAGCACCCACCGGCGAGGAAGGAGCTTAATCTCAACAGTCAGACATAGTCAGACAACGCTGGCCCCCCAGGGTCCCACAGTCATCGGATGCTCCAGATGCAATCAGTGCGTCCGACAAAGTCAAAAGCAGCCAAAGCAAAAGCAGATGTTGCTTTAGTAATTAAGTAATTAGTTTAGTAAAAGTAATTTACTTTAGTAAAAGTAAATGTAAATACTTTAACTTTATTTAAATGTTTTTAACTTTAGTTAAATATTTTTACTTAAGTAAATGTAAAAGTAATTTACTTTTAACCTAAGTTAAATGTTTTAACTTAAGTTAAATGTTTTTTACTTTAGTTAAATGTTTTTACTTTAAACTTTAAGTAAATGTAAATGTTACTTCGGTAAATATAAATCGGTAACTTTAGTTTCTATTTAAATGAACTCAAGTTTTAGAGTTCATTAGGTTTTGTTTTGACAAACCTCACAGAGGTTCTCTCCTCCTTCTCTCCTCCTTCTCTCTACCTTCTCTCTAGTTAGATGAAGAACGAAGTCCTTAGACTTCTTCTTCCCTTAGTAAACTTATCCAGATTAATTGTAATCCTTTCCCAAATGTTTATAAGTAAAAGAAAGAGATTACTTTACCGATTCACCGGTCATCTTCTTTAAGTTTCAAATGTTTTAGTTTAAAGTTTTATTTAAACTTTTCATCCGCTGTTAAATGGTATCAGAGCCATACGATGTTGTCTCTTGGTCTCATTGTTTGGTCTCCGGTCAAACACAGAGGTCTGAATTTAAACCTTGTTTCTACTTCTTCTTTAGATTTCTGTTACTCCGTCCTTAGAGCACCTAGTTTGAGTCACCTATCACCTATAGAACACACCGGATTGCCATAGGTCCCGTCGAGCCGTTGTAAGTCTCAAGAGTGTGAGAAGTTAGGCAAAAAGGGAATCACTAGATCTAAGGATATACGTCTGCCATTAGGTAAGAAGGAAAGCACTCAAGCGACTTTGGTCTATCTTTAAGTGGAATGTCAACAGATCTAGAGATTAGGTTTGAACAAGTTAAAACGAAGTAGACTGTTTAGATCAAGTTCATTAGTTAGTCAAGAGTCAGCCGTGTGATCCTTATATTAGACACAGTCTGATTTGTTTTTATAGAAATTTTTACAAAAAAATTTTGAAACTCTGATGTTGGTGACCAAAATTTCGGTAAATTTTTTGTTCTCCTTTCTTAAAATTAAACATAATTTTTTGGTGGAAAAATGATTGAATCCCTAGATTTTTTTTTGGGGTCGAAGGAATAGAGGATGGTGATCTATCTGAGAAGAAGATCAACAGCACCCACTAGCGAGGAAGGAGCCAGATCTCAACAGTCACACATAGTCAGACGACGCTAGCCCCCAGGGTCCCACAATCATCGGATGCTCCTGATGCAATCAGTGCGTCGGACAAAGTCAAAAGCAACCAAAGCCAAAGCAGATGTTGCTTTAGTAATGAAGTAATTAGTTTAGTAAAAGTAATTTACTTTAGTAAAAATAAATGTAAATACTTTAACTTTAGTTAAATATTTTTATTTCAGTAAATGTAAAAGTAATTTACTTTTAACCTAAGTTAAATGTTTTAACTTAAGTTAAAATATTTCTTACTTTCGTTAAATATTTTTACTTTTAACTTTAAGTAAATATAAAAGTTACTTTGGTAAATATAAACCGGTAACTTTAGTTTCTATTTAAATGAACTCAAGTGTTAGAGTTCATTAGGTTTTGTTTTGACAAACCTCACAGAGGTTCTCTCCTCCTTCTCTCCTCCTTCTCTCTACCTTCTCTCTAGTTAGATGAATAACGAAGTCCTTAGACTTCTTCTTCCCTTAGTAATCTTATCCAGATTAATTGTAATCCTTTTCCAAATATTTATAAATAAAAGAAAGGGATTACTTTACCGATTCACTGGTCATCTTCTTTAAGTTTCAAATGTTTTAGTTTAAAGTTTTATTTAAACTTTTCGTCCGCTCTTAATATATATATATCCTCACTCTTAGCAGCTATGCCAGACTGGGTTATCTTCCCAGTCCAGGTTTGACTTTTTAATGTGTATATTTAACTATATATATACTAACTTTTCAATTCTGTCAAGCCCGGATGTCAAATCCGAGGTAGTTACTACTTTTATATATATAACTATATATATATATATATATAATTTTTTCTGACTTATTTGGGCCTGGATTTATACTTCGTGGCCTTTTTATTGCTTTAATATATATATTAATAATATATTATTAATTACATTCCAGTTTGGCCTGGATCATTTTGTGGCCTTTTTACTTCTTTTATAAATATATATATACTTACATTTTCTGTCGGGGCAAAGGACATAATGTCCGTCGCCCTTTACCGTTTTTTTTTTATATATATATTTACATTAAGTCAAGCCTAGATCATTTTGTGGCATTTTACAGCTTTTATAAATATATATATATATTTTCATTCCAGTTCGGGCCTCGGAGTGAAAACCCACCGCCCTTTACCGCTTATGTATATATATATATATATATATATTTCAATTCTATCCAGCCTGGATTACTCCGTCGCTTTTTGCAGCTTTTATAAATATATATATATATATATATATATTTACATTCCAGTCCGGGCATCGGAGTGAAAATCCATCGCCCTTTACAAATTTCGTATATATAATTATATATATATTGCTTTACTCATTTTGATTAAATTGTTGCTTTAAATATTTATTTGATAAGAATCGGCACTGACATTTTTGCGGGCGAACTAGTTTCTTTAAATCTCGCCAACTCTAGCTTTCAAACTATTCAAAATAGGTTCAAACAGAACCGAAAAGCTAGAATGGATGAGATTTACTTAAATCTAGCAATTTTTCTAGTTTCAGTTATAAAAGCAATCTCGCGGCCCTTAGATCGCTATCTAGTGGGAACGAGGCGCTTACGCTATGCGTAAGCCAGGATTTACTAACGAATCCTTGATTTTTGCAACATATGGATGTAAATATATCTTTGCTGTACATATTTGAGTTGTGCAAGTTTATTGGCTTCCCTTTGTGAGCCTAGGAATCGCGGGATTTATGATCAAACTGATCAGAATCTGATTCCCACGATGGACAAACTCCATTTTACAAATGTGCCCTGCCAGTTTTTCTATAAAATATACCTACAAAAGACCGTAAAATGGTTATCCGAATTTAAGGTCTCAACATAGTGAAATATGATTTGTCGTGTCAGAGTCACTCCGATGGCTGTCATGCCTATGAGAAGACCGACACTTGTATATATTCTGTGGTCGAGGATGCTTCGCAGCCCGACAATCACCATTCAAATTGAGCCAAGAGGCTGAAAAGATTAAAAAAAAAAGTGAAAGTATCAACATGCTTCAATTCCTATGTTAGCGTAAGGGTTTGAAAATCAGTTTCAAAATATTATTTTAATAATCTTTTCTAAATAAGAGACTTTTGCAAATCAAATCAAACCCTTCGTATATAGGTTCAACGATACCTGTCCATGCTTTCAATCAATCAAACATAGGCCCAATTTCTTCCAGCATTCACACACACACACACACACATTGCAGATATAAAAGGGAAATATTGAAAAGATGCGGTAGAGTGTTTACATGGGAGTTGTGGGGAGCCTAACACCTTCCCCACACTTAACCAAGCCCCCAAACTCAAAACTTTGCTTTCAAAGATTAAGTTTCGACAGTGTCCAATAATTGGGCCTCCTTTCAAAATAAACTCGGTTGAGTTGGTACAACCATTTCAAAACTACCAACTGGCGACTCTGTAAAACATTCAAATTGTCGACATGATACGTGATGGCCTTTTTCTAAAAAATCATTCAAAACCTTTTTCACAATAAAAAGAATAAGGGTAGACAAAACTTAAGAAGAGAGAAAGATTCGGGTCCAACTCGACTCGCAAATTTTTCCCGACGTCGGCATTATCATAATCTAAACTTAATTCTCTTAATCATAGCATAATCACACATAATTTTTTGATATTTAAGAAACTATTTTTCAAAATATTTTATTGTAAATTGCTATGAACATGATTTCTTCATGTTCATCATATTTACATGAATTGAACCACATAAACAATCATATATAATAGTTTATGTACATAATCTAACACATATTGATCCTCAATTTATAGTTTATCATGAAAAACAATTTACAGAGAAGTAAAAACAATGAAGAACATGAAGAAAAAACTTAAACTAAATTATACCTTTGCTTCTAGAGGAAGAGGATGAAAATGGTGATTATCTTGCTTTTGATTTCTCAAAGCTTTCTTCTCTCTTTTCTTCCTTCTCACTTTTCTCTCTAATTTTCTTAATCTGTTCTTCTTCTAACTTTTACTAACTTAACATAGTATAGAATATACATATAATTGATAATATATAACTGATATACTTAATTCCTCTTAATAAATATATCAGTTACTAATTTTTTAAAATCAAAAGCCATAAGGCTTTGTTTGGCAAAACCTTTTATTTTTAAAAACAGATTTTGAGAAGCTAAGGCCTTTTTTGGTAAAACGGATTTAAAATAGATTTAAGGGCTTTGTTTAGTAAAACTAATTTAAAACTCTTTTAATTTATTTTAATAACTCATTTAACACATAATTTTTAATGTCATGCTTTATCTAATTAAATCTTACTATCCCAATTTAATTAAATACAAGCTAACATCAATTAACTAAATAAAATTACCATATAATACTAAATTGCTACACAACTGTAGTTTACTTATTAATCATAATTCATGTAACAAATTAGTAAATCTTTATTAACAAATGCCACATAATATTCATCTAATTTAATTATCCTAATTTAATTAGAACAACACCACAATTTATTAAACATCAACTTAGTTAACATATTGCACTTAATTTAATTACTCCATACATAATCACCTTAATTATTTATTTAACTCAATAAATAAATCAATTAAAATATTCATTTAATTCAATTAATATTTAAAATTAATATACAAAATTCTCGTTTATTACAATTATGATGATGTCATCATGATGATGTCATCATGATGTCACCTGGTGGATATTTTGAGGGACTAAGGAGCAATTAATGAGGTACTAAAGTGTAATTAACCTAGGTACCAAACTGTAATAAGTCAGGTGCAAATTGTAATAAGCCGAGCCCCTAACGTGCAATTAGTGAAACTATGTTTTTCTATAAATAGCAAGCCATTCTCTTCATTTTCAAAGCAAGTTTTCAGAGCAAAGTTATAATCTAGCAATAGAAAGAGAGAGTTCTTGTGAGTTAGATTAATTTCAAGATTTCAAAGGATTAGTTAAAGCTTGCAACTTCAAAAGGTATTTACTTTAGTGGTTATTATTTTCATTCTTCTTTATATATTTAGTAAAAATATACTTTTATACGCAGTTATAATGCCCAAATTATTTTAAATATATAGTACAAAAGTACTATTTGCAAGAGGTTATAATGTCCGATTTATTTCTCTTAAAAAGTAGCAAATATACTTTTATAAGCAGTTACTTTGTCCGATTTTCTTCTACTATTTAGTACGAATATTCATTTTATAAAGCAGTTATAATGTTCGATTTATTTCAAACATAGTAAATGAATATTCATTTTATAAAGTAGTTATAATGCTCGATTTATTTCAAATATAGTAAACGAATAATTATTTTACAAGCAGTTACAATGCTCAATTTATTTTAAATATAGTTGATGAATATTTATTTTGTAAACAATTATAATGCTAAAATTATTTCATGTATAGTACAAGGAGTTTTATTTATAATTATTTATATTGTTTACTAGTTATAAATAAGAACTTATTAAGTGATCGAGTAAGTGTTAAGTCTAAGGTAGTGCAGTCGTACTCTTTAATGGTTGATGTATAGTAGCTAGGCTAAACGATTCCTTCAGGGAGCAGAGGTATATACAAATTAGCAACTGATCGAACTCGCTCTGAAAACAATGTAGACGAGACGGAAATTGATTTGTTGGTTATTTTTGAGAAATCACTCAGTATACTATATTGAATACTATTAAAGACTTGATGTGTGTTAGGTTTAGACTTGTGAATACGTATGATGTTAAGGTTATCTAATATTTGACTATATGGTTAAGTGTTAGATAGTTTACTTATAAAGTAATAGTATTATGGGATAAGGTATGTTATGCTAATTGAAAGATCATCTTAATAATGATAGGTCTTTTCAATAAGGAAATTAAAATAGATTGCATAGCAGTAATCGACGATACATGCAAGTTTTATCTAACTCAAACTTGAGTTATATTTTCAAAGCATGTTAGTGAATAATTACTGTTGATTATTCACATCTATACTGATTATTGATTCGCACTTAGTGCATGTTGCATATGTTCATCAGGTATGAAAGGCTGATCATTTTCATTACCCTAAGGTTCAGTTAAAGTTGTTCGTGGTCCTTGTTGACATTAAACATTATTGGTTCAGTCATTCATTTATTGAAATTCTGATTCATGCTCTTTCATAATTATTATATTGTTGAAAATTCAAAAGATTATTCTTTCTTTCAATTATGATATATCTTCATTGTATTTAAACTTGCTGGGCAAATTAATTGCTCACCTTTGCTATATCATGATAACAAATTTTAGATTAAGACGAAGGCTCGAAGAAAGATAGAGGCAAAGGCTAACTACAAGAGTAGATTGCATATATAACTATTAGTTATTCGATGTAAATTATATATGTGAACCTTTTAAATTACTTAATGTATGTATTTAGTTAAGGTTAATAGACCTTGAGAAATATTATAGAACCATGTGAAATAAATAATTTATGTTTATATATTCCGCATTAGTTTATAGATTATGTATGAAAATGAAGTACCGTAACGTACCAGGTCCGAGGTTCTAAGGACTCGGATTTGGGGGCGTCACAGGTTGGTATCAGAGCTGTAGGGTCTAAACCTTAGGTAGAGTTACCTTAGACTATAACCGCAGAGATGAGGATAAAGAATAAACTCAAATAGAGTTTAAGTGCTAAGAGATGAATTTTGGAAATTCATTATTAAGTTAAGAAAATGATAAATAAGATTCAAAGAAGAATCTCGAAAAGTTATAAAGACAAGAATCCAGAGTTACCTAACTCTAGTAATAAAGATGAAAATCTTAAATAAAATCATAATATATGATTAAGGTGAAAGATAAGAAGATCATAAAATAAAACGATCATAGGATAGAAAAGAATCGTAATATAACACGATTATAAGAAGAGGTCACAATGTGATCTGATGAGGTCATAGAAGGATAGATGATCAATCGTTTGATTGAAAACATTGTAGCAGAATTGGTGTACGACTATTGTACTATGAAAACTCAGGAAAGAGTTGTAGATGATGGGATACGGATTAAATAAAATTCGTATTGAGTAAAGAGAATTTAGGATCAATGAACAATTGAGGAATAAATGTAATTCGTAGTGGGATTTCAATTGAGGATTCATGTGATAGCTGAGTTGTACAAATCTTTGTATGGGCGGAGGTTTTGTGCTTGGTCTAACGACTACTTAATTTATCACATTGATAATCATTAAAATGTTGGTGTCACGCTATTCGCTATATCTATGTTGAGAAGGTGATTCCTTTCTCATGTGTATAACGGATAGGTAGAGAATGTAAGATTAGGTGTGAGTTCTTAAAACTCATACTTATGGTAGTTTGTGACTCATAATCGTATGGTATGTTTTTTAACCCCTAAGCATATGGACAGTTCTTAATTGGTTCTTGAACTACGTATTGCTAGCATAAGTTCCTAAACTCATATTATTGTGAAAAGTTCCTGAACTCATAACGTGTGGTATGTTTGATGAACTATACTGGGGTATAGAAAAGTTGTGGATGAAGAATTGAGGATTTTTAGTGTAGTAAGTTTCAATGGTGATAGAATAGATAGAATTATTAAGCAATGGATCATTGGAGAAATTGACGTTGATGGCGGAGACATAGGCATTCTAAATCTTCTAGTTATGCTAGACTTCAAAATTTTTGAAATCAAGCTAAATTCGCACTGAAGTGCCTTTTTGACATAAAATAAATTTTTTTTATCCTCAAAACATGGTGATAAGGGTGTGGAGATGGACTTCAAGCCATTATCACATCGTTACCTGTTGCGACATGAAAACACTAAAAATGATTTTTCAATAGTTTTGCACTTTTTAAAGAAGAGTCTACGCTAATTGTTTCAGCTAGACAAAAATGATTTGAGATATCAAAATGTATTTTATATATCATTAATGCATCATTGAACCTGGTGCAGAGATGATAAAAATGATGGATTTATTAATAAAGTCTTACCTAGTGTTGGATGTAATCTAATGATCGTCAGCCCACTATGGTATATTGTAGTATGACAAAGTAACAAAAATGACGGAATCCTCAAACGGACTGTAAATACTGTGTGATATCATGACGTCCTAAAATAATTTTTAGAATTTTAAAGAAAGTCAAGTGCCAATTGAATTAGGCCAGACTCATGTTTCGATTGATATTCAGATTATTAGTATATGTCTAAGCTATTTAATTTAGCTAGACAAATGTTTATGAAAATTCAAGTATCTCTTTGAGAATTTATCCCCAAACCATATTGTTTTGGTTCGGACTCCAGACTGAGTATGAACATCCCTAAATTAGAAAATATTTATGCTCCAAAGGCGGTTATGATGAAAGCGAATGTCGTTCTAGCTTGTAGCATTTGATCAATGCAGGGTATAATGGGCTGATCACCCATCATGCCTGTAAGTATGTCGGTTTATAGATGAATTTTTGTTCAAACCTTTTCGAAATTGAAAAATAAAAGTTCATGGTCTATATGGCCACTCAGCATGATATGAAAAGTTTTTTTTTCTAACTCCTTAGAGAAAAGTCAGGGTAGAATGTGATGATAGAGAAGATCCTTATAAGAGTAAGAAGTATGCATTTTTCGTGAATAGTGATTCCAGGGACGGAATTCTTATAAAGGGGAAAGAATGTGACAACTCAAAAATTTATAAGGTTTTGAATGATTAAAATATAGGTTAAAGAATAAAACCTAGATAGAAATTTGAGGATTAATTAAAATTTGTAAGTAAAACCTATATGCTTTACTATTTGAATGAGAATAGGGAAAACATGGGTTACAAAATTCCAAAACCCTAGAAATGAATTTATATGTACTTGAAGGAATATTAAGGATAAGGTACTACGATACCTATAAATTTAATGTGAACTGAATAGTGTAAGAAATTTTATATATTATCATTATTGTTATCAGTAATATTTTGATCATGCGTGACATGAATTTAGTAAGTTAGTCAATTTATTTATTGACTAAGAAATGTCAAGGAGGTAAAGGTGAATAGAGAATCAGAACCCTAATAGGGCTTTGCATATTAATACAGTTATTATTATAATTATATTTAAGATTATGTGTATGTACATTATGTGATTAATGTTAAGTACTGATTAGATGGAATGCAATTATGTAAACCTAATTAGGAAACTCTAATGTTTAATTAGGAAACCCTAATGTATAGTTAGAATCCCTAATGTTCATTTAGAAATCCTAATTTAAGATTTGAAAATCCTAACCCTAATTTGCAAACTCTTATGCTAATTAGCAAATCTTAAGGGTTAGAATTTAAGAAAAATATGTGAAATGATCAAAATAACCTCTAATCCATGTGAACTTAAATCGACCAATCAGAGAAGAGATGATGCAAGTATAAAGCAAGCATGACATCATCCTTAAAGAAACACAGATGATGCAAGCATGACATCATCCTTAAAGAAGCACAAAGATGATGTCATCATGATGATGTCATCATGATGTCACCTGGTGGATATTTTGAGGGACTAAGGTGCAGTTAATGAGGTACTAAAGTGTAATTAACTTAGGTACCAAACTGTAATAAGCCAGGTGCAAATTATACTAAGCCGAGACCCTAACGTGCAATTAGTGAAACTATATTTTCCTATAAATAGAAAGCTATTCTCTTCATTTTCAAAGCTAGTTTCCAAACCAAAGTTATAATCTAAAATTAAAAAGAGAGAGTTCTTGTGAGTTAAATTAATTTCAAGATTTCAAAGGATTAGTTAAAACTTGCAACTTCAAGAGGTATTTACTCTAGTGGTTATTATTTTTATTCTTCTTTATATATTTAGTAAAAATATACTTTTATACGCAGTTATAATGCACAAATTATTTTAAGTATATAGTACAAAAGTACTATTTACAAGCGGTTATAATGTTCGATTTATTTCTCTTAAAAAGTAGTAAATATACTTTTATAAGCAATTATTATGTCCGATTTTCTTCAAGTATTTAGTGCGAATATTCATTTTATAAAGCAGTTATAATGCTCGATTTATTTCAAACATAGTAAACAAATATTCATTTTATAAAGCAGTTATAATGCTCGATTTATTTCAAACATAGTAAACTAATATTCATTTTACAAGCAGTTATAATGCTCAATTTATTTTAAATATAGTTGATGAATATTTATTTTGTAAACAATTATAATGCTGAAATTATTTCATGTATAGCATAAGGAGTTTTATTTATAATTAGTTATATGGTTACTAGTTATAAATAAGAACTTATTAAGTGAACGAGTAAGTGTTAAGTCTAAGGTAGTGTAGTCGTACTCTTTAATGGTTGATGTATAGTAGCTAGGCTAAACGATTCCTTTAGGGAGCGGAGGTATATATGAATTAGCAACTGATCTAAATCGCTGTAAAAACAGTGTAGATGAGACGAAAACTAATTTGTTAGTTGTTTGTGGAAAATTACTCAGTATACTATATGAAATACTATTAAAGACTCGATGTGTGTTATGTTTAGACTTGTGAATACGTATGATGTTAAGGTTATCTAATATTTGACTATGTGGTTAAGTGTTAGATAGTTTACTTATAAAGTAATAGTATTATAGGATAAGGTATGTTATATTAATTGAAAGATCAGTCTTAATAATGATAGGTCTTTTCAATAAAGAGATTAAATTAGATTGCGTAGCAGTAATCGACGATACATGCAAGTTTTTCCTAACTTAAACTTGAGTTATATTTTTAAAGCATGTTAGTGAATAATTATTGTTGATTATTCACATCTATACTGATTATTGATTCGCACTTGGTGCATGTTGCATATGTTCATCAGGTATGAAAGGCTGATCACTTTCATTACCCTAAGGATCAGTTAAAGTTGTTCATGGTCCTTGTTGACATTAAACATTATTGGTTCAATCATTCATTTATTGAAATTCTGATTCATGCTCTTTCACAATTATTATATTGTTGAAAATTTGAAAGCTTATTCTTTCTTTCAATCATGATATATCTTCATTGTATTTAAATTTGCTGGACAAATTAGTTGCTCACCCTTGCTATATCATGATAACAAATTTCAGATTAAGACAAAGGCTCGAAGAAAGATAGAGGCTAAGGCAAACTATAAGAGTAGATTATTATGCATCTATAACTATTAGTTATCCTATGGAAATTATATATGTGAACCTTTTAAATTACTTAAGGTATGTATTCAGTTAAGGTTAATAGAACTTGGAAATGTTATAGAACCATGTGAAATAAACATTTTATGCTTATATATTCCGCATTAGTTTATAGAATATGTATTAAGATGAAGTATCGTAACGTACCAGGTCTGAGGTTATAGGGACACGAATTTGGGGGCGTCACAATGTGTGTACAAGAAGGTTAGTGGGAGCTCTGTTTCATTCCTTGTGTTATATGTTGATGATATATTACTGATAGCCAATGACATTCCTATGCTACAATCGATTAAAATCTGGATATCTAAACACTTCTCTATGAAGGACTTGGGAGAAGCATCCTATATTTTGGGGATAAAAATCTATAGAGATAGATCTAAAAGGATGCTTGGCTTATCCCAAGGAACGTACATTGACTCGATGCTAAAGAGGTTTAGCATGGAAGATTCCAAAAGAGGTCTCACGCCGATGAGCCATGGAATACATCTCTCTAGGAAATAGGCCTCAAAGACACCTGAGGAGAGAGACCGTATGAGTAAGATTCCTTATGCTTTAGCAATAAGATCTATCATATATGGTATGATATGTACTAGACTGGATGTCGCTCATGCACTTAGTGTAATAAGTAGATATCAGTCGAATGTAGGAGAAGAGAACTGGAAGGTAGTGAAAAATATCCTAAAGTACTTACGAAGGACTAAAGATGTATTTCTTGTCTACGGTGGGTCTGAATTAAAACTCGAGGGCTTCACAGACTCAAGTTTTCAAACAGACCAAGATGATAGTAAATCCGTTTCGGGGTATGTGTTTACCTTAAACTGTGGCGCAGTGAGTTGGAAGAGTTCCAAACAGCAAACAATTGTTGATTCAATGACAGAGGCATAGTACATCACTGTAAGTGAAGCTGCAAAGGAGGCTGTTTGAATGAAGAAGTTCATAACTGAACTTGGTGTGGTTCCTAGCATTGGAGGAGCAGTTCCCTTGTACTGTGACAACATTGGAGCTGTTACGTAGGCTAAGGAGCCCAGATCTCATCAGAAATCCAATCACGTGTTGAGGCGATTTCACTTGATCAGGAAAATACTTGAAAGAGGAGATGTCACCTTGGAGTGTGTAGACTTTTAAGACAACATTGTAGATCCATTTACTAAATCTTTAACACATCAACAGTTTGATTGTCACTTAGAGAAGATGGGTATGCGATACCATGGAGATTGACTTTAGTGCAAGTGGGAGATTTAAAGTAGTATGCATACAAGCCAATCATGTATGATGATAAAGCATATACTTTGAAAACGTTCTTATTTATTTATTAATAAAATTATTCATTTATTAAAGGCATTTAATTATCTACATGATGCTGTTTTTATAATATATAAACAACCCATAGTTTTAAGCAATGCTTTTAGAATCATGATGCTGATCATGCTAATGAGATCTAAATTCTTAAATAGCTTAAAACTAAAATAGTTCACAATCGATGGATTACTAAAGATGGGATTAGTAAATCCGAATATATTGTTACATATGTTGCTTACTCATTGGATGAGGATGATTAATCTCATGATCATTTGTGTGGAGATACTAAAGCAAGTATGTCGGTGCTTATTAAAGAATAAGTACACTGAACGTGACTCGCAAAGGAATACCTAATGGAGTTTTACTCGCCTGTCAATAAAAATTCCTAATGTGATAGTGGTATAAGTGATCCTCAGACTTGAGATCATCACAGTATCTTGTGTATAATGAATTATACTTTGACTTATTCCTTAAGACCCTTAGGGTATATCAAAGGGTATGCTTGGGTGTAATAAGTTATATATGGAGATAATGAATGATCAATAAAGAATTTGTAATGCCCGAGAAAAATTGAACGTTTATGTATATGAATTTTATTTTATTTATTGAATAAAATTTGATTATTTGTTTATTAAACTGAGTAAGCTAATCGAAGGTCGTTATATGACCTAGAGAATGCAGAAGTGGTGAGGATCTGGCTACGTGCTAGAAATAATTGATGTGAATTTATAAGATGAAAATA
This sequence comes from Panax stipuleanatus, assembly GCA_020205555.1. NCBI lineage: Eukaryota > Viridiplantae > Streptophyta > Magnoliopsida > Apiales > Araliaceae > Panax > Panax stipuleanatus. The sequence continues at coordinate 96,146,971 of CM035115.1, forward strand.
AAAGATTTCCAGGAATAAAAATATTTCTGAGAAAAAGAGGAAATAGGCACTGTTCATACATGAAACCCTAAGGGTTAGGGTTTGAGACCCTAAGCCTTTTTGGGAGATCGAAATGTCATAATGACGTTCCGTTGAAAGATTTGACAGTAATATATCGTGAAAAGTTAAGTTAGCCGAGAAAAGTTTTCTTGGGAGGAAATCACTATTCATCCATTTCTGCTCAGAAATTATGATTAAAATTCTGAGAAAAACGTAATGATAGGATTTAAAGATAAAATGGAATATGTAATAATATTTCATTTATGGCTCACGAAGTTTTCGCTTGTGGACTTAAAACCCTAAGTGTTAGGGAAAGTGAAACCTAATGATAATTGTTTAAGTATAATAATAAATGAGTATTATACGGAATGAATACGAGTATAATACGAGATATTGTACGAGTATAATACGAAGAGGATACGAGAATTAATACGACGTATAATAAGAATTTTATATTAAGTAAATGTATTTAATTTAAATTAAAATTAATAACTTAACCCATGGATCGAACCAATGGATTAACGGGTGGGTTAAACCTATAAGGCGACCTATGGGACAACCCATAGGCACATGTGTGACACATGGGGTGACATGTGAAGCATAAGGGTGGCTTATGCTAGCACATGGGAAAGACATAGGATAGGCAAGACAAGACTAGAGGAGGTTTGGTCCTAATGACCAAACTATCCCAAGCCTTGCAAATTCTATAAATAAGAGGCCTTTGCTCTTCATTTGGTTGTTTAATCAAATTAAGCACATGTTGAGAGAGAGAGAGAGAAAAGAAGCTAGTTCATGCTTTGATAAGAAAATCAAACAAACCAAGGAGCCAAGAAGATCATTGAGTCTCCATACTCAAGCAAACAAGAACACTAAAGGTATAAAGATAAGAAATTATGGTAATTCATTGTCTTTCAATAATAGAATTGATAGAGAAGTGAATTGGTCAAAAGCATGATTAATGAGAAGTCATAAGGTTGGCTAAATGGTGAATTAAGAACACTAATAAGCCATAAGTAATGAAAGCATAAGAATTGATTAAAGGAACTTAATGAAGAATTATCAAATCATTCAGAATTTACATGATAATAAAGAGAAATTATTAAAACATAAATGGTTACAATGGTTAGAATCATTAATAATCAACCAATGGATTGATTCCAATTGGTTCGAAATAAAAACATCGAAGAACGAAGATTCAGCGAAAGTTATGCGATTAGACGTTAATCGTCGAAACCGTGAATTTTCCCTGAATAGAAGTCAAAAGTCGTTGTTTGATTCAAAAACAATGGTTCTCAATGCCGTAACGTGTAATTAGATAAATAAGACTTACGGGAGCAAGAATGAACCAATTCGGACTTCAAATGAAGAATTGAGGGTCGAACGTTCACTAACGTTTAACGAACGCGTAAAAATAGACTAATCGGCAAAATTCTAGCCGACGGATTCAGAAATTAATTCCAACTTGATGGAATGATAGAACATAGAATTTATGAACTATTGGCTTTGAAACGAGCCAATTCCGAGTTGTAGCGATCATGTTACGAGCTCGTCAAAATTCAAAAATTTCAGAATTTGGGGCCCGGCGCTACCGCGCCGCCCAGACCCTTGTAACTAGCTCTGCCGCACCGAGGCAGGGCTCAAGTACTGCGAGGCTGCGCTGCAGCGTCGGCTTTAAGCCTTATGATGGTGCTACCACGCCCTTAAAAAAACTCCCGACGTGAATAGTTTTTGACCTAACTTTCTACATTGTAATTGTGGGGAAACTATATGATGAATATTCATGCAGAGAAATCACTTAAAAACATGTTTAAGAATGATTTTATGAATTAAACGTTGACAAAAAGTATTTAAATTCAAAAACTAGAAATTCGATAATGTGAACTATGAATCGTAATCGAGTTGTGAGCGTGCCTTAAGGTTATATAATATGTAATAGAGGTACGTAATGCATGAATAACATCGAATGAAGTTAAAACTCATGTAAATTCTATACGGAGACCGATAATGGGAATTCAATGGGAGTGTGATTAACTTAACGAATCATTTAGGGTTTTGTCCGTCATTATGCTTAATGATGATCGACGGGAGTCGGTTTATAACATATAGATGTTAATAAGCCATAATGAACGTTAAATACCTTGAACGAGTGTTATTAGTTTAATAATTCGGTTAAGTTATACAAGAAGGAGAATTTAAGTTATACATTGTATATCAATTATGGATTCTCATTTGGTATGTTATGTGTTTATGCTTTGTAGAAGTTTTAAAGACCAAGTAGCGTACATTTAAAGGTTTAAGAGACGCAAAGGCAAGTTTCCTAACCTTGTCTATACCTTGTGTTGGTCTAGTTATCATTATGCATGAGTTCGTATGCATAAACTGTTATTGAATAGTCAATGCCATTTGTTTCGGCTAGACTGAGACTTAGAGTATTTTTGTTGGTTTTCAAATCTTTCAAAAATAATTACGATGTTGTTATCATATGCCAATTGCTTGGTACGGATTCTCAGGTAAGCCTGAATGTGAATAAACAAATGTTTTTACGTCGTTAATTCGATAGGCACATAAGGTTTCCACCAATTAAACGTAAACATGTTTAATGTATGAGTTTTGATCAACATAGAGTACTACAGGCTGATCACCTGGATGTGCTCGTAAGCTATATCAAACTTACGGCCTTAGTGCCAGGTTGTTCCTTTCATGAATTTGAACTAAATAATGGTTCGTGGTTGTTGACCAACACAGATTCTGAAGAGGTTGTAAGTCCTTGAGAATGGTTTTAAAGGAATCAAAATGTTATTTTGATTATTCTTAAGTACTTCATAACTATTGTACAGTTCTTGAAGACCAATCACTGACTCGGTCACTGACTCGATCAATCGGCTAGGCTGTCGGGCCGGACAAGGCAAAGGGACATCAGAAGCCCTCCTTGTAACACCTGAAGAAACCCGACAAGAGCTTCTCAGTCTGTCTGGGTCCATAACCTAAACAAAATCTCCAAATCACCTTAGAAAGGGTGAGATACGCTTCGAAACTAAAGCCATTAAATTCAAATCATTACATCATGCATAGCCTATGTGAAAACATGCATTAGTTTAACATACTTCCCCAACAAATTAAAATTGCATGCATATTAAATGCCCAGACTCGTGAAAAAATTTCGCCAGAGTTTCCTTTGTACAAAGGACTATCCTCATACACATAGGCATAACTAGGTGGCCATTCAGTAGCACACCAACCCAAAATTATAAGCATTTCATATATATGAAAAAAATTAGAATTAAACTCACAATGGAAGCTAAATTAACATGTGTATTTTTATTTGAAAATTCATGCTCATTTGTCCTCAAATAGGATGAATAAACCAGCCAAAAAGGGTGCAAATTGACTGTCACAAAATTGGAAAATTTTTATACCGAAATGTTCAGTGTTGTAAAATACACGTATTTACTAGGCCTGTTCACTTTTATTAAGTCATCTATGCATACATATTTGATACATTACGTTTAAACTAATACTGCATGAAAAATAAACGTTCTAACGGTCAAAACTTGAAAAGAAAGGAAGTAAATGTTACCAGGGTTCTGCTGAACATTTGAATGGTGACGAATTTTGCGAAAAGCAGCCCAAACTAAATAGATCTGAGAGAGAATTTTGGATTTTTTTAGAAGGTTTCAAGTTGAAAATGATTTTTTAAAAGGCCGAGAGGGTATAAATCCACCCACGGTCTACCGCTAGTCTACTTGCGGCAGCCACAAGTAGACCTGCGGAAACCTAGAGTGGGTCCCACCCCCTCCGGTTTAATTAAATTTGAGTTATAGTTGGGTCCCCTAAAGCCAAAAAGGTAAACCAGCAAAAAAAGTTTCTACGCGATTAAGCAGAAAGGGTCTGGAACCCTGAAATGGGGTGTCAAACTTTGAAGTCTGAAAATCTTCTGTAAATCATTGGTAACAGCTCCAGCGTAGCATCGGAGAGGAATTTGGTGATTCAAACCGTTGTTAACAACTCTAGTGTAACATCGGGGAAGGGTCCGGCAATGAAAGCCGTTAAAAACTACTTCGATGAAGATCTGAGTACCTAAGAGTTTAAACCATTGGCAACAACTCCAACGTAGCATCGGGAAGGGTCCGGTAGTGTAAGCTGTTGAGAATTACTTTAGCAAAGATTAGAGTATCTGATATTGCAAACCGTTGGTGACAACCCCGGCGTAACATTGGGAAAAGACCAATGTTGTAAACTACTAAAAGTTACTTCCACCAAGATCAGCGGATTTGACGTTATATGTCACTGGCAACAACCCAGCATGACATCCTAAGAAACTTGGCAAGAACGACCATGGAAAACTATCTTCATCGGGAAGGACCGATGATGGAATCTGTTATAAAAGAAGTCTCTAGCTGAGACATTAAAGCAAAGTCCCAGGAATAATAGTCGACCGTTATAAACTACTGTTCGAGTAGGCATCGAGGAGGTTCGGTGATGGTCAACCCTATAAACTACCGTTCGAGTAGACATCAAATCAATTCAGTCTACCATTGTAAACTACCGTTCGATTAAATATTGAGGAGGTTTGGTGATGGTCGACCCTGCAAACTACCGTTCGAGTAGGCATCAAATCAGTTCAGTCGACCGTTGTAAACTACTGTTTGAGTAGGCATCGAGGAGGTTTGGTGATGGTCAAACCTGCAAACTACCGTTTGAGTAGTTATTGAGGAGGTTCGATGATGGTCAACACTGTAAACTACCATTCGAGTAGGAATCAAATCAGTTCAGTAGACACTGCAAACTACCGTTCGAGTAGACATCAAATCAGTTTAGTCGACCATTGTAAATTATTATTCGAGTAGGCATCGAGGAGGTTCATGTAAACTACCATTCGAGTAGGCATCAAATTAGTTCAGTCGACCCAACAAACTACTGTTCGAGTAGACATCAAATCAGTTCAGTCGACCATTGTAAACTACCATTCAAGTAGGCATTGAGGAGGTTCGGTGATGGTCAACCCTGTAAACTACCGTTTGAGTAGGCATCAAATCAGTTCAGTTGATAATTATAAACTATCGTTCGAGTAGGCATCGAGGAGGTTCGGTGATGGTCAACCCTGTAAACTACCGTTCTAGTAAGCATCAAATCAGTTCAGTCGACCCTGCAAACTACAGTTCAAGTAGACATTAAATCAGTTCAGTTGACCGTTGTAAACTACCATTCGAGTAGGCATCGAGGAGTTTCAGTGATGGTTAATCCTTTAAACTACCGTTCGAGTAGGCATCAAATTAGTTCAGTTGACCGTTGTAGACTACCGTTCGAGTAGGCATCGAAGAGGGTAGGTGAAGGTCACCCTTTAGAAACTATCGTTCAAGTAGACATTGAGAGGATTTTATCATCAAGAATTTTATCCTCCGCAGGAAAGTTGGCATCAACCGGATATAAATCCCAAAATTTGGCGACAATACCAGCGTATCGTCAGGAAGGATCCGATGATGTAAACTAGTGCAAGTTATTATCAGGATAAGCATCAGGAATCCCCAATGAGGTCACTCGTAAAAAGAAGAATATCCCCAATAGAGGTAAAAATAGAAAGTGTATCTAGAAAAGAGAGCGTTGGTCCAGTGGATCAGCCACGAAAGTTATCCCCAGCAGAGAATAGGGAATGGACGATGATACAACCTGTGGCAGTTAACCCCATAGAGGCATATAGTATTCAAAGCATATCATACCATGCATTTTATTACATTTTCATTTATCATATTTCCAGTGTCTAGCAGTCTTTATCATGTTCATTCCATTGCATTACACAAACATGATAAAGAGGGGCATATGTAGACACTCAAAATCTCGCATTCCTGTTACCAACCATGCAGGAGGGCATAATCATCTTTTACCTTCCAAAGACAACCCTGGAAGAGTAGATCATCAAACCAGATCCTTGGAGACAACTCCGAGAATCATCAAATCAACTTCAGAGACTGCCCTTAAGATAGACGAAAGTCAACAGCAGTCAAACCCCGGAGATAACCCTGAGGGAAGACAGCTGTAGCCACGTCGAGCCCGGAACCAACCCGGAAGGGTAAAAGAGTAATTTTGCCAACTCAACATCAAATCAGATTAAATTACTATGAATAAGGTCACATAGAATCATAGCAGTAATCTTGAGTGAAAACTGTGCCAAACAGCTCAAAGGACTGACTGCGAAGACTCGAAGATCTGGTCATAGACTCATCTTCCTAGACTCCATATTATTGTGTAGCTCTCGAAAATGGCTTTCAATAACTGTATAGCACACATCAGATTCTCGTATTACAAGTAATGAAGGTTCAAGCGAACAATGTATTAGTCAGAGCGCACGTACTTTGAGACAGCGTGGCTCACCAAGCCCAGTAGCAGGTAGACATGTGGCTGTCGATTGTAGACCCGTGGCTGATCGAGTCTATATATATAGCCTCCCCCCTTAGCTTATAGAAGAAGAGATAGAGAGAGAAAGAAAGGGTCACGGTGAGAGAAATAGATGCTTGGATAGCCAAACGGAGCTCTAACGTACTCCGATTCTTGTAAAACATCTTTGTGAACATTTATATACATATATACTACAACATATCAAATTTTAACTGGTGGGAAACTAGTATCGAGGCGCTAAAAGTCGTTCAAGAGTTGTTTTCTCGAAATACTGTAAGATTTTGCCAGATCTGTCTTCTTCGCTTACTCTAATACGTATATAAGTGCTATATACATATATTTAGTAGCTTATATTCGTCGAATCTAAAGTTTTAACCATTCATTTCTTGTAAATAGTTAATATTTGAGCTTTATTGACAATATCTGCACTAGATCTAGCCAGATTTAGCTTTTAATATGTTCAAAAGTTGTAAAACTTGTACCTAGAAGCTGTTGGATAAAATCTATACGCGCTACACGCAAGTGTACGTGGTCAACAAGTAATACAATGATAAGATCAAGTATCGTACCCACAGAGATAATAATTCTAATTTATTCAAACAAGTACCAATTTTGTATTATTTCAGCTTTATTAAACCAATGATTAACTGATGATTTTTATAATAACTACCACTTCAATTAAAACTAACACTAATTTTGGATTTTAACAAGTTTTGGAGAATTAAGCCTACAACTTCACCTATGACTTCACGTCGGATAATATACTTTCCTTCAGTTTATATCAATTACTCTAGATTATTAACCAAGAACACAAAAAAAGATATAACCATCTCTCAATGCATTACATCCATACTCACCCAAATCCACAAATGATAAAATTAAGCAAGACACCATAATTAACTAACTTACTATATCTCTATGTGAATTATAATTGAAAAAGGTTTATTATCAAGTTCTCTTCAGATTACATATGATGCATCGATATCTCTATCCTACACATGAATTATGAATCCCAACTAACAGTAGAAATCACAAACATACGTTACTATGGCTAGTTCCAATCCCATATGTCATCTCTCGAATCCATATGGGCAAACGGATAATTGGTGATCAAGCAACTATATAAATTATGCATAAACCATAGCAAATAACCTGGAAATAATATTCATTAACTAAACTGTAAGTAAATTAATCCGTCGCTACATAATAAGATCCGTTATAGGCTTAAATAGAAATTTAGTTCATCATGAATGAAATAAACACCATAACACCAAGTATTAAACATTCTGAATACAAGATAAATATGAAGAGAGAAAGTATAATCTAAAATTTTGTCATTTACTCGTCTCCAAGTTCGTCTTGCATTCGTCGTGTTCCGCTTTGCTTCAAATCTCCTCCTCTGTCAAACTCACTAACTAAGGCTTCGTTCTTGTCTAAGTTTCTCTAATATATGTGCCTCTGTAACCCTATATATCCTTCTTTTCATCAGCAGCAACTCCAGCCCACCTTTTATGCAAAACCTATTCAAATAAGGATTGCCAAAACCAATCTGCCGCAACTGCGCCCCGACGCAATTATAACCTTTGAAGGCGCTCTCCAGTGCATATGCGCCCCGGCCCATTTTAAGCCTATACACATGCGCCCCGGCGTAGTTTACATTAATCAACCAAATTTCTTTTTTATAAGCTTCCATTCCATTCGCTTCTCTTCCCGCTCAATTTCTGTATAAAACCAATGCACATTCATGAAAAAGAACCTAAAACGTACTTGACGTAGCGATATCTTAGGTTTAAATGGCATCGATTATGACGACCCCAAATTCTTTACATTCCCTATAGCAGATTTGGTGCTCACGTAAATATTCTAAAAGATAATAATTCCTATCAATCCAGAATTCACAGTATTCCACAACGAACAATAGTTGTCGTCAGAACATTTACTGTGTGGGGATACCCTCACTTGGATAAATAACTTTATAGTCTCAAAGATATTTCTATCATATCAATAATTCTCATCTATCTGACATTCGTAGTATTAATGTTAGGGTCGTTCTTGGAATCTGAGGGGTGCGACTAACCTCGGTGTATCAGAGAACCACAATATCTTTTAATACTCCCAATTCAGATGTATGGTTCATATAGATACTGTACTTCTTCCTATGTTCTAGAAATGTAAAAACTAAGCAACTGTTAAAGATGATAATACATTATATATTCTTAACTTGTCTTACAAAAAATCCAAACTTACTATTACATCAGAGTTCCGAAGGATATAACCAAAATTTATATTAACCGCAGTGTTCCATCCACAAGTTTGAACTCTGGAACTTTGGATAGATCAGCTAAAGCTGCAAAGGAAAAGAATAATTGCGAGGATGAGCTACAAAAAGCTCAGCAAGTTTTAAAGAAGTGATATATTATACTCACACTGAATCTGAATTGAATGAACATATAGTTCAAAGTATCTTTCCCACATCGCATTCCTAAGAGTCATAAAGGCTTCTAGGAGTTCTGTTCGTTTACCATTACGAGCTACTATCAGTCATAAAGACTTAGCCACCCGAGTTGATTCGGTCAACCACACCGCATTCCTAAGAGTCATAAAGACTTATAAGAGTTCTGCTCGGATATCTCATAGGTGATCAGCCTAATCATATCCTAGGAGTATGCATATCATCCTACCAATTTAACAAGGTTAGTGTTATAACTGCCTATAATTGAAATCCAGGGTCAGTATTATAACTATCCATAAATGTAAACCAAGGTCAGTACTATGACTGTCAATATAATCTCGGGACAAGTATTAGTATATATATGTACCAAATAGTATTGGTTTTTTCACAGTTTATGCTTTGATATCAAATCAAACATATTTTACGCAAACAATAGCTCATATGGTTTGTTATGCTTGAACAATAAGCAATAACCATTTTCAAATCACAGATATCACGAATAATGTTTATAACAATTCGTATATAAATATTTATGACTTTCATTTAATATAGAATTAAATAAAGTTGGAAAACTTGCTTAATTAAAAGTATAGTTCGAGAACTTGCCTTTATCAAGATCAGCTACCTAAGCTTATTTGAAAGTATACACGCGCCACCTATATAGGTTTATAACAGTCATTAGAAACAATAATAACTAACAACTAGTCCAACTATTAGTGTCTAGGTTGATTTTTGGTGTCTGTTCGGTATTTTATTGCTTTATCGAATAGTTATCGAATTAATTTTTCAATAAACTTTATTTAAAAGTTTCAATACATTATTAGATATTTTAGTTATTATTTATAATAATTTTCAAGCACTCAAAATAATTTTTAACTGATTTAATATTACTTATAATAATTTTTAAATCATTAATATCATTTTTAAATATTTAATAACCATTTCTAATGATGTTTAAATCATCAATATTATTTTCAAAAAATTTATTTTTATTGATAATAATTTTTAAATCAAGGATATTATTTTTAAATAATTAATAACCCTTAAAATGATTTTAAATCATCATTAATATTTTTAAATAATTTATTTTTAAATCATTAATATAATTTTTAAATAATTTATTATTCTTTAAAATAATTTTTGAACCATTAACATTTTTTTAAAATAATTTATTTAATATCATTATTAAATACTATCATTATTATTAATATTTAAATAAATAAAATTTTATGTCAAAATACTAAAAACTATTTATTATAATTAAAAATGAATTTTTAGAATTTTTTATTAATTGTTCAGTATTATTTCTATTTATCTTAATTATTTTAATTAATTTTCAAAATCCACCTGTCGCTAAAGACTATTAGCGACGGATGTGTCGCTATAGGTGTTCTTGAGCCATGAAGAACAGCTCTACTTTGACCATACTTTTCTTGTAATCTGTTAACCTTCTAGTATTGTAAGTGCAACCTATTTGTAGGTTTGATGTAGTAGTACAAATCCACAACAAGTTTGGTGTCTAACTATAACACAATTTACAGTTATTAAGGGTCCAATCAACCGCCCAAGACTATTCTTCAATTTCTGGGCTGCCCAGAAATGGCAAGTCAATGCCGGTCAACGCTTGTACAAGCCTTATTCCGTGCATCTTGTTTGTAGTTTAGGTGTTATAATGGTCGGGTGTTGTACACTAACGAGAAGGGTACCTTAAGGTAGCACTTAGATAGTCTAGGTATGAACAGGCATCAAGATCTAAGCCTTCAAAAAACTTGTCAGGAGCTGTTCTTGCTTTTCTGGGTTACCCAGATTACCAAGCTGAACGGTTAATGTCGTTTGACCACTTTTAATTTTCGATCGGTAACTTATTAAGGCTCTAGAGTGCTCTATTGTTGTAGAACTCATGTCAAACTACAATCTGATTAACACCTAACATCCAAACGTACTTGACGTAACGATATCTTAGGTTTAAATGGCATCGATTATGATGCCCCCAAATTCTTTACATTCCCTATAGCAGATTTGGTGCTCACGTAAATATTCCAAAAGATAATAATTCCTATCAATCCAGAATTCACAGTATTCCACAACGAACAATAGTTGTCGTCAGAACATTTACTGTGTGGGGATACCCTCACTTGGATAAATAACTTTATAGTCTCACAGATATTTCTATCATATCAATAATTCTCATCTATCTGACATTCGTAGTATTAATGTTAGGGTCGTTCTTGGAATCTGAGGGGTGTGACTAACCTCGGTGTATCAGAGAACCACAATATCTTTTAATACTCCCAATTCAGATGTATGGTTCATATAGATACTGTACTTCTTCCTATGTTCTAGAAATGTAAAAACTAAGCAACTGTTAAAGATGATAATACATTATATATTCTTAACTTGTCTTACAAAAAATCCAAACTTACTATTACATCAGAGTTCCGAAGGATATAACCAAAATTTATATTAACCGCAGTGTTCCATCCACATGTTTGAACTCTGGAACTTTGGATAGATCAGCTAAAGCTGCAAAGGAAAAGAATAATTACGAGGATGAGCTACAAAAAGCTCAGCAAGTTTTAAAGAAGTGATATATTATACTCACACTGAATCTGAATTGAATGAACATATAGTTCAAAGTATCTTTCCCACATCGCATTCCTAAGAGTCATAAAGGCTTCTAGGAGTTCTGTTCGTTTACCATTACGAGCTACTATCAGTCATAAAGACTTAGCCACCCGAGTTGATTCGGTCAACCACACCGCATTCCTAAGAGTCATAAAGACTTATAAGAGTTCTGCTCGGATATCTCATAGGTGATCAGCCTAATCATATCCTAGGAGTATGCATATCATCCTACCAATTTAACAAGGTTAGTGTTATAACTGCCTATAATTGAAATCCAGGGTCAGTATTATAACTATCCATAAATGTAAACCAAGGTCAGTACTATGACTGTCAATATAATCTCGGGACAAGTATTAGTATATATATGTACCAAATAGTATTGGTTTTTTCACAGTTTATGCTTTGATATCAAATCAAACATATTTTACGCAAACAATAGCTCATATGGTTTGTTATGCTTGAACAATAAGCAATAACCATTTTCAAATCACAGATATCACGAATAATGTTTATAACAATTCGTATATAAATATTTATGACTTTCATTTAATATAGAATTAAATAAAGTTGGAAAACTTGCTTAATTAAAAGTATAGTACGAGAACTTGCCTTTATCAAGATCAGCTACCTAAGCTTATTTGAAAGTATACACGCGCCACCTATATAGGTTTATAACAGTCATTAGAAACAATAATAACTAACAACTAGTCCAACTATTAGTGTCTAGGTTGATTTTTGGTGTCTGTTCGGTATTTTATTGCTTTATCGAATAGTTATCGAATTAATTTTTCAATAAACTTTATTTAAAAGTTTCAATACATTATTAGATATTTTAGTTATTATTTATAATAATTTTCAAGCACTCAAAATAATTTTTAACTGATTTAATATTACTTATAATAATTTTTAAATCATTAATATCATTTTTAAATATTTAATAACCATTTCTAATGATGTTTAAATCATCAATATTATTTTCAAAAAAATTATTTTTATTGATAATAATTTTTAAATCAAGGATATTATTTTTAAATAATTAATAACCCTTAAAATGATTTTTAAATCATCATTAATATTTTTAAATATTTTATTTTTAAATCATTAATATAATTTTTAAATAATTTATTATTCTTTAAAATAATTTTTGAACCATTAACATTTTTTTAAAATAATTTATTTAATATCATTATTAAAATTCTATCATTATTATTAATATTTAAATAAATAAAATATTAATAAAATTTTATGTCAAAATACTAAAAACTATTTATTATAATTAAAAATGAATTTTTAGAATTTTTTATTAATTGTTCAGTATTATTTCTATTTATCTTAATTATTTTAATTAATTTTCAAAATCCACCTGTCGCTAAAGACTATTAGCGACGGATGTGTCGCTATAGGTGTTCTTGAGCCATGAAGAACAGCTCTACTTTGACCATACTTTTCTTGTAATCTGTTAACCTTCTAGTATTGTAAGTGCAACCTATTTGTAGGTTTGATGTAGTAGTACAAATCCACAACAAGTTTGGTGTCTAACTATAACACAATTTACAGTTATTAAGGGTCCAATCTTGCCCAAGACTATTCTTCAATTTCTGGGCTGCCCAAAAATGGCAAGTCAATGCCGGTCAACGCTTGTACAAGCCTTATTCCGTGCATCTTGTTTGTAGTTTAGGTGTTATAATGGTCGGGTGTTGTACACTAACGAGAAGGGTACCTTAAGGAAGCACTTAGATAGTCTAGGTATGAACAGGCATCAAGATCTAAGCCTTCAAAAAACTTGTCAGGAGCTGTTCTTGCTTTTCTGGGTTACCCAGATTACCAAGCTGAACGGTTAATGTCGTTTGACCACTTTTAATTTTCGATCGGCAACTTATTAAGGCTCTAGAGTGCTCTATTGTTGTAGAACTCATGTCAAACTACAATCTGATTAACACCTAACATCCAAACGTACTTGACGTAGCGATATCTTAGGTTTAAATGGCATCGATTATGACGCCCCCAAATTCTTTACATTCCCTATAGCAGATTTGGTGCTCACGTAAATATTCCAAAAGATAATAATTCCTATCAATCCAGAATTCACAATATTCCACAACGAACAATAGTTGTCGTCAGAACATTTACTGTGTGGGGATACCCTCACTTGGATAAATAACTTTATAGTCTCACAGATATTTCTATCATATCAATAATTCTCATCTATCTGACATTCGTAGTATTAATGTTAGGGTCGTTCTTGGAATCTGAGGGGTGTGACTAACCTCGGTGTATCAGAGAACCACAATATCTTTTAATACTTCCAATTCAGATGTATGGTTCATATAGATACTATACTTCTTCCTATGTTCTAGAAATGTAAAAACTAAGCAACTGTTAAAGATGATAATACATTATATATTCTTAACTTGTCTTACAAAAAATCCAAACTTACTATTACATCAGAGTTCCGAAGGATATAACCAAAATTTATATTAACCGCAGTGTTCCATCCACATGTTTGAACTCTGGAACTTTGGATAGATCAGCTAAAGCTGCAAAGGAAAAGAATAATTGCGAGGATGAGCTACAAAAAGCTCAGCAAGTTTTAAAGAAGTGATATATTATACTCACACTGAATCTGAATTGAATGAACATATAGTTCAAAGTATCTTTCCCACATCGCATTCCTAAGAGTCATAAAGGCTTCTAGGAGTTCTGTTCGTTTACCATTACGAGCTACTATCAGTCATAAAGACTTAGCCACCCGAGTTGATTCGGTCAACCACACCGCATTCCTAAGAGTCATAAAGACTTATAAGAGTTCTGCTCAGATATCTCATAGGTGATCAGCCTAATCATATCCTAGGAGTATGCATATCATCCTACCAATTTAACAAGGTTAGTGTTATAACTGCCTATAATTGAAATCCAGGGTCAGTATTATAACTATCCATAAATGTAAACCAAGGTCAGTACTATGACTGTCAATATAATCTCGGGACAAGTATTAGTATATATATGTACCAAATAGTATTGGTTTTTTCACAGTTTATGCTTTGATATCAAATCAAACATATTTTACGCAAACAATAGCTCATATGGTTTGTTATGCTTGAACAATAAGCAATAACCATTTTCAAATCACAGATATCACGAATAATGTTTATAACAATTCGTATATAAATATTTATGACTTTCATTTAATATAGAATTAAATAAAGTTGGAAAACGTGCTTAATTAAAAGTATAGTTCGAGAACTTGCCTTTATCAAGATCAGCTACCTAAGCTTATTTGAAAGTATACACGCGCCACCTATATAGGTTTATAACAGTCATTAGAAACAATAATAACTAACAACTAGTCCAACTATTAGTGTCTAGGTTGATTTTTGGTGTCTGTTCGGTATTTTATTGCTTTATCGAATAGTTATCGAATTAATTTTTCAATAAACTTTATTTAAAAGTTTCAATACATTATTAGATATTTTAGTTATTATTTATAATAATTTTCAAGCACTCAAAATAATTTTTAACTGATTTAATATTACTTATAATAATTTTTAAATCATTAATATCATTTTTAAATATTTAATAACCATTTCTAATGATGTTTAAATCATCAATATTATTTTCAAAAAAATTATTTTTATTGATAATAATTTTTAAATCAAGGATATTATTTTTAAATAATTAATAACCCTTAAAATGATTTTAAATCATCATTAATATTTTTAAATAATTTATTTTTAAATCATTAATATAATTTTTAAATAATTTATTATTCTTTAAAATAATTTTTGAACCATTAACATTTTTTAAAATAATTTATTTAATATCATTATTAAATACTATCATTATTATTAATATTTAAATAAATAAAATATTAATAAAATTTTATGTCAAAATACTAAAAACTATTTATTATAAATAAAAATGAATTTTTAGAATTTTTTATTAATTGTTTAGTATTTATTTCTATTTATTTTAATTATTTTAATTAATTTTCAAAATCCACCTGTCGCTAAAGACTATTAGTGACGGATGTGTCGCTATAGGTGTTCTTGAGCCATGAAGAACAGCTCTACTTTGACCATACTTTTCTTGTAATCTGTTAACCTTCTAGTATTGTAAGTGCAACCTATTTGTAGGTTTGATGTAGTAGTACAAATCCACAACAAGTTTGGTGTCTAACTATAACACAATCAACAGTTATTAAGGGTCCAATCAACCGCCCAAGACAATTCTTCAATTTCTGGGCTGCCTAGAAATGGCAAGTCAATGCCGGTCAACGCTTGTACAAGCCTTATTCCGTGCATCTTGTTTGTAGTTTAGGTGTTATAATGGTCGGGTGTTGTACACTAACGAGAAGGGTACCTTAAGGTAGCACTTAGATAGTCTAGGTATGAACAGGCATCAAGATCTAAGCCTTCAAAAACTTGTCAGGAGCTGTTCTTGCTTTTCTGGGTTACCCAGATTACCAAGCTGAACGGTTAATGTCGTTTGACCACTTTTAATTTTCGATCGGTAACTTATTAAGGCTCTAGAGTGCTCTATTGTTGTAGAACTCATGTCAAACTACAATCTGATTAACACCTAACATCCAAACGTACTTGACGTAGCGATATCTTAGGTTTAAATGGCATCGATTATGACGCCCCCAAATTCTTTACATTCCCTATAGCAGATTTGGTGCTCACGTAAATATTCCAAAAGATAATAATTCCTATCAATCCAGAATTCATAGTATTCCACAACGAACAATAGTTGTCGTCAGAACATTTACTGTGTGGGGATACCCTCACTTGGATAAATAACTTTATAGTCTCACAGATATTTCTATCATATCAATAATTCTCATCTATCTGACATTCGTAGTATTAATGTTAGGGTCGTTCTTGGAATCTGAGGGGTGTGACTAACCTCGGTGTATCAGAGAACCACAATATCTTTTAATACTCCCAATTCAGATGTATGGTTCATATAGATACTGTACTTCTTCCTATGTTCTAGAAATGTAAAAACTAAGCAACTGTTAAAGATGATAATACATTATATATTCTTAACTTGTCTTACAAAAAATCCAAACTTACTATTACATCAGAGTTCCGAAGGATATAACCAAAATTTATATTAACCGCAGTGTTCCATCCACATGTTTGAACTCTGGAACTTTGGATAGATCAGCTAAAGCTGCAAAGGAAAAGAATAATTGCGAGGATGAGCTACAAAAAGCTCAGCAAGTTTTAAAGAAGTGATATATTATACTCACACTGAATCTGAATTGAATGAACATATAGTTCAAAGTATCTTTCCCACATCGCATTCCTAAGAGTCATAAAGGCTTCTAGGAGTTCTGTTCGTTTACCATTACGAGCTACTATCAGTCATAAAGACTTAGCCACCCGAGTTGATTCGGTCAACCACACCGCATTCCTAAGAGTCATAAAGACTTATAAGAGTTCTGCTCGGATATCTCATAGGTGATCAGCCTAATCATATCCTAGGAGTATGCATATCATCCTACCAATTTAACAAGGTTAGTGTTATAACTGCCTATAATTGAAATCCAGGGTCAGTATTATAACTATCCATAAATGTAAACCAAGGTCAGTACTATGACTGTCAATATAATCTCGGGACAAGTATTAGTATATATATGTACCAAATAGTATTGGTTTTTTCACAGTTTATGCTTTGATATCAAATCAAACATATTTTACGCAAACAATAGCTCATATGGTTTGTTATGCTTGAACAATAAGCAATAACCATTTTCAAATCACAGATATCACGAATAATGTTTATAACAATTCGTATATAAATATTTATGACTTTCATTTAATATAGAATTAAATAAAGTTGGAAAACGTGCTTAATTAAAAGTATAGTTCGAGAACTTGCCTTTATCAAGATCAGCTACCTAAGCTTATTTGAAAGTATACACGCGCCACCTATATAGGTTTATAACAGTCATTAGAAACAATAATAACTAACAACTAGTCCAACTATTAGTGTCTAGGTTGATTTTTGGTGTCTGTTCGGTATTTTATTGCTTTATCGAATAGTTATCGAATTAATTTTTCAATAAACTTTATTTAAAAGTTTCAATACATTATTAGATATTTTAGTTATTATTTATAATAATTTTCAAGCACTCAAAATAATTTTTAACTGATTTAATATTACTTATAATAATTTTTAAATCATTAATATCATTTTTAAATATTTAATAACCATTTCTAATGATGTTTAAATCATCAATATTATTTTCAAAAAATTATTTTTATTGATAATAATTTTTAAATCAAGGATATTATTTTTAAATAATTAATAACCCTTAAAATGATTTTAAATCATCATTAATATTTTTAAATAATTTATTTTTAAATCATTAATATAATTTTTAAATAATTTATTATTCTTTAAAATAATTTTTGAACCATTAACATTTTTTTAAAATAATTTATTTAATATCATTATTAAATACTATCATTATTATTAATATTTAAATAAATAAAATTTTATGTCAAAATACTAAAAACTATTTATTATAAATAAAAATGAATTTTTAGAATTTTTTATTAATTGTTTAGTATTATTTCTATTTATTTTAATTATTTTAATTAATTTTCAAAATCCACCTGTCGCTAAAGACTATTAGTGACGGATGTGTCGCTATAGGTGTTCTTGAGCCATGAAGAACAGCTCTACTTTGACCATACTTTTCTTGTAATCTGTTAACCTTCTAGTATTGTAAGTGCAACCTATTTGTAGGTTTGATGTAGTAGTACAAATCCACAACAAGTTTGGTGTCTAACTATAACACAATCTACAGTTATTAAGGGTCCAATCAACCGCCCAAGACTATTCTTCAATTTCTGGGCTGCCTAGAAATGGCAAGTCAATGCCGGTCAACGCTTGTACAAGCCTTATTCCGTGCATCTTGTTTGTAGTTTAGGTGTTATAATGGTCGGGTGTTGTACACTAACGAGAAGGGTACCTTAAGGTAGCACTTAGATAGTCTAGGTATGAACAGGCATCAAGATCTAAGCCTTCAAAAAACTTGTCAGGAGCTGTTCTTGCTTTTCTGGGTTACCCAGATTACCAAGCTGAACGGTTAATGTCGTTTGACCACTTTTAATTTTCGATCGGTAACTTATTAAGGCTCTAGAGTGCTCTATTGTTGTAGAACTCATGTCAAACTACAATCTGATTAACACCTAACATCCAAACGTACTTGACGTAGCGATATCTTAGGTTTAAATGGCATCGATTATGACGCCCCCAAATTCTTTACATTCCCTATAGCAGATTTGGTGCTCACGTAAATATTCCAAAAGATAATAATTCCTATCAATCCAGAATTCATAGTATTCCACAACGAACAATAGTTGTCGTCAGAACATTTACTGTGTGGGGATACCCTCACTTGGATAAATAACTTTATAGTCTCACAGATATTTCTATCATATCAATAATTCTCATCTATCTGACATTCGTAGTATTAATGTTAGGGTCGTTCTTGGAATCTGAGGGGTGTGACTAACCTCGGTGTATCAGAGAACCACAATATCTTTTAATACTCCCAATTCAGATGTATGGTTCATATAGATACTGTACTTCTTCCTATGTTCTAGAAATGTAAAAACTAAGCAACTGTTAAAGATGATAATACATTATATATTCTTAACTTGTCTTACAAAAAATCCAAACTTACTATTACATCAGAGTTCCGAAGGATATAACCAAAATTTATATTAACCGCAGTGTTCCATCCACATGTTTGAACTCTGGAACTTTGGATAGATCAGCTAAAGCTGCAAAGGAAAAGAATAATTGCGAGGATGAGCTACAAAAAGCTCAGCAAGTTTTAAAGAAGTGATATATTATACTCACACTGAATCTGAATTGAATGAACATATAGTTCAAAGTATCTTTCCCACATCGCATTCCTAAGAGTCATAAAGGCTTCTAGGAGTTCTGTTCGTTTACCATTACGAGCTACTATCAGTCATAAAGACTTAGCCACCCGAGTTGATTCGGTCAACCACACCGCATTCCTAAGAGTCATAAAGACTTATAAGAGTTCTGCTCGGATATCTCATAGGTGATCAGCCTAATCATATCCTAGGAGTATGCATATCATCCTACCAATTTAACAAGGTTAGTGTTATAACTGCCTATAATTGAAATCCAGGGTCAGTATTATAACTATCCATAAATGTAAACCAAGGTCAGTACTATGACTGTCAATATAATCTCGGGACAAGTATTAGTATATATATGTACCAAATAGTATTGGTTTTTTCACAGTTTATGCTTTGATATCAAATCAAACATATTTTACGCAAACAATAGCTCATATGGTTTGTTATGCTTGAACAATAAGCAATAACCATTTTCAAATCACAGATATCACGAATAATGTTTATAACAATTCGTATATAAATATTTATGACTTTCATTTAATATAGAATTAAATAAAGTTGGAAAACTTGCTTAATTAAAAGTATAGTTCGAGAACTTGCCTTTATCAAGATCAGCTACCTAAGCTTATTTGAAAGTATACACGCGCCACCTATATAGGTTTATAACAGTCATTAGAAACAATAATAACTAACAACTAGTCCAACTATTAGTGTCTAGGTTGATTTTTGGTGTCTGTTCGGTATTTTATTGCTTTATCGAATAGTTATCGAATTAATTTTTCAATAAACTTTATTTAAAAGTTTCAATACATTATTAGATATTTTAGTTATTATTTATAATAATTTTCAAGCACTCAAAATAATTTTTAACTGATTTAATATTACTTATAATAATTTTTAAATCATTAATATCATTTTTAAATATTTAATAACCATTTCTAATGATGTTTAAATCATCAATATTATTTTCAAAAAAATTATTTTTATTGATAATAATTTTTAAATCAAGGATATTATTTTTAAATAATTAATAACCCTTAAAATGATTTTTAAATCATCATTAATATTTTTAAATATTTATTTTTAAATCATTAATATAATTTTTAAATAATTTATTATTCTTTAAAATAATTTTTGAACCATTAACATTTTTTTAAAATAATTTATTTAATATCATTATTAAATACTATCATTATTATTAATATTTAAATAAATAAAATATTAATAAAATTTTATGTCAAAATACTAAAAACTATTTATTATAATAAAAATGAATTTTTAGAATTTTTTATTAATTGTTAGTATTATTTCTATTTATCTTAATTATTTTAATTAATTTTCAAAATCCACCTGTCGCTAAAGACTATTAGTGACGGATGTGTCGCTATAGGTGTTCTTGAGCCATGAAGAACAGCTCTACTTTGACCATACTTTTCTTGTAATCTGTTAACCTTCTAGTATTGTAAGTGCAACCTATTTGTAGGTTTGATGTAGTAGTACAAATCCACAACAAGTTTGGTGTCTAACTATAACACAATTCACAGTTATTAAGGGTCCAATCATCCGCCCAAGACTATTCTTCAATTTCTGGGCTGCCTAGAAATGGCAAGTCAATGCCGGTCAACGCTTGTACAAGCCTTATTCCGTGCATCTTGTTTGTAGTTTAGGTGTTATAATGGTCGGGTGTTGTACACTAACGAGAAGGGTACCTTAAGGTAGCACTTAGATAGTCTAGGTATGAACAGGCATCAAGATCTAAGCCTTCAAAAAACTTGTCAGGAGCTGTTCTTGCTTTTCTGGGTTACCCAGATTACCAAGCTGAACGGTTAATGTCGTTTGACCACTTTTAATTTTCGATCGGTAACTTATTAAGGCTCTAGAGTGCTCTATTGTTGTAGAACTCATGTCAAACTACAATCTGATTAACACCTAACATCCAAACGTACTTGACGTAGCGATATCTTAGGTTTAAATGGCATCGATTATGACGCCCCCAAATTCTTTACATTCCCTATAGCAGATTTGGTGCTCACGTAAATATTCCAAAAGATAATAATTCCTATCAATCCAGAATTCACAATATTCCACAACGAACAATAGTTGTCGTCAGAACATTTACTGTGTGGGGATACCCTCACTTGGATAAATAACTTTATAGTCTCACAGATATTTCTATCATATCAATAATTCTCATCTATCTGACATTCGTAGTATTAATGTTAGGGTCGTTCTTGGAATCTGAGGGGTGTGACTAACCTCGGTGTATCAGAGAACCACAATATCTTTTAATACTTCCCAATTCAGATGTATGGTTCATATAGATACTATACTTCTTCCTATGTTCTAGAAATGTAAAAACTAAGCAACTGTTAAAGATGATAATACATTATATATTCTTAACTTGTCTTACAAAAAATCCAAACTTACTATTACATCAGAGTTCCGAAGGATATAACCAAAATTTATATTAACCGCAGTGTTCCATCCACATGTTTGAACTCTGGAACTTTGGATAGATCAGCTAAAGCTGCAAAGGAAAAGAATAATTGCGAGGATGAGCTACAAAAAGCTCAGCAAGTTTTAAAGAAGTGATATATTATACTCACACTGAATCTGAATTGAATGAACATATAGTTCAAAGTATCTTTCCCACATCGCATTCCTAAGAGTCATAAAGGCTTCTAGGAGTTCTGTTCGTTTACCATTACGAGCTACTATCAGTCATAAAG
Source organism: Panax stipuleanatus (assembly GCA_020205555.1). Lineage (NCBI taxonomy): Eukaryota > Viridiplantae > Streptophyta > Magnoliopsida > Apiales > Araliaceae > Panax > Panax stipuleanatus. The sequence goes on from CM035115.1 coordinate 96,169,122, forward strand.
ACTTAGCCACCCGAGTTGATTCGGTCAACCACACCGCATTCCTAAGAGTCATAAAGACTTATAAGAGTTCTGCTCAGATATCTCATAGGTGATCAGCCTAATCATATCCTAGGAGTATGCATATCATCCTACCAATTTAACAAGGTTAGTGTTATAACTGCCTATAATTGAAATCCAGGGTCAGTATTATAACTATCCATAAATGTAAACCAAGGTCAGTACTATGACTGTCAATATAATCTCGGGACAAGTATTAGTATATATATGTACCAAATAGTATTGGTTTTTTCACAGTTTATGCTTTGATATCAAATCAAACATATTTTACGCAAACAATAGCTCATATGGTTTGTTATGCTTGAACAATAAGCAATAACCATTTTCAAATCACAGATATCACGAATAATGTTTATAACAATTCGTATATAAATATTTATGACTTTCATTTAATATAGAATTAAATAAAGTTGGAAAACGTGCTTAATTAAAAGTATAGTTCGAGAACTTGCCTTTATCAAGATCAGCTACCTAAGCTTATTTGAAAGTATACACGCGCCACCTATATAGGTTTATAACAGTCATTAGAAACAATAATAACTAACAACTAGTCCAACTATTAGTGTCTAGGTTGATTTTTGGTGTCTGTTCGGTATTTTATTGCTTTATCGAATAGTTATCGAATTAATTTTTCAATAAACTTTATTTAAAAGTTTCAATACATTATTAGATATTTTAGTTATTATTTATAATAATTTTCAAGCACTCAAAATAATTTTTAACTGATTTAATATTACTTATAATAATTTTTAAATCATTAATATCATTTTTAAATATTTAATAACCATTTCTAATGATGTTTAAATCATCAATATTATTTTCAAAAAATTATTTTTATTGATAATAATTTTTAAATCAAGGATATTATTTTTAAATAATTAATAACCCTTAAAATGATTTTTAAATCATCATTAATATTTTTAAATAATTTATTTTTAAATCATTAATATAATTTTTAAATAATTTATTATTCTTTAAAATAATTTTTGAACCATTAACATTTTTTTAAAATAATTTATTTAATATCATTATTAAATACTATTCATTATTATTAATATTTAAATAAATAAAATATTAATAAAATTTTATGTCAAAATACTAAAAACTATTTATTATAAATAAAAATGAATTTTTAGAATTTTTTATTAATTGTTTAGTATTTATTTCTATTTATTTTAATTATTTTAATTAATTTTCAAAATCCACCTGTCGCTAAAGACTATTAGTGACGGATGTGTCGCTATAGGTGTTCTTGAGCCATGAAGAACAGCTCTACTTTGACCATACTTTTCTTGTAATCTGTTAACCTTCTAGTATTGTAAGTGCAACCTATTTGTAGGTTTGATGTAGTAGTACAAATCCACAACAAGTTTGGTGTCTAACTATAACACAATCAACAGTTATTAAGGGTCCAATCAACCGCCCAAGACAATTCTTCAATTTCTGGGCTGCCTAGAAATGGCAAGTCAATGCCGGTCAACGCTTGTACAAGCCTTATTCCGTGCATCTTGTTTGTAGTTTAGGTGTTATAATGGTCGGGTGTTGTACACTAACGAGAAGGGTACCTTAAGGTAGCACTTAGATAGTCTAGGTATGAACAGGCATCAAGATCTAAGCCTTCAAAAAACTTGTCAGGAGCTGTTCTTGCTTTTCTGGGTTACCCAGATTACCAAGCTGAACGGTTAATGTCGTTTGACCACTTTTAATTTTCGATCGGTAACTTATTAAGGCTCTAGAGTGCTCTATTGTTGTAGAACTCATGTCAAACTACAATCTGATTAACACCTAACATCCAAACGTACTTGACGTAGCGATATCTTAGGTTTAAATGGCATCGATTATGACGCCCCCAAATTCTTTACATTCCCTATAGCAGATTTGGTGCTCACGTAAATATTCCAAAAGATAATAATTCCTATCAATCCAGAATTCATAGTATTCCACAACGAACAATAGTTGTCGTCAGAACATTTACTGTGTGGGGATACCCTCACTTGGATAAATAACTTTATAGTCTCACAGATATTTCTATCATATCAATAATTCTCATCTATCTGACATTCGTAGTATTAATGTTAGGGTCGTTCTTGGAATCTGAGGGGTGTGACTAACCTCGGTGTATCAGAGAACCACAATATCTTTTAATACTCCCAATTCAGATGTATGGTTCATATAGATACTGTACTTCTTCCTATGTTCTAGAAATGTAAAAACTAAGCAACTGTTAAAGATGATAATACATTATATATTCTTAACTTGTCTTACAAAAAATCCAAACTTACTATTACATCAGAGTTCCGAAGGATATAACCAAAATTTATATTAACCGCAGTGTTCCATCCACATGTTTGAACTCTGGAACTTTGGATAGATCAGCTAAAGCTGCAAAGGAAAAGAATAATTGCGAGGATGAGCTACAAAAAGCTCAGCAAGTTTTAAAGAAGTGATATATTATACTCACACTGAATCTGAATTGAATGAACATATAGTTCAAAGTATCTTTCCCACATCGCATTCCTAAGAGTCATAAAGGCTTCTAGGAGTTCTGTTCGTTTACCATTACGAGCTACTATCAGTCATAAAGACTTAGCCACCCGAGTTGATTCGGTCAACCACACCGCATTCCTAAGAGTCATAAAGACTTATAAGAGTTCTGCTCGGATATCTCATAGGTGATCAGCCTAATCATATCCTAGGAGTATGCATATCATCCTACCAATTTAACAAGGTTAGTGTTATAACTGCCTATAATTGAAATCCAGGGTCAGTATTATAACTATCCATAAATGTAAACCAAGGTCAGTACTATGACTGTCAATATAATCTCGGGACAAGTATTAGTATATATATGTACCAAATAGTATTGGTTTTTTCACAGTTTATGCTTTGATATCAAATCAAACATATTTTACGCAAACAATAGCTCATATGGTTTGTTATGCTTGAACAATAAGCAATAACCATTTTCAAATCACAGATATCACGAATAATGTTTATAACAATTCGTATATAAATATTTATGACTTTCATTTAATATAGAATTAAATAAAGTTGGAAAACGTGCTTAATTAAAAGTATAGTTCGAGAACTTGCCTTTATCAAGATCAGCTACCTAAGCTTATTTGAAAGTATACACGCGCCACCTATATAGGTTTATAACAGTCATTAGAAACAATAATAACTAACAACTAGTCCAACTATTAGTGTCTAGGTTGATTTTTGGTGTCTGTTCGGTATTTTATTGCTTTATCGAATAGTTATCGAATTAATTTTTCAATAAACTTTATTTAAAAGTTTCAATACATTATTAGATATTTTAGTTATTATTTATAATAATTTTCAAGCACTCAAAATAATTTTTAACTGATTTAATATTACTTATAATAATTTTTAAATCATTAATATCATTTTTAAATATTTAATAACCATTTCTAATGATGTTTAAATCATCAATATTATTTTCAAAAAATTATTTTTATTGATAATAATTTTTAAATCAAGGATATTATTTTTAAATAATTAATAACCCTTAAAATGATTTTTAAATCATCATTAATATTTTTAAATAATTTATTTTTAAATCATTAATATAATTTTTAAATAATTTATTATTCTTTAAAATAATTTTTGAACCATTAACATTTTTTTAAAATAATTTATTTAATATCATTATTAAATACTATCATTATTATTAATATTTAAATAAATAAAATTTTATGTCAAAATACTAAAAACTATTTATTATAAATAAAAATGAATTTTTAGAATTTTTTATTAATTGTTTAGTATTTATTTCTATTTATTTTAATTATTTTAATTAATTTTCAAAATCCACCTGTCGCTAAAGACTATTAGTGACGGATGTGTCGCTATAGGTGTTCTTGAGCCATGAAGAACAGCTCTACTTTGACCATACTTTTCTTGTAATCTGTTAACCTTCTAGTATTGTAAGTGCAACCTATTTGTAGGTTTGATGTAGTAGTACAAATCCACAACAAGTTTGGTGTCTAACTATAACACAATCAACAGTTATTAAGGGTCCAATCAACCGCCCAAGACAATTCTTCAATTTCTGGGCTGCCTAGAAATGGCAAGTCAATGCCGGTCAACGCTTGTACAAGCCTTATTCCGTGCATCTTGTTTGTAGTTTAGGTGTTATAATGGTCGGGTGTTGTACACTAACGAGAAGGGTACCTTAAGGTAGCACTTAGATAGTCTAGGTATGAACAGGCATCAAGATCTAAGCCTTCAAAAAACTTGTCAGGAGCTGTTCTTGCTTTTCTGGGTTACCCAGATTACCAAGCTGAACGGTTAATGTCGTTTGACCACTTTTAATTTTCGATCGGTAACTTATTAAGGCTCTAGAGTGCTCTATTGTTGTAGAACTCATGTCAAACTACAATCTGATTAACACCTAACATCCAAACGTACTTGACGTAGCGATATCTTAGGTTTAAATGGCATCGATTATGACGCCCCCAAATTCTTTACATTCCCTATAGCAGATTTGGTGCTCACGTAAATATTCCAAAAGATAATAATTCCTATCAATCCAGAATTCATAGTATTCCACAACGAACAATAGTTGTCGTCAGAACATTTACTGTGTGGGGATACCCTCACTTGGATAAATAACTTTATAGTCTCACAGATATTTCTATCATATCAATAATTCTCATCTATCTGACATTCGTAGTATTAATGTTAGGGTCGTTCTTGGAATCTGAGGGGTGTGACTAACCTCGGTGTATCAGAGAACCACAATATCTTTTAATACTCCCAATTCAGATGTATGGTTCATATAGATACTGTACTTCTTCCTATGTTCTAGAAATGTAAAAACTAAGCAACTGTTAAAGATGATAATACATTATATATTCTTAACTTGTCTTACAAAAAATCCAAACTTACTATTACATCAGAGTTCCGAAGGATATAACCAAAATTTATATTAACCGCAGTGTTCCATCCACATGTTTGAACTCTGGAACTTTGGATAGATCAGCTAAAGCTGCAAAGGAAAAGAATAATTGCGAGGATGAGCTACAAAAAGCTCAGCAAGTTTTAAAGAAGTGATATATTATACTCACACTGAATCTGAATTGAATGAACATATAGTTCAAAGTATCTTTCCCACATCGCATTCCTAAGAGTCATAAAGGCTTCTAGGAGTTCTGTTCGTTTACCATTACGAGCTACTATCAGTCATAAAGACTTAGCCACCCGAGTTGATTCGGTCAACCACACCGCATTCCTAAGAGTCATAAAGACTTATAAGAGTTCTGCTCGGATATCTCATAGGTGATCAGCCTAATCATATCCTAGGAGTATGCATATCATCCTACCAATTTAACAAGGTTAGTGTTATAACTGCCTATAATTGAAATCCAGGGTCAGTATTATAACTATCCATAAATGTAAACCAAGGTCAGTACTATGACTGTCAATATAATCTCGGGACAAGTATTAGTATATATATGTACCAAATAGTATTGGTTTTTTCACAGTTTATGCTTTGATATCAAATCAAACATATTTTACGCAAACAATAGCTCATATGGTTTGTTATGCTTGAACAATAAGCAATAACCATTTTCAAATCACAGATATCACGAATAATGTTTATAACAATTCGTATATAAATATTTATGACTTTCATTTAATATAGAATTAAATAAAGTTGGAAAACGTGCTTAATTAAAAGTATAGTTCGAGAACTTACCTTTATCAAGATCAGCTACCTAAGCTTATTTGAAAGTATACACGCGCCACCTATATAGGTTTATAACAGTCATTAGAAACAATAATAACTAACAACTAGTCCAACTATTAGTGTCTAGGTTGATTTTTGGTGTCTGTTCGATATTTTATTGCTTTATCGAATAGTTATCGAATTAATTTTTCAATAAACTTTATTTAAAAGTTTCAATACATTATTAGATATTTTAGTTATTATTTATAATAATTTTCAAGCACTCAAAATAATTTTTAACTGATTTAAAATTACTTATAATAATTTTTAAATCATTAATATCATTTTTAAATATTTAATAACCATTTCTAATGATGTTTAAATCATCAATATTATTTTCAAAAAATTTATTTTTATTGATAATAATTTTTAAATCAAGGATATTATTTTTAAATAATTAATAACCCTTAAAATGATTTTTAAAGCATCATTAATATTTTTAAATAATTTATTTTTAAATCATTAATATAATTTTTAAATAATTTATTATTCTTTAAAATAATTTTTGAACCATTAACATTTTTTTAAAATAATTTATTTAATATCATTATTAAATACTATCATTATTATTAATATTTAAATAAATAAAATATTAATAAAATTTTATGTCAAAATACTAAAAACTATTTATTATAAATAAAAATTAATTTTTAGAATTTTTTATTAATTGTTTAGTATTTATTTCTATTTATTTTAATTATTTTAATTAATTTTCAAAATCCACCTGTCGCTAAAGACTATTAGTGACGGATGTGTCGCTATAAGTGTTCTTGAGCCATGAAGAACAGCTCTACTTTGACCATACTTTTCTTGTAATCTGTTAACCTTCTAGTATTGTAAGTGCAACCTATTTGTAGGTTTGATGTAGTAGTACAAATCCACAACAAGTTTGGTGTCTAACTATAACACAATCAACAGTTATTAAGGGTCCAATCAACCGCCCAAGACAATTCTTCAATTTCTGGGCTGCCTAGAAATGGCAAGTCAATGCCGGTCAACGCTTGTACAAGCCTTATTCCGTGCATCTTGTTTGTAGTTTAGGTGTTATAATGGTCGGGTGTTGTACACTAACGAGAAGGGTACCTTAAGGTAGCACTTAGATAGTCTAGGTATGAACAGGCATCAAGATCTAAGCCTTCAAAAAACTTGTCAGGAGCTGTTCTTGCTTTTCTGGGTTACCCAGATTACCAAGCTGAACGGTTAATGTCGTTTGACCACTTTTAATTTTCGATCGGTAACTTATTAAGGCTCTAGAGTGCTCTATTGTTGTAGAACTCATGTCAAACTACAATCTGATTAACACCTAACATCCAAACGTACTTGACGTAGCGATATCTTAGGTTTAAATGGCATCGATTATGACGCCCCCAAATTCTTTACATTCCCTATAGCAGATTTGGTGCTCACGTAAATATTCCAAAAGATAATAATTCCTATCAATCCAGAATTCACAGTATTCCACAACGAACAATAGTTGTCGTCAGAACATTTACTGTGTGGGGATACCCTCACTTGGATAAATAACTTTATAGTCTCACAGATATTTCTATCATATCAATAATTCTCATCTATCTGACATTCGTAGTATTAATGTTAGGGTCGTTCTTGGAATCTGAGGGGTGTGACTAACCTCGGTGTATCAGAGAACCACAATATCTTTTAATACTCCCAATTCAGATGTATGGTTCATATAGATACTGTACTTCTTCCTATGTTCTAGAAATGTAAAAACTAAGCAACTGTTAAAGATGATAATACATTATATATTCTTAACTTGTCTTACAAAAAATCCAAACTTACTATTACATCAGAGTTCCGAAGGATATAACCAAAATTTATATTAACCGCAGTGTTCCATCCACATGTTTGAACTCTGGAACTTTGGATAGATCAGCTAAAGCTGCAAAGGAAAAGAATAATTGCGAGGATGAGCTACAAAAAGCTCAGCAAGTTTTAAAGAAGTGATATATTATACTCACACTGAATCTGAATTGAATGAACATATAGTTCAAAGTATCTTTCCCACATCGCATTCCTAAGAGTCATAAAGGCTTCTAGGAGTTCTGTTCGTTTACCATTACGAGCTACTATCAGTCATAAAGACTTAGCCACCCGAGTTGATTCGGTCAACCACACCGCATTCCTAAGAGTCATAAAGACTTATAAGAGTTCTGCTCGGATATCTCATAGGTGATCAGCCTAATCATATCCTAGGAGTATGCATATCATCCTACCAATTTAACAAGGTTAGTGTTATAACTGCCTATAATTGAAATCCAGGGTCAGTATTATAACTATCCATAAATGTAAACCAAGGTCAGTACTATGACTGTCAATATAATCTCGGGACAAGTATTAGTATATATATGTACCAAATAGTATTGGTTTTTTCACAGTTTATGCTTTGATATCAAATCAAACATATTTTACGCAAACAATAGCTCATATGGTTTGTTATGCTTGAACAATAAGCAATAACCATTTTCAAATCACAGATATCACGAATAATGTTTATAACAATTCGTATATAAATATTTATGACTTTCATTTAATATAGAATTAAATAAAGTTGGAAAACTTGCTTAATTAAAAGTATAGTTCGAGAACTTACCTTTATCAAGATCAGCTACCTAAGCTTATTTGAAAGTATACACGCGCCACCTATATAGGTTTATAACAGTCATTAGAAACAATAATAACTAACAACTAGTCCAACTATTAGTGTCTAGGTTGATTTTTGGTGTCTGTTCGATATTTTATTGCTTTATCGAATAGTTATCGAATTAATTTTTCAATAAACTTTATTTAAAAGTTTCAATACATTATTAGATATTTTAGTTATTATTTATAATAATTTTCAAGCACTCAAAATAATTTTTAACTGATTTAAAATTACTTATAATAATTTTTAAATCATTAATATCATTTTTAAATATTTAATAACCATTTCTAATGATGTTTAAATCATCAATATTATTTTCAAAAAATTTATTTTTATTGATAATAATTTTTAAATCAAGGATATTATTTTTAAATAATTAATAACCCTTAAAATGATTTTTAAAGCATCATTAATATTTTTAAATAATTTATTTTTAAATCATTAATATAATTTTTAAATAATTTATTATTCTTTAAAATAATTTTTGAACCATTAACATTTTTTTAAAATAATTTATTTAATATCATTATTAAATACATTCATTATTATTAATATTTAAATAAATAAAATATTAATAAAATTTTATGTCAAAATACTAAAAACTATTTATTATAAATAAAAATTAATTTTTAGAATTTTTTATTAATTGTTTAGTATTTATTTCTATTTATTTTAATTATTTTAATTAATTTTCAAAATCCACCTGTCGCTAAAGACTATTAGTGACGGATGTGTCGCTATAAGTGTTCTTGAGCCATGAAGAACAGCTCTACTTTGACCATACTTTTCTTGTAATCTGTTAACCTTCTAGTATTGTAAGTGCAACCTATTTGTAGGTTTGATGTAGTAGTACAAATCCACAACAAGTTTGGTGTCTAACTATAACACAATCAACAGTTATTAAGGGTCCAATCAACCGCCCAAGACAATTCTTCAATTTCTGGGCTGCCTAGAAATGGCAAGTCAATGCCGGTCAACGCTTGTACAAGCCTTATTCCGTGCATCTTGTTTGTAGTTTAGGTGTTATAATGGTCGGGTGTTGTACACTAACGAGAAGGGTACCTTAAGGTAGCACTTAGATAGTCTAGGTATGAACAGGCATCAAGATCTAAGCCTTCAAAAAACTTGTCAGGAGCTGTTCTTGCTTTTCTGGGTTACCCAGATTACCAAGCTGAACGGTTAATGTCGTTTGACCACTTTTAATTTTCGATCGGTAACTTATTAAGGCTCTAGAGTGCTCTATTGTTGTAGAACTCATGTCAAACTACAATCTGATTAACACCTAACATCCAAACGTACTTGACGTAGCGATATCTTAGGTTTAAATGGCATCGATTATGACGCCCCCAAATTCTTTACATTCCCTATAGCAGATTTGGTGCTCACGTAAATATTCCAAAAGATAATAATTCCTATCAATCCAGAATTCACAGTATTCCACAACGAACAATAGTTGTCGTCAGAACATTTACTGTGTGGGGATACCCTCACTTGGATAAATAACTTTATAGTCTCACAGATATTTCTATCATATCAATAATTCTCATCTATCTGACATTCGTAGTATTAATGTTAGGGTCGTTCTTGGAATCTGAGGGGTGTGACTAACCTCGGTGTATCAGAGAACCACAATATCTTTTAATACTCCCAATTCAGATGTATGGTTCATATAGATACTGTACTTCTTCCTATGTTCTAGAAATGTAAAAACTAAGCAACTGTTAAAGATGATAATACATTATATATTCTTAACTTGTCTTACAAAAAATCCAAACTTACTATTACATCAGAGTTCCGAAGGATATAACCAAAATTTATATTAACCGCAGTGTTCCATCCACATGTTTGAACTCTGGAACTTTGGATAGATCAGCTAAAGCTGCAAAGGAAAAGAATAATTACGAGGATGAGCTACAAAAAGCTCAGCAAGTTTTAAAGAAGTGATATATTATACTCACACTGAATCTGAATTGAATGAACATATAGTTCAAAGTATCTTTCCCACATCGCATTCCTAAGAGTCATAAAGGCTTCTAGGAGTTCTGTTCGTTTACCATTACGAGCTACTATCAGTCATAAAGACTTAGCCACCCGAGTTGATTCGGTCAACCACACCGCATTCCTAAGAGTCATAAAGACTTATAAGAGTTCTGCTCGGATATCTCATAGGTGATCAGCCTAATCATATCCTAGGAGTATGCATATCATCCTACCAATTTAACAAGGTTAGTGTTATAACTGCCTATAATTGAAATCCAGGGTCAGTATTATAACTATCCATAAATGTAAACCAAGGTCAGTACTATGACTGTCAATATAATCTCGGGACAAGTATTAGTATATATATGTACCAAATAGTATTGGTTTTTTCACAGTTTATGCTTTGATATCAAATCAAACATATTTTACGCAAACAATAGCTCATATGGTTTGTTATGCTTGAACAATAAGCAATAACCATTTTCAAATCACAGATATCACGAATAATGTTTATAACAATTCGTATATAAATATTTATGACTTTCATTTAATATAGAATTAAATAAAGTTGGAAAACTTGCTTAATTAAAAGTATAGTTCGAGAACTTACCTTTATCAAGATCAGCTACCTAAGCTTATTTGAAAGTATACACGCGCCACCTATATAGGTTTATAACAGTCATTAGAAACAATAATAACTAACAACTAGTCCAACTATTAGTGTCTAGGTTGATTTTTGGTGTCTGTTCGATATTTTATTGCTTTATCGAATAGTTATCGAATTAATTTTTCAATAAACTTTATTTAAAAGTTTCAATACATTATTAGATATTTTAGTTATTATTTATAATAATTTTCAAGCACTCAAAATAATTTTTAACTGATTTAATATTACTTATAATAATTTTTAAATCATTAATATCATTTTTAAATATTTAATAACCATTTCTAATGATGTTTAAATCATCAATATTATTTTCAAAAAATTTATTTTTATTGATAATAATTTTTAAATCAAGGATATTATTTTTAAATAATTAATAACCCTTAAAATGATTTTTAAATCATCATTAATATTTTTAAATAATTTATTTTTAAATCATTAATATAATTTTTAAATAATTTATTATTCTTTAAAATAATTTTTGAACCATTAACATTTTTTTAAAATAATTTATTTAATATCATTATTAAATACTATCATTATTATTAATATTTAAATAAATAAAATATTAATAAAATTTTATGTCAAAATACTAAAAACTATTTATTATAATTAAAAATGAATTTTTAGAATTTTTTATTAATTGTTCAGTATTATTTCTATTTATTTTAATTATTTTAATTAATTTTCAAAATCCACCTGTCGCTAAAGACTATTAGCGACGGATGTGTCGCTATAGGTGTTCTTGAGCCATGAAGAACAGCTCTACTTTGACCATACTTTTCTTGTAATCTGTTAACCTTCTAGTATTGTAAGTGCAACCTATTTGTAGGTTTGATGTAGTAGTACAAATCCACAACAAGTTTGGTGTCTAACTATAACACAATTTACAGTTATTAAGGGTCCAATCTTGCCCAAGACTATTCTTCAATTTCTGGGCTGCCCAGAAATGGCAAGTAAATGCCGGTCAACGCTTGTACAAGCCTTATTCCGTGCATCTTGTTTGTAGTTTAGGTGTTATAATGGTCGGGTGTTGTACACTAACGAGAAGGGTACCTTAAGGTAGCACTTAGATAGTCTAGGTATGAACAGGCATCAAGATCTAAGCCTTCAAAAAACTTGTCAGGAGCTGTTCTTGCTTTTCTGGGTTACCCAGATTACCAAGCTGAACGGTTAATGTCGTTTGACCACTTTTAATTTTCGATCGGTAACTTATTAAGGCTCTAGAGTGCTCTATTGTTGTAGAACTCATGTCAAACTACAATCTGATTAACACCTAACATCCAAACGTACTTGACGTAGCGATATCTTAGGTTTAAATGGCATCGATTATGACGCCCCCAAATTCTTTACATTCCCTATAGCAGATTTGGTGCTCACGTAAATATTCCAAAAGATAATAATTCCTATCAATCCAGAATTCACAGTATTCCACAACGAACAATAGTTGTCGTCAGAACATTTACTGTGTGGGGATACCCTCACTTGGATAAATAACTTTATAGTTTCACAGATATTTCTATCATATCAATAATTCTCATCTATCTGACATTCGTAGTATTAATGTTAGGGTCGTTCTTGGAATCTGAGGGGTGTGACTAACCTCGGGGTATCAGAGAACCACAATATCTTTTAATACTCCCAATTCAGATGTATGGTTCATATAGATACTGTACTTCTTCCTATGTTCTAAAAATGTAAAAACTAAGCAACTGTTAAAGATGATAATACATTATATATTCTTAACTTGTCTTACAAAAAATCCAAACTTACTATTACATCAGAGTTCCGAAGGATATAACCAAAATTTATATTAACCGCAGTGTTCCATCCACATGTTTGAACTCTGGAACTTTGGATAGATCAGCTAAAGCTGCAAAGGAAAAGAATAATTGCGAGGATGAGCTACAAAAAGCTCAGCAAGTTTTAAAGAAGTGATATATTATACTCACACTGAATCTGAATTGAATGAACATATAGTTCAAAGTATCTTTCCCACATCGCATTCCTAAGAGTCATAAAGGCTTCTAGGAGTTCTGTTCGTTTACCATTACGAGCTACTATCAGTCATAAAGACTTAGCCACCCGAGTTGATTCGGTCAACCACACCGCATTCCTAAGAGTCATAAAGACTTATAAGAGTTCTGCTCGGATATCTCATAGGTGATCAGCCTAATCATATCCTAGGAGTATGCATATCATCCTACCAATTTAACAAGGTTAGTGTTATAACTGCCTATAATTGAAATCCAGGGTCAGTATTATAACTATCCATAAATGTAAACCAAGGTCAGTACTATGACTGTCAATATAATCTCGGGACAAGTATTAGTATATATATGTACCAAATAGTATTGGTTTTTTCACAGTTTATGCTTTGATATCAAATCAAACATATTTTACGCAAACAATAGCTCATATGGTTTGTTATGCTTGAAAAATAAGCAATAACCATTTTCAAATCACAGATATCACGAATAATGTTTATAACAATTCGTATATAAATATTTATGACTTTCATTTAATATAGAATTAAATAAAGTTGGAAAACTTGCTTAATTAAAAGTATAGTTCGAGAACTTGCCTTTATCAAGATCAGCTACCTAAGCTTATTTGAAAGTATACACGCGCCACCTATATAGGTTTATAACAGTCATTAGAAACAATAATAACTAATAACTAGTCCAACTATTAGTGTCTAGGTTGATTTTTGGTGTCTGTTCGGTATTTTATTGCTTTATCGAATAGTTATCGAATTAATTTTTCAATAAACTTTATTTAAAAGTTTCAATACATTATTAGATATTTTAGTTATTATTTATAATAATTTTCAAGCACTCAAAATAATTTTTAACTGATTTAATATTACTTATAATAATTTTTAAATCATTAATATCATTTTTAAATATTTAATAACCATTTCTAATGATGTTTAAATCATCAATATTATTTTAAAAAAATTTATTTTTATTGATAATAATTTTTAAATCAAGGATATTATTTTTAAATAATTAATAACCCTTAAAATGATTTTTAAATCATCATTAATATTTTTAAATAATTTATTTTTAAATCATTAATATAATTTTTAAATAATTTATTATTCTTTAAAATAATTTTTGAACCATTTACATTTTTTTAAAATAATTTATTTAATATCATTATTAAATACTATCATTATAATTAATATTTAAATAAATAAAATATTAATAAAATTTTATGTCAAAATACTAAAAACTATTTATTATAATTAAAAATGAATTTTTAGAATTTTTTATTAATTATTTAGTATTTATTTCTATTTATTTTAATTATTTTAATTAATTTTCAAAATCCACCTGTCGCTAAAGACTATTAGTGACGGATGTGTCGCTATAAGTGTTCTTGAGCCATGAAGAACAGCTCTACTTTGACCATACTTTTCTTGTAATCTGTTAACCTTCTAGTATTGTAAGTGCAACCTATTTGTAGGTTTGATGTAGTAGTACAAATCCACAACAAGTTTGGTGTCTAACTATAACTCAATTTACAGTTATTAAGGGTCCAATCAACCGCCCAAAACTATTCTTCAATTTCTGGGCTGCCCAGAAATGGCAAGTCAATGCCGGTCAACGCTTGTACAAGCCTTATTCCGTGCATCTTGTTTGTAGTTTAGGTGTTATAATGGTCGGGTGTTGTACACTAACGAGAAGGGTACCTTAAGGTAGCACTTAGATAGTCTAGGTATGAACAGGCATCAAGATCTAAGCCTTCAAAAAACTTGTCAGGAGCTGTTCTTGCTTTTCTGGGTTACCCAGATTACCAAGCTGAACGGTTAATGTCGTTTGACCACTTTTAATTTTCGATCGGTAACTTATTAAGGCTCTAGAGTGCTCTATTGTTGTAGAACTCATGTCAAACTACAATCTGATTAACACCTAACATCCAAACGTACTTGACGTAGCGATATCTTAGGTTTAAATGGCATCGATTATGACGCCCCCAAATTCTTTACATTCCCTATAGCAGATTTGGTGCTCACGTAAATATTCCAAAAGATAATAATTCCTATCAATCCAGAATTCACAGTATTCCACAACGAACAATAGTTGTCGTCAGAACATTTACTGTGTGGGGATACCCTCACTTGGATAAATAACTTTATAGTCTCACAGATATTTCTATCATATCAATAATTCTCATCTATCTGACATTCGTAGTATTAATGTTAGGGTCGTTCTTGGAATCTGAGGGGTGTGACTAACCTCGGTGTATCAGAGAACCACAATATCTTTTAATACTCCCAATTCAGATGTATGGTTCATATAGATACTGTACTTCTTCCTATGTTCTAGAAATGTAAAAACTAAGCAACTGTTAAAGATGATAATACATTATATATTCTTAACTTGTCTTACAAAAAATCCAAACTTACTATTACATCAGAGTTCCGAAGGATATAACCAAAATTTATATTAACCGCAGTGTTCCATCCACATGTTTGAACTCTGGAACTTTGGATAGATCAGCTAAAGCTGCAAAGGAAAAGAATAATTGCGAGGATGAGCTACAAAAAGCTCAGCAAGTTTTAAAGAAGTGATATATTATACTCACACTGAATCTGAATTGAATGAACATATAGTTCAAAGTATCTTTCCCACATCGCATTCCTAAGAGTCATAAAGGCTTCTAGGAGTTCTGTTCGTTTACCATTACGAGCTACTATCAGTCATAAAGACTTAGCCACCCGAGTTGATTCGGTCAACCACACCGCATTCCTAAGAGTCATAAAGACTTATAAGAGTTCTGTTCGGATATCTCATAGGTGATCAGCCTAATCATATCCTAGGAGTATGCATATCATCCTACCAATTTAACAAGGTTAGTGTTATAACTGCCTATAATTGAAATCCAGGGTCAGTATTATAACTATCCATAAATGTAAACCAAGGTCAGTACTATGACTGTCAATATAATCTCGGGACAAGTATTAGTATATATATGTACCTAATAGTATTGGTTTTTTTCACAGTTTATGCTTTGATATCAAATCAAACATATTTTACGCAAACAATAGCTCATATGGTTTGTTATGCTTGAACAATAAGCAATAACCATTTTCAAATCACAGATATCACGAATAATGTTTATAACAATTCGTATATAAATATTTATGACTTTCATTTAATATAGAATTAAATAAAGTTGGAAAACTTGCTTAATTAAAAGTATAGTTCGAGAACTTGCCTTTATCAAGATCAGCTACCTAAGCTTATTTGAAAGTATACACGCGCCACCTATATAGGTTTATAACAGTCATTAGAAACAATAATAACTAACAACTAGTCCAACTATTAGTGTCTAGGTTGATTTTTGGTGTCTGTTCGGTATTTTATTGCTTTATCGAATAGTTATCGAATTAATTTTTCAATAAACTTTATTTAAAAGTTTCAATACATTATTAGATATTTTAGTTATTATTTATAATAATTTTCAAGCACTCAAAATAATTTTTAACTGATTTAATATTACTTATAATAATTTTTAAATCATTAATATCATTTTTAAATATTTAATAACCATTTCTAATGATGTTTAAATCATCAATATTATTTTCAAAAAATTTATTTTTATTGATAATAATTTTTAAATCAAGGATATTATTTTTAAATAATTAATAACCCTTAAAATGATTTTTAAATCATCATTAATATTTTTAAATAATTTATTTTTAAATCATTAATATAATTTTTAAATAATTTATTATTCTTTAAAATAATTTTTGAACCATTAACATTTTTTTAAAATAATTTATTTAATATCATTATTAAATACTATCATTATTATTAATATTTAAATAAATAAAATTTTATGTCAAAATACTAAAAACTATTTATTATAAATAAAAATGAATTTTTAGAATTTTTTATTAATTGTTTAGTATTTATTTCTATTTATTTTAATTATTTTAATTAATTTTCAAAATCCACCTGTCGCTAAAGACTATTAGCGACGGATGTGTCGCTATAGGTGTTCTTGAGCCATGAAGAACAGCTCTACTTTGACCATACTTTTCTTGTAATCTGTTAACCTTCTAGTATTGTAAGTGCAACCTATTTGTAGGTTTGATGTAGTAGTACAAATCCATAACAAATTTGGTGTCTAACTATAACACAATTTACAGTTATTAAGGGTCCAATCAACCGCCCAAGTCTATTCTTCAATTTCTGGGCTGCCCAGAAATGGTAAGTCAATGCCGGTCAACGCTTGTACAAGCCTTATTCCGTGCATCTTGTTTGTAGTTTAGGTGTTATAATGGTCGGGTGTTGTACACTAACGAGAAGGGTACCTTAAGGTAGCACTTAGATAGTCTAGGTATGAACAGGCATCAAGATCTAAGCCTTCAAAAAACTTGTCAGGAGCTGTTCTTGCTTTTCTGGGTTACCCAGATTACCAAGCATAATGGTTAATGTCGTTTGACCACTTTTAATTTTCGATCGGTAACTTATTAAGGCTCTAGAGTGCTCTATTGTTGTAGAACTCATGTCAAACTACAATCTGATTAACACCTAACCTCCAAACGGACTGACAAGCGGAAGATCAAGGCCGGTCAAACGGCTGTCAGGTCGTGTTCTTAAGTTTTCTGGGTTTTCCAGAAAACTACATTTCGTGATCGGTCAACGCTATTTGACCATGAATAACTTCTAATCTATTGATCTGATGGACCTGATTTCTCTTGCAGATTGTTAACCTCATGTCATAGTACAACTATGATACATTAACACGATCAAATAATTAATAGTGTAAGATCTATGAGCCCTGACATTAGGTTATCAGGCCATATTTTATACTTTGGCAGTTTTACTTAAATCTTCATTTTCGTGCATTTAGATGTTATAGATTCATGTTTCAGCAACCCAGATTACTTATTAACATCCTTATTAATATACTTAAACAATAAAAACAATATTATAACTTCAGAATTAAGAATCTAAGGCTAGGGTTAGGTTTTACCCTTTTTGAGCACTTTGTGATTCTCTCTCTTCTGAATCTGCTACGAGCTTGATGAGTGTTGTTTCTGAGTTAGTTTGTGGTGTTCTTTAAGTCTAGAAGTCGTGGCTTTAGGTTCTTATTACTTAGCCTTATCTCAAAACCTCAAGTGGTTAAAAATCTAAGTTCTCTCTCTCTTATTTGATGACTAAGCCTATATCATTAATGTTGCTAGGTTGTGTTGTCAATATTAGGATGATTTAGCAACATGGGGCAATCTTTTGCTTGTGAAGCAAAAGATTTTCTCTTATCTTCTTTTTAAAAAAAACTTTTAAGGGCATTTTTGTCATTTCCCACCTACTAAGGGTACTTTGGTAATTTTATAATTAATTCTAAGGATAATTTAGTCATTTCCTCTTTTCTCTAGAAAATTAAAGACAAGATTGAACAATTAGGGTCTGTTAATTTAGAATTAGGATTTACAATTGAAATTAGGATTTTCTAATTAGGGTTAGGGGTTTTTAATACCTAATTAGGGTTTTCTTATAATCTTTTTCAATTCAATCCTTCATACATCATATTTAATTAATATATATATATATATATATATATATATATATATATTCATAATCCTATATAACATTGTCAATGTATTATGTTATAATTTTCATTTATTATAACAATTAGGGTTAATGTTTCAATTTAAGATAAACTCTTAAATTAGGTTTACTTATATACTTTTCCATATATGTTAACATAATTATATCTTATGTGTTAATGTATACTTATAAATATATCAATAATAAGGATAAATACACATTTCACAAAATATAAAACATATTTATATATGTATATATTAATATTCTTGTTAAAAAATTGGAATATTACAATCACCCCCTCTTATAAGAATTTCGTCCCGATATTAAAATACAAATTATGAAAACCATATAGGAATTCTTCTTACATTTCACCTCACAACTTCCATGTAGCTCTTTCTATATCGTGATTCTTCCAGATCACTTTGACTGATGATATTACTTTGTATATTAACACTTGTTTCTTTCAATCAATTATCTGATCAAGAACTACCATAAACGATACGTCTTCCTTATAGGTCAGGTTTATACGGTCACATGAGATAGACTATAAGTATATTTTAATATAGGAAGTAGTGCTACCACTTCATCATCTCCTCTTCTTAACTAACATGGTTTAACGAATCGCGGTCCCCATTCTCTGTTCTTATCAAAACATATTTGCACTTACGAAATAACCCTTCTAAGAATACCTGATTTTTACCCTTAACCTCTCATTGTTTTCTATTGAGTCTAAGATGTTTTAAATCTTTTACATATAATCCCATTACTAATGTGTTATATATTTTATACTATCCACAACTTCATATGATGGCATTTTTATGATAACTATGGTATGTAACTTCTGAAAAGGCTTCCATTTCCTTTGAAGTCTAAATCACAAGTCCTTAATATATTCTTTAAGGTTTGAATGGTTCTCCTATTTTGTCCATCAGTTTATGGGTGGTATACTATACTTAACCTTTCACTAAGTTCCTAAATGTATTTAATAACTCATCTCCTAGAGTTTGAAATAACCCGTATATCTTGAATCTAACACTATAGAAACAAAACTACCTACCTCATGAGAGTGGTGATAGTTTATCTACTTTAATAAGCTCCTAATTTCTGTTATATATTTTTAAAAGTTCCTTGAGAACTGGTTTCACAGTTTCTGCAACAATACTTAGGCCTCTTATTGCACTAAAAGCCGTCGCAACCCTTGGGTCTGACACCTCTTTCACGAATCTGAATTTTTTCTATTGATATTGATTCAGTGCCATGTAATACTTTTTTTGTATTTTAGTGTCCTATCTTTATCTATTCTGAATTCAATATTCATTTTATAAGTTATCTTGTTTTATACTTTGAAAACTCTTTAACCACATCCTGTATTTCTTTGACTCTGTTTAATAAGGTTGAACTATCATCCCTAGATTGAGTTAGTTGAAATTCTTATCTAAATCTCAAATTTATTAAAATCTTTTATCAGTACCTCGTTGTTTTATTACTACTTCTAGCTTTTCTAAGAAATTTCTCTATTTAAATAACTGTTATACCCTAGAGTTGTTTTTAGTGAACAATCCCTGTTGTATACTACTTTTGAATTTTAAAATTTTTATTTATTTCTAATTGTAGTCAATCATTAACTTATGATCAACCGATCTATCCCTAAATTACATTAAACTCTCTTAACTGAAACTTTATATCATTTAATTATTACAAAAATTTTATATGGTCTTTAACAACAACTATTTCTTTATGATTTTTTTTATATTGATATTTTCACATAACATCTTTCTATATTGTTAGTAAAACCACTAGATGTGAATGAATAATTCATACTAGAGTCAAATATTTCATGAATATTTAGAATATCGATTTGGGATAATACCTGTTACTACGTCTTGTACAACAGCATCCCTCATCATCATATTAAAGGTTCTAACTCTTCCGGACGACTCTGACAAACCTCTCCGGCTACTGCTGGTTTGAAGTTTTAGTTTTCCCTTTTGTTTGGATCTCTAGGTTTTGGACAGAACTTAGCAATGTGTCCCTCCACCCCACAGTTAAAACATGTGATTCCATTCTTATTACCATTCCTCTTTTGTGGACACCCTTTTGAGTAATGTCCATATCTTCCACAAGTAAAACACTTGTTCCCACTAAAATAACATACCCATCCGTGCTTTTTCTTACAAATAGTACAACCTTCATTCCCTTGACTAACTTTGTTAGAAAGTGGCATTCCACTTCCTTTTGTTATTTCTCTTCGCTTGACATACCTTAATCCCTTCATTTTCTAGTTTATCAGCCCTTTTTACCTCAGGTGGTCCGGTTAACTTAAAGTCTAAGGTAATCCTTAGAGGATTGGGTTCGATTGGTGGTAGGTTCTCTGGCCTCCCTTGTAAAGTTCCTCGCAACATGTTTACCAACTGTTGAGTTGGGTTTGCCTCTATTTGTTCCGCATTAGTTTCTGCTTGTGTTCTCCCGTATGATGCCATTTACCTAACAATAACAAATAACTCGATTAAATGGATAGAGTTTGTACGCCACATACTTGACTAGTGTTTTATATATATTATAACTAACGCATTGGGAAAACTTATAAATTCATAAGGTACAGTTCACCTCTTAGCTGCTGCTATTTTTCTAATATATCCCTTTGTTATTGTTAGAAAATTAGGATCTACTATTATATTTTCCATAATTTATACCAAGTTTGGAATTTACACATTACGCACAGATATATTCATGTATATACATATAGATTCATTCATAAGGTATTATCCTCTCTTTCTTACCATTACTAAATTACTAATACTCAACCTTCATCTTGTATATTTCTACCTCTTTAACCTGTCTTTTCATTATAGCAATACCTTCTGCCTTTCCTATATATATCTGCATGCATCTTTCCATAGTTATTCTATCTTCCTTTGTTTACTTCATGAGCCTCCTATGTCACTGTAATTCCATACTTCCTTTCCCCTCATTACTCTGAGTTTTACATTGCCACTCAACTCTCATCTTCTCAACCAGTTCCCTAAACATGTCATGCTCTTCTGTTTCTTCTTTTTCTGTTTTCCCCCTCCTAGCCTTATATACGCCCAATTGGGATTTGAATCTCCCTCTTCACTTAGCTCCAACTCCGGTACACTTTATGAGCACTCTCTAAATCTACCATAGGTTTGTCCTCTACAGATTCACATACTATTCTACAAGCTATTTCAATTGTTATTTCTCATATCCTACCCTCTAGATCATTCTCTATCGGCCCAACTGATTCTGGTCTAGATACCGGTTCAAACGGAACAACCAGTTCCTCACTCCCTTATATGAATACCCTTAAATTCTAAATTTTCTATCAACTATATTAACTAGACTAGCACCTAATATACATTGTATACACATAGCAAGCAATAGTTTTCTTTAAGTTAGTTTTTATCTTATTTTACGATGAATTTCCTCAATTCATATCCTATAAACTCTTTTTGAGTTTATGTTTTCACTAACTTTTCTATTGTTCTTACTCCTCTAAGGTTATAGCCTAAAGGTAACCCTACCTAAAGTTTATAACCTACAGCTCTGATACAAAATTGTGACGCCCCCAAATTTTGTACATTCTCTGTAGCAGATTTGGTGCTCACATAAATATTTTATAAGATAATAATTTCTATCAATCCAAGATTCACAATATTCCACAACGAACAGTAGTTCTCGTCAGAACATTTACTATGTGGAGATACCCTCACTTGGATGAATAAGTTTATAATTTCACAGATATTTTTTTTATATCAATAATTCCCATCTATCTGACATTCGTAGTATTAATGTTAGGGTCGTTCTTGGAATCTGAGGGGTGCGACCAACCTCAGTGCATCAGAGAACCACAATATCTTTTAATACTTCCAATTCAGATGTATGGTTCATATAGATACTGTACTTCTTCCTATGTTCTAGAAAGGTAAAAATTAAGCAACTGTTAAAAATGATAATACATTATATACTCTTAACTTGTCTTACAACAAATCTAAACTAACTTTTACATCAGAGTTCGCAAGGATATAAATAAAATTTATATTAACCGCAGTGTTCCATCCACATGTTTTAACTCTGGAACTTTGGATAGATCAGCTAAAGCTGCAAAGGAAAAGAATAATTGCAAAGATGAGCTAAAGAATGCTCAGCAAGTTTTAAAGAAGTGATATATTATACTCACACTGAATCTGAATTGAATGAACATATAGTTTAGAGTATCTTTCCCACATCGCATTCCTAAGAGTCATAAAGCCTTATAGGAGTTCTGTTCGTTTACCATTACGAACTACTATCAGTCATAAAGACTTAGCGACCCGAGTTGATTCGGTCAACCACACCGCATTTCTAAGAGCTATAAAGACTTATAGGAGTTCTGTTCGGATATCTCATAGGTGATCAGCCTAATCATATCCCAGGAATATGCATATCATCCTACCAATTTAACAAGGTCAGTGTTATAATTGCCTGTAATTGAAATCCAGGGTCAGTATTATAACTACCCATAAATGTAAACCAATGTTAGTACTATGACTGCCAATATAATCTCAAAACAAGTATCAGTTTATATATGTACCAAACAATATTAGTTTTTCCACAGTTTATACTTTGATATCAAATCAAACGCATTTTACGCAAACAATAGCTAGTATGGTTTGTTATTCTTGAACAATAAGCAATAACCCTTTTCAAATCACATATATCATGAATAATGTTAATAACAATTCGTATATCAATATATATGAATTTCATTTAATATAGAATTAAATGAAGTTGAAAAACTTGCTTAATTAAAAGTATAGTTCGAGAACTTTCCTTTATCAAGATCAGCTACCTAAGCTTATTTGAAAGTATACACGCGCCACCTATATAGGTTTATAACAGTCATTAGAAATAATAACAACTAACAACTAGTCCAACTATTAGTGTCTAGGTTGATTTTTGGTGTCTGTTCGGTATTTTATTGCTTTATCGAATAGTTATCGAATTAATTTTTCAATAAACTTTATTTAAAAGTTTCAATACCTTATTAGATAATTTAGTTATTATTTATAATAATTTTCAAGCACTCAAAATAATTTTTAACTAGTTTAATATTACTTATAATAATTTTTAAATCATCAATATCATTTTTAAATATTTAATAACCATTTATAATAATTTTAAATCATTAATATTATTTTCAAATAATTTATTTTTATTGATAATGATTTTTAAATCATTGATATCATTTTTAAATAATTTATTATTATTTAAAATGATTTTCAAATTATTAATATTATTTTCAAATAATTAATAACCACTTAAAATGATTTTTAAATAATCACTAATATTTTTAAATAATTTAATTTTATTAATAATTATTTTTAAATCATTAATATAATTTTTAAATAATTTATTATTATTTAAAATGATTTTAAACCGTTAACATATTTTTTAAATAATTTATTTAATATCATTATTAAATACTTTCATTATTAATAATATTTAAATAAATTAAATATTAATAAAAATTTAGGTCAAAATACTAAAAACTATTTATTATAATTAAAAATGAATTTTTAGATTTTTTTATTAATTATTTAGTATTTATTTCTATTTATTTAAATTATTTAAACTATTATAATTAATTTTCAAAATCCACCTGTCGCTAAAGACTATTAGCGACGAATGTCTCGCTATAGATGTTCTTGAGCCATGAAGAACATCTCTAACCCTCTACTTTGACCATACTTTTCTTGTAATCTGTTTACCTTCTAGTATTGTAAGTGCAACCTATTTGTAGGTTTGATGTAGTAGTACAATTCCATAACAAGTTTGATGTCTAACTATAACACAAAGGGTCCAATCAACCGCCCAAGACTGTTCTTCAATTTCTGGGCTGCCCAGAAATGGCAAGTCAATGCCGGTCAACGCTTGTACAAGCCTTATTTCGTGCATCCTGTTTGTAGTTTAGGTGTTATAATGGTCGGGTGTTGTACACTAACGAGAAGGGTACCTTAAGGTAGCACTTAGATAGTTTAGGTATCAACAGGCATCAAGATCTAAGCCTTCAAAAAACTTGTCAGGAGCTGTTCTTGCTTTTCTAGGTTACCCAGATTACCAAGCTGAACGGTCAACGCTGTTTGACCACTTATAATTTTCGATCGGTAACTTATTAAGGCTCTAGAGTGCTCTATTGTTTTAGAACTCATGTCAAACTACAATCTGATTAACACCTAACATCCAAACGGACTGACAAGAGGAAGATCAAGGCCGGTCAAACGGCTGTCAGGTCGTGTTCTTAAATTTTCTGGGTTTTCCAGAAAACTACATTGCGTGATCGGTCAACGCTATTTAACCACGAATAACTTCTAATCTACTGATCTGATGGACCTGATTTCTCTTGTAGCTTGTTAACCTCATATCATACTACAACTATGAGACATTAACACGATCAAATTATTAACCGTGTAAGATCTATGAGCCCTGACATTAGGTTGTTAGGCCATATTTTATACTTTGGCAGTTTTGCTTAAATCTTCATTTTCGTGCATTTAGATGTTATAGATTCATATTTTAGCAACCCAGATCACTTATTAACATCCTTATTAACATACTTAAACAAGAAAAACAACATTATAACTTCAAAATTAAGAATCTAAGGGTAGGGTTAGGTTTTACCCTTTTTGAGCACTTTATGATTCTCTCTCTTCTTAATCTGCTACGAGCTTGCTGAGTGTTGTTTCTAAGTTAGTTTGTGGTGTTCTTTAAGTGTAGAAGTCGTGGCTTTAGGTTCTTATTACTTAGCCTTATCTCAAAACCTCAAGTGGTTAAAAATATAAGGTTTCTCTCTTATTTGATGACTAAGCCTATATCATTAATGTTGCTAGGTTGTGTTGTCAATATTAGGATGATATAGTAACATGGGGCAATATTTTGCTTGTGAAGCAAAAGATTTGCTCTTATCTTCTTTGAAAAAAACTTTTAAGGGCATTTTTGTCATTTCCAACCTACTAAGGGTACTTTGGTAATTTCATAATTAATTCTAAGGATAATTTAGCCATTTCCTGTTTTCTCTAGAAAATTAAAGACAAGATTGAACAATTAGGGTTTATTAATTTAGAATTAGGATTTATAATAAAAATTAGGATTTTTTAATTAGGGTTAGGGTTTCCTAATACTTAATTAGGTTTCCTAATACCTAATTAGGGTTTTCTTATAAACTTTTTCAATTCAATCCTTCATACATCATATTTAATTAATATATGTATATATTCATAATCCTATATAACATTGTCAATGTATTATGTTATAATTTTCATTTATTATAACAATTAGGGTTAGTGTTTCAATTTAAGATAAACTCTTAAATTAGGTTTACTTATATAATTTTCCATATATGTTAACATAATTATATCTTATGTGTTAATGTATACTTATAAATATATCAATAATAAGGATAAATACACATTTCACACAATATAAAACATATATATATATATATATATATATATATATATATATATATTAATATTCTTGTTAAAAATTTAGAATATTACATCGATTCGTAGGTATGAAACCTACTTATCAAATATCCTCAAACTTAAGATTTCGCTTGTCCTCAAGTGAAAACAATAACAAAATGAAAATAACAAACAACGTATCTACATGTACGCATATGCATGACCTACTTTATACATGCCTACGAATCTAGCAATAGATCAACATGTTGCTCAACATTGGCCTCAAAGATATTATAAGATACTCAAACAATGCTACCTTTTAGCAAACTTTTGACCAACGACTCCCAAACCTGACTGTTTTAGTGCGCTAGGTGTAAAAACACCCCAAGGGCTTACTTATTCAAGTTAGAAAGGCCACAGACACAAACCAGTCAATGTGTTTTATTCTTTTTTTATATATATACCATATAACTCATGTAAAATTTAAACTAAGACACAAGAAGGTATAGTTGCATTACTCTAAAGTGCAATTAACTAACCTACCAAATGAAATGAACTACTCTAACATGAAACTAACTAGCCATGCAAACTAACTACAAAACTAATTCTACCCCAAAACTTCAACAATTCAATGCCCTCATTGGATATAACAATAAAAGTACGAGGACTGCCCTGAGCGATCAAGCGTCATGCTCGACCGGTGGATCCTCGGTAGGTGGGTCATCAACTGGATCCTCAACAGGCGGTGGGGGAAGAAAACCAGGTAACGGCTGTGGATCTGGAAACTGGAAGTCTTCACCGGTGGTAATGAGTCGGGAAAATGCAGCTGCCAATGATGTGTTGAACTCATTCTGGGTGGCAAACATGTGATCCTGCCTGGATGCCAACCCTTGGAGCCTCTGATCAAAATACTGCTGCAAAGTGCGGAACTGGGAGCTGAATGTTGCCTATGTGCGGGACGAGGTTGAAGTCCCAGCTTGATCATGTTCTTGCTCTTCTTTCTCAACAAAATCTTCATCCTGGGCGTCCGCCTCTTCATCTTCCTCATCATCGGAGAATATAAAACCAAGGTCGCGTGGGAGCGAGTGCCCTCCTTTCTAACATCCGTAGAGCTGAATCAAATTTAGATCAAGACACAATTAAGGATGTTGGATAGGCTCCGTAGTGCTCCATTGTAACCCTGCCCGGGCACATAAAGCACAAATTAGCGATAGGTAAGGCAATCCGCCCTGGACTGGTCCTCGCAGATTTTGACGGATATTGTGATGAATAAGGCGGTCCACATCGATTGATTTGTCTTTACAAATGGTATATAGTAGAACCGCCCTCTCCTTTGTGACATCGCTCGTGTGTGTGCAGGGTAGCAGTTTGGCACACAAGAACGTATGCCATATCTTTCCAAGTAAACTGAGATCGTCTAAAAGTGAGATCCATTTGAAGACCATATGGCGTCCGGCTTGCACAACTTAGTCAAAATCTGCTCATAGCCCACTTCACTTTCCTTAAGAGCCGTATACGAACAAGTAATTTGCGGCAGGTTGTAGTAGTCATTGATCTCTTGCAGGGTAAACGAAACCATTTTTCCCCTCACGTAAGCGAAGAACGGTGATTTGTCGGGAGTATTGGCATAAAATTCCTTCACCACTGCCACTATGACGGCGTCCGGCTGTGCCGTGAATGTTTCCCATCGCCTTTCACAAATATGATTAAATATATCTCCATTAAACTCATTGAGGGTCAAACCATGCTCAGGTATCAATGATTTATTGGTTAGGTACTCGAACCTCTCCGCCCCCTCGGCGTTCAAGAATTTTCGTCTGTCAAATTGTCGCGAAGGGGTGGATGAACTTTCCCCACGTTGCCTTTTCTGTTGTCTGGAAGTCATGGTGTCGATGTTGTGGTCGTTACTTGTTCTTGAGTGAAGGAGTTGTTGGTGAAACCTTTCATCAAACACTTGGTGTGCATAGTATTAAAGCTTGATTTTCTTACCCCCAAACTTGACTAGTTATGCCCACTTGGTAGATTGTCCAAGCCCTAGTGTACGAATCCTGAAAATAATCTCACAATTAACCCAAAATCAATGTTACCTTTAAGTTACTGTGAAGCACTGCCAGGGTTGCCTTGAGTTTGTGTAGAATCCTCTCTCTTTTCGTTTCTGGCAAATGGTGAACTTTGAACCCTAGAGGATGAAAATTGGTTAGATGTTGCTAAGATCATTTTAAAGTTCACTTAGATAATGGGTTGATGTGGAGTTTGGTCAAAATAGGATGACAAGTATGGTGTTTGTAGGTTTTGGTTCGAGGGAAATGGTAAATTTGTAGTAGGATTGTGAATTGTGAACTGTTGAAGTCGATTTTTAAAAATAGAAAATCGTGACACGTGCCGGGGCGTAGATTTTTGGTTATGAAAGTGCGCAGGGGTGCAGATGTCCAGAGAGGTCTGGGCCGGGGCGTAGAGTTTTTTGAGTAAAAATGCGACAGGGCGCAGATGGCCAGAGAGTTGGCGCCGGGGCACAGTTTTTGTTCTTTGAATATGCGCCGGGGTGCAAATGTATTTCCTGCTGAAGTTTTTTTCCTTTGATTTGCTGATCTTCCCTTAACCACCACATGTAATGGAGTTAGTTCCTCTTTGTTCTCCTACTCATTTCTGGTCGTCTCCTGCAATCCAAACCATACACACACTTAGTATTGATGTTGACTCAAAAATTAGATACAATGTCTACTCTATGGTGCGTTCTAATCTACTGCTACTTTACTTAATTAAAACAAACAACTTTTAAAACTTAAAATAAACTAATGATTGGGTTGCCTCCCATCAAGCGCTTATTTTAGAGTCGTTCAACCTGAATACTCTTTATTTTAAATTGGATCGGCTAGGTCAATCGTGGTCGCTTGGAGATCAAGATCACCACCCCAGTAATGTTTTAAGCATTGGCCATTGACTTTGAATGTTTCGGACGAGTCCCAACTGTATACTTCAACGGCTCCATGTGGAAACACTATCTTGATGGTAAACGGGCCCGACCACCTGGATTTTAATTTTCCGGGAAAAAGTTTCAATCGAGAGTTGAATAGTAATACTGACTGGCCGGGTTCAAACTTTCTGTCCATTATCTTCTGATCGTGCCATTTCTTGACTTTTTCTTTGTACAACTTTGAATTCTCGTATGCTTGTAGGCGGAATTCATCTAACTCATTGATTTGCAAAAGTATTCTCTCCCTTGCTGCTGCTAGATCAAAGTTGAGTTTCTTGATGGCCCAATATGCTTTATGCTCAAGTTCCAATGGAAGGTGACACGCCTTTTCGTAGACCAACTGATATGCAGACATGCCGATTGGGGTCTTGTAGGCGGTCCGATATGCCCAAAGAGCGTCGTCTAATTTCAATGACCAATCTTTCTGATTCGGGTTGACAACTTTTTCCAAGATTCTCTTTACCTCCCTGTTAGATACTTCGGCTTTGCCACTCGTCTGTGGGTAGTAGGCTGTGGCGATTCTATGGCTGACCCCATACTTAGTCAAGAGAGCAGTGAAGTACTTGTTGCAGAAATGGCTCCCTTCATCACTGATAATTGCCCTGGGGGTGCCAAATCGGGTGAAGATATTCTTTTGTAAGAATTTTAGTACAACCTTTGCATCATTTGTTGGTAGCGCAACTGCCTCAACCCATTTCGATACATAGTCAACTGCCAACAAAATGTACAAATTACTGAGTGAAGACGGAAATGGTCCCATGAAGTCGATTCTCCATACATCAAAAACCTCAACTTCTAAAATCATGTTTAGTGGCATCTCGTTCCTATTCAAAATATTTCCCACCCGTTGACATCTATCATAGTTTTTCACTAACTGATGTGCGTCTTTGAACAGGGTGGGTCAGTAGAAACCTGCTTGGAGAACTTTTGCAGCCGTTCTCTCACTCCCATAGTGTCCCCCATATAATGAGGCGTGACATGCCTATAATATGCTTTCTACTTCACTTTCCAGCACACACCGCCAAATCATTCTGTCAGCACACTGTCGAAATAGATACAGTTCATCCCACATATACCACTTCATGTCGTGTAAGGATTTCTTCTTTTGATGGCGCGTCCAATCTGGTGGGAGAATGTACCAAGTAATTTGCGAAATTCGCATACCACGAAAATATTGGGTTTGTACGAAATCGTGACGCAATCAAATTATAAAAATTAGCGGAAGCATGGTATATCAGAGTTTAAAAATTTCTACAAAACCATTACCCGGATCATCCTTTATGCAAATTATTAATTTCAAACGATAAATAAGAAGTTATGGAATCATACCCTTGTAGAACGAAGCTTCCAAATGTACGAGTTCAACTCCTTGTTCTTTGTGATCTCCTTGAATTTTCGGGTTAGATTCCTTCCTTTGATCAACGTTAGCCACTCAAGTGTTTGATCTCTAGAGGTGATCCACCAAGGAAGATGAATTATCAAGAAGGAGGGTGGTTGGCTTAGTTTTCTATCCTCTATAGAAAAGGAATACTCTCCAACAATTGGAATTGCATCAACTGATATCTATTATAAGACTCCTCTTATATAGATATTGGTCAACCCTTCTAATCCTATTAGATATGGGATTTCATTTAATTAATTAAACTCCTTTAATTAATTTAGGCTTCCCACCACATTGGAAATAATTAATTAAATTCACTTAATTAATTTGTCTCCTAATCTTATTAGGAATAAATGAGAGTACTAATATTAAATTAATTACTAACCCCCTTTAGAAATTAAAATAATAATAATTGTAATAATATTAATAAGACATCTCTTATTAATTTATATTTAATATTTCCAAAATATTAAATAATAAATATTAAGCTATTTAATTTATTCTATCACCATAGATTAAATTAATTACACTTAATGTATTATTACGATAATGTCATTACCTTCTTAAATAATTATTCTTCCTTTTATGGTGTGACCCTTTAGGTTCTCCATATTAAACCGATTGTGAGTAAATCAATTAGAATAATTTTAATCTTATTTAAATAAATAAATTAAACTAATAATCTATTTAAATAAATAATATTTATTCTACAATAGGGATAAGCCTCCCTAGCGATCAATGACTTTCCAGATAATATAGATTTCAACATTAATCATAAAAGGACCTGTGAGTAAATAGTTATCGTACAATTCAATCCTTCCACCATACAATGTCCCAATTAAAAATAAGACATGGATTTACTGTCAAGTTTTATTTTATTTAATTATATGTATTTCGATTAGAAAATGCACAACTCCAAATAATGCAAATTAAAAACTCCTTTCTAATTTCATTCCACCTTGGCCAAGGATTCTTGGGTTGTCATTTAACGAATCACATAGGACATATCTCCTCTTTTACTAGAGGTGGTAGATTCTTTATTGATCATTCATTATCTCCATATGTAACTCATTATACCCAAGCATACCCTTTTATATACCCTAAAGGGCTTTAAGGAATAAGTCAAAGTATAATTCATTACATATAAGATACTATGATGATCTCAAGTCCAAGGATCACTTGTACTACTATCACATTAGAAATTCCTATTGACAGGCGAGCAAAACTCCATTAGGTATTCCATAGCGAGTCACGTTCAGTGAACTTATTCTCCAATAAGCACCTACATACTTGCTTTAGTGTCTCCACACAAATGATCATGAGATCAATCATTCTCATCCAATGAGCAATCAACATATGTACTAATCTATCCGGATTTACTAATCCTCTTTTTAGTAATCCCATGATTAGGAACTATTTTAGTTTTTAAGCTTTCTAAGAATTTAGATCTCATTAGCATGATCAACATCATGATTTTAAAAGCATTGCTTAAAACTATGGGTTATTTACGTATTATAAAAACAGCACCATGTAGATAATTATTTGCCTTTAATAAGTTAATACTTTAATTAATAAATAAATAAGATTGTCTCCAAAGTAGATGCTTTATCATTATACATGATTGACTTGTATGCATACTACTTTCAATCTCCCACTTGCACTAAAGCCAATCGCCATGGTATCTCATACCCATCTTCTCTAAGTGACGATCAAACTGCTGTTGTGTTAAAGCTTTAGTAAATGGATCTGCAATGTTGTCTTGAGAGTCTATATGCTCCTCTTTCAATAATTTCTTTAATCAAAGTGCCGCAACACATGTTTAGATTCAAGATGAGACTTAGGAACTATTCCTAGTTCTATAATGAACTTTTCATCCGAAACATGAACTTGCAGCTTTATTTACAGTTATATACTTTGTCTTTGTCACTAAACCAACAACCTTTTGTTGTTTGGAAACTTTCCAATTCACTGCACCATCTTTTAAGGTAACGACTTACCCTAAAGTGGATTTGCTATCGTCTTGGTCAGTTTGAAAACTTGAGTCTGTTTAGCACTCTAGTTTAATTCAGACTCATCATGTGATATGATGACATCCTTAGTGTCAGTTAAGTACTTTAAGATGTTTATCACTGTCTCACAGTGATCTTCTCTAGAATATGACTGATCAACATCAAGTCTCGTATATTTCATTGCATACATGATAGTAACTCATGCGATCTCTCTTTTACTAAGGATAATTTTTGAGAGATACACTCCATGGCTCATCATCATGAGGCACCTTTTGGAGTTTGCCATGCTAAACGCCTTTAGCATCTAATGAATATACGTTTCCTTGGGTTAAGTCGAACATCCTTTTAAATCTATTAATATAGATTTATATCCCCAATGTGGGATGTTTTACCCAAATCATTCATGGATGAATGTTTAGACAACTTTGTTTTGATCGATTTTAGCATAGGAATTTCATTCCCTATCAGTAATATATCATCAAAAAATAATACAAGGAATGAAATAGCGCTCCCACTAACTTTCTTGTACACACATGGTTCATCCTCATTTTTGATAAAATCAAACTCTTTGATTGTCTCATCAAAACTAATGTTCCATCTACGAGAATCTTGCTTCAATCCATGAATAGATTGTTGTAGCTCATATACATGATTTGCTTCAACCATTGAAACAAAAAACTATCTGGTTGTATCATACATACATTCTCCTCTAATAACGTATATTTGAGGAAGGACGTCTCCACGTCTATTTTGCCAGATTAAGCAATAATACGCTGCAATCGCAAGTAAAATCCAAATAGACTTGAGCATAGCTTCAAAATCCATTTTAAATTTTATGGTCATCTACTATTTCTCTGAGTCTTTATTACTCATAGTCTGTTCATAATTCAATGGATTATCATCATCCATGATATGTACCTCATCGTCATCCTCTATGACGAATCCATACATTTCAAGTATCTTCGGTACCTTTCCAGATTTACGAATAGGGTGTTGTACAGTAGGTGTCTCTACTTGGACAGGTTCATCCACTTGATTTATAGTGGTTTGTGGTTCTTGAATTTCTTCAAGATCTATTTTTTTCCCACTAGCCCCTTCAAGGATAAACTCATTTTCCAAGAAGGCAACGTGTTTCGCAACAAACACCTTTTGTTCAATAGGATTGTAGAAATAGTATCCCAAACATTCTTTAGGATATCCCACAAACGTGCACTTTTCAGATCTTGTCTCAAGCTTATCATTTTGAAATCTTTTCACATAAGCTGGACATCCCTAAATCTTAACATGCTTAAGACTAGGTTTTCTCCCTGTCCACATCTCATATGGAGTCTTGGGGACGAATTTGGTGGTGACCTTATTTAGTAGATATGTAGCCGTTTCTAGGGCATGACCCCAGAATAAAATTGGAAGATCGGTAAAACTCATCATGGAACGAACCATGTCCAATATTATTCGATTTCTCCTTTTAGATACTCCATTTAATTGTGGTGTACCTGGTGGAGTCCATTATGAAATTATACCATTTTCTTTGAGACAATCGAGAAACTCACCGCTTAAATATTCACCACCTCGATCTGATCGAAGAATCTTAATACTCTTGCCCGTTTGTTTCTCTACTTCACTTCTGAACTCTTTGAACTTTTCAAATGATTCTGATTTGTATTTCATTAAATACACATATCCAAATCTTGAGTGATCATCAGTGAAAGTAATAAAATAAGAATACCCACCCCGTGCATTTGTTGTCATAGGTCCACAAATGTCTGTGTGAACCAACGCTAACAACTCTATAACTTTTTCTCCTTTTCCACTAAAAGGAGATTTAGTCATTTTACCCATGAGACAAGATTCACAAGTTGGATATGATTTATAATCAGATAGCTCTAAGAGCCCATCCTTATGCAACTTGGATAATCTCATTTCATTGATATGACCAAGTCTACAACGCCACATATAGGTATAATTAATATCATCTCTTTTCCTTTTCTTAGTTTGTTCTATTTGAAGTATATTTTCATGCAAGTCAAGTATATAAAGTCCATTTCGAAGATTTCCAATACCATATAAAACATTATTTTTTATATATTGAACAACTGTTGTTCTTTATTATAATTTCAAATTCATCCATATCAAATACAGAATTTGAAATAATGTTTCTAATGATATTCGAAATAAAATAATAATTATTTAAATAAACAGACTTGCCCGTAGGCAGTGTTAAATAATAAGTGTCTACAGCTAATGCAGCAACCTTTGCTTCATTTCCCACTCGTAGGACAACCTTATCCTTGTTCAGCTTTCTACTTCTAACCAGTCCCTTCACAATATTACATATGTGAGAACCACAGCCGGTATCCAATACCCAAGTAGAATGTTGACTTTCTGACAAATTAATTTCAATCATAAACAAACCTTGATTGGAAGTCAAAGCTTCTCCAAGCTTTTTCTCTGCCAGAAACTTCTTGCAATTCCTCTTCCAATGACCCGGCTTGTTGCAATGGAAGCACATTCCTTTGCTAGCTGGATCAGGTTTCTTTTGATCCTTTATGTTCACCTTGCCCTTGATCATCCGAGATCGGAAGAGCTCCTTAGATATCTCATATCTAGCAGTCCTACTTTGTTCACTATACAACTCCTTGAGGTGAAACAACATAGTAGGAGCATCTATGTTTTCATGCTAACGCTGAAGCTCGTTATTCATGGATGCGAGCATAATGCATTGAGCCACACATGCATCATCTTACCACTTTACAATGGTGGCAATCTCTTCCTCAGAGGCTGTTTCTGGAACAGTTCCAAGGACAGGTGAATTTAGGACATAAGAAATCTTTTCAGCAGTGAGAACTATTCCCAGATTTCTTAGCCAGTCCGTATGATTCGGTCCGGTAAGCTTATTAGCATCAAGTATGCTTCGCAATGAAATTAGTGATTTTGACATTTTTAAAATTTTGCATGTGAAAAATAACATTTTTAGCAAACATTCATTTTATTAATTTTGCATACCAAAATAAATTTAGGTCTTTATTTTAAATTAGTATCTCCCACTATTTTTATCAAACTATATTACCCTCACTTATATAGTTCGGCAACATCTAATTAAAGATTTACTAGTGAGATTAAGGATCCCATTTCAAATGTATATAGCTTTGTGGATAGCACAACAAACGATATATAAATAAATAGGTAGACAACTCTTGTCAATTACATCACCATGTAACTCCTTTTATTTTGCCTCTTAAATCATATGGTCAAGTGTGTGCACATCCGAACTAAAATGATTTAAGTTAAGTCCAGCCTAGCACTTCTATAAATTCAAAAAAGAAAAATGTTCGCCCTTGTGGATAGCACAACAAGATTAGATCAGTCAATTTTCTTGATAAGCATCAAATGTGATTAATTAACATCTTAAATACTCAATACTCGCCTTGTGGATAGCACAACAAGCTCATATTAAATATTTAATACTCTATTAATTTATCATGCTAGAAGGCGACGTTCGATATTCCAAATATCTTTGAATGCTTCGGACTTAATCTTGTGTCTTTGAGGGGTTTGTTATTATTTGTTTCATCTTGTTTAGCGCTCATGCACACACACACACACACACACACACACACACACACACACACACACACACACACACACATATATATATATATAATACGCGTCATTTTATTAAACATGCGAAGCAAGTTTGCATAAAATATAATATATAATATTTAGCATGCAATATAGAATACTATATTCTACCCGGATTGGTTATGGACTTTTATTCTAGTTTGGTTCACTAGAGCCACCAAGTGAACCAAAAGGTCAAACCTAAGGGTGCAAGAAATAAAATTTAAACGTAACTATTACATTTAAACTCGGGCTCCATACAAACGGGTCTTCACGCGCTCTTTGCTCCTTGGTCTCCAATTTCATCAAGATAATTATAACTATTTCTATTACATTAAACTATTTAATTTAAATAGAAACCTTGATCAGCAGTCAAGGG
Source organism: Panax stipuleanatus (assembly GCA_020205555.1). NCBI lineage: Eukaryota > Viridiplantae > Streptophyta > Magnoliopsida > Apiales > Araliaceae > Panax > Panax stipuleanatus. Next base: position 96,205,626 of record CM035115.1, read on the forward strand.
GAAGTACATAGGAGGGAGATAGAATTTACATCGGGAAAAAAATCAGAGAAGACAAGGTACGCAGACCCCATTTAATAAAATCCATTCATTCAAGCATTCAACTAAAATAAATTCCAATCACATTGGTCAATAGTCCATAATCAACCCCATTTATTTTCATACATGTCACCATATGTATCAATAAATAAATATTCATCTCATGAATTAAAACATTCCATATATATGAGTATCATTTAATGGGCAATTTTAATTTGCATGAAATCCAATTTCAAGATTAAAATAAACTCTTTATTTTAATTATAAAATTATTAAGAATAATATATATATATATATATATATATATTCACAATATAACCTTTATATATATATATATATATATATATTATAATATATTAAGGTAATCATGGGTTACCTTTCTTTTAAAACTTCCTGCACATTTCAAAAAGCTTGCATAAACCTTTTTGTTTTGAATTGAATAACTTTTCATTTAACACAATTAATATCATTTTCTAAGGCAACGTGAGTCAGTTTTTAAAAACAAATTCGGCAGGTTCCCTTTTAAAAAAAAATCGGCAGTCACCATTTTGTGATCAATTAGCCGACACAGTGAACCAAGAAGTGTCCGCGAACCAAGAAGAAAAAAAAATATGTTTTCGTTAATTTTTTTTTCTTTCTCCCATAAAAAAATAATTTTATACAACTAATTATGCCCAATAAATTATTCTAAAAACATACCCATATGTATATGAAATCAAAACAATTAATAATTGCATAAAGGTTTGGCTCTGATGCCACTGTTGAGTTTGTACGAAATTGTTATGCAATCAAATTATAAAAATTAGTCGAAGCATGGTATATCAGAGTTAAAAAATTTCTACAAAATCATTACCCGGATCATCCTTTATGCAAATTATTAATTTAAAACGATAAATAAGAAGTTATGGAATCATACCCTTGTGGAATGAAGCTTCCACAGGTACGAGTTCAACTCCTTGTTCTTCGTGATCTTCTGGAATTTTCGGGTTAGATTCCTTCCTTTGATCAACGTTAGCCACTCAAGTGTTTAGCCTCTAGAGGTGATCCACCAAGGAAGATGAATTATCAAGGAGGGTGGTTGGCTTAGTTTTCTATCCTCTATAGAAAAGGAGTACTCTCCAACAATTGGAATTGCATCAACTAATATCTATTATAAGACTCCTCTTATATAGATATTGGTCAACCCTTCTAATCCTATTAGATATGGGATTTTATTTAATTAATTAAACTCCTTTAATTAATTTAGGCTTCCCACCACATTGGAAATAATTAATTAAATTCACTTATTTAATTTGTCTCGTAATCTTACTAGGAATAAATGAGAGTACTAATATTAAATTAATTACTAAACCCCTTTAGAAATTAAAATAATTATAATTATAATAATATTAATATGATATCTCTTATTAATTTATATTTAATATTTCTAAAATATTAAATAATAAACATTAAGCTATTTAATTTATTCTATCACCATAGATTAAATTAATTACACTTAATGCATTATTACGATTATGTCATTACCTTCTTAAATAATTATTATTCCTTTTATGGTGTGACCCTTTAGGTCCTCCATATTAAACCGGTTATGAATAAATCAATTAGAACAATTTTAATCTTATTTAAATAAATAAATTAAACTAATAATCTATTTAAATAAATAATATTTATTCTACAATAGGGATAAGCCTCCCTAGCGATCAACGATTTTTCAGATAATATAGATTTCAACGTTAATCATAAAAAAACCTATGAGTAAATAGTTACCGTACAATTCAATCCTTCCACTATACAATGTCCCAATTAAATATAAGACATGGATTTACTGTCAAGTTTTATTTTATTTAATTATATGTATTTCGATTAGAAAATGCACAACTCCAAATAATGCAAATTAAAAACTCTTTTCTAATTTCATTCCACCCTAGCCAAGGATTCTTGGGTTGTCATTTAACGAATCACATAAGACATATCTCCTCTTTTACTAGAGGTGGTAGATTCTTTATTGATCATTCATTATCTCCATATGTAACTCATTATACCCAAGCATACCCTTTTATATACCCTAAAGAGCTTTAAGGAATAAGTCAAAGTATAATTCATTACATACAAGATACTATGATGATCTCAAGTCCAAGGATCACTTGTACTACTATCACATTAGGAATTTCTATTGATAGGCGAGTAAAACTCCATTAGGTATTCCATAGCGAGTCACGTTCAGTGAACTTATTCTCCAATAAGCACCTACATACTTGCTTTAGTGTCTCCACACAAATGATCATGAGATCAATCATTCTCATCTAATGAGCAAGCAACATATGTACTAATCTATCCGGATTTACTAATCCCCTTTTTAGTAATCCCAAGATTAGGAACTATTGTAGTTTTTAAGCTTTCTAAGAATTTAGATCTCATTAGCATGATCAACATCATGATTCTAAAAGCATTGCTTAAAACTATGGATTATTTACATATTATAAAAACAGAACCATGTAGATAATTATTTGCCTTTAATAAGTTAATACTTTAATTAATAAATAAATAATATCGTCTCCAAAGTAGATGTTTTATCATCATACATGATTGGCTTGTATGCATACTACTTTCAGGAAACTCGCAGTGGATCAAAAATAGTTGTTCATCGGGAAACGACTCATTGATCACTACTTTGTCTGTTTCGTCCTAGTTCGAATTCTCTAGTCGTGAAAGATGATCCGCCACCTGATTTTCTGTCCCTTTTCGATCTTTAATATCTAAATCAAACTCTTGGAGAAGAAAAATCCAGCAAATCAGTCTCAGCTTTGCGTCCTTCTTTGTAACTAGATACCGGATGGCCGAGTCATCTGTGTAAACCACCACCTTTGTCCCCACCAAGTACAAGCGAAACTTATCAAAGGCGTACAAAACTGCAAGTTATTCCTTTTCGGTGGTTGTGTGTTCAACTGTACGTCGGTCAAGGTTTTGCTCGCATAATAGATGGCATAAAATATTTTCTCCCGGCGTTGTCCAAGCACAGCTCCTACTTCATAGTCACTGGCATCACACATGAGCTCGAACATCATTGTCCAATTCGGCGCTATGATCACGGGGGCTGTGGTTAGCTTCTTCTTCAATTGCTCAAATGCCGCTAGACATTCTTCATCAAATTTGAACGTTACATCCTTTTCCAAGAGATTGCATAGTGACTTTGTAATTTTGGAGAAGTCTTTGATGAATCGGCGGTAGAATCCAGCATGACCAAGAAAGCTCCGAATACCCTTTATTGAAGTAGGCGGTGGCAGATTTTCAATTGTCTCTAATTTAGTTCGATCAACTTCCAAACCTTTTCCTAAAACTTTATGCCTGAGTATTATTCCTTCTTGGACCATAAAATGGCATTTTTCCTAGTTAAGTACCAGATTCGTCTCAACACATCTTTTCAGCACCAGGACTAGATTTTTGAGGCACCTGTCAAATGATTCCCCAAATGCTAAAAAATTGTCCATAAACACCTCAACACTGCGCTCCACCATATCTGAGAAGATTGCCATCATGCATCGATGAAAAGTTGCTGGTGCATTACACAGTCCGAATGACATCCTTCTAAAGGCAAAGGTGCCATATGGGCATGTGAACATCATTTTCTCTTGATCCTCCGGTGCAATGACGATCTGGTTGTATCCTTAATTACCATCTAGCAAGAAGTAGTACTCATGTCCAGCTAGTCTATCCAACATCTGATCAATAAATGACAAGAGGAAATGATCCTTTTTGGTTGCCTTATTTAGCTTTCTATAGTCCATGCAAACCCTTCAGCCGGTCATTGTCCTTGTCGATATCAGTTTATTATTTTCGTTCGTCACCACTGTCATACCACCTTTCTTCAGAACACATTGAACCGTGCTCACCCATGCACTGTTTGAAATTAGGTAGATAATTCCAACATCCAGCCATTTTAAGATTTTCTTCTTCACTACCTCTTTCATGATTGGGTTGAGCCTCCTTTGTTGTTCTACTATGGGCTTGCCATCTTCCTCCATCAGAATCTTGTGCATACAGAATGAGGGGCTGATTCCTTTGATGCCGGCAATAGTCCATCCAATAGCAAACTTGTACTCCCTCAGAACTCTTAACAGCTAACTTTCCTGCAATTCGTTAAGCGCAGATGTAATAATAATAGGTAAAGTAGATGAATTACCCAAATAATCATACCTGAGATGATTGGGTAATGGTTTGAGTTCTAGTGCAGGTGGTTCCTCTAGAGATGGCTTCATCTTTTGTGATGAAGTTCCTGCTACTTCCAATGGCTCAAATAGTAACTTGAATCTGCTCACTCTACGATGTGCCTCTAATAGTTGTAGATACTCTATCAACTCTAGATCATCTCCATCATATTCTCCCATCAATGTTGATTCTAAAGGGTCGGTACTCAATATTCGATGTTGTTTATCACCCACCACCTTGTCGATTATATCCACTCGAAAACACTCCTCATCTTCTTTGGGGAAGTTCATGGGCTTGAACACGTTGAAGGTTACCTCTTGATCTTGAACCCTCATGGTCAACTCTCCTTTTTGAACGTCAATGAGAGTCCTACCGGTTGCCAAAAATGGTCGCCCAAGGATTATCGGAATATCCTTATCCTTTTCATAGTCTAAGATGATGAAGTCCGCTGGGAATATGAATTTGTCCACCTTTATCAACACATCTTCAACAATTCCCCATGGATAGGTTACCGATTTGTCTGCCAGCTGTAGGGAGATGTTTGTGAGTTTAGGTGCCAGTAACCCCAATTGAGTGTAGACCGATAGTGGCATGAGGTTTATACTTGCACCTAAGTCACACAGACATTTGTTGAACGCCAAACTACCTATTTTGCATGGGACGGTGAAACTATCAGAATCTTTCAATTTATGTGGAAGCTTCTTTCGCAATATAGCACTACATTCCTCCGTTAGTGCCACAGTCTCGAAGTCATTGAATTTCTTTTTCTTTGACAAAATATCCTTCATAAACTTGGCATAACTAGGCATCTACTCTAATGCCTCTGTGAAAGGAATGTTAATATGTAGCTTTTTGAACACCTCCAACAATTTAGTAAATTATTTCTCTAATTTTTATTTTCTGATCCGTTGTTGAAATGGTGGTGGTGGGTAGACTATCGATGTAACAACCTGTTCCTGTACCGCAAATTTTTCTCTTTTTTTCCCTTCCACTATCTCTTCCACACTAGTCTCAACTTTCTTCTCAGTTGTCAGATTTCCTACATCTTGTTCGGCTAGCTGTTTTCCACTCCGAAGTGTAATAGCTTGACATTGCTCATGACCTCCCCTCGGATTCTTTTCAGTGTCACTCGGCAAGGTTCCTTGGGGTCTACTATTCAATGCACTAGTAATCTGTCCTACCTATGTTTCCAAATTCTTGATCGCAGCCGCTTGAGTTTTCATTGCCGCTTCATTTCCTGTTATGTACTTCGCCAATAGTTCCTCAAAATCTATCTTTTTCTCTTGATGCGGAGCTGCCTATTGATGTTGATTCTGAAAACCAGGGAGATATGATGGTCGTGGAGCCTGCTGCTGATTCAAATTTTGGTTGTTGCTCCATGAAAAATTCAGATGATTCCTTGCCCCCTGATTATATGCATTCTAATATGTGTTAGGTGACTTGTTACAACTGCCCATAAACTGTACTAAAGCTGGGTTGATCGTACACTATTTTATCGAATGCTCACCTGCACAAAGCTCACATATAAATGCTACCTGCTGCACGTTTCCCGTGGATATGACATCCATCTTCTTCGATAACGCTGCTATTTGTGCCGATAGAGCTGTCATAGTGTCCACTTCCAAAATACCTGCTGCTTTGGGTTGAGTCATTCTTTCAGTCGTCCACTGATAGTTATTTGTAGCCATTATTTCTATTAAGTCCCATGCCTCCTCAAATTTCTTTGCCAGAAAAGCTCCACCTGAGGCTGCATCGATGTTAGTCTGTATATGGCTCCCTAACCCGTTGTAAAATGTATTCATCTGCATCCAGTGCGGGAATCTATGATGTGGACATTTTATCAAAAGCTCTTTGTACCTTTTTCATGCTTCATATAATGGTTCTCCCTGCTGCTGTGCAAATGAAGAAATCTCCGTCCTCAATTTATGTGTTTTTGAAGGCGAGAAGAATTTAGCCAGAAATTTATGCGCCAAATTATTCCATGTGGTGATTGACCCCGGTGGTAGAGAATGGAGCCAACCCTTTGCCTTATCTTTGAGTGTGAACGAAATTAATCTCAATCTAATAGCATCGTCTGAAACCCCGTTGCACTTGAAGGTATCACATATCTCTATGAAATTGACAATGTGCTCATTCGGGTCCTCATTCGGGAGACCCCCAAACTGGCAATTATTTTGCACCATCTATATTGTTCCAAACTTGATCTCAAAGTTATTTGCATTAATTGTCGACCTGATGATACTTGACTGAATTTCTGTAATCCGCGGTGTAGCATAGTCCTGCAGTGCTTTCTCTTCCGGTTCAGCCATGTTGCCTTTGGGTGTTTCAAGTTCTTCTCGAGTCTTTTCAATCCACTTAGTTAGCTTCTGAAATCGTTTATCGATGTTGTCCTTGAGAGGCAACAAATCTGGCTTCTTCGATCGAGTTTGCATGCACTACACGCAAGTGTACATGGTTAACAAGTAATACAATGATAAGATCAAGCAGCATACCCATAGAGACAATAATTCCAATTTATTCAAATAAATACCAATTTTCTATTATTTCAGCTTTATTAAACCAATGATTAACTGATGATTTTTATAATAACTACCATTTAAACTAAAACTAACACTAATTCAGGATTTTAACAAGTTTTGGAGAATTAAGCCTACAACTTCACCTATGACTTCACTTCGGATAATATACTTTCCTTTAGTTTATATCAATTACTCTAGATTATTAACCAAGAACACAAAAACAGATATAACAATCTCTCAATGCATTACATCCATACTCACTCAAATCCACAAATGATAGAATTAAGCAAGACACCTTAATTAACTAACTCACTATATCTCTATGTGAATTATAATTGAAAAAGGTTTATTATCAAGTTCTCTTCAGATTACGTATGATGCATCGATATCTCTATCCTACATATGAATTATGAATCCCAATTAACAGTATAAATCACAAACATACGTTACTATGGCTAGTTCCAATCCCATATGTCATCTCTCTAATCCATATGGGCAAACGGATAATTGGTGATCAAGCAACTATATAAATTATGCACAAACCATAGCAAATAACCTGGAAATAATATTCATAAACTAAATTGTAAGTAAATCAATCCGTCGCTGCATAATAAGATCTGTTATAGGCTTAAATAGAAATTTAGTTCATCATGAATGAAATAAACACCATAATCCACCAAGTATTAAACATTCTAAATACAAGATAAATATAAAGAGAGAAAGTAGAATCTAAAATTCTGTCATTTACTCGTGTCCAAGTTTGTCTTGCATTAGTCGTGTTCCGCTTTGCTTCAAATCTCCTCCTCTGTCAAACTCACGAACTAGGGCTTTGTTCCTGTCTAAGTCTCTCTAATATATGTGCCTCTGTAACCCTATATATCCTTCTTTTCACCAGCAGCAACTCCAGCCCACCTTTCATGCAAAACCTATTCGAATAAGGATTGCCAAAACCAATCTGCCACAACTGCGCCCTGGCGCAATTATAACCTTTGAAGGTGCGCCCCAGTGCACATACGCCCCAGTGCATTTTAAGCCTATACACATGCGCCCCGGCGCAGTTTACAGCAATCAAGTAAATTTCTTCTTTGTAAGCTTCCATTCCATTCGCTTCTCTTCCCACTCAGTTCCTGCACAAAACCAATGCACATGCATGAAAAAGAACCTAAAACGTACTTGACGTAGCGATATCTTAGGTTTAAATGGCATCGATTCGTAGGTATGAAACCTACTTATTAGAAGCTAAAATGGCTAAGATCTGTACAGATCTAGTTTTCTTTCTAGATTTTTTAAGTATTTAGCAACCCATGACCCTAGATCTATATCTAGAGGAAACTGGAAGCTATGAGCTACTCGTGTACGTAGATTCGACTGATGAATCTTTCATTTAGCGATGTCTAGTATAGCTTTATGTTTTATTGCAATATATTCATTATGCAAGCTATTTATTTGATTTTTTGTGAGCCTATGAGCTACAGGATCTATGATTCAACCAATGAATCTAGATCTGGTTCCCATGATGAACCTGGTTGAGTTGTACAGCCAGCTTGCAAATTTTGTACTTGTAAATATAGGACCTTAAAATGGTTATCTGGATTTAAGGTCCCAAACTAATGAAAATCATCTATGTGTGGTGCTCGGGCATACTTTGATGGCTTTCATGCCCATAAGGAGCCCGATACTTATATATATATATATATATATATATATATATATACGATCCGGTTCTTAAGCTTACCCATTATCCAACATACCTTGCTTACCTCCCTTTAGCGACGGACAGGACGACGGTTCGGTCCGTAGCTATATATACAATTGTCGCTATATGTTGTCCGTCACAAAAAACTATAGCGACGGTTGTATATATAGCGATGAACCGAACCGTCGCCCGGTCCGTCGCTAAAAAGGAATAAATAAGGTATGTTGGATAAAGGGTAAGCTTAAGATCCAGACTGTATATATATATATATTATTTTGTCAAAGATGCTTCACATCTCGAGAATAAAATCAAAACGAGCCGAATATGGAATAAAATGGAAGTATCAAAGGGCTTTAATTCCTATGCCAGCGAAAGGGTTTGAAAACTACTTTTCAAAACATCACTTTCATATTTTTATCTAAAAATGGACTTTTCAATAAATCAAACCCTTCGTATATAGGTCCAATGAAGCACATCACTACTTTCAAATAAAGCACTTAGGCCTAATTAACTGCAATACACACACACATACACAATGATTAAGGAATGAAAAGACGTGGTAACCATGTTTCACGAAAGTCGGGGGGTGCCTAACACCTTCCCCGCCCCCCTTAAGCAAACCCCCTAACTTTTTGAATCTCAGTTTCCAAGACCAATTAAACAGAGTCCAATATTGGGCCATATTGCAAAATCTTTCAAAACTCGATTGAGTTGGTACAAACATTTTAACTCATACTAACTAGCGACTATCTAATTTGGACCAATAAAATTAATCTTTTCAAACCGTTGACATTTTATATTGGACTCTTTCTAAAATTTCACCCTTAAAGCAAGATTAAACCACATAAAGGGTAAGAAACACCTAGGAAGAGGGATTAATTTCTCCTAGCATGGACAATTCATAGATGCATCCCCTATAGTGAGACAGCTAGTATTTTGCATGCATGTCATTCTTCAGTTTATGGAGGTCACTATGGGACTGAGAGGACTGCAGCAAAAGTAATTCAAGCAGGATTCTATTGGACTACATTATTTAGAGATGCCCATCATTTTGTGAAAAAACTGTGATAGATGCCAAAGGGTGGGCAACATTTCCAAATGCATTGAGATGCCACTAAACTCAATTTTGGAAGTGGAAGTGTTTGATGTATGGGGAATAGACTTTATGGGGCCATTTTTGTCTTCTTTCAGCAACCTCTATATTTTGTTGGTAGTTGGCTATGTCTCAAAGTGGGTGGACGCCAGTGCTTTACCAACCAACGATGCAAAGGTCGTCTTGAAATTCCTTCAAAAAAATATCTTCACTCGATTCGGCACTCTAAGGGAAATAATCAGTGATGAAGGAAGCCACTTCTGCAACAAATACTTCACATTTTTATTAGCTAAGTATGGGGTGAATCACATAATTGCTACAACTTATCACCCCCAGACGAGTGGCCAGGAAGAAGTGTCCAATAGGGAAGTGAAGAGGATTTTAGAAAAGATTATGAATCCATCTAGGAAGGATTGGTCCATGAAGCTTGACGACGCACTTTGGGCATATAGGATTGCCTACAAGACACCCATCGACATGCCACCTTATCAGTTGGTATATGGCAAGGCTTGTCATCTTTCGGTGGAATTGGAGCACAAAGCATATTGGGCTATCAGAAAGTTGAATTTCGATCTCTCAGCTGCATGTGAAAAGAGGCTTCTACAACTTAATAACCTTGATGAATTCTGTCTGTAAGCATATGAGAGTTTGAAATTGTACAAAGAAAAGGTAAAAAGGTGGCATGACCAGAAGATCATCAAAAGAAAGTTTGAACCTGGTCAAACAATCCTTCTGTTCAACTCCAGACTTAGACTTTTCCCTAGTAAACTCAAGTCCCGATGGCGGGCCCTTTTAAGATAAAGACTATATACCCTCATGGCGCAGTTAAAATAGTGGGCAAGGATCCTGAACAGCCATTCAAGGTCAACAGGAAGCGTTTGAAGCAATATTAGAGAGGTGAAGTTAGTCGCCAAAAGTCCTCAATTGTCATTGCCAATCTACAATGAACCAAGAGATAGTCGAGCTAGACGACTATAAACTAAATGCTCAATGGGAGGCACCACATTCACTCTCTTCTCCCCCTTGTTTAATTCTTGTTCGATGTCTAAATCTTTCTCCCCCTATGTTTAATTCTTGGCACTATGGTTATTAGTTCATTTTTGATAGAATTAAATAGATTTTAGTAGTGCATTTTTGATATAGTTACGTAAATCTTGATACTTCATTTTTGGTCTCTCAAGTATAATCGTATAATCAAGTTGGTAAAATTGTGCAAAGTCAAAACAAGCAGGAAAATTAAGGCTCTCTGGATGAAGGGCAGCGTAGCTACGACCTGATTGCACTGCCAAGGAGCACAGCTGCGCTCCTCTGCAGGATTAGGCATAAAGTTTAGACGGAACGACTGAGCTAAATTTAATTTCAAGCGCAGCGCAGTTGCGCCCAAGTGCCAGACCAATTTTTAAAATAAGACCCGCACCAGCAGTTCACTCTTACTCTAATATAAACTTCTTCCTTTTCTCTCAAAAAAGAACCTAAACATGTGACGCCTCCAAATCCGCGTACCTTCAAACCCTGGATATGGTGCTACACGGTGCTACTAACTACACATTTATTTAACTGAAATACAACACTAAAATGAATACGCTTACTATTTATTTCATTATCACAATGTCTACCCAGGTTATTTATAGCCATTACATTCATTCGGAGTTATAATATTATTCATTACAAAAATAATACTATGCTATTACAAGGATAAACTATTTATCCATCTTGGATCTGCCCTTGTCCTTACCAGATCCTTCGGTCCGTTCGCTCTTAGCTGAAATTATATAATTTTAAGCAAGATTGAGCATAACTAGCTCAACAAGTTTAACATTATAATCTGCAACCACAAAATCAAGAATCATATGATTTCATTTTCAATAATTGTATAATAGTTATGAAGTACTATGAATAATTAATATAGTTTTTTTATTCCTTTAAAACCATTCCCAATGACTTACAGTCTCTCAAGAATCTGAGCTGGTTAAAGACCATGAATATTCCATTTAATTTTCATTCATGAAAAGAACAACTCGGCACTAAGACCGCAAGTTTGATATAGCTTACGAGCACATCCAGGTGATCAGCCTGTAGTACTCTATGTTGATCAACACTCATCCTTAAACGTATTTACGTCTAATTGTAGCAACCTCATGTGCTTGTCGATGAAACGACTATAAAACATTTGTTTATTCATATTCAGGCTTACCTTTTAATTCATACCAAAACAATTGGCATAGGATAGCAACATCAATAATACATTGAAAGATTTGTGAAAAAATCAATCAAAATACTTTAAATATAAGTCTAGCCGAATCAAATGGCATCGACTATTCAATAACAGTTCATGCATAGAAAACCATGCATAATGACCACTTGTCCAACTTTAAAGTGTAAACAAGAGTTTAGAAAAGTTGCCTTCGCGTCTTTAAACCTTTAAGTCCTACTTTACTCGGGTCTTTATAACTTCTACAAGATATAAACCCATACCATACCAATGAGATTACCACAATTGATACACATTGTATAAACTATCTTCTCCTTCTTGTATAGCTTATCCAAATTGTTAAACTAATAACATTCGTTTAAGTTATTTAGCATCTGTTACGTCTTATTAACATTCAAATGTCATAAGTCGACTCTTATCGATCATCGTTAAACATAATGATAGACAAAACCCTAACCGATTTGATAACTCGGATAAACCTTCCCTGGATTACCGATATCGAACTCTGTATAGAAATTACATGAGTTTTATCTTCATTTCTTATCATTTTCCTACTACGCACATCTATTTCATACTATATGACTATAAGACATGCATTAAACTCTACTACGATTCACGGTTTACATTTTTGGACTTCGAGTTTTGAATTTAAATACGTTTATTCAACGTTTAATTCTTAAAATCAATGTTAAACATGTTGTTTAAGAAGTTTCTCTTCATGTATATTAACAATTTACTTGCCCCATAATTACCATGTAGAAAGTTGGGTTAACAATTGTCTATGTCAAAAAAATTTCCCTTAAGGGGGTTGTGGAGCCGTGATTAACCCTTAGAGTCGCGCTGCGGCACCATACAGGCGCTGCAGCGCTGGAAAACTAACCTTGGGCGGCGCTGCGGCGCCAGCCCTGAGCCTTAGAAAATTTTTTCAAACGCTGAGATTCCTGAGCTCGTAACGCGATCATTATAACTCGGAATTGGCTCATTCCAAATCCATTAGTTCACCTATCTCATACTCTACGATTTCATCCGGTAGGAATTAATTTTTGAATCCGTTGGCGAGAAATTTGCCGTTTCATGCATTTTAACGCGTTCGTTAAATGTTCGTGAACGTTCGACACTCATTTCTTTGTTTTAAGTTTGAATTCAATCGTTCTTGCTCCCGTAAGTCTTAAATACCTAATTCTATGATACGCCATCAAAAACCAAGGTTTCCTAGTTAAACGACGACCTTTTGAATTTCATTCCGGGAAAATTTATGATTTCAACGTTTAACGTTTAATCGCGTAAATTTTTCCATAACTTCGTTACTCGAGATTTTAACTCCAAACCAAATGGAATCAATCCATTGGTTATTCATCTATAATTCTAACTATCATAAATATGATAACCCGAAAATCTATAAGATTTTAAATAATTTAAATAAAGATTTAATAATAAAACCTAGATGAGAATTTGGGAATTAGCTTAATATTGAGCTTGTGAGGTGTGCTTAGTGTGGCAAAGTGATGGAATATACATTCATTAAATAATTTAATGAATGAATAATTAAAGAAATTAATTAGTATTATTATGTGAATTAATTTCTATAGACAATGATATGTAATTATATATTATAACTACATCTATATGAAATAAAGTGTGACACTTCAAGGTAACTATATAATATAGAAAACTATATGGTAAAGTGTAATGAGTCACATGAGTTACATAAATGGACCTATGTGATAATGTGTTATGTGTGGTACATTAATGTGTACTTTATGAAGGATATTAAATTAAATAATTGTTGTTAGTAATTATTTGAATGGTTAAGTATAATTAAAATAATAAAATTATAATAATTAGGTGTGACAATACTTAATCAAATTATATTCGGTATTGTCAAATGTACATGGATTATATGATTATATAATTGGGTGTATGTGTGACCCTATCATATCATATGATTATTAGATATAAGCTTGCAAGTTAGCCCATGTGAGAGTAATGATGGTTAACTAAATGGCTAGTATAATGAATAGTAGTAGTTGGTGGGAGTTAGCCACCAACTCTTCCTTGCCCTTTGTGTAATGACCATAGGAGGGTAATAGCTTGGCTATAATTAAAGGTTATGCATTGGTGTGTAGAGTTTGTTAGTTCAAATGCTGATTTTTATATCATGATGAAGTTCAAGCTAGGGCCATGTGGGAGAAATGATAAGGAAGTACCATGAATAGTAGTAATTAGTGGAGTTAGCCACCAACTCTTCTTTGACCCTTGGGTATTGTCTATAGGGGGGGGTAATAGATTGACTATAATTAGAGAACATGTAATAAGAGATGTAATGATATTACATCTTGAGCATATTATAAGATGTGATAATAAGAATAATATTATTTCTAAGATTATATAATTATGCCTTGTGTAGCATAAATAGTAGAGTTAAAACAATTGGAGGTTTAACTATAATTATTAACTAGCGAGTTAATAAATAACTGTTATTAATTATCATTATAATAATTGAGTATAATTGGGATAATAGATTTTATGGAAAATGATGGGTTGAGAATACCCAACTATTTTATAAATAGCCCAATTAAAATATTAATTGAATTATGTACATGAAGTACATTATTATATATTTGGGTATACTTTTTATGTGTGGGTATACATATATGTAGAGTTGTGACATAACTTATATTAATATGGCAACATTAAGTTATTAAGGTAGGACTAGTATTGTCCAAAACAAAATTTAAGTGTTTATAAGGTATATATAATATAACCTAAGTGTTGTATTTATTTTGCCAAGTTGCTCAATATTAGAGCTTGTCCCAAAATTTGTGTCTAAATTCATCAATAAACGAGATAGACCATTGGCCTAGTCTAGCTCCTCATTTTCTCAAACTCAGTGAATGGCAATGATGGTGATGGTGATGATGAAGGGGGTGGGTGCAATAGTGTCCCTCCTACCAACTTTTCTCAATCCTATGTGCTCTTCTTCTCCCCATTGGTTTAATTTGGAGAGAAATTACATTGTCAGGGTAATACATTGTCTATTAATAAAGCTTCTTCCCCTTCTTATTTTCATTTTTGCTGAGACTAAGTTATTATACAATGAATTGAGAGTGAATACATATATCAGTGGTGAGATTCTGAGATTGAAGGAAGTCCAATTTAACAAGCTTAGCAAATCATTTGAGAATTAACAGAGGTATAATTCCTTTGTGTTCTTCATTTATTGAAATTGCTAAAATCTTGATTAAAGTAGGAATTTCATGTTAGTTGGATTAAGGATTGTTGTCAACTTGTTATATATGTTAGTAAACATGTTAGTAATACAATACGGTTTAGTTAAGATGGATTTTGTAGAGAAATTTTATGTTGGGTCTGCATTCTGCGAATGCAGAGCCGTTTTTGAATCTGTCCATGGATGGCGCAGCTGCGCCAGTCCTGCAGTTCAAAAATGGCGCAGCTGTGCCAGTTGTTGTCGTCTGAGCCTAACCTAGGACAGCGCAGCTGCGCCTGTGAAATTTCAAATTTTTAAGAATTTATAAATGAGAATTTAATAAATAAAATTCTTATTTTAGGATGTTCGAGTACGAGTATATGTATATGTGATATATATTGTAAAATATATGATTTGGTGTGAAGAGAATTTAAATATTAATTTAATATTTATTGATGTAAATAAATATTTTAATTGAATTATTTATTGAGATTATGTAATTATTATGGAGTAATGTAATTAAGTGTAATATATTAATTAAATAAATATTTAATATTTAATTTAATTGACGTAATGATTTTATGTTATAGTTCTAATTTAATTGAGATAATTAAATTAGATGAGTTATGTGATGAGTGTTACGTGAAATCATAATTAACAAGTAATTATAATTATGTGATAATTTTATGTGATTAATTGATGTTAACTTTTAAGTAATTAAATTAGAATGTTAAGATTTAATTAATTAAAAGTGTAACATAAAGAATATGTGTTAAAGAATTTATTAAAAAGAATTAAAAGAGTTTTTAAAACCTTTTCTCAAACAAGGCCCTTATTTTTGTTTTAAAACTGTTTTACCCAAACAAGGCCCTCACTACTAAAAATCTGTTTTTAAAATAACTTGTTTTGCTAAACAAGCCTTAGGAATTTTTAAATTCTAAATGTGTAACCTATATTATTAATTGTAATAATTGTAATTATTATAATTATGGTCATAATGTTATAAGTTATATATGTATAATTATGTAATATATGTATATGTAAGTTATACCTATATTACAATATATGATAGATGGCTTAGTGTTAGTCAGTTAGAAAAGAGAAAAGAATAAAACAAAGAAGAGAAGGAAAAAAGAAGAAGAAGGAAGAAGAAGAAGAAAGAGGAAGAAGAGAGAATTAAGCTTGAGATAGCATCATCCCCTTCGTTCCAATAAGCGAAGCAAAAGGTAATAATCTAACCTTAGAAACTCTAGTTTATTATTTTTTGAGTTCTTCATAAAAGAATGGATTTTTATGATTAATTTATTAAAGAATCTATAATATAGGTTCGTGGGTATGAATAATTTGGTCTATATGGTTATAAGTGAGTTTTCAGTAATCAAATCCATGAAAACAAATTTTACATGGAGAATTGTGTTCTTATGAGTTTTTATTATATTGGTTGATTTTAGAATGATAAATTGATGATTTAGTTATATGTATTAATATGCAAAATTGAAAGATGTTCATGATACTAGTTTCAATAATGAAAATAATACATGTATTGTGAATTTAATTAGTTGAGAATTGGATTTGTGGTGAATTATTTTGATAAAAGTATGAATTTTATGAAACTAGTAAAATTAGTTTTTAAAACCTTTAATTTTTATTTTGTAAATGAATTCTGTGAGTTGATTATGAAGATTAAGTTGAAATTATGATAATATATCAAGAAACGAATAAAACATGCTTTGAATCATGTGATTTGGGTTAAAAACGAACTCATAGTGTCAATTTTCGTCAAGAACGCTTAATAATGGTGTTTTCTTCAAAATTATGAAACTTAGGTGCGTTGATTATGTGTTGTGGTGTTATTGTATGTTAAAATCATGTTAGAAGTGTAGGATTTTGTTTGTATAAAGTTTTCTTGTACATTGTGTTAGTTAAAATCGGACTTTGGTGCGAAGAAATAAGCCAAATTGGCTTATTTCTCTGCAAGTTCGTGAGCCGGGGTGCCCAACAATAGGGTGCCCTGCCCCAGCGGGACTTTTAGCCTTGGGGGACCCTCCTCAACGGGGTAACATGCTATCCGGAGTGGTCCAAGTGTTGTAATACAAAACTTCTTTGACCTCCTGTAGTAAAACAGCCATAACGTTTTCATAAAAACTTCGATTGAGGAGATTCAAGATGATCTGAAACGAGAACGAGTAGACCTACAACTTTCATTCTCTAACTTTTTTGATTTGAGGTCGTTAGCAGGGGTAAAAATGGTCATCTTTGGGACTGATATGTATTCGGAGGCAATCGGAGGGCGTCGGACATGCACATATGCAAGTATAGTGCTGTCGACGATAATAGATGTTGTTCTAAGTTTTAAAACATGAATATTTGTAGTTATAATGATGCTTAATATTAATAAATAATGTATTAGATAAGTTATATAAGCACACTAAGCATACACAAGAGAGACGATTCAAACGTGTGACGAATGAACGTGGAAACGCCATGACAAGTGTTAATGTACGTGAAAAGTGTTTCAATTCAACTGAAATGAACACTATAAGATGTGGAAAGGGGTTAGTATAAAACTCATAAGTAGTCCTATCAAGACTTAAACACTTGAATGAATTTCGAATATTACTAAAAAAGAAATATAGTGAGATATAAGTCGAAAGTTAACACAATCTAATTGACACATTGTGTATTAATTAACAAGAAGGATTATGAGATGTAGAGTAGATTTGACATTACAACTACTATGCGTTGCTATGTGACTAATAGTTGATGTGCATGTTTATATAATTGTGTAGGGCACGTGAAGTGCAGATAGCTGTAAGCTGTTAATTTGTTATTGGTAAACAACGATCAAGGCAAGTCTTTTAGTTCTTATTTTCTACGTGAACTTGATGATGAACTGTTTTAAATTGTTTTGCAAAGAGCATGATATGTTATATATGTTACAGGTATGAAATGTTAAAGTCAATTTATGACTACATTGATTGATTAAAGAATGTTGATTGAGTAAAGAACTCAATCTTTATATTTGTTATGTGAATTAAAGAATGTATGCCATGTTACTTTGATGATTATGAGATGTATGTTGAGCATGTTATTATGTGCTATGTGATGCATGAAAACTATTAGGTCTTGCTGAGCTGTCGAGCTCACTCTTGTAAATAACCATTTTTGCAGGTCAATGACGCAAGGTAAAGATACATGTTACATGATTTATAGAGATCAATGTTCAAGAATATTTGTTATGTTAAATTTTAAATTTTAGTTGATGTTTTGATTGTAACTTAATTGTTAAGTTGTAAGTTGAGCTATCCGACGTAATGGATATTGTTTAGTGATGTAAGACTTTGTATAGTCCTTTCGTTGTAGCGATTCATGTAATAGAATTGAATCAAAGAGATATGTTATGTAAAGGTTGTGATTCAGGGCAATAAAGAAAGAAGTTTATAAAAAGTTTTAAATATTTTGCATTTTTAGTGATTTTAATATCAAATAATGATGTAAAGATAGATTAAAGTTGTATTGTTAACGATCGAGAATGAGAATTTTATTGTAAGAATTTTGGGGTCGTTACAGTTGGTATCAAAGCCGATAGGTTATACACCTTAGATAAGAGTACCTTAGGCTATGACCGTAGGTTAAAACAATAAGAAATTAAGTTTAAGTTACGTATAATGAAAAGGTGATTCTTTTCACATACGTAGATGTATAGGATGAGTTAAGTCCTAGAAATGTTATAAGAAGAATATTAGAATGGCGAGGAATAAAACTAGAATAAAATATTGAGTTACATGAATGAAATTAGAAATTCTTAAAGAAAGAGTTAATAAATAAACAAGAAGATTCAAAGAAGAATCTTGAAGAGACATAGAGATAAGAATCAGGAGTTGCCTAACTCCAATAATAAAGATGACGAATAACGATGAATAGACAGAGTCTATAATACTAAAAGCATAAATAAAATCTTAGTATGATATGATGAGAGGTAAAATAAGAAGTTGTAAAACAAAACGATAATGTGATAAGAAAAGAATCATAAGGAAGATGATTATAGAATAAGATCACAGCGTGATCTTTTTAAGTTATAAAAGACAGATGGTCTGTAATGATTGAATAGTTATAGGTTGATGTTATAACGAGAATGTACTATGATATAGTACAAAATAAACTCACGAGGAGTTATAAATAATGAGATATAGAAGTTTATTTCGATTATAATGCAAGAAGTTATAAGTAAGATAGAGTTAAGTGGGATTTCAAATGAGGACTCGTGTAGTGGCTGAGTTGTACAAATCTTTGTATGGGGCAGGGTTTTGTGCTTACACTTGGCTTATCATATTGATAATCGTTGGAAGGTTGGTGTCGCACTATCGATATATATATGATGAGAAGGTGATTCTTTTCTCATATTATATTTGATAGTTAGAGTCAATAGAGGATAGATTAGATGATATTAAGATTACATTAGATGATCTTAAGGTTAGGCGAGTTCTTAAAACTCATACTTATGGTAAGTTCGTTACTCATAATCGTATGTATGTTTTTGAACCCCTAAGCATATGGACAGTCTCTGATCAGTTTTTTGACTACGTATTGCTAGGACAAATTCTTAAACTTATATTATTGTGGCAAGTTCTTGAACTCTCAAAGTGTGGTAAGTTTGATGAACTATACTGGGTATAGAAAGGTTATGGTATAGAAAGCATTGATGTTGTTTAAGATTGATAGAATGTTTAAGTAATGATGGAGTAAAGATTTAATTGATGGAGAAAGTTTTTATATTCTAAATCTCCTAGCTTTGCTAGATTTTTGAAATTTGTTGACTTCGTGCTGATGTTGAACTTCTTTTTTTCTTGAAAAACATTGGATCAAACGATGGAACCAATGAATTTTTAAAATACGTGCTATTATTCACATGTCTGTGCTAATTGCTTCAGCTAGACAAAAAAAAAGATTTTAAATCTTCAAAATGTATTTTATATGCATCATTTGATATGGTATAGAAACAATAATCGAGGAAGTTATCAATGTAGTTAAACCTAGTGTTGGATGTGATCGTATAATCGTCAGCCCACTATGGTATGATGTAGTATGACGACATCATGCAATGACGAAATCCTCAACGTATCATTACTACGGTACGGTATCAGGGTATTATGAAAAGATTTACTTATTATTTTTAGTTTCCTTAAACTATATATAAAAAAACATTTTAAATAAATATTATTTTATTGGGTAAAAATATATATGTATATATATATATATATATATATTTCGATTGATGTCCGAACTGTTGCTAGAAGTCTGTGCTATTTGATTCAGCTAGACAAATATTGAAAGATGTTTATGAAATTCGAGCGTTCTTGTTCAAACTATGCCAAACCAAATTGTTTTGGTGCAGATTCAGATGTTAAGAAGCTGAGGTGAACAACCCTATAAAAGGGGATATGTTATCGGAGATAATAGTTCCGAGTGTAACACATATAGTCGTTACGATGTACTACGTTTAGGCCCGACGTAGGGGTACGATACGCTGGCCACCTAGAGTACCGATGCGGTTTTATAGTGTGAAGTACCGGGGGTGAAGCACTATTAAACCTAAAAAGAAGTTCAAGGTCTTGTGATCACTCAGCATGATTTGGAATCTTTTAAATTCTTGAGTTATTTTTATCGCTTCCCAATTATTGAGCAATTGTGAAAGATTCTTATTATTCTGAAAGAGAATGTTGCGAGAAGGATATTCCTTAGAAAGAAGTAGTGGTGGAACGCTTTAATCCAGTGAATGAAAATATTAAACTTTCGAGGACGAAATTCCTAGAAGAAGGGGTGAATGTGATAACCCGAACAATTATAAATGGTGAGTTATGAAGTATATGAATTCTACGAGTAGAGTATATAGTAGTGATCCTTAGAAAGGAAACGAACAAGTTAAAGAATAAATAATATTTGATATATGATTGTGTTTAATTGAAGATTATGTAATAAAACCTAATAGTTGTTGAAGAAATGAATGAAGTATATATATATATGAAAAACTTTTTGCTAAGTTAAGGTGTTGAAGTTATTCAACGATAAAATTATGAAGGGATTTTGTGAAAACCGAGTAAGGGAGGTTTCGTTGATTCTGAGAACGGAATCCTTATAAGGAGGGAAGGATGTGACATCCCAAATTTTTAAAAATTTATAAATGAGAATTTAATAAATAAAATTATTATTTTAAGATGTTCGAGTACGACTATGTGTATATGTGATATATATTGTGAAATATGTGATTTGGTGTGAAGAAAATTTAAATGTTAATTTAATATTTATTAAAATAAATAAATATTTTAATTGAATTATTTATTGAGATTATGTGATTATTATGGAGTAATGTAATTAAGTGTAATATATTAATTAAGTAAATATTTAATATTTAATTTAATTGACGTAATGATTTTGTGTTATAGTTCTAATTTAATTGGGATAATTAAATTAGATGAGTTATGTGATGAGTGTTACGTGAAATTATAATTAGCGAGTAATTATAATTATATGACAATTTTACGTGATTAATTGATTTTGACTTTTAATTAATTAAATTAGAATGTTAAGATTTAATTAATTAAAAGTGTAACATAAAGAATATGTGTTAAAGTATTTATTAAAAAGAATTAAAAGAGTTTTTAAAATCTTTTCCCAAACAAGGACCTTACTTTTGTTTTAAACCTGTTTTACCCAAACAAGGGCTTAACTACTAAAACTCTATTTTTAAAATAACTTATTTTACTAAACAAGCCTTAGGAATTTTTAAATTCTAAATGTGTAACTTATATTATTAATTGTAATAATTGTAATTATTATAATTATGGTCATTATATTATAAGTTATATATGCATAATTATGTAATATACGTATATGTAAGTTATACCTATATTATAATATACGATAGATGGCTAAGTGTTAGTCAGTTAGAAAAGAGTAAAGAATAAAACAAAGAAGAGAAGGAAAAGAGAAAAAGAAGGAAGAAGAAGAAGAAAGAGGAAGAAGAGGGAAGGAAGCTTGAGATAGTATTATCTCATTCGTTCCACTAAGCAAAGCAAAAGGTAATAATCTAGTCCTAGAAACTCTAGTTTATTATTTCATGAGTTCTTCATAAAAGAATGGATTTTTATGATTAATTTGTTAAGGAATCTATAATATAGGTTCGTGAGTATGAATAATTTGGTCTATGTGGTTATAAGTGAGTTTTCAGTAATCAAATCCATGAAAACAAATTTTACATGGAGAATTGTGTTCTTATGAGTTTTTATTAAATTGGTTGATTTTAGAATGGTAAATTGATTATTTAGTTATATGTATTAATATGCAAAATTGAAAGATGTTCATGATACTAGTTTCAATAATGAAAATAATACATGTATTGTGAATTTAATTGGTTAAGAATTGGATTTATGGTGAATTATTTTGATAAAAGTATGAATTTTATGAAACTAGTAAAATTGGTTTTTAAAACCTTTAATTTTGATTTCGTAAATGAATTCTGTGAGTTGATTATGAAGATTAAGTTTAAATTATGATAATATATCAAGAAATGAACAAAACATGCTTTGAATCATGTGATTTGGGTTAAAAATGAACTCACAGTGTTAATTTTCATCAAGAACGCTTAATAATGGTGTTTTCTTCAAAATCATGAAAATTAGGTGCGTTGATTATGTGTTGTGGTGTTATTGTATGTTAAAATCATGTTAGAAGTGTAGGATTTTGTTTGTATAAAGTTTCATGTACATTGTGTTAGTTAAAATCTGACTTTGGTGCGAAGAAATAAGCCAAATTGGCTTATTTATCTACAAGTTTGCGAGCCGGGGAGCCCAACAGCATGCTATCCGGAGTGGTCCAATTGTTGTAATGCAAAACTGCTTTGACCTCCTATACTAAAACGGCCATAACTGTTTCATACGAACTCCGATTGAGGAGTTTCAAGATGATCCGGAACGAGCACGAGTAGACCTACAACTTTTGTTCTTTAATGTTTTTGATTTGAGGTCGTTAGCAGGGGTCAAAACGGTCATCTTTGGTACTGATGTATATTCAGAGGCAATCGGAGGGCGTCGGACATGCACATACGCAAGTATAGTGCTGTCGACGATAATAGATGTTGTTCTAAGTTATAAAACTTGAATATTAGTAATTATAATGATGCTTAACATTAATAAATGATGTATTAGATAAGTTATATAAGCACACTAAGCATACACAAGAGAGACGATTCGGGCGTGTGACGAATGAACGTGGAAACGCCATGACAAGTGTTAATATACGTAAAAAGTGTTTCAATTCAACTGAAATGAACACTATAAGATGTGAAAGGGGGTTAGTATAAAATCCATAAGTAGTCCTAGCAAGACTTAAACACTTGAATGAATTTCGAATATTGCTAAAAAGGAAATATAGTGAGATATAAGTCAAAAGTTAACACAATCTAATTGAACATTGTGTATTAATTAACAGGAAAGGATTATGAGATGTAGAGTAGAATTTATATCACAACTACTATGCGTTGCTATGTGACTAATAGTTGATGTGCATGATTATATAATTGCATAGGGCACGTGAAGTGCAGATAGCTGTAAGCTGTTAATCTGTTATTGGTAAACAACGATCAAGGCAAGTCTTTTAGTTCCTATTTTCTACGTGAACTTGATGATGAATTGTTTTAAATTGTTTTGTAAAGAGCATGATATGTTATATATGTTGCAAGCATGAAAGATTAAAGTCAATTTATGACTACATTGATTGATTAAAGAATGTTGATTGAGTAAGGAACTCAATCTTTATATTTGTTATATGAATTAAAGCATGTCTGCCATGTTAATTTGATGATTATGAGATGAATGTTGAGCATATTATTATGTGCTATGTGATGCATGAAAACTGTTAGGTCTTGTTGAGCTGTCGAGCTCACTCTTGCAAATAACCATTTTTGCAGGTCAAGGATGCAAGGTAAAGATACGTGTTAAGTGATTTATAGAGATCAATGTTCAAGAATATTAGTTATGTTAAATTTCAAATTATAGTTGATGTTTTGATTGTAACTTAATTGTTATGTTGTAAGTTGAGCTATCCGACGTAATGGATATTGCTTAGTTATGTAAAACTTTGTATAGTCCTTTCGTTATAGCGATTCATGTAATAGAATTGAATCAAAGAGATATGTTATGTAAAGGTTGCGATTCAGAGCAATAAAGAAAGAAGTTTATAAAAAGTTTTAAAGATTTTGCATTTTTAGTGATTTTAATATCGAATAATGATGTAAAGATAGATTAAAGTTGTATTGTTAACGATCGAGAATGAGAATTTTCTTGTAAGAATTTTGGGGTCGTTACAGCGCCACTCCCAAGGCTTAGCCAAGCGCAGCTGCCCCAGGCACTGATCTTGATTTTTTAGTTTCTGTTAAAATCTGCTAAGTGCTAAAGTGTTGATATTATTTAGACAAGCATGATAACATGATTAACATGTGTATATATGTTTCGTAATGTAGCATGAACGTGTTTGACCTCATTAGTGAGCGTTTACTAAAGAAAGTTATAGTTTTGAAAAGAGCCTTGAAGATTTTGAAAACAAATCTAGACTAACCTTGAGACTTTTGAATTTTGATATTTGTAGCTTGTGTAAATGACTTAGTCATACATACAAATGAGTATAGCATATGGTCATGAGTACCTTTGCATATCATGAGTTTCTTAAATGGTTATTTTTCCAAAGATTATATAAAGGTTTTGAAAGCAAACTTTGACAAAACTCGTGTACCTTAGATTCTAATCTTGATAGCATGTATGCGAAGTCTAGCTATGCATGATATAAGATTCAAAGTTGTTTCGTATGTGTTAGATTTCTTGGATTTGGTTTAAAACGATTTCAAAGGTAAACTCATATAGTTTTGCAAACTAAGTTTTATAAACGTGGAGTGGTTATATTTCAACCCTGTAAGCATGTGTAGATACATGTATAGATAAGCATGACAAGTGATTCAAAGTGGCCTTGCATGACTAGTTTAAGTATGACATGGATTTTGGAAATAAAACTTAAAAAGTTTGAAAGTAAGATGATTGAACATTGAGTTACTTGCATTCTGACTTTATGTACAAGCATGATAGGACTTATATGCCTCTAGTCATGATTGGTATGTGCACCCCACTAGTAGAGGTGATATGCACTATATGAGCAAGTTTTAAAGATGAACTACACTAGCTATATGTAAATAGATTCGTTGTATTTGAGCATGTGCATTGAAGGATGTCTAGCATGTCATGTGTCAATACCTATGTATGCTAGAAGACCAAAAATAGAAACTAGAAAACCAAAAGCTCAAGTTTGGTCTGACCAGGGGACAGCGCAGCTGCGCCGATCCCAAGCCTAACCTCAGCGCAGCTGCGCTGCAGGGCAGGTTGGTCTTGACATTTTATTTGCTTTCTGATTTTGGTAGTTTGCTTATAGTACTATTCTAAGCTATAAGACAAAGTCTTAATGCTGTTTTAAACATTCATTGGTATGCTGGTTTTATAAAACCCAGATTTGTTAAGGTTTATGAACGATGTAGATCACAACTTTAAATGTGTGTCGAACACATAGTGAGTCAAGTGTGTGATAAGGGTTTATAAATGTTGATATTAAGTACGTATGGTTAAGGTATACCTATACGTACGTAGTTATTCTAAGAATACGATGAGAAAGTGAAATGAAGGTTGTACAAACCTAGTTAGAAAATAATATACAATTGTTCTTATACTTAGAGCATATGAAATGTATAGATATGTATAACTGACAAGTATGAATCCATGATTATATAACTGTGTAGGATTTACACAAAGTGCAAATATCTACAAGTAGTTAAGTCGTAGTTGTTAAACTACGAACCAGGCAAGTCTTTCAGTTCCTATTTGCTATATAAATTCGATAACTGTTAGTTGAATTGCATTATGCTATGATGATGTTGACTTATATATATGAACTGTATATGAGATATGTTGGAGATTGAAAGTTGATCTTTGATGATATACTTGTGAAGTTAATCTCTATGCCTGTTATGTGAGAAGTAACATGCGTAGTAAATATTAATTGATTATGAATGCATGAACTGAATATGTTATTATATGTTATGTGATGCATGAAAACTGTTAGAATTGCTGAGCTGTCGAGCTCACTCTTGTAAATAATCACTTTTGCAGGTTAAGGACTCACGATACAAGTTACGTGCTACATGATAGAGTTCGTTAGTATTACAAGAAGATTACTGTTTATTTAAGTATATGCTCTTGAACCATGCTTAAGTTCTAGAAGATGTAAACGATAGTAGATTACGATGTCTTATACATGTTAAGATTGTAAAGTTGTACTATGTGATACATAGAGGTTTTTGAATTGAGATGTAAGATTTTATACAGTAATTTGAATAAAGTGAATCCTAATATAATTGATTCAAGGCTATGTAATTGATTCAAATTTATGAAATCAATAAAAGATTTTATTCAAGGAGATATAAAAGTTTAAGTTATTCCGTATTTTTGTAACATCGAATATGATGTATAGACAGGGATGGTATATGACCGAGATTTAAAACTTATAAAAGGTTTGGGGTCATTATACAAGATCTTGGATATATAAAGAATTTACATATTAATTTGTAATAAAGCGAAGTTATATTCTTTTAGTAATGAATAAAAGATGTAATAGTTTGGCGATAGTAGTATCGTGACGGACCGGATCCGAGGTTCGAAGGGACCCGGATTTGGGGGCGTCACAATAAACATCTAAGTTTAATGGTTTCACTTGTTCATTAACAAAAATCTCAAGGTTTTAGTATATGTTCTTCATTGAATGCTTAGTCAAACAATATAATTTTAATTATTCATAGCTTATTAGTGTTCTATAG
Organism: Panax stipuleanatus; assembly: GCA_020205555.1. Taxonomy (NCBI): domain Eukaryota; kingdom Viridiplantae; phylum Streptophyta; class Magnoliopsida; order Apiales; family Araliaceae; genus Panax; species Panax stipuleanatus. Next base: position 96,232,504 of record CM035115.1, read on the forward strand.
TCCACTAATATCCACCTTATCACTTCGTTTAATTCATGCTCCACCAATTAACACTTCTCTATCAATTACATATTGAAGGAAGATGAAAATTAAAGTTTACATATTTATACATCTTGAGGTTCTTCCTTGTTCTTGACAAATGACTATAGCTAGCTTCTTGGCTTCTTGATTCCTTGTTTCTTACTATCTTCTCTCTCAATATTTCTTTGCTCTTGTATTGGTGAATAAGTTGATAACTTAGGAAAGAAAAAAGTGTGAAATGGTTTGGTATTTATAGATTTTTCAAGAGTTATGGTAGGATGGTCATTAATCCCACCCCCTCAACTTAACTTTCCCACCAAGAAAAAGCCACTCCCCCTCCATGTCTCCCATGTGCATCACAATGCCCACATGCCTCCCCATGGGATGTGTCCCCATGTGATCCCATAGGCCCCCACATGGGTTTCCCCCAGGGTTTTACCCACCCGTTAACCCATTGGTTCGATCTACGGGTTTGGTTCTTGGTTTGGGCTTTAGCATTAATTCAATTTGGGCTTATGCTTGGGCTTAATTAAATTATCACTAGGCTTTAATCATTCACCAATTGGGCTTGACAAAGTCCAAGTCCAATAGTTAAAGTCCCTTAAGAATTATCGTATTCTTATCGTATATACTTCGTATGATATGTGTATTATACGTCATATTATCTTCGTATTATACTCGTATAATATCTAGTATTATACTCGTATTCATTATGTATGATAATCATTATTATTATACTTAATCATTTCATTCTTAGTTTTCACTCTCCCTAACCCTTAGGGTTTTAAGTCCTCCAGCAAAAACTTCGCAAGCCATAACCAAAATATTATTAAATATTCCATCTCGTCTTTAAATCCTATCATTACACGTTTCTCAGAAATTCAAAAATAATTCCTGAGCAGAAATGGATGAATAGTGATTTTACAAAAATTTCTCGAAAAACTTTTATTTTCGTCTTAAAAATTCAAATCATTTATTTTTAGCATATAGCCAGAATCCTAACCACATTCACATCTTCAAGGTCATAGAATGACCTTCAACCAGCTTACTCAGTTTAATAAACATATATTATAATTTTATTCAATAAAATCAAATAAAATTTATTTACATAAAAGTCCGATTTTCTCGGGCGTTACATTCTCGCCCCCCCCCCTATAAGAATTCTGTCCCCAGAATTTCGATACAAGTTAGTCAAATAGATGAGGATAAGCTTTCTTCATCTTGTCTTCGAGTTCCCACGTTGCTTCTTCGGCATTATGGTTCCTCCATATCAGCTTCACCAAAGGTATTACCTTGCTCCTTAAGACTTGTTCTTTCCTATCAATATTTGAATCGAAACTTCCTCGTACGTTAAGTCTTTCTCCACTTGAATTGTTTCATACTCGATTACGTGCTTATAATCTGGCTTACAAGGACGCAATACAGATATGTGAAACACGTTATGGATATGTCCCAACTCCGGAGGTAATGCTATTATATACGCTACCTCTCCTACCCTTTTTAAAATCTCAAAAGGTCCTATAAACCTAGGACTTAACTTTCCCTTCTTTCTGAATCGTATCTTCCTTTTTCAAGGCGATACCTTCAAGAATCTGAACGAACAGACTTCGAACTCTCTATTCGTTTGATGCGAATATGCATACTTTTTCTGTCTGTCTTGAGCTGCTACTAGCCGCATTTGTATCAATTCAACCACCTTCACCGTTTGATGTACCATTTCTGGTCCTAACACTTGACGGTCTCCTACCTCATCCCAGTAAAGTAGAGTTTTGCACTTCCGTCCATATAACGCTATGTAAGGTGACATACCTATACTGGCGTGAAAACTATTGTTGTAGGCAAACTCTACCAAAGGTAGATGATCGTCCCAACTTCCTTTGAAATCCAAAGCGCAAGACCTTAACATGTCTTCTAGCGTTTGAATTGTCCTCTCACTTTGTCCATCCGTTTGTGGATGATAAGCCATGCTCAACCTCAGCTGCGTTCCCATTTGCTCTTGCAAACTTTTCCAAAAATTCAAAGTGAATCATGGATCACGATCTGACACAATCAAAACTGGTACTCCATGTCTTAAAACAATCTCCTTGACATAAATCTTAGGTAATTGGTCCAAGTTATACTTGATTCTTATCGGCAAGAAATGAGCCAACTTCGTTAAATGATCTACAATTACCCAAATAGCGTCGTATCCCTTCTGCGTCGTTGGAAGTCCTATTACAAAGTCCATTGTGATATGCTCCCACTTCCATTTCAGAATTGCCAATGATTATAATAAACCATTGGGTCGTTGATGTTCAGCCTTAACTTTCTAACAAGTTAAGCACTTAATTACATACTCTGCTGTTTCCCTCCTCATGTTGGGCCACCAAAATTCCTGTCGAAGGTCTTGATACATCTTGGTACTACCAGGATGAATCGAGTACCTCGAGTTATGTGCTTCGTCCATTATCTTTTCCTTCAACTCCATATCACACGAAACCCAAATTCATCCTTCAAATCTTAATAACCTTTCATTATCAAGACTATACTTATCCTCTGTACTGTCTGCAATCTTTTTCTTTATCTGTTCACACTCATTATCTCTGAGTTGCACTTCCTTCACCTTTTCCACGATTGTAGGTTGAACCTCCATTGCAAACAGCTTCTCCCCTTCCTCACTTAGAAATCTTACTTCTATTTCCATCCTTACCATCTCTGTTATCAGCTTCTCTTGATCCGTTAACATTGATAGTTTCTCCCGACCCTTTCTACTTAAAGCGACGGCCACCATATTCCCCTTTCCTGGGTGATACAGGATATCGCAATCATAATCCTTTATCAACTCCAACCATCTTTGTTGTCTCATATTCAACTCCTTCTTTGTGAAGATATACTTCAGACTTTTATGATCTGTGTATATCTCACAATTCTCCACGTATAGGTAATGCCTCCAAATTTTTAAGGCAAAAACCACTGCGGCAAGTAACAGGTCATGAGTAGGATAACCTTTCTCATACTCCTTTCACTGTCGAGATGCATATGTAATGACCTTGACATGTTGCATGAGCACACAACCCAGTCCTCTATGTGAAGCATCACTACAAACTACAAAATTCCCCGTATCATCTGATAAAGACAATAAAGGTGCTTGACTTAAATGCTTCTTCAGCTCTTGAAAACTGTCTTCACACTTCTCCGTCCATACATACTTCACGGTCTTCCTTGTCAAATTTGTCAACGGAGTAGCTATCTTAGAGAAGTCTTGGACGAACCTCCGATAGTATCCCGCTAAACCTAAGAAACTTCGCACCTCTGTTGGCGATCTCGGTTGTTCCCAATTAATTATTGCTTCCACTTTAGCTGGATCTATTGAAATCCCATCCTTGTCGATAACGTGCCCCAAAAATTGCACTCTCTCTAACCAAAATTCACACTTAGTGAATTTCGCATACAACTTCTCCTTTCGTAGTGCTTCTAACACTAATCTTAAATGTTCAGCGTGATCTTCTGGCGCCTTTGAATAGACTAGAATATCATCAATGAACACTACGATGAACTTGTCCAAATATTGTTTGAACACTCTGTTCATCATATCCATGAATGCGGCTGGACTGACATATTAAACGTATAGGCTATCGTTCTACTCGACTGAGCTGGACCATCAATAGGTAACTTACCACTATTAGCTTCTTTCCCACTATCTAATCCGTTCCTCGGACATTTCTTTGCTCTATGGTCCGTGGACCCACACACAAAGCATCCACTATTCTTCTTAGGGTTGGGACATTTAGGCGAGATGTGCCCTTCCAGTCCACAATTATAGCATATAGCTTTACCCTTGAGACAGACTCCCAGATGAGTCTTCCAATAATTCTTGCACGCCTCAAGCCTCCTCTTAGGATTCCCTTGCTTTACTCTAGTATTCCAAGAGTTAAAACCTTTCCTCTTCTGACCACTTCCATCGGCTCCCTCTATTTTGATCGACACATCAGTCTTATTCTTATTCTTCTTTTCCTTGTGGTATTGGCTCAAAGCCTCACTATCACCCTCAGCTATTATCGCTGTAGACACTCGAAATTTTTCATTCCTACTACTAACCCTGCAAGAGGGAAAAACCGTCTTTTACCTTCTAAAGACAACCTTTGAAGTCCAAATCATCAAACCCAAACCCGGCGATGACATCGGGATATCACATTTAACCCCGACAACTGTAATACCCGAGAATTTCCTAATATTATTAAATAAATATATTAATGGGAATGAGAATTTATTTGAATATAATGATTTTGTGTTATGAGAATGATTAGTTCAATTATATTAAATTGAATAATTATAATAAATGAGAAATTGATGGAGTTTACGATAAACTCGATGAAATGCCTTGTGTGGCACAGTGACGTAATATAAGAATGATTATATTAATTTAAGCGAACAATTAATCTATATTAATTGTTATTGTAGAATATTAATTAATTGTTGAGAATTATTAATGATTATATTAATTAACGAATGAATTATTAAGTAAACAATTAATCTATATTAATTGTTAATTGCTATTGTAAAATATTAGTTGATGGTTATGGAATATTAACTGTGATTGATTAATAATACGTGATTATTATTATTGCAAGAAATATAATAATAATAAGCAATGTATGATATTTAATCATATAAATTAATAATCAATGAGGAATGGATTAATTAATACTATCATTAATTAATCAATGAGATAAATGATTTATTTATTTGACAAATAAGTGAGTTATTAATATAATAAGATTATATTAATTGATATGTGCAAATGTGCAATACTTGAATATATATAGTATATGGAATACAACTATATTATATAGTGTAGAGAGACACTTAAGTGTGACCATGTATGTATATACATAAGCTATGTTATATAATGCAATGTGAATATATTACACATAGAAACCATATTTTAACATGAAGCATAATGTGATTATATTATGTACATGTTAAAACTATATGTTATGAATGCATGATAATACTTATGTGACAATAAATATGTGGGTATACACTGTATAATATATCATGAACATATTGTAAACTATTAATTTTAATAAAGTGAGACATCATGAATATATGGTGAACAATTTAATAATACATGAGATAATATAATGTGATAACATCCGATTAAATTATACCAGTATGATAAAAATGTACATGAATTATATGTGTACAATTCACACTTACTACATTATGTGAATCCATGTTAGTATCATTAGAATTACATTGTAACTATAATTGTGGCCTAATTATATAGTATATATACATGTAACATATTTTGGCATAAGTGTTGTGTATATATACAAATTCTAGAATGCTGATATATGGCCTTGTCCCAATATAATAGTCATTCTCCTTCTCCTTCACGTGTTTGGCAAAAAGGCTAAGGCCTATTCCCCCCATTCTTCTCCCAAGCTTAGCTAGCAATGATCAATGGGGAGTGGTTTTAATGATGATATTTACCAACCATTTACCAACTCCCTCTTATCTAGCATGCAATCCATTCATCTGTTAGTTTGAATTGCAATATAATTGCATTGTCTGTGTAATAATTCGTCTATAAATAGTAGCCATGTTTCTTCACATTTCTTTTGCTGAGCATTTTGGCTAAGTGAGAATAGAGAGCATATATATATATATATATATATCAGTGTTATTGAGATAGCATCAAGCTTAATTCATAGCAAAGGTATAATTACATGATTCATGTTCTTCATTTTCATTTTTCTGTCAAAAATCTCAATTTCTGATTATGCCAAATTGGACTATAATTGGATTGAAGGAAGTTTGTTTAGTTTCTATATGGCTTACATACATGTTTGAACTGGAATGTAGTTGTTTAAAAACTATTTTCGTGAAGCCATTTTGTGAGTTGGGCTAGAAATTGCCGTAGCTGCCTGCTGTCTGGTGCGAACCAGTAGTGGCGCAGCTGCGCCGGTTTAAGCTTGGGATGCGGCGCAGCTGCGCCGGCACCTTGCTCCAGTTTTCTGCAATCTGCTTAAATCCTGTTGTGTGTTAAGTAATTGATATGGCTTAAACCAGCATGCTAGCTTGTGTAACATATATATATATATAAACGCAATGAGGCAATGTAAGCATGTTTTAGTATATTAGCATGCATGGTTAACAAAACAACATGTAGTTTGGAAACGCACTTAAAGTTTTCGAAGGGAACATAAGGTTTATAAACGGACGTTAAACATATATGACGCATGTTAATATTCTGACTTTCGAGACACGTTAGTACCATCTAGAAACACATGAAATGAATGTTGACTTGTGTATACGTGTTTCATAGTATGACGTGAGCATGCTAAACCTCGATCAGTAAAGATTTCGAGCGAAAATATAAGTTTTTAAAGGCAAACCTTGACATATAAAGATCATATATATATTCTGATTTTCGGGTATGTTTATATGGCCTTGACATACATGTCGGACACATTAACTTATGTATATAAATTTCATAATGTAGCATGAACGTGTTAGAGCGTATTAGCAAACTTTATTAATGAAAGTATAAGTGTTGAACGTGAACGTCGACATGTTACATTGAGATTTGAATTTCGATACTTATGAACATGTTTGATAGAACTTGTAGACTTGCTAAGGTATCATTCATGTTTTCCTACTATGTTACATGTAGTGAAACCAAATTTGCGTAAATAAAGCATGTTTTCAAACTAATGATAATGATAGTTGTATATATGTGATATGAAAACTCATGAACATGTTTAATGCAAGTTATGTGAATAATTTAAGTATTTAAAAAGCGAGCATGTTAGACCTTATGAGTTCGTATCCTTGAATGGCTTTAAGTTATTGAAAGTATTGACTTAGAATCCATATCGTATATATTTGAAACAAGAAAAGGTTGTACAAACATAAAAGTATCTTTTAATATGTTTATATGCTATGTGGTGTTGTTGGCTTGCATGACCGGATAGAAACCATAAGGCACAGCTCAGCCTTGGCTTGGCCAGAAGGTTGCGCAGCTGCGCTGGCCCTAGGCTTAGCCATGGCGCAGCTGCGCCAGTCTGGAATCAGAATTGAGCCAGTTGTTGATCTGATTTTTTTGACAGTTAGCTTATGCGATTACTTTAACTAGTAATATATGACCAGTATGCTAAGAAATGTGTTAAGAGGCATGCTAAGTGATAAAATTGAATGTTTGATTATAAACTTCCCAAGGATAAGTTCAAAAGGTGTTTGGGGACTATAAAGCAACGATTAAAAACTATGTGATGACTTCATAATGTCTTGTAAACTGAAATGTGCTATATGTACGCAAAAGTATATGATGAAGTATGTGTATAGTATGGAGCTAAGTTAAACGTTTATGGGTGCGTTTAAAATTACATATCATATGTGAGCATAAATGACTAATGAAAATCCTATACTTATAATACACTATAAATAGGATTCAAAATTGTTGAATTACTTTACGTGGATAAACTACACTAAAGGCAAGTTTCCTAACTTACACTCTTTTACGGTGCAAGTATTCTATCCTTGTATATTGTGAACTAGTTTCTTACTAAATTGTTGAATTGAATTAGCATACTTGAACTCTTAATTCATTAAAGCTATTATACATGCTGAACTTAGTATTGTTCTTGAATATTGTGAAAGTGTCTATGCCATTTGATTCGGCTAGACTTATATTATTGAAAAGCGACCCAAACCAATTGATTGGTGCGGGATCTTGTATTTGACTAGGAAGAACAAACTATAACTGTCGGAGAACCGACGTGCGCACTTGAGTATGGTTGATTGTTATGCATAACGAGGGTACTTTATGCTGATCACCTGCTGTATCTGTTTTTGTTGGATTTTCAGTTTATTACTGTTAAATCCTGTGGAAGTTCATAGTCCTTAGTGACTGCTTAGTATCCAGTTATCTTGAAATCTTGAATTGAATTATTATTGAATCATATTGATATTATTCTGTCCTTAGCGACTGTTATTGAGAACTGTTGATACTCTTGCTATCCTTGAACTATCAAACTTTTCTATACCTTTTCGAGAATTGAGAATTATATCACTTACCCTTGTCGTATATTACTTGCTGGGCAATTTGTGCTCATTCTTGCTCCCCTAAAACATTTCAGTTAAGGCAGAGCAGGGCGAACCATCGGGCGTTGACAAGGGCAAGGGCAGGGCTACCAACTAGCTTGTCTCTTTTATGTTTTTTTTATATATTTTAATATTGTATTAAGATGATGAAGTAAGACTGGATTTGATTATGTTTAAGCTTAAGTTAGATTATGTAATAAGTCGTTAATTGATATTAGTATGTAATCTATTAAGTACTGTAGGTTGCGAGACTTGGGGGAATAATTATAATAAATCATTGTAAATTATTCTAGAATAGATTTTCTGCTGTGATTGTGTGATATTTAGTTATTATTATTGCGATGTATTACCATGAGCACGTGATGAACCGAATTCGAGAGACCAAGTGGCGGTCCTGGAATTTGGGGGCGTCACAGGTTGGTATCAAAGCTGTAGTTATAAACCTTAGGAACGAGTGTCCTTAGACTATAACTTAGGCAAACTTAGAAGTTAGGAGGGAGATAAAACTCATGTAGATTTTTCCTTGAGAGACTTAGTCTGTTATGAAACGTAACTTCATTCTATACAATGAACTTATGTTTTATTTAACATTCTAATGGAGTTGCTGTTTGTTTGTCTCGTGTTTGTGATTGTAGGATGACAGACACAGGGGTACCTAGTAGAGTGGCAGAGGAGGAGCCCAGGGATATACAAGTAGTATACGAGGCACCTCTAGAGGCTACACCAGTGCAGGCTGTTGCACCGTTCGAGTCTGACGACGAGGACGAGATTGAGATAGAGTCTGATCCGGAGGAGGAGCCGATGGAGGAGGAGCCGATAGAGGATGATCCAGTAGAGGACTCTGATGAGGCTACTATAGAGGAGCAGATGCTAGGAGAGTATGAGGAGCGGATCCTAGAGTTAGACTGTAGAGTCCGGGAGCTGGAGGCAGAGGCCCAAGAGAGAGAGTCCGAGTTCCAGAAGCTGAGGGACGAGGACCACCAGAGGAAGCTGGCTATGCAAGAGTTAGAGGTGGAGATTGCCTACCGTAGGGAGGCAGGGATCCAGATGGGGACTCTGTTTCACAGGTCAGTGGCTAGGAATGTAGATTTGGCAGAGAAGCTAGAAGAGGTTGAGCAGAGGGAACTGAGTGAGAAGACTGAGAAAGAGGCACTCCGTACTCAGCTAGAGTTGGAGGTGATGGATAGGTTACACTTCGAGGAGAAGTTGGAAGCGTCCAATGAGAGAGCTGACGACCTTGAGGACGAGGTCAGGTGCAAGAAGAGAAAGATGAACAAGATGGGGTATGTGTTCCGTTCAGCTTTTGAAAGGGTGATTGATGGTGTGTACCACTACCCGGCAGAACAGGGACAGACTCTGCATACCTTGAGCCGAGAGCTGGTTGTGTATATAGCACAGTTGGAGTACAAGAGCGCAGTGGAGCGCGGGATGATGTGATGAGATTTCCTTAGTCAGTCTAATGGTAGTACTAGTTGTGTCTTTATGTATTGTATATACTATGTTGTAATCCCAATCTTTTGTGTAAGATGTGGGATAATGATGTGAACCCCGAGTTAGCTTTTGTTAGAGGGGTAGTCTGGTGGTAGGTTGATATATTCCCCATCTTTTGTGATATTAGGGGATATATGTGATAACATTTATAGTAGTATGCTAGGAAAATCATGTAATGAAACGATTTGGCATATGAATATAAATGAAGTTTATTTCGGAAACGTGTTATAGATTTATTCTTTTAGTATTAGAAGAAATACTTAAGTAATATACTTGAATAATAATAAAATGGAAACTTGTGATGCAGATAATGCCGCCCAGACGTAGATTGACTGCACCCGAAGAATCTGTTAACAACGAGAGGGAACAAGTAGACCCAATCTAGAAACTGGTAGACTTGTTAGGAGAAGCCTTAAGGGGAAGGAACAATGAACCCGTTTTCCCGAACCCTCAGACTGTGCCAGTAACAACCTTTAAAGACTTTAAGAGTGTAGGACCCCCAGAGTTCGAGGGAACTACCGACCCAATCGTCGCACAAACATGGATCAAAGAGATCGAAAAAGCTTTCACTATAGCTAGCGTAGGCGAAGATCAGAAGACGGTGTTTGCCACGTACATGATGAGGGGAGAAGCGAACTACTAGTGGGAGGCTAATCAACAAATAGCTGGAGAAGGGATAATAGCTTGGGACAAGTTTAAGACGCTGTTCTTTGAGAATTACTTCCCGAATAGTATGAAGAATAGGATGGAGGTGAAATTCCTAGAGTTAAAACAAGGTGAGATGACGGTGGCACAATACGCGGCTAGGTTTAACGAACTAGCACGATTTGCGGAGCACCAAGTTGGTGATGAAGAGAGAAAGGCTAGACGTTTCGAACAAGGGTTGAAGCCGTGGCTGTTTAATAAGGTATCAGTTCTTCAAATTGATTCCTTTGCAACAGTACTGGAGAAGGAAATCATTGCAGAAGGTGGCAGTGAGGCCTTAAGTTTGTATAACAAAGAGAAGAAAGGAAATAATGCTGGAGGAGAGAATCGTACGGAAGGAAGCAGTAGCGGAGGAAGCAACTTGGGAAAGAGAAAGTGGGAGAATAACAACAACAACAAAAACAACAATAATCAATCAGGGAATTTTCGTGGAGGTTTCAAGAAGAGGGCTGAAGGATGCCCGAAGTGTGGGAAGAATCACCAGGGTGAGTGCTGGAAGGGACGTGGCACTTGCTACAACTGCGGACAGGAAGGGCACATCTCGCCCAACTGTCCGAAACCAAAGAAGATACAAGGATGCTTTGCATGTGGCTCGACGGAGCACCGAATTAAGGACTGCCCAAAGAAGGGAAGTGGCGGGGGTAGTAATCAGCAAGGAGGCAACAAGCTGATGATCGGTGGACCGGCACAATCCAACCGCCCAACCGCCAGAACCTTTAACATGACCGTCCAGGACGCCGTGGTTGCGAAGGACGTGGTGTCAGGTATAATCCCAATCAATGATATAAATGCTTATATATTATTTGATTTGGGTGCCACCTGTTCTTTTGTATTTGAAGAATTTGCTAGTAAACTAAGTACACCCCGTGAACGATTAGAAAATCCTTTAGTCATAGAAGTTGCTAATATGGAAGTAATCCCTATAGAATACGTTTATCGAGATTATCACGCAAACATTAGAGGACATGAACTGAGCGTAGACTTGATTCCTATTAGATTGGGAGAATTTGACGTAATACTAGGAATGGATTGGTTGTATAACCATGCTGCGATAATTGACTGTCAGAACAAATGTGTGAACCTTCAGACTCCGAGTAAGTCTAAGGTAGTGTTTTATGGTAGCTCATCGCTTAAGCAATCGTGTTGCGTTACGATGATGCAGGCCAAGAAATTGTTAAGGAAAGGATGTGTAGGTTATCTAGCTTACATCGTTGATACTCGAAAAAAGGGAGTAGAAATTAAGGATATATTCGTAGTGAATGAATTTCAAGATGTATTTCCAGACGATCTTCCTGGTCTTCCGCCAGACAGGGAAATCGAATTCATAATAGACTTAGCACCGGGAACGGCACCGATTTCGAAAGCTCTATATCGTATGGCGCCAGTAGAAATGAAGGAATTGATGATACAATTGCAAGAGTTGTTGGATAAGGGTTACATTCGACCGAGTGTTTCTCCTTGGGGAGCACCAGTACTATTCGTTAAAAAGAATGACGGATCGATGAGGCTCTGTATCGATTATCGAGAATTAAACAGAGTAACGATCAAGAACCGATATCCTCTACCGAGGATAGACGACTTATTTGATCAACTGAAGGGAGCGAAGTGTTTCTCAAAGATCGACCTACGAACAGGATATCATCAACTGAAAGTGAGGGATGAGGACATACCAAAGACTGCGTTTCGAACCCGTTATGGACACTACGAGTTTTTGGTAATGTCATTTGGATTGACTAATGCTCCGGCAGCATTTATGGACTTGATGAACCGAGTTTTCAAGCCATACTTGGATAAATTTGTAGTGGTTTTTATCGACGACATTTTGATCTACTCGAAGACAGAGGAAGAACACGCCGAACATCTAAAGATTATTTTGGAGGCACTAAGGAAGGAGAAGATGTATGCAAAATTTTCTAAGTGCGAATTTTGGATGGAGAAGGTTCAATTCTTAGGCCACGTGGTGGATAAGAATGGAATCTCTGTAGACCCTGCGAAGGTCGAAGCAGTAAGTAATTGGGAACAACCAAAAACACCGACGGAGGTGAGAAGCTTTTTAGGGTTAGCTGGGTACTATCGGAGATTTATCCAAGATTTTTCTAAGATAGCAAACCCGTTGACCAATTTGACTAGAAAGACGGTGAAATTTGTATGGACAGACAATTATGAAGAGAGTTTTCAGGAGTTGAAGAAGAGATTGAGCGAAGCACCTGTATTATCATTACCAGATGATGCGGGAAATTTTGTGGTGTATAGTGATGCATCGCACAAGGGACTTGGCTGTATGCTTATGCAGCACGGCAAGGTCATTGCATATGCATCACGACAATTAAAGGATTACGAAAAACGATACCCTACTCACGACTTAGAGTTAGCGGCAGTAGTTTTTGCGTTAAAGATGTGGAGGCATTATTTGTACGGAGAAAAATATGAGATATACACGGACCATAAAAGTCTGAAGTATATCTTCACACAGAAGGAGTTGAACATGCGGCAGAGGAGGTGGTTAGAATTAATCAAAGACTATGATTGCGATATTCTTTATCACCCGGGGAAGGCGAATGTGGTTGCCGACGCTCTGAGCAGGAAAGGAAGGGAGAAGTTATTTAATTTGACGATTCAGGAAGAATTGATAAGAGAGATGGAGAAATTGGAAATAGAAGTGAAAGAACCAGAGAAGCTTGGAGAGAAGTTGTTTGTAATGGAAGCTCATCCGACATTGTTGGACAGAGTAAAGGAAGCTCAGGAAAAGGATGAAGAGTGTGAGAAAATCCGAAAGAGGATCACAGAAAATGAAGAAGAGAAATTTCGAATGGTTAAAGACGGTATCTTGAGATTTGAAGAAAGAGTATGGGTACCAGCGGTAACCGAGTTGAGGGAAGAGGTTTTGCACGAGGCACACAATACAATATATTCTGTTCATCCGGGAGGCACAAAGATGTACCGAGATCTAAGACAACATTTTTGGTGGCCTAATTTGAAACGGGAAGTCGCAGAGTGCGTCAGTAGATGTTTGACTTGCCAATGCGTTAAAGCAGAGCATCAACGGCCGAGTGGTTTACTACGACCGTTAGAAATACCAGAGTGGAAATGGGAGCATATTACCATGGACTTCGTGGTAGGACTTCCAGTTACACAGAAAGGTTATGATGCCATTTGGGTTATCGTAGATCGACTAACAAAGACCGCACATTTTCTACCAATCAAGATCCGCTACAGTTTGAATCAGTTAGCGAGCCTATACGTAAAAGAAATTATCTCACGACATGCAGTGCCGGTGTCTATTGTCTCTGATCGAGATCCGCGCTTCACGTCTAATTTTTGGAAGAGTTTGCAAGAGAGAATGGGAACACAGTTGAGGTTGAGTACTGCTTACCATCCTCAGACAGACGGACAGAGTGAGCGAACTATACAAACGCTGGAGGATATGCTTAGGACTTGCGTGATGGATTTTAAGGGAAATTGGGACGACCACCTACCCTTAGTCGAATTTGCGTATAATAATAGTTACCATGCGAGTATCGGCATGCCACCGTACGAAGCTCTTTACGGAAGAAAGTGTAGAACGCCATTATGTTGGGACGAAGTCGAAAACGACGAATGCTCAGACCAGAGTTAGTACAACAAACCGCAGACGTGGTGACAGTGATAAGAGACAGATTAGTAGCAGCTCAAGATCGCTAGAAGAAATACGCAGATTTGCATCGGCAGGACCGAGACTTCAAAGTCGGTAGTTTTGTCTTCTTGAAAGTATCTCCATGGAAAGGAAAGATCCGTTTCGGCAAGAAAGGAAAATTGAGTCCAAGATTTATAGGACCGTTCGAGATACTGAAGCGAGTGGGCGAAGTGGCATACAAAGTTGCGTTACCACCCGAGTTGGAGCACATCCACAACGTATTTCACATTTCCGTATTGCGACCGTACAAGGCCGACTACAAACATGTGATTTCTTACGAGCCCATTCAAGTGGAGAAGAACTTGGAGTATGAAGAAATTCCTGTCCAGATATTAGATAGGAAAGAGCAAACCTTGAGAAATAAAATTATTTCGTCTGTAAATGTACTTTAGCGTAACCACGATGTCGAGGAGGCAACGTGGGAATTTAAAGATAGGATAATGAGGGATTATCCCCATTTGTTTGTGTAACCTTGTAGCAATTTCGGGATGGAATTTTTATAAGGGGGGGAGGATGTAATACCCGAGAATTTCCTAATATTATTAAATAAATATATTAATGGGAATGAGAATTTATTTGAATATAATGATTTTGTGTTATGAGAATGATTAATTCAATTATATTAAATTGAATAATTATAATAATTGAGAAATTGATGGAGTTTACGATAAACTCGATGAAATGCCTTGTGTGGCACAGTGACGTAATATAAGAATGATTATATTAATTTAAGCGAACAATTAATCTATATTAATTGTTATTGTAGAATATTAATTAATTGTTGAGAATTATTAATGATTATATTAATTAACGAATGAATTATTAAGTATACAATTAATCTATATTAATTGTTAATTGCTATTGTAAAATATTAGTTGATGGTTATGGAATATTAACTATGATTGATTAATAATACGTGATTATTATTATTGCAAGAAATATAATAATAATAAGCAATGTATGATATTTAATCATATAAATTAATAATCAATGAGGAATGGATTAATTAATACTATCATTAATTAATCAATGAGATAAATGATTTATTTATTTGACAAATAAGTGAGTTATTAATATAATAAGATTATATTAATTGATATGTGCAAATGTGCAATACGTGAATATATATAGTATATGGAATACAACTATATTATATAGTGTAGAGAGACACTTAAGTGTGACCATGTATGTATATACATAAGCTATGTTATATAATGCAATGTGAATATATTACACATAGAAACCATATTTTAACATGAAGCATAATGTGATTATATTATGTACATGTTAAAACTATATGTTATGAATGCATGATAATACTTATGTGACAATAAATATGTGGGTATACACTGTATAATATATCATGAACATATTGTAAACTATTAATTTTAATAAAGTGAGACATCATGAATATATGGTGAACAATTTAATAATACATGAGATAATGTAATGTGATAACATCCGATTAAATTATACCAGTATGATAAAAATGTACATGAATTATATGTGTACAATTCACACTTACTACATTATGTGAATCCATGTTAGTATCATTAGAATTACATTGTAACTATAATTGTGGCCTAATTATATAGTATATATACATGTAACATATTTTGGCATAAGTGTTGTGTATATATATACAAATTCTAGAATGCTGATATATGGCCTTGTCCCAATATAATAGTCATTCTCCTTCTCCTACACGTGTATGGCAAAAAGGCTAAGGCCTATTCTCCCCATTCTTCTCCCAAGCTTAGCTAGCAATGATCAATGGGGAGTGGTTTTAATGATGAGATTTACCAACCATTTACCAACTCCCTCTTATCTAGCATGCAATCCATTCATCTGTTAGTTTGAATTGCAATATAATTGCATTGTCTGTGTAATAATTCGTCTATAAATAGTAGCCATGTTTCTTCACATTTCTTTTGCTGAGCATTTTGGCTAAGTGAGAATAGAGGGCATATATATATATATATATATCAGTGTTATTGAGATAGCATCAAGCTTAATTCATAGCAAAGGTATAATTACATGATTCATGTTCTTCATTTTCATTTTTCTGTCAAAAATCTCAATTTCTGATTATGCCAAATTGGACTATAATTGGATTGAAGGAAGTTTGTTTAGTTGCTATATGGCTTATATACATGTTTGAACTGGAATGTAGTTGTTTAAAAACTATTTTCGTGAAGCCATTTTGTGAGTTGGGCTAGAAACTGTCGTAGCTGCCTGCTGTCTGGTGCGAACCAGTAGTGGCGCAGCTGCGCCAGTTTAAGCCTGGGATGCGGCGCAGCTGCGCCGGCACCTTGCTCCAGTTTTCTGCAATCTGCTTAAATCCTGTTGTGTGTTAAGTAACTGATATGGCTTAAACTAGCATGCTAGCTTGTGTAACATATATATATAAACGCAATGAGGCAATGTAAGCATGTTTTAGTATATTAACATGCATGGTTAACAAAACAACATGTAGTTTGGAAACGCACTTAAAGTTTTCGAAGGGAGCATAAGGTTTATAAACGGACGTTAAACATATATGACGCATGTTAATATTTTGACTTTCGAGACACGTTAGTACCATCTAGAAACACATGAAATGAATGTTGACTTGTGTATACGTGTTTCATAGTATGACGTGAGCATGCTAAACCTCGATCAGTAAACATTTCGAGCGAAAATATAAGTTTTTAAAGGCAAACCTTGACATATAAAGATCATATATATATTCTAATTTTCGGGTATGTTTATATGGCCTTGACATACATGTCGAACACATTAACTTACGTATATAAATTTCATAATGTAGCATGAACGTGTTCGAGCGTATTAGCAAACTTTATTAATGAAAGTATAAGTGTTGAACGTGAACGTCGACATGTTACATTGAGATTTGAATTTCGATACTTATGAACATGTTTGATAGAACTTGTAGACTTGCTAAGGTATCATTCATGTTTTCCTACTATGTTACATGTAGTGAAACCAAATTTGCGTAAATAAAGCATGTTTTCAAACTAATGATAATGATAGTTGCATATATGTGATATGAAAACTCATGAACATGTTTAATGCAAGTTATGTGAATAATTTAAGTATTTAAAAAGCGAGCATGTTAGACCTTATGAGTTCGTATCCTTGAATGGCTTTAAGTTATTGAAAGTATTGACTTAGAATCCATATCGTATATATTTGAAACAAGAAAAGGTTGTACAAACATAAAAGTATCTTTTAATATGTTTATATGCTATGTGGTGTTGTTGGCTTGCATGACCGGATAGAAACCATAAGGCACAGCTCAGCCTTGGCTTGGCCAGAAGGTTGCGCAGCTGCGCTGGCCCTAGGCTTAGCCATGGCGCAGCTGCGCCAGTCTGGAATCAGAATTGAGCCAGTTGTTGATCTGATTTTTTTGACAGTTAGCTTATGCGATTACTTTAACTTGTAATATATGACCAGTATGCTAAGAAATGTGTTAAGTGGCATGCTAAGTGATAAAATTGAATGTTTGATTATAAACTTCCCAAGGATAAGTCCAAAAGGTGTTTGGGGACTATAAAGCAACGATTAAAAACTATGTGATGACTTCATAATGTCTTGTAAACTGAAATGTGCTATATGTACGCAAAAGTATATGATGAAGTATGTGTATAGTATGCAACTAAGTTAAACGTTTATGGGTGCATTTAAAATTACATATCATATGTGAGCATAAATGACTAATGAAAATCCTATACTTATAATACACTATAAATAGGATTCAAAAGTGTTGAATTACTTTACGTGGATAAACTACACTAAAGGCAAGTTTCCTAACTTACACTCTTTTACGGTGCAAGTATTCTATCCTAGTATATTGTGAACTAGTTTCTTACTAAATTATTGAATTGAATTAGCATACTTGAACTCTTAATTCATTAAAGCTATTATACATGCTGAACTTAGTATTGTTCTTGAATATTGTGAAAGTGTCTATGCCATTTGATTCGGCTAGACTTATATTATTGAAAAGCGACCCAAACCAATTGATTGGTGCGGGATCTTGTATTTGACTTAGAAGAACAAACTATAACTGTCGGAGAACCGACGCGCGCACTTGAGTATGATTGATTGTTATGCATAACGAGGGTACTTTAGGCTGATCACCTGCTGTATCTGTTTTTGTTGGATTTTCAGTTTATTACTGTTAAATCCTGTGGAAGTTCATAGTCCTTAGTGACTGCTCAGTATCCAGTTATCTTGAAATCTTGAATTGAATTATTATTGAATCATATTGATATTATTCTGTCCTTAGCGACTGTTATTGAGAACTGTTGATACTTTTGCTATCCTTGAACTATCAAACTTTTCTATACCTTTTCGAGAATTGAGAATTATATCACTTACCCTTGTCGTATATTACTTGCTGGGCAATTTGTGCTCATTCTTGCTCCCCTAAAATATTTTAGTTAAGGCAGAGCAGGGCGAACCTTCGGGCGTTGACAAGGGCAAGGGCAAGGCTACCAACTAGCTTGTCTCTTTTATATTTTTTTTATATATTTTAATGTTGTATTAAGATGATGAAGTAAGACTGGATTTGATTATGTTTAAGCTTAAGTTAGATTATGTAATAAGTCGTTAATTGATATTAGTATGTAATCTATTAAGTACTGTAGGTTGCGAGACTTGGGGGAATAATTATAATAAATCATTGTAAATTATTCTAGAATAGATTTTCCGCTGTGATTGTGTGATATTTAGTTATTATTATTGCGATGTATTACCATGAGCACGTGATGAACCGAATTCGAGAGACCAAGTGGCGGTCCTGGAATTTGGGGGCGTCACAACAACCACACCGGGAGATCAAGTTAAACTACGGCGACAACCCTGGGAGGTATAGTCACCCCGACAACAACACCCGGAGACCAAAATCAATCCCGACAACAACACCGGAAGATCGAGTCAAACCCCGGCGACAACCCTAGGAGGTACTAACTGCCCCGACGACAACCCCGAAAGACCAAGCCAACCTTCGGAGGTGACCTCGAAGCATCAAATCATCCCCAGAGACAACCCTAGGATATTAAGTCAACCTCAAAGACGACCCTGAGGAAGAGCAGAGTCGGCTGGGATTAAACCTCGGAGACAACCCTGGAAAATAGGCAAAAACCTTATCAATCCTAGAGACAACCCTCGGAAGGGCAAAATGGTCATTTTATTAACTTGACATCAAATCAAGTCAAAATCAAGTCAAATAAATGCCATGAGCATTATAAAGAACCACAACGTCAATCTTGAATGAAAACAGCACAAGACTGCTCATCTGACAGATTGTGAAGACTCGAAGATCTGGTCTTAGACCCATCTTCTCGGATTTAGAAAAGGTCAAATCCCATGTCATTGTGTAGCTCTCGGAAAGGGCTTTCTGGAAAGGTATAGCACGCCTCAATCGGACTCCCGGATTGAAAGTTATGAAGGTTCGAAGTAAACAGCGTGTTGGTTGGAGTGCACATACTTTGAGATAATGGGACCCATGAGACCGGGGCCCACTCGAGGAGCCACACCTATACTCGTGGCTGCCGCAAGTAGACCCACGACCATCTAGTCTATAAATAAGATCCCTCACCTAGCAAAAAAAAAAGAAAAAATAAAAAGAAAAGAAACTTCGCCCATTTCGACTCTTAGCCCTACCTATAGTACTCCAAACCTCAATTTTATTCTTCCAATACGTTTGCATCCATATACATAGCAACATATCAAGTTTTAACCAGTGGAAACTGTGACACCCCCAAATTTGGGTACTTCATTTTCACAGGATTTGATGTTCACTATCTAAATAAACATAACTAATTGCCTATAAATATGGAATGCAAAATAAATTACAACCTTAATAATAAAATCTTCCTTATAAAAGGATTACATAGTCATAAAATGTTCTAATGTTTCTAACCTTAAACATTCATCATAAAGTGCGGAAATAAATCATCATATAACAAATTAAGTCTTATTACCAAACCACATTATAAATTTGAACAAGTCTTCGCTACTTGTTCATCTTGCCTTTGCCCTTACTGGTTGACGGCCCGTCAACCTTCTCAACTTTGGTTGTAATAGTTATATATGCAAGAGTAAGCAAACAAAAGCTCACTTGAAATAACAATCAATAATGATGACATATCACTAAGTAAGTTCAATTGAATTGAATAACATTCTCTATCATTGATAAACAAGAATTGAATATAAGATTTAGAATTCATCTGAGGGTCATAAGACCTTGAATTATGTCCCAGTTTTTAAGTATTTCTACTTAGACCTTTAACAGTCGTTAGACTATATGGACCTTCTAACTCGTACTTAGGGGGATCAGCCCTTCGTACAATATATTGTGCACAAACATCTTAACACTTTCGTATGGTAATCCCCTATAATAGGGTTGTTCATCTCAGCTTTAATTAACGAGTCCGCGCCAAAGAAATTTTGATTTGGATAAGCTCAATGGGTAATTTAGAGTTCAACTTATCATCAACTAAGGAGTAGTTGAATCAAACTTACAATAATTTAAGAGTTCGATAACAAAAGAGTTATGGAACAACTATGAGTCACAAACAATAGACATCATATTTAAAAGTCGTGCGTTAGAAGTAAACTTAAAGCATTTGAAAGAAACAATAAAACCTTTTCTTGAACAATTAAGTCAAGGTTGCATTATTTTCAATAAGGAAACTAAATAAGACATTTGTCCAATATAGAATTAAAGAACTTGCATAATTAAAATGTAGAGTTAAGAAACTTGATTAAACGTAAACAAGAAAGGATAAAATAACTTGCGTAATCATAATCGGGTTAGGGTAAGAAAACTTACCTCGTGCGTAAGCTAGCAAATAATAACTCGTTCAACATATTATCATACATACACGTTATTAACAATAGTAACACAAATTAGTTACCACATAGATAAATCACATCACTAGTTAACAAATCTAAGTTAACTCACAACTCCTAGTCATTAGGTTTAATCATTAGTTAGTACATAATATGATCAAACCACTCTTACTACTACTATCCATATCAAACTTAAACTTGTTAATAATTAATCAAGTTATAATTTAAAATCATAAATCTTATATTAAAAATATGATTATATACTGTCTAATCAACATAAAATTTCATTAACATGCTTTTATAATCCTTCAATTAACATTCCAAACATTAATGCAATTAAATAGAAATTTCTATCAAAACTGCACAAGTGGCACTGCAGCGCCACATAATGAACTGCAGCCGGCGCGACAGCGCCGTGCCACATCATCAGGGCTCTGTAGTCCAGTCTCGGCGCTGCAGCACTACAGTTAACATACATAACTGGCGTTGCGACGTCGTGCCACATCACCCAACTCTGCTATGGCGCTACAGCGCTCAGTTTACTCATAGAACAGGCGCTGCGGTGCCACGACATAGTGGGACGCAGACAGCCTCGCGAAAATTATAGGAAAAGCCGATTTGGCTTATTAACTTTGCTCAAACAACAAATCTTACAGATATAATTTATATAAAACATTACAGAAACATAAACTAATATTTCTAACATGATTTTACACATATAAACATCATAGCAATCAACTTAAAACCTTTTAATTTCATGTTTTTGAAGAAAACTCCATTGTTAAGCGTTCTTGACAAAAATAAACACTGTGACTTTGTTTTTAAACCAAATCACTTTGTTTAAATCATATTGTTTTCGTTTCATAACATATTATCACAATATATAATCAATTTAAATAAAATAGCATGAATTAGACATCAATTTGTATATCAAAGAAGTCATTCTTTAAAATACTTCACTGTAAATTGTTATGAATATGATTTTTTCATGTTCATCATATTTACATGAATTAATCAACTTAATTACTCATACAAATCATATATAACAGTTTATATCTACAATCTAACATGTATAAATCATAATTATACAAAACATCATAAAAATTAAATTATAGAGAAGTGAAAATATCTTTTTATGAAGAACAATGAAAACTAGAAATATGAAAGTTAGATTACTACATTTGATTTCTTGTTAGCTTTAGAAGAAGATGATGGATTTCTCTTTTGTTTTCATAGAGAATTCTTCATCTCTTCTTTTCTTCCTTCTCTCTTTTCTCTCTAGCCTTCTCTATTCTTTCTAACTCTGTTCTTTTCTAACTCTACGTAATATAAAACTGATATAGATATAATACGTATAATAATATAATAACTAACAAATACTTAATCTCGCTATTAAATACATATCAGGTAATTTATTTTTGAAAATCAAAAGCCACTAAGGCTTGTTTGACAAAACTAAATTAAAACTCTTTTAATTTATTTTAATAACTCCTTTACTACATAGTTTTAATGTCACACTTTATTCAATTAAATTTCAGTACTCCAATTCAATTAAGTTAAAGTTAACATCAACTTATTAAATAAAATTACTACACAATTATAAATTAGTTATTAATCATAATTTCATGTAACAAATTAGTAAATCTCTAATTTAATTATAAAATTAAATTAGACATCACTAGAATTATTCATTAAATTATTACTACCAAATTACCGCATAATAATTTATCTAATTTAGTTATCCCAATTAAATTTAAATTTCAACCACAAAATTACTTAAACATCAATTTAATATTAAACATCAATTTAATTAATATACTGCACTTAATTAAATTACTCCACCATATAATCACATCGATTATTTATTCAACTCAATAAATAAATCAACTAAAATATTTATTTAATCCAATAAATATTTAAAATTAAAATACAAAAATAT
The DNA here is from genome assembly GCA_020205555.1 of Panax stipuleanatus. NCBI lineage: Eukaryota > Viridiplantae > Streptophyta > Magnoliopsida > Apiales > Araliaceae > Panax > Panax stipuleanatus. Next base: position 96,255,282 of record CM035115.1, read on the forward strand.
CGTTTGTTATAGAAACGGAGTTTTGAAGCCCTCCAAGTGATTTAAAGCTCATAGCGCTACACACTTTAAGATTTTTTACAATTAGAAGCTTTTTACTATTTTATCATATATATATATATATGAGTGTATATATATATTTATAGCTTTCTGTTTCGCCTGGATTTCAAATCTGTGGCCTTTCTAGCTTACTTTTATGTATATATAAGAATATATATTCGTTTTTAATTGCTTTTACATCCTGGATTGCTAATCTGTGGTTTTTTATCGCTTTCATATATATAACTATATATATATATATATATATATATTTATACTAACTTATTTGGCCTGGATTGCTAATCTGTGGTCTTTTCAGCTCTAATATATATATATATATATATATATATATATATATATATATATATATATATATATATATATATATATGCATATATATATAACTAACTGTATATATACATTAACATTTCATTCAATCAAGTCTGAATTGCTAATCCGTGGCTTTTTATCGCTTTTATATATATATATATATATATTTATTTATTTAGACTAACTTGTTTGGCCTAGATTGCTAATCCGTGACCTTTTCAGCTTTAATATATATATAACTAACTGTATATATTAACATTTCATTCAGTCATGTCTGGGTTGTAATTCCGTGGCTTTTTCAGCTTTCATATATATATATATATATATATATATATATATATATATATATATATATATACATTTCTCAATCACGCCTGGATTGGAAATCTGTGGTTCTTTTCTTTACTTAATGTGATTAAATATTTGTTTTCACTGTTCATTTGATATGAATATGTTCTAATATAAATTTTGTGGACTAGATTCATCTAAATCTAGCCATTTCTAACTTTCAACCAATTCAAACGTTGTCAAACTGGAACCGTTGAGCTAGAATGGCGAAGATTTATTTATATCTAGCTTTCTTTCTAGTTTTATAAATATTAAAGCGACTACGCGACCCTAGATCCCTATATAGAGGAAACGAGAAGTTTTAGCTACACGCATGCAAGGATTTAACTAATGAATCCTCTGTCTTGCGACGTCTAGATGTAAATTTGCATTTTCTGTCAATATCTTTCATGTGCAGGCTATTTGATAATATTTTGTGAGCCTAGGAATCACAGGATCTACGATTAAATCGGATGAATCGAGATCCAATTCCCACGATGGACACCGTTGCACTATAAATACAGCCTGCCAGTCCTTTTGTAAATGTAAATCAGAAGGACCTTAAAACGGTTATCCGTATTTAATGTCCCAGCATAGTAAATTATGATTTGTAGTGCTCGGGTAACTTCGATGGCTTTTATGCCCATAAGGATCCCGACACTTGTATATACATTATTTGGTAAAGGATTGTGACGCCCCCAAATCTATACACCCATGGTATCCGATCTGGAGTTCACGACTATTCAAACAACTATAAATATTCAATAAGATATAATTCATATCTATCCAAGGTTCACAGTGTCCTATAATAGATTATAATTCTCGTCAGAACTATTGCTGTGTTTGGATACCCTCACTTGGATGTATAAACTGTATCTTATGAATATCCCTTTCATATGAGCAGTTCATATCCATACGAAATCCAGAGTATCAGCAATAACATGATCAGTCCATATTGAAAATACCCTCACTCAGATGTATAATCCCTAAGGATATTGTAACGTTTAGATCATACTACTAATCATCTAAGAATGTATCAATACACGGTTGCAGAAACAAAAAATGATAATATATATATTTCATATAATAAGTTCGGTTACATGATTCTCAATATTGAGTTCTTATTACAACAAAAGTCTTATAAAAATTACATTTAATAAAGACAGTAATATAAAAGTTCAATACTGGCTAGGAACTTGAATTCGCATTCATAATAGAGTAGGTTGCATACATTGTAGATACTACATTGCATCTTTTGTTTAGTTTTGTTTTGGTTGCTCGAGGGCAAGCAACGTTTAAGTTTGGGGGTATTTGATAAGTGGCTTTTATGACCACTTATTCGGATAGTAACCAACTCATTCTGTTGCTTAAACTCAAGTATCGTTGTGCGTTTTATGTGTTTTTACTTTGTTTTGTGATTTTCAGGTTTATAAACTCTCCGAGAGCAAATTAAGCTTAAAAGGGCAAAAGAACGCTTAAGTGGGGCAAAGAACTGAAATGGGCTTAAAGCATGAAGATAGCTGGGTGAGGAAGCAATGAAGGTGATGCCACGGATCTAGAGGCCAAAAGGAGCAAGACTGGAATGATGGCATGACAATGGGAAGGAATTTCAATCCGGACATCGTTTGGGTGGTTCACGTTTATTTCATGTTCTTGGATTGAAACTTAGTTCATATTGTAGAGCATCTTATAAGCTTTCTGGAATATCTTGAATCATCCAAATCGGAGTTCGAAGGCGAGAGTTATGCCCCGTATACCAACAGACGTCAAACCTCACAGTTTTGAGTTTTCATGCACAGCTGTCACTTGGAGCTCAATTTCAGCCTTCATCAATCTATTATTTCTCAATGCTCAAAGAATGAAAGTTTTAGAGCTTTTCGATAGCTTCGATTTGACAGGTGGAAGGCCTCGTAACTCCTCCCGGATCAAACGTTATGGCTGTTTTACCAAAGGACTCTACAGTAAAAAAATGCTTGGCTCTAGCTCGCGGATTTTAGGGCATTTTTGGGCGCGGCCGCGCCAGTCTCTAGCTTTGTCGGACTTGACTTTTCAATTGAACGAGACTTGGCTTTTGATTGGGATATAAGGGGGCTCGTTTGGGGCAAGAAAGGGGATCATATATTGGCCCTAAGCCCTAGTTCCTCTCTTTTCTTCCTTTACATCTTGTTTAGTCTAGATTAGGAGTAGATTAGAGAGTAGATTAGTGCTAGTTTAGTTAGTTAGTTAGATTATAGGGTTTTGTTAGTGTGTGAAGATTGAAGCAAGAGGATTGACATCAAGGGTCCAAGCTTGGAGAAAGATTTGAAATCTCTATCCTTAATCTCTCTTTGCTATTACATTGTATATTTAGATGATGTTATTGAATCTTGTGGATAATATACTTGAGTTATTTATGGCTTAAGCTTATTTTTGAGGTTTCAATGGAACCTAATGAGTAGTTTAAATTTGATATTCCTTCCATGATGGTCTTATTTGATTACTATGTGTTTGTCTATTGCGATGTATGCTTTCATTGCTTAATTGAGTCATAACCAATTACTGTGATAACCCACATGGGATTGAAAGACGAAGTGTGGGTTTAGATCTAATCGTAGTAGTGGGCGATTGTACGTTCACATGGCGTTGGACGTATGATTTGTGCTTAGGATAGACATATACCGAAGCGCCGCTCGTAGTCAATAGAGGACTTGACCTTAAACCCTATTTATTTGTAAACACCATAGACATATAGGGGTTTAGATAATGTCGGTGTTCACGTGCGTTCTATCATCTGTGGATTACACATGGTATGGATTAGGTGCATCGAAAGATGGCCTTCTCTTACCTTCGTGTTTTCAGCTAACAACTGTAATGATTAATTTGACCTAATTGGAAGTGTGTCGACTTAGACGAATCATTAGGGGAAATTGGAATCTCTTGTCTTCATTATCTGATTTTAACTCTAGAATTAATTAGTTTAAGTTAATTGCTTGCCTAGTTTAACTTAGTTTTAATTCATCCTCTTTACCATCCGTTTAAATAAGACTGAGATGATTATGTGCTAGTGGTTTGGTGTTTTTTATCCATTAATTCTCTGTGGGACGATATCTGTACTTACACTTTATTACTCGTTGGCAGCGTATACTTGTGCGAATATATTGACCGATAAATCGGCCAACAACCGACATATTAAATGTTCATGCAGTTGGACGACCAGGACCTCCAGCTACTGTTACAGGTGGTTTATTATTTGGTACTTGGTTTCCCCTTCCTCCCTGGTTCTTATTTTTTGGATAATTCTACTTATATGTCCCAATGTTCCACAAATGAAGCATTTGTTTTGATTAGGAGTAGGACACTGAGGAGAATTGTGTCCCTCCTGACCACAATTAAAACACCTATTCTTTAGACACGTACCCTTATGAATTTTTCTACATTTGACACAAGAGTCTATTTTATTATTATTCATGTTGGTGTTGAAATTGTTATTGTTAATGAATCTACCTTTTTCCCATAGTTATTTGGAAAAGTGGTATCCCACTTCCTCTTATTGTTAAACCCTCCTGAACTAGGTTCTCCCTTCAATTTCCCCCCCTCACGTTGACTCTTTTTATCTGTATGATATTTAATGAGATTTTCATTCTCACTCTCAGCAATAATAGCCTTCTCGAGAATCTCAGGGAAAGTCCTAAGCTGAAACACAGACAGCTTACTATGAATCTGGGATTTTAAACCCTCTTCTTACCTTCGGGTTTTCCTAGCTTTAGTATTTACTTGATGCAAAGCGAATCGCGCTAATTCATTAAACTTAGCTGTATACTGGGCTACAGTATGCTCTCCCTACTTCAATTCTAGAAATTTCACCTCCATACGATCCTTTAACAATTGGGGAAAATAATTTTCAAAGAATAGTTCCTTGAATTTTTCTCATGAGATAACTTCTGTCCCTGCACAAGTTTTAGTAAATTCCCACCAATAATTTGCTTCCCCTTTCAAGAAAATGGTTGCAAAAACTATTTTTTGGTCTTCCCTAACAATGGTTACTAGGAAAAACTTTTCAATTTCGGTGATTCAAACTTGGGCTTCAATAGGTTCTCTGGTACCCTTAAACTCAGGTGGTCTTACTAACTTAAAGTCTTTGAACAATGTATTTTGGTTGGTAGGTCTATTCTGTACAGCTCCTAATAATAAGTCTACTAAACTTTGGGTAGAGTCATTATCATTCTCTGACTATGATCTTCTTCTGTTCTATGGCATGATTCTATAAAATAAAGCCAAGTATAAATACAAGTACAATTATACACATAGTAAGAATCTGATATTTTAAACAAAACTGGTATATCACATAAACGGTAGATTACATATTCGACTAGTGGTTTATTACTACCACTAGCTTATCACAACAAAATTTACTCTATAGTAGAAACTGAGCACCTAGATTCTTATACTAAAATCTAGAAATTCCTGGTTTCTTCATATGAATCCTGGATCATGTGGCATACCACTGATCGATCTATGAGATATGGAATCTTTTTATCTTCAACTGGATATTTGATCACTCGATTCTGCAGACTATCGAATGACCCACGAACCTTCTATTTTCAAAGACTAGCTTTTAGCCTTACCAACGCTGGGGCTACTTATCAAAGAGCCATGGTGACTTTATTCCACGATATGATGCACAAAGAAATCAAGGTGTATGTGGATGATATCATCGTAAAGTCCCGACATGCTGATGACCATTGCACCCATCTTCGGAGGTTGTTTGAACGACTCTGCAAGTTCAATTTGAAGTTAAACCCAGCAAAGTGTGCTTTTGGGGTGAAATCCGACAAACTACTAGGATTTCTGGTGAGCAACCGGGGCATTAATTTGGATCCTGCCAAAATCCAAGCCATCACGGAAATGCCTGAACCAAAGATCGAGAAGGAAATTCGAGGTTTCCTGGGAAGAATTAACTTCATCAGCCGGTTCATATTGCAGTTGACAGCAGCCTGTGAACCCATTTTCAAACTATTAAGGAAGAACTCTTTGGGAAAATGGAATGAAGACTGCCGGAAAGCCTTTCATATCATCTAGAAGAGGTTAATTGAAGCACCTATTTTGGTACCCCCAAAGGATGGGATTCCGTTGTTCATAGATATCTCGGTCAACTCCAATGCTATGGGTTGTCTACTGGGGCAGAAGGATGACACGGGGAAAGAAAAAGAAATCGATTATCTCAGTAAGCGCTTCAGCAGTGGAGAACAGAAATATACTCTGATCGAAAGAACCTGCTGTGCATTAGCTTGGGCAGCCACCAAGTTACAGCATTATCTGCATGGCCATACCACTTGTCTCATATCGAGGATGGATCCTTTGAAATACATCTTCAGCAAACCAATTTTGAACTGCCGTCTATCCAAGTGGCAGTTAATCCTTCAACAGTTCGACATCATATATGTCACCCAAAAGTCCATCAAAGGGCAAGGGATTGCGAATCACCTGTCGGCTGCACCAACAGGGGGTTTTGAGCCTCTGGAAATGTATTTCCCTGAGGAAGAAGTGTTGACTGTTCTCCTGATTAATAAGGAGGATCACGGTCAATTATGGAAAATGTACTTTGACGGCGCATCAAACGCTGAAGGTGCCGGAGCCGGGGCAGTCCTGGTATCCATCACAGGAGATCAATACCCCGTGGCAACCAAGTTACATTTCAACAACTCCAACAATACTGCCGAATATGAAGGGTGCATTGTGGGGTTGAAGCTAGCTCAGTCCATGGGAGTGAAACATTTAGCGGTGTTTGGAGATTCGGAGCTAGTCATCAAACAGTCTACCGGGGCATACACCACCAAATAACTGCATCTACTGCTGTATCATCGACATGTTCTTAGATTGGCAGGGGAATTTGAAGACATTGCCTTCATGCATATCCCCTGGAATCGAAATGAATTCGTCGATGCATTGGCCACATTAGCTTCACTGGTGAACCTGTCAGCAAGAAGGGGAATGCCTGTCATCACTTTCACTGTGTAAAAAACACCGTTATATGGGAACAATGTAGGGGAGATATCAGATGAGATACTACCTGCAAGGCCACCTTGGTACCACCATATAAAAGAATATCTGCGAGATCAGTCAACCCCGAAAGGGATGAGTCAAGCCGCGAAGAAGCGAATACAGAAAATGGCTATGAATTTCTACCTAAGTGGAGATGCTCTCTATAAGAGAGATCCAGGTGTAGGCCTCCTGAGATGTCTAGACCGGGAGCAAGCACATCGACTTATGAATGAAGTACATGGTGGAGTATGCGGAGCACATATGAGTGGACCTCTGCTTGCCAAAAAGATTCTGAGGATAGGACACTACTGGATATCCCTCAAAGCAGATTGCGATGATTATGTCAAGCGTTGCTATCAATGCCAAATCCACACCAACATTATTCATGCGCCTCCGAATCAACTGCATTGCATGACATCACCATAGCCTTTTTCCATGTGGGGAATGGACGTGATAGGACCAGTTGAGCTTAAAGCTAGTAACGGTCATTGATTCATCTTCACTATGATTGACTACTTTACCAAGTGGGTGGAAGCAGCTTCTTTCCCTAGGGTCACCAAAGAGGTCATCGTTGGTTTCATTAGAAACAACGTCATTTGCCAGTATGGACAACCCGAGGTTATTATATTAGACAACGCGAAGAATCTGAATAACGAGATGATGAGGGAACTGTGCAGTAAGTTCATTATCAAACACCTCAATTCAGTTATTTATCGTCCAAAGATGAACGGCGCGGTGGAAGCGGCTAACAAAAACATTAAGAAGATAATGATGAAGATGTCAGTAAATCACTGGGGATGGCCTGAGCTATTGCCGTTAACCCTACATGCATATCGGACGTCGACTCGAACCTCGACTGGAGCAACACCCTACTCATTGGTATATGGTATGGAGGCTGTACTTCCTGTCGAAGTGGAGATGGAATCACTAAGAGTGATCCTTGATGCCCAGATAGAGGAGAGCCAATGGATACAAGATCGATACGATCAGTTATCCCTGATAAATGAAAGAAGAGCTGCTGCTATATTTCATGGTCAACTTTATCAATAGCAAATGTCTCGATCTTATAACAAGAAGGTGCGACCTCGAGAATTCAAAGAGCATGATTTGGTACTGAAGAAGATCATTTCGGGCTAGGATGCAGCTAAGGGAAAATTTTCCCCAAACTGGGAAGGACCCTTTCTTGTCAAAGCAATCCTATCAGGTGGAGCTTTGAAATTGGAAGAGATGGATGGTGAGGAATTCCCGCAACTGATCAATTCCGACTCGGTGAAACGGTATTATGTCTGAGACCCCTTTTCACCTTCTGACTGGACTGCTATGTCTTGATAAAAAAAAAAGAAAAGAAAAAAAAAAGAAAAAAAAAAAGAAAAGAAAAAATATATCAAATCTAGTTTTTCAGGTCTGAGCCTGAACTACGAAAGACCTGATCTCCTATCTATAGGAGTACGTAGGCAGCCATTTATGGTGCGGTCTAACCCTGGAAAAACATCAAAATCCTATCAAATCTTACCGTTGAAAAACATCCAAAACCTCATCAAATCAAACCGAAAAACATCAAAATCATATCAAATCAAACTCAAACCCCAAATAAACCCCTTTCAAACTTTTCAGGTCTGAGCCTGAACTACGAAAGACCTGATCTCCTATCTGTGGGAGTACGTAGGCAGCCATTTATAGTGCGATCTAACCTTCGAAAAAGTCAAACACTTTCTTAACCTATACAAAAATCCAAAACCTATCCATCAAGCCCAAACCAATCGATGACTCATGCGGAGATGACCTAGCGACATCTCATCATCATTCCTGCCTAATCTGATGCCACAAGACAAGACTAGTGCTATGTCGACATAATAAATCATGAAGCAAAAATGGCAATAGTGGATATGGTTAGACATGCGCAAACAAGGGAAGTGAACTAAACTTGCTTCTTTTTAATATATACAACTGTTTAGAATACAAAAGTTGATTCTAACCTATGACAAGTGATAATAACAAAGTCTCTACAGGAAAATAAAACAGAGCTATAAATCAGTGGTAAGACGAGCCAACATTGCCAAATATCCAGTAGTCTCTGTAGTCGAGGGAGCAGCTCTGAGATCGTGCTCCAACATGTCAACCCTCCTCAGCATCTTTGCTGCCATGCGAAAAATCTCCTCTTGACTTTGCACTACACCTTTTACGTGATCGATGAGTCCATCTGATAAAGTCTCAGCTACATCTTTATCAATGATGGCCTGATCTCTGGAAGCACAGGTTGCATCTCTCTCAGTGATAGTAGTATCCCTACCAGCTACGGTGGTCAACAATAGAGCCCAAGCCTGATCTCTCTCAAATGTCACCAGCTGAAGCTGTCTATCCATCGCCTCCATAGAAACTGAGGCCAAACGCTGGACAATGCTCACTAAAGAAGCTGTCAACTCTGCAAATAACGCATCCTCAGTCGGAGATATAGGATCCTCCATCGGTTCCGCCGCATCCGTGGACCAACCATCGTCATCAGATAAAGATCCTGTACCAACCTAATCTGCAGTCTCTAGTGCCAAATCCGACTCAAGCCAAGCTGAATACTCTGCAGAGCGGCCCGGATGGCAATCTCTAAACTCTGCTGTCTGTCGATAAGACCAGAACCCATAAACCCGAGCCAAATCAGCCTCGGTAACTGAACAGATGGGGAATCGATAATCCTCAATCCCCTCAAATGCATAGACCTCCTGGTACTGATCAAACTGACCCATCACCGCCAAAGGATGATAGGTCGTCACACGCCTCAAACCCGCCAAGGGGAGGAAATCCAGGTCAGCGACATGGGTGGTGAAACTCATAAAGGAGCAGTACATGATTATAGCAAAAGGCTCCTCCATGGCACCCAGAAATGAAGTCCAGGACGCCTCATCGACGTAAGAAGTCGGGCGATATGAATAAACCTGAGACTGGCCATGTCCAAAATAGAAACCATGACGGCGAAGCCGCCCTATCGGTCGGAGGTACATTATCAACCAAATGTATAAAAGCACTGGACTACCTCTGAACTCCTGATCACCAGCGTCATGGCAGATAGAGGCTGAAATCAATGTCTCTGCCAGGATAAGGGGCAATATAGTAAAGTCCTCTCGAAGAGCCCTAACAACCATCGATATCGTCACATCCAGATGATCGGTATAAAATGGCATGTATAGATAAGCTACGAAGCACATAACCAAGGCATCCACGCGGGCAACGTACCGGCGCTCCTCCGAAATGGCGAAGTCTCGGTGATAAACAGCGAAGCTATCTGCGGAAGAAAAATGCCTAAACATAAAGTCCATGGAGATGATGTGGCTACCACCCACCTCAGCCATCACAACTACTCTCCTCAATCCAGTCATTTTCATGAACTGCGCATATGGCCCAAAGCCACTCGAGCACATGGCCCCTCTATCGACAGTCCTAAAATGTGACTATACTCCTCCAATGTAGGAGTCAACTCGGCTGAGCCAAATCGGAAGACATGACGCTCAGGAGTCCAATACCTAAGTATCCCGACAACAAATCCCTTCGAAATTTGGAAGGACAGTAAAGACATGGAGTGGCCCAGCATGCGGCTGACATCGATACGATCGGTGGATGGCAGCTGGTCATACCAAACCCTCAAGCTGGTAGCTATATGGCTAGCAGGAAGGTGGTCCAAACGTACCACTACATAGGACGACATCTATAAAACCTGTGTCAATAAGACCATACAGGGGTCAATCTCTATCCAATCATTTAAATATATCTGAAGCATGCATCATACTAATGATAAAACATCATGTGTGATGAATAAATAAGAAGCATCATATATAAATATCTGCCAAGTACATTAGTTTCATAAACATCACTGTCATACCTATGATACATGTGAAAACTAAAAATAAAAAGTACAGGATATTGGGGCACAAATGCCCAATGACTAATAGAGGACCTATAGACTCGCCCCCTCATCAAAATTATCCAAGAAGGTGAGGGTCTCATCACACTGATCAATCTGAGGTCGTTGACCTAGAGTGGGTGCATCCTGCTGATCCGGTCGACAAGGTGTCTCCTGCGTATCCGGGGGAACGGTGAAGGGAACATCTCTATCCTTGAAGCCACCAAAACCTGAGGGTCCAGCACCATGGGAGCCACCACCGCTTGACGGTCCAGCCTCATGACCTCGATGATGTAATCCACTGACAACGAATCAGTGAAGGCGTCGGCTTGATCCCGACGATGTAATCCATCGACAACGAATCAGTGAAGGCGTCGACTTGACCCCGACGATGTAATCTACCGACAACGAATCAGTGAAGGTGTCGGCTTGCCCCTGACGATGTAATCCACCGACAATGAATCAGTGAAGGCGTTGGCTTGACCCCGACAATGTAATCCACCGACAACGAATAAGTGAAGGCGTCGGCTTGACCCCGACGATGTAATCCATCGACAACGAATCAGTGAAGGCGTCGGCTTGCCCCCGACGATGTAATCTACCGATAATGAATCAGTGAAGGCGTCGGCTTGACCCCGACGATGTAATCCACCGACAATGAATCAGTGAAGGCGTCGGCTTGACCCCGACGATGTAATCCACCGACAATGAATTAGTGAAGGCATTGGCAAATCCCCGATGATGTAATCCGTTGGCTACAACCCTACGCAGATTGGCATATCCCCGATGAATGTAATCCGTTGGCTACAACCCTACGCAGATCGGCAAATCCACGACGAATGTAATCCGTTGGCTACAAACCAGTGAAGTAGGCAAATCCCCGATGATGTAATCCGTTGGCTACAACCCTACGCAGGTCGGCAAAGCCCCGATGAATCTAATCCGTTGTCTACAAACCAGTGAAGGTCGGCAAATCCCCGATGGTGTAATCCGTTGGCTACAACCCTACGCAGGTCGGCAAATCCTCGATGATGTAATCCGTTGGCTACAACCCTACGCAGGTCGGTAAATCCCCGATGAATGTAATCCGTTGGCTACAAACCAATGAAGGTTGGCAAATCCTCGATGAATGTAATCTGTTGGCTACAAACCAGTGAAGGTCGACAAATCCCCGATGAATGTAATTCGTTGGCTACAAACCAGTGAAGGTCGATAAATCCCCGATGAATGTAATCCATTGGCTACAACCCTACGCAGGTTGGCAAATCCCCGATGATGTAATCCGTTGGCTACAACCCTACGCAGGTCGGCAAATCCCCGATGAATGTAATCCGTTGGCTACAAACCAGTAAAGGTCGGCAAATCCCCGATGGTGTAATCCGTTGGCTACAACCCTACGCAGGTCGGCAAATTCTTGATGATGTAATCCGTTGGCTACAACCCTATGCAGATCGGCAAATCCCCGATGATGTAATCTATTGGCTACAACCCTATGCAGATCGATAAATCCCCGATGAATGTAATCCGTTGGCTACAACCCTACGCAGATCGATAAATCCCCGATGGTGTAATCCATTGGCTACAACCCTACGCAGGTCGACAAATCCCCGATAATGTAATCCGTTGGCTACCACCCAGTGAAAGCGTCAGCTCAACCCTGATGGTGTGATCCGTTGGCAACAAACCAGTGAAGGCATCGGTATAACCCCGATGGTGCAATCCGTTGACTACAATTCAACGCAGGTCGACTCAACCCTGATAACGTAATCCTTAACTTCCCCAGCCGGGGAAGTAACCCTTTTATACATCTCATATATCATTGCATCGATCATATATGACATTACATCATCAGATATACCTTGTCATGCATTCTCCGTGTCTATTAAATCTTTGTCATATTCATTCCATTACATTTCATGAACATGACAAAGAGGGGCATCTGTAGACACTCAAAATTTTGCTTTTGTCGTACTAACCCTGCAGGAGGGTAAAAGCATCATTTTACTTCAGAGACAACCCTGAAGTAGGGCAAAATATCTAGGTTATCTCGGAGACAACCCCGGGAATGGTGAAGAGGACCAATGAAGTCTGGATATACCGCAACCTGATCGAAGATCGACGAGCTGAGACAGTGATCATCGAAAACCACCTCAGCAAACCTCGAACGATGTACCATTAAGAGATAAGCCTGCAGACTGATATCTGGACCTGGAAGGTATCTCGGCTATGAGTATCAACTTCCCAAACCCTAAATCAGTCGGACTCGATCATATCTCACTGCATTCGTCAAATACGGTCCGAAAGATCAAACGGCAGACGTCAACTTCTGCCGAATCGAGACCAAAGGAGCCATAACCAAGTCGGGGGGTCCCACTTGGGTAGCCTCCACCATGTATGCGGCTAGCCGCATACATGTGTACTGCTGCCCCGGACAGGTTATAACCCCCCACTTAGTTCATTTTAAAGAAAAGAAGAGAGAGATATAGAGAGAGAAAGACATTTTTAGAGAGAGAAAGGCTCGGGTTGGACATCAACATAGCAACTTGAAGCTTATTTCTTTCATCTAGCATCTCATTGAAGCCATCTTAGTGTTCTTACTTCATCCCGGGAGTCAAAACGCTTGTTCACGCGTCCCCCAAGGTGAAATAACGCACTTCTAGCTTCGTTTTCTTTGTACACTATGTTCAAATGATAGATTAATGAAGGATCTTGTTTAAATCTAGCTATATTTGTTGTATTATAAGCATATTATGTAATAGTTGGTAGTTTTAATGTTTCTATCCGTTATTTATTGCTTTAATACGTTGTATATAGCTTCGGAGACTAGATATACCTCAAGCTAAGCTTAAGCTTGTTCCCGAGAGGTTGTTAGCATGATGCTTCAACCCGAGAGCTAGAACAACTTAGATCCGTGGTATATCTATGGATGTATTTACTTGTAAATGGTCCCGATTAACCCGTATAGCCCTAAATATATATTTAGAGGTGAAAGGGGGGCCGAATCGGCGTGAACAGTGATTTCAACCGATGAAATCACTTCGTAATGAAGCCGTGGACGTTATGTATATATGAAATGGTACAAATATTGTGAGCCTAGGAATCCCGGTGTCGAGATCCCCGAACGGATCCGACTTGATTCCCACGATGGACCGGTTTTTACGTTTTAAATGTTTTAAATACTATAAATATCGATGTGCATGTAATATTTGGATCTTGAAGATTAACTCGAGGGGTTAGTCTCGAGAGCTCGGATTCAAGATCCCGTGATAGTGAAAACCTTCATTACGGGAGCTCGGTTCATCGAGATGGTTTTTATGCCTGATGATGATCCGAACCTTCTTAACGCTTTAGCATACATATCATCAAAATGATTTCTCAAAGAAAACCACAAAGAGCTTTTAATGAAAAATAAAGCGATTCGGGGTAGATCACGTAATGAACGTAAAGAATAAAAGGAAGTATCGAAGTCCTCGATTCCTAGTTGGACAAAGGATTTGAAAACCTTACTTTCCAAAACCTCATTTCAATTTGCATATCTTATTAAAATTGAATCTTTCGCTAAATCAAATCCTTCGTACCTAGGCGCAAAAGAGGTACAACACTACTTTCAAGTCACCAAAAAGACTTAGAAACCAACTAATAAAGCTTTCAAAATCACACACACAAACACACACACACACACACACACACACACACTTTTGCATTAATAATTAATAAGATGCGGTACTGTGCTTGCACGGGAGTCGGGGGGTGCCTAACACCTTCCCCCCCGCTTAACCTAGCCCCTGAATTCCACGAATCTCGGGTTTCAAAACCAAATCAAAGAGTCACGCATTGGACCATCTTGCAAAAAACTATTAAAACTCGGATGAGTTGGTACATCCATTTCTAAAATACCAACTGGCGAATCTATCTCAATCGGTTCAATCAATAAAATCAATCTTTCAAAATCGTCGACACATATGTCGGTACCGGTTTCCTACGAAATTCACACTTTAAAACGGAACCCCAAAGACAAAGCGAAAGCGAAAGGGAAAATAATAAAATAAGGAAATTGGGGCACTCCTCTCTCGTCCCACGGATAAGAGACGAGGGCAAACAACTCCAAAAGTGAAAAAAGAGACCTCCTCCTTTAACAAAAGGGAGACCGAGGACTTGATTTTCCGCCCGGCGTCGAAAGTGAGCAAACAACAGCTCACCGGAGTTTAACAATAATATATACATGAAAGGATATCTTTAAAAGAATTTGAAAAATATGATTCGCTTCAACAATAAAGAATTGAATAATAATTCTTTCATCACAATTACAATTCAAAAATAGAATTTATCTGAGGGTCATAAGACCTTTGAACTTTCGTCCTAGGTTATAAACATTTTTATATAAACCTTTAATAGTTAATAAGACTATGGACCTTAATCCGTACTTAGGGGGATCAACCCTTCGTACCATGTATTGTATACAAACATCTTAACGCTATGCGTAGTAACTTCCCCTAATAAAAGGGTTGTTCAACTCATTAATTTGAATTCATGTCCGCCCCAAAGAAAGTTTGGTTTGGATAACTAAAAGGGTAATTTAGAATTCTCATTTATCAGCTAAGGGATTAGTTGATAAGGTTACAAGGAAATTTAGAGTTCACGTTCATCAACTAAGGATTAGTTGAATCGATTTTTAATAATTCATAAATAACAAAATTATGAATTAACATATGCTTTAGAATCAACTTAAAGCATTTAAAATAATAATTGGATCTTACTTGAACAATAAGTTAAGATCATTTCCATTCAATAAATAACTTGTCCAATATAGAAATGAAAAGACATTCTCAACCATAAATAAATGAATTTAAATAAAGGAGTTTAGGATTTAGAAAACTTGCCTTACGCGCAAGCTACTTAACTCAACCACGTACTTAAATACTTCATATACACATTCAATTATAATAATCTAAATCAGTTAACACATAACTAATTCACATAAGTGGTTAACCCTCATAGTTAACTCACTCTAATTAAATAAATAATAATAATCAACTATCACATAGTTAATTACATCACACACATACTCACATAATTAAATTAATTATGTATTTAGCTAAATTATAATTAAATAATTATAATTTAAACACTTAATCTAATTATAATTTCCCAATTATAATTACCTCTTAAAATATAAACAACTTATAATTAATAATTACTTAAACTATATCATGCATTATAATTACACAAATTATAATTAATCTTGAAATTATCAATTTAAAATCCATAATTAAACATGCATTTATAATTACATAAATTATAATTTAAACTAACATCTAATTGATTAAAATAAATCAATTTTTATACATTATAATTTAATAATATTATACTTTAAATTAAACACTTATTCTTAATTATAATTAATCAAATTATAATTAAGTAACTCATTTACAATAAAACATTTATAATCTAATTAAAGTTTTCAAAATTTCTTTTATTTCCCAAATATGAATTTGTCACAATCATATAACAACATGTTATATCATTTAAATATATGTCCACTTATCAAGGAATAATTAAACTAAGGTTTTAAAATTAACTT
The DNA here is from genome assembly GCA_020205555.1 of Panax stipuleanatus. NCBI lineage: Eukaryota > Viridiplantae > Streptophyta > Magnoliopsida > Apiales > Araliaceae > Panax > Panax stipuleanatus. The sequence continues at coordinate 96,271,466 of CM035115.1, forward strand.
CACAAGAAACTAAAGTCACTGCCCAAGCACTGTGCACCGGTGCAGCTGCACAGCCAGCAGCCTGGGCACCGGTGCAGCTGCGCAGCCAGCAGCCTGGGCACCGGCACAGCTGCGCAGGAGTCGGATCAGAGAAGAGCAAGCGGCGCAGCTACTCTGCTCCTGGCCTTGCTGCCAGCGCAGCTGCGCATCAACGCGGCCAGACGCAGACAATTTCGACCCTCTGCTTTACCGAACAACCCATTCAAGCCAACAAATGAAAAATTACAGTAACGTAGCCACTGTAACTCATACATATGCAATAATACATAACATAACATGTTTTTCCAACAAACCAACCATCTAAATAATGATAATCACAAGTTTTAAAAATCCAATTTGGCCATTTTCATGAAAACTCATATTTTTCCAAAATAATCCACTATAAGAAATTTTCTCCATCAATTCCACTCTATATACATACATTATATACGTAATTGCATGTAATCATCAAACAATTTCCCAATAAGCATGTTAGCATATTCCAATTCATCAATTTCTCAAACCAAAATTGACAACAAAACTAAAACTCATATGAACTCATATCAACATGAATTTTCTGTTAAAATATCTTTATACAGTAATTTGATTTCTGAAAATCATTATGGCATACAATCACTATTAGTATAACATGAACACAATATATATATTCAATTAATGATTATACTACTTTCATGAAAATTTACTTTTATAGAGAATGAAAATATGAAGAACATAAAAACTTATTTTTCCAACAATTGTATTCTTGAAAACTCTCATGGCATGCACTTATGAAAACATATGAATATCATATATACACATAACTCATAATTACAACTTTCATGAAATCTTAATATTGTACAGAGATTGAACACGAATAATATGAAGAACATGATATATATATATATATATATATATATATATATATATATCAAATATAAGGAATTAAAGAAACACCTTAATGCTTAATAAAGTGAAGAAGATGATTTTCCTCTTGATTACTCAAACTTCTCTTCTTCTTCTATGTATTCTTCTTCTATGCTTCTCTTTTCTTTCTTTGTTTTTCTTAGTTTAGACTTAGAAAAACTAACGTAGTTTTAAACTTAGGTAGTAGATAGAAAATATATAACTGACATATAATAATATACGTACTAACTCTAATTAAATTAACAATTACAAAATTCAAAAGCCATCTTGACTTGTTTGGCTACAAGAAAATTAGAAACTAGCTTTATTAAATCCAAACATAGTTTAGGTAATTTAGGGTTAGGCTAGTGTAAGGGCCCTGTTTGACAACAGTCCTTTAAAACAAAAGGAAGGGCCTTGTTTGGTATAAATCATTTTAAAAATTCTTTTATTTTGATTTTAATAAATTATTTTAACACATACTTTAATGCACACTTTAATTAATTAAATCATTTAACAACTAATTTAATCCATTAAAATTCAACATTAATTAATCACATAAAATTGTCACATTTTATAATTACTCGCTAATTATAATTTATGTAACACTAACACATAAATCATCTAATTTAATTCTCTCAATTAAAGTAGAACTATAATATAAAATTAATATACATCAATTAAATTAAATATTACACATTCATTTAATTAATATATAACAGTTAATTAAATCACTTCTATAAATCACATAATTTATTTATTTTACTTAATAAATAAATCACATAAAATATTTATTTAACTCAATAAATATTTAAAATTAAATATAAAATCTCAATCGTTACAATCTTCCCTCCTTAAAAGGATTCTGTCCCCAGAATCACACAAAAAAAAATTCGTCTATTACATTCTTCCCTCCTTAAAAGGATTCTGTCCCCAGAATCAGTACATAAGGGGTTACACAAAGCTAAGCAAATAAATGCGAATAAGATTTTATCATAACATCTTCGAGTTCCCACGTAGCTTCTTCAGCACTGTGGTTCCTCCAGATTACCTTAACAGAAGGTATCACTTTATTCCTAAGTACTTGTTCCTTTCTATCAACTATTTGAACAAGCACTTCTTTATATGTTAAGTCTTTATCAAACTGTAAAGGTTCATATTCTATTACATGTTTATAATCGTGCTTGTAAGGTCTTAACACAGAACTATAGAAGACATTATGTATATTCTCGAGCTCCGGAGGTAATGCAATCTCGTAAGCAACCTCGCCCACCTTTCGTAGTACCTCAAAAGGTCCAATAAATCGGGGGCTCAGCTTCCCCTTCTTATTGAATTGAATTTTTCCTTTCCAAGGAGATACCTTCAGGAAAACGAAACTTCCTGGTAAGAATTCTCGGTTCTGTCGATGTAAATCGGCATACTTCTTCTGTCTGTCTTGAGCAGCAACTAATCTCTTTCTGATCAGCTTCACAATTTCGATGGTTTGTTATACCAATCCTGGTCCCAACAATTGACGTTCACCGACTTCATCCCGGCACAAAGGAGTTCTGCATTTTCTGCCGTATAATGCTTCGTAAGGCGACATGCCTATACTCGTATGGTGACTATTGTTGTAGACGAACTCCACCAATGGTAGATGATCCTCCCAGCTTCCCTTGAAATCCATCACACAAGCTCTCAGCATATCCTCAAGCGTTTGAATCGTTCTTTTGCTCTGGCCATCGGTCTGAGGATGGTATGCTGTACTCATTCACAATTGCGTTCCCATACATTCTTGCAAACGCTTCCAAAAATTAGACGTAAAATGCAGATCTCTGTAGGACACAATCGACACCGGAACACCATTACGAGAAATGATTTCTTTCATATATAGCTTCGCCAACTTATCCAAGTTGTACTTAACCCTGATCGACAGAAAGTGGGCTGACTTCGTCAGTCGGTCCACTATAACCCATATCGTATAAAATCCCTTTTGAGTTGCTGGAAGACCCACCACGAAGTCCATCGTGATGTGTTCCCACTTCCACTCTGAAATTTTTAACGGTTGTAGCAAACCACTCGGTCTCTGGTGTTCTTCTTTGACTTTCTTACACGTCAAGCACTTTGCAACGCATTCCGCAACATCCCTCTTCATATTCGGCCACCAGAAATGATGCCTAAGATCCTGGTACATCTTCGTACTCCCAGGGTGAATAGAATATCTAGAACTGTGAGCTTCACTCAGAATCTCTTCTTTGACCTCTGGTACTGGCGGTACCCAGATTTTACCTTCAAACCGTAGCAGAACTTCACCATCGATCTTGAACTTAAACTCTTCATCATCGGTTATCCTTTTCTGAATCTTCTCACATTTCTCATCGTGAAGTTGTGCTTCTTTCACTTTGTCTACTAGCGTAGAACCAACAGTTACTTGAAACAACTTCTCATCCGATTCCTTCGGAAACCTTACCTCTAACTCCAATCTAGCCATCTGCTCTATTAATTGATCCTGATCAGTCAACACGTTCAGCTTCTCCTAACCTTTTCTACTCAAAGCGTCAGCAACGACGTTAGCTTTACCTGAATGGTAAAGTATCTAGCAATCGTAGTCTTTGATTAGCACCAACCATCTTCTTTGGCGCATATTCAAATCCTTCTGGGTAAATATATACTTCAGACTCTTGTGATCTGTTTATATTTTACACCTCTCTCCATATAAGTAGTGCCTCCAAATCTTTAGGGCAAACACTACTGCCGCCAATTCTAGATCATGGGTCGGATACCCCTTCTCGTAATCCTTCAGCTGACGTGACGCATAGACAATGACTTTGCCACTCTGCATCAACACACAACCTAATCCTTTATGTGAGGCATCGCTATATACCACAAAATTTCCCGTACTATCTGGTAACGACAAAACAGGCGCAGTACTCAGCCTCTTCTTTAACTCCTGAAAACTTTCCTCACACTTCTCCGTCCAAACAAACTTAACTATTTTACAAGTCAAATTCATCAATGGAGTTGCGATTCTAGAAAAGTCTTGGATAAATCTACGGTAATAACCTGCCAACCCCAAGAAACTCCTCATTTTAGACGGCGTCTTTGGCTGATCCCAACTCATTACGGCCTCAACCTTCGACGGATCCACCAAAATACCATCCTTGTCGATCATGTGGCCAAGAAATTACACACGTTCCAACCAGAATTCGCATTTAAAGAATTTGGCGTAAAGCTTCTCTCGTCTCAGTGTTTCTAAGGTTAGTCGTAAGTGTTCAGCATGCTCCTCCTCGGTCTTGGAATAAACCAGGATGTCATCTATGAACACTACCACAAACTTGTCCAGAAATGGCTTAAACACCTTGTTCATTAGGTCCATAAATGCAGCTGGGGCATTCGTGAGACCAAATGACATCACCAAGAACTCGTAATGACCATATCGAGTCCTAAAAGCCATTTTCAATATATCTTCTCTTCTTACCTTCAACTGATGATACTCACTTCTCAAATCGATTTTCGAGAAATACTTCGCACCCTTCAGTTGATCAAATAAGTCATCGATCTTAGGTAAAGGATACCTATTCTTGATCATAACTTTGTTCAATTCTCTATAATCAATGCAAAAACACATCGATCCATCCTTCTTCTTCATGAATAAAACAGGCGCTCCCCACAGCGAAACGCTCGGTTGGATATACTTCTTGTCTAACAGTTCTTGTAGTTGAACCATCAGTTCCTTCATCTCAACTGGAGCCATTTGGTACAGAGCCTTCTAAATCAGAGCAGTTCCCGGTGCTAGATCGATCACGAACTCTGTCTCCTTATCTGGCGGAAGTCCTGGTAAATAGCTCAGAAAAACATCCACAAACTCCTTAACTACCGATATCTCCTCCACCTTCGGACTTTCCTTACGCGTATCTACTATATAATCTAGATATCCCACACAGCCTTATGTTAGAAGTTTCTTGGCTTGCATAACCGTCAGACAACTTGCTTGTCTAGGCGATTTGCTACCATAGAACACCAACTTCGACGGAGTCGTAAGGTTTACCGACTTCGTCTGACAGTCGATTACCGCCCCATGGTTGAACAACCAATCCATACCCAGTATGACGTCGAATTCCCCAAGTTTAATAGGAATTAAATCTACTCTAAGCTCCTGACCCTTAATGTCCAATCTGCAGTTCTTATAAACGCTCCTAACAGGAATAACCTCCCTATTCACAATCTCTATGTTCAAAGAGTAAACTAACTCCTCTACAGGTAAGTCTAGGGTCTTAGCAAAATCATCAGATATAAATGAGTAAGTAGCACTATAATCAAATAATACATATGCATTTATACTATTGATCGAAATAATACCTGACACCACGTCTTTTGATTGCACAGCATCCTGCACCGTCATATTGAATGTTTGTGCAGTGGGTCGAACAGCTTGCAATGGTGCAACGATAGTAACGGTACTACCCCTTCCATTCCCTTCGCTCCCTGTTGACCCTGCCGTCAGCTTCTTCGGGCAGTTGCGAGCCATGTGATCTTTGGATCCACATGTAAAGCAAGCTCCCTTTTTTAGGTTTGGGCAATTAGGCGCAATGTGGCCTTCCTGACCACAGTTGAAGCACACCCACTTCCCCTTCATACACACGCCAGTGTGATTCTTACCGCATGTAGCACATACTTCAAACTTCCCCTTCTGCTGGTTTCCATGCTGACTCACAGCAGAGGTATTGTCAGTCCATTTCCTCTTTTGATTCACAGCGCTGCTACCCCCAGCTTTGGTTTCTACCTTATTCTTCTTCTTTTTATCCTAGTTAAACTTCGTCACCGCTTCGCTTCCTCCCTCAGCAAGTATAGCCTTTTCCAACACAGCCGTAAAGGTGTTCAGCTGGAATATGGAAACCTTGTTGTAGAGCCAGGGCTTTAGTCCCCGCTCAAACCTCCTCACTTTTCTAGCATCAGTGCTAACCTGGTATGTAGCGAACCTGGCCAATTAGTTGAACTTAGCGGCATACTCGGACATCGTCATCCCTCCTTGCTTAAGTTCTAGGAACTGGACCTCCATCTGGTCCTGCGAACTCACTAGAAAGTATATATCATAGAACATTTCCTTGAAACGTTCCCATGTGATGACTCCCTCTCCCTCTCGGGTTTTGTTAGCCTGCCACCAAAAGCTAGCATCCGACTTCAACATAAAAGCCGCGAATGCTATCTTCTGATCTTCACCTACTCTCGCTACGTCGAAGATCTTCTCCATTTCCATCACCCACGTCTGAGCCTCGATAGGGTTGGTTGATCCCTTGAATTCCGGCAGTCCTACTGCCTTGAATTCCTTAAAAGTCATACCCTGCACTTGCGGCTGATTTGCAAGAGCTCCTGTCAACAGATTCACCAACTGCTAAACCTAGTTGGGATTTGTCCCATCGTTATTGTTGTTGTTGTTCGTCGAAACCCTCGGTTGGTCTTCTTCTAGGAGGCATTTTCTGTTAAGAAAATATTATTATTAGATCCTTTCTTTAAATATTCAAGTTTATACTTAAACGTTTTAAACAATTTAGTTCACATAGAACACATAACACGTCAATAAACTTCTTTTATTCATTACTCGTAGTAAACAACATCAATTAGATAGCATTTCTACTATTTACATCATTCTTCCTGAACTGCAAAAAGTTACAGGATTACATTATTAACTCATCCCATTCTTATCACAAATTATGGGATTTACATTATTTAATACAAAAAGCAATACATAACCCACTCTACTACTGCCTAGGCATATTAATATGTCGCACAGCCTGTCTGCGTTCCTCTTCCATTACCCAAAACGCCGTTCTTCGGTCCACCACATACCACGGTATACCTTGGAACTGAGCTGGGTAGTAGAAAATACGGTCCTGAGCTCCCTCTATCACTGTATGAAAAGCATATTCCGTTTCCCTTAGCTTGACCCTCTTGGCTTCAGCTCGATCGGCTTGTTGATTAGCCCTCAAGCTTGACTCTTCAGCTATGGCACACTTCCTTGACTCCTACTGGATGTCTTGCTTCAGCTTTGCCAGTTCAAATTGAGCAGCATCTCTATCAACCTCCATATGTATCAGGTTCCACTACGCATCTCCTAGGTCACTTGCCATTTCCTCGATCGTCTCGTTTCGCTGCTGGACAGTTTCCTCGAGATCTCCTACTCGTCCATGAAGCTCCACGTTGCTATCGTAGACTGCCTCGTACATCTCAGCACTAGTAGAGTGAGGTGGGAATTCCTCTTCGGGATCCTCTTCCTCCTCTTCAGACTCGTCCTCGTCCTCATCCTCTGTAAATAGAACGGGGATTGGATTGATGATAAAATAGTATTAGTCTGGATACGGCAAAATCATTCTATTAGATTGAAATTGAATTTTTACTTTATTGACTCATTTCATATCAGGGTTCAAGCAATTGCGCTCATATTCATCACTGTAGGAATTGGGTGATTGCAGCGAAATCTTTCAAAATTGGATTTCAAGTTAGTAACTTCTATTTTTTCCTTTGTTGGGGTAATAACTTAATCTTTTAATTCCAATCGATTAGGCGTATTGTGCCGGTTCTTTTGAGTAATATATATGGAAATACCCGTTGTTACCTTATTAACACCGACCAGCTATGGTGATCACTGGAGATGGCTCTCTCCTAACCAGCTGCTCCCAGACAACATGTATGTCACGGGGCTCCTCCTCTCTAGGCACCTGAGGTACATTCTCTCTAGCCTGACTAGGTTCTCTAACGTTCGACATCCTGACAAAAGAATTTTAAAGTTTATTATTACGTGATACGAATCGTCACTCTTCAAATACAAAAATATAACCACATAGCACATAAAGTAGTTTATTATCTTTACCTATCACACCAATCTTTTCGATCTTACCATAAGGCTACTACCTAAGGTTTTCCCCCCACCTAAGGTTTCATAACCTACAGCTCTGATACCAACATATGACACCCCCAAATCTGGGTACTTCGTTTCCACATAATTTGGTGTTCACTTTCTAATATAACATACATCTACCCAATGAATAATGCAAAATAAACTACAACCTAAATTAAAATAAATAAATCTCCCTTATAACAAGGGTTACAACCTTTTTAAAAAATCTCGGGTTACTCTAACCCTGACATTAAAATAATAAAGTGCGGAAATAAAAACATAATATTCAAGTCTTATTACAATCATTCTCAATTAAATAAAAACAAGTCTTCACTTTCTTTGCTTTCCCTTGCCCTTACTCGAAGACAGAGCATCAGCGTTATCAACCTTAACCGAAATTGTTATTTAACGTAAGAGTGAGCAAACAACAGCTCACTAGAGTTTAACTATAATATATACATGAAAGTATATCTTTAAAAGAATCTGAGTAATATGATTCGCTTCAACAATAAAGAATTGAATAATAATTCTTTCATCACAATTACAATTCGAAAATAGAATTTATCTGAGGGTCATAAGACCTTTAAACTTTCATCCTAGGTTATAAATATTTCTATTTAAACCTTTAACAGTCAATAAGACTATGGACCTTAATCCGTACTTAGGGGGATCAACCCTTCGTACCATGTATTGTATACAAACATCTTAACACTATGCGTAGTAACTTTCCCTAATATAAGGGTTGTTCAACTCAGTAATTTGAATTCATGTCCGCCCCAAAGAAAGTTTGGTTTGGATAACTAAAAGGGTAATTTAGAATTCTCATTTATCAGCTAAGGGATTAGTTGATAAGCTTACAAGGAAATTTAGAGTTCACGTTCATCAACTAAGGATTAGTTGAATCGACTTTTAATAATTCATAAATAACAGAATTATGAATTAACATATGCTTTAGAATCAACTTAAAGCATTTAAAATAATAATTGGATCTTACTTGAACAATAAGTTAAGATCATTTCCATTCAATAAATAACTTGTCCAATATAGAAATGAAAAGACATTCTCAACCATGAATAAATGAATTTAAATAAACGAGTTTAGGGTTTAGAAAACTTGCCTTACGTGCAAGCTACTTAACTCAACCACGTACTTAAACACTTCCTATACACATTCTATTATAATAATCTAAATCAGTTAACACATAACTAATTCACATAAGTGGTTAACCCTCATGGTTAACTCACTCTAATTAAATAAATAATAATAATCAACTATCACATAGTTAATTACATCACATATATACTCACATAATTAAATTAATTATGTATTTAGCTAAATTATAATTAAACAATTATAATTTAAACACTTAATCTAATTATAATTTCTCAATTATAATTACCTCTTAAATTATAAACAACTTATAATTAATAATTACTTAAACTATATCATGCATTATAATTACACAAATTATAATTAATCATGAAATTATCAATTTAAAATCCATAATTAAACATGCATTTATAATTACATAAATTATAATTTAAACTAACATCTAATTGATTAAAATAAATCAATTTCTATACATTATAATTTAACAATATTATACTTTAAATTAAACACTTGTTATTAATTATAATTAATCAAACTATAATTAAGTAACTCATTTACAATAAAATATTTATAATCTAATTAAAATTTTCAAAATTTCTTTTATTTCCCAAATATGAATTTGTCACAATCATATAACAACATGTTATATCATTTAAATATATGTCCACTATCAAGGAATAATTAAACTAAATCTTTAAAATAAACTGCACAAGAAACTAAAGTCACTGCCCAAGCACTGTGCATGGCGCAGCTGCGCAGCCAGCAGCCTGGGCACCGGGGCAGCTGCGCAGGGGTCGGATCAGAGAAGAGCAAGCGGTGCAGCTGCGCAGCAACGCGGCCATACGCAGATAGTTTCGACCCTCTACTTTACCGAACAACCTATTCAAGCCAACAAACGAAAAATTACAGTAACGTAGCCACTGTAACTCATACATATGCAATAATACATAACATAACATGTTTTTACAACAAAACAACCATCTAAATAATGATAATCACAAGTTTTAAAAATTCAATTTGGCCATTTTCATGAAAACTCATATTTTTTCAAAATAATCCACTGTAAGAAATTTTCTCCATCAATTCCACTCTATATACATACATTATATACGTAATTGCATGTAATCATCAAACAATTTCCCAATAAGCATGCTAGCATATTCCAATTCATCAATTTCTCAAACCAAAATTGACAACAAAACTAAAACTCATATGAACTCAAATCAACATGAATTTTCTGTTAAAATATCTTTATACAGTAATTTGATTTCTGAAAATCATTATGGCATACAATCACTATTAGTATAACATGAACACAATACATATATTCAATTCATAATTATACCACTTTCATGAAAATTTACTTTTATAGAGAATGAAAATATGAAGAACATAAAAACTTATTTTTCCAACAATTGTATTCTTGAAAACTCTCTATGGCATGCACTTATGAAAACATATGAATATCATATATACACATAACTCATAATTACAACTTTCATGAAATCTTAATATTTTACAGAGATTGAACACGAAGAACATAAAGAACATGATATATATATATATATATATATATATATATATAATATAAGGAATTAAAGAAATACATTAATGCTTAATAAAGTGAAGAAGATGATTTTTCTCTTGATTACTCAAACTTCTCTTCTTCTTCTCTGTATTCTTCTTCTCTGCTTCTCTTTTCTTTCTTTGTTTTTCTTAGTTTAGACTTAGGAAAACTAACGTAGTTTTAAACTTAGGTAGTATACAGAAAATATATAACTGACATATAATAATATACGTACTAACTCTAATTAAATTAACAGTTATAAAATTCAAAAGTCATCTTGACTTGTTTGGCTACAAGAAAATTAGAAACTAGCTTTATTAAATTCAAACATAGTTTAGGTAATTTAGGATTATGCTAGTGTAAGGGCCCTGTTTGACAACAGTCCTTTAAAACAAAAGCAAGGGCCTTGTTTGGTAAAAATTATTTTCTTTTTATTTTAATAAATCATTTTAACACATACTTTAATGTCACACTTTAATTAATTAAATCATTTAACGACTAATTTAATCAATTAAAATTCAACATTAATTAATCACATAAAATTGTTACATTTTATAATTACTCGCTAATTATAATTCGTGTAACACTAACACATAAATCATCTAATTTAATTCTCTCAATTAAATTAGAACTATAATATAAAATTAATATACATCAATTAAATTAAATATTACACATTCATTTAATTAATATATAACACTTAATTAAATCACTTCCATAAATCACATAATTTATTTATTTTACTTAATAAATAAATCACATAAAATATTTATTTAACTCAATAAATATTTAAAATTAAATATAAAATCTCAATCGTTACATTTTGTTAATAGGTTGAAAGAGGAAGCTGATGATTTTTAGGTTTCAAGCATAAAAATTCCTTCTCCTTCACCTTCTTCTTCTTTCTCTCTAACTCACTGTGTTCTTTTCTCTCTAACAATCTAACTTTCTAACGTAGCTTTACATAATATACATATATAACTGATATAATAATATACGTATACTAATTACACTTCATGATATAATTAAATTAGCAGTTACAATATTTCAAAAGCCACAAGGCTTTGTTTGGCAACATATTAATTTAGAAAATAGTTTTATTAACTAAGGCCTTGTTTGGGTAAAATGGGTTTAAAGCTAGTCCAAGGGCCCTGTTTGGCAAAACCTTTTAAAAGAATTAAACCATTTAAAAACTCTTTTCTTTATTTTAATAAATCATTTTAACACATAATTTAATGTTACACTTTAACTAATTAAATCTCTAACATTCTAATTTAATCAATTAAAATCTAACATCAACTAATCACATAACAATTTGTCACATAATTAGAATTACTCGCTAATTACAATTCATGCAATACATTTAACACTTCATCATATAACTCATCTAATTTAATTATCTCAATCAAATTAGAACTATACAATAAAATTAATATACATCAATTACATAAATTATTAAATATCTATTTAATAGTATATAACATTTAATTAAATCACTTCCACAAATCACATAATTTATTTATTTAACTCAATAAATAAATCATATAAAATATTTATTTAACTCAATAAATATTAAAAATTATCATATAAAATCTCAATCGTTACAATCTTCCCTCCTTAAAAGGATTCTGTCCCCAGAATCACACATAAATTTTTTTTTTTGTCTATTACATTCTTTCCCCCTTAAAAGGATTCTGTCCCCAGAATCGGTACATAAGGGGTTACACACAAAATATTTAAGCAAATAACTGCGGATAAGATTTCATCATAACATCTTCGAGTTCCCACGTGGCTTCTTCAGCACTGTGGTTCCTTCAGATTACCTTAACAGAAGGTATCACTTTATTCCTAAGTACTTGTTCCTTTCTATCAACTATTTGAACATGCACTTCTTCATATGTTAAGTCCTTATCAAATTGCAAAGGTTCTTACTCTATCATATGTTTATAATCGTGCTTGTAAGGTCTTAAAACAGAAATATGAAAGACATTATGTATATTTTCGAGCTCCGGAGGTAATGCAATCTCGTAAGCTACCTCGCCAACTTTTTGCAACACCTCAAAAGGTCCAATAAATTGGGGACTCAGCTTTCCCTTCTTACCAAATCGAATCTTCCCCTTCCAGGGAGATACTTTCAGGAACACAAAACTTCCTTGTAAAAATTCTCGGTTTTGTCGAAGAAGATCGGCATACTTCTTCTGTCTGTCTTGAGCAGCAACTAATCTTGTTCTGATCAGCTTAACAATTCCAGCAGTTTGTTGTACCAATTCTGGTCCCAACAGCTGACGTTCACCAACTTCATCCCAACATAAGGGAGTTCTGCATTTTCTGCCGTATAACACTTCGTATGGCGGCATGCCGATACTCGCATGGTGACTATTGTTGTACGAGTTACTGTTCATAATCATGCTAATAAATTTATCTTTGCACTACGGGCCAAAGATATTCATCAATAGTTCATCTTTGCACTACAGGCCAAAGATATTCATAAATCAACAGCTCATCTTTGCACTACGGCCCAAAGATATTCATCAATAGTTCATCTTTGCACTACAGGCCAAAGATATTCATAAATCAACATCTCATCTTCGCACTACAGGCCAAAGATATTCATCTGTATACCAATCAACATTTCATCTTTGCACTACAGGCCAAAGAAAAATTTCACCACAATGATATATAATAAAATACAAATAGATCTTATTGATTTTCAACTTAATCACCCAGAATCTAAATTACCAACACAATATCTAGAAAATCGATTAGAATATAAAGTTCAAGTAAATGTACAGTTACCGGATCAAACATAATAACTTAAAACTGAATAGAAAGATTCAGGCCAAGATATTAGATGAATCACAAATCATCAAGGATATTCTAATCATTTCAGAACTTTTTACCATTTAATAATAAGTTGAAGAACGAATAATAATCTCTTACAATAATATAGAGTATGAAAGAAAATAATATTCCTTTACCATATTAAGAAAAAGTGATACCCCTTACCATAGCACGCGACTAGATGTTGCTTCCTATGAAAGTGATCAACCTGAACAATGTTTGCACTCTTTATCAACACTTGGAGTAACCTTACACTCAAAAGAAATACTCACAATATTAACCTCACAATATTGTAACAAAAGAATTTTATATTTTTGGTGTAGTCATCGTGTGTGTTTAGTTACTCAACCAAGTAACCTATTTATACTAAAAATCGAGGAAACAACTAGCACACCAGCTTTGACAAAATAACCAATTGAGCTATATAAAAATACTGATAGTGAAATTTATGGTCCCGCAAAGAAAATTAAACCAACTTGTACACGTTTCACAAAATTTGTTCAATAATAGAGTTGTGGTCCATACTACTTTAGGAAAAGTAGAGTGTCGGCAAGACCTGCCAAACTTACTTTCATAAAAAGAGAATAATTGAACAAACATCTGCATATCATACTTATCTTTAATCAACACCTTTATTCATCAATTATTTACGTATTTTTAATCTTTCAACAATTCTTCACAATCATTATTATAGATTCACAATACTTTCAACTGATTTTATAATATCATAGTTGTTATTTATTAACATACGTAATAAATAATTGCATGTATGATAGAGGAAAAATAAATGTCTGATCTCTAAAAATTTTAAAGGCCTCAGTGGTGTCTTCATCGGCATAACTCACTTACCCCCGAATAAATTCAGGGCTCAACTTACCCCAATTTAGCATCAAGAATCACCCAAATCGGATTTACAATCATTAAGTTATACATTTTTAAAACTTAAAGCACGTTGCTGAAAATTCTGCTACAAAAATTCTAAATCAGTCACCTCTTAAAATTCATTATAAATCATTCCTTAATCTTTAACGGTTCAAAATTTGTGAACATATACTCAACTTATATATGTATAACATATCCAAAAATTACAACGATCCAATGGTCGGATTAAGAATTATAATTCACGCAATAGAGCTTAAAAAAACTAATTTTTTGGACTATAAGTCCTTCGGACCAGTTTCCTTCATACAATCACCACGAAAAATTCACAAGGAATTTTTGAATGATTCAAATTTCTGTAATTAGCTTACTTCCAGAGCTTTCTTTTGATATAAATCTCATCTCCTAACTCATTATACACAAAGAGTTATAGATTTTATAAAATCAAGTAGTAAATTAATTTTCTGAAAATTTCCAAATTTTGTTTTTCTTTTGATTTCTTGATTTCTTTTCATTTGATTCAAGTTTATACAAGTTTAACCCATCAAAAATAAATATAAACATGTTCTAAATAAATTTAACATCTATATATGAAAATCAAATTATAAATTAAACATACTCATTTTAATTTCTTCCTTTCTTCTCATTCTTCTTTCTTTCTTCTTCCTTTCCTCTTCTTTTCTCTCTTCTCTTTTTCCATTTTAAGTTTGCTACGGGAGGGGTGTTTCAAGATTAATATGGCTGATGAAAATTTCTTCCTAAGCCAATAATAATTAGCCAACATGGCCCCTCCATCACCTAACATTATTCAACCAACCAATCACATGAAATGCTGGTTAAATAATGTGGAATGGTTTGAAAAAATGATTTCAGCACTATCCATATGTATTAGTTCTTAGCCGCCTCCCTCCTTCTAGAAGATTTTATCCCCCTCTTTTATTTACTCACTTATCCGATTAATTATCCGTTTGACCATTTATCAATTTAACATTTTACTGTTTCAGAATAATAATAATAAAAAATTAAATTAGACTTTTATTTCATAAAAGTCGGGGTCTTACATCCTTGCAGTGGGTCGAACAACTTGCAATGGTGCAGCGATAGTAACGGTACTGCCGCTTCCATTCCCTCCGCTCCCTATTGACCCTGTCGTCAGCTTCTTAGTGCAATTGCGAGCCATGTGATCCTTGGATCCACATATAAAGCAAGCTCCCTTATTCGGGTTTAGGCAATTAGGCGCAATGTGGCCTTCCTGACCACAGTTGAAGCACACCCGCTTACCCTTCATGCACACGCCAGTGTGATTCTTACCGCATGTAGCACATGCTTCAAACTTCCTCTTCTACTGGTTTCCTTTCTAACTCCCAGCAGAGGTGTTATCATTCCATTTCCTCTTCTGGTTAACAGTGCTGCTACCACCAGCCTTGGTTTCTACCTCATTCTTCTTCTTCTTGTCTTGGTTGAACTTCGTCACCGCTTCGTTTCCTCCCTCAGCAAGTATAGCCTTTTCCAGCACAGCTGCAAATGTGTTCAGCTGGAACATGGAAACTCTACTGTAGAGCCAGGGCTTCAGTCCCCGCTCAAACCTCCTCGCCTTCCTAGCATCCGTACTGACCTGGTAAATAGCAAACCTGGCCAGTTGTTGAACTTAGCGGCATACTCGGACACCGTCATCCCTCCTTGCTTAAGCTCTAGGAACTGGACCTCCATCTGGTCCTGTGAACTCACTGGAAAGTACATCTCATAGAACATTTCCTTGAAACGTTCCCACGTTATGACTCCTTCTCCCTCTCGGGTCTTATTAGCCTGCCACCAAAAGCTAGCATCTGACTTCAACATGAAAGCCACGAATGTTGTCTTCTGGTCCTCACCTACTCTGGCTACGTCAAAGACCTTCTCCATCTCCATCACCCACGTCTGAGCCTCGATAGGGTTGGTCGATCCCTTGAACTCAGGCGGTCCTACTGCCTTGAATTCCTAGAAAGTCATACCTTGCACTTGCGGCTGATTCGCAAGAGCTTCTGTCAACAGGTTCACCAACTGCTGAACTGAGTTGGGATTCGTCACATCGTTATTGTTGTTGTTATTCGTCGAACCCTCGGGGTTTTGACGCATTGGTCTTCTTCTAAGAGGCATTTTCTGTTAAGAAAATATTATTATTAGATCCTTTATTCAATTTTTAAATATTCAAGTTCATACTTAAACGTTCGAATAACTCAGTTCACATAGAACGCATAGCACATCAATAAACTTCTTTTATTCATTACTCGTAGTTTAAAAAAACATCAATCAGATAGCATTTCTGCTATTTACATCTTCCTTCCTGAACCGAAAAAGTTGCAGGATTACATTATTAACTCATCTCATTCTTATCTCAATTATGGGATTTACATTATTTAATACAAAAAGCAACAGATAAACAAAAGCTCTATTACTGCCTAGGCATATTAATACGTCGCACAACCTCTCTGTGTTCCTCTTCCATTACCCAAAACGTCGTTCTTCGGTCTACCACATACCACAATAAATCTTGGAACTGAGCTGGGTAGTAGAAAACACGATCTTGGGCTCTCTCTATTGCTGTGTGGAAAGCATACTCTGTTTCTCTCAGCTTGGCCCTCTTGGCTTCGGCTTCATCTTCAGCTCGATCGACTAGTTGGGTAGCCCTCAAGCTTATCTCCTCATCTCTGGCACGCTTCGTCGACTCTTCCTGAATGTCTTGCTTTAGCTTTGCTAGCTCGGCTCGAGCCGCGTCTCTATCATTCTCCACGTGTATTAGGTTCCACTGTGCTTCTCCTAGGTCGCTAGCCATATCCTCGATAGTCTCGTCTTGCTGCTGGATGGTTTCTCGAGCTCTCCAACTCGACCATGAAGCTCCACGTTACTGTCGTAGACTGCCTCGTACATCTCAGCACTAGTAGAGTGAGGTGAGAATTCCTCTTCAGGATCCTCTTCCTCTTCTTCAGACTCGTCCTCGTCCTCATCCTCTAAAATAGGTGTTAGCTCACGCTCTTGACCAGCTATGGTGATCACTGGAGATGGCTCTCTCCTAACCAGCTGCTCCTAGACAACATGTATGTCACGGGGCTCCTCCTCTCTAGGCACCTGAGGTACATCCTCTCTAGCCTGACTAGATTCTCCAACGTTCGACATCCTGACAAAAGAATTTTAAAGTTCATTATATATCGAGTCGTCACTCTTCGAATACTAAAACATAAATACATAGCACATAAGGTAGTTTATTCTCTTTACCTATCACATCTTTCTTTTCGATCTTACCTATAAGGTTACTACCTAAGGTTTTCTCCCCACCTAAGGTTTCATAACCTATAGCTCTGATACCAACCTATGACACCCCCAAATCTGGATTCTTCGTTTCCACATGATTTTGTGTTCACTTTCTAAATATAATATACATCTACCCAAAATAATTTCAAAATAAATTACAACCTTGATTTAAATAATAGAATCTCCCTTAAACAAGGGTTACAACCTTCTTAAAAATCAATCCCAGTGTTACTCTAACCTTGACATAATAATAATGTGCGGAAATAAAAATATAACATTAAAGTCTATTACAATCATTTCAAATAATAAAAACAAGTCTTCACTTATTTTGCTTTCCCTTGCCTTTACTCGTAGACGGGGCGTCAACATTATCAACTTTAGCTACAATTGTTATTTAATATGCAAGAGTGAGCAAACAACAGCTCACTGGAGTTTAACAATAATAAATACATGAAAGGATATCTTTAAAAAGAATTTTAATAACTTAGCTAACTTCAGCAATAAAGAATTGAATAATAATTCTCTATCAACATTAAAATTCGAATATAGAATTTATCTGAGGGTCATAAGACCTTTGAACTTTTGTCCTAGGTTATAAACATTTTCATTTAAACCTTTAACAGTCAATAAGAATATGGACCTTAACTCGTACTTAGGGGGATCAACCCTTCGTACCATGTATTGTGCACAAACATCTTAACGCTTACGTGTAGTAACCTCCCCTAATAATAGGGTCGTTCAACTATGTAATTTGAATTCAAGTCCGCACCAAAGAAAGTTTGGTTTGGATAAGCTTACAAGGGTAATTTAGAATTCACGTTCATCAACTAAGGATTAGTTGAATCGACTTTCAATAACTTGGAATAATTCGTAAGTGAAAGAACTACGAACTAACATATGCTTTAGAAATAAATTTAAAGCATCTTAAAAGAATATTCAAACCTTGCTTGAACAATAAGCCAATGTTACTTTAAATATATCATGAACTTTCAATAATTACTTGCCCAATAAAAGAACAATCTCAAACAATGAATAATTGAATTGAAACAAACAAACGAGTTTAGGGTTTAGAAGACTTGCCTCAAGCGCAAACTACTAATATAATTCACGTTCTTTAACACTTCCTATACATATATGTTTAATCACAACAATCTAAATTAGTTAATACGTAACTAACTCACATAATTGGTTAACCTTTCTAGGTTAACTCATTCTTATTTAATTATTAAATTAATAATTAATAATCACATAGTTTAATTACATCACATAGGCATGCTCACATAATTAATTCAAATAATAATTATGTATTTCATATTAAATTATAATTTAATTATTTATAATTTAAACATTTAATCTAATTATAGTTACTCAAATTATAATTACATCTTATTTTAATTAAATTATAAATAATTTATAATTTATAATTAATTAAACCACATCATATATTTACTAAATTATAATTACACCAATCATAATTTATAGTTAATCATGCAAATATTATATTATAATTACACAATTTATAATCTATAATTAATCATGCATTAAATTATAATTACATATTATAATTTAAATTTACATTCACTTGATTACAATAACTCAATTTATAATCATTATAATTTAAAAAAATTATAATTTAAATTAAACCTTTCCTCTAATTATAATTATTCAAAATTATAATCATAAATTATATTTTATTAATATAATTTATTAATATTCATTTAGCATTTTAATATATATTTAATCATGCTATAAAAGTTATTACATAAAATTAGCTTTATAAATTACAAAAGAAAGCAAGTTTCTTTTTGTTTCTTTTTTTTTCCTTGCCACCCCCCGCCGGGGCGAGGGTTTTCCTCTTGATAGGCCCGCCGGGGCGGGCCCCTTCCAGCAAACGCAGACAAGTTCGCGAACTGTACAGAGAAAAAGCCAACTTGGCTTATTTCTCCACACCAAATTCTAATTCCAGTTCATGTAATTCATATCAATTCCTAGAAACATAAACCTAAAGCTTCTAATCATGATTCCAACATATAGAAAATGCTCCTAGACACAAAATCATCTTAAACAGCAAGAATCAATGATTTAAAAATTCCAATTCTAATATTTTCCAAAAACTCATAGTTTTCACAAAACCATTCACTGTAAATCTAATTCTAACCAAATTCAACTCATAATTCATGCAATATTTCCGTAATTGAAGATAGCACCATGATAAATTCTAAATAGGCATATTAACACATAAGAAATCCTCAATTATCATTTTAAAACTCAACCAAAGCATATGAACTCACAAGAACATCAATTTTCCATTAAAACATGTTTTATAACTAATTTGATTTCTGAAAACTTGTTTATGGAATACAATTCACTTATAAACAACATATGAATACACTATGCATAAACAATTCATGCTTATAGAATTTCATGAAAGTTTGCCTTGACAGAGAATAAAACACGAAGAACACGTAAATTGAGTTCTTAAAAATATAAGGGTAGAGATTATAGAATATACCTTTTGTTAATAGGTTGAAAGAGGAAGATGATGATTTTTAGGTTTCAAGCTTAGAAATTCCTTCTCCTTCTCCTTCTCCTTCTTCTTCTTCTTCTTCTTCTTCTTCTTCTTCTTCTTCTTTTCCTTCTTCTTTCTCTCTAACTCACTGTGTTCTTTTCTCTCTAACAATCTAAGTTTCTAACGTAGCTTTACATAATATACATATATAACTGATATAATAATATACGTATAATAATTACACTTAATGATATAATTAAATTAGCAGTTACAATATTTCAAAAGCCACAAGGCTTTGTTTGGCAACAGATTAATTTAGAAAATAGTTTTATTAACTAAGGCCTTGTTTGGGTAAAATGGGTTTAAAGCTAGTGCAAGGGCCCTGTTTGGCAAAACCTTTTAAAACAATAAAATCATTTAAAAACTCTTTTTTTTATTTTAATAAATTATTTTAACACATACTTTAATGTTACACTTTAACTAATTAAATCTCTAACATTCTAATTTAATCAATTAAAATCTAACATCAACTAATCACATAACAATTTATCACATAATTATAATTACTAGCTAATTACAATTCATGTAATACATGTAACACTTCATCACATAACTCATCTAATTTAATTATCTCAATCAAATTAGAACTATACCATAAAATTAATATACATAAATTATATAAATTATTAAACATCCATTTAATAATATATAACACTTAATTAAATCACTTCCACAAATCACATAATTTATTTATTTAACTCAATAAATAAATCACATAAAATATTTATTTAACTCAATAAATATTAAAAATTATCATACAAAATCTCAATCGTTACACAAGATAGGTTTCTGCAGGATCAAAGTCAGTGTTGGTTTGAATTGGGAGCGGCGCGGCCGCGCCACTCCCTAGTCCAAATTCAGCGCGGTCGCGCCGCCCTACAGTGCAGTCTGATCATGTTGTTTGTAATCTGAAACTCCATGCATGTTTGTTATGATATTCTAGGACTGCAATACATGATGAATAGGTTGTGCAAGTGTAATGTATGTGATGACTATAGGAAACCATGGATTGATAAATGTTTATAAAACTTTCAAAATGCTAAGTCAAACGACAATTACACGCTATGTTGATTGATTACATAGTAACGTATAAATTGATTTTGTACTATGTGTGTGTAAGGTATGTAATTGGCGTACGTGTAGGATTATACGACTAAGTTAGAGCCTAATATATATGTTTAACTTACATATCAAGTATATGTATTCGACTTATGTAATTAATAAATACCCCTATATATGTAACTATGTTACAATAGGATTTCAAAGTGTTGATAAGCTATAAATTGGTAAACTACGCTTAAGGCAAGTTCTCTAACTCTCTTAACTTTATATATGGTGTAAATTCGAATTGTTGCTATATCAACCATATCTACGTTAAGTAAATTTTTGTTACTATTCGAAAATCAACTTTATGTCTTGACGTTGTTGCAAGCATTGAACTTATTGTTCCTAAAAGACGTCTAAGGCATTTGATTCGGCTATACTATTATCATGTGTTAGAAAAGCTATCCAAACCAATTGTCTTGGTGTGGACTCTTATAAATCTACTAAAATGAAAAATCCTCATGGCAGGGGAAATTATATACAACTGTCGGGAAACCGACGTGTGCACATAAGTATGATTAAATGTTATGCATAACGTAGGGTACTTTAGGCTGATCACCTGTTGTACTTGTTTTTATTGGATTTTTAGCATAATACTGTTAATTCTAGTAGGAATTGAAAGTCCTTAGCGACTGCTCAGTGTTCATTATTCTTGAACCTTGGAAGGGTTAAACCTTGACCTTGAATCCTGTTGATATCTTTTTGTCCATAACGACATTTATTGAGAACTATTGATACTTCTTGTTATTCTTGAACTATCATTTACTATTATACCTTGAGATTTGAAATTCATATTATACACCCTTATTGGTATATTACTTGCTGAGCAAACTTGTTGCTCATTGTTTCTTTTCCCTAAAACATTTTAGTTAACCTCTGGCACATATAAGGGCAAGGGCAAGGCTACGGTGTAGCTTTGTTCTCTTTAGATTATTATGATGATTGTAATAAGACTTATTTCATATTATGTATTAGTTATGTTTAAGTTACGAGACCGTGGGACACGAATAGTTATATTAAATTAATGTAAATTATTCTATTATTCCGTTGCTTGAGATGTTAGTATGTTATTAGAATATAGTACGTGATGCACCGAATTCGAGACACGAGTGGTCTGAATTTGTGGGCGTCACAGTAGGGCCGGGACAGAAGTGGTTACGTGGACACGGTTCAAGGAGTTATTCCACGAGAACTACTTCCCCACGAGCATGCAGGGTAGGATGGAGATTCAGTTCTTAGAACTGAAGCAAGGGGACATGACGGTTCCCCAATACACAGCCAGGTTCAATGAACTTTTGAGATTTGTTCCACATCAGATGGACACAAAGTTAAGGAAGTCTAGGAGATTTGAGCAAGGATTAAAACCCTGGCACTTTAGCCGAATATCAGTATTCCAAAGTGTTACTTTTGGTGCCGTGTTAGAAAAGGCAATTGTCGACGTCGTGAAAAATCTTTGGCAGATCTTCCTTTCCTTAATGTGTTTTCTGCCCTTGTTTATCTTATCTATTTTATCTGAAGGGTGCTTGTTTAGGAAATGGCCAACATGTATAATGTCGACGATTTTTTTGATTTTACAGAGTCGCCAGTTGATATGTTTGAAATGGTTGTACCAACTAAACTGAGTTTTGTTTAAAAAATTTGCAAGTAGGCCTAATTACTGGACTCTGTCTAAACTTGGCCTTGGAAACTGAGATTTATAGAGTTTGAGGGCTTTATTAAGAGGGGGAAGGTGTTAGGCACCCCCTACTTTCGTGAAACACGGTTATCGCGTCTTTTCAATTTCTCTATTTTATTTGCAATGTGTGTGTGTGTGTGTTTACAGTAATTAAGCCTACGTGCTTGATTTGGAAGTACTGCTATGCTTCGTTGGACCTATATACGAAGGGTTTGATTTGATGAAAAGTCCATTTTTAGATAAGATATGAAAATGATATTTTGAAAGATAGTTTTCAAACCCTTTCACTAACATAGGAATTGAAGCCTTTTGATACTTCCATTTTTATTCTGCCTTCGGCTGATTTTGATTTTATTGTCGAGATGCGAAGCATCCTCGACCAAAGAATGTATATACAAGTGTCGGGATCCTTATGGGTATAAAAGACATCGAAGTGACCCGAGCACTACAAACCATAATTTACTATACTAGGACCTTAAATCAGGATAACCGTTTTAAGATCCCTCTGATTTACATTTACAAAAGGACATGCAGGCTATTTTTACAATGCAACGATGTCCATCGTAGGAATTAGATCTCAATTCATGCGATTTAATAGTAGATCCCGTGAACCCTATGCTCAAAAAATAATATCAAAAAGTCTGCACAGCAAAGATATTGACATAAAATGCAAATTTACATCTAGACAACGCAAGACAGATGACTCATCAATGAAATCCTTGCATGCGCGTAGCCAAAGCTTCCTGTTTTCTCTAGATAAGGATCTAGGGTTGCGTAGTCACTTTAATATTTAAAAAACTAGAAAGAAAGCTAGATTTAAATAAATCTTAGCCATTCTAGCTCAACGGTTCCAGTTTGACAACGTTTGAACT